>OZ009948.1:25753897-28253897 GCA_963932025.1 Erebia epiphron
TCATTCCACGCGGACGAAGTCGCAGGCTCAGCAAGTCCCATAGAAAAACGGCTAACACCAAAATGCAAACGTGCTGACCCAAGGGTGTTAATTGATCATTGTCGAAGCCTTTTTGGTGAAAACAGTTTCACTGTGAACCCTGTAGAGTAAACATTGAGTTTGCATAAAAACGGAAATTACCATTTCAATGGCATACGCGTTTGTGTGATACGCCAACGTATTTGTATGGCAAACAACCTTTCAACCTCGATAGATTGAAAATTTACTTTTACCAACTTAACCCTCTAATAGATTATCAGTCTTTTATTACCTATTCTAAATCGAATTTTGTATTTTTTAATTATAGTGCTTCTCACACTAATGAAATTTCTAAATTATTTTTAAATACATATCGGAACTGGCAGGATTTGTTAAACCGTTAGATTGTAATCCAACTAGCGATATTGTAAACTCTCGACACATTGAGTGTCAATTTTTGAAATATTCATTGTATTTACGTTTTCTTGTCTCTTTCTTGTAGGTTAGGTTAGAGTTCGACATGAATAATCAGGTACCTAGTGCCCGGCCCGGGTTAATATACCTAACAGATTACAATCTACCGAAAAATCATACTAATATTATAAATGCGAAAGGGTGTTTGTTTGTTGGTTTGTTGGTTTGTTGGTTTATCAATCAATCACGCCGCAACAGAGATTTTTGGCATGGGTATAGTTAGGACCTGGAGAGTGACACAGGCTACTTTTTATCCCGGAAAATTAAGTAGTTCCCGCGGTAATCAAAAAAACTTAAACCACGCGGACGAAGTCGCGGGCATCAGCTAGTAATGCGTTAAATTGTTATCTGTCGACAGTTTGCAATATCGCTAGTTAGATTACAATCCAACGGCCTTTGCAATCTTACGGTGACATATACATCAATTTTTATCCAATCCACGCGACTGTTAATGCCATCTAGTAGCGATATATTGCAGAATCTAAACTACTTTCAAAGGCGAATATTCGATGGAACTCTTTTGAAAAATATTCTAAATCTATTTAGCTTATAATCTCGACAAAACAGGACCAAAAAGACAAGGTCCCAGTTCCTATTGTTAACTTTATATATTTTTCCTTTTTTTTAACATGTACATTGTACCTACTGTAATTACTAAATATGTCGTACTAGCTAATGTCCGCGACTTCATCTGCGTGGAACAAGATTTTAAATTCCCAGGTACACTCCTTAATTTTCCGGGATAAAATGTAGCATAAGTCACTCTCCAGGTCCTCAACTATACATAAGCAAAAAATCACGTCGTCGTCATTGCGACGTGATTGAAATATAAACCAACAAACAAACACACTTTCTCACTTAGAATATCGTATTATAATGTCGTGCTTATTAAGTAAAATACGGCATCAATACACCTATATATCCTTATACATAGAAATGTAGATTGTCATTGAATTTACGCCATAATATCTTCCTTATCGGACGCCTGAACAAACTAAATATATCGCTATAGGTTTATACGCGTTATTCATCGTGGGTTTCTACTATCCCATTAGCATTTAAAGGGTTATAGCCTTTTGTAGACCTTAACTTAATAGGTATCAGGTTGTGTTTGAAGCATGAATTTGAGACCACGTGCCATCAATTCTATGTTTAGAGGTAATGTTGAGAACAAGTCACAAGAGTTAGCGTGTTTTGAACTAAAATTATTTTACTGTTGCGGTTAGAAAATAACGGCTATTGAATACTATTCCTAAACGATATTTAAACTGGAAATAAAATATGTTGGGTAATGAAAATACAATGAGGTTCTTTTATATTTTTATTTTAATGAAGTACTTATTATAGCTTTTTAAGATTTAAAAATTAAAGCCTGCGAAAAGAGGGAAAACGCTAGATCGCTTCAAAGCGATAAGGCCGCCATTTGTACCGATATTTCTTTTATTATTTTTATTGTTATTGTCTAAATGTATTTTTTATTTGGTGTACAATAAGGAATATTTCATTCATTCACTCAAAACATACTATGGTCACAAACGAATTGCCTGGCAGACAAAAACACTGCCACTAGCAGTAAATTGTGAACGGGACTTATAATTATAAGATAACAACTGTTGTTACCCACAATTTGGCAAAATAAAAATTATGAATTATGAATTATGAATTATGAAAATGTCCGCGTAAATCACTCGGATTAAGCTGCACACACTAGTGCGATACTACTAAACGTCGTCGTGATGCTGACTTTTCGCGCAGACATTTTGTTTTATTTGTCTCCTTGTGCGTTTTCGCTCTTATTAAAACACTAGATGATGCCCGCGACTTCGTCCGCGTAGATTAAGGTTTTTGGTTCCTGCGGGAACTTCTCAATTTTCCGGGATAAAAAGTAGCCTATGCTTTTCCCTGGGATGCAACCTACCTTTGTACCAAATTTCATCATAATTGGTTGAAAAGATGGGCCGGGAAAGCGTAGCTGACAGACAGACAGAAATACTTTCGCATTTATAATATTATTATCGAGATCATTCTCACCTTTATGGTATGTAACTATGATAGAAATCTTAGCTTATAAATTGCACCATACATTACCGCTTTTTATTACACGACTACGCATTTCTGGAACAATAGAATGAACACTATACATTGAAGTTATAGTGACGGCTCCGGTTAAGAGATGGCGTTTTCTATAGAGTATTGTTCTGTCCGACTTTTGTTCGTTATTGACGCCTCCATCTTGAAATATCGCACCGCAAAGTGCTTGACAGTTTTGCCGTTTTATGGAGGGATTGGGCAGCTTTCCTTGAATGCTATATCTTCTGCATTTTCCTCCTAGTTTCAGTTATCCATCAGAAAGACTTACGAATTTACGATCTTTAGAGTATCCTACGCTTTACTGATGCACATCTTTCAACAGTTTTTTTACGAAATTTGGATAAATCGCATTTTTATCCCGGGAAATTAAAGAGTTCCTGAGGGAATCAAAAAATTCGAAACCGCTTTCGAAATCGCTGGCATCATCTATTTCATGAAGAAAGTCTATAAAACTCATCTTAGAAAGAAGTTCCAAAAGTTTGGAACACTGAAGTTCATAAAAAAACTGGAACACAGCCCAAATTTTCCAACCTACTCATGTAACGAATTAGATTTTTCTATATTAACTCAGCACTTTCTAACAGAGTCGGAACATGTTATTTATGGCAAATTAATACAGTGGTTGTACGAGGCAGGTGTCAAGCCCCATCGGTGCTGTATAATTTTCCTTCGCTTATAAATCTTAGATCAGGTGTCCCTGGATTTACGAGTGTACCCATGTTGTGTCTTCCTTAGTTTAAAATTACACTAAAAGGTATCATATCGATAGGGGATTTAGTAATTTATAAGAAGCGGTGATACCCAATACTTGTTAAGATATCGACCTTCTAATCAGGGATTCATGATTTGGTCCCAAACACGCATCTCTGACTATAACATAACAGTTAGATACTACATGCTTTAACAGCGAAGGAAAATATTATAAGGAAACCTGCATGCCTAATTAACGCATAAAGGCATTAACGCTTATGCGTTAACAAATAACGCTTCTCAAAGGTGTATAAAGTCTGGCAATGTGGGAACACAGTGTGGGTCAGCATAGTAGACTAAACTCTTCTCATTACGTGAAGAGCCTCCTGCTCAGTAAAGATTCGGCGATGGAATGCAATAAAATACACCTTGCCTACTAAGATGATAACTTCTACTACCAATAGTAGGTACTATGGAAGTAAATGCAACCCATCAAAAACATAAATGTAAAATGAGAGCCAAAATCCAAAATTGTGATATGTATATAATATAAGCATTGGTTGTTGACTTCAGCGACAAAAGAAGTGAGATCTAAATGGGTGCCAAAGTTCAATGGTCAGTCCTGCAATTTATTTATAACAACATAAAATATTTTATAACAACTTAAAATATCATTTCTTCTTATAACTTAGGATAATATGTTGAAGACTAAGGCTTTGGCTTGGCTAGTTTCCATATACGAATTATTATTAAGTAGGTACCTAAAAGTACAGTTTCTACTAGCAATCCAAATTTTCGGAAGAATAAAATAAGAACTTACAGCTTTACAACTTGCGAAGGCTATAATTCGTATATGAAAACTAGCCAAGCCAAAGCCTTAGTCTTCAACATATTATCCTAAGTTATAAGAAGAAATGATATTTTAAGTTGTTGTAAAATATTTTATGTTGTTATAAATAAATTGCAGGACTGACCATTGAACTTTGGCACCCATTTAGATCTCACTTCTTTTGTCGCTGAAGTCAACAACCAATGCTTATATTATATACATATCACAATTTTGGATTTTGGCTCTCATTTTACATTTATGTTTTTGATGGGATATCATTTCTTTTTGTACAGAAATTATTGAACACAATCTCAAACTCAAAACATATTTATTCAAAATAGGTACCTACAAAGTACACCTTCTGAACGTCATGCTTACAGAGCATAAGACGTGATGGTGATAACTAACTACGGTATCTTAAAACTAAAGCTACGAGGGTTCCAAACGTGCCCTGGTCTGAGAAGAGCCCGCAACAAACTCAACTGTGTTTGTTTTATTATCACCATCTCACAAATATTTGAAATTATATATACAATATAACAGTTACATAATCAGCCGCTGTAACAATTCATACCCATGCCTTGCTATCATTCAAATAATCCTTTACACTGTAATAGGACTTTTCTATTAGTTCATTGATTTATTCATCTTCATATTAAATAGGTAATCACTGTCGTTACATTATCAAGAAAGCTGCCGGTGCAACAATATCATTTCGATGGTGAGCCCACCCATGGTAACAACAGGTCTTAGCATCCTGTTTACACTCAGCTTACAGGTGACAATTTATGCACCTCAACGTAACGTACCCAAATGGCAAACAATGGTCATCCATGGAATATAGCGTCGGCGAGATCGAATCCATATTATAGTATAGCAAAAGTTTTTAGTGAAACATTGAAAACAAGCACGGTAAACAGTCGATATCACTAAAACCACTATAAACAATGATTAAAAATCACAATGACTGACAACTTGAACTGACGACTTCAAATACGTTTCTTCTTCTTTTCTGTCAATGACGTTTCGTTGCACAAAATGCGTGAATACGAAGGTAAGGTTTTAATGCAACTATATTATTATTCATTATTATTTACATTAAAATAATAATTATGTGTCATTTTCAATAGTTAACAACACAAAATAACGAATTTAAACAAAGACCTGCAGTATGATTTATGTAATAGGAGTTTTTTTTTTACTTAACAACTCTTGTTTTATTTAGTTGTGCATGCACTATGCGTAGAATGTAATGCAAGTTGCCGCAGGAAGTGGACGAGGGAGTTACTACCACCGCTTAAAGCAGTATTATTTCAAAGTAACGGTTGAATGTCACGTACTTTGACGTCCTTAAAATAATGATTATAACACTACAACATGAATGTCAACAATATTAAAATAATACGGCTTTAAGCGATGGTAGTATGCCCCGTGTCAGAGTTTTGATCTATCCGTAGGTAGATCATAAAAATGACGATTTTTGGACGTTTATATCTAAATAACCATTTGAGGTGTGCTTATGAAATTTGGAGCACATACGTATCTCGCGGGTCTCAATATATGAGCCAAATTTGACATGTTTAAGTGTAATAGTTTTTAAGTTATGAGGGGGTCATAAGTGGCTCCAAATGGTTCGTGTAATATTACACACGGTGCTGCCAGTTCTTTCTTTTTTGGACTTTGGCTGGACACGCTTCCGCGTGTCTTGATGAAATTAAAACGTATCGATATGAGTCATATTATAAGCCTTGAAAATTTTTCACGCTTTTTTAATCACGTTATGATAATTAATTTGCAAAAGCCTTTTATCCCTTGGACATGCAAAGTTTTTTTTTTGTTTCAAGTCAGGGGAAAATCTCTAAAAGTAAATAAATTATGACACATTTTTATTGAATAAAGTATACCGAAATACATCATCACTATTAAGAAGTAAGTCATAATTATCGCAGTACACAAAAAATCCCATTGTAACGGAATTCCATGTTTGTTTTCTCTATTCTTGGCGCGCATAAAATCTAACTTGGGCCGTGTTAATGGGCGCGGTGAAGTCTGGAGGGTTCCAGGATTTATAGACCGCTTGTGTCCGAATGCAAGTCAAGAGCGGAAGCGAGAGCGAAAAGTGAGCCTTATAACGTTTATTACTCTGATAATAGCCTTGCGCTACACTATAATCTTGCCGCAATAATTTAAAATTAATTTTAATTTCCTGAACTTAAACTATTTCTACTAATATATTTCTGGCAGGAAATATAAACGACTTTCATATCCACACTGATATCCACATCGATTCCGCATCGATTTCCATATAATAATTTTTGTTAGTATATTGTTAGTTGGTACACACAACTTAATTACAGTTCATACATTTAGCTCATCAAATTAAAAAATATTGAAACCGCTTGATAATGCTTCAAAGATTAATTTTCAATAGTTAACCTGTTTATAGCTTTTGTGATTCATTATACTTTTTGTGATAGTAAGACACACAGTAGAAAATGAACGATATAATTCGCTAACAACTTCTAAAGGATGTGTTTTATTTAGTACCTACTAACCCAAATAGGATTGTATTTCTAATTCTACTAAAATATAAAATAAATACATTTTGCCGACATTTGAATCTCAAAGTATAAAATCTACGGTATAAATATATTTTGCCAACACCTAAATCACGAAGTATAGAATCGCTACCGCTTATTACTATGCCCATGCAAAAACTATGGTACAAGGGCTCCATAGGCGGCGGTATAAAATGCACCTGCTTATATAGAGGCGATGTGATTGCCGCGTATAATTGAATTACACACGGAAAGATATACGGTTTCATTTGGGACCCGTTTTATGGCCCGGACTCATTTACTTCGAATACTGATGAATGTGGCCCGCCTGCGTTAACGCTAATGCGATGAAAGATGAAAATACTTTTTATTGAACTAGTAAGTACGTTAAAGTTAAATTGCCCTGAAGCTAGAGAAATTAGTAGATTTTTTTCAGAATTCAAAAGTCAGTTTTCAATTCACTAATTCAAATTCACTAGTTTTTTATCTAATGAAATAAGACGAGTTAAAAACGAGTTAAGACTGCGATATCTTGAAAAAAGCCAAGTTTTGTTAAAGCCATTAATTAATATCCTTTAACCTGCTTCCAAATCGGGAACTCTCAGAATATACCTAGCATTAAAGTATAGAACCTAAGTAAATACTAATTATTCTATCCCCACACTGAAAGAAATGTTTTGTATACAGTTACAAAAACTTTGGTTACTCTTTACACAAAAAAAGTGACTTGCAAACTATGTTTTACTAGCTACAAAACAGACTTTTGCTATTTGAGTTCAGGTACTAGTTGCTAAAGTTATTTTGTTGAAATTAATTGAACGGTTTTACTGTTTTTAAGCTACCAGTTTATGAACGTATAACACTCCATTTTCTCGTTAAGTACTTTTCTATTTTGTATCTTTTAAGCAAACTGCACCCTACTGGTAACTTTATTGTGCGTTTGTTTTTAACAAGTCGATATGTTGTTAATAGGTTAAATATTTTGTATCAATTTAACAAACTGTTTACCTACTGGTAGCCTAATGGTGTGCCTTATTGGTTACAAAACACTTTGTCAACGGATTACTATTTTTTATTGTTACTGATATGTAAACAGTGTGATTGTTATTAAGATACCTTGGTGTGTTAGTAGTTACCAAACTGTTTGATAATAAGTAACTAAATTAGTTGAGTAATGGTAGGGAACTGTTCAGTAATAAATAAGAAACCTAGTTGAGTAATGGTATTATGGTTAATGAAATCTAGCTTATTAACATACTTATTTTTTTGCAGTAGATATAATTTGCAAGCTAAAATGTAAATCTATACAAATATTGTGTCTGTTTTTTTAAAAACCAAGAAACACAACAGTACATTTACATTTTAGCAACAAACTAAGTACATCTGTTACAAAAAAATAAGTATAAATACTATTACAAGCTAGATTTCATGAACCATACCATTACTCAACTAGGTTTCTCATTTCTAACTGAACAGTTCCCTACCATTATTCAACTAATTTAGTTACTTATTACTAATACAATTTGGTTACTACTAACGCACCAAGGTATCTTAATAACAATCACACTGTTAGTATTGGGTAATGTTACTGATTAAAAAAAAAATTATACATTTCTTTTGTACTTATTTATTTTTCCTCTCACATGCATAGGTAATACATACAAAAATACAAACCTAAAAACTTGCAAAGATGAAACTATCTACTCATAAACATAGATTTTACTATGAGACAATTTTCCAGAATAAAAAAGGACTGTTTCATAGTTTTCCAATGAGAAGTGGCCTCATGTATGAAACAGTAATTTTTTTGTCCTGGAGCATTTTACCTTAGTTATTAATCAGTTCTTTGAGTTACAGTCATAAAAACTTACACTTTTTATAAATTCTACAAAAAATTAATAATATTATAATGTCGAAACATACTTTAATAATAATTATTAGTTCTTTGAATTTAACATTCAATCTGTCAGTTAATACACTTATCGTTTCTATCCTAATACATCCTACATCTTAGATAGAAAAACGCTCTTTGTGTTAGGTACATAGCTTTTACCATTTGAAGTAATGGTCATATGATTGGGAATAAAAGAAAGTAATTAATCTTGATATACATAAAGAAAAATTTCATGTTCTGAAAACAGCACTTCGAAACTATGCAAGTACTTAATAATCGAAATCAACTGTTTGCATTTGTATACATTCAAAAATAACTCTATCATTGTCATTAACAAAAATACCTATTTTTAACCGACTTCCAAAAAAGGAGGAGGTTCTCAATTCGGCGCGTATCTTTTTTTTAATCATCATAATATATGAAATTTCGCCAAGATCTCCAATATCTTGAATAAAAATTGTCCTGGGCCTCTTCGTACCTTAAATTTTGACCCATTTCACACACCTCAGAGAAATATCTGAACATAGATTACATTGCAGTATTACTTCATCCCGCTTTTGTTTAACAATTCGTTTCGATGGTCTTGCAGTAACAACAGCATCTAACTACCCTTTTGAAAATACGTTATTTAGTTGTAATTGATGTTTAAACACACACACTGATCACTAAATAAAATTGAAACAGGTTTATCGCGCCGGTGACCGTTGACGAACAGAAATCAACTCATAGATAAATATACGCAGCGTTTCGTTCGTCACATAGACAACGTACAGGATAAATATCAATCAAAGTTTGATTGATATTTTTGAAATTGTTAGATTATTTGTAATTAAACACTAGCATTAACACAGCATTTATTACAGTACTACAGTTGATAGTTGTCAAATAAATAGGGTAGGTATCATCTGTAAAACCTTTGTAGCTATTAAAAAAGTAATATGTTAATTACAAACTTATTAAGCTTTCTAATGACTACAAAAGTTTCGTAATTCATTAAAATATGCACGTTTTGTAAAATATGATCAAAGGCTTTAAGTAAATAATAAACAATTAGTTATGTTGTATATTAGACATCCGTTTTGTTGCTATAGAAAAACTAATTGGTTTACGTTGTTTCAGTACCTAGTAACCAAACGCTTTGTAACTTATTAACCTAATAAATTAACCCAACTGCCTTTGAGAACACACACTAAACTAGATATGTTATAACTAGTCAAAGTTTATTTATTAACAACTAAAGTTTGCTTAAAATTTAAGCAACAAAACTAGTTTGGTTGATTCTTTTTTTCAGTGCAAATACATAAAGTATTATTTCCTTAAATCTCAGAATTAATCCTCCCTGAATAAACAGTAGACGCGGTATGTTAATACCGGCTAACTAACCCTACCTACGAATCCCCAATGTTTGCCCAAATCACAATGTACAGTGCTATTGGTAAGTACCTACTGTAGTCTGTACCAACAATTGCTGATACATGAATAATTGTAAGTCTTAAGATATTGTGAGCCAACTATAAATACCGTATTGATAATAATAATATGATTTATAGTGAAACCAACACCATCTTGATCCTATAATAACATACTCGTATCTGTTTTCAACCGACTTCAAAAAAAGGAGGAGGTTCTCAATTCGACTGTATATATTTTTTTTTTTTTATGTTTGTTACCTCAGAACTTTTGACTGGGTGGACCGATTTGGATGATTCTTTTTTTATTTGAAAGGGCATACTTCCCATGTGGTCCCATATAAATTTTATCGAAATCGGTCGAGCGGTTTTTAAAATATCAACAATAAATTAAGTACTTTGTATAGCGTGTGCTTGTTGTTGTAAAGTTGGCGCGGGAGTTTGAAGTCGGTTGTTTAAAAAGAATTTTTTATATTAAATTATTGTAGAACCTATAATTATAAAAAGCAATGTCATACCCTCTGCAATGAAAAGATTCAAACCGGATCTTAATATCTGAATCCACATGAAATAAGTCGTAGGATAATACTAGTTATATATTAAACAGTGCATTGTGCAGAGTCTAAAATAAAACTGAAAATAGAAAATGTTAGCGAATTTTTGCTCACGAAATTAATAGTCGAATTATTTTAACAGGCGACTTGTTTTTGCTTGCTGAATAATAATAATAAGGTATTTTGTTCCTATAGGGTTAGATTTACTCTCAACAATGCAACGGTTGAAACATCAAAGTCTACCGCTTCGGTTTCAGTAGTCAGCAGAAATGCGAGCAAGCATTCGCTTACGGAATTAACCCTTGCAAACCCGTGGAATTCCGTAATTGGACTATTGTTATATGCATTTATTTTAGCGGCAGTCTTTATTTTTGAGATCTTTTAAGTATTGTTTGTTTAAATATGAGCACTTATAAAAAATTTACTACTTAATATTTTTTGCTAAAACAACGAAACGACATGTTTTTTTTAATCTAATTACCGAGCTCGAGAATTCTAAATTCTGTGTTACGTAGGTAAGAATTTAGTCTTTGATTGTTCAATATGTAATCATCAACAAATATCATCAAAAAATATGAAATCAGAAACAAATATGCTTATATTTTGATCATATCATGCAGGTAGGAAATACATTGTTTTTTTGCATTTCTGTATTTTTTGTGTCGATAAATGTACCAAATATGGCAAAAATTAACATAAATATTTTATCGAAAGCAAAACGACATTAGTTATTAACAACGTTTGAAAATTTTCGTCAAAACGGAAACAAACAGTCAGCAAAAATCCCTGCAAACGTTTACCTATCGCATCACAAGGCCAGGTAACATCTACACCTCATTAAAATTAACCCCTACGTGGGTAATTGGCTCTCCCTTGTTAACTTACAGTTCTAACGAATGCCGTTTTTGGCGTTTTGCATAAACGGGCGTTTGGCACGTTTTATTTAATTTATCTTCTTTCATTTTGGATTATTTTTATAACGGTTCAAAGGACTTTACATTTTTGGATGTGATAAAAATTCAAGATTTTCTTCCTCTTCTCTTGCTTTATGGCTTTTTGCAGTGCCAAAAAAAAGTGACACTGCACTTCGCCAGTGTCTATTGAAGTTTTTTTTGCAAAAACAGCACTTGTTAACGGAACATCATTTACCATCAGGTGATATTGCAGTCAAGGGTTAACTTTTAGTGGATTAAAAAATAACATTGTTTTTCATGGAAGTTTAAAATGTCCAATATTAATTAAATTAGGTATAGCTTCAACTTTTACATAAGGTAAGTCTACCCGTGTGAAACCGGGGCGGATCAGCTAGTCATATATCATCATCTTCATCATCATCAACTCATCATCTGCCCACTATCCAAATTTGTGTATAATTTTTATCAACTTATCACACGAGCTTTGAGCTCCGATTCAGAAGCATCTCTATAAATGCCTGTCCAATTTTTTAGTAAACTCGGCGAAAAAATACCGGGCGCTGCGTCTAATAAAATTACACCTTCGTCAGTTTTCGTCAGTCGCAAAATGCACTAGAATTTTAGGGTTAGTCCACATCAAGTGCTGACGGGCTAACGAGCGGAGTGGAGTCGTCAAATTGGCTCGCGCGACGTTAAGCGAATTTGGCCCTAATTGTGTTTGGCGGACCGCGTCGGCAAAGTGGAGTGTCGTGTGACGTTTTCTGCCGTGGAAAAGTTGCAGGAACTGAGTTTTGTTTCGAGGCACTGTGCAATTCTGTAGTGAATACTTATGCAGTTCTTTTGTTCAGAGGTCACTGGTTTAGATGTTCAGAAAAATATGTACACTGCGCAGGTCTTATACTTGTTATGACTTTGCCAGCGATTCTGAGAACAAGTCCCTACTCAAAACAGCCTCGGTAAAATGTTACAGTAATATTAACTTTGATGCGCAATGTTGAGCACCGTTGTCTTAACTGGTGGGAGGCTTCGGCCGTGGCTAGTTACTCCCCTACCGGCAAACACGTACCGCCAAGCGAAAAAAAAAACTTGACGAATTTAGTCGCACCGTGATGTGTCAATATTTTACACTAATATATTTGCTCATTGGACTTTTAAATAAGGTCTTATTGAGTTAATAATAAGGTCTTATTTTTAAAAAACGCTTTTATTTAAATTAAGTATTTAAACTAATATTGGAATCCGCAGGGTCATTATATCGATTTGAAACTTTGCAAATGTATGTTTACGACTAATGCTGATGAAAATACTTTAATTTGGCGGATGATGTAATCTGGAGGTGAATATTAGAACTAATAATTACAAGGCAAGAGTGAATAGGCATCTTCTAGGCAAGCGCACTCCAACCTAGACCTCATCATTGCTTTGCACTAAGCATGATTGTCGTCAAGTGCAAGCCTATCTCACAATAAAAATAAAAAAAATCTTATACACCCCTAGAGTTATGAGTTTGGTCTCATTTGATTTTTTTTGACGAGTTTTACATCAAAGGTAGAATTGATTAAAAGTATTTTTATTTTTAAAACAAAAAAAAAGATTAGATTTTAGATTTAATTTAATTTAATTTAGTTTTAATTTAATGTAAATAGTTTTAATAAATAACATCAGTTATTGTTATTAAATACCTTCTGCTTATATTCAAAAAAACAAAAAAATTAACATAACATTTTAACATTTTCACTTTACACACGAAAAGCAAGGTCCGGTGGAAGCAAGCGGGATAAGCTGGAGGATCTGAGGATACACTGAAAAAATTGTATTTTAACAAAGGACCTTTTTGGCTCGGTTAAAAGCAAATCGGCATATTTTAACTATGACTAATCTAAAAACGCCAAGTAAACTTGGTATATAATAGACCTGTGCATATTGTTAAATGTTCTTGGTTATTAACAAATAGAAAATTAATAATTTGTAATTAACATAATTGGTAAATCCAAACACTTTCGAACATGATACAAAACTAATGAGTGGTTTTGTTAATTCATAATAAGTATTTTGTTCAAATCTAAACTAGCATTTAAATCTGTTGATTTTTATGAACATCCTTATTTATTAACAAACAAGTTGAGTCATTTAATTTTAAACTAAGTGCTCAATTGATTTCAAAAAAGTCATTATTCGGTTGATTTTAACAAACCAACTGATTTATTAATAAGTAAGATAAACTCATTTAGTTCTAATCAAGTGCATAATTGCTTTTAAATAAGTAGATATGATCGGTTAATACTTGATAAACCAATAGTTGTTAACAACCAAGCTGTGTCGAGAAATCGTGGTGACTCGGGCCAAGTCGTGTCATTTCGTCCTGGAACCTCGTTGGAGTTACATGTAACACGCGCGCTCAGTGTTCGTAAAGTATTGTGAAGTGAAGCCAGTGTAAGATGTGAGATATTTAAGATAGATTATTAGATTATAGATAAAATTCAAAATAAATCCGTTTTGAATTACAGTGTATTTGAACTTTAATATTATAAGAACCCCTTGTCCCAAATAAATTAAATAAGTAGGCCTAAGTTTGCCACCGTGTTCAATCAGTGGTTTCCATGAATGTACTATTTACTGAAGTACTTTGTGTACGTATTCGTTACGTAAGTAACTTTTTCTCGACCAATTTAATCGGTAATAACTACAACCGACCTATTCGGTAGTTACAGCAGTGTTACTCAGTATTCCCAACCAATTCGAACGGTAGATCAGTCAATTAACTTTGTATTATTAATAGAGAAATATGTATGTACCTACTTTCATTGTTTTTTGTAAATATGTAACATGAGATACTAAAAAAACTGAAGGTGGATGCATAAATATTTTTAATTGATCGTACAAATTTAATTGACTGTATCTACCGATTGAATTGGTTCGGAATACTGAGTAACACTGCTGTAACTACCGAGTAGGTCGGTTGTAGTTACCGATTAAATTGGTTGAGAATACTGAGTAACACTGCTGTTACTACCGAGTAGGTCGGTTGTAGTTACCGATTAAATTGGTTGAGAATACTGAGTAACACTGCTGTTACTACCGAGTAGGTCGGTTGTAGTTACCGATTAAATTGGTTGAGAATACTGAGTAACACTGCTGTTACTACCGAGTAGGTCGGTTGTAGTTACCGATTAAATTGGTTGAGAATACTGAGTAACACTGCTGTTACTACCGAGTAGGTCGGTTGTAGTTACCGATTAAATTGGTTGAGAATACTGAGTAACACTGCTGTTACTACCGAGTAGGTCGGTTGTAGTTACCGATTAAATTGGTTGAGAATACTGAGTAACACTGCTGTTACTACCGAGTAGGTCGGTTGTAGTTACCATTTATTTTTAACCAATTCTAACGGTTAATACTTGACAAGTAGTGGCTGCAAAGTTGACGTATTTGTTTTTAACTACAAACTTTGCAGGTGCTATATTGACAAACATGCTGGGTAATTTTTAGCAGTATTTCATTTATTTTTAACCCTTACGTTTTTTCAGTGTATCCTTGCAGAAATCCTTCTATGCTCTGGACGTCTATCGGTTGGGACAACGATGAAAATGAAATATTAATATTAGGGTTGCGTGGTTTTAACATTAAAGGTAGGAAATCAACCCTTATGGTACGACTATATCCGTCCAGTTACAATTTTTTTTTATACTGCGAATGAAAACGTTCTCTGTAATCGACGTAAAAACTTGATATTATATGAAACGACTTCAGTAAGTATGTATGTACTCGTAGCTTCCTATATTCCCTACCGAGGTTGAACACCGAACTATTTGGTATTCAAGGCACGTGCGCCGATTGTACTGCAGCCGGGGTAAATAACACTTCCTAAACAATCACTTAAATCGGCCCGCCGATTGTATGCGGTCCGATTTTTGAGGCAACCGATTACTTTGTAATGTTTGTTAACTACTGTTATTTTCATTTTATTTTATACCTACCCGACATGTATTGAATTTAAATTTTAATGTAACAATTTTTGCACACTGTCTCTGACAGTAGATTGTGTACGGGAAATTTCTACCTTATACAGCTGTTCAAATCACCCACAATTTAGCAAAATAAATGATTTATGATTTATGATTTACTTTATTTCTTTATAGAGATTTAGGTACGTGCAAAGGGGTATTTACTGACCGAATTTTATTTGAACAGTTAAGTATAAGTAAATTAGGCAAAAAAATGCCTTGCGGTTAGAAAATTTTAATAGATATCCTTAAAAATCCGAAATCAAGGTTCCGGTTTAAAAAAAATTTGAAATGCATTTTTTGTAATTATAAATTGAATCTGCTTACATAAGTAATGGTGTCCATAAACCTGCTAGGTAGCATGGTAGGTATATATAATGCTAAAACCGACATTTAAACTGTCAAAGAATATTTTTCGTCTCCGGTCGAGTCGGATTTTCCGTCCCATAGGACTATGAGAGTGAAGGAACAGAGACTGCACCTGTGTTTGCGCACACACTTTTGCACTATAATGTCGGGAGTACATTAATAGTATTAAATAACTTTGTAGCTATGGTATCATTATTTTAGTGTATATAGAAACCGAATATCTCTTTTACGTAAAGCTCGAAGCTATGGTGATTTCGCATGTCAATATCGTCAGATTACCCCACAATTTGCCCGTATATCCTAGGCTAGGGCGTGCAGAGAAACGTTGTAGAAGTGTAGTATTACAGTGTTACAGTATTACAGCCCGCAGCGGTAATGTAGGTAATCCATAGCTTACTCGCTGTCGTGAGGCCGCGTCTAGCAAATAGACAGGCAGCTTGTTTCAGTAATTGGCTTGTTGGAACAGATACGCTGCTTTATTTCCGGGATCTAAATAATTATATAGAAAAGGTTACTTCATTCACTGTCTAAGACAGTAATGTATGGCTTAAGAATCAGCCTCCCGATTGTGTAAGGAAATAGTTATCGTAATCGTTTGTCAAAAGACAATTCGACCAATTTAAGGAGTTCATAGATGCGTGCACGTCAAAAATCATGTATGAACTCCTTAAACAGTTCGAGTAATACCTACGTTTTATGCTGTCAAATGATTACAACTTGTGTAGAGTAGACAATTAGGCCTCATAAATCGCGCGTAATCAGGGCTACCGCGTTTAATTTCGCCGCTAGGGGCGCTAGTGTAGTGTGAGGTCCCCGAAATGTCAAATATCACTGGGCTTTTATCGCGGGTCTTATTATTTAATTAATGTTATGAATATTTAGCAATAACCGATTAATTATGGAAGATGTAAGATACGTGCCAAAGAATGCCAGTGCTCTGTGCTTTGAAAGCGTAGCTAAGAAAAATAGGTGCAAAATTAAGCGGATTCTTTCGAACAGATAATTCATAGGTTAGTATTTCCCTGGTTCCTGTATGTTTACTATTTAAAAAAGAGTTCTTTTTTTCAGAAATATGCTTGTTTACCGAATATACAGCTATACTTCAGGACCTTACTCGCAAGTGGCGCCAACTAGTGAGCATAAAAACGGTAGCCCTCATTAGCGTATGCTACTTCATTCAACATATTTTACCGGCGGGACATACTCAAAAGCAAGATGCGTGATAACAAATCAGCGTTTAATTTTACGTTAATTTAATGCGAACATTTATAAATAGTACGTGTTAACAAACTTAAGACATAATATGGCATCACTAGCTGATGCCTGCAACTTCGTCCGCGTGGATTGATTTTTTGGAGCCTATGTGCTATTATTGTGCTAGACTATAATCTACCTCGGTGTCAAATTTTATCTAGATCCGTTCAGCCGTTCTGGCGTGATTGAGTAACAAACAGATTCCTAATTCTGTGGTAAGCTCGTATTATCATTGGTCTATAGAGTTATTTTTCAAAGCCCGTTTCCAAAGTGCTCGAGTTGAGGGTAGTTATTTATAAATTAAAAGTCGTGAACATCCATTTTTGCCGTGACACGACGTTTAGCAAGTCGGGTCACGTGGGGGAACCAATTCGTTTCGGATCACGCACGAATTGCCACTTTAGTTTGAATCTTGTGGAAAGCCTGTGATCTATAAGGTGTAAAATTTCAGGTAGTAATGATTTCGAATAATCAAGATTCTTGTCCGTTTTTGGTATCCACACCATTTCCATCTTTTTTCTTCGTATCCTTATCCAACGCCATGTGAGGTTGGAACAACATGTTTTCTTCTTCCACTCACTTCTGTCATCTGTCAACGAATTATCCGCCTCTTTTACAGTCCCACAAACATATCTGACACAGTGGCCATGAACTAATTTTTATGACTGTTTAGTTTTTGTTTTTAGTTTATTTTTAATTTTTATTTTCACCTTTAAATGTGATAACAGTGACACTGTCACCGGGTCAGATAAGTTTGTGGGACTATACACCCATAATATTATCTTTCATCACCATCTTTTCTTTGGTGTTACTCTCCTCTTTTTTCTTCCACATAGATATTCTAGTTTTTAATAAAGTTAAAAAAAGGAAACACAGTACAAATTTGAATATCAAAACAAAATTCTAATCAAAATGTATCTTACCAATAAGAAATATGCATTTCCCCCCCAAAATGAAGTGACCATTCATCACTTGGTTGTGACGTTTATGGCCTGAAGGCGAAGTTTTCCGAAATCGTTAACTTTTGTACACCCGAGTATCGCGGCCATCTTAATTAGGTGCCCGTGTAATTATCCGACGTTAATACGTTCCTGGGGGGGTTACTACCATCGCTCAGAGCAGTATTACTTTAAAATGACAGTTTTATGTCACGTACCTTGACGTCCCTAAAATAAGGATTATAATTATAAAACACGAACGTCAACAATATTAAAACAATACCGATTTAAGCGATGGTAGTATGCCTCCTTTGCGTGGGGTTATAATATTATAAGAGGGAAATTTGTACTGAAATGTACGTATGACTTTATTATTGTATAATTTCAACAATTTGTACCGAATTGTTGAATCAAAATCGGTTGAATAGATAGGCCGTGAAAGCGTAGCAGACTTTCATATTTATAATATTAAGTATGGATTAATTATTAATTAATCTCAGACCAAGGCGCGTTTGGAACCCTCGTAGCTTTAGTTTTAAGATACCGTGGCTAATTATCACCATCACGTCTTATATTATTTAAAAGTGACGTTCAGAAGGTGTACTTTGTAAGTACAGTTTTTGAATAAATAATATACTTTGAGTTTGAATGTGCCTAGACGTTACAGATCCCAATTATTCTCGCAATACCTCGATAAATCTAACCTACGAACAGGTTAATGAACGGAATAGATGGTACGCCTTTGAAACATTATCCAGTCTAGACAATCATTAATATCTAACAGATGGTACATAGGTTTCCGACCAAAGGTTTAATCAAGTATCAAAGATAATAATATCCTCCTCATCTACACAGTATAACCCTTGATAAGTTTATTATTAAATTCTATATTTACTATTATATAAAAAGGTAGTTTGACGACTTCCCTGGCGCAGTGTTGAGAGGATTCAAACCCCGGTAGGGTCAGATTGTTTTTCAATTTTATCTGTCTGGCGTGGTGGGAGGCTTCGCCTGTGACTAGCTACCACCCCACCGACAAAAACGAGCCGAGAAGCAGGCTTCGGCAGTGGCTATAGTTACCACCCCACCGGCAAAGACGTGTCGAGAAGCGATTTAGCGTTCCGGTATGATAGGAATTACAATAATTTAATATAAAAAATACTTTTTAAACAACCGACTTCAAACTCCCGCGCCAACTTTACAACAACAAGCACACGCTATACAAAGTACTTATTTTATTGTTGATATTTTAAAAACCGCTCGACCGATTTCGATAAAATTTATACGGGACCACATGGGAAGTATGCTCTTTCAAATATTAAAAGAATCATCCAAATCGGTCCACCCACTCAAAAGTTCTGAGGTAACAAACATTAAAAAAAAAAAATACAGTCGAATTGAGAACCTCCTCCTTTTTTGAAGTCGGTTGAAAATAGAATAAGCTCGACGCTAAATAGTATTCAAATTCCTAATCACCAAATTTCCATATACATATATACCGTTTAACGTTAATCAGGGCAGGTAACGTGCGCCTCTTAGACATTTAGACCGTCTAGACGTGCATCGATTGCTGTCGACTTAATGAAAACATACTGTAGGTAGGTACTCTAGGTATATTAAGAAGTCAATTATATTTAAGGAAACTCAAGCCATTGCCGGCGAAAAACGTGGTATTATCAAACTGCATACAAAGCGGTGCACATGAGTGAGTTCCTTTCCGGATCTTCTCAGTAGAACTGCTTTCCGAACTGTGAATATTGACGGATCATAAGTGATACAAGTGGTCCTACGTGAAATAAATCATTTCATTCTCATGTTTTAAAATTAAGACATTCGTTTAGTTTACAATGATCCATACTTAATATTATAAATGCGAAAATGTGTCTGTCTGTCTGTCTGTCTGCTACGCTTTCACGGCCCATCTATTGAACCGATTTTGATGAAATTTGGTACAGGGATAAGATGTATCCCGGGAAAGGACATAGGCTACTTTTTATCCCGGAAAATTCAAAAGTTCTCGCGGGAATCTAAAAAACTTGGTCCACGCGGACGAAGTCGCGGGAATCATCTAGTTGTGTTATAAACAGAATTGGCCACAGTATCTAAGTTTAGGAATTTTTAGGAAGGTTTTTGTAGGAACTCTGGCCAAGCTGTAGACTTTAGAAATTCTTGTGAACTGGCAAAACAAAGAAAAATATCAGTCGAGCGTGCCAGGCTGGTGCAATTATATAGAAATTCCTCTGCTCTTTAATGCTCGGTAATTATGGCAATTATTCAGCAAAAGCCACCGCATCAATTTGTTTAGCGCAAGCCTTTGTGAAAAACAATTAGAAAAGTGCGACTCGCTCCATCAATCTTCTAGTTTATACAGCCTTCGCTTGTGCATGTATTAAGTATTTTATTTTATAAAAGCCTTTATAGTTCAATGCCTAAACTGGTGAATTAGAACGAACGTAGACGACCGCTTTACTTAGAACGACTTTTCGAAATGGGCCAACTTTAGTTGTGTTGTATTAGTTACGTCAGCTCACAGCTCATTTTTTTTCTGCTAAAGCACCTATTTACATATAATAATAAATGATTTTGGTGGTATTCCACCTCGCAGTCAAAAATCGATTCTTTCAGTTCGAAAATATTTAAGTACCTACTTTCCAATTTTGTAGAAACGTTTACAGAACGTATAAATGTCGTGTGTTCTATTTTATTAAAGTTTAGCTATGGAACGTATAAATAACATGTGTTTTATTTAATTTGACTTAGGTATTCGAAGTGTTTATTGGTTGTCTGCGACATAATAGCACAGTAACCGAATAAAAAAAATTATAATGTGCTCGTATATATGCCAATATAAAAAGTATGTTCTTCAGAATAGGTATAGAATACTCCTACGGATTTTTTATTCATTTGGTTAATAATAATTGTTTAGTTATGGAAAAAATATTATTTTACAAACGTTTGGCTTAGTGCTCCAAATAACCTAAAGCCAAACTAGCACATGGTAAATGGAAAAAACATTTGAAATCAAAAACAAGTGCCCATACTGTTATTTACCTAAATAACCACTATTTGTTCTATCTCAAATATACGAGGCACAGGGGGTCATTTATAACAAGTTTTTGGAGAAAGCTTTTAGCAAACCCAATTAGTGGAAAATGGGGCCTTTTGCTGGTGCTTGAGATTAGAAAAAGGACAATTTATTTTTCTCTCTACTACTCTCTCTCTTTCTCTTATATTTGTTCTTTATTGCTTTTTCGTGAAAGCTACAAAAGCCCTGTAGGGACTGCGAAACTAACGATTGCTTGTTACGTAAACCTTTTTTGAAGGACCAAACGATTTACCAAGAATATTTGTATGTTTATTTACTCTTTAAAAATATTATGAAGTCTTTCTGATGATTATTTGTTAAATATTTAAATTCATGAATTCAAACTTACTAATATTGTAAAAACGAAATTGTACTTTTTCTGACGGTAAACCTTTCACGGTCCATACGTTTAACCATTGTAATCAGATTGTTATAGTTTGCATCTTAGCATCTATTAGCCATAAGGCACGCCTATGGTACAGGTTTCTAAATTTTTGTTTAATATCTATTGTCGTGTATGTCTTGATCACAACGTAGATTTTTTTTTATTTGAATTCAACCCGGAGACAGACATAATTATTAGGTATCATGCTCCTTTTTTGCACCAAAAATCCAAAATCAATCAAATAACCTTCAGCCAGATGGCACCAATCTTCGAGGGCAGTATTTCTTCAGTAATTAGATTACAAAAATACATTTTCAGTGACATTTACGACCACAGTCCAAGGAGATATTATATTCTTGCATTTCAGTCGTTCGACGAAGGGGTTATACAAAGCAAACGGTGCGGGGTAACAGGGTCGGGACGGACAAAATTGGCAGAATTTTCAATGCAATTTCCTACCTCTTTCTCTCTCAGAATTATAAGCTGAGAGAGATATAGAGAGATACCGTACCTACCTCTATAATTGATACAACTGTCATGGTAGCCGTGTCTGTCATTTGCCTGGGCTTCGACCCACATATAATATAAGTATATAAGAATAAGTGAATAACGCCCGGTTTCTGAATTGAGACTTTCATGTTGAGTCTGTCTCAAAGACTACATAAGGAGTAATTGTGTAAGCTTTGAGAGTTGTAACTTGCTGTTTTTGCTTGAATGCTTAATTCAGAAACCGGCCCAATATCAATTCAGAGACAAAAATTTGCTTATTTAGTCCTTAAGTCGTCTTTGAGACAGACGTTACTCAACATGAAATTCTCAATTCAGAAACCGGCCGTAAGTGAATATAAATATATCATTGCGATGTGGTTTTAGTTCAGACCCACTATGCATATTATAAGCATGACATTATGAAGTACGATGTAACCTAAGAAGGCAATAATATAATGTCACTTTGATAGTGACAAAGTGCTTTATATATTGCCACTTTCCCGTAAATAATACCAATTATTACAACATCCGTTGTATTCGGAACATGCGGGTTTAACACACATTCTACATGGAAATTTGCGTAGTATCTGATGTCTAGTTTATTTTGTTTGAATGGGGACATTTTAATTTAAAAGTCTGTAACTATTACGATAATAGTTTAAACTGCTATAAGTATCTAAAATTAAAAATATAATGAAATGGTTGAAAAGGAAAATAAGTGAAGTCAGTGAAGGAGTCCTTAAGAAGAAGTGTTCCTTAAACACTTACTTAGGGACTCCTTTACTGACTAAATACTGTTTTTTATTTTGTAACTAGCTGATGCATGCTACTTCGTCCGCGTGGTTTAAGTTTTTCTGATTCCCGCGGGAACTTCTTAATTTTCCGGGATAAAAAGCTTATGTCACTCCCCAGGTCCTTAACAGTCAAATATCACTTTGATACGTTGCTCCGTTGCGGCGTGATTGAAGGACAAACCAACAAACCAATAAACCAACAAACAAGCACACTTTCGCATTTATAATATTAGTATATGAAGTATGATTGAGGTGGTAGTTTGAATTCAATTAAGATTCGAATACTACAACTTACTACTACTTATACTACACTACTTATACTACTTATACTATAATAAACTTTTATTTATTTATTTATCCAGTCCTCTGCGGATCGGTCTTAAGGCCCATACCCTTGAGCATTTCCTCTCCTCACTCTTGCGAACACAGTTTGTGGGTGCAACAGGGACGCATTGCACTATAATTTCACAAAAACAACTAAATACACCATAACTTTGTTGGGATATCGAAATTGAATAAAGTGCTTCTACAGAATTGAGGACAAATATTTTCTCATTATACTCATGTAAATTTTGTTTTAATACCTGCAAAGCTATAAAAGTTATAAGGCATTATTAGTGAAAAAACGCTTTTTTGGTACGGTTTGTATTTAATTTAATAAATAATATTTTGAAAAAATAATTGTACCAAATTGAAGATGATGAACGAAAGTAGCACATATATTTTTTTCAGAATTTTATGAAGTCATTTGAACCAGCTGAATCAAGTTGAATTACAGATATTTTAGATCAAATTTTGAAGGGAGCCCCTTAATAAGATCGCATCGCAAGAGTCCAGTTCGCGCTTGACCAGTTATTTATACGTTATAGATTTTAGTATAGACTATAGAGCCGACGTTTGTGGTCATGGCTTATTCACCACGTAGGCAGTATTTTTCAGAAAACCATTGTAGATTAACAAAATTCGTTTGAATATTAGGTCCAGCCCCAGCAAAGGTGGTCGCAGGCATAAACGATACAGGATTTTGACGACCTCGGTGGCGCAGTGTGTAGCGCTGTTGCCTTAACGTGCGGAGGTTCCGGGTTCAATCCCCGGCAGGGTCAATTTGGGAATTTATAATTTCTGAATTTTCCCTGGTCTGGCCTGGTGGGAGGCTTCGGCCGTGGCTAGTTACCACCCTACCGGCAAAGACGTGCCGCCAAGCGATTTAGCGTTCCGGTACGATGCCGTGTAGAAACCGAATAGGGGTATGGGTTTAATATAACTGCCATGCCCCTAACAGGTTAGCCCGCTACCATCTTAGACTGCATCATCACTTACCATCAGGTGAGATCGCAGTCAAGGGCTAACTTGTAGTAGATAAAAAAAAAAAAAAGATACAACAAACGCGGCCATTCCCGTGAAGCCTTTAAAAATTCTAATAAAATTTAATATTCCAGCCGTCATTTGACACGGCTAGCCTGCGGCGCCGTGACCGCGCATGGAGACCGCATTTCATTTCACTTCACTTTTATTTTTCACTTTTTATTCACATCATTTTTATTTCACTTCACTTTTATGCCCATTGTTCAGAATGCATCAAAGCGAAGGCGTGATTTACTGACCCATAAATAAAGTTTCATTCATAAATCACTTTTTGTTCCCAATTTATTTTAGAAAGAAAATTCATGTGGCGAATATCGAAGTATCGTGTATTATAGATTTCGTGATGAATAGGTACGTTTGCCATTCATGAATATGAACTGGTGGAATAAATTGAGTAGGTGTTTGAAGAAAGCTTTAATTTTATGAGACAGATATCAAGTAACTTCTAAGCATATTGGGATAGACCTTTCAGCTAGTCCTGAGAAATTAACCATCAGGTCTTACACCATATTTTCAAAAATTACGTGGAATCTGTAAAGGTATATTTTCATTAACAAAGGTTATTTTCTTGTAACCTGTATATTTATAGCATCAGTTACTAAAGTTTTAGCCACTGTAGACCCTCTTGCACCAAATTAGTTTAGTTAAATTTGTGATGTTGTCACTTTTTGACAAGCTAATCCATCCATCCATCCATCCATTCATCAGCCTGTATGCATCCACAGCTGGACATAGGCCTTTTCGAGAGCGCGCCACTAAACACGGTCCTCCGCCTTCCTCATCCACCCGCTTCCCGCCACTTTCTTTAGGTCATCGGACCAGCGAGCTGAAGGCCGCCCTGCACTATGCTTGCCGGTACGCGGTCTCCACTCCAGAACACGTCTGCCCCAACGGCCATCGGTTCTGCGACAGATATGACCCGCCCACTGCCACTTCAGCCTGCTAATCCTCAGAGCTATGTCGGTCACTTTAGTTCTTTTACGAATTTCCTAATGCCAGGGTTAATATTAAAAAAACAGAATATAGACTCATGCAAATCAACGAGTCGGTGCAAGTGGACCTAAAAGCCAAAATCCATATATTAAATATTAGTATTATGAATGCGAAAGTGCGTCTGTCTGCTTCACGTCCACGGCCTATCTGTTCAACCGATTTAGATGGAATTAGACACAGGGATAGTCCCAGAGAATGACAAAGACTACTTTTTATTCCCGGAAAATTAAAGAGTTCCCGCAGGAACCAAGAAAACTCAGTCCACGCGGACTAATTCGCGGGCATTATCTACTCGTAGTCATACTAATATATAAATGCGAAAGCGTGTTCGTTTGTTGGTTTGTCCTTCAATCACGCCGCAACGGAACAAACGATCGACGTGAGTTTTGGCATGGTTATAGTTGAGGACCTGGAGAGTGACATAGGTTACTTTTTATCAGTCCCTGCGGGAATCAAAAAAAACTTAAACCACGCGGACAAAGTCTCGGGCAACATCTAGTGATAAATATTTGCTCTACAAAAATACTTGTGCTCGTATAAAAGGGTGACAAAATGATTTCTATTTGCTATTTAATGGCTATACGAAATGCTTAGCAGTCAAAGCTCCGCGGCGGCTTCGTGAAAGAGACCAATTAACGCGAAATTGCGCGAGCATTCGACTCTGCAGAAACATTTTCTTTATGTTGTATAGAGTACTGCATCAGTAACATAGCAGTGTAGAAATTATATGGTTTTGGTTGCTGTTTTATTATGAATCATTAGGAATAATACGAATTTTCAACCGACTTCAAAAAAAGGAGGAGGTTCTCAATTCGACTGTATTTTTTTTTTATGTTTGTTACCTCAGAACTTTTGACTGGGTGGACCGATTTGGATGATTCTTTTTTTATTTTAAAGAGCCCATGTGGTCCCATATAAATTTTATCGAAATCGGTCGAGCGGTTTTTAAAATATCAACAATATAATAAGTTTCTACTTTGGATAGCGTGTGCTTGTTGTTGTTAAGTTGGCGCGGGAGTTTGAAGTCGGTTGTTTAAAAAGAATTTTTTATATTAAACTAGCTGATGCCCGCGACTTCGTCCGCGTGGTTTAACTCCTTAATTTTCCGGGATAAAAAGTAGCCTATGTCACTCTCCAGGTCCTCACCCATACAACAAAAAAAGAATTAGCGAAATTGGTCCAGCCGTTCACGCGTGAGGCCGTGACCAAGGGAAATAGGGATTCATTTTTATATATATAGATTATCTTTATGTTATATAGCGTACTACCTCAGTAATATAGCAGTGTAGAAATTATATGGTTGGTTGCTGTTTTATTATGAATCATTAGGAATACTTAATACGAATTTTATGTAAGGACTTTTTATTTTTAAATAATAAATCCAATTGTGAATACTTATTATAAAAGTAGGATCGTAGTAAGAAATAACATGTATACTCCTTTATTGAAAACGAGTCTGCAATTTTACTATTCATATTTTATCACATACTAGATGATGCCCGCGACTTCGTCCGCGTGCATTAAGTTTTTTTAATTCCCGCGGGAACTCTTGAATTTTCCGGGATAAAAAGTAGCCTATTCCCCGGGATACAATCTATCCCTGTAACAAATTTCATCAAAACCGGTTGAACAGATGGGCCGTGAAAGCGTAGCAGACAGACAGACAGACATACTTTCGCATTTATAATATTACTAGCTGATGCCCGCGACTTCGTCCGCGTGGTTTAAGTTTTTTGTCATTCGCGCGGGAACTCCTTAATTTTCCGGGGTAAAAAGTAGCCTATGTCACTCTCCAGGTCCTCAAATACACCCATGCCAAAAATCACGTCAATCCGTTGCTCCATTGCGGCGTGATTGAAGGACAAACCAACAAACCAACAAACAAAGTGACTTTCGCATTTATAATATTAGTATGATTATGTATATATTAACTAGTATTTATGAAGGAAAGTTGCATAATGATTAATGTTGCAATGATTGGAAAGATAAAGTATCGGTAAAATGTTTACAAACTTTTCCGAAAGTTGATCGACAATCCGTTTAATATTACCAAATCAGAATACATTTCAGGAGTTGCCAATCACGGCGTCGATTTCGTCAAACTTTCCGAGCGCAAAGTTACACGCTAACTGCATTTAAACTAGCAAATTGGCTTCCTAACTGGATTGCACGTTTGATTGTACGACTACCTATCTAGGGATACAAACAGCTGTATGTTAGGTGTACTTTGTGTTATTCAGTAGAAATTCAATATCCTTTCTAAACTACCTTCACAGCTACACCTACGCCTTTTTCCTAGGTCAGACAAAACCTAAGTATTCCCAAGATGAAAATTGACTAATCAAATATAAATATTATAAATGCGAAAGTTTGGATGGATGTCTGCATGGATGTATGGATGTTTGTTACTCAATCACGCGCCAACGGCTGCACGGATCTGGCTGAAATTTGGCACAGAGATAGAATATAGTCTGGAATAGCACATAGGCTACTTTTTATCCCGGAAAATTAAGGAGTTCCCGCGGGAACCAAAAAACCTCAAATGGATGTTTCTAATCAATCACGCCAGAACGGCTGAACGGATCTGGATGAAATTTGGCACAGAGATAGATTATAGTCTGGACTAACACATAGGCTACTTTTTATCCCGGAAAATTCAGGAGTTCCCGCGGGAACAACAAAACCTCGATCCACGCGTACGAAGTCGCGGGCATCAGCTAGTATATAATAATTTGTAAAATCGTGTTCTTCTGGTTGTCTAATTTAGGATGATAATTTTGGGTGATGCCATTTTGCATAGTACTACCACAGAATAGGTAATAGTGGTACTACTTCAGTCTGGTCACTCTAGTCGTTCACTATTGCTATTCATCTCTCATCTGTCTAAATATTCATTATTCATCCCTTTTTTTTTTTTTATCCACTACTAGTTAGCCCTTGACTGCGACCTCACCTGATGGTAAGTGATGATGCAGTCTAAGATGGTAGCGGGCTAACCTGTTAGGGGCATGGCAGTTAGGTATATTAAACCCATACCCCTATTCGGTTTCTACACGGCATCGTACCGGAACGCTAAATCGCTTGGCGGCACGTCTTTGCCGGTAGGGTGGTAACTAGCCACGGCCGAAGCCTCCCACCAGGCCAGACCAGGGAAAATTCAGAAATTATAAATTCACAAATTGACCCTGCCGGGGATCGAACCCGGGACCTCCGCACGTTAAGCGACAGCGCTGCACACTGCGCCACGGAGGTCGTCAAATCCTAAATAAGACAAAGCATAATAATTTTTATTGAAATCGTAATCTATATAAGCCTCCTTTCTCTAGATAGGGATCTAGAGATCTAGATATAAGACATTGAGATCCAAACAAGCCAACACATTAAGGTGATTATGGGGGTTTGGATATTTTTGTTTGGAATCTGGTTTACCTACCACCACCACCACCACTACAGCCTATGATTGTCCCACTGCTGGGCACAGGCCTCCACTCTCATAGGAGAGAGGGAATTAGAGCTTAGACCCACCACGCTGCTCCAATGCGGGTTGGCGGGTTGCGGGTTGCGCCATTTTTTTTAAAAGTGGCTACTCATGAAACGTATAAGATTATAGTTTATGTTTAGGTTAAAACAATGTTACTCATTAGCTTTATTTACTCATAGGCAAGATCGTAACTTTAGTAGGGTATTAACTGTTATTAGTACCTACTTTACGAGATATATTTTCAACCGACTTCAAATAAAGGAGGAGGTTCTCAATTCGACTGTATTTTTTTTTTATGCTTGTTACCTCAGAACTTTTGACTGGGTGGACCGATTTGGATGATTCTTTTTTTATTTGAAAGGGCATACTTCCCATGTAGTCCTATATAAAATTTTATCGAAATCGGTCGAGCGGTTTTTAAAATATCAACAGTAAAATAAGTACTTTGTATAGCGTGTGCTTGTTGTTGTAAAGTTGGCGCGGGAGTTTGAAGTCGGTTGCTTAAAAAGAATTTTTTATATTAAATTATTTTTCAAACTTATGAAACGTGCAGGTATAAATCAATAGTTGGCATCAATAATAAACAAGTATTATAATGTAGCAAAATCTTCTGTCTGAACTCAGAACTTTAGACCGACGGCAGTGGGATCCCGCATAAAAATACGCAGATCGACCATGATATATTCTTCGCAATGTATATTAAATCCCGCATTAATTTAAAGCCATTTTAAACCATTGTACACAAATATTTTCATAGCCCTGCTCAAAACAAATGATCGATGCATCGGATGAATCCAACGATTATGGGTCCATGGGTGCATGCTCGCGAATAATTCGGCGACACCGACGAATAAATTAATAATTTAAAGCCTATGGTCAAACTTACGCGGATGGCTCGTTCCCACGAAAATATTTCGCAGGATTCCGGTTTCCGGTTTTTTGCGGGATGCCGTTCATAGGTGGTGGCGTTTCCATTCGTTCATTCGAGCATCCTATTTGCGGGATCCAGCAAAAAGCTTATATAGTCGCGCGGGATGCGGGATTGGGATTTATAGATCTATTTGGTGGAATGAGGTGGGACACGACGGCGTCGATATAGCGTAATTGGTTCGTCAGTTTGTGAAGTTTATTTATTTAATAGTACCACTTCTCGT
Organism: Erebia epiphron; assembly: GCA_963932025.1. NCBI lineage: Eukaryota > Metazoa > Arthropoda > Insecta > Lepidoptera > Nymphalidae > Erebia > Erebia epiphron. The sequence goes on from OZ009948.1 coordinate 25,783,640, forward strand.
AATGTGCAACTGAATTTCATGGTTACTGAGGTACGAAATAGGCTTGCAGAGATTTTTAGTTCACTAGCTGAAAGCCGCGAGCGAATCGGATCCCGCATGTAACGGAGAATTCGCCGCTGTTTGACCAGAGCTTAGATTAATAATTTAAAGCCTACAAGGGCGTGCTCGTGTATTGGACATTGGCATTGAGCATTGGCCCTTTTATTACACATCGATGTTTTTCACGGAAATGCGTTTCACGGCAATTCATAACTGTAATAAGTATTAATAAAAACATGAAATTCTGCTTTTCTAAAATAGCATTATTATTATTAGTATTGGTGGCCTTGAAAAAATATTATGATTTATATTTTTGTAGTACCGCGAGCACCTTGCTCAATATATAAATCAAACAAAAGACTAGAAGCTAGGTTTTTTCGACGACGCTTACTACTATGCCTACTCCTAAACAACTCCCATAAGATATCGTACCGCAACGCCATATCGCTTGGCGGTCGTCTTTGGCCGTAAAGCGTGGCAACTAGCCCCGGCCGAAGGCTAGCAACTTTTCCATAGTTATAGTAGACTAGCTGATGCCCGCGACTTCGTCCGCGTGGTATAAGTTTTTTAAATCCCACGGGAACTCCTTGATTTTCCGGAATAAAAAAGTAGATTATGTCACTCTCCAGGTCAAACCCCCGTGCAAAAAAAACCTATCGATCGTGCTTTTTGCGACCAATAAACCAACAAACAAACACACTTTCACATTTATAAAATTAGTATGACAGCATGATTTTGTCCAAAATAGATTGTATTTGCTTCAGTTTGATAAACAGTGAAATAAATGATAACTTTCTATGTTTATTGCGCCCATAATGCTATAGTTTTACGGATGTCAACACCCATAAATCAACCAGTATCGCACGACAGCCGCACGTCCCGTCGCCGATTTATGAAATCCATGGTGTGTGACGGACCATAAAACAGAAATGATTGCCATTGATGTTATAGCTTTCGTACAGCTATGTGATCGGAGCATGTGACTTCATTGTAATTCCGTTTGAAACGGGTAATAACTTCTTTTGTTTTATATATACGGAATAGAAACGCCCGTAGAATACACCGGGGGATTAGGACGGTTACAGATGGTGTTTTTTCGGCGCATCTTCGGTCGTTCCAATTCATTGCTGAAAATCGTGGTCCTGGCTAGATCCCACCCTTGAACGGGTTACTTGTTTCCATTGGCTTCTGTTGGTAGCCGTTCTCAATTTCGACGCTTTAGACTCCCTCTGTTGGTCAGACCACCTTGTTGGTGAGGGGCCTCTCCCTCTTTTGCCCTCAATGCTTCCCGTGACAATAAGCTTCTCGAGACTGTTGTCCCCACGTCGTATCTTCTTCATGCGTCGTTCCCTCAACTTTGAGGATCGTGATACCCCTTCGATAGCACTCTTTTCACGATGCTCTTCCATTTTCCTATTCCTATTATCCCAAGAAAACCCCCCTATGATATACCCTATTATCCCAAGAAAATCCCCCTATGATAAGTACCACGTCGTATGATGTGTCCGAAATACGAGAGCAGCCGTTGGTAACATATGAAGGAGAGTCGAACAGGGATTACCAGCTGCGAAAGAATAGACACGTTAGACCGACGGCTTAACGTGCTCTCCGAGGCACGGGGGTGAAACACCGCCAACTTTCTAACTCCGGGCTAGTACTGAGAATTTCTAGTCAGAAAAACCCAATACTTATGGCCCGACCCGGGACTCGAATCCGGGACCTCGTCGGTCGCAGTCGCGAGAACATGCCAACCACTAGACCAACGAGGCAGTTTCGGCGCATATAAGCTCGTTTTTGGAAGCGTGTATAGGCGCGTATCGTTGATGCGCATAAAAGCTCGTAATATACCACCATCTTCCGGGACATAAAATGTCAGACTGACAATTACATTACAGTAATGACTAATTTGTTCCTTTTCTTGTTTCAGGTATATACATCAGATTATTGTTACTAATTAGTAAGCACTAAGTACACCATGAGAATCGAACTTGACAAGGTAGGTAAATTTAATTGAACACTGAAAAATTCCGCAAAGGAAAATAGATCGCAACCCGCGCTACCGACCGAATCCGTGGTCAATGGGGAGGTTAGCAGTATTATTTCAAATTGTCAGTTTTATGTACCTTGACGTACCTAAAATAAGGATTATAATTCAAAAACAGTAACGTCAGCAATATTAAAACAATACGGATTTAAGCGATGATAGTATGCCTCTAGACCTTTAACCACTAAGATATCACCATATATCACCCCTTTTTGATCACGAGTCTATGTCGTACAACTATGTATCTATTGGTGGGAATAATTTTTATATTCAAGCACGCCAGACCAACAAATCTCATCTTACTGGGAGGCACGTCAGAACCGAGAGGCACTTGGGGTAAGATTAATGCGCCATTAAGGCGACAGAATAAATATTTGATGTACACCAACCACGCCCCACACCGCGTAAATGTGACTAAATGCATATTACTAATCACTACTCAATGTTTGGACTACGACATCCCTAGTCTATCCTAATATTTTTTTTACTGTTCATTTATTTGTTCATTTGCATCTACTTACGCTAATTAACTAAAATCTTATTAAAAAAAATTGCTAATGCTTGCTAAATATATTATTAAACTAGATGATGACCCCGACACCGTCCGCGTACTTTTGTGATCCTGGGGAGACTCTTAAATTTTTCGGGATGAAAAGTAGACTATGTCCTTCCCCGGAAGCTATCCCTGTACCAAATTTTCACAATTACAAAAGTCTAAAAACTCAAAAGATTTGCGTGAACCTTTAAAACATAGATTCCATAACATATAAATATGAGTCTGTTCGTTATCTATTTGTTCGGCGTTCACATATAATTCGGCGCATTATACTTCGTGCAGTTGTTCTTGGCACTTGCGTGAATGTTGCTTACAAAGTACCATTAACGTACAGTGAGCACGTGTGACTTTATACTTCTTGACAACAAAGTTAAGAATGCAAATGCCAGATATTCTCATGATATTATTATCTGTGTTGGTACAAGGACGCGGATATAGTCTGTTATGTATTTAAATCAGTTAAGCCGAGTTTCGTGAGCCGTAGTGATGTACCCCGTCGTAACAAGTTGAGTGTTTTAACTCATTTAATCCGTGCTTAGTTCGATTTTCTGTAACTCGATTCAACTCGGAAACTTTCCTACATTGTTTTACGTATGAGCTGAATAATAATGTTAAACGTCTGTTACGTCTATCACTAACTTTTGCCTGCAATCTAGCGAGCGTATATTATTTTGTTAAATTGAATCAAATTTGGTCGGACTTATTTTGATCCTAACTTTCATATCTGAACTAGATGATGCCCGCGACTACTTCCGCTTTTCATTCCCGCGGGAACCCATAATTTTTCGGGATAAATTTATATGTCCTTCCCTGGGACATAAATTATCCGTGTACCAAATTTCATCAAAATCGGTTAAACAGATGAGCTGTGAAAGTGTAGCAGACAGACAGACTTTCGCATTTATCATATTGGTATGGATGTCATTCCTCATTTATTCTCATTTATTTTCGTATGAGCTTCCGTTTTTACAGAATATTAATATATCCAATTTTATAAACTAATCGCGAGACTATTTTTTGTGGATGGGTCATTTTGCGCCCGAAACCTCTTCCTTTACTGTAATTCTTTCATTGATATACCTAATTACCTAAAAACATCTACATTTTAAAATTTCTGTACTGTAGTATACTCAAAATTATTTAGGCAAATTCAGTTTTCTCGTGTCGCAGTAGAATTAATTCAGACTGGAGCTCAAAACATTCAACTCAATAAAATCTCAAACGTTCATCCCTCAACACCACTGGGCCGAGCTTTGGCGCCATCTACATGCAAATTGTCTCGGGAAGTTCGCAGCGATATTTGGGAGGGAATGACATTTGACGTGGCTGCGTGGAACTGTGATATTTTCACATGACCTTATATGAATTTATACTGTGTATGCTAACGCGGCGTGGGCGTACAACATAATAAATTTTGACAATACTTAACCTAATGACATAAGGATCAACAAAAACTTACTATTCTTTACCGACTTCCAAAATAGGACGAGGTTCTCAATTCGGCGCGTATGTTTTTTTTTTAATGTATGTCGATGTATTACTCCGTGGTTTCTGAACCGATTTGAATTTTTTTTTTTCAGTCGTTAGAGGAAACTCTCGAGGTGGTCTCATAAAATTCTGACTCCAAATCCTCAACCCTAATAATAAAATAAATAAAATGAGCCTTTATTGCAGCGCTAACAGTTTAACTTAAATAAAACTTAAAAAATCTCTGTATTATTGCTCTGCGTGTCCTTCGACATAGGCCTCCTCTAAATTTTTCCAAGCGTTTCTATTTTTGGCTAACCTTTTCCACATACTACCAATCAAGTTCCTTATATCGTCCTCCCATCTTTTAAATTGTCTGCCTCTTCTTCGTTTTTTGTTTCTGGGGTACCACTCTAAAACTTTTTTGGTCCACTTCTCATGATTTTCTCTTACCATATGCCCTGCCCATCGCCATTTTTGCCGTTTTACTACTCTTTTCACACTTTTAAAGTTTGCCTTTCCTTTAATATCTTTTAGCTTTATTCTGTCTCGTAGCCTTCCACCTAAAACACTTCTTTCCATAGAGTTTTGGCAAGTTCTTAATGTTGTGAGGTTTTTCTCTGTGAGTGCCCATGTTTGTGACCCATAAGTCAGACATGGTAGGATGCAAGTATTGAATATTTTCCTCTTGTTCTTGATGGGCATATATTTGTTTTTCATCACTTCGCTGAGCGACCAATATCGTTTCCAGGAGTTTGTCACCCTTCTGTCAATTTCTTTTATCATGCAGTCCTTAATTGACAATAATACTAAAACGTTAAAAATAAAAATCGAACCTGATGCGTCAACTTTGCTTAACCTTGTTATGTACCCGCCCGACTTCAACATCATGGTGTGGAGAAATCGAAATCGAAATATTTTTTACTTTACAGTGGCTTTGGAAGTCGGTTTTTTGGAAAGAATTTTTATAAATCATTAAAGATCAATTTGTTAGTAACGAAACAAACCTGCCTCGTTGGTCTAGGACTGCCTCGTTGGTCTAGTGGTTAGCATAGTCGACTGCGGATAACGAGGTCCTGGGTTCGATTCCCGGTCGGGCATAAAAGTTAAATAAATAAATAAATAAATAAACGTTTATTGACCACTTACTTTACAAATTAATTACTTATCGTACCTATGTACCTACTACTATGCAACAGTGTGGTCAATGAGCCACCTCCTCAGCTTGTGCCACAACATGAAAGGTAGGCATGTACCTACCTGACATACTGCAACGCTAATTTTCAGGAGTTGCCCAAGGGCCGAAACGTCACGGACCATCACTGGTACCTACTATAAGTTAAAAAAAAAAAAAAAAGGAAAAAAAAAAATATTTAAAATGCACAACAAAACTAAAATTTAAATTAAATTAACAACTTGCTAAGTGTTGCTAGCATAAATCGTGCTAACTGACATGTAAGCAGACTGACATGTCAAACAGGGCACACTTTAAATTACTAATGAAATATTAATACTAAGTTTCTAATTCTACATTTACAAAATACTAATAATACCCATACTAATACTAATACTAATACCAATATTACACTACTAATACCTACTACTTCTAATACTCCTACCACTACTACTACTACTATACTAATGATTGCGTGTATTTATCAATTGCTCAGGATAAGTACTATTTATGTTAAGTTTATGATATTTGTGTTGCAAAAATATGTGCTCTAAACCTTGATTTAAGAGCATTTACCGTTAGGTATTGGGTTTTTCAATTAAGAAATTCTCAGTGCCAGCCCGGAGTTGGATGTTGGCGGTGTTTCACCCCCGTGCCTCGGAGAGCACGTTAAGCCGTCGGTCCCGGTTATTATCACTAACATGATAATAGTCGTTAAAGCCCGCCAACCCGCATTGGAGCAGCGTGGTAGGTCTAAGCTCTAATTCCCGCTCTCCTATGAGAGTGGAGGCCTGTGCCCAGCAGTGGGACGTTAATAGGGTGTAGTGATGATGATGATGATGAAACAAACCTTTAATGTACGAAGGTCTAGATACTAGGCTATTGATCTTTTAAAAATATGGTTGGTTTGAGAAAGAAGCGAAGAAAGAAAAATACGTCTATAGTACCTATATTATCCAAAGTACCTAACTACATTATTTTCAGGAAAAATTGTATAAGATGATCTGACTTCAATGCACTCTTCGATTCTTAACTCTAGATATTGCTATTTTATTCGATGTGACTGAAAATTTGTCATAAATCATACTAGAATCTAACAACACTTTAGTGACATAGAATTATGATATAACATAATCAAAGCCTGGTTGTTATTTTCATTAGACGAACAGCTATAGAACTATAATTGCCTATACCTATTATTGCTTATTTATTCGATGGCGGTGACAGCTCATAAAGTCATAACTCAATATTAGACACGGCACAGTTCACGAGATTTGTCGCTTACGTCAAAACCAGAAGCAAACATCACTAAAAGCCAGACAAACATCCGCCTCGCGGTTCGCCCCGACCTCCCCTTATTTATTTTTAATACTCCTTCTTAGATTTATACTCAAATCTCTGCTGTCACAAGCAGAAACGGCAAATAATTACGAGTGTTTTCGTTTTTTGCTCGTTGACGTCGCGTTTTGTTTCTGATCAATTTTCGGGATTTTGACGTTAATTGTATGTCGAGAATTTTGATTCCAGGGATCCAAGGGATTCAAAACGAGATGTCAAAAGCATTCTGTTACCTTTGATCGTTTATTTTTGTGTTTACTTCACACAATGTTTATAGAATGACCGCATCAAAATTCTATCAGAGAAAAATAACAACATTAGGGTGCCTGTCCATTGAAGTGACACGAAAAAAATATCGATCTATACTAATATTATAAATGCGAAAGTTTGGATGGATGTATGGGTGTGTGGATGGATTTTTGTTACTCAATCACGCCCCAACAGCTGAACGGATCTGGATGAAATTTGGCACAGAGATATAGTCTGGAATAACACATAGACTACTTTTTATCCCGGAAAATTAAGGAGTTCCTGCGGGAACCAGAAAACCTCAATCCACGCGAACGTAGTCGCGGGCATCAGCTAGTCACTAATAAGCCGATGGGTCCGCCCAACACATCTCTCCACTCCGCTTCAATGGATGGGTGCCTGTCCATTGAAGCGGAGCGGAGGAAAAGCGTACGTCCACTCCGGCAACAATCTGTTTGTGACAGTCTGCAGCGTGCCTACGTCATGTACAAAATCTCCCACTAGTGTAGCGCCTAGTGGGAGATTTTCTTCCCATTCGATCGCGACAACGTTAACTACGATTTGTATGGAATTGTCAAGCGCTTGACAGCATGGCAATCGATCTATTCCATATAAATGGTAGTTAACGTCGTCGCGATCGAATACGTAAAAACACTCCCACTTTGCCTGCTGAGCGCCTTCCGATTTCCTGCACTTTTATTAAAATGTGTGTATGTGTGTACCAGTTCCGATAAGCCACATTTCATACGAAAAATTCGTACCCCTTTTTTTAATGTTCGTGATCAGAAAGACCGTTAACGCCTAGCTTGTCATCATCATAAATACCTAATGTAAGCACCTCGTCTGTGTAAAAAAATTATATCCATATCCATACTAATATTATAAATGCGAAAGTGTGTCTGTCTGTCTGTCTGTCTGCTACGCTTTCACGGCCCACCTCTTCAACCGATTTTGATGAAATTTGGTACAGGGATAGGTTGTATCCCGGGGAAGGACATAGGCTACTTTTTATCCCGGAAAATTGAAAGGTTCCCGCGGGAATCAAAAATGTATCTGTTCAACCGATTTTAATGAAATTTGGAACAGGGGTAGGTTGTATCCCGAGGAAGGACATATGCTACTTTTTATCCCGGAAAATTTAAGAGTTCCAGCGGGAATAAAAAAACATAAATCCACGCGGACGAAGTCGCGGGAATCATCTAGTTCTTTATAAACACGACAACATGAAAGGATCATTACTTCCTCATGGCTATTGTATGATCGAGTTAAGCAGCTTAATTATGTACACAAGCCCCCCCCCCCCCCCATTGTGTAGCGTAATTAAGCTTAACATGCTAAGTAGCAGGAATAGGCATGATGACTGATTTTGAAAAAAGGTCAGATTATGTTCGGAAGTATCTACTATTTCGAAAAAATATCTTATTTAAGCAGAAAAAATATAAGCTTTGGTAGATAAAATTGGCATTTGAAATTAAAATTTTAAAATTCACGCCAAAACGCTCGGCGGTGTCATGGCGTCGTTTGTGACGTCACTATTATTTTTACCAATGTACTCTGTGCAGTGTGCAGTAAACAATAGTGTGATTGTCAAAGCTCGAAAACAAACAATTGTGTCATTCGCTTCTTGGTGTTTCATCAAATATGGCGGATTGCTGTATTTTATAGTTTTATTTTATCAAAATAAATAGCACTCTCACTCGAAAAAGAAAAATAAATAGGTTTTTTATAATCCATGAATCCTAATTCATTAGATAAATTCATAATTTCATTGATTCTTGGTTACTGTCATCATGCCTATTATGATAAGACAGGATGTATTGATATTAAGACTAAATAGATGTAAGACGTTTATAGAAGCAGCGAATCAGCCATTATTTTCGAAACTCTGAGCATTGCTCTCTCCATCGCCGGCTGAGAGATCCCGAGCTTTTTTATGAGGCCCACAGTCTCGCATCCGCATGTCATCACTTTTGAAGTGACTTCGAAGACTTTGGGTCTTCAGGCACTGAGGAATTTTGGACTAGAAGACACCTGGAAGATTCCCGAATGCTGCCCAGCCGAGATGGATTTGGCGGCTACAATTAATAAAATAATAAGTATCAAATAGCAGACACATAACTCGTACTAAATACCAACGACTTTAAGAAAGGCAGGCGTTAAATGTAATACTCGCCTACTGCCCTTAATACTATAAGACGTTTACTACGATATGGATCCTGTAATAATGGAATTATGAGTTTGTTGACTCGGTTTACTGACTGACACCTTTGCATATTAAATTCTTACCTACCTTGTTTTGTATTTTTTTTTACCCATGACCGCGCACGTCAGATACACAAAAATAAAAACTAATATTTATAGTAAGTAGTAAATGCTGATAGCTATTGTTTTTATTCGGTTGTATTTTGTTTTTGCTATACGTATAATTATATTATATAAAAATTGTCATGAAAATAGATAGAAATAAATGATTAGGATTTTTATATTTCTAATGTCGTCATACAAAAACAGTACTTATTTGGGTTAAAATTATACCTACAATTGTTTTGTGAGTCTATATCTACCTTTATTAGTCAAGTAGGTATTAATGCAAGTAATCTGCTAATTATTTACGCTGATAACACTTGTCCATTGTCCCGGGAATTCAGTTTACACGACAAACAGGGCAGGTGAGTGTTAATGACATGTTAGGTTGCGATGATAATCGAGAGTACATTGTTTGACCAGCCGCCTAGTGTGTGGGGGGAGCCTACAATGGTACCTACATAGACAACACGTATGTACTATAACTATGAATAGAACATCCATACTAATATTATAAATGCGAAAGTGTGTCTGTCTGTCTGTCCGTCTGTCTGTCTGTCTGTCTGTCTGTCTGCTACGCTTTCACGGCCCATCTGTTCAACCGATTTTGATGAAATTTGGCACAGGGGTAGGTTGTATCCCGGGGAAGGGCATAGGCTACTTTTATCTCGGAAAATTCAAGAGTTCCCGCGGGAATCGAATAAACTTGGTCCACGCGGACGAAGTCGCGGGAATCATCTAGTAATTAATAATTATTACGTAAGCTAGCTGATGCCCTCGCCTTCATGTGCATTGAGATTTTTTTGCTCCCGCGGGAACTTTTCAATTTTCCGGGATAATCATTGCAAGTTTAATAAAAGCTTGTAAAAATACTCAAATATACTTACATACTAATATTATAAATGCGAAAGTGTGTCTGTCTGTCTGCTACGCTTTCACGGCACATCTATTCAACCGATTTTTATGAAATTTGGTACAGAGATAGATTGTATCCCGGGGAAGGACATAGACTACTTTTTATCCCGGAAAATTCGAGAGTTCCCGCGGGAAACAAAAACCTTAATCCACGTGGACGAAGTCGCGGGCATCATCTAGTATTGTAATAATTTAGTATCGTATTGTGGCCAATTCTGTTTAACACAAACTCTAAAGCTAAAATGAAATTGCAGCTTTAAATCTAGTTCTGTCCCTGTCCGCAGGGAATATTATGTAAGGGTTAGCAATATTTTCAATGCTGTTATTTTAGTTTAGTTTATAGATTGTGTGCAACAGAATCAGCCTCATTATATATATACCTACTAGCGGAGGCCCGCGACTTCGTTCGTGTGGCTTAGATTTTTTAATTCCTTCCTCACTCCTCCTTAATTTTCCGGGATTAAATAAATATGTCACTCTCCAGGTCCTCATGCAAAAAATCACGTCAAACTGTTCTCTGTTGCGTTTTGATTGAAGGACAAACTCTCTATTTAACGTCCTAGGGGATAAAATTTTCAAAAACTGTGAAACATATATTTCTTTATATTAAACCAGAAGCCCAAATACTAACTTTCAGGGCTATAACTTGAAAAATGAAGGAATGCAAACTTTCAACTTTTGAAAAACTGTGACACACGTATTTCTAACATTTTTCCCGAAACCCACGTATTTCTTCATTTTTAACCCGCAGCTCATACCTATACCAAGTTTCATGGCTATAACTTGAGAAATGAAGGACTTTCATACAAACTTTCAACTCCTATTTTACCCATTTGGGGGTAGAATTTTGAAAAACTGTGACTAACGTACTTCTTTATTTTTTACCGAAAGCCAAAATACCAAGTTTTGTTGATTTATCTTGAAAAATATCTTGAGAAATGAAGGCCTTTCATACCAACTTTCATCCCCTATTTCACCCCTTTAGGGATCGAATTTTCAAAAACTGTGACACAGGTATTTCTTCATTTTCAACCCGCACCTCATATACCAAGTTTCGTGGCTATATCTTAAAAAACGACGGACTTTCATACAAACTTTCAACCCCTATTTTACCCCTTTGGAGGTGGAATCTCGAAAAACCCTTTCTTAGTGGATACCTAGTCTTCACAAAGAACACACTCCAAATTTCATGTCTCTAGGACCAGCGGTTTAGGCTGTGCGTTGATATATAAGTCAGTCAGTCAGTCAGGACATTGAATTTTATATATATATATATATAGATAATATGAACTCCATAATAAAAACATCAAATCCAACTTCCTGAAACTCTGTGGAAGAATATAAAGGGAATTTTATCGAGATTATGTCCTTTTGATTCCTGCGCGTAGCTCCAGACGAGTTCTTTTGAAGTCTGTTTCGTATCGCGCGGGCCCAAATTGGATGATGGAATCTCTTTATGTTCGCGGATTAGTTTCAGACTTTTAATATTCAGTGAGTTTGCTTAGGGAACTTAATATACCGAGTTTCCTTAAAAATCATTTTTTTTAGTGCAATTATTTTAGACTAAAGTAGTGCCGCGATTTCGTCCGCGTGATTTAAGTTTTTTTGATACCCCTCCATTTTTCGAGATAAATAGTAACCTTTGTCACTCTCCAGGTCCTCAACTATACCCATGCAAAAAATCACATCGATCAGGTTCTGTGTATTGAAGGACAAACCAACAAACAAACACACTTACGTATTTACTTATAAGTATTTGTATGACTAGTGGATTACCGTGACTTAGTCAGCGCAGGGATTATAAAATAACTTCCTAGCCCACAATCTTTGGGAGACCGCCTAGTACATAATGTATTTAGAATGACGTCACTTAAATATCCATGTATTGTCATCCAAACTACGTGTTACATACAAAACAGCATAATCTATTGGTGATTTTTAACTGTTTTAAAGATGCCATTTTTAACCTAAATAAACCCACAAACATTGCACACACAAACAAACCCACAAGTTTAATAAAAACTTGTAAAATACTCGAATAGATTATTATTATTATTATTATACTAATTTTAGCATAGTATTAGATACTTACTCAGCGTAATATAAAGTGACGGTCATTATCAAGGTTCAGTGGTGATGTTCAAAAATGGCGAAACGTGCCTGCGCATGAATTGAACTTTTCGTAAATTTCAGAATTCGCAAATTTGTTAATTGTTCTGTCAGCCTTTTCACCTGTTAACCTTTGAAAATGGACACCTACATTACATTTTGCTGTTTAAAAACTTCTTGCTGCAAAATTTAATATTCAGCGTGTTTTTATTGTAAAAATGTTTGTCTGACCTTTCAGGATTTTCCTTAAAACACCAATGCCTCAAACTCCTTTTTTTTATTTTTTAGTTCAGTTTTAAGCCGTCCATCTTGGGTTACCGACTTGTTATTTTTTAACTATACAACTACATTATTAATAATAATGGGAAAATAATTAAACACTAATAATTTATTAAGTATAATGTTTTAAAAGGATAATTTTCCCATTCCATCACAAACCTGCAAAACTGAATCCAGTAAAGTAAAATCAAAGACATAGCAAAGTTATAGAAATTGATACTGTGAAGCTGCAAAAACCATGTATTTCTCGAGTAAGCCATACAAATGATATCTATAGCATTTCGCCACTAGCTTAGCATAAAAAACGCACGTGGAATGCGCCATTCAATAACCATAAACACAAATTTTGCTTACACACCATCCAGGGGAAAAGGATGTGTGACAAGGACAACAATGTCTTATTCCCTGAAGGGTAACAGAGAAAAAAAACTCATAATTTCCGCAGGTCTTCCGCAAAGTTATTTAGTGCGACCTTCGCGGTAGCATCGTCAAATATTTTAAAGAGTTTTCAACATTTGGTTGAGTTGTGTGCTCTTTTATTTCGTTTGGATTACTAGCATCCTTGTAGAGTGTTTTTTGATGTAATCTTATAATATTTGTTGTAATATAGCACTGTCACACTTGCTACAAACATCGCTGGAGTCTAATAAAAGCTACTTTTATTTCAGAAAATCAAAGAGTTCCCAAAAGGTTTTTCAAAACCTTGATCCACGTAGACGGTCTAGATGATTTGTATTCTTCTGTATATTTTTGTTAAATTAGTAGATATTTTGTCACCGTAAGATTGTGAAAACCTTTAGATTGTAATCTATCTATCGAAATTGTAAACTGTCGAAAGATTACAATTTAACGCATTATTTTTCGGTAGATTGTGATCTGTTAGGTATATTAACCCAAGATAACCTGAGTGCACTACCTCGTTATTTATGTCGAACCCTAATCTAAACTACAAGAAAGAGACAAGAAAACGTAAATACAACGAATATTTCAAAAATTGACACTGAGAACATTGAACGCTTCACAATCTGTCGACAGTTTACAATCTATCGAGATAAAAAGCGTGATATTGCAATCTGACGGTTTTCACAATCTTACGGTGACAGATATAAGATGAGCTAAGAATCCATCGGAAAATCGGTTTATATTATACGGAAACTTATGGCTTTCTCAGATCCTGTCACTTATGAGACCACTGCTTTAGGGTGGTTATAACTTATAATACCTCTTAGCTGAAACTCAGTCTATTATTTTAAAATGAACCTTTGTCATTCATAACAATGGGCCAGTGTAAGGCAGTTGACATTCGGCGAACAAAGCGACCAATGAGCCGTTAGTGCCGAATTTACGATTCAGCTTATACCCAGTAATTTGACAACTGCGATTTTATTTCCAACGTTTCTGACTCCAAATGAAATCGACTTTTATTTCTAGTAATATTTTCCACAGCCCTGCGCTGCACGTACGTGGGAAATAGTTTTAATAAAAAAAATATAACTTTATTTTAAAACGACTAGTGCGGTAAGAGAATAACAGTATTCCAATTTTTTATTTATTAAAAACGTTTTCTAGTTGTTCACTAGTGCGATGAAAAGTAATTTGAATTCCAATTTTTATTATAACAAAATTTGAACATTATTTTCCGTGGAAATTCGAACGGTTACAGAGCGCACGAAAAACGGAAGGATCAACGACCTCAATTTACATAGACGGGCCCTGTCAAACAAAGAATGTGTACTTATTTTACTAACGCCATCTACTCTGAAAAGCGCTATGGCGGGGACAAGGACAGGCTTATACAGGTGAGGGGCATGCCCTACAAGTCGGACGCCCAACTTTTTTCTATGAAAGGGCCAATCTAGTACCTGCATATATATAGATGGCTACGATACATGGATAGAAATACACAAAGTTACTCGTACACCTCTTCCGTCAGAGGTCAAAAAAGTTATCAATGTAGTTATCAAGCATCATTATTTTCATTGTCATTGAACTGGTACTCTATAAATAGAGTCTAGCTGACCTACCCTCAGTTTCACATTTTTTTAAATCCATACGTAAGAATCTACTTAGTTACTCACCAAAGTAATCCTACGTCCTAAAACTTAAGTATCTAGACCATAATATGTAGACCCAGTAGTTATACCTGGGACCCTACTGCCAACGCTTAGAGCAATATTGTTTCATTAATTTCTGACTGTCGCGTTTTAGAATTATAATCCTTATTTTAGGAACGTCAAGGTACGTGGCATCAACCTGTCATTTAGAGTAAGTAATATTGGAGCGTTGGCGGTATGACCTCTGAGGTGATATGTCATTTAGTTTCTCTTTTTGTATTTTGGGTCCAAAAGTTCATTCTGGGGCAGTCAGTGTGACCTAAGTAATTTTTTTGTTTTGCGAAATTTAGACAATTTTTAAAATATGGTCAAAAGGTGGAATTTTATGAAAATAAAACCTACACCCGTCTAGACAGACTGGACGAAAGATACGAAACATATTGGCACATGGTTCCATTGGTTGAAGCAGTGAGCTGGCAAGAGCCAAGATACAATTCCGATTGACTGGCTCTCAATAGTGCGGATTGGGCCATAAGAAGCGCGTTTAATAGTTTAGAAAGAATTTTCTGATATGATTTGTTTCACAAGTGTTTAGGACACAGAAACCAGAGAGACTATATAATTATAATTAACTAGATGATTCCCGCGACTTCGTCCGCGTGGACCAAGTTTTTTCGATTCCCGCAGGAACTCTTGAATTTTCCGGGATAAAAAGTAGCCTATGTCCTTCCCCGGGATATATGATTATAATTTTATTAATTAAATTATATAATGTAGCAATTCACATTAACTAAATCTAGATTCTTTATTATGGACATGCGACTCTGCTTGATATTACAAACGGAACCACATCCCTACATCCCCACATCTTAACTTATAACTTAAAATGCAGCGACCCCGCCTGATGATAGGTACGGAGTAACGTGGGAAGATTATTATAGCTCCTATATAATAAAGGGTTGTCTAGAGATCACTTTTAGTAACAAAACCGCCTTTGCGCACTTGTTTTTTTTTCAACCGACTTCAAAAAAAGGAGGAGGTTCTCAATTCGACTGTATTTTTTTTTATGTTTGTTACCTCAGAACTTTTGACTGGGTGAACCGATTTGGATGATTCTTTTTTTATTTGAAAGGGCATACTTTCCAAGTGGTCCCGTATAAATTTTATCGAAATCGGTCGAGCGGTTTTTAAAATATCAACAATAAAATAAGTACTTTGTATAGCGTGTGCTTGTTGTTGTAAAGTTGGCGCGGGAGTTTGAAGTCGGTTGTTTAAAAAGAATTTTTTATATCAAATTATTGTTAGTTTACTTTATTTTTAGGGTTCCGTACCAAAATGGTAAAATGGAACCCTTATGGTGCGACTTTCTCCGTCTGTCTGTCCGTCTGTCCGTCTGTCCGTCCGTCACACTCGATTATTTCAGTAACTACCGAAGCTATCGACATGAAATTTGGAATAGTTGTGTGTATTAGTGGCCCAAAGACACTGGAATTAAAAAAAATTGGAAATTATTTTTGTTCTTATTTAAAAAGGGGGGAAAATCTGAGGGTTGAAATTTAAAAGTGAGATAACTGTACTGTGTGGGGTATCATATGAAAGGGTTTACTTTTTACATTCTAAAACAGATTTTTAATTATTTTTAGTTATGATAGTTTTTGATTTATCGGGGAAAATGTCTAAAAAAATACCGTTCCCCCCCCTTATCTCCGGAGTTTACCAATCGAAAAATTTGAAATAATTATGGTCAATAGGAATTTACGTATAATTTACAGGAAAACTATAGCCAATGCTCTAACTAGCATAGTTTTTTTGATATTAACAATAAACCTCTACAAACAAAGTTAGTCTTGCGGTTCATTAACAAAGGTAATTATTTATTAATAATGGTACGGAACCCTTCGTGCGCGAGTCCAACTCGCACTTGCCCGGTTTTTTAATGTTTTGTGTGGCAATAAAGAATTTATCTACTTATCTATCTATCTTCGAAAGTCCGTGCTGGTGACGTGAGCGCAGGTGTGCCTTCGAAGGTTGCCTTGATTAGGCTGAATGCTACTCTATTGTTTTTCCTAGGTATGACCAAACTCGCTTGGTTTTTCTTATTTTAATAATAATTGACTGAAACATTTTAATTGGGCTGTTAAAAGCAAAAATAGTACTAAATAGGTACATATTTGATATGTCAGCAGTGATTTATGTAAAAACAAAATCCATTTTGAAACGAGGTTATTGTTAATAGATTAAGTAAAGTCATACAAAAACGAGTACATTTATTTATAGTTGTAAAACCTTTTACAATCGTACAGACAGAAGATACGATCGAGAGAGATACACGAAAGAGAAATTCGTTCAAACGCTCCAACGATGTGTACAATAAAGAAAAGATACGAAACGACCAGTTCTCCGAAGCTCGTGTGGATTGGTGTAAATTGTTTCGTATTTCGGAAATGAAAACCTCAAAAGCCTTAAATCCGTCTCGAGTCTAGACAGACTGTGGAAAAGATAGAAAATATATCCGTAATACCAAATAATTCCATTCGATGAAGCACTGATGCGTGCAAAGCTAAGGTGCAATTCGACTGATACTCGGTAGTATTGATGCAGCCGTTAAAGGAGCGCGTAAAAACGGTTTATCGGCGTAGCTTACTTACTTTGACAATCAATATTGATTCTTAGACTGTACTGATAAAACGAATTAAAACTTTAAAAACTCATTAATTCATAACATGGTTATTAGACACAGAAAAATATTATCTAAGAATTATATAATAATTAATTGATTAATATTTTTTGAGGCTCTCAAATTCTCCTTCCAGATTTTTATAAAGCGTGAGCTATTACACTCTGTATAGCAATTTCCCAATATAAAGGATTTAGTTTAGACACAGGCCCACTTGCACGGGGCCGGTCATTTTTCATGTCAAACCCGGAATAAACTTACAAAAAAGGGACAGCATCACAATAGATATTTAACTAAATCAGTTTAGGCTGTGTGTGTGTGGCAAGTCAGCCTTAAATGCACATTTAACAAGTACCGATTTATTTGAAAGTTAAGCGCAAACCATCAATAACAATCTCTTGTGTTAAAGTAAACATGCTAACATGGCATGTAAAGCTCTCAAGACGCTGATCGCCTAGATCCAGCCAGACTAACTGGAAGTTACAAAATCGATGTCCGCGTAATCTCGCGCGCCAAGAGTGCTCGGCTGGCACAAGCCCGCGAGCTACAATTCCGATCTACTGGTTTTCAATAGTGGCGTCCTGGCCACTGGAAACGCGGTTTAAGTCTTTTATTTTTCAATAGTGGCGTCCGGGCCACGGGAAACGCGATTTAAGTATTTTATTTCTCCATGTTTTTATTAAAGTAAAGCTCTCAAGATGCTGATCGCCTAGATCCAGCCAGACTGACTGAAAGTTACAAAATCGATGTCCGCATAATCTCGCGCGCTAACAGTGCTCGGCTGGTAAAAGCCCGCCAGGTACAATTCCGATCTAAGTACTGGTTTTCAATAGTTACGTCCGGGCCACTGGAAACGCGATTTAAGTCTTTTATTTTTTTCGATTGTGTGAGGCTGTCGCGGCTAGTTGTTATATTACCGGAAAAATCCGCGATGCGATTTAGCGTTTCGTAAATACAGGATCTGAAATATTCTTGCATTATTATTTATTACTGATGAATATTTAGATATGTACCTAGTATTTTACAGTATCACTATTTTAGATCTGTTCCCATACATGGAATTAACTTCAGAAAGAAAGGTTGGAATTTCTTAAAAATCTCCCTAATTTCACTCAGGCATCTGAAACTTCTCCACCTCCACCTCTGAACTTTCAAGGTTCATTGGACACCAGTTTAGATTGTGTAATTTTAATCTATCACTTATAATTCAATTCAATTCAAATGTTTTTTATTCAAATAAACTGTTGAATAGTCGAGTGCATCTACTACTGGTTCGGAATGCCATCCTACCAAGAAGAACCAGCAAGAAACTCGGTGGTTCTTCTTTTGAAAAAAGTAATAATTTACAATTTAATTAATGTGTAAGTAACCGATGTCCTTAGCATTGCTGGAGCGAGTCAAATCCATGCTACCATGCTATAGTAATGGTAATTTTATATGTTTATACATGAGTATCCGCTGTCCTAAGCATTGCTGGAGCGAGTCAAATCCATGCTACCATGCAATAGTAATGGTACTTTTCTATATGTTAATACATGAGTAACCGCTGTCCTAAGCATTGCTGGAGCGAGTCAAATCCATGCTACCATGCTATAGTGATGGTACTTTTCTATATGTTAATACATGAGTAACCGCTGTCCTAAGCATTGCTGGAGCGAGTCAAATCCATGCTACCATGCTATAGTAATGGTACTTTTCTATATGTTAATACATGAGTAACCGCTGTCCTAAGCATTGCTGGAGCAAGTCAAATCCATGCTACCATGCTATAGTAATGGTACTTTTCTATATGTCTATGAAGATGTCTTAATCGCACATTTAATGACCGTAACCTCAGAAGCAGAGTTCCAGAGGCACTAGATATGAGAGCTTCTTCTTCTTCTTTTGGGATATGAGAGCTGTTCAATGTTTCCACGCGACTAGAGAGAGGACTGGAGAATGGTCAAAAGCCTGTGTGCATTTCCGATTAAAATATTTTTTACTCATACTGTTGTTATCTAAGTCACTACTATAATCCAGCTATACCTAATAGAAATATATGTTTACGTCTTGAGCTTTACTGATACTCGAACCTCGCTAATTCTTTTTTTGTTGTATTAGTTTGGACCCCGGGATAGTTTATATTCACAATTGGACCCGGACGAAGAGGCGCTACAATCGGGTTCGAGGTTAAGAGCAGGACAAAGTCTGCCGGGTCCACTAGTCATGATATTATATGATAGACAAATGGACTAATAAGAAAATACTTTTTAATAAATAATACATATTTATAAAGACAAAGACTACAGAAATATGGTTTGTAAACATGAAAATTAAACGAAAGCAGGATTGAATCATATAATTTTATTTTCCTCTTACAGTAGGTATACCTATTTTCCAACTTCCTTTTTCAGTTCGCTTGCAACTCGCCATGGTACTCATTTTGCAGGTTCCACGTAGTTTTTTTGCCGGGCACAAAGGACCGCTCAACTCAGCAAGTTTAGTATGAAATTTTACACGGCCTCGCAACGTTGGTTTTGTTCAGCGTCAGGTATGTTTGCGAATGAGTGAACTGATGACTTCTATGCTATAATGCGGAAGAAGTCATCATCGCTGCTGACAAGGCGCTCAAGTACCAACCGCATCCTGAACATGTTTGCGAGGAAGATGTACCTACTCACCAATGCTTGAACACCTTATTCGGGTGTTGGTGAGGCCATAATTATCTTAAATGTTGTTTGCAATGCTCAGAACTGTGGTTACTTATGTATCTGTATATGTTGTATGTATGTGCATGTGGATTATCGCAATTATTGTAAACATACCATATATTTTTTCAAAAGAGCAACCACCGAGTTTCTTGCTGGTTCTTCTCGGTAAGAACGGCATTCCGAATCAGTGGTAGATTCATTTGACTATTCATAAGCACTTGTAAAAAGTCTATTTGAATAAAAATCATTTGAATTTGATGCGTCTTTTTCCACTGCATTACTAACATTGCATTTAAATTGTATGGATCAGTACCCATATAATTTAAATCTTAAAAACTAATGTTGAGCCCCAATTGCTCGAAATAAACATTATTTATTTATTTGTCGCTAAGATAGAAGCGTCGAAATATAATCAAGTCAAAGTAATCTTACTTATACTAATACTAATATTATAAATGCGAAAGTTTGAATGGATGTATGGATGGATGGATGGATGTATGGATGTTTGTTACTCAATCACGCCCCAACAGCTTAACGGATCTGGCTGAAATTTGGCACAGAGATAGATTATAGTCTGGAATAGCACATGGGCTACTTTACTTTTCCTAATCCCGGAAAATTAAACAGTTCCCGCGGGAACCACAAAACTTCGATCCACGCGTACGAAGTCAGCTATTATAGTAATTAATATTAGGTACAAATGCCAAGGCCAAATGATTCAGAAAAAGGGCAGAGGTAGGTTGCAGTTGCATCCCGGGGCTTTGACATAAGCTAGTTTTCATACTATAAAAGAGTTCTCGCGAGAATCAAGAAACATCAATCAACGCGGACGAAGCTAAGTCCTGGGCATCATCTTATTTGAAATAAAAATAAAAACAGTAGCAAGAATTTTTATTTCGCAAAGGTTTCGTTTAGACGAAACGAAGAGTGTCTGTAGATTTACGGAAGAAATTGATCCTAAAATAAGAATGGTAAGGTCCATTTTAATTTGACGCGAATGTATTTGGACATTCAACTTCTATCATCGTTGGTGATTTATGTAAAATCTCATACTAGCATGCAGCTCTGGAGTCAATGTAGGAGCGGCGTGAACGCCCGGGATACTTCAGACTTATTCGCGACGTTAATTTAAAACAAAATTTTGCTCTATGTGAATTTAACTTTTTAGCTTGAGATGGAATATTAACAAGATAACTTTATTGTTACACAAACGTTTGAAGTTTGAACAGCGAAGTGTCGTAAACCATTCTCTCCTTTTATGTGAACTATAGTAGCTTCTCCCCTACAAAGAAATAATAAAAAAAGTAAAAGAATATTAGCTGATGCGCGCGTCCTAGACCTAGGCCTGCTAGTATTGAGAATTTCTTGTCAGAAAAACCCAATACTAATAATTGTTACAGCCCGACCCGGACTCGAACCCTGGACCGCGCCAGCCGTAGTCGAACATGCTAACTACTAGACCAACGAGGCAGTCAAAACTGTAGGACTAATAAATAGATAAAGAACAGGGGCCATATTGGCAACGTATTGTTTCATTATTTTTGACTTTCGTGTTTAAGAATTATAATCCTTATTTTCGGAACATCAAACTGTCATCTTAAGTAATATTGCTTAAGTATTGCTTTATGCGTTAGCAGTCTGGCCCTAGTACAGTGTCAAGCAATGTAAACTCAGCTTCATCATCATCATCATCACTACAGCCTATTAACGTCCCACTGCTGGGCACAGACCTCCACTCTCATAGGAGAGCGGGAATTAGAGCTTAGACCCACCACGCTGCTCCAATGCGGGTTGGCGGGCTTTAACGACTATTATTATGTTAGTGATAATAACCGGGACCGACGGCTTAGCGTGCTCTCCGAGGCACGGGGGTGAAACACCGCCAACTTCCAACTCCGGGCTGGCACTGAGAATTTCTTAATTGAAAAACCCAATACCTAACTTTTATGCCCGACCGGGAATCGAACCCAGGACCTCGTGATCCGCAGTCGACTATGCTAACCACTAGACCAACGAGGCGAACTCAGCTTCAGTCACCAGCAATCACCATTTGAAAGCGCGCAGTGTCCCATTCAATTGTTTCAGTAATTGCACTCCGCTTGAGCACAGTTCAGCGGCGAATGGCGTCTATACGTCAGTCTGTCTGTCGCCAATATCGTGGAGGATAAATATTTGCTCGCGTTTAACCTGACATGTCTACCTGTACTACCGACTTTATAGAAACCTTTATAACATATAAATAATGAAACATTACATTTACCTACTAGCTGTTAGTGGACTTTTGAATGGTTTACAGCGCCATATTATTATGTACAAAAGTTTGTTGTGGACTCTTCTCAGACCGGGACGAATTTGGAACCCTCGTAACTTTAGTTTTAAGATATACCTTAATTGATTATCACTATCATGTAACTTCCTCGTTGGTCTAGTGGTTAGCATAGTCGACTGCGGATCCCGAGGTCCTGGGTTCGATTCCCGGTCGGGCATGAAAAGTTAAGTATTGGGTTTTTCAATTAAGAAATTCTCAGTGCTAGCCCGGAGTTGGAAGTTGGCGGTGTTTCACCCCCGTGCCTCGGAGAGCACGTTAAGCCGTCGGTCCCGGTTATTATCACTGACATGATAGTAGTCGTTAAAGCCCGCCAACCCGCATTGGAGCAGCGTGGTGGGTCTAAGCTCTAATTCCCGCTCTCCTATGAGAGTGGAGGCCTGTGCACAGCAGTGGGACGTTAATAGGCTGTAGTGATGATGATGATGATGATGATCATGTATTATAAGTTTTGGACGTCAATTACTGTACAGTGTCATATAATATTGATTGATTGATTGAAATAGCTCGAGAATTATCGTCGAGAATAAATGTTTACTCGCGTTTAAACTGAAAAGTATTTATTACCTACCCCTCTTAGAAAACGTTATAACCAGTCGTGAACTTTGGTACGGCTTAAACTTTATTCGATTGTGGTATAAGTGGCTTCAAATAATTTTACGTATTGAATTTTGGGTTTAAAGTTTTCAAGCACTCCCGAAAAATGCCACAACAAGGCAAGTATTTTTTTATATGGGGTTGAATAGTGTTGAGCCCACTCAAGCGACGCGCCATGGAGATGCACTGCGCGACGCGGCTCCGTACAAACTCATACAAATAATATTTGCCGCTACGTGCCGCGCCGCTCCGTGCATCGCATGTGGGGCTTATCAGAGTTCCCACAGGATTAAAATATCTAAAAAAAAAATACTCGCCGAATTGAGAACCTCCTCCTTTTTTGGAAGTCGGTTAAAAATACTTTACCGGACAAATTCGCTGTAATCATCTAGTTAGGTATGATACTCATTCCATGACTAGCCACAAGTACGTCTATATGATATGTAGGTACACAGACTTGCAGGCAGACGTGCGAATTCCCCAAACGCGCCTCAGCAAACTCCGTCTATTTGCTGGGGCGTACTACCACAACCACATTGCTAATTATTGGCCAAGTTTCACTACATGATAATTATATACGAAATAGCAAAGGTAATGCTACATACCTACTCAGTCTTACTTTTTTTAAATGTTCCAACTTCAAAGATTTGTTTACGTGTAGTTTGAGTATCAAGAAATCACAGGTTTATACTGAAACTTACCGAATTATATTATCTGCTTAGATTATGCTGCGTCTTCTTACGCGCAGATTAAGGTTCTGGTTCCCGCGGGAACTCTTAACTTTTCCGGGATAATATATTTGATTTAGATTCCGGGATAGTAGTAGTCTATGTCCTTCCCAGGGATACATCCTCTCTCTCCACAGGGATCTCTTTACCAAAATTCGTCAAAATTGGTATATTATATGGGTTGTTAAAGCGTAGCAAATAGACTGACAGACGGACAGACAGACACACTTTCGCATTTATAATTAAATTATTATTAGTATGGATTTACTTCAAAATTATTGATGTTTTGCGTTTAAATCTTACAAACAAAATGTAATAAAATCTTTTCTGAATTTCATTACGCTTTCCTTTTTTAAAAACCACTAGAATCTAATTGGCCGTTTAAGTAGAATGCTGGTAGTTCGTACATAAACATAGGGGATTACTTATCTATCCGGAGATACGGGGAACGGCCACGTAGGACGGATTTACGGGGTACCCCGCACCCGTGACCCCGTAACTCTAGTCCCGATGCGGTACGGGAATCTTTTGATACGGATTGCGATGTATTTTACGAGTAGTTTGGTGAAATGTGTGATAACCCTGATAAAATATCAGTATTTAGTATTATAGCGCAGTTAGACTTGTCGTAGAACAAAGTACGATTTTTTTACTCCGAAGCAACCTGACCAGACCAGAGAAGTATCAGAAAGCATGAATTCCCAATGTCGACCTGCCGGGGATTTAACCCAAGACCTTGTATTAACGCAGAGCTTCCTTCACTGCGCCAGGGAGGTCGTCAAAATAAAACGCCAGTGCGCATCCCTCCCGCGGGTGCCAGAAGCATTATTTTTCGGAGTTACGTACGTTTTAAGCAATTAAATATCACTTGCTTTAGCAGTAAAGGAAGGCATCGTTAGGGCACATAAAATTAGTGCTGAAAAGACAAAAAGACTTTTAGGATTGCTTTTTTTTATTCGTACCATCTGCTACTATTTATTACGTAGCACCTTTGTGAGCAATTTTAGGCATGTTAGGTATATTCCCTTCCAAATAAACGTTAAGGTTCTGCTAGGCTTGAACTGTCGACCTTTCGGATTTCAGTTCGCTCCTTTATTCAATACATGGTCAATAAGAGAGAACCAAATTGTTGATTCCAGTTTTAAGTTTCGAATTTGTGTAGTATTGAAATACATGAAATTCCTTAGTTAAAACTAACATTTAACAAACATAAAACAATCAAAAAATATCGTGAACATGTAGCGAACGTGGAATATTGAAAACTGCTGCTGAATCGCAACGGATGGAAAATAATGGAACGTTCACAGCTCGCTGCGTCGCTGCACCGTAGTTATGGAAACCGAACGATCTCCTATGACGTGCTGCCTGCCTGGTACTGACAGTTTCCGAATTATGTTGGAGTTTCTTTGTTTCCACAATTATTCTTCTCGTGAAAAATCTGTTTAATATTCTGAAGAGGTTCAGATTTGAGACTAGAATTAAATAGTCATGGCTAACATGACGTCTAGCTTTCCAGGAAAAGTTTTAAAAGGATTCTAGGTACTTTAGAAGGCGGCCTTAATTTAGTTAGGTTTAAGTTAAAAGTTTTTTTAATGTATTCAAATAAAATGACACAGGCAGGCGGGAACTCTTAAATTTTCCGGGATAAAAAGTCTAATTTCAAATTGCCAAATTTCATCCAGATCCGTTCAGCCGTTCCGGCGTGATTGAGTAACAAACATCCATCCATCCACCGGAAACCGGAAAATGGAGATGTTTCATGATGTTGTGAATATCATATTTCAAGTAAAATATAGATTAAAAACTAATAAATCAGTGTTTTTTTTTAATCCATCAATAAATGTCTAAGAAATGATGATTTAAAAGTTTATTTAATTAATGTACACCGATTGCTGTATCTTACTAGAGTGAGAAATTTACCTAGCCGAGATTGAATACTTCAAAATTATCTTCACACACAAATTAAGTGCTTTTAATTCAATTAAGTTACGTTAAGTCCATTTATTTCTTTTATTCGGCTTTATAAAGTCGGTTGATAGGGAATTATGACGTCACGTCTCCCGTCTTGAAGCGCAACTTTAAAGTTCCATAACTTTTTCATTTATTGAGATATTTTAATGATTCTTTTATATTGTTGTTTTATTTTGTCATAATTATCATTATAAATTTTATAAAAAATGATAAACTTCTCCATTAAAGAGTTCCAGCGGGAACCAAAAACCTCTATCCACCCGGACGAAGTCGCGGGTATTAGGTAGTTCTATTATACTCTATTCCATAGCGTGACCTACTCACAATTATTTACACAGCAAGAACTAAGGTATATAGAGAAAATAAAGCTATAGCCACGACCCCCGTAGTCACTCGTTTACGGCGGAACTTTTTATTGTTCCCGTTTAAAAGTGCCTATAAACTGGCTCCTCGTAAATCTGGCTTTGAGGCTGATGGTTACGAATGTAATGGACTTCAATCTTTTTACTATTCGCATGTAATGGCACGATATAAATAAATAAGCCTTTATTTCCCAACATTTCTTAAACTATTTTTTTTACAATTATTTCTTATTTCTATTTCATGCAATAGATATTACTTATTCACTTTTCTAAATTTCTCTTAAGGTATAGTTATTATAAATATTACCTACTTGAATAATTTTATTGAATGGATAATAATATCTCCAATTTAATTTTAGTAGTTAATTACAGGTAAGTTACAGAAGGCAGATATGCAATATTAAGTTATCTTGATCATTCATACTATGCCAAACAAAACAATACCTAATTCCTAATTTATTCTAATTAACCAAGTTTTTAACTTACATGAACTAAAATCTTTGATCAGGAAATACCTAGTTAAAAAGGAATTTTTAATATTCATTTTTAGGTACATGATTTTTAGCTTTCTTTATGTTATCCAATTATATTCTAATACATTATAACCACTTTTGTTAAGCTTATTTTATGTGAAATATTTAGTAATGTGGTTAACTTGTATGGTGATAGTTTATACATAACAACAATATAAGTACATCTATATGTTATACTAGGAAAAATTTCTGAAAACAAATTTACAACAAATAACTTATCTTAAGTTTTTATATAGCTATTTCATATTTTGTAAAGTATCTTTGTGTATTTAACATTATGATGATTTTAACTATCTATGGTAACATTTTTATGCACAAATAACTATTTAGCTAAACTACAATATGCCTATAAGTTATATTATATTATTTATATTATTCGTAAATATATTATCCTTAAATATAAGGTATACTATATTGTCCTTAGTTTTTTGTTGGGTCACCCGTCGCGTCGTGGGTGTAGGCCTCCTCCATCATACTTCATGAAACCGATCTAACTTATTAGGTTACTCTTACATTCAAGTAAGGAGTAAAGCGCATTCTTGATGTGAGGGTGTTGGTCTGAGACTCCCACAGCGACCACCTGTACTGGGAGCTATTGAATTGTACATGTTTAGAATTCTTACTTTTTCAAATGACGTTTTGGGAGGGGCTTTTTAAATTTACGTTCTTTTTGATAGTTTAAGCTGTGTTCTGGAGATTCCAATAGATTACTTTTGTTTTTTAACTGTTGCATTTTTCCATCTAATATTATAATTCTGTTGTATCTTATTATAGCATTTTTTCCTTCGTTTTTTAATTTATTTACCTCTTCGTTGAGAGTTTTCCTTTCTTTTAATATTTTTTGTGGATAATCTTCTTTTAGATAATATGGTGTATCTTTTAAAGTATTCTTGCTTTTCATAATTTGTATTTTTTTACTTACAGTAGTAAGGGACACTATTATTGGCCTTGTTTTTTCACCTTTCTTGCCTAATCTATGAATAGACTCTAATTCCGTAGTGTTCAATTCGACTGACATTTTCTTATTAATTATAGTTAAAATTTCTTTTGATAAATCATCATAGTCCTTTTCTTTCTCTTCTACTCCAAAGATTACAAAATTTTTTCTTCTTATATACTTTTCTATCAAATCTATACGTTTTTCTTGTTCCTCGACTTTGTTGTTTAAATCATTATATTTCGATTCTAATTCTGTAAATTTTTGGTTTATGTTGCTGTTTATGGACTCTGTTATACTCTTTTCCAAAATGTGAAGTTCATGTTTTTGACTCTTCATTTCAAGTTGTATGTTTTTTAGTATTTCGGTTATTTCTTCCATTTTATTTAAATAATATTATTACTGCTATGTGGGTACGTAATATAACAACGTCACAATGGTAGTTGAGGATTTAGTTCTTATATCGCTGTCTTTTAGTGCGAAAGTTGAGCGATAGATATCACAGTACTGTTTTACCGACTCGAGCGTAACTAAGACCCGACACTGAAAAAATCCGTTGTAAAATTTTGAGGTTATTATTATTTGTTACTGATATTAATTACGTAGACTACTTAAAATAATGTTTAAATTAACTGTACTCAATGATTTTTATTTATTTATTTAGCTGTATTCGATAATTTAAGGCACTTTTAGTATGTTTTTTGTGACACTTTGTGTTATTCACTTTTATACTGTTTTCTTCAAGAAATTGCGTAGTTTCCTGGCACAATTTTACTAAACTTTATAGTTTAATCCTTATTTGCGTAATTTTGCACTTTTCGTATCCTTTAACAAACTGTAACTATTTTTAATCGAACAATTATCACAGAGATAACGTTTGCGTTGCGCACTCCAGCGCCCTCCAGCCAATGGCACGATATAATTGGAAATAAATGGTATATTTGTTATGGGTTCACTTGTAACGTTTTATAACCTTTAATAATATTATATTCTTAGATTACCTAATCTTATTATCTTCTACAATAATTCAATCATCCGTTTTTGTTTACGGCCATCAGAATAACATTCTTTTTTAATTAATTTATTTTACGGCCCTGGGCTCAAGTCTTTATGGCCCTATATTTATTGCGAATGTTGTACCACAGACTATAAAACTAGAAAATCATAACAGTAGTAGAAAATAAATTTCATAGAATCACTAGAGAACCACTCACCTACCTTGCAAGTTTCCAACAGTTTTGAAACTTACATGACTTTGCATAAAGTTCATCATTCAAGTTTTGCTTCTTGTGGGCTTGTTCTAAGTTGAATTAACAATTCAAAACGTCGTAGAGTTAGTTGTAACACCGGATCTCTGCACCAGATATATCTCATGGAAAATCTGTTACCTTAAGTTATAATGCGTTTATAGTTTGCGCGCGAGTTGAATGCGGAGCTTATGTATGGCTATGTTATGTATGACTGCCTCGTTGGTCTAGTGGTTAGCATGTTCGACTGCTGCCGACGAGGTCCCGGGTTCGAGTCCCGGGTCGGGTCACAACAAGTATTGGGTTTTTCTGACAAGAAATTCTCAGTAGTTACCTACTAGCCCGGAGTTAGAAAGTTGGCGGTGTTTCACCCCCGTGCCTCGGAGAGCACGTTAAGCCGTCGGTCCTGCGCCTGATCTCTCACCGGTCGTGTCGGATTTTCCGTCCCATCGGGCTATGAGAGTAGAAGGAACAGAGAGTGCACCTGTGTATGCGCACACACTTGTGCACTCTATTATCTCCTGCGCAGATGGCTAATCTCTCAGGAGATTGGCCGCCGTGGCCGAAATTCGGTCGGGAGGACATTATTATTATGTATGGTGACACATACATTACACTCTGCATTCAACTAGCACGCGAACTGTATGTATGTAGCTATAAAGAAAAGATCTACAGATAGGCGTTAATTTTCTAAAGAGAAAAGCTAAGCAGACTCATAACAGTTCAAGGTTTTTTTATATGTATAGCGATTAGCGAGCAAACCAGCATGCGGGTCACCTGATGGTAAGTGATTACCGCCGCCCACGAACATTTGCAGCGCCAGAGGAACCTCATAATATAAACTCAAAGATAGAGTGAGACATATTATTGAGATTGATCAAATAAACTCAATAGAGTGAGAGAGAGTGGGATAACTACATTGAAATCCAATCCATTTAATTAAATTGAGTAGGTATCCATTGCATTTTTTAAAACTATTTTTACCCGAAGCTTACCAACCATTTACAACAATCGACTATACTGGTTTATCTTAGATTTTAATTCGTAGTAGGCACAAACCTTTTAAATCTTAAAGGTCTAACCCAACGACCTCAATTTACATAGACGGGCCCTGTCAAACAAAGAATGTGGGCGTATTTTTAGCAACGCCATCAATGGTATCTAGTCTGAAAAGCGGGAACTTACTTGCAACATATATTGAAAACGTATGACTCGGTCATAGATAATATAGGTCATGGCCATAGAAGCCGTAAGGCCAGTTAGTAAAAAAAAAATGTAATGTAATGATTGCGTAATGGATAAAAATATTAAATACCTAGGAAAATTAAATAACGTTTTTTCGGAAATGTATAATTGTGACTTGAAACACTTACCTTAAAATAAAAATTGTACAGTGCCAAACTAATAAGACTTTAGATGTTAACCTAAGAATAACAAATTATCTACACGACGAGCGACCGTGACAGCGCTACGATGGGGACAAAGACAGGTTAGGAACGCGTTCCCATAGTCGGTCGCCAGACCTTTTTCTATGAAAGGGCCCATCTAGTACCTACATATATATCGATAGTCTAACCCCTTTTGAGATGCACGGAGCGGCGCGGCACGTAGCGGCAAATGTTATTTGTATGAGTTTGTACGAGGCCGCGTCGCGCAGTTCATCTCCGTGCCGTGTCGCTAAAGTCGGCCCAGCGCCATACAACCTTATGTAAATAATACTTGCCGCTACGTGCCGCGCCTCTGTAGTGGGGCTAGACCTTTAAACACGCCTTTAGTTCTATAACTAACAAACAACAAGACAAGACAAGGCAAGGATGCAAGTCTAAAGGCATTTTTTCAAGTGTCTCCAAATCTCACAATAGCCTTCTAGACGGTGAAGCATTTTCTTTTCCATGTATTCATGGTAGGCGCTTTTCACATTGACTGGATGAATGTAGGACTTCTGAGCGCTATTGTAACTTTTTGGGGTAAGACATTTTATTGTTGCGATAAGAGCGTGGATTTATTGTGAAATTGCAATTGTGTGGGAAACTATTATGAGACTACTGAAGTACTATTTTGTTTGCATGGTTTAGAAAAATATTATGGAACTAAATATTATGTTGTTATTGCGTGATTCACTGTGCTCGATTCCTCGTTCCAAAGCTTCGTAAATAATAGCACACTATCAATTCTTATTACGCTTGTCTATCTGTTTGACAGTCAGACGTATCCCGAAGATGGATTTATCCTGGAAGATCAAAAACAAACAAGATTTTTAGGATGGTTTCAGACTAGCGTATTTTTTGCGCGTATTTTTGCGAAATTAGAAATTTCCAAATGACCCTGCCGGGAATCGAACCCCGTACCTACTTCCCACACTAAGACCACAGCGCTTACCAGTGCGCCAGGGAGGTCGTCAAAAAATAAACTCACCTTTTTTGATGCTGTTAAGTCAGCTTTCTGAACACAATCAGTGCGATTCTTCGATCTCTCTCGGATTTTTAAAACGCTTTGTTGATGCAAATGCCGCGAGAAAGCCTTGTCGCAGCGATCGTGCTTGCACTGTTGGCTTGTGTGAAAGCTTCTCACCTTCAGCGCCGGCCGTCACGTACGCACAGCATGTTCGAGAGGAAATGAATTAATACCCACCGCACACGGCGTGGATTTATATTGCCACTGTGATACCATTGTACGCTTTTATCGGTTTTTTTTTTCTTTTTTGGCATCAATGTTACCGGAGTCACTGGATTGCTGCAGTCGAGGGTTTCTGGGTTCGCGAACTGAAAAAAATATCCCTGAGTAGGAACTGTACTCGATTAAACCATTGAAATATAATGAGTAAACTAAAATTCTACATCAATGAATCAAACGCATAATTATATTGTGTTATCTGTATTAGGGACACAGCTCCGGATTCGTAATTATTTAAAGCCCTTAGAATCATGCATGGATCTTGCAGTCCGTCAAAATGATTTGACCCGCAGGCTGATTACGTATCAGCAAACGATTCGCGATAGCATAAATTGTACAATATTCGCTGTCTAATCGCAAAGTCGTATAATAGGTATCGACGATATAATTATGATACGAATTTGCGATTAGACAGCAAATATTGTACAATTTTTGTTATCGCGAATCGTTTGCATGATACGTAATCAGCCTACTTACTATTACCAATGCAATGTTGATGAACATCCCATAGACCGTTAAATTAGACGTTAACCGCATGCTAGTTAGGGCATGCAAACTACGTTCGCGCTCGTGTTGATTCAACTCGTAGACGGCGACCAGCGCTGTAGGTGACACGCTCACTGAACACTGAATAGTGGTCAACTGTTTACGCTCCGGCTTGCCAGTTTGACAGGCGAACTAATATTTTGGCACGGAATACTATACATTATTGATTTAGGTTCTATATAATTTTAAAAGGCTATTATGTAGGTCTGAGTCTGTAACATTTAAAAGTCTACCCCCATTACAGAAGCGGTACGCGGGGCGGCACGTAGCGGCGTGTTCTTTATGTCTATGGTAGCGGCAAGTATTTTTTACTGCAACGTATCAGGTTGTATGGATCTGGGCCCACTAAAGCCACGCGGCACGGAGATGCACTGGGCGACGCGGCCCCGTACAAACTCATACAAATAATATTTGCCGCGCTACGTGTCGCGGCGCTCCGTGTATCTCAAGTGGGGCTAGACCTTATGTGTGTAAAAACTGGTATTTTTACACCCTTACTGGTTAATATCCCCGATTGATAAATCCCGTATTGGTCTCTACGTGGCATTAAACTGGAACACCTAATAGCTTGACGTCATGGTTTTCCTTGTTGGGTTGTATATATAGCAAAGTATTTTACCAGACCAGGCCAATTCTAAATTCACCAATTTCTCTGGTAATCGAACCCGAAACTTCACACTAAGACTGTAAATTATAGAGTTTACCGCTGCCCAAGGAGGTCATCCATAATTTCAAAGATTATAACTACTAATGTATCAACCAACCATGTATATTTATCGTTAACTCTACCGTTAAAAGGCACCATTATTTAGCACTTAACATACCTACCTCTAGAACTCATCTCTAGATATTATAGACTTGTAGAAACAGGTCTCGCATATTTCAACAAAACATGGGAGTTAAAATCTGTTACATAAAAGTAGGTAACTAAGAAGGTATCTACAAGAAAATCCGTATACTTGATACCACATCCCCCAAACGAGTATCGTAAGCTGGATCGTTAAGACCATCCAATTTATGTCAGTGTGTATGTCAGAGTATACGCTAAGACGGGAGCTGCGGTCAAGGCGCGCCCTACCAAGCTCCAAAAGAACCATTCAAACCAGACCCCACTCTTACCGCCAACCCTTTTTACTCCCATCAA
Source organism: Erebia epiphron (assembly GCA_963932025.1). NCBI lineage: Eukaryota > Metazoa > Arthropoda > Insecta > Lepidoptera > Nymphalidae > Erebia > Erebia epiphron. Next base: position 25,816,599 of record OZ009948.1, read on the forward strand.
AAAACAACGGACACAAACTAAAAGAGCAGCTCAAGTTAAACTGGCTTAGTCTTCAGACACGACCACTTCAAGGCCCTATTTGATACTCAAGTAAAACCTCTTAGAAATCCTGCAAGAGGCTTAAATTAACAGGGAGGGAATATCTATGCGTAGCACTCATCTGGCCAATTATAAATGGCCCCCGATTAACACTAATTTGTGTACGCTAAAGGCTCAAGTTAAGTAGATGCTTGTACCGGATTAGAGTCAATAAATAAGAAGCATTAGAACCACTTGAATGATGTTTCAGTCGCCATTTTGAGCCGATTTTGGTGGAATTTTGGTAATGGAAACATTAATTATGTCTCGGTCTGATTTGAACTGGTCGTGTAATTAAATCCGATGTTCAATTAATATTATTCTACACGGAATTTACGAGTGTGCAATATTGTACGAACAAATACGTATTTTTGGCTATTGAACAATGTAGGCATTTATATGGGATTTTATGTCTACATATAGGGCCTCATTTACCAATGCATTTTTTTTGTCTGATAGGTATTTTTAAGATTTTTCATGTTCTTCATACCTAGACATCTTCTTGCCCAACGATTTTTACTTTTTTATGTTAAAAGCGCTACAATAATCTTGCATTATTAGACAAAGATTTAAAGACTTGGTACACACTACGCGCGTCGGTACATGTCCAACGCTACTCCGAGAAGCTATAATACCTACTAGAAATTAAAGAACTAAGCTACGAAAGCGTACACGTTGCAAAGCACGCGTAGCAACCGTGTTGCTTCATACTTTCTATAGTATTGTGCTTTCTACTGTTCATTTCATTCAAACGTACGCGCGCGTCCTGTGTGACTTTCTGTTGTGCGTTTTTCGTCACGATTTGTGTATAACTTTATACATGCATTATATTATAAATATAAGATCTCTACCCATACCTCCTCTGCCTCATTTCTAAGCCACTTTAAGGAGCGAAATAAAACCTTTTAATATAAGTACAAAAGTACCACTTTGTCCTTATGACCATCCCTGATCCCTATTTTTCCCCAAATACCTCGCTAAATACCACGCCTTTTCCGTGTATCTCTGCTGCGACGTTAATACTGCCCGGATTGCGGTATTGGGTAGCAGGAGATTTTCCTACACACACATAGTGTTAGAATTAAGATTGAGTATAGTAAATGTACAAGATGAATGTACACACACAGGGATTTAAGTGTGTATTCTATAGATCGTCTGTTCTCTATTATATGAGCAAACCTGTAATGTACCTACTTATACAATTTGTATATTTTTTTAACAATTGATATTACATACCCTCAATACAGACTACAGATTTTGTAAAAAAAATATGCTTTAATGCAAGTGTATTTAATTAATGAATTAAGAATCGACGTCTTTTATTAAAAAGTTTTAATAAAAGACGTCGATTCTTAATTCATTATTTACTTCTTACCAACATTTATCATCTTCAATACTTGAAAACTTACGTAAAAAGAAAATACGTACAGGCAATTTTAAAAGCTACCTAAAAGGAAGACAGCAGTGTATTAAAAAAATTAGTAACTAAATGACAAACTCAGTGTCTCGAAAATTCTAAGCTTTTTAGAGCACGAAAGTATCACGTCACCCGCAGCACTCCAGCCACATTAATTACTCTTCCCAGAGTATTTTGTTCCCTACACTTTGTTCCCGCCACTCTTCATTAATTTTATACCACAGAATTGGTAAAGCTGTATAATACAAGAAAATGTAACAATACATACCTAGTCAAAACTATTATCTATACCCACTAAGTTTATCCATACTAATAGTTTGGATGGATCTGGATGAAATTTGGCACAGAAGTAGATTATTGTCTGGAATAACACATACCTAGGCTATTTTTTTCCCGGAAAATTAAAGAGTTCCCACGGGAACCAAAAAGCCTCAGTCCACGCGGACGAAGTGGCGGGCATCGGCTAGTACATAATAAACTCCATAATACCAAATAGACCGATTATAATAGTCTCTGTTTTTTTCTAGATAAAGTGTATCCATACTAATATTATAAAAACAGAACTGTTTGTTGGTTTGTCCCTCAATCTCGCCGAAATAAAAACGGGATCGACGTCATATTTTGCATGGTATAAATAATGAGTATTTTCTCAGGATTATAAATCCACGCAGACGTAGTCGCTAGCATTATCTAGTCTACTAGTATGTTTTTTTTGTCCCGAAAGACCCGACTCGCTTTAACATACTCAAACCAAAAGGGACAAAAATGTTACTGTACGTATAACTTTAACTAATTTTTAAGTCTTTTTACTTGTGCGTAAACTTTCCTTGTATTTTAATTTCATTTTTTATAAAAATAGCGAGCAAACGAACAGGCCGGAAGACCCACCTTATGTTAAGTGATTGCCGCCCATGAACATTTGCAGCACCAGAGAAATTACACTTCCACTACATGTTAACCCTAGACTGCGATCTCACCTGGCGATAAGTGGTGATGCAGTCTAAGATAGTAGCAGACTAAGCGTGCGTAAAAAAGTTTTACTTCAAAAACTTTGCGTCATATTACGATATTATTTTTCTTTCCTTTATCATGTTTCATCGCCTAAATAATCGTAGCTCCTATAGTAGTTCTAGTAGACAGGCTGGAAGCTCAAACATTGGGGTTGATTCTGTAGTGCATTATCTCTAAACTAAACTAAAATGATAGTTTTAAATCTAGTTTTGTCCCTTCCCGCAGGAAGTATTATGAAAGGGTTAGCAATATTTTTAATGCTGTCATTTTATTTTAGTTTAGAGATTGTGTACAACAGAATCGGCCCCAATAGCAGCCAGTAATAGTTAATTCAGTTTAACACTATCTCTAAGTTTAAATTACAGGTTTGAGGATGTCCATTTTATAACGCTCCCTATGAAAAATTAGGGACAGATTTAAGACCTGTCAATTTTTTTTAAAAAATGATTTTACCGGAATAAAAAGTAGCTAAAACATGGTCGTATAAGAACATCAGATCAGGATCCAAGTAACAACATCTAATATGTGTACACAACACTTTAAAAATATCCATGCATTACTTAAATAAAGTAATAATGATTGCCACACTGAGCCAACCAAAGTCATGAAAAACACATCGACAACCCGATCCTCAGAATTTGAAATACGGTTATATTAACCGCATTTTCGCATAAACAGAACCCAATAAGCATACTTAAGGACCCTTGTGTTATCGCAAACATTCCATGGCCTCGAGCCATGAATTCAGAATTCCATAAAACAAGCATTCCAAGGAAATCGGCAGAAAAACATCGACATGGGAGTTGTGAACCATTATGCGCCCTATCGCAGAAGTTTGACATGTAACGAGTATTATGGGATAACGTATCTATCTACGTATGTTGAAGCCCTTAAGCTAGGGTTGCCACTCGTAACTAATAGGAAAATAATTAAATAGCCTAAAGTGGAGCGCGCTTCTTTATAAAATACCAGCTTGAATGGAGGAAATGATACTAGGATGGAGGTTTTTTGATTCCCATGGGAATAGGCATGATGACTGATTTTGAAAAATGGTCAGATTATGATCGGAAGTGTCTACTATTTCGAGAAAATATCCTATTTCAGCAGAAAAATAAGGTTTGGTAGATAAAATTGGCATTTGAAATTTAAATTTTAAAATTCACGCCAAAACGTTCGGCGGTGTTATGGCGTCGTCTGTGACGTCACTATTGTTTTTACCAATGTACTCTGTTCAGTGTGCAGTAAACAATAGTGTGATTGTCAAAGCTCGAATACAAACAATTGTGACGTCATTCACTTTTTGGTGTTTTATCCAATATGGCGGATTTCTGTATTTTATAGTTTTATTTTATCAAAATAAATAGCAATCTCACTCGATATAGAAAAATAAATACGTTTTATATAATCCATGAATCCTATTTCATTAGATAAATTCATAATTTCATTGATTCTTGGTTACTGTCATCATGCCTATTCTTTCATTTCCCGGGATAAAAAGTAGCCTGTGTTTTATTTCTCTATATCTGTCTATAATCTATCCCTGTGCAAAATTTCATCTAGATCCGTAAAGCCATTCTGGGGTGATTGAGTAACAAACACCCATACATCCATCAATCCAAACTTTCGCATTTATAATATTAGTATAGATATAGATTTTGAAATAGGTACTAGCTATTTCTAAAAGTAGATTATCACTAGCATATCACTAGTCTTCACCGCTTGATCTTTGAACTTGATATACTTTTCATTGACTTGATTTTCATTGTTCAAGTTTCAGTTAAAATAAACAAAATTAGACTTTTTATGACTCATAAAACGGAAAGATTTTTCCATAAAAAAATTTAGGCCAAAAATATAATAATTTCCGATTTATGTGAAGTGCAATGTGACAAACACAAAATATGAATAAACATAGACAATTACCTGACATAGAAATTCTACTTTAAAGGACTTTGTTTAGCAAAGTCTCATAAGTAACCAAAAAAAATATTAAAATGTAGAAATAATTTCTATTTCTAAGTCCCCTTTGTTATAATTATTATTGTATTTCCGAAAAGCATTTTTAACAATGTGTCCAAAAGTCTTGTTACGGATTTCCTGTGAAAAAGAAAAGCGCCAGCCCTGCCCTCAAGTTTCACAGTTTCCGTTTTTTTTTGTTACGTTTTTTATCTACTTTCTTGATGTTTAAACAGGAACTGCCTGAGGACTTGTTTGTTTGTTATCTTTAATTGAGGAAAAAGTATGAAAAAATGTATTTTTGATTTTCCCTTTTCATGAAACTTATATGACAAAGTATTTAACGATACAAGTACCTAATCCTTATATAATAATTTGTGGATTGAAAAGGAACTCTATAACAGGTAATTTCTGATTTTTTGTCCATTTATGATTTATGAACAGTACTCGAAGTCCCAGTCAATAGTTGATTATTCAATATTCGTAGGTCTGTACAATTTTTGTACTTTAGTAAATATGATTGTTAAACTTAACAACTAGTAAAGGACGTGATAGTACTTATTAATTAATTACGGTACCTTAAAACTAATGCTACGAAGTTTCTGACCGCGCCCTCGTCTGAGGAAAAGAATAATAATTACAATATTAATTAGTTCAATTAATTGTGTTAATTCAATTATTTACTGACTATTTGATTTATAATTACTGATTAGTATTTTGTTTCTTTGCAGGTAATAAATGCGGTTGATGAACAAGTGAATACTTAAACAGTAAGAAATTAACTCTAATTACAGCGTAAGCACTGTACATCCATACTTCCATACTTGATATTATAAATGCGAAAGTGGGTCTGTCTGTCTGTCTATCTGTCTGTCTGTCTGCTACGCTTTCACGGTCCATCTGTTCAATCGATTTTGATGAAATTTGGTACAGGGATAGGTTGTATTCCGAGGAAGGTCGTAGGTACTTTTTATCCCGGAAAATTAAAGAGTTCCCGCGGGAATCAAAAATCTTAATCCACGCGAATGAAGTCGCGGGATCATCTGGTAATAATATATTTACAGTGGACCGACGCCCATACAAATCAAAAACCAGGTTGCATTCGTACACTTTCGCAAACTTACCCCTCCAACCACCACCACTACAGCCCATTAGTGCCCCACTGCTGGGCACAGGCCTCTACTCACATAGGAGAGAGGGAATGAAAGCTTAGATCCAACACGCTGCTCCAATGCGGGTTGGCGGGCTTGGATATCACTAACCCCTCCAAGTTGCATACTAATTTTGTTACAACTAGAATAACTGTAATTTGCACTGAAAATTCTTCCACCTTGGATATACCCTATCCCGTCACGAGCTGTCAGTCTCCAGCTTTTCTATCGACGTCTCTCTCTGCGTCGTATTCTTCATTGCTGGGAGTCGTAACCCCATTCCATTAATCACATGATGGCAGGGGTTTTCTTGGCATAATAATGCGGTGGGTTCTTTCTTTCTGCAATAGACGTCCTATAGACGTCACCGTCGCGTCGGTGGAAAAGAACAACCGACATCAACTAAGAACAGGTTCTTAAGTAATGGTCTTAAGAATAGATTAAACGATACTTGAGAATGTGTTTATTAGCTTATGTCGTTTAACGTTTTATTAATACGGGCCTTAGACTGTAGAACTGTAGGAAAAAAATCATATAATAATTATTTCCACCAAAGATATTTCCCGGGTGAGATTTTTTCGGAAAAACCCATTCATTTGCGAGGCAACGAAGTGTTGGAATCGGCGATTATCTTCAGCCGGGGTTAATGGGGCAGACGCCGGGAAGTTTAGATAAAGACGCCGGAGAAACGTTGCTTACACGTTAGAAAGATAATATATTTTTATGAAATCTCCTCTATTTTTTTGCTGTTACTGAAATTTTGATTACCTTCTTGGCGCAGCGGTGACCGCTGTGGTCTATGCAGGTACCTCCCACTATGGTATAATGGGAGGTCCTGGGTTCTATCCCCGTAGGTTCAACTTATTAGTACCTACCGAATTTCCTCTGGTCTGGTCTGGTGGCATCTTAGATCGTGTATAATTACCACCATACATGACTATACCGGCAAAAATGTGCTGATAAGGAATTTAGCATTCCGTTACGATGCCGTGTGGAAATCAAGTAGGGTTGTGGGTTTAATATAATACCCCTAACAGGTTAGCCCGCTACCAATTTAGATCGTTTCATAACTTACCACCTGGTCAGAACGTACGAACTTGTAGTGAAGTAAAAAAAATGGTAAAAATGCAAATTTACTTCTTGTTATTATAGCTGGCTCGAGGCTGCACCCTTGCTTTGACGAAATTACGTATTTTCGGGTTACCTAATTGTACAGCGGAGCAGTAATATACATGAAAGTAATTTGATAATTTTGTTTAGGTGCTTTTATTTCGGGTGAAAGAATTACATTTGACACGTGTATCATGTTTATCTAGGATAATTAATATCATTGGCAATCATATATGGCAATTTATCCTACCAATATTATTAAAGCAAAAGTGTGTTTGTTAATTTGTCCTTCTACTTAGCCGGAGTGGAGCAAATGATCGACGTGATGTTTTGCGTGGGTATAGATAAAGACCTAGAGAATTACGTAGACTACTTTTGAATTTTTAACGTATAGCTAAATTTAATTTATAGCTGTGTTAAATAGTTTGTAAGAATAAGCCTACTGTCGGCGGTACTGTGGTGTATGGTAAAATTCGTATGAATTGCACATCAAAATGCAATCCTTTATTGACTGTACTGTTAGATTTAATAAACATTTTAAAAAAACCTGAAAAACTTATTAAATCCACGCGGACAAAGAACAAAAACTATACTTAAATAATGTATAAATAATGATACATTGTATTCCATAGCAGCCTGCTATTCTGTAACACAAGTGATTACACGCGAGTTTTCACATTAGCGCGTCAGTGTAACAGCATAAAGATCTAGCCTCACTACAGAAGCGGCAAGTATTCTAAGTATTCAAAAGGCTAAACAAATATCTCAAAAGCCGGCCACCCATTGGCGGTTCCTCTGGTGCTGTAAATAATTTCATGGGCGGCGGTAATCACTTTACATCAGGTGACTCGCCTGCTCGTTGCTCGTTATATTTTTTTTTTTTATTATTTTTGCACAAAAGATTGTCTTAAAATTAATAGAAAAAAGTGGACAAAGGTAAAGCTTATCTCTAAAAAGAAATTTCTTCCAGCCTTGTTCTTCCAGAAAGTGAGTAAGGTGAAATTGTGAAGTGGTATAGGTACAAAAATAATATCCACCACCACCACCACTACAGCCTATTAACGTCCCACTGTTGGGCACAGGCCTCCACTCTCATAGGAGAGAGGGGAATAAAACAATATATTTTATAAAATTATAAATTTCTACAGTATACTATGACTTAATAAATAAATTGGTATACTCAATTAGAACGACATACTACATACACAAACTAAATACAAAGATACAATTCATAAACATAAATACACAATAAATAAATGAAAATAATATATATTTGCTATATATACTACATCTATATACATATATAAAATTCAAAGTCCTGACTGACTGATTGACTGACTTATATATCAACGCACAGCCTAAACCGCTGGTCCTAGAGACATGAAATTTGGAGAGTGTGTTCTTTGTGATGACTAGGTATCCACTAAGAAAGGGTTTTTCGAAATTCCACCCCCAAAGGGGTGAAATAGGGGATGAAAGCTGTTATAAAAGGCCTTCATTTCTCAAGATATTTTTCAAGTTATATCAACGAAACTTGGTATTTTGACTTTCATTAAAAAATAAAGAAGTACATCTGTCACAGATTTTCAAAATTCTACCCCCAAAGGTAAAAAAATAGGGGTTGAAAGTTAAAGTCCTTCATTTCTCAAGTTATAGCCATAAAACTTAGTAAGTATATGAGCTGAGGGTTAAAAATGAAGAAATACGTGTTTCACAGTTTTTGAAAATTCGAACCCCAAAGGGGTGAAATAGGGGATGAAAGTTGTTATGAAACTTTTCTCAAAATATTTTTCAAGTTATATCAACGAAACTTGGTATATGAGCTGCGGGTTGAAAATAAAGAAATGCGCGTGTCACAGTTCTTCAAAATTTTACCTAAAGGGGTAAAATAGGGGTTAAAGTTTGTATGAAACTCCTTCATTTTTCAAGTTATAGCCATGAAAGTTGGTATTTGGGCTTCTGGTTTAAAATAAAAAAATACGTGTTTCACAGTTTTTGAAAATTTTATCCTCAAGTACGTTAAATAGAGAGAGAGAGTTTGTCTTTCAATCACGCCGCAACAGAGCAACAGTTCGACGTGATTTCTTTCATGGGTGGGTAAGATGTGGACCTGGAGAGTGACATATAAGTTTAATGATAGATAATATGTATACTATGACATTGAAAGGTAATGCTGTTTAACTCTGAATTTAAATATATGTACTGACTGACTTGCCCTAATTTGTTCTAATAAGTACACCTATATTTAAAAAAAGTATTCTTTGTACAATTACGTCATAGTACATCTCTGTGTCGTGTCGCTTGAATGGGTCCAACTCCATACAACTAATATTTGCCGCTACGTGCTGCGCCGGTCCGTGTATCTCAAGTGGGGCTAGACCCTCTACAGCGGTGACGTAGCAACAGCGATGACGAACGCGATTCGGGACCATTACCTTGATGAAGAAAGTATTTTATTGCCCCAACTTGCGCCATACCCACTAATTGCTTCCTAGGAGGCAATAGCTATAGACAACAACATGCGATTTCATAATGTGAAGACTTGTTTACTCAGGAATATATTACCTCGTACATAAAAAAGTATGTTTGTTTGACTTTAATAGTAGCAAGTTATAGTAGGTACCAGTAGGTAGGTTCCAGGGAACCACATATTGCATTCTCTGAATTAAATTTCGACAAAATCGGGTTTGCACTACAAAGAAGAGAAAATATCGTAATGAGCTAGTCGAAGAGAAATGAAATAGATACACTATGCATTTATTATCTTATTAAAGATGAAAAGACAAACTGATTTAATCACATTATAATGCCGAAATTCATTTAGAAAAGTTTCAGGTTTAATCCAACAATGCAGCTTAACAAACATAACACAAATAAAAGGAGATGAAATTAGGTACTTACCAATAACCTCGAAATCTACAAAGCATCTTATTTCCTTTTATTTGACGTGTCTAAGGTCTTTTATCCATGAAGCTAAAGTAAAATCAGGCACTGAATATTTAAGAACCAATTAGGAACCAAGAGACATTTCAGTATTTCTTGGGTGCTTTTTAAACGACCAAAAAGCTTACTTTGTTGAAGAAAGTCTTTCTTTCTTTTCGCTAATATTTGGTAGACACAGAGTTTCCTAATTTGCAGTAAGGACCTATTTAAACTCATATTCATAGTCATGATCATTATCGTATTAAAAACAAAAATAAAATCAATTACAGAATCCAACATTACACTATTGCAGCAGTTCGATTAGATTTTGATGGCCAACAAATACCTAATTTCATAGTAACCTACCATAGTTCAGAAACAAAATTAGTTGTTTTTTTTAACCACTACAAGTTAGCCCATGACTGCGATCTCACTTGATGGTAAGTTAAGATGCAGTCTAAAATGGTAGCATGCTAACCTGTTAGGGGCATGGTAGTTATATTAAACCCATACCCCTATTCGTTCTCTACACGGCATCGTACCGGAACGCTTAATCGCTTGGCGGCACCGTCTTTGCCGGTAGGGTGGTAACTAGCCACGGCCGAAGCCTCCCACCAGGCCAGACCCGGGAAAATTCAGAAATTATAAATTCCCAAATTGACCCTGCCGGGGATCGAACCCGGGACCTCCGCACGTTAAGACAACAGCGCTACACACTGCGTCACGGAGGTCGTCAGTTGCGCATAGTTACAGGTTAAATTACTGTAACTACAGGTGCAACTAATTTCTATTTGAAATCATGAAATGCATGTAACAATCTACTGAAAATGTGAATTCAAAATCAATTTCGAACTCAGATTTAGCAAAATGGCGACGGGAAAGCGCTGATCGGAAACGGGAGGGCCGCCATTGTCTTCCGGAAGTGAGGCTGCGCAGCCGTGCCCCCGGAAATGGCCTGTGGTGTGGTGGTACGTACATTGACCACTAAGGGCTTGTAGCGGTGGTAACAGGGGATGTTGGATTTGGGGGTGAATTTTGTACGCATGTTTGCAATATCGTGTTCTTTGTTAGATGGTTTCTTGATTTAAAAAATTAGTTAGTTTACAGAAAGATGAAATTTAAGATTCATCAAAAGGTGAGAAGTCCAAATTGTAACTTTCTATTGAATTGTTTGAAGGCATTTCACCTTTGTAAATATTTTGTAAGAGCAAAAAGTTTCATCATACTAATATTATAAATGCGAAAGTCACTTTGTTTGTTGGTTTGTTGGTTTGTCCTTCAATCACGCCGCAACGGAGCAACGGATTGACGTGATTTTTGGCATGGGTATAGTTGAGGACCTCGAGAGTGACATAGGCTACTTTTTATCCCGGAAAATTAAGGAGTTCCCGCGGGAATAACAAAAAACTTAAACCACGCGGACGAAGTCGCGGGCATCAGCTAGTAAGAAATATGCAGAGGTTTCCTGAACATTGATCCTAATGGAAATAAAATAAACAGTACTTATGCAAATAAAGTTCCCTGAATTCTTACGTCACCTGGATGTGGCTTCACACTACCGTCTCAGGAGCGTAAGGACTAATCAAGACCAACAAACCCAAACCCAACGGTCATCCTGAGCCACGGTCTGTCTCACAGGAGGCGCCCTTACGTAGACCCTGCCCACGATATCATCGAGCCCTAGGGCTACCACAGACTCTAGGTACAGGTCCTGCGCTCGCCCAACCCAATAACGCTAAAGTAAAGGAACTATTAGCCGCATACACCATCAAACTTAAACTAAAAAAAATGTACAAAAAAGTACAAGTACGTATATGAGTTGAAAAATTAATGGAAACGGGACAATTCTTAAAAAAAAACGTAACAACCCTCAAAAACGATATCTATTAAATAAAATGGCACTTCATAGTTCAAGTTTCTAGAAAATGGCAGGTTCAAATGCAGATCCCATAGCAACAGCCCCTGAGAAAATTGCTTCGTTTAAAATACTGAGAGCGAGAGCTTTCTACAACGGCTGAACCAGCTCCTTGATGCAGAGTAACTTGAGTAATAATTTGTGAAGCCCTCGCAGAATATATAAGTTACTCGGTGACTCTGTAGGGTGTCAAGTTGGTGGGAAATTAGAACGCAAAGCAATCATTTTTGAACAATATAGGTAATATCGTTTAGTCTTTTTGAATAACAAATTATCCTTTCTTCTGATACAATAAAAATAAATAAATAAATCTTTACTGACTAACACATAGAATTGACGTAATCATACTGATATTATAAATGCGAAAGTGTGTGAGTTGGTTTATTGGTTTGTTGGATTGTCCTTCAATCACGCTGCAACGGAGCAACGGATCGACGTGTTTTTTTGCATGGGTATAGTTGGGGACCTGGAGAGTGACATAGGCTACTTTTTATCCCGGAAAATTGAGGAGTTCAAGTAGGAATTTAAAAAACTTATTCCACGCGGACGAAGTCGCGGGCATCAGCTAGTACTAATGAACAAATGAAGGCAATAATAACAATGTAAACCTCAACATAAATAGTAGCTAAATAATTCAGAATAAGAAAGAAAAGGCTGACCCACTACCATCTTGGACTATATCATCCATTCCCACCAGGATTGATCTTAGTCAAGGGATAACTTGTAGTGGATAAAAAAGACGTATTAAAGTCAATGTTGCCTTTAATCAAAAAACTGTCGAGCTTTATACGAGATATCAACTGTTTCAGGCAGGCGATTAATTGAATTTTCGATGCACAGTGTGCTTTTAAAAGACATCTTTGCGGAAGCTGAAAAATCAACGCAACTCTGCAACAACAAGGCAGGAAAGTTTAATAGCTATCCGATATGCGCATAAATTGTCCGGGGCCGACTTGTCTGGCGCAATGCACAGCTTCCAGAATTTTCGCTAGTTCAACAATTTTATTGTTGGAAATTTTTTGTAACATTGCTGGAGCTAATTTAAAACTTGTGCTAGTGTTTTTTAAACGTTTGTAAGTGTTTGTAACTGTTACGATACTTAAGGAGGGCTAATTATACTTCGTACTTTAAATACAATCTACGCAAATGTGAATTTGTTTGTTTGTTATGGTTTCACAGCCCATCTTTTCAACCGATTTTGATTAAATTTTGTACAGACATAGGTTGTGTCCCGGGGATAGGTTTTCTTGATCACCTTGCAAGCAAAAAGGAAACGTGACCACATTATATACACATGTAGGAAGTTATTCTAGCCTGTATGATCTCGTAAATAATATCGCACCCGTTAAACACAATTCCATTTAAAGTTCCTACGTCCAAGATCTGATCTAGTGCGGTGGAGCACTGGGGAGGATATGTGGCTGCAATATCCGACGCAACTCTCCAGAGCAAGACGGGATCGCAACAATTCAAGTTAAAATCCGCTCATGCGGATATTCCGCCACTTGTACATGGATGTAATGCGGGCGTATCCAAATTAAATAGGTTAAAGTCTAGTTTTTCTTATTTTTTCCGCTTTGCCTATTAACACAGAATAGGTAATAGTACAATATTCATTTCGCTTCCCATTTGAATCCCAGCCCCCCGATTGTGTAAGGAAATCGTAAATCGTTTTTCAAACGGATAGTTCTCGGATCTGTTTAAGGAGTTCATAGATGCCTGCACGTCAAAAAGCATGTATGAAATCCTTAAACAATTAGTGGTTATTTGCCTCATTTGGTGACCGAAAAGCTAAATTTTTGAGTTAACTTGACCGGATATTTTTTGGTAGGTAATTAGAAAGAAAGAAAGAAAGAAAGAAAGAAAAATAGTTTATTCACCAGTGGTGTCACAGACAAAACTAGATACAAATGTAACACTTTCGTCTGTGACACCACCCAGAAAGGGTGTACAGCTCAGCGTTTGCCCTGCGTCATATGCCCGTGAATGCATACAAAGCAAGGCGCTGATTTTCAGCTGTGACCCCGGGTGACGTCACAGTTACAACAAAACAAAATAAATAAATAAAAGTAACCAAAAGTTTAAAAGGAAGCAGTAAGTACAAAAGAAACATAATTCGCTATTAATATTAATTATAATAATATTACTAGAGTCAAGAAGAAATACATATTAAATATCTTTATAAATATACGATAAATTTATAATAATAAATATAAAAGTCCAATTAAAATTCCAACATTTCAAAATTAATAATTTCACTCCCTGTTTTTGAGAGAGACTACAAATACCACTCTGCCTACAGACATGTAATGGCACACAACTTGTCAGAGGTTTTGTTGATCGAATCGAGAAATTAATTGATAAAAGAGCATGGATTTGACTCGCTCCAACAATGTTAAGGACAGCGATTACTCAAGTACTCGTATCTACACATTGATGCAATTGTAAATTAATTTTTCAAAAGAGCTACCACGGGGATTCTTGCTGGTTCTTCTCGGTAGGACTATTCCGAGCCAGTGGTACATTCACTCGACTATTCAAAAGGAGTTGTCAAAGTCAGCTTGAATAAAAAAAGATTTGGATTTGGATGTGACGACCTCCGTGGCGCAGTGTTCAGCGCTGTTGTCTTAACGTGCGGAGGTCCCGGGTTCGATCCCCGGCAGGGTCAACTTGGGAATTTATAATTTCTGAATTTTCCCTGGTCTGGCCTGGTGCTAGTTACCACCCTACCGGCAAAGACGTGCCGCCAAGCGATTTAGCGTTCCGGTACGATGCCGTGTAGAAACCGAATAGGGGTATGGGTTTAATATAACTGCCATTCCCCTAACAGGTAGCCATCGCTGTCAAGGTCTAACTTGTAGTGGTTAAAAAAAAAAGTTTACTATTTTCATTGGCGTATCCATTTATCATAGCTGCAAGTAGAAGTACTTGTACATAGCATTAAAGTTACTAAAGCCGTCGCCAGTCGCTACAGTCCGTCGACCCAGCGGCGCGCGCTTCCGTTTAATGAGATTGTTATTTGAAACGTATTTATTTGCGGTTACTGCAATGAAATCCCCATACTTTAAATACGACATAACTTATCATGAAGACAGACCACTTGTTCTTGAAAATATGGTACCCTGGTAGTTAATTCTGAGCAAGCACCTCTAGGTATTCAGATGTTTTTATAGCTCTGTCAGACTGTCTTTCTGTCCATCCATCTTTCCGTCTGTCTCAGGGATCAGGGATTTTTACTGTGACCACCGGATAATCTCCATGTGGTAGAATTGTGTGCCACATCAGATAAAACTTGACTTATCGACGTGTTTTTATATAATATAATTAAAGTTTTTAAAGAAAAGAACACGTAGGTACGCTTCGCTCAACCTAAATTGGGATCCTTAATTATTTTAGACTAGCGGATGCCCGCGACTTGGTCCGAGTAGATTGAGGTTTTTTGGTTCCCGCGAGAACTCTTTAATTTGCCTGTATAAAAAGTAGCCTATGTATCATCCCAGACTATAATCTATCTCTGTGACAAATTTCATCCAGATCCGATCAGCCGTTTTGGCGTGATTGAGTTACAAACATCCATCTATCCATCCAGACATTCGCATTTATAATATTAGTATAGATAATACAGGTTTTTAATGAAAAAAACACGCTCGCTTCGCTCAATTTCAGATTAAATACATATTTACAAAGTACCCGCAAAGATATTCCAAAATAATAATGTTTAAGATCACAAAGTTTGATAATATACCTACAGTACATGGGTACAGTAGATGGGTACAGTTGATATTTTAGTTTACAATATAACTTCACATGCTACATAAGTTTACAACCATTACAAAATTAACGCACACTATTTCATAACGCGCTGTTTACCTAACGCCTGTTTAATAACACAAACGTTTCATTAATTTAACTTATAATGCTATCATTCAAAATTACAGGGCAATTAAGAGAAATGGCCGTCGTAAATATTAAAAGGACTTATTACCGAACTTGTTACGTTAATGCAACCTTATTGTGGACTCCCACATAATTCATTTGTAGGAAAAACTTTTCCAAAATCCAATGCTGACCCAGAATTGTCACTATCTGACCCATTTCCCGAAGCGCAATGACCTCTGAATAAGCTAACATTATTTTAAGGCGCGCCTGTGAGTTCTATTGTCAACGAAATTTGCACTCTAAACTTTCATATATAGAGTAGAATTTCGTAAGTGTCGTGGAATTTAATTTACGAATTTATCTTACGAATGATCATGCGAGTAAACTTTATAGACTGCGCGGGTAAATGACTTTTGGCGTCGAACTGTTACGTGTGCACGCGCCTTTATGGACGCGTCATAAAGTGAGGATTAAACCTAATAGTGCAGTTGTTTGTTTTTGTTAATTATTTTGTTTATGTGCCTTTTGGAGTAATTGAATTATATTTTTAACTAGAAATGCGCCCGGCTTTGATCATGGAATTTATGAAACACTCAAAATCTCAAGTGTCTAGGACTCAGCATAGCTGTAGGTTGATATTATATTAGTTATTAGTTTCTTCTTTAATTTGTTAATTAGTTTTTTCCATGATTTCGTCCGCGTGGATTTAAAGGAAAGATGTCGTTGCTTTAACTACGCATGCAAGACGTTGTGTTTTTTTTTAATCCACTACAAGTTAGCCATTGACTGCGATCTCACCTGATAATAAGTGAGTATATGCAGTCTAAGATGGTAAAGGGCTAACCTGTTAGGAAGTTTTGCATGGAAGTTATATAATATTAAACCCATAACAGCTATCCCTATTCGGTTTTTTCACGGCATCGTACAGGAACGCTAAATCGCTTGCCTGTTGGGTGGTAACTAGCCACGGCCGAAGCCTCCGAAGTGTTCGTTGCAAGGAGGTTGAAGTTGGGGGTTCAAAACTTTTCGGGCATATTCCGACAAAACCTAACCAGTTACGTATGTACTTCAAAATCCAAGTCCTCTTCAATCCCAATTCTCTAGATCAAAAAAATAAAATCCTGAAAAAAAGTCACTACAAAAAGAAACATCCAAAAAATGGGAACATCGAAAAAGAGATTCCCGAAATAAGGGAAACGTAGAAACGTTGGGAAAAAACCGTCTCAATAAGTGAATGTACGCATTTAGTCTCCCTTAATGAGAATTCAGTCCTTCATAAATTGTCGCCCTTTCCAACACGGTGGAGCAATTGGGGATGGACAATCGGGATCGAGATCCAAATTTTTGGCTCGGGCATCGTATTTGTAGCGTTTACCAAGTATTTTTTACCGAATAATTATTGTTCATCATCATAATAAAAATTGTCGGACTACTGAGTACCAAATGAGAAGGGTTCAGAACGAAAGAAAATAAATTTATTCAATGATGGTGTCACAAACAAACAATCATTTAATCATAATATTGTACATATTAATATGCTTGTCTGTGACCCCACCCAGAATGGGTGACAGCTCAGCCTTTTTCCCTACATCAAAACTTGCATTGCACGTTTATGTCGAAGTCCACCACGTTAGTACTAATAGATAGACTTCACACACCTGTTAGCACATTATGAGGAACGCATTTATGACATGGTGACCGATTTCCTCACGTCATTTTCCTTCCCCGCTTGATTTCATGTAGATTTAGGTTTCTAAGAGGTTTTAATTAGGAAACATTAAGTTTCCTGTAACCAATATAGTCAACATTAACTAAACAGCTGACGGGCTGTGTGAAAGTAACTACTAACAGACAAAAAACAGAAATTACCGCATCATCCATAATATTTTTGTATGAATCTAAAAAACGATTATTACAGAATACATAATACCTACTACTAACCAATTTATACTGGATTTAAAACGAAACTACGGAATCCCAATAGATTCCTCCATAAATCGTCCCTATTTCCGACTGTTGCAAAAATCGGCCTCCGAACGATTGTTATGCGACAATCGCGATCGATAACAATCGCTAAATCACAATTGTCACCGAGTCTCCAAGGAACAGAAAGGAGATATTCCATCCGTTACGACGCAGCTTCAAATTCCCAATGAGGCATAAGGATTCATTGGAACTGTACTCGATCTTTTAGCGGGTCTGTGAAACTTTGATGTACTAGTACTATAGTAATTTTTTACCACTACAAGCTTGACAGCGATCTCACCTGATGATGTAGTCTAAGATGGTAGCGGGCTAACCTATTAGGGACATGACGGTTATTAAACCCATACCTACTTACCCTTAATCGGTCTCTACACGGCATCATACCGGAACGCTAATCGCTTGGCGGCACGTCTTTGCTGGTAGGGTGGTAACTAGCCACGGCCGAAGCCCCCCACCAGGCCATGCCAGGGAAAATTCAGAAATAATAAATTCCCAAATTGACCCTGCCGGGGATTGAACCCGGTACCTCCGCACGTCAAGAGAACAGCGCTCAACACTACGCGACAAAGTCGCGGGCGTAGTTAAGTGAAATATAATATTATATAGAGTCACTAGCCTGAAAAAAAAGTTTTGCAATCGGAATTGGCGTAAGCTGTAGGCCAAATCTGCTGTACGTCCGTCTCTTAACTTAACTAAAAACAGCTCTATTTATATTGCTATCCCTTTTATGATCCTTCCTTCGGAAAGGACCACCAATAGCTGTCATTTTAGTTTAGCTCAGAGATAGTGTTAAACAGAATTGGCCACAATGACTAGTTTTTTATGTATTCAGCAAATTCCGCGCCTACCGGCAGCGTGGGCGGAAAACCTGCGTGTTTAACCACACATTTTGTTTGCATCATTTTAATAATTCCATTATTAAAATTAAAGTAAACACCGCGAGAAGCGTGGTCGTCCGCCCAGTTTTACATAATAAATCACTTCAGTTGGTGGCGCGATGAATATTCATCTGGAATGCTGCTACTGGTACCTACCGCTACTTCAAGTGCTCAGATTCTTAATGGTCCATCTTTTATTTGCAGACGCTGAGTGGTTTTATTATATTTGTACTAAATGGGAGTGTTTTATCATTTCTATTGCTTGTAATATCACTACGGCTACGACTTACGAGCGTACAGCTTAAACCGATGACTGTTATTTGTCTCGTAAACATCTATATACTAATAATATTATAAATGCGAAAGTTTGGATGGATGGATGGATGGATGGATGGGTGTATGGATGGATGGATGTTTGTTACTCAATCACGCCCCAACGGCTGAACGGATCTGGATAAAATTTAGCACAGAGATAGACTATAGTCTTGAATAACACTGCTACTTTTTATGTCGGAAAGTTAAAGAGTTCCCGCGGGAACCGAAAAACCTCAATCCACGCGGACGAAGTCACGGGCATTAGCTAGTTTCTCATATAAGGTCTAGCCCCACTTGAGTTGCACGGCGCGGCGCGGCAACTATTCTATGCATGAGTTTGAGCCTATGTCGCTCTCCAGGTCCTCAAATATACCCATGCAAAAAATCATGTAGATCCGTTGCTAGGTTGCGTCGCGATTGAAGGAGACACCAACAAAAAAACTTTTGCATTTATAATATTAGTCTTATAGCAAAACTGTTCTGAATTTTCATAAAAATGAAGCGTTTGCCCCTCACGTACTTATTCCACTCGCACGCAGTTCATACCTGGTGGAAGCACAGCCTATGATTATGCTGTTTTGTACTATCTATCGATTCAATTTGCTATAGATTTCAGGGAGACTGTTGCAATCTAGAGACATGTTTTGTTTCAGAATCTCATGTCTTCTTCTTTGTCTTTTACAAATCTTAATGTCATAGTTACTTTAACTCTGTTTCACAAGTCCTAAAAATAAAAAAATAAATTAAAAGAAGACGTGTGGCACTCGGAGACTGCCGCGGTAAAGCTATTGCATAGCATTTTTTATCAACTTGCTATGACTACTTGTGTTGTAGACTTCAAGTTGTTGAAAATATAAAGGCGAAATAATTTTAAAGAATTATGTTTTCAATAGTCCGGGTGTCCAAGGGGAATCAAAAAACCTTTTGATTCCCCTTGGACACCCGGTCAACAACACAAGTAGTCATAGCAACCAAAGTGTTAGGTTTTTATCGTAACGAAATTTCTGGATTCGGTCTCCACGCTCAAGGCCCGCGATAGAAGCTATGCAATAACTTAAAATTAGACCCATAATATACTTAAATCCCATAACCACACACTCAAGCATACACACTCACTACACATACAATACATTCGTATGAAAGTGGTATAAGAGCGAAATCACTTATTACAGCCTCCATCTCCCTTCGTTATATTTAAATCGGCTGCTGCAGCCAAATCCTGGCCTGACCCACTTCCTTTCAATCTGCCTAATGCTACGCATTTTCACGCAAGGTGCGGCCTTTGTGCTAGCGGCTATTACTTTTTTTTTGTTTGTATTACGTAATGCCACCAATACATATTATGTAAGCTTTTTTTGTGCTGCTTATGCTACCATGGGTAACATTACCACCATCGCAATTTCCAAATGGCAGTTTTAGGTATGTCACGTGCATTGGCGTCCCTAAAATAAACATAATTAGCAGTTAGAATAGGAACGATGCATATGTTTAAAAAATAAATTGTGTCTTACTGATTATTATTAAACTAGCTGATGACCAAAAAAAAAGAAAGAAAGCAGAGACTGGTGAATTCCGTGGTTTTTTCTATCTTTTTATATGGCTCTGAGACATGGACTCTCCGATCTGCAGACCGCAAACGCATAGATGCCTTTGAGATGTGGTGCTGGAGGAAAATGCTTAGGATACCCTGGACGGCTTTCAGAACCAACGCATCCATACTAAAGCAACTGAGGATTACCACCAAGCTATCTACCCCATGCCTACGGAGAACCTTCGAGTATTTCGGACACATTGCCCGCAGAAACCCTGACAATCTGGAGAAATTACTGCTAACGGGCAAAGTGGAAGGAAAGAGGCCAAGAGGACGTAGCCTTATGCGTTGGGCCGACCAATTAAGCACCACACTCGGCACACCGGTCCACGTTGCTCTGCACCATGCCACGGACAGACCAAGATTTTGACGACCTCCGTGGCGCAGTGTGTAGCGCTGTTGCCTTAAAGTGCGGAGGTCCCGGGTTCGATCCCCGGCGGGGTCAATCTGGGAATTTATAATTTCTGAATTTTCCTTGGTCTGGCCTGGTGGGAGGCTTCGGCCGTGGCTAGTTACCACCCTGCCGGCAAAGACGTGCCGCCAAGCGATTTAGCGTTCCGGTACGATGCCGTGTAGAAACCTAATAGGGGTATGGGTTTAATATAACTGCCATGCCCCTAACAGGTTAGCCCGCTACCATCTTAGACTGCATCATCACTTACCATCAGGTGAGATCGCAGTCAAGGGCTAACTTGTAGTGGATAAAAAAAAAAAAAAAAAAAAAAAAGATGGCGCAACATCATAAAAGAAAAGATACTCGGATACATTGCCCGCAGAAACCCTGACAATCTGGAGAAACTGCTGCTAACGGAAGGAAAGAGGCCAAGAGGACGTAACCCTATGCGTTGGGCCGACCAAATAAGCACCACACTCGGCACACCGGTCCGGTCCAAGTTGCTCTGCACCATGCCACAGACAGACCAAGATGGCGCAACATCATAAAAGAAAGGATACTCCGTGGCAAGGATCACGACCCTCAGCAGTGAGGATGACGATGCATGGAGGACGAGCTGATGACCGCGACTACGTCCGCGTGGATTGAGGTTTTGTGGTTCCCGCGGGAACTCCTTAGTTTTCAGGGGATAAAAAGTAGCATATGTGTTATTCCAGACTATAATCTATCTCTGTGCCAAATTTCATTCAGATCCGTCCAGCCGTTCGGATGTGATAGAGTAACAAACATCCATCCATATATCCATTCATCCATCCATCGAAACTTTCGCATTTGTAATATTTATATGATAGAAGGTTTTTCAAAAGACCTCAAACTCACATCCTCGGTTAGTTTTAAGTTTGAAAAAAAACCATTTAAAATTATAGATTAAAGAAAAAAACACAAACAAACAAACTTCAACAAACTTCCATACTAGAAGCGCGTTTCTAAGTTCGATAGAGTTGCCGATTTGATTGAGTTGTCATCATCCCTATAACGAGCATTTTCCTACCGGAAAAACGGTTACACTAAAGGATTTTGATGAAATTTGTTATAGAGACATAGGCTACTTTTATCCCATAAAAAAAGAAGTTCCCGTATCATACAATCTTAATCCACGCGAAGTCGCGGCCATCATCTAGTAATATACTTACATGAATAAACACAATATGATAGAAGCAACGCTTGCACTAGCACCGCACCCAAATCCGCCTATAGCTTCACATCCGCTCTGAAACGCCTTAGCGACCGCGCCTCGGCAAAATAATAACACTTTGAATAAGCATTTTTTGTCGCCTTCCGAGCCTCCGCATTTTACATTCAAATTTTTCTTTCGCCAGGATAACGTCGCAGCAATAGAGTTACGCATTTGTGTAAGACGAAACAGTTTAACGTAATATGAATCTCATAATGCCTTTCATGGAAAAGTTTCATAAATGACTATATTCTCTTTAATCTATATGTCGCCGTAAGATTGTAAAAACCCTTAGATTATAATCTAACTCGCGAAATTGTAAACAGTCGAATGATTACAATTTAACGCATTATTTTTCGGTAGATTGTAATCTGTTAGAAATATTTAACCCGATAAAACCTAAGTGCCCTGAACTACGTGATTGCTTATGTCGAACCCTAACCTAACCTACAAGAAAGAGACAAAACATAAATACAATGAATATATCAAAAATTGACACTCGGAACATTGAACGGTTCACAATCCGTCGACAGTTTACAATATCGCTAGTTGGATTATAATCTAACGGTTTTTGCAATCTTACGGTGACAGATACACATCCTTGGTGCGCAGAGTTCGAGCAAGCTGTAATGGCATCCTGAGGGCATTTGCTGACAGGTTTCAATGTCAGTACCTACCTGAACTATTGTCATAATATGGTGCACATGCTGGAAAATCAGGCCTGTCTTAGCTGAGGTTTTAGGATTAGGTAGTTTCATAATTACTAACATTAGGTTATTATGATTTTATTTAATTTAAATGTTAATGTTTACGTGTTCGTATTCAGAGCGTTATCTATTTGAGTTGAAACCGCAGTTTGAATCTGAGTGAAACTAATACGTGTGTACGTAACCATATACCGCGATTCCAATCATAAATTAGAGGTTAGGCTCGCGCTCCACCTAGCTTCATCATCAAGTCTGATTGGAGCCAAGCACTAGCCTATATATTTAAAAAAAAGGTATTGAACAAGTATTGAACCAATGCCGGGCATCATTATGTGAAGTTTAATATTGGGTCGCACAGTTAAAACAGTCTAGCTTAGTGCCATAAAATAAAATATAATGTTAAATAGGCTCCAATACACGGTTAATGGTTTAAATAGTCCAAGAGAGTTAGAGGTGAAACCTTTAATCATACTTTTAATATTATAAATGCGAAAGTGCGTTTGTTTGTCCTTCAATCACGCCGCGACATAGCAACGGAATAACGTGATTTTTGCATGGGTATAGTTGAGGACCTGGGGAGTGACATAGGTTATCCCGAAAAATTAAGGAGTGTCCGAGGGAATTAAAAATACTTATGCCACGCGAACGAAGTCGCGGGCATCTGCTAGCATAGAATAAATTATTATTATAGCCTTTTTATTTCCTTGATAACAAGTCCAAATGTCGCGTCCAAATTTTAAGAAAAAAAAATTGTACTTTATCTTTATAACTTTAAAGACAAACATACACTTAACCCTGAACGTTACATGGTGATAATATGTAAGCTGGTAGTAAACAAAGACTCGCTTTCAGTAGATGAGGCATTTCATGAATAAACATATAACAAACATAATAAAACAGCGGATGTTGCTCGCAGCCCTGATTTACTGCCTTCCGTGTACAGTGCGCTGAAAATATTCTCTCAATCGGGTATTTGACAAAGTAACAAATATTCAATTTTTTTTAGATTATTCAATAAAAGATCTCCCAAAATACGTAATAATGTCCTTTGTATGTTATGTACTTTACCTTTATGCACTAAAGTATTTAATAAATAAATAAAAGACGTAATATCCACGTCCCCTGTTAGTTTTATTTTGAACAACCATTTAAAATTATCAATTAAAGTAAGTACCTCTATTGCAGCGTGATTAAAGGACAAACCAACAAACAAACACACTTTCGCATTTATATCGTATGGATATTTTCATAGATACTTCGGAAATATACTATATTGTAAGACTATAAGTCTTGCTGTGAAACTATGAAATGCTGAGAAGAATGAGCAAATCCGCGGCCGACTGTACAAGCCGTTCCATCTGATGTATGTCACAGTGCGTACTCTACGCGTACTCTACCGTCTACGTAACTGCATGTACTTACGCGCCTTGAATTTGGGTTAAGCGTATGCCACTCAACATTTAAATAAGCGGTGCACTTAAGCCTTTTTCACGTGCAAATCGGGGGTAGAATGAAATTAAAACGGTGCTACTTGTATAATAGGATAGGATATTTCTATACACATCCGTTTATCATTTCAAGAATAGGTGGAATATTAAACTTATAGTATATTTTTGACTTGAAGTAACCATTCTTATGATAAGAATATTTCAACTTTATTATTTCAACTGGAAATAATTATATAAATAGGTAGCCATTCTTATGACAAGCGTGTTCAAACCTATATAATATACATAGGTAAGTAGTTGCCTCTACTCCTCATTATTGATTTCCATCAGTCAATTATAATTTTTATGACGGAAACCTACGAAAATACCTCAGAAAAATACACTTCGGCTAAAATGTTCGCGCAAAACGCCAACGTTGTATGGGAAATACGTTTCGTCCTCTCACAGCAGTCGGTGCAGTTCCATATTATAAAAGTGCAAGACGAAAACTTTTCGTCCGTACAATATTGTCGCACTAAGAAGTTTTGGAATAACCCTAACCATATTACAAAAGAACTTGTTTATAATTGCATAAAACTCAATAAAACTCCAAACTGGCTAATTCCCGACTCCCCGTGCAACTTCTGATTGAATTTGAGTCTAATAAAATATTCATGCGATATGATAATCCCCCCTTCCTGCGGATTATATTTGACAGACGCTGTAGTTCACGCAAATTGGCGAGTATGCCAAATATGAGGGACTCCCTCTTACCTGCAGGTCCTTAATCGTTCAACGGTGTGGGAATCTGAAAGGACGTCGGTTCGAATTCCAATCTTTGGACTATTGTTGCATTTAATCCACGGTCAAGTAGGTTATTATGTAGGAGCTCTTTGATTTTCCTAACTAAAAAGTGATCTAACCTAAGGTCACACATAGATATGACCGTCTCCACGATGCTATTTCTGTGCCGAATTTCGTTTAAATCGGTTAAACGGATGAACATTTTTTCATCCATACTAATATTCAGTCGGGCATCATCTAGTTAACAATATAAGTTTCAGGTTAACTGATGAACTTAAAAATGTTGTGTAAAAGACAGTAAACGAGTCATAATATTATTATGATATCAGATACGTGAAGTGTAATCTTATTTTCTTTCAATATAAAATTTATCTGTATCAAGTAACAAAAAGTCTGCAGATTTCAAGAATGCATTTCACAAAAGCGTATTTGAAACTAGAAAAATAACAACCTAATAAAAAGAAAACCAAAAGCAAAACTACAGATTATCTCATAAAGTTCAAAACAAGCGTAACAAAACAAAACTAACAGTAAGTATTCAAACGGCGTACAATATTCCTTGTTGCAGTACACACAGGCTTTGTTACCGACTCTCCTCGCAAATGCGCTGAATAATTGTTGAATCTACAAAGAACCTACTGAGGCTCCATTAAAACAAGAAACATTAATAAATTCCCTTAGACTAATGCAAAAAATATAGACCAGTGCGAGCTGCAAACTAGCTGACTACTAGATAAATTTAATATAAATCCGATCATAGTGCGATTTTACTATGGTTAGACTTCAAAAAGGAGGTGCGCCTTTACATGAAGCCAAGCTTTGAAGCTAGTTATTATACTCTATGAAAGTTGTTCAAAATTTGTGTCATTGTGTGTCATTGTATCTCGATATTATCTCCGCCGATTTTATATCATATACACGCCTCTTCTCAACACCCAGTTCCAATGCATGCAACTTCATTCTTCTATTGTCAGCTAAAAAGTAAAAAAAACTTGTGAATCATCATCATCTACAACCTGTAATTGCAGCAGTCCAATGCATGACTAAGGTCTCTTCATAATTAACATGGTACATTATAATATAGGTATAATATTATAACTTCATTTGCACGCCAATAAATCCTTGTTTTTGGCTAGTTGTATCCAAATCATTACTGCACGAAGTGGCGCCATTGGCATTGCATCGAACATGTCGTTCGCCGAGTTACGGCCAGGCCAGTTCGTAGTCAAAAACAATGCATCATTAATGAATACATCCGTAAGCTCCATCTATATTTTTTAAGTCTGTGCAATTTCGCTACCATCTGCATTGAAACGGCTCCTTTTTCTTTTAATTCCTTTTCCTTTTGACTTTATGAAATAAGTTTTTTCTGTAACAAGATTACGCTTTACGAGGGAAAAATTGGGGGATAACGAATTCGGCAGTGTGGCTTGACGAGAGCTGAGGCGCGCTTCTGAACGAAATTGTTTTAAATTTGACGCGGAGGGCTGAAACACGTACTTATTCATATTTTATATTTTTCAAAACATAAAGGAAGAGATCACATTTTTTTAATTTACTCGCACTGATTAAAAAAGGATATAATTATGATGATTTGATTCTAGTAACCCGAATACAATTGAAAGTACGTAAAATACTACTTGATGGGATGTAAAAGTGTAGCAGACAGACGGACACACTTTTGCATAATTTATAATGTTAGTATGGATGCCATGGGCTATAATATAATATTTTCATAAAATGCGTAATTTGTCATAAGTAGCCCTCCTTTTTCAGTCGTTCGCAATACAATGTGAAATATATCCTTTTTTTAACAGGTTTAATATAAAAATAAGGACACCTTTTGTAAAGAAATAATGTGCATATTTCTTCTTTTATATCAAACCTAGCATTGCTTTGTTAGATATCTGAAAAGCCTTTCCATTTCCTCTTTGTGATTACCTTCATTCTAGAATCTAGATCATCAGTAATGCAAGTCAGTCACTATGTCAGCGAAGCTATTTAATGACACAACCATTCATTCGCGCTTCTCATTGAAACGAACTATTCAAACATGATTCAAAAGTATTAGAGGCTTTATACAATGATTATATTGTTCACTGTTCCTTTGAGCTTAATCTTCTATATATATATATAAAATTCTCGTGTCACAATGTTAGTTACCATACTCCTCCGAAACGGCTTGACCCATTCATATGATTTTTTTGTGTATATTCGGTTGGTCTGAGAATACTACTTAAACTATTTTTCATACCACGCGGACGAAGTCGCGGGCATCAGCTGGTAAAATATAAGGATATTAAGAAAGTATAGAACTTCTACAACGTGTAGAACATTACAACCTATTGAATTTTAATAATAATGTTGTTATATATAAAGATAGCTAAAGAAATGTCAAGTAACAATTTTTTTCTTTCTATATATCTTCAATGATCGCAAGGATATACTAGCAGATCTAGAAAAATGAGTAGCGTCAAATAATTATAATAATCGGTCCGATCTTCTTACAACTTAAAACCTAGCTTGAGTTTGACCTGAAAGCATTGATGTAGAATTTTAGTACCTACCTGATAGGTAATATTTATGTTTTCTGTGGTATAACAGAAGATTTTCTACACATTTTAAAAAACAAGCACATTTTAAACTTCTGTTGCGTCATTATATATAATGTTTTAACAACGAAAAACGTTAGACTGTTTAATCAAATTTGGTGCTCGAACATTGGGAAAATTAAAAAAATATGGATTCCGACGAAAAAGGTCGTACGTCATCGCAATTTTTGTCTTAATTTATAACGTGACCAGGGAGATATTTTACTACTTGAGTAATCGCTTCCACCTAATGGTTACAATGACGGAAGCTCGGAACAAATAGCTTTTAAAGTGAATCATGATTTTAATCAGAGGCACTTGGCATACTAACTGAGTTTCTGTTATACACTATCTCTAAACAAAACTGAAATGACAGCATGATTGTATTGTGTTTTCGTAATACTCCCAGCGGAAAGGAACAAGGGTAGATTTAGTGCTGCCTTATACATTTTAGTTTAGAGATTGTACTATACAGAATTAGCCACAACGTATGTTTACGCTTGTCATTTTTGTGGGTTTTCATATTACAAGGAACAAAGGATATTTAGTGCAATTCTCAAGTAGCGTTTACACATTGGTCAGCTTTCGTCAAGCACACTAGGCCAGTGTGAACTAGAGCCTTAAGGGTGAAATATGATTTTAAAAAATTTTTATACAAAAGGCATAACAAACTCAGGCCCAAAGCTATTTACCTACTGAATGACAGAAAACACGTCTGGTATGTATGTACTCGTACAACAGTTATTTTAACGGTATTTTAAACGAAATGCAAGCTCTAGTGATCATTATCTCTCTGGAGGAGAGGAAGGATGATAAATTTCACAGAAGCCTGCGAGTTGGTGGGAATATTTTAAAATAATATCGAGTCTTCCTTTCTGTCTGCAAAGTTTTAGGCGAGACGTAATGAGCTACTTATGAAAGAATTAACTTTTAATTTTGAAACTGTAGATAACTTTATTTATATACTTTATATTGCTTGTATGGTGTCATGTTTCGGTTCTAATAATTTATTTTCGACTTTAGGCTTAAAAGTCATAATGTTCCTTTTGTGTATTTTCTATATACTAATACTAGCTGATGCCCGCGACTTCGTACGCGTGGATCGAGGTTTTGTGGTTCCCGCGGGAACTCTTTAATTTTCCGGGATAAAAAGTACCCTATTATTTAATCCGGACTTCTAACTTTACGTCTGCAAAATTTCAAAGCAATCGGTTCAGTAGTTACGGCGTGAAAGCGGAACAAACATACAAACAAACTCACTTTCCCATTTATAATAAAACCGGCCAAGTGCGAGTCGGACTCGCGCACCGAGGGTTCCGTACTCAAGAAGTAGGTATAATTACCTTTGTTAATGAACCGCAAAACTAACTTTGTTTGTAGAGGTTTACTGTTAATATCAAAAAATTACGTTTGTTGTATGGGAGCCCCTCTTTAATATTTACTTTATTGATATTTAATTATTTATTTTGAAAGGTAATATACAAGTTAATATTCTGTGAAAATTTGAACCGTCTACCTGTTACCGTTTTTAATATTGAGCAAAAAAATACGAAAAAAACACGTTTATTGTATGGGGACCCCCCTTAATATATATATTTTTTAAATTTTTAGTATTTGTTGTTATAGCGGCAACGGAAATACATCATTTGTGAAAATTTCAGCTTTCTAGCTATCACGGTCTATGAGATACAGCCTGGAGACAGACAGACAGACAGACAGACAGACAGCGGAGTCTTAGTAATAGGGTCCCGTTTTTACCCTTTGGGTACGGAACCCTAATTAGTAAGGAAGTAAGGATAGTAAATGCGAAAGTTTGGATGGATGGATGGATGTTTGTTATTCAGTCACGCACGAACGGCTGAACGGATCTGGATGAAATTTGGTACAGAGATAAATTATAGTCTGGAATAACGCATGGGCTAATTTTTATCCCGGAAAATTAATTGAAAACCTATTTCATTAAAGCAACACTCAAACAACAAGAACCTTTATATTATTGTAAGACCCATATCCTAGAGACAGGAGGTTAACAGGTGATTCTGATACGTAGGTACTTACAATGTGGTTTCAGTTTCTATGCGTTGGTTTGGTTTTGTGTGTTTTCTACGAGATCTGAAGCTTTCAGTTTTCCATACTCAGTGACGTTTTCCTACTTCTAACTATGTGTATAGTAATATTGCACACGGTTAGAAAAACCAGTCTAGTATCTAACGAATAGAGCTCGCTTGGAGTGTGTTTGTGCCGCCGCAGGATATTACTCGCCGGCGGCTACTCAAAGGCGTTCAGGAATTACCCGCGTTTGTATTTTTGCTCGCAGCTGCAGTGTTGACTCTGTATATTTGCTTAGGCTATCTATTACGCTTTTATATGCAGTCATTATCTATTTTATATTGACTCTACTTAGGTACTGATACTAGTATATTAAAAGCTGCACGGAAACTTAAATAAAGACAATTAAGTAAGCAAGTAAAATATTTTCCGGTACCTATTTTCCTATTTTTCGGTACTTCTAAACCTACCTTACCTACAATATGTTATTATGGACCAATTAACTTATATTTGAAATAAACTATTACTTTTAATTCTTACATTATACTCACTTTGGGATTACCAAAAATTTTAATGTCATTTATTGCAGATAAGTACATATGGAATATATTATAAGTAGATAAAATTAAAATCTAAATTAAATCTAAATTAAAAACTAAATTAAAAACTAAAAACTAAACATTAAAAATATCATCTATCCCGCTGCTGCAATGAGGCAGTGTGCCCAGAACGCTGGCTGCGTTACCCCGCTGAATAGCCAAACTTATATGTTGGCCGAGGTAACTGCCAGCCCTCCGGTCACCTGTGGACTCTGTGAGACGAGAAGATAGATCCTTAAAAAAGTATCTTATCCTTTATTGCAAGTTTCTTTAAATTGTTCGGTAAAGATATTTTTCTGTATAGAAAATAGAGTTACAGGAGTTTTGTATCAAATGATACCTTTAGGACTGAGTAAACACGTTTGAGTAATTTATTCGCCCGCTCATAGGCTTTGGTTCTTTGATATCCCATGTTTATTTTATGACGGTCATAGGAATGGACGGACACATGTAGGTACCAGGTAGCCTTATGTTTATGTATGTGCAAAGACTCCCATAAAGGGGTATTTTAGAATTTAGACGTTATAGACGAATAAAATAAAAAGGAAGAAACTAAACTCTGGGTGGTAAATGGTTCACATTTGTTCCTTACTTGTTAATGGTGATTAGAAAACTTCGTAACGAAACCGGCATGCCTGATAATTTTTCATAATTTTCTCAAATAGGGGTGTGTGATAAACCTGCCTATCAGTTGTCAACATTTGGTCAGCAATCAGCATGGTGGACTGTGGCTTAAGCCCTTATCAATCTCAGAGGGAGCCCGTGCTCATCAGTGGGCCAACGATGGATTGAGACTTGAGAAAATGACTATCATCATCATCATCATCATCATCACTACAGCCTATTAACGTCCCACTGCTGGGCACAGGCCTCCACTCTCATAGGAGAGCGGGAATTAGAGCTTAGACCCACCACGCTGCTCCAATGCGGGTTGGCGGGCTTTAACGATTATTATCATGTTAGTGATAATAACCGGGACCGACGGCTTAACGTGCTCTCCGAGGCACGGGGGTGAAACACCGCCAACTTCCAACTCCGGGCTGGCACTGAGAATTTCTTAATTGAAAAACCCAATACCCAACTTTTATGCCCGACCGGGAATCGAACCCAGGACCTCGTGAACCGCAGTCGACTATGCTAACCACTAGACCAACGAGGCAGTCTGACTATCATTAGTACGCCAAAATAAATGAACAATAAACTCACAACCCACGTTCCAAAGTCTGGAGGTATTCTGTTATTTCGCAGAGCATTTAGTTGGCTAATTTTTTTATTTATTTTATAATTTGCACAAACCAATACAAAAATTTTATTCCTCGCCAATCTACACACGTAGTTTGCGGGCGAGTTCGCGGTCAACTAATATTATACCGTGCACTTATTTTAGACATAATATAAAAAAATCTTTTTAAACAACCGACTTCAAACTCCCGCGCCAACTTTACAACAACATGCACACGCTATACAAAGTACTTATTTTATTGTTGATATTTTAAAAACCGCTCGACCGATTTCGATAAAATTTATATGGGACTACATGGGAAGTATGCCCTTTCAAATAAAAAAAGAATCATCCAAATCGGTCCACCCAGTCAAAAGTTCTGAGGTAACAAACATTAAACGAAAAAAAAAAACAGTCGAATTGAGAACCTCCTCCTTTTTTTGAAGTCGGTTGATAACTATTATACCTAGTTATATAAATGCTCGAAGGAATACGCATTGGTATTCGTATACGCATAATCGAATGAATCGCTAGCCCACCGTGAGTTCCGATATCCGCAAATATTTGCCAACATGAAGCAAATATAATTTATCAATAAAGTAAGAGCCTGCAAACCAGTGGCTTGAAGGGTCTGGCAAACACGACCCATAATAATACTTCCGATTTGCCGCGTTTACACTTTGTCGTAACGATATTTTTATATACTAAAGCGATTTAACCAGGTGTTTTATTTGATTCCTGAAAACTGATCCATACCTTCTTAATTCAACTACAGTTACTGATTTCATACCGATAAAAATTTAATCCTTATCTTATTTTAAACATAAGTATTTAAAGTTGTAATTTTTTAAAGTTTGTGGCTGATAAGGTACAACAATAGAACGAAATACATAAAAATATTACTTGTAACTATTTAAAACAGTACTTGATGCCAAAATATTCACTAAATAGTATTTTCTAGACCAAAACACTTCTATTATGGCTATTAATTTGCATTGTTTCCACTTTAAAACTCAATACTATTGTAGTAAAGATACACACCTTTTTTTCATACCAACAATAAATCGTTTCTATAAATTGTAAACGCGCCTCAAAAGAGTTGCAGAGACACAGACAAACAGACGTACCCAATTAAATGGCTCGCAGATGCTGTGTGCATAGGACGGCCTTTGATACACGTCTTTTATATCTAGTTAAGATTATTCTACATACCCGGTAGGTAAATAGGTAAGGACCGGTATGATTTTATTGAAGGGGTCTGGCTATTATACGGTAAGGTTGAACGAGCAGGGTTTATACGGCACGTCACATAATCATAGGTATAGGTTAAGTTTTATTTCATACCAAACTCGAATCATTTTTAACCGACTAAAAAAAAAGGAGGTTAACAAATATTAGATGATGCTCGCGACCTCGTCCGCGTGGATTAAAGTTTGTTGATTCTTTTATTTTCCGGGATAAAAAGTAGCCTATGTCCTTCCCCTGTATACAAACTATCGCTATACCAAATTTCCTCAAAATCGGTTGAACAGATTTGGATATTGGATAGTATTTAAACGAGCGAAAATAAATTTAAATTAAAGGTGTCAAAACAGAATATTGCGTACTGAAATACTAAGTTAGCGACAGGCTGTGGGCGAACACAAATATTGAAAATGTTGACTTGAAAATACGTATTTGAGTTACTGGTTATTCAGAACGATCAGTTTAATAATTCTTAAGCGAACACTTTTATATTTTAGGGACAATTTTATGGCTCACATTATATTCAACATTATGTACTTATATATTTTATATCAAGAATAATTCATTTGTCAAATTTGCAATTTTACATAGTGTCCGTACATTTTACAAACTTTTATGCTTCTAAACTTTGTAAAATGCTTTTAAACGTAAGTTAGGTATATTAACCCGATAGAACCTAAGTACCTGAATATTTATGTCTAACCCTAACCTAACCTAACATTTTGACAAATATTGTACTTATTAAACAAGATTTAACGCAGAGATTTTGTACGAGACGTACTTATCTGTTCTGCTATTTTTAAAATAATAATATTCCAAAATAGAAAAACAAATATCTCAAATAGTATTATCAGTAAGTACCTAACAATACTAATAGAACACCCTAAAAGGTATATTTTTGAAGCACTCAATGTATTAACTCAAACCGGTTATAAAGTTACTCACTTGTTTTAGTAGTCGCTAACTCAGTATTTTTGTCGCTAGCTTTAGTATTTCATTCGGTCATATAATATTTCTTATTTATTGGACCTGAAAAATATTGACGTATGATAATAATCATACGGGATTCACAGGTGTATGTTTGTCCGCGGATTTCTCCGAAACTATTAACCGGATTGAGACCATTCTTTATTTATTGCCTTACATTAACTTTAACTTAGGGAACAGTGCAAGGTTCATCAAAATCGGTTCAGTAGTTTGCAAGATATGAACTGTTAAGTGTGTGTTGAATTCGGGTAAACTTTCAATCTTTTAGATTATTATCACTTGTTTTTTTTTTTTTTTTAATTTATTTAGTACCAGAAAGAAGAGAAATACGAAGAAAAACAGATAAATAGTGGACAAGGAAGCACTTATCTCTATAAGAGATCTCGACTAGTGACCCTTGGCAGTGAGAAAGGTTGTGGAGGAAGAATAGGTACAACAAGATATGAGATAGCATGAAATGAGATATTATATCATAAACTTACATAAACACACAAATATACATACTAATGATATAAATATATAATATATATACATAAATAAATACATATCAACATACATATTATATAATATAATTCTTAATGATATAACAGATACATATTATTATTTATGTTTATGATAGAGAAGATAGATAATGATGTTTCAGACGAAGTTTAAATGTGTGAATAGATGGGTTATTCATAAAAATACTATCAGGTAGTGAGTTCCATAGGCGCGTCGCAGCTACCGTAAAAGATTTACCATAGTAAATGGTGTTATAATTTGGCACTGCAAGTGATTTTAATTTTACACACGATCGCACAGGCATCACACGAGGAGGAGCCTCGTGAAAGGGCTCACGTACCTAAGTATGAAGGGGAGGATGTGTTTAAAATCCGAAAGAGTAACGTGAGAATATGAGTATTCCGGCGAAGTCGGATAGGGGGCCACTGTAACTTGTTTCGAAATTGAGATACATGGTCGAATTTGCGCAATCCGTAAATAAAACGAATGCACAAGTTCTGAAGGCGATCTAGTTTGTCAAGCAGCTCTTCAGTCGCATCTAAATAGCAGACGTCGGCGTAATCTAGAAGTGAGAGCAGAAGGGATTGTGCAAGTAAGATTTTAGTTTTCAGAGGAAGGAAATTCTGCAAGCGTTTCAAAGAATGAATAGAGTAGTGCAAGCGCCTACTAACATTGTTAATGTGATTTGACCAGGATAAATTATCATCGAGTATCACCCCAAGGTTTTTTGCTTTTTCTGTAAGTTGTATCGGAACGCCATCGTAGGCTATGATTGGAAGATTTTTAAAATCAGCACGACTTCGCAATTGCTTGCTCCCTATTATCATAGCCTGCGATTTGGTAGGATTTACTAGAAGACCGTGTTCATCAGCCCAGTCCTTTATTTTTGCTAGATCCGTGTTAATGTCAGTAACCGCAGAAGCAAGGTCAGTGACAGCGGCATGTCTATAAATCTGCAAATCATCTGCATAGAGATGGTAGTGAGAAGAAATGATTTTTTTGATTTCGTTTATAAAAACAGAGAAAAGCAGAGGTGACAATACGCCGCCTTGAGGTATACCAGTAGAAATATCCGCCCAGTCAGAATAAACTCCGTCTGCACAGATTCTCTGACGGCGAGCGAGAAGGTAGGACTTAAACCATTCAATTACGGACGGTGATAGATTAAGTGAACCGAGAATGCAGAGTAGCACGTCAAAGTCAACAGAGTTAAACGCATTGCTAAAGTCGAGAAGAACAAGCACTGTTAGTTTTTTATTGTCCATAGCATAGCGTATATTATCTTCAGTGACCTTGAGTAAAGCTGTAGAAGTGCTGTGTAAAGGACGGAAACCCGATTGGAATGGACTTAAAAGGTTATTTTGAATAAGGAAAAGGGAAAGTTGTTTAAAGACTCTAAAATTTTAGCAATAATGGGGAGGATTGATATAGGACGATAGTGAGAGAGTGAAGAAGGATTGGATATTTTGGGCAAAGGCAAAACGTGGGCTAGCTTCCAAACTGTTGGAAAAGATTTTGATGAAAGAGAAAAGTTGAGGATATGGATAATGATAGGCGATACTACATCGATGATAAAAATTAGCATATCACGGCTTATGTCGTCATTACCAACAGCTTTGGATGAAATATTTTGAATCGATTTCTGAACCTCACCAACCGTAATTTCCTGGAAGTTAAAGGGGTCGCAATTGGGTTTTTCAACATTTCTGACACGAATTTGGAACACCCTACCGGAGTCCGGGTTTCCTCCCACTTGAGTACCTTCAAGACAAAAGTAAATAGGCAATTTCTAGGCAAGCACGCTCCAACCTAGACCTCATTATTGCTTTTCATAAACGTGACTGTCGTCAAACGCTCAGTATTTTCTATTCGTATTTCAGCTACCTTATAAGAGTACATCAATGCACCTTACCCAGTGATGTTCTACATTATATTAACCTCAGCATGAAATTTTAGCTATTGCCAGGGATAGGAATCTCTAGGAAAATCCTCTATTTAATAACTAAAGAAGTAAAATACACGAAATATGTTAAACTATCGATTAAAAGTGCGTCGAGTTTTGATTATGTCATAACTCAGAATTTCTTACAAACTCCTAGTATTTCTGGCGATTAATAAAGAGTTTCTCATTTGACAAATAGTAAAATACCTAATCGGTATAATTGGCTGAATTTATAGAACGTATTTTTAAGCATACGCAACTTTTCAGCTTTACACAGCTGAATCTAGTCAACAAAACTACTGCAGTTACGTGAATACTTTAGTTTTAGACGACCTCCGTGGCGCAGTGTGTAGCGCTGTTGTCTTAACGTGCGGAGGTCCTGGGTTCGATCCCCGGCAGGGTCAATTTGGGAATTTATAATTTCTGAATTTTCCCAGGTCTGGCCTGGTGGGAGGCTTCGGCCGTGGCTAGTTACCACCCTACCGGCAAAGACGTGCCGCCAAGCGATTTAGCGTTCCGGTACGATGCCGTGTAGAAACCGAATAGAGCGATTTAGCGTTCCGGTACGATGCCGTGTAGAAACCGAATAGAGGTATGTGTTTAATATTACTGCCATGCCCCTAACAGGTTAGTCTGCTACCATCTTAGACTGCATCATCACTTACCATCAGGTGAGATCGCAGTCAAGGGCTAACTTGAAGTGGATAAAAAAAAAAAAAAAAAGAATAGCAAAACTGTAACAAACTACTGAAACTTGCACATTACCGAAGTCCAATAACCTAATATTACGTAAGAACTGTATAATCCGTCCACTGAGGAAGGGTTGAACGACCAGTTTTATGGTTTCACGAACTACTCTACAAAGATTGTTTGTGCAGTCGCCAGCCAAAAATGGCTCAGACGATATGAAAACTTTTATGGGCCACCTTGAGTTTATGTATTGTATAAATAATCTTATTGTTTTATAGACAACTAGCTGATGCCCGCGACTACGTCCGCGTGGATTGAGCTTTTTTGGTTCCCGCGGGAAATTTTTAGTTTTCCGGGATGAAAAGTATCTAGTAGTAGTAGATGTATGTGTTAATACAAACTATAAATAATCTATCTCTGTGCCAAATTTTAGCCAGATCTGTTCAGCCGTTGGGGCGTGATTGAGTTACAAACATCCATCCATACATCCATCCAAACTTTCGCATTTATAATATTTATTTGATATTTGATTTGATAATTTGACTAGATAATGCTCGCGACTTCGTCTAGGTGGATTGAGGTTTTTTGGTTCCCGCGGGAACTCTTTAATTTTCCGGGATAAAAAATAGACTGCGTCCTTCCCTGGTATGTAACCTGTCTCTCTACCATATTATATCAAAATCGGTTGAGTAGTTGGGCCATGAAAGCATAGCAGACAGATAGACAGACACACTTTCACATTTATAATATTATTATAGATATTATAGAAGTATGGATAAGTAGGTATGCAATGTTTAGCAGGGTTTTAACGAATGTAAGCTAGAAACTCTACCTTCAATTTGGGCTTAATTTAGAATAACGAACGAATAGGTAATAATATTATTATACCAAAAGTAGCTTTTGCAAACAGGGCCCAAGAATACAGGCATAATTAGCCCTTAATATGACATAACAGGGATGCTTAGGGGAATCTTGAAAGGGCCTCCTAGGGGACCATTTAGAAGGGAGCGGTATAAAGATGCGATTTTTCATGGCATTTCAAAATTAAGAGCAAACATGAAATACGTATTAAGTATACACAAACAAATGTTTTTGGCTCTCCCTTAAAAACGTTTATGTGGACTAGATGTTCGCCGCGACTTCGTCCATGGATTAAGGTTTTTGATATCCCGTGTCCTCTTCTGGGATACAACCCATCTCTGTACCAAATGTCTCCAAAATCTATTGAAAAGATGGGCATCAAATCATGGGTGACAGACTGAAAGACGACATACACTTTCGCATATAAATATTTGTATGAATTAATAACTTACCCGTGCCGCAACGTATGAGGATAATTTTCGCTTTGATTTAGGTACCTATTAAAATTTTCAGGGTAGCTCATTGTTTTTCCGAGATAAAAATAAGCCTTTGTCACTCTTCAAGTCCTTACGTATACCCATGCAAAAGAAGATTTATTGTTGTTAGATCTTACTACTAAACTAAAATCTAACAAAGGCTATTGGAAGTTAAATCACGCTGAGTTTAGTTACTGAGTATTGACAACAATGCGCAGCGCTGGTTCTCAGCTTGCTTCTGGTCATGCGAAATTGCGTCGATCCGTTGCTCTGTTGCGGCGTGATTGAAGGACAAACCAACAAACAAACAAATACACTTTCGCATGTTTATAATATTAGTATGATGCAATAATGTGCCTGTCCGTCTGTATGTATGTCTATCTGTCTGTCTGCTCCGCTTTCCTGGCCCATCTTTTCAACCAATTTTGACGAAATTTGGTACAGGCTGTATCCCGGGGAAGGACTTTTTTACTTACTTTTTTCCCTGGAAATAAAAGAGCTCCCGCGAGAATAAAAACAGCTTAATCTACGCGGACAAAGCCGCGTGCATCATCTAGTTTATAATATTAGTACGGATAATTACGGGCTACCGTCTGAAAATCTTACTTAATTACAATCAAATTAAATATCAACCTATCACGTTATTCCAACTGTACCAGGTCACGACCTAAAAAAGTGTGAATGTAACACAAAATATGCCAACATCAGAAGTCAGAAGGCTAAACACATTTCCAGATCCGGCTCAATGCTAGCAATCACGAACACAAAACGCGCTGATTGCGTATTTCATGAAACTGCTTTTTTTTCATGCAGAGTATACATGAATAGCCCACATTGAAGTGGGACTCATTTGCTTAGAGAAACTTTTTTGTGAAAAATGTTTTAAAGAATAGGTATACAAGTAAAAGAAATTGAGCTTTTTAGGACTATAGAAAAAACTTGTTTGAAAACTACCCTAGCCACTGGCCGAAAATGTAGAGACAGCTAAATATTTACTCCCTCACGTTTTCGAGAATATTTTTTCACAAAATAATATATTAAAGAACTCAATGATGCGCGCGGATTCGTCCTAGTCGAGTTGTTTAATAACGTAGTTCTTTTTGGGATGATTAAACGCGAGGGCTCAGCCTGGAAAAATCGTACGTGTCAAAATAAAACGACGGAAAGTCGGGTTAAAATCCCTCTATTTTATATAGAACATCATTGTCAAAATCGTATACCGCCATCTAAAATCCGTTGAAATGAGATGCTCAGACAAAAACAATCGTCTAGGTTATTTCAAAAAAAAAAACAGGTTCTAGGCAACCCTTTTCCATTTAAAAAAATGTGAATAATCAAGTCACGTAGTCAACACGTCGCTCGATTAATTATAGCATGACGTTTAAAATGTTATTAGCAACCCTTTCCGTCTATCTATCTGTCTGTCTGTCATAATTACAACCACGTTACAACCCTTGCGTGACGTGCACGATGAATTTATTAGGAGGATAGCTGAGTAAAATAAAATTATTATCGAATTGGCTTTGTTAATCTAGTTGTTGTTGTTATGATGATAGCTACATAAAACAGGTATAAAGGTACCTATTAAAAATTATATTATTCCATGCCCTGAAAAATTTAAATACCATGGATATATGGAATAGGACGGATGTTTGTTACTCAATCACGCAAGAACGGCTGAACGGATCTGGATGAAATTTGACACAGAGATATAGTCTGGAATAACACATAGGCTATTTATCCCGGAAAATTATAGAGCTCCCGTGGGAGAAAAAAAACCTCAATCCACGTGGACGAAGTCGCGGGCATCAGATAGGTAGTTAAAGAATATACAGTTTTTCATTCGTCTTTCATCATCATCATTTCAACCCACCCATCATTGCGACCCACCATAAGTCTCACAATGAGAAGACTTAGGCCACAGTCCACCATGTTTCTTCAACGTAAGAACGCTTTATTTTTTTAAATTCGTCTGTGAGAAAGTGTCTCATCTTAAGTGTTTAGTGTTTCTTAATTTAAGCAAATATATAGTAGTACGTTTATCAAGACTTTGATCGAAAAAGCATTTTCTGTACCTACATTATTTGCTTATGTAGTATTAAATTTTGCATAGTCTCGCTAAAGTCTGGAGTTTAGTTTTATATTTTCTTAACGAAGCGTAATTCGCAAACTTTTGCTAAGTAAACCATGAATATTGAAAGCCAGTTAAATAACTTAATCTTATTAAATAACTTAATCTTTTGGGGCGATGGAAATCTGTAGACCGTGGCCCAAGTAATAGGAAATTTTCTATATTAATGTTCTCTTATTCATTTAGTAAAACATATCTATGAGCTTTAAAATAGCAGTCAAGTAAAAAAAATAACTATTCTTAAAGTGCTTCTGGACTTCTCTAAATACCTTACAATTATTCTCATTGTTGAATTCAAAACAGTTCACAACAGTACATTACCATTACCATAGCATAATAGTATCATTATACCACCAGTATATTTATAGTACCATTTGCACACCACTGTATGGTAGGATATGTAAGGGAAATATTACTTTTAAGGCCTATATCTGTACCCATATTCCGGCAAATAAAATATTATTTATTTTATTTTACACGATTTCTTAAAAATTCTTCCGGAGCTTGTAAGTTTGGCTTATATAACAGTAATACAATTTTCAATCAAAAATCTGAGTGAAAAAATAATAGGTAGGTAAATGTAACATAGTATCTTCTAAAAATAAATGTTAACATTCGGATTTATTTATTAGATTGCACATCTAAATTCTAATTTTAAATAGCGTAACTATTGAGAAGTTATTACTATGTCAGTTTGAATGAGGGTAGTAAATATAGATCTAGATTAAGCTGAGCGACATAATAAGGTGCAGTGCCAAAAAATCTTGGCAAAGTCAATGCTCCCATGCCTTACATGTCTATCCGTTTGCGTGATGCAATTTTATACGGTTATCTCGGGGCATCTGATGTAGGAAGTACTTGCCAAAATTGAGGCAGAAATAAAGAAAAATTGTACCATTACTTTTATTGCAAGAATAGTATTGCGAAGTTGTTGTTCGAATGTATCAGAGATTTTTTTTTACGTCATATAAAAATTTAAACGTTTCATTAACTGTGAACTTAGGCGTTTGTAATTTTACAAACTATTGTTTTAAACGAGTTACAATGTTACGAGTTACTCGTATTACAATGATCAAAAATATGAATATTTTTACTGCTTCCATATTTTTATTCATTTTACTATAGTATTAAATTAGAATTAGAATTCTTCATAAGTTTCTGAATTGTGAGCAAGATCTTATAAATTAATAATGGATAAGGCATTATAAATACTCGAAAGTCCATCACCAATGATCGATTAATCGCTATACGGTTATCAATTAAGCCAACCCACACCAAATCAAACACTCCTTAAGAGGCAGTAATATTTCGCTAAACAAAAATTATGTATCAAACAAGTTAATGACAAAATAAACTTAATTTTAAAGTAAATGGAGGGATTATACCCTCCCGCGGGACATTAGCGGGAGGGTAGATTTTTTAGGAGGTAAGCTTTTATACACATAATGGCTTCTTTAGATTCCTTATTAAATTTAAATGGGATAGATGGTTTATTATATATAGTTAGAGGGGTGATTATAAAACTGAAAAAATGCATTTATAACCAGACATTGGATCACAAAGACACCCGCCCTGGAGTACGTGGATGGATATGCTTTCGTACGTCTGTCTGCTCAACCAGATTTTGACGACATTAGATAGGCTACCATTTACCCCAAGAAAATATGAAAATTTTGACAACTTACTTATATCCATACTAATATAATAAATGCGAAAGTGTTCTGTCTGTCTGTCTGCTACGCTTTCACGGCCCATCTGTTCAACCGATTTTGATGAACAAATTTCATCAAACAAAGTAAAGGGGAAGGTTGTATCCTGGGGAAGAACATAGGCTAGTAAATATGAGCTTATGCTAATAATTAGCATACGCTAATAAATTAAGGAGTTACATTATTATTACACTCAATGATTGAACATTGAACTTTCAAAATAAAATTTGATAATGCTCTAAAATTTTAGTGATAATCAAACATGATTAAGTAAATTTTTCAAGTAATTTAAAGCCCCTTATTTTTTTAAAATTAAACTTAAACATAAAGTAATGAAACAAAACAAAAATCCCTGTTTCTGACACACAAAGGATTTCCTTAATCACCGCATCATTACAAATCTTTTCACTGAACGTCACAGTTATTATAATTTCGATTGCCACCTCCCCCCTCTGCCCAGACTCCCCCATCCGATATTCAGTGTGTATTTCATGAAAGAGGAAATTAAATTTTCTATAAAGCCAAGAATAACTTGCCATCGGAAGTTAGGGTATTGATCGGGAAGCTTCGGGGAATATTACTATAAGATTTGTTGACACATCTCCGTAGCTGGATACTTTACTAATCTCTTTAGTGTGGGTAGATTGAAATTATAGTTTCCTGAGTGAAATTATTATCTTGAAACTATGCAGTTATGTTGTAATCAGAATTTCACTATCTACTCAAATTCTTTAAAAAGTTCTGTTCACACAAAACGCGCAACGTGTCCAACGCAGTTTTTGAGGCGCTCAAACATTGCACGTATACGCGAGCTTTCAGTGTGACCTCATGCCTTGCAACTAGAGTCAGGTTTTCAGCAGAAAATTTGAAAAACTTAGTGTGGTATTAAGTATTAACTACACTAAGTTAAAATGACTAGACACGATAGAATATCAACCTCAATTCATTTCTAAGTGTTTTTTTGGGGCTGCACCAACTGAGCTCCAGTGTTGAAATTGATTTTTTTTTACTTTATTGCACAACCAGAACTAGCTGCTATATACGAGTAGGTACAGTAGGCGGACTTAAAGCTCGAGAGCCTTATCACAGAATAGCTGTTAATGGTGAATAGGTGACAGAATAGGTGAATAGTATGTTAACTTATCTCCCAGTCGACATTTGGAAGGTGTGAAAAGGTGTGTTGGTGGGTGTGCCCCTAGTATGTTTCTCATAAATAGAGAGAAATCATGTTTTAAATATGTTGTTTTTTTCGTTACAGGTAATAATCTCTCGCAATCATGAAAATATGAAATCTTCAGTAAGTAAAATTAACGTAGAAGTAAAATTAACGTAGACCCCTCACAAAACGTGTAAGTACTCAATCTCTATAAATATTAAATCAAACATGAATATCTCCACAGTAACCGTAACGAAATACTACACCGACGTAAATCCTTTGAAACGGTTCAATTAATCTTTATTTCCCCGTAAAATAATTTAATCCCAGAACTTTGATGAGTCGAGCCTCATCGGGCATTCGGACGCCATGATTAGAAATCCCGCCCCTTGAAATAGCCGAAGAAATTTCCCTGCCTTAGGGCGGTCACCCATCAATTTCATGAGATATTATCTCATGAAGCTAAGCGATGCGATGAAATTTTTCACAATAATTTTCACCTACTAGTTTTACCACGGCAGCCAATGTTAATGGGACCAAGGTTCGTGTGCGCAAGGTGCAGAAATCCTTTGTGGGGTCGAGTGTACGTTTTTATAACATGGTTCCCAAAGAGTTTCTTGATTTGCTATTACATAAATTTAAAGACTGTGTTAAACAGCATCTGATAAGTCGAGGTTATTACACTATCGATGATTTTCTAAACGACAAAGTTGCATGGAAGCAACCGGCCTCGTATCCAGTCACCCACAAGTTAGTGTAATACGAATTGTAACGTAATGTATTGTTACTTATTGTAACCTTTTTCTTTTTTGAGAAAAGAGCAACTGCTGAGTTTCTTGCCGGCTCTTCTCAGTAGAACCAGTTTTCCGAACCGGTGGTAGAGTCTTGACGTATCATAAGTGTCACAAGTTGTCCTACATGAAATAAATAAATCATTTATCATTTATCATTTATCATTTACCAAGCCGTGTATTTAAACGACAGTATCGTGCACAAAGTGTGT
The DNA here is from genome assembly GCA_963932025.1 of Erebia epiphron. Lineage (NCBI taxonomy): Eukaryota > Metazoa > Arthropoda > Insecta > Lepidoptera > Nymphalidae > Erebia > Erebia epiphron. Next base: position 25,860,536 of record OZ009948.1, read on the forward strand.
GCGTAAATACAGGTGCTTTTTCTATTCGCTAACTATCACAGTCTGATGGGACGGCAATTGTACACGGCAGGAGATAGATCATGTGCAAGTCCAACGGTAATATATGTCTTTCGCTTAGATAACACCGCCAATTTATATTTATATATTTTTTATAATAATAAGCTTCAAACCGCGCTCATATTATGATATTTAAATAAAACAATAATATTTTTGTTAATAAACTATAAGTTTTACCTATTAATTATATTAGATATAAATATTCAAATACATCTACTTGTCATTAACGCTCTATATAAACGACTGCCTAAAAAAAGTAGTATATTGTTTTCAGGGTTCATATATGTATGTATATAAGAAGTCGTTCCGCGATGGATTAAGACGATATTATACTCTCCGACAGAAAGAGCTATATAGTGTCATATATATTACGTATTTCACTGGAACTTTACCTTTACAGAACACCGACTCAAAGACATCATTTCGCTACATCTTCAACCTTATAGTTACCGCTATAAAGTCTTCAAGACTTTACACTAGAAGTCCTGTAATTAAACTTCTCTTGGAGTCTTGAAGCTCAAACGGCTCCCTGCAAGCAAAAGTTACCTCTGTTAGTGGACTGTGCATTATTTCAGAGACCGTTTCTTGTATTGTTACAAGTCTTTGTTTTGCTCTACAATTAAAAGGAAAAACTTTCAAAGAAGTTTTAATTTTAAAACTATAAAAGGCTACTACTAACTTTATAAAAGGAATGTTTTTGTTGTTAATTTGTTTACTTTTCTTCGTTTTTCTGCTATCTTTGAGTGTACATCAGTACCACAGTAGTATTTTCCGTATGACATGTCGTCTAAATCGTCTTTTCACAAACTCCTGTTGCGGGAAGTACCTATCAAAATTCAAGGGAAAATCTAGAAGGCCGCTTGGAACTCAGTGTCCAGAGTACAGTTTTACCTTTGTGGTGCAGTTCGAGCACCTAATCAGAGGGCATATTGTTATCTATCCTTTTTTTTATTATAATCAACAAAAAAATCGATACAGCTTTGGTGGGTAGCACTGCGAAAAACCACGTAGGTTTAAATTGCGTGTTCTACCGTAAATATTTCATTTTATTTTTAAACTATTTATAACTAGCTAAATTACTAAAAAATACAAAAAGAAAACTAAACTAACTAACCTACAATTTGCTTAAAAAATACAATTTTAACCTATATTTTATACTAGCTGATGCCCGCGACGCCGTCCGCGTGGTTTAAGTTTTTTTTGATTCCCGCGGGAACTCCTTAATTTTCCGGGATAAAAAGTAGCCTATGTCACTCTCCAGGTCCTCAACTATGACCATGCCAAAAATCACGTCGATCCGTTACTCCGTTGCGGCGTGATTGAAGGACAAACCAACAAACCAACAAACAAAGTGACTTTCGCATTTATAATATTAAGTATGAAGTATAAAGTATGATTATTCTTAGTTAATTCTAAAAAATAAAAAAGTAAAATTAGTATTAGTATATTTTATAAAACGAGGGATCATGTATGCGCTAGTGCGCTCACCATATTTTGTTCTTAGCTGACACGGTGTCTCACGGCATCGGCGTCTAATCATTAAACTATGGAGTCATTTATATACTAGTGCAGAGCCAACAGATCCGGCTGGTAGAAGTCATATCTACAGCCAGAGACTGAACGACCAATACTGACGTCTATTTTGTATGATCATTTTTAGATTAGATGACCTCTAATTTATACCTCATAGCACAAGATTTAGGCATTTCTTTAACGCTCTCTTAAAATTAATACGATTATTATTAAGGAGTAATAACTAAGAACATCCATTTCGACCCCTTTTCGCAGCTAAATCTTTTTTCTACCCTCTCAAACGTCACTCTTAAATCTTGGCCCGTCACGGGTGGAATTAAAAATAATACTTCCCCCGTGCACCTTAAACCACTTTCTTCGGTCCTTTGCGTAGTTAATCAGTTAAAATATTTAATTACTAGGACTTACGTTGCGGCTGTCAGTAAACGCTCAACCCTTCTCTTGCAGGCCAAGTTGTAAGCTCATAGCGATTATAAACTTGTCTTAAAGGGGACTCCTAACGTTTTCTCTTCCTCGCTCATTAATTAATATTAATAATGTTTGTTCTATTACTAAAAGAAATCTATTATGATATATTATAATAATGAAAACTGCTTTTTTTAGTAACTGAAATCCACAGCAACCTATTTTTCTTCACTGACGCTTAGTATATTTTGCATTGAGAAGTATCAATAAGGTTAAAGGATAAACAAAAACAAGATAAAGGCCATTTATATGGCTAAAATAAAGTCCTAGTATAGTAACTTTAATCAGGAGAAAATAAATTTGTGCTACTTGTGGTTAGAATGCTATTAAAATTAAAACAACGTTGTTTTTATTACAAGATTGAGTTATCTTTTGCGCAAGGAACTTTTAACTATTCCAAAGCTAAAATGCTTGCTAATATTTCACCCCGAATATTTTATTCGCTATTTTCTTATACTTTGTACCGCAGGACCATGGGGTCCCAAATATTTCATTTTCTCCCGGAAATATTCCCGGGTTCACTAGTTTCCTGATTAGACGAATGTTACCGGCGACTTATAACCCTTAACATTGTAATCAGCAATAATTAAATTAATTCAATCAGATTACAGATTTTTGATTTTTTGATATCTGGTAAATGTAAGCCTTAACAATTTTTTTAAGCTAAACCTAAACGTTCACGGTCTAATATATACATAATATGTTAGTGATTACCGAAACGTATTATAATATGATAATAATTAATAATTACTAGCTGATGCCCGCGACTACGTCCGCGTGGATTGAGGTTTTTTGGTTCCCGCGGGAACTCCTTAAAAAGTAATCTATCAATATGTTAAATTTCAGCCAGATCCGTTCAGCCGTTGGCGATTGAGTAACAAACATCCATACATCCATCCATACATCCATCCAAACTTTCGCATTTATAATATTAATAAGATTTATCAGCACTGAGCACAGATTTCTATTTCAAATGAGAAGAAGTGAGGCCATAGTCCACATTCCAGCAGACATTACACGCCATATGGTAGATATTTATCGATTTATCTGAGTCCATGTTATTAAAAATCCAAATGCATATTATATCCAATGCACAAGATTTATTAACGTTTCTAAAATTCTAAATGCTATAAATAAGATGTTTTGACGTTTCAGCTTGGTAAGTAACTTAACTTCAACCTGTCAACCTCTAATCCCATCTACTCTCGACAGTTCTGTCTTCCTTAGAGGCAACTTAAAGGTAACTTGCTTATAAGCTTAAACAGCTAAGCAACGTAAATGAATTACTACTCTCTGTAAAGTCTCAGTCGTTCGAAGCTTGACGTGTTCACATAAGCAGCGGACGCGGATAAGACCATGTTTTGTAATATTTTAATAGTATTAAGATTGTCTATAGGTACTTGTAGCATTATTGACTTTTCTAACTTACATTATATAGTTTTGAAAACAAACATTATTCTTGAATTAAATCGATAAAAATAAAAAGATAAAATAAATAAAAAAGGCTACTTTGAAATCCATACTTATACTTTAAATACGAAAGTGTATTTGGCCCTTATCTTTTCACGATCCACTCGCTTTAAAAAAGTAACGGAATTCAATACAGTGATAGCTTTTCACACGGGCTATTTTTTATACTTCAAAATCATGAAGTTCAATGGGACTTAAAAAAGTCTTAATCTACGCAATATTAAGTCGCAAGAATCGTCTAATTGAGGTAAATGTCCACGCTTTTGAATGAACTAATATGGTTTTCTAAAGTAGACTAAATTACCTTCGAGTAAACACTCGAAATCCAGTTTACTTCTCTGCTCTTAGTGCTCTTTCGTATCGTTAGCTGCTGGTAACAAAACTGCAACTTTTGTTTATTTCTGCTTTGTTTCCCGCTATCTCTTATGCAACATGATACATCCTTTACACGTGATACATAACGTTAATTAGCCGAGCTGGAGCGACATTTTTCTGCGCCCCAGAGATCGTGACGTCTTTTGTCGCTCTGTAAACCTACTTCATAAAGAAAAACACATTAACTTGGATTGCTTCAATGAACTTTGAATCACTTTTACAACGTTGTATTAAAACAAAGGACTCAAAAAAAACAAGTATAGGCATAATGTTAGTGGAATGCTAATACTTCTTCGATGCAAATCTATTATTTACTAAGTCGAGTAATAACTGAAAACGTTATTCAATCAATCAGTCAATCAATCAAATCATTTATTCAATATAGGTACACTGTAGGTACACTTATTGACGTTAAAAATTACTTACCTATAAAACGTGATGGTGATAATCGGTTACGGTCTGATGTGATAATAATCGGATACGTGATGGTGATAATCTTAAAACTAAAGCTACGAGGGTTCCAAACGCGCCCTGGTCTGAGAAGAGCCCACAACAAACTCAGCCGGGGGTTTTTTTTTTATTTTATTATCACCATCTCACAAATCATCTTAATTAAGGAACTATCAGAGCCATTAGAGCAAATTATTGCCAAGCTTCCTTGTCGTTTAGGTAATCTTATATATAATAGCTATTATATACTTAATGGGATTTTAGGATTATTGTCAACATATTAAATGGGGAATGAGACTCACAAAGAAAAACATAAGACAACAGTAACGTTATTACCCAGTTATTACCATAGTAACATTATTGTATTTTTATTTTACTGTGCCTCGGCTGCAAAAGGTCGCCGAATTCATCGAATTGACCCGAAGTTTTCAGTTTGCTAGCAATAATACTTATTATTTGACAGTTCTTTTTTAGCATTAGCACAGAATACTAAAATAACTAACTAATCCATACTAATATTATAAATGCGAAAGTGTGTCTGTCTCTCTGTCTGCTACGCTTTCACGGCCCAACTACTCAACCGATTTTGATGAAATTTAGTACAGAGGTAGGTTACATCCCGGGGAAGGACCCGGGGAAGGCTACTTTATATCCCGGAAAATTCAAGAGTCCCCGCGGGAATCAATAAATTTATCTGTTCAACCGGTTTTAATGAAATTTGGTACAGGGGTAGGTTGTATCCCGGGGAAGGACATAGGCTACTTTTTATCCCGGAAAATTCAAGAGTTCCCGCGGGAATCGAAAAAACTTGGTCCACGCGGACGAAGTCGCGGGAATCATCTAGTACTAACTATTATTACGTATGCTACATACCTTGTCGTCGATCCCACAACGGGGTTATAAATACTGGCTTTAGGTTTCTACGTTTCGCTACTATTATAAAATGACTAATTTACCATTCATTAAACAAATACGTTAAGAACAACCTTACTTTAGTGACAAATACTACGAAATACTCACAACACATCGAATATGGAACGTCGCCAAATCAAAAATGCTTCTTCATTCTTTCTTTACCCTATTTTCAGGAATCGCTGGAGGGAACACCGACATTTATGTAAATTCTTTACGATTCCACACAATGCGTTGCGTTCCTTTACACGTTTTATTTCTCCTTCCTTGCAGTCGCCACCCGTCACGATATTACTAACGATCAATGCGATCGTAAACTGAAACGCGACGTTCGGTGTCATATTGAATTTTACGGCGAATAAGTAAGTCATTTTGTCTTAAACTGCCCCGTTTTTAGGGTTATACAGGGACCTACATAAAATATATCTTCCAAGATTTTATAGGTATGGGCAGATTTATTTTTTGTATGTACCAAGATTCGATCGATAAGATAGTATGAAGGGTTATAAACATTTTATATTCAGTATCAATAAAGTTAGCTTACCGTCGTTAATTTTTTTCTGAACTACTGTTTGTTACAAAATTAAATGGATTTGGCCATAGTCCACCAGGCTTGCTAACTGTGGATTGGCAGTGGATTGGAACCTTTGAGAACATTGTGTAGATCTCTCGGGCGTACAGGTTACCTTACGATATTTCCTTCACGGTTATAGCAAGTTAAATAAGGGAAGTTAGAAATGCGAGCCCGAGTATCAAATCCCTGACTCCTGAACAGGTGGTCGAACATCTAATCACTAGGCTGTCAACGCTATTAAAAAATTATAAAGATGCACAATGTCAAGACAGTTCCCATCTAATATAATACTGCAGACCTATCACGTTCCCTCCTTCAATTTCAAGTCGGTTAATATAATAGAACTATATCGAAGACTATCGTGATGGAATCAATAAATATACCGGGGATTCGCCAAACTTCAAACGTTGTGATTAACTCATAAAACTAATTTGGGATTTTACATCCCTGTGAATTACAGTCGCACCTCATACGACTCGACTAAGAGTATTTGAAATCTTAGGTTTTTGTAACGATTATTATCAGATTTTAGTAATAATAACCGGGACCGATGGCTAAACGTGCTCTCCGAGGCACGGAGGAAACGAAAATTCCAAATTTGAACATCCAAATTCGGTCACCCATCCAGTTACCGACTTCGATCTACGTTGCTTAACAATCACAATCGACTGATATAATTACGTTGTCACAACTAGGCCACTCGTCCCTCAATCGTTAATCCATACCTACAAATAAATGGAAATCATTTCACACACGTGACATGTCTATACGTAGGTAGTTATGTTGAAAATCTTGAATTCTAAGTTGGATAATATAATAGAACTCCTGCAAAATTTGACGAAGGCACACCTAGTATCGTGATGGAACCAATAAATATGCCCCCCATTCGTCAAACTTCAAACGTTGTGATTAACTCATAAACCTCGTTTGGGATATTGCATCCCTCTGAATCACAGTCGGCGTGGCTTCGGCACGCCATCCTCGCGTATTATTTACGACCTGCAGAGCCTCCTTTGTTTTCTTTTTTATTGGTAGATTATGGACTTATGGACGTGTTTTTTTCGTACTTTAATTAAAATAAGCTACCGCCTTACTTTTGTTACGTTCGCCACATGTTCGTGATTATAGTAAGAAGTTTAAGTTGTTACATTTACCTCATAATATTCTTATTGTAAAGAATAAAAGTATCACTTTTTCTAGTTACTTATCTGGTAAACTTATAAGCCGAAAACTACAAACCAAATGGGCATTGAGATTCTAGATACAAAATTCTAGGTAGGATGTGGTAGGATTCGGAGCCACCCACCTATGCATATGACCAAATAATTACTTAGTAAGTTTATTATAGAATAGATTTGTATCCAACGAAAAAACGCAAAACTCCTGCATCGAATGGCAAAAATTTTTTGACCTGTCACTCTTGTCTGTGCGACTTCATACAAAAGTGGTAGTGGTAGTGGTCCCTGATATTTTTAGCTCTTATTTTTTGCCTTGGTTTTTTGCAGAAAAAAACGTGGTTACTCAGCTAGCATGACAAAGTTTCCGCTCCTGGAAGGACTTTTAATTGCGTTCATAGCGGTCCATTTTAAAAGCTCTGGTTTCAAAAGCCGTAGCTTTTTATAAAATCTGGTTACTATTAAGTTTTTGACTGCCTCGTTGGTCTAGTGGTTAATCGACTGCGGATCACGATCACGAGGTCCTGGGTTCGATTCCCGGTCGGGCATAAAAAGTTAGGTATTGGGTTTTTCAATTAAGAAATTCTCACTGCCAGCCCGGAGTTGGAAGTTGGCGGTGTTTCACCCCCGTGCCTCGGAGAGCACGTTAAGCCGTCGGTCCCGGTTATTATCACTAACATGATAATAATCGTTAAAGCCCACCAACCCGCATTGGAGCAGCGTGGTGGGTCTAAGCTCTAATTCCCGCTCTCCTATGAGTAGTGGAGGCCAGTGCCCAGCAGTGGGACGTTAATAGGCTGTAGTGATGTGATGATTAAGTTTTTTGTCAGCTCATCTCAGTAGAATCTATTCTCCAAACCGGTTGCAGAATCCTGATTATAAGTAACACGTACTACACAAAATAAAACATTCTATTACACCCGAGTTAGCCAAAATGATATTTTTTCTAAAATTAAAAGTTCTGACGGATTAACTCAAATATGAGTTCACAAGTTTTAGTTGATCTCATTTTGACCCAGATTGCATATTTTATGTACTAAAGTAAAATTGCAGGCAAATTGCGTAATGTAATCGCAACCGAATTTTGGCCATTCTGACAGAGCCATCTGTACAGGATATATAATAGTGCTTAAGTTTGTTGTTTAAGTATACTCGCGACCGAATGTTGGCCACGGCGCCAATCTCCACAGAGCCACCTGCGCGAGAGATATTATAGCGTACAAGTGTGTACTACACTAACACAGATGCAATCACTATTCCCTTACTCTCATAGACCGATGGGTCGGAGATCTGGCTTTACGTGCTCTGCGAGGCACGCACGGGGTTGAAATAACTACTAAGACATACCTACTCGATAGACAGGCTGATACATAATATAATATTATGTACTTTCGCAGTACAAGTATAAAATATTAAGGAAATAAACGTCACACCGATGCGAGACGCTTTCCACAAGTTACGAGATCCCACAAAGCGCATATATTTGTTACGTCACCGATGTACTAAATATGGACAAGGTGTTTACCAAAATGGATTTAGAAAAGAGAAGGGGGAAACAAAATCATTATTTGTCCTTTTCTAATTCTTCCTTTTTCAACTTCACATTTTATAATGACTTGTCCTAACTGTCCGATTGAATTATCATCAACGCATAGCCTACCGGCCACGTGGGTGTGGCTCACCAGGCACCACGCGGAAATTATGCATCTGGTGCACAAAGCCATGAGAAGATCCGGGCGAGACACCCTCAGCGTATTGGAACATGGAATGTCCGTGGCCTTAATCAAGTCGGTAAACTTAACATCATAGAGAAAGAGATGGAAAGAAAAGGAATACAACTGCTTGGATTAAGTGAAACGAAATGGAGAAAATCAGGCCACTTTATTTCCGATAATGGTAATAAAATATACTCCTCAGGACCTGAAGAAGAAAGTAGTAGAGGTGTTGCCTTCATTGTTCCACAAAAGCTAGATAGGTGTGTGGTTGGGTACAAACCAATTAGTGACCGTATAATCACTATTAAGCTTAACACATCCCCATGTCGTTTAAATATCGTTCAGGTATACGCTCCAACATCTCAATCTAGCGAAGAAGAAATTGACTTGTTTTACAGCACACTGTCTCAGACCTTAGAAGAACTACCGCGAAGAGAGGTGACTTTAGTAATGGGAGACCTTAATGCCAAGGTCGGCAAAACAGAGAGTGACGCCCATCTTAGACATCTGGTGGGAAGATTCGGAATTGGCGAAAGGAACGAAAGAGGAGAGTGTTTGCTGCAGTTCTGTAGTGAGCAGGACCTCGTCATTACGAACACATGCTTTAAACATCATATACGCTGACTGTACACATGGATATCACCAGGAGACAGATGCAGAAACCAGATCGACTATATAATGGTTCAGAAACGATGGAGGTCGTCCATTATGAACACGCTCACTATGCCAGGAGCGGATTGTGGAAGTGACCATCAACTTCTTGTCACCACTCTAAGGCTACGTTTTAAGACACTGCTCAAACCGACTCGAACACCTGATCTGCGACGAGTAAACACCATTGGTTTCAAACAAGCCATAAAAAGTAAAATCCAAGACCTCCCACAGGACGGCGTTCACGATCCGAATCTATCATGGAACCGTTTAAAAGAAGCAATGGTAGAAACTGCCAAGGAAAATATACTACCGAAAGGGACCATGAAGGATTTTATAACTCCAGACACGGCAGCTGTCATTCTGGAGAGACGGAAATTGAAGGAGAATGGTCTTGTGTCACAAGAAGATCATCAGCGATATGCCGAATTGAGCGCAGATGTACAGCGACGTTGTCGAAAGGACAGGACTAATCAGATTAACGAAATCTGCGAAGAGTTGGAAAGACATTCCGTTAAGAATGAAACAAAAGATCTCTTCCAAAAAGTAAAAGTCCTAACGAGAACTCGTACTATTAAGACATCCGCAATAAAAAATGAAAGTGGGGTTTTACTTACTGAAACCAATCAAGTACTGGAACGCTGGAAGCAATACTGCGCTGCTCTATATGAGAATGAATCAGTTGATGGAGGACCACATAGTTGGGACACGGAATACTTGGAACCAGACATTATACCGTCAGAGGTGGAATCAGCAATATCGTCGCTAAAACTAGGCAAGTCTCCAGGGAAGGATGCTATTCCAGCTGAGCTCATTAAAAGCCTAGGTTCAGCAGGTACTAAAGTAATAACGAATATCTGCAATTCCATCTGGAAGACGGGTCAGTGGCCCCAGGATTGGACCGAATCCGTCTTTATACCGCTGCACAAGAAGGGTTCGATTACTGATTGCGGTAACTACAGAAAAATAGCCCTTATATCGCATGCAAGTAAGATTCTTCTGCATATAATCAATAAGCGATTAAAAGCCTATCTAGATCGGCATATTCCTGAAGAGCAGGCAGGATTTGTGAAAGGAAAGGGTACGCGAGAACAGATCCTAAATATCCGCCAGATTATAGAAAAAAGTCGCGAGTTCAACAACCCTGTTGTTCTCTGTTTCATAGACTACACCAAAGCTTTTGATTGCGTAGTATGGAACAGACTATGGTCGGTTTTGGAGGAAATGGGAGTGCCAAAACATCTTACCGGTCTTATCCGTAACCTCTACTGCAGCAACCGATCCTTTGTTAAGATTGACACCGACTGTTCGGATGTGTTTACTACAAGCAAAGGCGTACGTCAGGGCTGCATTCTTTCTCCAATGCTTTTCAACATATACGGAGAATACATAATCCGCAAAGCTTTGGAGAATTGGGACGGAGGATTCCCTTTAGGTGGAAAACGGATATGCAACCTAAGGTATGCAGACGATACTGTCATTGTCGCCACTTCACTGGAAGACATGCAGGAACTTCTGCGAAGACTGGAAGCGGAGAGTTTGGAGTTGGGCTTGACTATAAACAGAAGCAAGGCCAAGCTCATGATTGTTGACCGCGCTGGAAAACTCGCAAGATCCTGCACGATTCCATCTATAGAAGTTGTGGAGGAATATACCTATCTAGGCTCACGAATATGCAGTGATGGGAGCTGTGTTCCGGAAGTTAAGAGACGCATTGCAATGGCGAAAAGCGCCATGACACGTCTAACCGGAATATGGAGGAATCGGGGTATAAGCAACACCACCAAGAGTCGTCTGGTCCGTGCTTTGATTTTTCCAATATTCATGTACGGAGTGGAGACATGGACCATAAAGGCGAGAGAAAGGCAAAGGATAGACGCGTTCGAGATGTGGTGCTGGAGACGCATGTTAAGGATTCCTTGGACAGCCAAGCGCACAAACGCGTCTATCCTGTCACAGCTAGGGGTAAAAACGCGACTTTCCTCCATATGTTATCAACGCCTGCTCTCTTACTTTTGTCACATCATGCGACGTGGGAACGACAGCTTAGAAAAGCTTATAGTGACGGGCAACACCGAGGGCAAAAGATCGAGAGGCCGCTCACCAACCAGATGGTCAGACCAGCTGAGGGACTCCAAGTGCAAATTTCACACCATTGCAAGACTGGCCTCCGATAGAACCCGATGGAAAAATTTAATCCGTACAAGGTTGCAAAATCCCCAGGACCACGATCTTCAGCAATGAAGTAACGACTGGAGAGAGAGATAGCCTACCGCTGGTATTAAAACGCTAAAACATTGCGAAGAAACCAGCTAGCTTGGAACGTCATCATAGTGTTCTCAAAGTCTTGTGAAGTCTACCAATCCGCACTTGGACTATGTCCATTACGCTGGCCAAGTGTGGCTCTCATTCCGAGAGGAACCTTCTCTATTCGTATCTACCTTATTTACCGTACTTACTTTCGAGGGAAAATGTAAATCCTCTTAGAGGAATAACCTTCATCTTTGTCCACTTATTTCATTGTTTGTTTTAATTAGCATGTATTTTTTATGAAAACATTGAAAGTTAACCCGTACCTTATGATGATGCAATTTAAACCAACTTAAAACATACCATATCCACCTAACTGCGTACATCCTACTACATGTTCGCAGGTTATTGAAGGTAATGATATATTATCTCAGGCACAGGAGGGGAGAGGGGGAGGAGGGGGACAGACAGATGGAAACTTATGTCTCAGCATGATTGGCAAGGATTTATTGCCGGATGATTTCGCGGATGAAAAAATTACTGGGTTATAAACGATGTATTCATTAGGTAAGGACGAATCAGCTTCTTTGTTAAGCGCATAATATTGGTGCAAGCACATAGAGGTCGTTGATATTTGGAATGTAATCATTGTTAAGGGTCATATTAATTGACAAATATGTAGTCGATACTAATATTATAAATACCAAAGTTTGGATGGCTGGATGGATGGGTGTTTGTTACTCAATAATGCCAGAACGGCGGAATGGATCTGGATGAAATTTGGCACAGAGATATACCTATTATAGTCTGGAATTACACATAGGCTAAAGAATCCTGGAAAATTAAAGAGATCCCGCGGGAACCAAAAACCTCAATCCACGTGAAGTCGCAGGCATCAACTTTATGTACCTAAGTATTTTTGTTGCTAAAGATTTGAAATGATAAAAGGTCATAATACAAATATCACACCTATCTTGTCCTCGTATTGATGTCTTAAAAGTTCTTGCGAAAAATCCATTACAAATATGGATAATGTACTGTCTCAAGACATCAAAAGCAATTAAGCCATCTTTAATCGTCAAGACACAAGTTATTACAACCCCATCGCTCACCGTTCTACAGAATTGGATTACCTTATAGTGAATGCAATGCGGCAGGCCATTAAGTGTCGTTTATGCAAATTCTCCCCCTCCCCCTCCACCCGTTCTTCCACGGAACATCTTCGAAGACGCCATTTATCAAGTGTCCATCAAACGTCTCAACTTGCATGAGGTATACAACTCTATCAATATTACGCTCGTCGAAACGTAAGTATCTCTTTAGGGTTATGCTAGATGATTAGATGATCCCCGCGACTTAATCTGTGTGAATTCGTGGAAACTGATTGCCTAGCCTATGTCTGCTAGCCCTAGTACGTAGGTACCAAATTTTGTCAAATCAGTTTGATAGATGGACCGTGAAAACGTTTAGACCGATTAGGCCGATAGATCTTATTATTATTTTGTATTAAAGGGCTTTCGCCAGCAGAAACATATTTTTCCAGACCTCATACCAAGCTGGAAATTGGAACCATGCTTTTTCATTGCCATCATTAACTTTTATCTGGGGCTTGATAAAAGTTTTACTATAGAGTTTGTAATCGATAAATCTGGTTCTACAGCTCTCAAAATTTACAATTAAAATTTTGTTTTTGTGTTGTCAGGTCTAGTGCTTATACCGGCTAATAATCGTACTGGTAAATGGTCATTTAAGGAAGTGGTTGTATCGGGAAACGATCATCACGACCCAAAAGTATCAAACTTTAATTTTTTTGATTCTTTTTTTTTTTTATCCACTACAAGTTGGCCCTTGACTGCGATCTCACCTGATGGTAAGTGATGATGCAGTCTAAGATGGTAGCGGGCTAACCTGTTAGGGGCATGGCAGTTATATTAAACCCATACCCCTATTCGGTTTCTACACGGCATCGTACCGGAACGCTAAATCGCTAAACGTCTTTGCCGGTAGGGTGGTAAATAGCCGCGGCCGAAGCCTCCCACCAGGCCAGACCAGGGAAAATTCAGAAATTATAAATTCCCAAATTGACCCTGCCGGGGATCGAACCCGGGACCTCCGCACGTTAAGACAACAGCGCTACACACTGCGCCACGGAGGTCGTCAAACTCCACGTGATAATGTCACTTTAGTGACTATCGACTTTTCTCAAATACCACCCAATTTTTTCCTCAAAGCACAATAAAATCTACCAATCATCGTCCGGGCTAGTTACTTTTAAAAGAGCATCCTTCAAAAGATATCGCCTTATAATAAAGTCTTTTAGCGTACACAATAGATCGGGGTCAAAGGCTTCCTTACAATAGCATTGCGGGCTTTTGTTCCCTCACTTCAGTCTGAAGTAGCTTTAACTTCGCCTGGTGGTTAAAACCTCACGTTCTTTGGCATTTTTAAAGAAAAGGCTACGGTGTAGCCACGTAGCTAGTACTACGGCGTAGACTGTCTACGAACACGTGACTGAAGCTACGTTTTTCGTAGTTAGCTACGATCATTACGATCTTATTTTAGTAAGAGCGAAAACACACTAGGGACTTGACAATGCAAAAGATTCGCGAGAACTGTCGACGTCAGAGTTTGTGGATGTCGATGTTGATTCTGTCACACTAGTTTGCTGTCTCCATATAAAAGATCACGTTTTTATAGCTTGCAAGGCGAAATCAGACTACAGACAGGACAGGGCAAAACATCAGCGCGAAAAGTCAGCATATGCACTTTTATACGGAGTTGCACTGACCTGGTGGCATACTAACATCGATTAAAGCCGTATTACTGCTTAGATATTATTGAAGTTCGTGTTTTATAAGTATTATAATCCTAATATTAGGGACGTCAAAGTACGTGACATGAAACTGTTATTTTGAAATAATACTGCTTTAAATGATGGTAGTAACCATATAGTAACTTCCCAGCACGAATTAAACGATCATTAAACGTCATTTGATAAATAGTAAATTGACGAAAACTTTTAAAATACGAAAATTCTTCGTTCTATAATTTTCTATAATTCGTTAATGCAATCCAAACCGTACATTTGCAAGTTCATGGTGAATAACATTTTATGATCCTTCACACAAAGGGATATGCCCAGTAATTTAACTTAAAACGTCATTAAACTCATTTCAAAGAGTGTTTAGTAAAATTGCGCCGTTTCACGTGAGGGGGTATTCATAGAATTCTTCAATTTCACTTTGAACTGAATGCCCTGTGCGTAAACCGACACGATCGTTCTGAACGCCAGGGAAATTTTTCAAGATAAATAGATCAAGTAATCAATTTCAATTTATTTATATGTGTCGATTTAGACTTGTTATATGTGTAAATCAAAAAGTTTTATAAAGAAATAATTTAGATTTTAAAAAAACATGAAGATAATATCGATTAATGTGTCATGTGTTATATTTTATCGTTCTCATACTCTTTTATGTAATGCATCATAGTGATACTTTTTTTAGTCAAGATATGAGTTGGCGGGAACCTTCGATAGCACTTGAAAAAATTTAAAATTTAAGTTCCTTGCCAGTTCTTGTCAGTAGTAGGCATCTGCTTTTCGAACTGGTAATAAAGTTTCCATGTAGTGTAAGCACCACAAAAAATAAAGATATTTGAATTAAAAAGGCGCTTTGAGGCAGGTTGAGCCGCCAAAGGTACTTTAAGCTTTGAACTGAACGCTCTGTGTAATGAAATGTTTCAAACAATCTTTACCTTAAAAGGTTCATTTGTACCCGACGATGAATGTGCGAGAATTTTCTTGGATGGGTCTACATATTTAGTTTGGGGAGCGCATACTTCAGACACTTATGAGAAAGTAACCTCACACAAATATGTTTATTTTTTTGTGAGAAAATAAATTGAAATAGGAACAAAGTTTGCTAGAAATTGAGAAATATATTTTTGAAATAATGCTTATTTTATAAAATTAAAGTGATAAAATCAATGTTTTTTAATTCAATTTATCAAAATTATTCATCAAAAATCGAAACGAATTATTCAACTCATTCACAAAGTGACGAAAAATGTTATACGTAATAGCATTTACATAATATTACGTATAGTATGACTGATATTTGTCATCATCATCATCATCACTACAGCCTATTAACGTCCCACTGCTGGGCACAGGCCTCCACTCTCATAGGAGAGCGGAAATTAGAGCTTAGACCCACCACGCTGCTCCAATGCGGGTTGGCGGGCTTTAACGATTATTATCATGTTAGTGATAACAACCGGGACCGACGGCTTAACGTGCTCTCCGAGGCACGGGGGTGAAACACCGCCAACTTTCAACTCCGGGCTGGCACTGAGAATTTCTTAATTGAAAAACCCAATACCTAACTTTTTATGGCCGACCGGGAATCGAACCCAGGACCTCGTGATCCGCAGTCGACTATGCTAACCACTAGACCAACGAGGCATCATCTATAAAATACCAGTATTTCTTTCAGTAACACAACTGTTTTATATAGATATCTCAAGTCCACCACTTTTACAATAATAGCTAAATAGTTTTAAATTTCATATTTATTTAAGATGAAAATTTTTGAACGAATTGCATGGTCAAATCCAACCGGCATGGCAGTTAGCACCAATAAACAATACCTGTCTAAACATTTTACAAGTATCAAGAAGGAACTTAATAAATCTCAATGTCTTAAGACAGTCTTGTCTAATGACTGCGCTTGGGAATAATCACGCCATCACACGTCGCTCTCATTATGAGAATCTTCGAGAACTTTCGAGGAAACATGGCGTCTTTGTTTTAATTCGCGTAAATAACTCTGTATTCAGCAATAAAACATATTAAGCGAAGGTATTCGAGCGACAACGTGCGGCGCAGCTCTTGTTACTAATGTGTAGAAATTTAAGCGGCCCCTTGAGCTTACTTACTTACTACAATAGGCATGATGACAGTAACCAAGAATCAATGAAATTATGAATTTATCTAATGAAATAGGATTCATGGATTATAAAAAACGTATTTATTTTTCTATTTCGAGTCAGATTGCTATTTATTTTGATAAAATAAAACTATAAAATACAGCAATCCGCCATATTGGATAAAACACCAAGAAGCGAATGACGTCACAATTATTTATTTTCGAGCTTTGACAATCACACTATTGTTTACTGCACACTGCACAGAGTACATTGGTAAAAACAATAGTGACGTCACAACGACGCCATGACACCGCCGAACGTTTTGGCGTGAATTTTAAAATTTAAATTTCAAATGCTAATTTTATCTACCAAACTTTATTTTTCTGCTGAAATAACATATTTTTTCGAAATAGTAGATACTTCCGAACATAATCTGACCATTTTTCAAAATCAGTCATCATGCCTATTAAAGGTCCTACAGGAGTTTTACTTTATTAAAAGCTAGATGATGCCAGCGACTTCGTCCGCGAATATTTAGGTACTAGCTGATGCCCGTAACTTGGTCCGCGTGTTTTAAGTCTTTTGATTCCCGCAGGAACTCCTTAAATTTTCGGGACGAAAGTAGCCCATGTCACTCTCCAAGTCCTCAACTGTACCCATGCTTAAAATCACATCGATTCGTTGCTCCGTTGCAGCGTGATTGAAGGAGAAATAAACACACTTTCGCATCTATAATATTAGTATGGTTTAGAAATCACATGGAAACTACTATGGACCTAATAGGAAGGGTCGGAGTCACTCAGCGGGCCATGGGGAGCACTATGCTTACACCATTGATGTAGAATTTTAGTAGCTACACACTTTAGAATGTATAATACATATTTGCAAAAATGTAGAGTAAGGAACTTCCACCTTACTCTACATTTTCTGAAAGGTTTTCCATAAATTTGTTTAACCACAAAATGTGAAGCTATTAGTTACCTCCATATTATACCTCAGGGTCTATACCCACTACCGATCGGCAATAATAGTGGCACAATAAATTATCCCAAGTGCCGGACAAAGCTTAGTACAGCGATTACGACTAATCGTGGCCACTTTCGACCAGATGGGACTAACCAGGTGTGCTGTGATCCCGAACGATATTTTTTCTTAAAGGTGGCTGTAGACGGCTTATAAGAATAAACTTTTTTTTTAATTACTACAACTTCTTACTAAAGGACGAGTGGCCTAGTTACGACAACAGTCGATTGCGATTGCTAAGCAACGATGACTCAAGTCGGTAACTGGATGGGTGACCGAATTCAGAACTCTGAAATTGGGCTTTTCGTTTCCTCCGTGCCTCGGAGAGCACGTTAAGCAGTCGGTCCTCGATAAAAACATTTTCATCTGATAATAATCGATGATAAAACCTAAGAGTTTAAATATTCTTAGGTATGCGGAAGGACATGGGAACCCACCGCATTATTATCCCAAAAAAACTCCTACCATTATGTGATTAATGGAAAGCGGTCATCACCCTCAGCAATGAAGAATACGACGCTGAGAGAGGGACAACTTCTTCTTCGACTTCGATCACACCTATAGCAGAACGTGATGATGCAGTCTAAAATGGTAGCGGGCTCACCTGTTAGAGGTATATTGTTAGGTGTCGTGTCGAAACCAATTAGGAGCATGGGTTCACCGGAACACTTATAAAACGCTTGAGGGCACGTCTTTGATGGTAGAGTGTCGGCTCTTGCCAGATTATAAATTAGGTATTTGACGACTTTTAAATTATTTTTAGTGATTAATTATTATATAGAGTTGAAAGGAAAACATTTATTGGCAGAATTGTGCCACACAGAACAATATCTTAAGGTAAATGTTACCATGGCGCTTCCAGTACCTGAGCATTAGACTCATGATCAAGTCATAGAAGCACCATGAAAACGCTTGTCGAGTGTGGCACATCCTTAAAAAAGGCATCAGCTCAGCATAACGCTGAATGCCTTGCAATGAATTACAAAGGCATTCAGCGATTTTCAGCTGGAGCCCTCCTCCAGGTGACACCACGGCTACATAACTATATTGATTGAAACTAAACAATTTCTATTTCTAGAGGATATGAAATAAGTAATATCCACGTCACCACGTCCTCTGTTAGTTTTATGTTGAATAACCATTTTAATGCACTTTGATGACGTCACTAAACAAAATTAAAAGCGCGCGTTTTGACATTTGAAAAAAGTTGCTTAGTTGTCAAATAACCCAATTCTCACATTGAACCTGCCGGGGATCGCACCCGGGACCACAGCGCTCACTACTGCGCCAGGGAGATCATGAATACTAAGGAGATGAAAGGGATGGCCCTTTGAAATACGAGTATGTCTCCCGGAACACCGTTTGAAGTCTTCATGAACATGAACATGAACTCACAGTCAACACTCTTAACTTAAATAACTTATCGCCTGAAGCCAGGAACTCCGATTACGCAAGCCATTCTCCTTTGAGCCCCGCCGTTCTATCCAGCGTTTTCCATTCACTTGAGGTTTCTAAGGCACCGTGTTTATAACGGGTCAAGTTTAATTGGTCTTTGGGGATTTTAGTTATAGAGTCACATTGATATTGACGATCTCCTTGATGCTGTGATGAGTACTATGGTCTTAGAACTTGTGGGAGCAAATTGTATTTTTAACTTAACTATGCGATGCGTGAATAAAGGTGTTTGATTCCCGCGGGAACTCATTAGTTTTCCGAGATAAAATGTACTGTTGGTATACCAGCTATCTTCATTCCCAGCCAAATCGGTTGAGTCGTTGTAGCATGAAGGAGTAACAAATATCGAAACTTACAAACATCCAAACTTTCGCATTTAAACTAATATACTAGATGATGCCCGCAACTTTGTCTGCGTAGATTTTGAGCGTGAACGTTTTTATTTCCCGCGGGAACTCTTTAATTTTCAAGGATAAAACTTAGGCTATGTCCTTCGCCGGGATAAAAACTATCCACCTTTACTTGCATTAGACATCTCTTAAATAACAATTAAATGATGGCGCTTGCTCACTCGCGACATTTACCAAAATGATGTTCAAGATTTAATAATAAAAGGATCGTTTTAACCGAGTTACATTGTACCTCCTTCACCCAATTAGAGAGGGCCAGCGATAACGAGAGGTCAGAGGTCGAGGGTCGGATTATATAAGGACACGCATGCATAGCAAATTATGTGGATATTATGTAAGGGCATTGGAGTAAAATTGGAATTAATCTTAAGGAATTTGATAAGAGGTTCTTTATATCGATACTTTAAAGGAAAGGTTGGTACAAGACGGAACCCTCGGAGCTTTAGTTTCAAGATATCGATCGATCGATTTATTATCTCACCTGATGGTAAGTGATGATGCAGTCTAAGATGGTAGCGGGCTAAACTGTTAGGGGCATGGCAGTTATATTAAACCCATACCCCTATTCGGTTTCTACACGGCATCGTATTGGAACGCTAAATCGCTTGGCGGCACGTTTTTGCCGGGAGGGTGGTAACTCGCCACGACTGAAGCCTCCCACTAGGCCAGACCAGGGAAATTCAGAAATTATAAATTCCCAAACCCTGTCGGGGATCGAACCCGGGACCTCCGCACGTTAAGGCAACAGCGCTCAACACTGCGCCACGGAGGTCGTCAAAATAATACCTAACCTAATTTGAATAGATTGAATTGAAATTAAATTGACGCACTGTTGGTCTGTCCTTCAATCACAGTTCACACCACGTGGCAACAGAGCTAGCGACGTGATTTTTTACATGGATATAAATTAAGACCTGCAGAGTGGCTGCTACAATTTTAATAGGAAATAAAAGGATTCCCGCGGGAATTTTCAAAAAACCCGAATCCACGCGGATGAAGTTACCATCAAATATATGTAAACTTACGATACGAGTGATTTTAAACCGACTTCAAAAAAAGGAGGAGGTTCTCAATTCGACTGTTTTTTTTTTGTTTTTTTTATGTTTGTTACCTCAGAACTTTTGACTGGGTGGACCGATTTGGATGATTCTTTTTATTTGATAGAGCATACTTCCCATGTAGTCCCATATAAATATTATCGAAATCGGTCGAGCGGTTTTTTAAATATCAACAATAAAATAAGTACTTTGTATAGCGTGTGCTTGTTGTTGTAAAGTTGGCGCGGGAGTTTGAAGTCGGTTGTTTAAAAAGTATTTTTTATATTAAAATATTTGTGCTTAAAAACCTAAACTAATAAATCTTGATTAATTAACGGAGCAATGGAGTAACATGTCAAAATATAATAAAAATAATTCTAGCTAATTATTATGTTTATAACTAAATACACCTTAATCACATTCCGAGGTTAGCCGAGTGACCGTAAGAAATACAAGTCGCGCGTACAAACAACGCAAACTCGGCCAAGGAATTCTTGTGAAAACAGCACAATAAAACAGCTATTAAAATGCCCGGACACACCGCGAGAGCCCTACATGGTACAGGGTAACAATGTGAGCGTAGCCCATTTTCTTGAGCAGCTTTTATCCAAGCTGTTCCTGGCCCCTTGTACACGGCGCGGCCCTTGGCTGAATGGCGACAATGCAAGGATTGCAACTGGCAATTAATATCCTCATGGAGACTTATACGAAGCTGTAAAACAAAAATGTGCTAGTAAGCACAGTTTTTTTTTTAATTTTGCAAGTTTTTCAAGAAATTCCTGTACAAGTTAGTATTTTCTTACGATGTCAACGATGGCAAGTTGATAGGTAATACAGTCTGGTAATCGTGGCAAGAGTATAAAACATCTCAAGTGTTGATGATTTTCTAACACAACACAGCTGTATTATACTGTTGAAGATTATGTAAATAATAAAAGAGCATGGATTTGTCTCGCTCCAGCAATGCTGAGTACTGCGGTTACATAAGTGTCTACATATTTGATGTAGGTAGGTACTTAATTGTAAATTATTTTGTTTAAAAGAGCGACCACTGAGGTTCTTGCTAGTTTTTCTTGGTAGGAATGGAATTCCGAACCAGTGGTAGATTCACTCGACGAATCAAAACACTTAAAAATTGTTTATTTAAATGAAAAAACATTTGAGTTTGAGCTAATTTATAAATTATTAGATGATGACATTGAATACTACTGAGTGTGTTATCCACACTCATATGTAAGGACGCCTTACAGAATCTCTTATCTATCTTGTTACTCATTTTTCAATAGGCATGATGACAGTAACCAAGATTCAATGAAATTATGAATTTATCTAATGAAATAGGATTCATGGATTATAAAAAACGTATTTTATTTTCTACGAGTATTTCGAGTGAGATTGCTATTTATTTTGATAAAATAAAACTATAAAATACAGCAATCAGCCATATTGGTTAAAACACCAAGAAGCGAATAGCGTCACAATTGTTTGTTTTTGAGCGTTGACAATCACACTATTATTTACTTCACACTGCACAGAGTATCTACATTGGTGACGTCACAAACTACGCCATGACACCGCCGAACGTTTTGGCGTGAATTTTAACATTTAAATTTCAAATGCAAATTTTATCTACCAAACCTTATTTTTCTGCTGAAATAAGATATTTTTTCGAAATAGTAGATACTTCCGAACATAATCTGACAAAATCAGCCATCATACTTTCTTTTCACTAGAAAGATATCTTTTGTCTCGCAGGGAATACAGCCCAAGTCTCAAACTTTGTTTATAAAAGTGTGACAAACAAACTTTGTTATTATACTTACTTAAAAGTTAAAAGTGTGACAAAATCGCGAAAGTTAATAACTTGGCCTCTCAAATCCACTTATGCTGAGTCGGCAGCGGAAATTGACGTGACGCCTAAGTGTTTTACAGTCTGTGTACCCGTTATGCCTGAACGGTGAACCGGACTTGATAAATCAATACACAATGAGATTTGACTCCTACCAAGCGGCAGGTGGGAAGATTGACTCTAATAAATAAATAATTAGGGTTCCGTACCCAAAGGGTAAAAACGGGACTCTATTACTAAGACTCCGCTGTCTGTCTGTCTGTCTGTCTGTCTGTCTGTCTCCAGGCTGTATCTCATAGACCGTGATAGCTAGAAAGCTGAAATTTTCACAAATGATGTATTTCCGTTGCCGCTATAACAACAAATACTAAAAATTAAAAAAATATATATATTAAGTGGGGTGGGGTCCCCATACAATAAACGTGTTTTTTTCGTATTTTTTTGCTCAATATTAAAAACGGTAACAGGTAGACGGTTCAAATTTTCACAGAATATTAACTTGTATATTACCTTTCAAAATAAATAATTAAATATCAATAAAGTAAATATTAAAGGGGGGCTCCCATACAACAAACGTAATTTTTTGATATTAACAGTAAACCTCTACAAACAAAGTTAGTTTTGCGGTTCATTAACAAAGGTAATTAATTATACCTACTTCTTGAGTACGGAACCCTCGGTGCGCGAGTCCGACTCGCACTTGGCCGGTTTTTTATTTATTTCACATAGGACAACTTGTGTCACTTATGATACGACAAGACTCTACCACCGGTTCGGAAGTGATTCTACTGCGAAGAGCCGGCAAGAAACTCAATAGTTGCTCTTTTCTCAAAAAAAGAAAGTGGTTACAATATTTAAGCAATACAATACATACTGCAACGTTACAAGTATAACACTGACTTGTGGGTCACTGGATTCGAGGCCGGTAAATTGCTTCCATGCAACTTTGTCGTTAAGTCGATAGTATAATAAGCTCGACTTAACAAATGCTGTTTGACACAAATCTAGAAACTCTTTTGGAACCATGTAATGGATTTACATTAAAGTATTGGTTGTTTTCATGTGATTTTTGTAAACTGTGAATTACCTATTGCCTTCCAAAAGTCCATCTGAATACATTTCATTCATTCATTCATTTAATCATGCATGCATTCAATCCTACTAATCCATACTTTACTAATATTATAAATGCAATAGTGTGTCCGTCTGTCTGTCTGCTATGCTTTCACGGCCCATCTGTGCAGTTATATTAAACCAATGTCCCTTACAAGTTTCTTCATGGCCTCATAATGGAACTCTAAATTGCTTGGCGGTATGTATTACGTATGTAGGTACGTACGTTTGTATGTACTTAGGCCAAACAAGGTTTTCTGTATCCAGCCAAGGCTTTACCTGGTACTAAGCTCTATTTCGCTTCAAAGTTCAAACGAATCAGACGAAATTCCAAAAAAACTACGTAATTTTTTTATTTGCTAACTGGGAGCATGGTGTTTCTTCTTATTTCTGTTAGGTAGGTATCTCTCCGCTTCGTATTCCTCATGACTGAGGGTCGTGACCCCTTTTTGTAAATCAAATAATGATAGGAGTTTTCTTGGGATAAATAAGGCGGTGGGTTCCCACGTCCTTCCGCATACGACTCGACTATTTTTTAACTTACTCTTAGGTTTTTGTAACGATTATTATCAGATGTTAGTGATAATAGCCGGGACCGACGGCTAAACATGCTCTCCAAGGCACGGAGAAAACGAAAAGGCCAAATTTGAACCTCCAATATCGGTCACACATCCAGTTACCGACTTGGGTCGACTTCGCAATCGACTGGCGTTTTCAGAACTAGACCACTCGTCGCTTACGGGTAGGTAAATAAATAAATAAACGTTTATTGAACACTTACTTTACAAATTAATTATTTATCGTACCTATGTACCTACTAGTAGGTACCTATGCAACAGTGTGGTCAATGGGCCACCTCCTCAGCTTGTGCCACAGCATGAAAGGTAGGTATACCTACCCTCATTATTTAAATTAGCGAAACTACTTCATTATTCATTTTCACCTCTTTGTATACCTCTAACCGCGAGAGCTTATAAAATTACATCCTGCAATCTACACAGAACCTTTTTTGAGAGTATTAGAAATTTCATCGTTACCCTTCATTTAGCTAGAAAGGCCTTCAGCGCCGTGACGCAGGTGGCCTGACCCATTTCGTTAGTATTAAAAATGTACGCGTTCGAGACTGCCTTGTGAAATATAAAATTATACATTTGTCCTTGCGGCTTTAGAGCGTAAATACACAACGGACAAAAAAGTTTTTGATGACGTCCCTGGCGCTGTGTTTAACGCTGTAGTCTTATTGTAGGAGGTCCCGGGTTCCCGACCTACCGAATCCCTGCAGAATCAATTTGGGGATTTATAATTTCTGAATTTTCTCTGGTCTGGTCTAGTGGGAGGCTTCGACTGGGGCTGGTATGGTCCCGTGTAGAAGCCTAAAAACCGCCTGTAGTAGGGGTATGGGTTAAATTATAACTGCCGTACCCCTAACAGGTTAACCTGCGTATACGTACGTAACGTATGTATTGTATATTATTAACAAAGTGTAACATTTTCTGTTTATGAAAAGAGCAACTGGTGAGTTTTTTGCCGGTTTTTCTCTGTAGAATCAACTTTCCGAATCGGTGGTAGATTCATACGACTTATCATAAGTGGCACAAGTTGCTACTCGACGTGAACATTTTTTTAACTTTAGACTACATCGTCACTTACCATCGGGTGAGATTGCAGTCAAGGGCTAACTTGTAGTCAAAACCACCTCCCCCAAAAATTCTCACCCGATTAATATAAAAATTCACGCAGATATTTACAAAGCCGCAAAGCCTTTGCCCGCAGGCCGCATCTGGGTCCTGACCTACTTCCTTTTCGCTAAATTATGTAGTAACCACAGCATAAGCACATAACGTCCGTAGCTTCGTTGTAAACCGCTTAAAATGTATGTTTAATGTTTATGCCTTGTATGTTGAAGGTTAAAGGTTATATATACACAGCAACACCAGAGTGGGTAAATTTGTACCGTTACATTTGCCAAAAGGCTAATTATTTATATGCTAGAAAATGTTTAAGTAATTATAAACGCGTTAATTATGAAATAGGTACCAATTTTGTAGCTATCGTATCGTCATTGTAGCCAATCGTGTTTCATTTTGATAAAAAATCTCCAATAAAACACCTAGTATAAATTATCAAAGTTATTGTATTTATAATTTTAAAAAAGTAGTTTCCAACAAATAGCAAAAGTATTCCTATTGCCAAGCTTTAAGCCTATTAACCTAGAACTTTAAAAACTGATTATTTTATACAACGGATATTGTAAGATTTCAGGTGCAATTTTCATACGGGCAGTAAATTGCCGGCAACAGTACATTTCCAAATTTCTGCGATCACACGCGAGTCCTTTCACGCAACTCCGTAATGACTACGCTTTGACAGCTCCAAATGAGCTTTCAAGTTGCCGCCTGTGCGGTGTTCGGTGATTCATGGCCCCGACTTTATTGATTGCAAAACACTCGGATAGCATAGGTCTACTAAATGTCGAACTTTATTTATTTACGACTAGCTGATGCGTGCGACTTCGTCCGCGTGGATAGAAGTTAGCCTTAGGAACAAGTTAGTCTAGCCCCACTACAGAGGCGCGGCGCAGCGCGGCACGTAGCGGCAAGTATTCCTTGTACAATTATGTCGCAGCAACGACCTCAATTTACATAGACAGACAAAGAAAGTAGACTTATTTTACTACGAGTAAGGCCATCTTGTCTGAAAAGCGGGACAGCGCTATGGCGCGGACTAGGACAGGCTCATACAGGCGTGGAGCATGCACCACAAGTCGGACGTGCAGCTTTTTTCTATGAAAGGGCCCATCTAGTACCTACATATATATCGATGTGTCGCAGTTCATCTCCGTGCCGCGTCGCTTACCCGTTGTCCTGTGTGAGCGACAGAAGCGACGCCATAGAAAATGACAGACGTATCTACGTGACAACGTAGGCCATCTAGAAGGGTCAGCTACTGTTATATACTGTCGCGTCTTGTCGCGTCACGTCGCGTTGCCGCGTTTGTCGCTCACCTAGATCTAGTTGTTGAAAAGATTCTATTCGATAACATTTTAAAACTTATCATTTTTGTTTCGGTAATGTTGCCGTCGTCAGACTAAAGCAAATTGTATTGTTGATGTGACTTCAAAGTACAATACTCCCCTAAAATATCACACTAATTGCACATGCTATTTCTCAAAAACACCGCTCCCCCGACCGTGCCTGTACGAAATGAGTAATGGATCCTAAATTAAACCTGCCTGTTTATGTCAATGAGTATAGGTGCCTGCGGAGGTTAGGTTTAGGTACAAACTATACTCATTAGCTGTTATTAGTTTACACACTATACTCATTAGCTGTTATTAGTTAGATTTAGCTTTTCAATTCAATTCAATAAAAATGTTTTTTATCTGAATCTACCACTGGTTCGGAATGACATTCCTACCGAGAAGAACCAGCAAGTATATAGCTATACTCATATAGTCCAATTCTATACATAGAGATAGGTACTTAATGAGAAAACCCTTGGCCCATTTTCGTTTCAATTATTTCAACTTTATTTTTAAACCACACTATTATTGGTCAATAGTAAATACAAAACCAGATAATCCTAGTAATGAGGAGATTTGTAGGAGAACCAGATTAACCGATATAGCTCGACGAGCTTAAGTGGCAATGGGAGGGGCACATAGTTCGAAGAACTGATAGGCGTTAGGGTCCTAAGGCGGCCGGAAAGGACAGCGTTGGACGATCCCCAGACCAGGTGGATGGACGATCTCAAGCGGCTGGGAACCGCTGAAAGCAAGCGGCAGAAAACCGTGTCCTGTGGAGATCCTTGCAGGAGAGATCATCGATGTAGAATTTGAGTATTCGATGCAGGAGACCGTTGTCCAGCATTGGTTGAGACGACGACTAAGTAGATAGTTGAGCAGTCATATCCGCACCAGCGTGAAAAACAAAAACAGGTTAAAAACAGGTTAAGGTTTATTTGATAAATTGATTTTCAAAACCTTTTAATTCATTTTGAAAATCATTTTATTAAAGAAACCAAGCCGTTATTCGAACACGACTATGCCAGAGAAAGATTTACCGTTCTATATTAGTTACGTAACAAATATTACGACTGACTTGTGGGTTGCTGGATGCGAAGCCGGTTGCTTCCATGCAACTTTGTCATCGAGAAAATCATCAATAGTATTTTTAACCGACTTCCAAAAAAGGAGGAGGTTCTCAATTCGGCGCGTATCTTTTTTTTTTTTTTTTAATGTATGTCGGTGCATATCTCCGTGGTTTCTAAACCGATTTGAATTTTTTTTTTTACATTGGCTAGAGGAAGCTCACGAGGTGGTCCCATAAAAAAATCTGACTCCAAATCCTCAATCCTGATGCTGTAGGTGTACCTACGTCTCAAAACTAGGGAGTTAGGAGTTTTGATGGTGAATTCATATAGTAGGTATCAAGTCACGTGTATACGATACAACTCTGAGTCCCAACTCCTCAACCCTGAGTCCCAACTCCTCAACCCTGATGCTGTAGAGTACAGAACTCCTTAAAAAATAACGATTTAAGATTTTTTTATGATGAATTAATATTGTAGGTGTCAAGCAACGACTTCATACTTAAACCCAAGTCCCAACTCCTCAACCCTGATGCTGCAGGGTACAGAACTCCTTAAACATAGTGGTTTAGGATATTTTTATGGTGAATTAATATTGTAGGTGTCAAGCAACGACTTCATACTTAAACCCAATTTCCAACTCCTCAACTCTGATGCTGCATGGTACTGCACTCCTAAGCCGTAGGGATTTAGAGTACACTAAAAAGTTAAAAATAAAAATTTTTTCCAAAAAACCGACTTCCAAAGCCACTGTAAAGTAAAAAATAATTTTGATTTCTACACACTATGTTGAAGTCGGGCGAGTATAACAAAGATAGGCATAGTTGACGCGTCAGGTTCGCCCGACTTCAACATAGTGTGTAGAAATCAAAATTATTTTTTACTTTACAGTGGCTTTGGAAGTCGGTTTTTTGGAAAGAATTTTAACCTCTACTTAACAGATGCTGTTTACTGTGACACAGTCTTTAAATTTTTGAAATGACAACTCCAGAAACTCTTTTGATATTACCATGTTATAAAAGCGTAGGTACACTCGACTCCACTAAGGATTTCTGCACCTTGCGCACACGATATGACGCTGTTACAAGCTAATGGCGGTTTCTAGTACATCGATTGTGAGTACTCACTTATTTGCTTATAAAAATTAATGTTCCGCCTGACAAAGACTATAATTATTATAAATGTATTGAGAAGGCACTGTTAGTATACATATCTCTTATTCTCTAAATTTTTCACGAAGAGACTCGCGTGATCCGAGTCTTTAAATAGAACGGAAAAATATTTAGTTAAAATAAAAAGGGGATTTCACAGTTTCAAAACTATCTAGATATATTTCAGAGTTTCACGGCGATCGATACAGGCTTATCACAAATGATCCTAAATCCAGACTGGGGCTCAATCGAGAAGATTTATGACGCTCATCTGGTCAAGGGTGCGCGGTAATTTGTCGAGGCTGCTGCGGGGGAGGGGTAAGAGATAGGGTTACCAGACTTCAGCATTTGTGCTGAGCTCTGGATTTTTAGGTCTTCATTGCAATCCAAATTCCAATTGATCAGACATTGAATTCCGGTGTGTTTTTAAAAATGTCAGGTTCTTTGGTAATTTTTATGGAATTCAAGTTTAAGTTTGTATTGCTTTATTTGTAGAAAACTAAAAAAACATCACAATTAACTAAAACTTATGATCTACATAAAAAAAAAACTTTAATTTCTCCATGCAAGCATCTTCTAAGCAAGCGCGCTCCACCTTAAGCTGCATCAAACAAACAAATATTTGCGGCAATAATGTCAAGTATTTTTATAAAAATCGGGTTTGTTGTCAGGCTTTTCCAGTGAGTTATCTGGTAAATGCAGTAACCCTAGTAAGGGGTAAAAGGTAAAGGTACCCTAGTAACTGTACCTGGTGTTGTCATGAATGCGATTTTAGCTGATAATTAATTATTTTTGAAAGTTATAATTACGTACTATAGGTATCTGTTACTAGTGTAGGTCTTGTGGCTTGGATCCGGTCATGAGTTCCTGGGCTCGGACCTATGCCAAAAAATAAAGTCAAAGTTATTAATTAGATTCTTCTTTAAATAAATTTTCAATACCAGCCCCGAGTTGTGAAGTTACCAAACCACAATCAAGGTGTGGGAGAACCCGCATATGATACACGATTTATGACTATATATGCTAAATCCATGCTAATAGTTAATAGTTAGTATAAATGCGAAAGTGTGTCTGTCTGTCTATCTATCAGTCCGGTGACTAGTCGGTATATCTGTCTAATATGCTTTCGCGGCCCATCTCTTGGATCGATTTTGATTTTGGTACTGGAATTAGTTGCAACCCCCTAATTTTTATTCCGGAAAGTTAAAGAGTTACCTCGATAATTGTTATACTTTGAGAAATACTAAAGATATAATATTCAAAGAAGTTTCAGTATTCGATCATAATAAACCAACCAGTCATACCTTAAACGACCGTTCGTAAACGTGATAACAACATCAAAAGTATCCAGATCATCAAAACAAACCCGCGGCGCGGTCGATATCTTGCCGTGACTGTGGATCGTAAAACACTGCCTGTAGAAAAAACGCTCCTAGTAAAAAAAAAAACATTAAATTACATTGTAATAAGCCCCGACGCCAAAACTCCGGTGGTCGACCCGGAGTGGCATTTTATTCTAGATTCTCCACGAGGGAAATACGCGGTTAAGTGCGAATGGATCAACGTAGCAATTTCAAGCCTTCAGTGTTAGAGCAATCATCTCTCTCTCTGCGTCGTATTCCTTATTACTGAGAGTCGTGAACTCATGACCCCTTTCCATTAATCAAATAATGGTCGGAGTTTTCTTGGGATAATAATGCGGTGGGTTCCCACATCCTTCCGCATACGACTCGACTAAGTATTTAAACTCTTAGGTTTTTGTAACGATTATTATAAGATGTTTGTGATAATAACCGGAACCGACGGCTAAACGTGCTCTCCGAGGCACGGAGGAAACGAAACGGCCAAAGTACCTCCAAATTCTATCACCCATCCAGTTATCGACTTGGGTCAACGTTGCTTAACCTTCGCAATTGACTGATATGCGTTGTCACAACTAAGCCGCTCGACCCTCCACAAACATACTACATACAAAAAACGTTTGCCTTGTGAACTAAACTTCCGCGTCATTCACTTTTACATGAAGCGCGCAGTATATGCGACAGGACAAAATGTCGTTCGCCCTTAGATTTGAAATGAAAATCGCTTCCTGAAGTTGTCATTAACCGTCAATATCATAATGAGAAATCTTCACACACAAATTCCAAACCTGTCCAGTGGTTGGTACGATTTACTTGATGATTTGACAGCATTCTTTTTTTATCCAATACAAGTTAGTCCTGTACTACGATCTCACCTGATGGTAAGTGATGATGCAGTCTAAGATGGTAGCGGGCTAACCTGTTAGGAGCATGGCAGTTATATTAATCCCTTACCCCTATTGGGTTTCTACACGACATCGTACCGGAGCGCTAAATCGCTTGGCGGCACGTCTTTACCGGTAGGGTGGTAACTAGGCACAGCCGAAATCTCCCACCAGGCCAGACCAGGGAAAATTCAGAAATTATTAAAAAAAAGTAAAAAGCATTGTAAAAGTTTATTCAGTTTCGACACAACCGGTAGGTACCTAAGCTAAATCTTCGCAGTCCGATTCTGGTAGATTTATTTTACTTCATAAATTTTAAAGTACTTCATCAGCTTTACTCATCCGAAATATAACCCGTTGCCCGTTTAACTTATTTAATATCTTCATCGCTGAAAGTACACGCGATTATTAACTTTAAGTGTATTATATTATGAATTAAATTACAATAACAGTTGGAAAGTACGTCTGACCGCCATTCGAACCTCCGTTACATTTTCTTTAATACTTTAATCTCCTTTCAACGGTGTATTAATAATTAAAAGAGGGTGGAATGATGATTCTGAATCTTTTGTTTCAAAGAAATATCTTCCCTTGTAGAGAACTTTGCAATAAGAGAAATTCTTATGATAACACATCTTTACTTCTATACTAATATTATAAATGCAAAAGTTTGTATGGATGTATGGATGGATGTTTGTTACTTACTCAGTCACGGCCGAACGGCTGAACGGATCTGGATGAAATTTGGCACAGAGATAGACTATAGTCTGGAATAACACATACGCTACATTTTATCCTGAAAAATTAGAGTTCTCGCGGGAACCAAAACACCTCAATCCACGCAGACGAAGTCGCGATTTGACTGAAATTTACATGATTATAGCTTATGACTTGTAAAATCAAAATCCGTGTGGGAGACTCGGCATCATTTACTCAGTAAAAGAATAAGTCAAGCATCTATTTCATCACAGAGCAGTTTCCGAAACGCTCTTTCCAAGTCTGAAAGTCTCGCTCCATGCAAATCTTTTCCGGAGATTATACTTCGCGACTCGGATCCATTCGCATAATGAGGCACGCTTTAGAAGATCACCTTTTGTTTTGTTTCGAGGTGCTTACAGCTTTCACTCGGGATTAACAACTTATTATGAATTGGGCCTGCAGTACTCGCGAAGAATTACCCAGAGGCCAGAGCCACTATAAAAAGCTTTTGTTCTGTGCGGTAGGAAATTGTGGCTAAATTATTTTATTTTTGGAAAGCGTTTTATACTCGTAGATTGTAGAATAATGCATTGCTTTGCTTTACATTTCATTTTATTGAATTTAGCCTGTTTCATAATATCATCTATATAATGGATAAAATCCATTGTGATGGACAAAAACTTCATTATTTTATAGTCATAAACTTGCACCCATAGATAATACACTATATTATGCTTGCACCCACGTACCCATCATAATTTAAAACTTAGTTATACATGACTATTAGGTACCTATTCTGTTGTTATGCTCAATTTTTTATTTCACATTATTCATATACAGGTGTCTCGTAAGATACGTCTTGAGAGTCTCCTGAGGAGAGCCTGCAAGAAACTCAGCAGATACTCATTTCAAAAAAGCAAATTACATAAGTAGCCTGGAATAGTACCTAAAAAGTGTATAACCGCCACGTTTGTGTGCAATGTCGTCAAGATCAATCACGTCGCACTGAGATACGTAGTACCTAATAACCTACCAGGTGCCCAAACTTACCATTGAACATATTTGGGATTTTACCAAAAGACTTACAGACCTACCAGGTTTTGAGACTGTCAGACTTTTCCCAGGACCCACTATACCGCCTAAATACAAGTTATAATGTAAGGGCGAAAACTATGGACAACATTTTTTGTCTGACGGAAAAAAATCCACGCCATTTACACTTCACTCACGTCCATGCCCTGTGAAGCGAACGTTTTATCCTGTCGTGTCCGCAAAGACTTGTCAGTAAGTTGGTATTCTGTTTGTTGCAGGATGGAGGACACGGTGCGCTCGCTGCTACAACACAAAAGCCGCGTGGAAACTTTGAAGCAGGAGAAGGCCTCGCTGTCCTCCGCGCTGGAGGTACGTCTATACTCTATACTTATTTTAAGGGTTAATTAGTGTACCTGGTGGGAGGCTTCGGCCGTGGCTAGTTACCACCCTACCGGCAAAGACGTGCCGTGCCGCCAAGCGATTTAGCGTTCCGGTACGATGCCGTGTAAAAGCCGAATAGGGGTATGGGTTTAATATAACTCCGATGCCCCTAACAGGTTAGCCCGCTACCATCTTAGGCTGCATCATCACTTACCATCAGGTGAGATGGCAGTCAACTAGTAATGGATAAAAAAGGGCCGTTTCTCTAACTCCATGTAATGCTAAACCTACGAATGATGTTTGACAAATAATATGGTATAGGAGTTGGAGAAATCGCCCCTTAGTTTTTTTAATCTATTACAAGTTAGCCCTTGCTACGATCTCACCTGAGGGTGAGGCTAACCCGTTAGAGGCATGGCAGTTCCGCATGGCAGAGCAACCAGATCCGTTCAGCCGTTCTGGCGTGATTGAATAATAAACATCCATACATTCATCCATCCAAACTTTCACATTTATATAAATACTAGCTAATACCCGCGACTTCGTCGGCGTGGATTGAGGTTCTTCGGTTCCCGCGGGAACTCTTTAATTTTCCGGGATAAAAAGTAGCCTATGTGTTATTCCAGACTACAATCTATCTCTCTGCCAAATATTTGATGATTCCCGCGACTTAGTCCGCGTGGACCAAATTTTTTCGATTCCCGCGGGAACTCTTAAATTTTCCGGGATAAAAAGTAGCCTATTTCCTTCCCCGGGATACAACCTACCCCTGAACCAAATTTCATTAAAATCGGTTGAACAGATAAATTTTTTGATTTCCACGGGAACCATTGAATTTTCCGGGATAAAAAGTAGCCTATGTTACTTAAAATACCTCCAAGAATATGTGTACAAAGTTTCATGATGATCGGTTGAGTAGTTTTCGCGTGAAAGCGTAACAAACAAACTTACATTCTCCTTTATAATATACTAGATGATTCCCGCGACGTCCGCGTGGATTTATGTTTTTTGATTCCCGCGGGAACTCTTCAATTTTCCGGGATAAAAAGTAGCATATGTCCTTCCCCGGGATACAACCCGTCCTTGTACCAAATTTTATCAAAATCGGTTGAACAGATACATTTTTTTATTCCCGCGGGAACTCTTCAATTTTCCGGGATAAAAGTAGCCTATGTCCTTCCCTGGGATGTAACCTATCTCTGTACCAAATTTCATCAAAATCGGTTGAGTAGTTGGGCCGTGAAAGCGTAGCAGACAGACAGACAGACAGACAGACAGACAGACACACTTTCGCATTTATAATATTAGTATGGACTAGCTAATGCCCGCGTCCTCGGCCGCATGGATTAAGGTTTTTTGGTTCCCGCGGGAAGTCTTTAATTTTCCGGGACAAAAAGGATCCTAAGTGTTATGCCGGACGATAATCTATCTCTGCGCCTTTCAACCAGATTCTTTCAGCCGTGCTGGCGTGAAACAAACATCCATCCAAACTTTCGTACTCGTAATATTAGAATATCTAGATAATCCATACTAATATTATAATATAAATGCAAAAGTGTGTCTGTCTGACTGTGAAATTATAGCTTACTAGATGATTCCCGCGACTTCGTCCGCGTGGACCAAGTTTTTTCGATTCCCGCGGGAACTCTTCAATTTTCCGGGATAAAAAGTAGCCCATGTCCTTCCCCGGGATGTAAACTATCTCTGTACCAAATTTCATCAAAATCGGTTGAGTAGTTAGGCCGTGAAAGCGTAGCAGACAGACAGACAGACAGACAGACAGACACACTTTCGCATTTATAATATTAGTATGGATTAATAAATTAATAATATTAATAATTAATTATATTAATAAATTAATAAATTAATAATATTAATAATTAATAAATTAATAAATTAATAATTAATAAATATTAATAAATTAATAAAATAATAAAATTAATAAATTAATAATAAATAAAATTAATAAATTAATAATTAATATATTAATAAATTAATAATTAATAATAATAATTATTAATAATTAATAATAATAATAATTAATAATTAATAATAATTATTATTAATAATTAATATATTAATATAAATTAATATATTTATAATATTATTAATATAGTATGGATATGGATATTAGTATGGATTATTAGTAGGGATTAGTATCGATATAGATAGGACTTATATAGATAGGAATTTATTATCAAGTCCGGCATCCGTTTTTCACGTATTGCCACGTTAGAAAGAAAGAAAGAAAGAAAACGTTTTTATTTGATCACAAAAATGAAGCTTAAAACTATTATACTCGTAACACGGTTCACGGTCGCTTCACAACACTAGCCCGGGAAATATTGCTGTGTCGTTAACTTTAATAATAGTAGGTTGATAATTATTCCTAGGATTGCTTGAGCTTCAGACAGCGCAAAGTATAAATTACTTTTATATAATTTCATGGCAAGCCTGAATGCAGGGAACCTACCGGAAGTTCTGAGGATGCGTTTAAATTAACTTTATAGAAAAGCTGTCCTATATAGTCTATAAATTTTTTGTTGGTATTTGCTTACAACACAACACTTTTCTGAGGGAAATTCCAATATTTTTATAGCTTAGATGGTTTTAACAAAATATATTCAATGCATCTGTTCTGCATATCGAAGCTGCAGTAAGTAGGCCTAACTTTATTTCATCTCGACTCATCGAGTTTAATTTAATTTCTGCTTCACTTATTGGCTGTCCGTTTACTATCTAACTTTTCCTCAACTCTGTGCCTGTTCACTTAGTTAAGCAAGCGTTTCCAAGGTACTTCGTTCACGGTTAGTACACAAACCTGGCGCGGGTTAAATTGAAATTGCAACTAAACTGTGCACCCGGAACTTTTGCTCTCAGCAAAATAGAGTAATATGCCACTCTACTGTGCGTTCTTTTTTAAGTTTAAAAAGTTCAAAAAGACAAATATTTCGATTCAAACGTAGACCGGGAGGGAACGCTTAATGAATTAAAACTGTCTGGTGTAGAACTGCAAAAAGAAAAAACTTTGTTTTTATTAGGGTTCCGTACCCAAAGGGTAAAAACGGGACCCTATTACTAAGACTCCGCTGTCTGTCTGTCTGTCTGTCTGTCTCCAGGCTGTATCTCATAGACCGTGATAGCTAGAAAGTTGAAATTTTCACAAATGATGTATTTCCGTTGCCGCTATAACAACAAATACTAAAAATTAAAAAAATATATATATTAAGGGGGGTCCCCATACAATAAACGTGTTTTTTTCGTATTTTTTTGCTCAATATTAAAAACGGTAACAGGTAGACGGTTCAAATTTTCACAGAATATTAACTTGTATATTACCTTTCAAAATAAATAATTAAATATCAATAAAGTAAATATTAAAGGGGGGCTCCCATACAACAAACGTAATTTTTTGATATTAACAGTAAACCTCTACAAACAAAGTTAGTTTTGCGGTTCATTAACAAAGGTAATTATACCTACTTCTTGAGTACGGAACCCTCGGTGCGCGAGTCCGACTCGCACTTGGCCGGTTTTATTTTTTTATCATTATGAAGACCTCTAACTCAGCGGTGTGTGCTGCAGCGTTGTCCGGTTCAAATATACTGACTATAATAGCCCTGTGATAATTGAATAGAAATATTTTTTACTAAACATAAACTTTTACTAGTGCTTTTGAATCGTCAAATAAATTTGAACACAATAATATGTAAATTAAAAAAATATTATAAATGCGAAAGTGTTGGTATGTCCTTCAATCACGCTGCAACAGAGCAACGGATCGACTTGATTTTTGCATGGGTATAGTTGAGGATGACATAGGAACTATTTTAACGCTGATATTTGAGAACCTGCTCTTAGCTGATGTCGGTTTATTAATACGGGACTAGCCTTCGCTATATGCGTTAAGCTAAAATTCCAATCCAGATATTAACCAGGATAATAACAAGTGAAAATAATTAAAATTATTAAAAAATACGACTGCTCTGCCGTAGACACACATACATACACGAACCCTGAAAACGTAATACTCCTTTTTTGGCAGTCGTGTAATAAAAAATCACATTTTTATTAAATGATATTTTTTGTGAATCACTGGATATTGAACTAATACTGTTATATATTTTTGGAATCTACTCATCATTTTCTAGATGATGATTATATAGTAATTGATCTTATTTTCGAATATTTTTTTTCAACTTTAGTCTTTAATGCGGAACCATGGTCACCCCATCAATATTTTTTTCTAAATTTTACTTGCCTATGTCACCCGAAATAAGCTAGGGATTCTAACGATACCTCTTTTATCAAAATCGGTTCAGGCGTATAGATGTTATGGTGGAATATACAAACTCACAACATACATACATACATACATACATACATACATGAACCCTGAAAACAATATACTCCTTTTTTCAGGCAGTCGTATATAAACAGGATTATCTCTTTTCCTCTTATGATTACAGTCACTCGAGAGGAAAAAGATAGAATGCTTACTGTCTTTCTAATAGCATCTGGATATGACAGTATATTTGCGTAAGTACTCTATGTCCATTAGGTGACACAACCAGGGACATCGTTATGATTTGGGTTCTTCTCATTTCGGCCATTTAGCGACATTAAAGAGCATTTATCGCACTGCAAGGGGACAGCCGATCATTTTTGGATTACGGCTTATAGCTGCCCCTGCAGATAGAGGAATTAATTTACGAAAGTACCGTACCCGGACCAGAATAACCAGACCTGAGGGAATATAAGATTCCCACTTAATTTGTAATAGTTGGGATACTTTAGTCAGGGGGTGAAGGGTTCTATTAAGTTTGGTTCGGTCATAAACTGGACGTTCTTTGAGGGATTATGAACGGCGGAGTGTGTTTGAAAGGGGGATGAGATGTTTTTTGCGTAATTAGTGGCGCGAGGGCCTTTCTTGCGGTAAGTGGTGCTTTGGCAATGTTTGGTTGGCGACAAAGCTGATTAATATATACCGGAAATTGAGTGCTCCTTTATAAACTTTCGCTTCCATATTAATTTTCAGATTTTAAATGGTTTATTTAATGTTTAGGTTAAAACATGTTTTAGGATAAACTTTCCATGCGCTTACCAATGTTTTAACTAATAAGGCTTTTATAATTTTAAAATAAACTTCCTCGCGGATGATTTAAACTAGAGAGTATAAAATTGTTAGAAAATCTTCGTCTATTTATATTAACTATTACTAAATTAGAAAATATGCCTAATAAGAATTTCAAGAACTCTTGAATAACGTCGTACAATATTAAAAAATGTAATCACGACGTTCATATCAAAAAAGCAAACATTCCAACATTCAAAGTACCCCCCGACATAAAATGGCTGACAATACGAAAATGTTTAGAGCTAGAGATATTAAAAATAGGGGCAGCATCAAATCTCGACACAATAAAAGGCAGAGCCCAGAGGTAGCATCGTTTAAGTGACGGGAAATGGGAAAATCAAAATTCGCCTTCCCCATTCAAATTCACAGATAAATGTGACGTTTCAGTTTGGAGGTACCTACTCGCATATCAACAATAACCAAATGCTCACTGTAACGAAACTGAAATATGCCATGTTTTGTTGTTTACCTCTATTCTTGTAACGCGTTTTGCTAGATACAGCTCGATACTGTCCAACTTGTAACAAAAGGTGTTTTTTTTGCATTAAGTTATGTTTGACGTCAACCCTTTTCATTAAATAACGATAAACCGTTATAAAATATTATCCAATAAAATTATTCCACGTACAATTCTTTTTGCAGGCTTTCCTTGTTGATAAGGCTACTTTTGACCCCGGAAAATCAAAGAGTTGCATAAGGTTTGTTAAAAACCTTAATTCAGATCGTCAAACTCGCAGGCACCGATCAGAGGTGAATTCTCTGTTCCTTTACTGAATTTCTTGACAGAAAACCCAATACTTAATTATGGCCCGACCCGGGATTCAAATCCGCGATCGAACCGGGACTCGTCAGCCGAAATGCTAACAACTAGACCAACGAGGCATTCATAGTGTACAAAACGTACGAAGCCAGAGTGGTTAGGTTATAGGTATATCGGAGAGAGGGTGGGCAAACAGTCCGGTTTAATGAAATATTTTGAATATTTGTATTTGATTCCCGCTTCCGGCAGCCAGTTTTACATGAACTTTGCAATCTTAACAGCCAATATTTTAATAACTAGCTTTAGCTTCTGGATTCTCATGAATATTAGGCATGTTTTAAGCAACTAAGAGCAACCCTTTACCTTACACCCTTGTATATGTACTCAGGAGTTAGGTAAATGGGTTTGAAATCAAAACTAAGGACCTTTCAAATTTCAGCCTGCTCTCGGACCGTTGATCTATTGATGCTATCTATACTATCTATAAAAAGGATAGGTTAAACTGACTAACTGGCATATAAAGTTAGCTACAGCTTAAACAGCTGAGTCTAGAATCTTGAGATTTTACAGGTATAGTCATAGGTAGGTTTTGACGGAGACACCCATCAACATCTATATATATGTAGGTACTATATGGGCCCTTTCATAGAAAAAAATTGGGCATCCAACCTTTAGAGCACGCTCCTAACCTGTATAGCCCTGTCCTTGTCCCCGCCATAGCGCTGTCCCGCTTTTCAGGCTAGATGGCGTTAGTAAAATAGGTCCACATTCTTTGCTTGACAGGGCCCGTCTATGTAATTTGAGGTCGTTGCCCAATGCCCATTAAGGATTTTCACAAATTCCAGGCAAAACCAAGTCGCAACCTGTGCATATAATTATCTATTAGATTAGTTTAATGGTGATGATGCCTGTATCGAAAATAAATTATTTATTTTATAATTAAATAAATAGAATTTCTTCCAGAAGACCGAAAATCCACTGTAAGTCTGTTTGATAACCATTTGAAACTATTGATTAAAAAAGAAAAGTGCGTCGAAACTTGATGACGTCACACCGCCATTTTAAACTATCTTATATTATTTATTGAAGAAAAATGTCTTTCAGTTAATCTCGTCACAAGTATGTATTCATAATGATTAAAGAGTTGCTAATTTGATTGAGTCCGCAACATCATTTAAAAACATATTAAAATCACAAATAAAAGAGTAGCACCACACTGTAGGAAGCTTATTTTATGCTGGGCAAATTTTGCAGAGCGGGGCCTTCGGTGAATTTTTAATTCGCCAGCTTACGGAATATTTGGGGAACAATTTGAGACTTAATATTTCATAATGTTAAAGCTTCGGATTTTCAGAGTGAAAGTTTTTATGAGATATTTGAAGAGCATTTTCGTGCAACTTGCGAGGCCTTTCTTTTTCGAGAATATTTTCGTCTTAAATTAGGTAATATTGAGCGTCAGACAGATTGGTTGTGAAGGGAGAGTGATGTTGAGAACGTTACAAATTCGTTTCTGTGTTGATAACCGATTTATAAAATGGAGGCAGTTACCATAATATAAGAAGGACGTATGGCTTAGATGTTACATTGCGTATTACTCGATTGCGTCAATTACAATGTTATTAGGTATAGCTGTATGTCCATTCAATAACTGGATGGGTAAAAGACATTGAAGGACCTTATTAAAGCTTTTGTTTTCTCGAAGAGTCCCGGTTGCACTAATTTAAATATATTACCTACTAGCTAATGCCCGCGACTTCGTGCGCGTGGATCGAGGTATTGTGGATCCCGCGGGAACTCTTTAATTTTACGGGATAAAAAGTACCTATATGTGTTAGTCCAGACTATAATCTATCTCTGTGCCAAGTTTCATCCAGATCCGTTCAGCCGTTCTGGCGTGATTGAGTAACAAACATCCATACATCCATACATCCATACATCCATCCATCCAAACTTTCGCATTTATAATATGTATTATTATTATTATTATTACCTATATCTGTCTATTTACGTATATCTACAAAAGTAACTGTTGTTTCTTGCCGGCTCTTCTTTGAAGAATCTTCTTTACGCACAGGTATAATGTATGTGTCACCATACATTTACTCTGCATTCAACTCGCGCGCGAACTGTAGTTGAGTCTGTAGAGTTGAACCTGTAGAGAGTAGAGTAAAAACGTTTAATGTCAACAATAAAACAATGGAAATGGGTCACAATCATTGAAGTATAAATGATCACGACCCTCAGCAATGACGCAATACGACGCAAAAATAGAGTGGACTAGACACGTAGAGTAAGAGTGGCCATAACCAATGTAAGGACATGAAAACGGCGGAAAGCGGGAAATCGGCTGCACAATGCCTGGGGTTTCCCGGCTTAAAAGCCCCTCCTCTAAACAATAATTCAGCTTCACCCTTCCGAAGTGCAAGGGTGCAGTTACTGAGGGCAGCGGCGATAGGGGTGGGAAGCTTATTTTTCATTACTGTCGATCAAAAGTTTTATTTTTGTGTTAATATAAACTAAAAATCGCGTTGGAACTTTCCGTTTTGCCAGAATAAAAAGTAGCCTGTTATTTTTTGAGATGCACCCTGTCTCTGGACTGTGTGAGCATTGTGTAAATATAGTCCCACCAACTTATCTGGCCCAGTGGCCAAAATTGAAACTAATTTTTGTGCCTGTTTAGTTTTTAGTTTTATTTTATTTTTAATAGATACTAGCTACGCTGGCACCGGATTAAATAAGTTTGTCGGACTATAGCAGACAGGCAGACAGATGTCA
This sequence comes from Erebia epiphron, assembly GCA_963932025.1. Lineage (NCBI taxonomy): Eukaryota > Metazoa > Arthropoda > Insecta > Lepidoptera > Nymphalidae > Erebia > Erebia epiphron. The sequence continues at coordinate 25,902,248 of OZ009948.1, forward strand.
ATCTGTCTGTCACGTAGACGTATAAATTCAAAAATGTGTCTGTCTGTCTAGACACTTGCATGTATAAAATATTAGTAGATATAAATTACTGGATGTTAGAGTATTAATGAGTAGCTCCTGCTGTAATGTAATGTTTAGACCGATGGTGTCGGCACTCTTTTAGATACAACAGCAACAAACAACAATATATACAAATTCTTTATTTACCTATCTTTATTTGCCAGGATTGACAGCGTCAACGTAACATCATAAAATTTTTTCCCGTATTTTTAATTTTATTTTCAATTTACAAAACATTAATAATTTTGATAATTAATAGTAAATTATCCCAGTACCCATATTTTTGAAACTCTTATGGAGAATTCGTAGCGCGGAAGCCTTTTCTTATACTTATACCTATTGGTAGAGTCACCAACCAAGTTCTACGGCATCAGCTGCAGTCAGTAACTGAACTGTGTATGTGTGTGTTACGGGAATAGCATGCAGCTCAAAAAGCGATCTCGTGCGTTTTCTATCCGACGCCTTGCTTCACGTTTTACGCCACATGCGTTCCCTTTAAGGTCGCATTAGCTACAGGGGAATGCAAATAGCCCTGTGATGGAATTATACACCCGTCCTAGACGAACATCCCGGCCTCACGCGTTAAGTTGTGTTATTTATAATATTTATGTTAATTTTATTAATTATTTGTTTTATACTTGCTCTATATTTTTTAAGTAAGTTATTAACTAATCGCTCTGTAATGCACCGTTGCGCCAGGGCAGGTAATCTTCATGAGATTCAGCCTACTGTGTCCCTGGAGGATCGAGTACAGTGCCCGGATTGCACTGGCTTTTTAAAAGGACAGAGAGGTCTAAAAATTCACCAAAGTAAGTCTCACAAAAACGTTCCTCTTTCTGTTCCTGATTTTAACCAAATCCAAAATCCAGACTTTTCCTGTCCTGAACTTCCCTTTTGGCAGATACTTTCTTCTTTCAAGACATCCAAACCTGTAATTAAACGCATTCCACGCGGTGCTCGTCTCTCCGTGGCTACCGCTCTGACACATTCAATTAAGGCGGTGGTTCAACACAACACACAGCGCGCCTGGGAGCATCTTCTGATTTTTCCATATGCTGTGCTTCACGTCAGTTTCGACAAGAACAACAAAAGCTCTCTAACAACCAGAATAAAGGAAAATTGCGTGAAGTATAGCGCGTATGGAGAATCTGCACCTTCTTTGAACAGTGTCTCGGCCCACGTTCAAAATTTAAGGTTTTGCACAAAACCTGTCTCTGAGTCTGCAACTTACAAACTTGTGGAAAGCAGACTCAGTGATGGTGATATTAAAGGCGCTGCACGTATCCTCTTCTCCAGTGACACAGTGGCTCCTGCATCACCAGAAACACTCTCAGCTTTGGAAGAAAGACATCCACCTCCAGCAGCCTCTCTTCAACTCCCCCCGGCACCATGTCAGCCTGACTGTACTGCAGTTATTGAAATTATCTGCCAGGACGTTTACGAAGCTGTTATGTCATTTCGGAAGGGCTCCGCTGGTGGTTCAGACTCCCTGGCACCGCAACATTTAAAGGATCTCATTTGCTGTGGAAACGGTGAAGCCGGCGTGGCCCTTCTTAGGGACTTGACAGCGCTAGTCAATTTAATGTTGTCCGGGCGAGTGAGCACTGAAATTACTGACGTACTATACGGTGCAAATTTCTGTGCCTTGAAGAAAAAGGATGGCGGCATTAGGCCTATCGCAGTTGGCACAACTTACCGCCGCCTCGCAGCTAAAATTTGTAGCAGAAAAATTGCGCCAGCCCTAATTGATTATTTCCAGCCTGTCCAACTAGGCTTTGGCTCGCGGGGTGGCTGTGAAGCCGCCGTCCATTCGGTCAGGACCTTTTTAGATCAAAACTGTGGTGAGGTGCTGCTGAAGGTGGACGTGAAGAATGCTTTTAACTCCGTAGATAGGGGTGTCCTGCTAACTGAGGTGAAAAACAAAATCCCAAATTTATATAATTTCCTTTGGCAGTGTTATAGTAGTCCCTCAAAATTAACATATTTTGGCAACAAAATATCATCTGCTGTTGGCTGCCAGCAAGGCGATCCTCTAGGCCCTGCAGTGTTTAGTCTCGCCATCCATCCTATCGTCCAACGCCTTCAGTCTAAACTTAATGTTTGGTACTTGGACGATGGGACCTTGGGTGGTGATACAGAAACCGTCTTAGACGATCTTTCCAGTCTTGTCAAAGAGTTCCAGGCGATTGGTTTGGAATTAAATTTTGCCAAGTGTGAACTCTTTGTTTCGGACGTATGCACCTCGAAAGATTTGGCTATTCAAAAATTCAAATGTTTGGCACCTAACATTAAGATTATTGATAAATCTTCCCTCCGCCTGTTGGGCTCCCCTATCCTCGATGAATCATTCCCTTCTTTCTTCGAGGAAAAAATTCAAAAATTTTCACAGTGTTCCATCCGGCTATCAAAAATTAACGTCCATATGGCTTTTACAATCATCCGGTTCTGTCTTTTCGTTCCAAATTTTACCTACACTATCCGGTGTTGTCAGCTGTGGAAGCACACTGAGCTGTTGAACAGCCTTGACAATATGGTCAGAAATTGTTTAGCATCTATTTTAAATATTAATTTAGAAGAGCGAGTATGGATGCAGGCGTCACTTCCTGTGCGACTGGGGGGCCTGGGCATCAGATCTATCTCTGGTGTCGCTCTCCCCGCTTTCTTGTCCTCAGTCCATGGCACCCTAAATTTATCCCAAAAGATTCTTGCGGCCTCTCTAGATGATTTCGTCATTAGTTTCATGGACGAGGCCAAGTGCGCGTGGACCCACGCCTGCCCAAACCGCGAATTCCCGATATCCCTCTCGTCACAACGGCAATGGGATGGGCCGATCTGCGAGCTAGCGCGGAAAAAGCTTATTGACACGTGCTCAAGCTTTGCAGATCGTGCCCGCCTTCTGGCCGTGGGTGAGTGGGAATTCGGTCTGTGGTTGCAGGCTCTCCCGTCGCCCAACACAGGAACCTTAATTGACTCTTCCGCTTTTGGGATAGCTGCGGCGCTTCGTCTGGGCGCATCGTGCTGCGCTCCACACCGCTGCCATTGTGGCTCTGCCGTCGGCCGACTCGGTCACCATGGTCTCTCCTGCGTCAGCAGCGCAGGGCGTATCCCCCGTCACGCTAGCCTGAATAATATAATCCGTCGGGCCTTTGCCACTGCCGGATATGCGGCTATTCTGGAGCCAGTTGGGCTCATGCGAGACGATGGCAAGAGGCCCGATGGTATGACCCTGGTTCCTTGGAGTTTGGGGCGGCCCTTGGTGTGGGATGCCACGTGTGTCGACACCTTGGCACCGTCCCACCTTCCAGGCACTGCCGTTAGGGCTGGTGCGGCGGCGGAAACAGCGGAGGGCCTCAAGGTGCGTAAATATAGCACACTGGATAGTGGCTATATGTTTGCGCCTTTTGGGGTCGAGACGCTAGGGCCTTGGGGGGCTGGGGCGCGCGGAATCTATAAGGAACTTTCTGCGCGCCTGGTCGAGGCAACACGTGACCAGAGTGCTGGTATATATTTCGCTCAGCGAGTGAGCATAGCAATCCAACGCGGCAATGCTGCCAGCATTCTGGGCACGCTGCCCACTGGTAGCGGTCTTTTAGATTAGGTTTTTAGTTTTTAGTTTTTAAATTTAGTAGTGTGTAAAATGTAAATGATTTAATTTTATTCTAATTTAATTAAAATTTTATATAATAATTGATAAATAATTAGGTAGACCTAAATTCAATATACCTGAACATGTTTTTAAGATCATTGCTTACAAACATATTTGCACGCTAGTCTCTTAGTCGCTAAATTGTAAATGTAGAACAAAATTGGAATACTAAAATTAGATAAATATTATGAGGAAACGAAATTATTTAATGTTCACTATTTTTAACGGAACCTCACAATGATGTCAATATTTACCTAACATAATATAAGATTACATTTGGGTATTTTTACAGGATAGGTGCAGATAAAATTATAGATGTAAAATTTGAACCCTGCAGAACTTTATCGATATTCGATATCTATTTCATTGCCCGAGCCTATTGCACCGGTCAGGGGGTGCATCGCTTCCCGTAGGCACCCGCGGCGCGGTGCGACTCAAATTTACACTCGCGCTATAATTGTGTTCGCCGCATATTTGGTTATTTGTAAACAGATATTTAGGGATTACGTATTCCATTACAACCATAACTAAAAAACCGAAATAGATTGATAATTTTATGTTTTGCTTCGAAACTTAGATCTGCTTCCATACAGGTTGCCTGGAAGAGATCACTCAGTGATATGGCTATTACACCCTACCTAATTGTACAGTTTTCGATTTTTTATTTTATATCGCACGGTCCAGCAACCCCGCACTGGAGATCGTGGCGTTGGCAGACCCCCACTAGGTGGTCGGACGACAACAAGCGAATCGCAGGGAGCCGCTAGATCCGGATGGCGCAAGACCAATGCTTGTGGAAGTCCCTACAAGAGACATATGTCCAACAATGGTCGACTGTCGGTTGACTGAGACGACGACGAAAGAGTTTTTATTGACTTACACCGCCCTGTTTCATAAGAAGGCTCAGGGTCACTCAGCGGGCGATGGAGAGAGCTATGATCGGAGTATCCCTGCGTGATCAAATCAGAAATGAGGAGATCCGTAGGCAAACCAGAGTAACCAACATAGCTCGAAGAGTCGCCAATCTTAAGTGGCAATGGGCGGGGCACATAGTTCGCAGAACAGATAGGCGTTGGGGTCCCAAAGTGCTCGAATGGCGGCCTCGCACCGAGAAACGCAGCGTTGGACGACCCCACCACTAGGTGGACGGATGATCTCAAGCGTGCAGCTGGGAGCCGCAGGAAACAAGCGGCACAAGACCGTGCTCTGTGGCGATCCATGCAGGAGACCTTCATCCAGCAGTGGACGTCTGTAGGTTGAGACGACGACGACGACGACGACGGCCCTGTTTCAGTAGGTCTCTGCGACTCACTTGATGTCCTTCAGTGGATCTAACAACGCTGGACTGCACTGCGGTGAGAATTCATTTCAGCACCTTAAACATCGTCTATCGGTTCTTGGAATTTTCCCCCGATAATCCCCCTTATCCCCCGATAGTCCCAGATACAGGCACTTAGTTCGGTATACCCCGCCCAGTTTCAGCTTTGCATAATCGCAACACGTCATTAAAATCTAACTAGGTATGTATATTGCTGTCCAGAGCGGAAATGCAGCCAGCATTCTTACCACCATTCCACGCGGGCATTATTTATTTATATTATACCTAATTAGGTTAGACTAGCTAGCTTTTAGTTCTATTGTATTGTTTTCAAAAAAGGAGTATTTCTCCATTTCAGCTTTACAGGCCGACATAAAAAATACAGATTTTTTTTCAGAATTACCTACTATTTGAATACTGTATCAGAAAACAGTTGGTCACTTTTTTCCACTTAGCAAAAGCTCGCATAGACAAGTAGCAAGGACTTATTGCCTGAATTCCATTCCGTTTCGCCAAACGTTTGTACACGAAGAACTCCGGAATTCCCAGCGACTAAACGATAGAAATTCGAATTGAAACTTCGAATGGTGCGTTTGGAAATAGGAACAATCTTCCGCTGAAAGCTGGATGTACAGATTGGTTTATTTGTACCGATTCCAAAAACCGGAGGAAGTTCACATTCGGCCTCATATTTTTAAGCATGATTGGGGTTTAAAAATATCTATTACTTAAGAGGGTTTTAGAATTACGTATAAAACTACTTAGCTTTTTTATAGGTATAATACCTACCTATTGGTTATTCGCTACGTAAAACTTTAAGATATAGGTAAAGATGCTCATACCTAAGTACTTTTATAATGTAACTTACTCCTACATTACATTATTGCAAAAGATAGGCGATTTACAAAACTGTTTACATTTCATAAGCGGCTCATATTGTAAGAAACTTACCTAAAATTTTAAAAAGCCAACACGTAGGCCTATAAATCGCTTTCCTAGTCATGAATCAAAATATAATACCTATAGTTAGGTACATCGTGATTGAGTAACAAACACCCATCCATACATCCAAACTTTCGAATTTATAATATGTATTAGTATAGATGGTCAATTGGCAGCATTGTCCGCATTGGGAGCTGAAAGTTGCTCGGTCGGCAAGTTCTTGCGCTGCGCTTTGCGACCGGCCGAGCGGCGGCATCTTCGTAATTGAGTTACCGCGTTCCCTCCCGAGGTAGCCTGCACCGGGAACTGCGCTAACGAAACCAATTAACCTGGCTCCATTGCTATATACGGGACGGCAATACAATTCAGTTATTCAATTCAATTCAATTTATTTAAAACATGTAGGACATACATGTGTCTCTTATGTTACGCCATGTTTCGAGTCTACCACCGGTTCGAAAAGATTCTGCTGAGAAGAGCAAACAAATGAATGAACAGCAAAATTTTTGACCACCTCTGAGCGCTGTTGTCATAACGTGCGGAGACCCCGGGTTCGATCCCCGGGAGGGTCAATTTGTGAATTTATAATTTTTGAATTTTCCGTGGTTGGTCTGGTGGGAGGCTTCGGCCGTAACTAGTTACCAGCCCTACTACCGACAAGCGTGGGTTTAATAAAACTGCCATGCCATATTCCGGGATAAAAAGTTGCCTGTCCTTTCCCGGGATACATACTATCCCTATACCAAATTTCACCAAAATCGGTTAAACAGATGGACCGAGAAAGCGTAGCAGACAGACAGACACACTTTCGCATTTATAATATTATATAGTATGGATATGGATTAATACGGATATAATCTTTTAAGCCACATTTCGATACCAAAGCAAGCAAATGTCGGATGATTGAAGCGAACTTAATAAGACAATGGAACCGCGTACTGCAGCTATTATTCACAGCTAGCAGCTCAGCCCGGCGGCGTCGATCGGTTAAGATTTATGCAGCTACCCGCGCATACAGTGGCCATTGTTAATAACGAATCAATTATCGCTCTAATAAGACAAGCCATCTACATCCAATGAATTGGTAATATACGAGTAGTTAGGTAACTGCCGTCCCTTTTGCGTCTGGTTAGTGGTTTCATTAGCGCTTTAATCGATTCACTTTCACTATTCACTTTTATTGTTTCGTTTTATTGTTTACCCGCTGTTTTTATTATGAACAGAATAGAGATGATGACAACTCAGTCAAATCAGCAACTCATTTTCAAACTTAAAAACGCGCTTCTAGTTTGTAAGTTGTATGAAAGACATTGTTGTGACGTCATCAAATTACAACATACTTTTTTCTTTAATCTATAGTTTGAAATGATTATCAAAATTAAAACTAGCCGAGGATGTCAATTTTAGGTATTTTGGAAGACCCTCTATTGAATAATCGGTAAGAAATAATTTATTTTTGACATAGGCATCCCTATTAATTCAAAAAAAATTAAGGAAAGAAGTAGGTAAGTACACCCCTGACAATAATTGATGCGTTTCACTATCAGCATAGCTCTCTCTATCAACCGCTAATTATAATTAGATATATGAAGTACTACGCACAAATGCCCTTGCATTAGCTAGTGGGTAGACTTAACAAAACCAACCAATCGGACCCCAGTTCACGCGTCACCAGGCAAAAGGCACCGTCTACACGGTACATGATTAATGGTGAACCCACACGCGGTTTAATTCCAGTTATTGCCTCAAATGGAATCATTTTGAACCCTCTTTGAACTATAGAACAAGTTACCTATTCCATGAAAACACCACTTTCTGGCGCAGTACCTATAAATTCATGAAAATATTATAATCTGTCAATGTAAGGTGGCAACCATAGATTTATTATATATTTACTACCGTAAAGCGGCAACACTGTTCACCGTCTTCTTTCTCTTGGTTTTGCAACGCTATGAACGACATTGTGCTCCTTACTAATTTTATAAAATATTTTTCACACCACTCGCTCAACAACGCCCTATTACATGGCCTGTTATCTAAGGTTAAAGTAAGACATTAAATCCCTAGGGTTATAATGTTGTACTGAAATCCATTATTCCCTAGGGTTATAATGTGATTTGAATTTAGAATCATCGCGCATCTGAAGCAAGATCTAGGAAATTCTATTCATTCCAAAGAGGTTTTATTCATGATTCTTATTGCCATATCCATAAAGTCTAATTTCGGTAAACATAATGTGTTCTCAGCAGGCGCGGCCAACTCGATTTTCGAAAACCAAAGCCGTGGCCCACTAGATTCGCACTGACGAAATTTGTTTGTCAAATCGGATAGGCCACGCCAGCTGAAAGAAGTGGTTGTATCGCGAGGTGCATGAAAAGTAGAGTATTCACCGTAGGGGTAATGCTGTATTAATCTTGGGCGTCCCTAATTCCCGCGCTACTCTCAGGATTCTAGATGCAACACCCTCGCTACGCTCGGGAGTTACTCTAAAATCCCTCGTTCCGCTTGGGATTTATCCCGGCGCCCGTGACATAATACATCGCATTACCCCCGTGGTGAATAATCTACTATAAATAGTGGAATACAAGTTTTAATTATTCATTTATTTCCATAAAATATCTTACGTATTACTAAATAATACCTTCTATTTCCTGAATATTGTGTCGCATTAAGGAATATTTAAAGAAAAGTATAGCTGTTAGAAATATAATCTTTTACAAGTACCTACTCTTAAGTGAATCTACCATTTGGATCAGAATGACCTTGTTTCTATGGTTTCTATGATCTTAGGTCTGTTCTTGAGCCGATATTTAGTTTCGTCTGGTTTAGGGCGGTGATTATCACTACAATCTTTGTACAAGTTGTCTGCAAGCCATTCTATTCCATTACTTATCTGCTTTATTTCTTTGAATACGTCCACGTCAATAATATAAATATAAACGGACAACTTTATTACCGATATATAGGGATGTTCAATGGAACAGAATGTCACCGAAATGATCTATATACCCGATGGAGTCATACCTGTACACAAGTCTACGGGCGCTGGCCGCCTCGTATTACTATATCTCGCCTTTGTGTCCTGTCGCTCTCTCTCTCATCGTGGTGTGCGTCATCTCGGAGACCTGTACATTCACATTGACTATGACATCACCGTTCGTGATGCCCTAAGACCTAATATAAACTTCTGTTAATCATAGTTAAAGATGTGTAAGTGTTCTGCCTAATTGTCGATCACGACCAGTAATAATAATCTTAGTTATAGATGTGTTAGTATTCTGCCTAATTGTCGATAAAGACCAGTAATAATCATCTTAGTTATAGATGTGTTAGTATTCTGACTAATTGTCGATAACGACCAGTAATAATCCACACATTGTCGATAACGACCTTTATAGTTAACACATTTTCGATCACGACCTTCATTTCCCCAAGTAACTCATGAGCGCTCATAAATCACGAATCAATATAACTGATTCTCGAAATACTATATATTAAGAAATCTGCCTAGGTACCTACTTAGCTTTCGATTCCACCAACTCTCGATCCGCTCCCTCATAACGCTATTTCCATGAGGCGTAAGGATTACGATTCCATTACATTCTTGGAGACCAGAAATCAACGAGTTGCTATGCAACGCGATATTCATTTATCAAGGTTTTAAATATAGAAATCACAATCTAAAGACCAATTTCCGGGTATGTCATAGATAACAGATAAACTATCACAATAGACTATAGATGCTAAATTCTCTTACCAAAGATCTGAGTATTTCGCGATCGCATATATGCACTTCGCGACACAAGTCAAGTAAAAGTTATTGTTTTTAATGATGTTTGTAGGTTTTGTTTGGTTTTCTTACTGCACTGAGGGATTTTAGCCAATCGTGATAGTATGCCAGCAATCATAGGTGATTTTGATCTTCATACCTATTGTAATAGATAAAACTACAGCGTCAGCAATTACGTGATCTATTAATGTCACATTAGAAATTTGATCCAATCTTTGATAATTCTGTATAAAAGAAATTGCAAAATACCTTCCCTTTTGATTCAAATTAGATCCCGATTCCAATTAGATCCATTAAGTACCATAGCACTTAGAACACATAGCATAAGGTAGAATTCAAATCAAAATAAAATAAAATATTATTTTTACTTGCATATTCAGCGGTAGGTATTCAATTTATTTTACGCGAACAAAAACCAAGTTGACAGAATTCCGCAATTAATATTTCTCAATCAATTATTTAACCAAATTAATTAAGAAACTCCAAGACGCGACGGCGACGCGATGGATGTTCTATACGGTTATGCCTAAAGATGAAAGTAGATTCGTTTGATGGGAAGCCAATTGCCAATTTAATTGCAAACTTGAACATCTGTGGCGCTGCTGTGTTAACAACTTGTTTATAAATAATTGAGTTTCGTTTAGGTGTAAAGAAACTTTAAATTGAACCTTTGAAAATTTAATTGAAACGGTGTTCTGGGTGTTTCTACTTCCTTAGCACACACTTCGAAATAATATGTATATCCCGTAGTTTGTTTCTTTAGTTTACCTATACAACAAACATTCCTTGGATAGGAAAAAGGTTCTTGAGTCTTGATTCGGTATTTAAAAGAAAACTTCATGTCACACAGGTAGTAGTTACATTGATTTAATTTTATTTATCCATTAGTAATCAACAATACTTCAAACTTTACATTACTAAGGCCCACTTGCACAAGGGCTTTAGTTGAGGCAAAAAAGGCAAGGGCAAATTGATTTAGTTAAATATATTAAAGCTGCCCCTTTTTGGCAAATGTATAGTTTAGTTGTATTACAAAATCCTCGTCAGTTTAAATGTCCTTGTGCAAGCGGCCCTAAGTAACTAAGTAAGTAAGTAGGTAATTATATAACTTGACATTAAATAAGGCCATATAAACGATACAACATAAAAATATGAAAACAGAATAAATAAGTTGAGTTGAAACATTCGAAAGCATCTCAGTTTTATTTTTCGAACAAATCTAAAAAAGTACATCGAATAGAACAATCAAAAAGCAGACCTTTTCACAGTCCAGTGCCGCTGTTTGCTTATTAAAAAAACAACGCAAAAGCACAAAATTACCGGGGACACTTGAAACAAAGGCTTCGCCAGCGTTGCACCTGAACCAAGGTTATGTCGAAATTAAATGCACGTACACATTGATACGTCGCCCTTCCGCGCCGTATCAACCGTCTGTTTTTACAGACAGACGTACAAACAGATTCATACCCCTTTGTATCCCCCTTGATGACTAATGAAAACCTCTTGTGACCGTTCGTTTTGACGCAATCTTCCCAACAATTTGAACCCTAACACCAAGTACCGACATCCCCAATTTGACTGGTTGATTTTACAATCCATATTTACAACCAATGTCAAATGATCTCCACGGTTTAGGTGTCCGGTTTGCAGTTTTAATTGGGAAGGACAAACATTGAGGTAGTTCAATTTAAAATGGTTTGTTTTAATTTACCCCATCCATGGACGTTCGTTTAATTTAGAGTGCTAATGATAGGTCCTTTTTGAGAGAATATTTTTATTTAAAATACTCAAAAAATGATTTAAAGTGACGAATGGCGTAACAATCTTGATAGAAAATATGTTGAATTTTGATACTCATCTGTATAAAATTTGGAACAGGGGTGGAAAAAGGGCGAAACATACAAAGTTTTTATTTACAAAAGCTATCCAAATGAATGTGAATGATGAAATGCTTTGAGTAGAATCAATACCTTTTGTACTTCTGATGTTCATATTGATTACATTATGTTATGTTTGAAATAACGTAAACTTACATAAATAATTCCCGTATTCACAAATCTAATAGAGAATGCTCTAAGAACCTATTTCAAATTCGATAGTTAATCGTAATAAATAACGATTCAGTCGATCAGTCAGGTCGATCTTTCTTTCTTTCATAGCCTGATTTAATCGATAGCATAGATACCTATAGAAAAAATTCACAAGGGCCTAATTTGCGAAATTTATTAGGGTATACTACATGCTCATACCTACTAACTCTTCTAGGAGTTTTCATGGTTGGCTGCTTTGTCTTGCCATAGAGCCTTCAGCTCATGCCATCGAATGAAAAGAAAACTCACCGTCCCACGTTCTCAGTTCAAGAGTCACATACTTGTCTCATTTGTTGCAGGCATCAGCTGCGCATTACCAAAGCCAACTTTCGGCCTTGTCGGCGGAAAACGAGAGGCTACGAAGCGAGCTCTCGGCCTTGGCGGCCGATGTTCACGACAGCGACCACGAGAAGAGGTTGGACGATGTCGCGCAGCAGGTCGTTAGAGCCCTGCTCTCACAGAAGGTAATGGGATCTTCACATCAGTTTTATGTGATTAATAGCTTTTGCCTGCGACTTCGTCCGCGTAGAATAAGGTTCCTAAAAATCCTAAGTAAACCAACTTTCATTCCCTATTTAACCTGATTGGGGGAAAATTTTCAAAAACTGTGAAATACGTATATTTCTTCGTTTTAAACCGGTAGCTCAAATACCTAGCATGTTTCGTGGATATAACTTGAAAAATTACCGACTTTCATACAAACTTTCACCCCCTTTTTTACCCCCTTGGGGGTGGAATTTTGAACCGACCTTACCTACTCTATAACTGGCCCAATTAAGTATACCTACTACAATATTACAGATTTTCTACTATCCAGTTAAGAGAACAATGTACAGCGATTAAATTTTTGAAAACATAATATAATATTAGGTATATTAATTAATTTTAATATTAATTCTTAATCATCGCAATTTCATCGATATCGATTTCATTACTGTGAGTAGCTGTCTCAATGCACGATTCCAATACCTACTTACTTAATACCGATTCCTATCTGAGCATCAACAACTCAACTTCAACAGCAAAAAAGACAACTCAGAAAGATAAAGCGCAACAAGTTTTGGAATCATCTGTAAAGTCTGAACTCTAAAGAACGCTAAACAACTTTTGAAATTAAAGCATGAATTTTTCACAACACCCACAGGAGTCGAAGTTAGTTTGAATTTCAATTTCGCAGATGGTTTTTTCTAGAAACTGAAATAGCTGTTTTTAAAATAAAGAAATCTCAAGACGCAAATATAAAAATTTCATTAATATTCTGTACTTAATTGCTTACCAGATTATGCGCGTGACTTGGACTATTAGTCGCACAAGTAGCACACAGACGGACGTACCTACACACTTTCGCATTTATAATATTAACTAGATGATACCCGCGACTTCGTCCGCGTAGTTTAATTTTTTTGATTCCCGCAGGAACTCCTTAATTTTCCGGGATGAAAGTAGCCTATAGCCCCGGGAGACAACCTTTCCCTGTGCCTACGAGTAATTTCATCAAAATGGGTTGAACATGTGGGCCGTGAAAGCGTATCAGACAGACATACTTTCGCATTCATAATATTAAGTATGAAAGTATGGATTCTTATCGTTACTTAGTAGCTACCAAAGACAATATATAAACCAGTTTAAGACTGTTCACTTCATACATTAAATCAAAGCTCGCTAAATGCGCATTAAAGTCGCCGGTACCTTGTAGTTCTTCGCACAATCTGAGATGGCGTAACTGTGCAAGCTGTTTGTTAAAATTAGTTGAATGTAAATTTGCTATTTGCTTATGTGATTTTATCAAATTTTTGTATTTTGATAATTTTATATAAATAATTAATACAAATTGAACCAAGAAAATACGATATTTCACCGATTTTACTATAATCATATAAAGAGCGAGCCTGGTAGCGCCATCTAACGATAGTATTAACCTAGAAAAAAATTTATAAGGGAGTTAATCTATACTTGGTATTATAATTAATCTATAGTAGCTACAAAGCAAGAGATAAGATAATTCGAAAAAAAGCTTTTAAAATCGCCGATAAATTACACCCCGCATAATACGATCTCTTCCCAAAGCTAATCCCGCAAAGCATTAAGATGGAAAACGAAAATTGTTTTCTCATAATTATGGGAATGTCGCTGCCCCGTGGATTACGCAACACATTCGCACATAAATCGCACGAAATGGGACACTTTAGGCTAAGCTGCACCGTAATAATTTCACCGAGCCTCCAGACCACTATAATCTTGGCATAATCTGCCCGATAATGGGAGCGTTTGTGTTTAAATCCGGTCAGAACGCGTGTGTAGATTTGGGAAAGTGAAAACTTTTCGAATAAAGTTTGCGCGGCTTGCTCTTGACAATTTCAATGTAGGTACGTGCTGAGTTGTGTGGGAGAATTCGGTTAAGTAGCAATATTGGACTTCTGACCGAAATCACTAAATAGGAATTTGCTAAATCGTTCTTCCAAACTAAGTACCTACATTATCATTCTTACAAACTGTTGTTCGAAATAAACTTTAAAATGATAAAAAGATAAGAGAAATGACAGCTGACCGTTGTCACTAGAATGTACCTACCTATATTGTAGAATAGCTTTATTATTTTACTAAGAATAGAGATTTAGAAATTGGCAACAAAATTGATAAAGGAAAACATTTTCATAAACTTAATATCGTCAGCAGCGCATATCATTTTTGGGGATGAATTTCAAAACGTCTAGTCTGGCAACACTGAAAATGATGTTTCGCTTCTCTCATCTCCCCTTGATTACCTCCCGTCAATTACTTACTCGAATTTAATTTGGCTAATGAAGCGTAATTAAAATATACGCGTTTATTTCGAAGACTGACGGAGGGTGTTGCTCAAATCCTTAAAGGGTGTAATGGAAATTACAAGTAACTGTCTTCCTTTCCTTACGTTTATAATTTAAGCCAACTTATATATTTGAGATACTTACAGTACATATGCAATACTTTGTTTATTACATACGTATATCCTGAAATATCTTCAGGAACAAATCTTATGATAGTCTAAAAAAATTACACTTACCGGAATGTCAGAAACTTTACCCACCACTCACTACCGGGCTCTACAGTTAATGTTCTAGCTTTTGACTTGCATGCGCGAAGCTATGCCCAAACATAGCTCTTAATCTTTTATTAAGTACTCCTAGTCACTCAACTTCCTTCTATCAAAATTCTTTTACAGTAACTGCTATACGGCTTTGGAACGTTCTCCCTTTGGATATTAAGCTATCCCAATCTCTTCCTATCTTCAAAACTAAATTGAAACAACATTATCTATCATTATAATCTATATATTCATCTGTCGTCTATTATATGTATATATATTTTTACATTGTTTTTATATATATAATATTTATTTATTAATATTATGTTTCAGTACACCCCTCCCGCTTTCTTTTAAAAGTTTCCTCTGCCCTAAGGTTGCCTGGAAGAGATCGCTGTTTAAGCGATAAGGCCGCATGTTGTGCCGTATCCATTAATATGTTTGTTTTCTTTTCATTTAATTTCTTTGTGTACAATAATAGTTATTTGTTATACAAGAGTGAAAAGTTGTTTTTTAACCGCGTGCTCAATTTTGATGACCGAGCAAGCGAAGGATTCTAAAATTGAATCACGAGCGCAGCGAGTGGTTCAAAAATTAGAATCCTGAGCGTCAGCGACGGAATCAAAAGAGCACAAGGTGAAAAATCTTTTCATTCGAGTGCAACACGTAACTTTTCATCCCACCTCAGCGAGGAAATGAAATACTTCTCGCGTGATTGTTGAGGGAGAAAGCTCATTTCCGCATTTTTAACAGTTTCAGTCAATTCTGTTGGCGTCAAATTAACTTCTTCGTCACTAGAATCACTCATTTTAGGTTTTCACTTATTTTCAATTTTCTTATTTTTAATCGAAGGTTTTAATTTTAAACAATATGACGTGAAAGAAAATGGTGCGCGCAAAGCAAATTAAAAAAGTACACCAAGAAGGTTACGAGTGTGAGTTTTTAACAAAAAAACGGTTGTATGGAAATTCGGCACCATAGAGGTAAAAGTAAATAGGTTATATTATTGATGTTTTGAATTCACAAACTTCATAGACGAGTGATATTTACTAACGTGCACACGATGTTCTAAATTCAATTTACTTTATCCTCAAGAGGATAATAACGGCTTTTGCATTCAGATATAGAAGCGTAAAAATACTCTTTCCGAGATGGTGGGATGATAAGTATATTTAGGAAACAGAAGTGGAGTAAAGTGAAACTAAGCAAATATAACAAACCACAATTTATTCTAGTGAACGATTACAACATATCACACATAAAATAACCAAAAAGGAACACACCCAAATCTGAACACACTTATGACTCATTAAGAGTTTCACAATAACGCAGTTTACAGCTCGGAAGGTGACAAAAGAATGACTACGCGGTAATACAGAGAGCGCTTTTTATACACGTTCCTGCCCGCTTTTATAGGTTTTAGTCGGGTACCTACACTACTCACAATAATTTTGCTAACTCGGCCTATCCTGATTGTGCGCCGCCCTCGGCTGCACCGGAAACAATTTCATCAGAAGCAGGAAGGGCTGGTGTGCGTATGCCATCTTCATTAGCTCCCCCTCTTGCGGTGTCTCCTGAACTAGTGAGGGCACCCAAAGATTCACCCGCATCGTCACAGTTACTGTCATCAGAACTTCTCCAGACATTACATCTCAGTTAATCTCATACCTGAACTTGCAAGTTCACACACACACCACGTTAAAAACGTGCCAGGACAGAGCCTGATGCGCATTCAGAGAACGCGACTTCCCAGGACAAAACCTGCCAGGACACAGCCTGATGCGCATTCAGAGAACGCGACTTTCCAGGACAAAACCTGCCAGGACACAGCCTGATGCGCATTCAGAGAACGCGACTTTCCAGGACAAAACCTGCCAGGACACAGCCTGATGCGCATTCAGAGAACGCGACTTTCCAGGACACAGCCTGCCAGGACACAGCCTGATGCGCATTCAGAGAACACGACTTCCCAGGACACAGCCTGCCGACATAACCTTCTTCTCAATCTGCCCACTACATACAACGCTGTCCGCTGTCATCCACTAGCCTAACAGAGCCTAAAGTAACCTAACCTAACATGTAAGCTTACATTTTGACCTAACAACTGAACTAATAAGTAGCCTAACGTTTGACCTAACAACTGACCTAACGTCTGATTTACGACTAACCTAACTTTACTAGAGAAAGCATGTAACTAAATTGGATGACAACAAGCAGAGCCATAGGCAATGTTTATGCAAATTAAGTTGAAAGTGTCTGTCACCGAAGAACGTGCCGCGTAGTCCGAAGCACGACTTCGAGGTACCACTCCAAGGCACCGCTCCAGGACCCCGCTCCAAGGCACCACTCCAGGGCACACCTCCAGGGCCCCGATCCAGGGCACCACTCCATGGCGCCAAACATGTAACAGAAATTAAAACCAAATCGTTATCACGAAACGACGTGATCATCGTGGCTATCCATACATAGCAGGTAGTCAACGCATAGTCAATTACCTTCACAAGCACTCTGACTTAAAAGTTCATTACCAGCACAGTTACCAGTACCAGCACAGGTACCAACAAAATTATTTGACTGCTTCAGCACAGCTCATACATACAAAGCCGATAGAACTCACAGAACCTGTGGAGCTCTCAATAGAGCTGGTAGAGCTCCTAGATACAGTAGCGCTGGTAGAGTACCAAGACACAGTAGAACTCGTAGAGAAACAAGAGACAGTAGAGCTGGTAGAGCATAACGAGTCAGTTGAGCTCATAGAGCAACAAGAGTCGATAGAGCTGGTAGAGCACAAAGAGTCAGTAGAGCTCATAGAGCAACAAGAGTCGGTAGAGCTGGTAGACCCCTCACTAAAGGTCGCTCAACCATAGTACAAACTCACAGTTGTACCATGTCGAAACAACTTTGAACATTCAAAACATCAAACATCATCATCGATGAACACAGAAAATGAAGAAAGTTTACTCATACCAGTTATGTTCAACCATATCGAGTAGGCTAACGAGCAGCCTCGCGCACTATACAAGCACGCAGCCCTGCGCGACCAGTAGACGCGCAGTGTCACGCCTCACAGCGTGGCATGCGAGCGCGCAGCATCGCACCCTAGGCGAGCGCGCAGCCCTGCGCGACCAGTAGACGCGCAGTATCGCGCCTCAGCGCGGCAGGCGAGCGCGCAGCATCGCACCCTAGGCGAGCGCACAGCCATGCGCAATCAGGAGCGCGCAGCACAGCGCACTAGACAAGCGCACAGCCCTGCGCGACCAGCAGACGCGCAGTGACGTGCTCCACACACGCGGCATGCGGGCGCGCAGCCCGGCGCGACCAGAACGCCTCACACGTGGTGAGCGCCGAAGACGAAAGGAACATAGAACAGAAAATGAACCTGTGACCTGTAGGTCACAGCACACACGTCATGTCCATCACAGGTACTGAGTACCTTTACGAGCAATTTATAGCATCGACGATCAATTGTCCGAACCAGCTGCCACTGTGCCTCATACATTCACAACTGAATTTTATTTGTACGGATTACAACCATTTTGTTTATAAAAGCCTCGTATGTAAAATTACTAACGAGAAAAAGTTAAGATTCTGACAGGTAGGTATGTAGACTCGTAATCGATTTGTATGAAATCAAACTTTAACTATCCACGAGGGTAGATAAACAATACTTCTCTAATCAAAATAGAATGCAACATTCAACAACAAATTACGTAACCTGGTTCGGTAATATTAAAGAAAATAACCTGTAAAACTCAAGTTAACGTTTATCAGAACTATAAATATGTTTGCTCGTCCATACCTGACCTCAACAATTATTGTTTTGTGTACAAGCACTATTCCTTTGTAAAAGTATCACAGAAGCATTAACAAACCCCAAGGGATACTAGCGAGTTTAACAGGTTTTCTTAAACCGCTGTCTAACATCACGAATGCATCGCATCATTCGAAACACAGTGAGCGTTATTAAGAGACACTTTTTATAAACACAGCATGTTTAAAACAATTGAATCGTAAAGTGGTTATAATCTGACTTTTAACCATCAAGCATTTATTACGTATTTGACGCACAAAACTTTCTAAATTGCGGATGATTGGTATCCGATCGTAACTAGGTCAAGAGTTTTAAATAACAACCCTCATTTTAAAAACAAAAAACTAAATTACGCAAAAACAATTTATCCGTACAGCATGTTTTAGCAAAACTCTTTATGACTCAAAATTCAGCAAACTTAGAGGTTTCAAGTTATGTATTCAAACTAAGGGTATGAATCACCTCTTTTTCACAAAAACATTTTTGTATCCGGTCGGTACCCACAAAGGTTCTACTTTTGAATAAGATGTTTCTGCTAGACACTTTGTACTGTTCACAAACTAGCATTCAGGGCGGTTTAGGGACTCAAATGTATGCGTTATGCCAATAACAACCACTAAGCCAACACAGCTTTCTAATTTAGTGGGAAATTATCATAAAATGGAAATCGCGTAAATACAATTGCGGTCTAAACCTTTTCTTAACACAATTAACAGTCAATTCAGTAACATGAATTCATTTACTTTGTGGCTACGCTTGGTGGGTATTACATCCTTTAGCAAATAAATTAAACGGTCTTACCGATGTCGCATATTACGTCATATCACCAGAGGCTCGATGGTGTCATCACCTCACCACCATTCCAGGCAAATGCTAGGCGTAACACAGGAAAGCGCGCAGCACCGCGGCCTCGAGGCACGGCACGACAGCGTGTCGCGCAGACTGAATCGCCCTCGTGAACGCTGCCCAGAGCGCCCACGTGGCATGCACAGTTGCACACCCAAGCGCACTCGTGACGCGCCTGAAGCACACGAGCTGTGCAACACCACAGCTCGGCCACGCTCCGCGAGCCAGCGATAACAATCACATGAAAACAAAACACAACTTTAGCACACAAATAAACACTGCACATTACGCGAGTCACCCTTCGAGAGATATCTTGATCGGTCACGTGATCAACTTTAAGCACTTTAAATTTGGGTATGTTCCTTTTTGGTTCATCTCGTATGTGGGCCTATTTAGCGGTCCTTTATCCCACTTCTGAATTTAGGAAACAGAAGTGGAGTAAAGTGAAACTAAGCAAATATAACAAACCACAATTTATTCTAGTGAACGATTACAACATATCACACATAAAATAACCAAAAAGGAACACACCCAAATCTGAACACACTTATGACTCATTAAGAGTTTCACAATAACGCAGTTTACAGCTCGGAAGGTGACAAAAGAATGACTACGCGGTAATACAGAGAGCGCTTTTTATACACGTTCCTGCCCGCTTTTATAGGTTTTAGTCGGGTACCTACACTACTCACAATAATTTTGCTAACTGTATATTTTACTTTACTTTACTTTTTAGCTCTCTATTGAGATAGCTATAGGTAATCCTGGCAAGCTCCGACAAGACAGTAACAAGACTTGTGAGTGACAAGTCTGTACCTACTTTCGTATAAGACCTAGATAGCGATCATATTTTGGATCCTTAAGTCACTGCAACACATACCTGATTCTTACAATAGGAGAACTTATCTAATTTGTCTTCTATGTGCCCATTTCAGAGTGTCCGAGAGGAGTTGGGATGCGCGCGTGCCAGAATACGTGAATTGGAAGCACAGAACAGAGCGCTGAGTTCGTTGCTCGTGAGGCAACTGCGGCCGCAGCAGAGGCCGTCGCCCGCCACGCCCCATACCCCAATTACACCACATACACCACGGGATCTACAAGGTAACCTAGTCAGAATGTTTGCGAAGGCTAGGCAAACCAATTCTCTTCTCGAAGTTTTATGAGTTATCCTTTAGTTTATGAGAATTGATTATCGTTGTAGATTTTAAGATCAGGTTGTAGTTTTTTGAGGGAAGAGTGGCCTAGTTGTGACAACGCACATCAATCGATTGCGATGGTTAAGCAACGTTGATCCAACGTAGATTGAAGTCGGTAACTGGATGGGTGACCTTATTGGGAGTTTCTAATTCGGTCTATTAATTTCCTCCGTGCCTCGGAGAGCACGTTAAGTCGTCGATCTCAGTCATTATCACTAAAATCTGATAATAATCGTTACAAAAACCTAAGAGTTTAAATACTTGTCGAGTCGTATGTGGAAGGACGTAGAATTAGAACCCACCATCATTATTATCCCAAGAAAACTCCTACCATTATGTGATTAATGGAATATCATCAAGCAACCAGCCTGTATAAATTATGCCTTCCCGATAGTGCAGCACCAAATACGCCTTTTTGATGCACTCAGTTCCCGCCACCTTCTTTAGGTCGCCGGTCTAGCAGCCTGAAGGTCCTTGTAAATATAGCTCATCTAATCAATATTGCTGCCTCAATATAACTGCCTCGTTGGTCTAGTGGTTAGCATAGTCGACTGCGGATCACGAGGTCCTGGGTTCGATTCCCGGTCGGGCATAAAAGTTAGGTATTGGGTTTTTCAATTAAGAAATTCTCAGTGCCAGCCCGGAGTTGGAAGTTGGCGGTGTTTCACCCCCGTGCCTCGGAGAGCACGTTAAGCCGTCGGTCCCGGTTATTATCACTAACATGATAGTAGTCGTTAAAGCCCGCCAACCCGCATTGGAGCAGCGTGGTGGGTCTAAGCTCTAATTCCCGCTCTCCTATGAGAGTGGAGGCCTGTGCCCAGCAGTGGGACGTTAATAGGCTGTAGTGATGAATCAATATTGTGATTAGATGAGCTATATTTACACTACAGCAGTAGGTACAGTAGATTAATGTCACACTGCTAGACAAAGGTCTCCCTCTCATATTTAAGAGGGATACAGGGCTATGATCCTATCACCACGCTTGTGGTCAGAGAACTAATCATATACCAGAAATTCTCTTGAAATTTGAAGCATGCTACATTGTTTTCCTTCGCCGTAAACAACTACGTAAGCAGGTTTCTGATCTCAGAAGTTTTTAACCTTTCTTTATGCCTTTCTTTAAAGCGAGCGATGAACAAATATTGAGAAATTAACAGAAAACGTTCAAACATTTTCAGTGCATCTGGTAGACGTTGGCTCCTGTGGCTCACTGGTGTCCTTTCGAGACTCGCCCCCGCCTGCGCCGCCGGTCCCGCAGCCACACCCTTTGAACCAGGACGACAAACGACGACATCAGATCCTGGCTGATATCTGGACTGAACTAAAGGTAACCTCATCATTGATACATACAGTAAATGATGTCTCTAAGATTAAAATATGCTTAAATAAGGATGTCGAGATGTTCTTTTATTATTACTGGTTTAAAAAGCTTCTTCACCATCTTTAATCCAGCACTAAAAATAAAACTGATGGGACTAAGAATTAAATATGCTTAAAATAATAAGAATTACCTACATTTCTTTAATAAAAGATAACAGCATGACCTCAAGACTATACATTGAACGGATGTCTAAAATTCCTTTCAGGGTCTCGAAGTGACACCAGCAAATCTGGCACGGGCATTGTCAGCTGTGGACCCGACGCTGTGGGCACCCCCCGCGCGTCCCGCTACCCTCAGCCTTAGCGTGCCGCAGCCCTGCCCTGATCAGGCACCTGGTAAGCTTGTTATTTTAGACAGAACCCTTTTCCAACATTTTGACTATTAGATGACACACAGGCAATCATTAAAAAAAATTTGATCAGTCGTTATCTTATTATAAAAAAATATATTGTATTTTGTTTTAGGTGGAACTAAAGAAGAAAACGGTGAAGCGGGGGCGGAATCTCCAGAGAGCGGGGCCAAAGACGAAGGATACTCCACAATGTCCAGTGACGTCCAAGCTGACGCTTCTCGACAGAGCGATCATGCGGCAGACAGGGCTCTTCCCGACCTCAACGAGGCCTCCGACGAAACTGACAACCAAACCATAGTCTCCATCAACCCCAGAGAATCCCGTCGCCATGCCCGACTACTAGCTGAAGCGGATTATATTTATTTTCCAATAGGAGTAGCATTTGCTGGCATTAGAGGTAGTTACCCCCCTTCTAGGCCAGTTTTACCCTTCCAGCATGTCGTGCGAAGTTTTTCCGACTCCCACCTCTGCTTGAAACTACTAGCGAGCACTACTTGTCCAACTAGCTGTCTCGAAACTCCAACGCCTAGCTCAGGAGTCCTAGTTTTAGACCTAAAACCAGCACCAGAGAGACCCCTAAGAAGAGCAGCTATAGCCTCGACAACTAGTTCAGAAAGAGTTTCATGGGGTAGTACACTTGATGACCGTGGTGAAGGTTCGCAATACGATGCTGATTATGTCCAGCATTGGTTAGAATTAGATGATGCAAGGTCTGCTTTGCAACAAAGGCATAGAGATCTCGCAGATTTAGAATACGATAGAGCCGAATTAGAAGACTGGAGCTTATCCTTATCTTGCGAGGACCTGAGGGATAGGCAATCCCCTTTTGCAGAAATAACAACGCCCGGTCAAATATCTTTATCAACATTACCTAGTATAAGAGAAGATGATGCGCTAGAATTAGAAGAAGATGTGGGTGATTGCTTATGGAATGATTGTGGTTTTGCAACAGTGGAAATTGATGAGTGTAGAATAGCAGATGAAGCAGAAAATTCTGAAAAAAGATGGGAATACACCGGCACGCATTCTCCTGGTGGTTCATGGTCTAGCGCATCTGATGTCCCCGAAAAGCATTCTAGTGCTGCTTTAAGTGAAGATGGTGACTGCACTAACGTTGGTTTAGATTTCACGCGAGATTTTTATCGTCTTGTAAAATACGAAAGCACAAAAAGTTTAGCATCTAACTCGTCTAAAGTAACGTCCCAGGATCCTGCAAACCATTTAAGAATAAATGACGTTCAAAATATGGCGTTGCAAGATCGTGAACAGGCACTTCAAAATGTTCTTCATTTTATTGCGGAGCAGCAGAAATATTGTCGCGATAGAGAAGAATCTGATTCTATGTCATCCCGTCCTACGTCTGAGATACGTGAATTACCTCCTCCTTACGCTGCAGCCGATTTTGATGACGATTCCGTCGATCCACGCAGTGAAGTGTCTGAAGACAGACAAAGACCTGATTCTTTTGGTAGCTTTTCTGAAAATGACTCTTGCGATGTCACTCATCTTGACAGAGCACGAGTTCCTTATTGTGATACCGTATCCGAGCCAAGATCGACTCCTAGGTTTATTGAAAGAGAAGATCCCTACGCAGAATCGGAGGATTACTATGATTTAGCTAGAGTTGAAAATGCGGAAAACGAAATAGATGACCATCATCTGTTAAAAGTTCAGCGAAAGAATGAAATTAATAAAAACATTGATATCAGCAATTCAACAGATACAGACCAACCGAATTCTGTAGTAGATGAGAGATCTGGTGATATAGAATCTAGTCGAAATGAGCACAATTCCGCTTTAAAGGAGAATACAGTGAATATTATGTTAAACATACAAACTCCAGTTGAAAGGGAAACAGAGACTGGCTTAGTTAAATCTGCAAGCTTTCAACTATCTGCGGAAAGTGAGATGTCACTCGTGGATGAAGTGTTAAGTGCTTGTAGAAGACCGACAGGTGCTTTAGGTACTGTACCAGAGGAAGAGGAAAGTTCGTCGCCTGAAACGAGTTCTCCTCAAATGACTGAATCAAATACAACAAGCACGTCTACAGCGGAAACTGTGATAATAAGTAATAAGAATGACGGGGCTAATAGAGAAGTAAGACGTAGAAGCGAGAAGAGTCGCATACCTACATTAATGGGAGGTAAAAGGCCGCCGTCGTCACCGCATCGGACTAGGTCTAAAATTCCAGTTTCGGAAAAAGGTCGGGCTGGATCGGGGCAAGTAGCTACGAATGCAGAAGCAATAATTGTGAAACAAGAAAACACGCTTAGTTTTCACGAGGCTGCTACTTCCAAGGAAGTCATCGAAGAACTTAATAGGTATGTCAATCCGTGATACTAAATGGAGTATTTTTAAATTATATAATACTGATGACTAATGTGTATTTCTTTTGCAGAATGATTCGCCAAAGTGAAGGCGGAGCAGCAGTAGCGGAAGTGAAGACTGAAGACCAGCAGGAAAAGACATACACGCAAAAAGACAACGCACTATGGGCGCCGACGGGATGGGTGCATGTTGAAAAAGATATTGACTTCAGTGATCCTAAGGTAGCTTGACAAATATATCTACAAATAACAGGTTGAAACTAGCTGAAACTGCTTAGACAGGAAACTTGACAAAACTTTGAGGTGATTTTTAGGTTCGGTAAGTCCTACCTAAGCTTTGGGAAAAGGATGATAAAAATAATATTATTGTAATTTCATATCTGCTTCAAACATGGGTTACAACACAGATAGTAGGTTATAGTATTTTGTTCTGTCTATTTTTGTAATTAGCATTTTGGACAATTAAAAATGAAATAAAATTAGAACTTTTATTATTTAATTCATTGGCTTTACTAGATGGTTAGTTAAATTTAGTGACCGAATTTATCCTCTAAGCTTAAAGGAATGGCATACTCATTCCAGGCCCGCGCGAACCTCCTAGACGTAATGCTGGCATCAAGCGACTCGTCCCCTTCCTCGTGTGGCTCATCTCCCGCGGAACCTCCACCCCCCTACTCACGCCTGCATCGGCTACATCGCTCTAGGAGACAGAAGACCGGTAAATACTGGATTTAGCTATACCTACGTGTTTAGTGTCGGACATAGCTGGATTAGCTAAGCTGTGTGGACAATGGCGTAACTTTACACCCAAGTCCTCCAATGCTTGGTAAAATTTCTCTCTAAAATCACCGGAGTTTTAATGTTGCCTCTTATTTCTTTATTACCAAGAATCTTATTCTGCTGTATTGTTACGCCATTGAATAAAGATTAATTTGGTGGTAGTTCTAGAACACGGACTGGTTTTAACAGAGGTAAATATTTAGTACCACCCATCTTGATAATATGAAACAAATAGTTTTCTGGGGTATCTTGACTTCCATTATCGGGAAATTCCTTTAGATTTTTCAATTACCGCCAAGTGATCTTTCAATGTGGACTGTCAATGAAATTAGGATCAGCTTCACGAAGACGACTTCTTCTATATTGGCCAATTGAAATCTTTCGGCTCCCAAAAAAAAAATTTTTTTTTGAACAAGAGTTGTATTGGTCAATTTAAAGCAATCGTTATCGTAAGCTATCATGACAAGCGAAATAATAAGATAACCGTCTGGAGTACCCGATAATCTAGCTGGTCCATCCCGATAGCTAAGTTACTTAATTGTTGCTAAGTTCTAAATAGCGATTTCTATATGTATTCAGGTTAAAACTTTTTGTGAGATAGCGCTAGTAAAATTCGGAAGTTATCTTTAAAAGAAGCATATTTCGCTTTGTATAATGGCCTGCTTATCGCCCTGAATAGACAACTCAAACCTTCAAACTCAAGCTATTCAATTATGGTTAAATCTACATTATTTCTACTTTCTAGTGCTATCTCAGCAAAAGTTATCCTCCTTAACTGTTGTATCCTCATTTGTCCACTATCTGTTCTCATTTGCATTGTTAAAACCTTTTTGTAGGGGAACAGGATTTTTAGAACTCACGGTACCTATTTCTTAATTCGGAACATTTTACTTACTACTCGTCTTATAAACTCGATTATCTTTAGACTATGGAGAATTGAAATTGATCTTCTGTGTTAATTCTAATCATCGATTCTAATGGTGTCTAAGGTTCTTCCAAAATGAAACCTTAACCTTTTCCTATCGCTTTGTCTGAATACCCTCTTTCATCGTTGGTGCATGAAAATTCGTTTTTTAAATTATTATTTTCTATTCTCACATGATTGTGCACAGTTAAATTTTACAACTACAAGTTTTTCAAAACTTTTCTCTAATTCTTATTGTAGATTATACTACGCCTAACCACAAAACTTACTCATCAGTACATCACTAAGTAAATTTAATTTTTTTGAATAGGAAATGTAAGAACGTCCAAATGTTGTTAGAACTATATCTATTTTTCTACATATATCAATAGATGCTAGATAGAACGTAACATACCTATACAATAGTTGAATAGTAAAAGCCTATTAATAGTTCTCGTAAAGTCAGCGATATAAAAAGCTGCTGTTCAATTGAAATGTTCCTCCTTGTCTTTTGATCATTTTAGTCTTATATTGTTATTATTTAGTATTTTAATTTTAGTTTGGTTTAAATTTTCTTCGTTCTTTGAATTCCTATATTCAACTCTAGTCTCGGTCGTATTGTGCTAGAAGAATATAATTTCTAATTGAATGATCCTTCTTGAGTAGAAAACTTTCTACCATTATCTTAGTAAATGCAATAGGCAAACCCTCTGTTATGGCTTTGATTAGTGGTAGACCTACTTAGAAGGTTATTGTTATTATTCTGATGCTTGCCTAGTTTTTTTTTATTGTCTTTTTTATCTTTTAAGTGTTATATAAATATTATGAACAAAAATATTAATATCTGTCACATTAATTTAACTAAGTATCAAAATTATTCCGCAGGAAATCTAAGCGAAAATGTTTAAATATGTGTCATAATATTTATATTTTATCTGTGTCAAATGTCATATTGTTGTTGTCACAAGCCACGTCACTGTTTCCGCTCTCACTCTCACGCACCATCTCACTCTCGCCTCATTTCGAGTAGATGTCATACCAAGCGCACCGCTCCGAAAAATGGGAATACAATTTGGATAAAATGAAAGATTTAATTTATCTCAAATTATTATAAAAAAATATTGAATCTTAATTTCTTTGACCATGTTTCAAACATTATTTTTGATGTTAAAATCATTCTCAAACGCATTAAATTTCAATGAGATCAATTTTAAGCTTGACTATTATGTTAGTTTAACAGGTTGGTACTTGGTACCCACCGACCAAAGGGTCTTTAAATGTAATGGTTATTTTACACTTACAGTTTCTATATTAATCCTTTCTTTACTTACTACCTAGTTTGTCTGTGAAGTTAAGAGGACCCTTGACCTGAGCTCGTGTAACGAAGTATTAGATATGTGCCCCCTTAGGGCCCTTACCTCAGGCCACTGCCAATTCGAATGACCCCTCAATTGGAAGTAGCTTTTAAGAGTGGTATTAACTTCTAACACACCTAAGTGGTTCCTAGAATTATGAAAAATTACCTTGCATATTTTAAATTACTATATCTAAAGACGTAAAAAAGTTAGCGTCACAGAAACAGGGTCAAAGTATTCGAGTGTATTCGGTATCGTATATCGGGGCGGTGCAAGCGCGCGAGTGCGAGCGAGCGGTGGCTCGGCTCAGGGCTCAGGCGCGCTGTCGGTCCAGCGGGCGCGGGTGCTCCAGGCGGTCGCGTGTAGCCGGTGTGTGTTGGTGCAGCGGCGGCGCTGCGCGTGCGCGGGCTGGGCGCGCTCCGCCAGCCACGACACCGCCGCCCCTCCATCTTGGGCCGCGATGGCTTCTTCGTGCGCTACGCGGAACCGGAACGCGCCGCCGTCGCCACCTTTGACTTCCTCGACGACCTCTCCGCCGGATCCTCCCCCGACCAACCCTCCAGGCACTGTTCCGATCGCTCACCCTGAGCGACACGGCTGACGCGACACACTCGTGCAGCAACTCGACAGGCGCGTGACGCAGCGCGGCTGAGGGTAACGCAACGCGGCTACACGTCAGCCGCGTTGTCAGTCGTGTGACGTGACGTCGCGTCACACGCGTGGCGTGACCCGACAGGCGCATGGCGCGACGTGACATTAAAGCAGTGCGACAGGCGTCGCGACTCGCGACGCGGCTGATGCAGTAAAACCCCATGGATTTCATTTAAAATATGCTACCGAATAAAAATGTTGGAAAAAAATTATACCTTCCAAAATAGGTTTTGTTTTGCTTCGGTATGTCTTTTTGAATTAGTGAGCTACACATTTTAGCTCTTGTTGTAATACAAATCAAAAGTACCAACCGTGACCACACAAAGAACCGCGTCTTGTTGTATTAGCCTGAATAGTGTCGACATAGGATGAGGATTAAAATCGATAAAGAAAATATTTTTTTACGTCGCTCGCTTGTGATATCCGGTCGTTCCGCGTTCGACTCGCTTTAGTGATGTGACGTGAGCCAAATAGTTACTAGTAGCGCGACAGCCGCGCAAGGCTGCAGCTTTTTAGTGTCCGCCCTTTCGATTATTCGACTCGATTAGATCGTAGGTGTAGTCGTAAATCGATTTGTACTAATCTTGATACTAATACGAGCACCTAGTATTAAAGTTGTTCTTATATTGATATCGTGGGAGAAGGACAGAGATAATATTGAGGCGTGGATGCGGTTTTATGAGTTGGCGCTCGCGTTGATTTGTTTGTGCGAATTTGTAAAGAAAATATGCGAGCTCTGTTGCCGTTAAACTAAGGGTTGCCAACTTTCATAAACAAAATAATGTTTTTTTATTATTAGGTATTAAGAACTTACTAACTATAATTGAAAATCAAATAATTTTATTCTAGCCTTATAATATCCGCATTCTTTTGAACACCTACTCTCTACGTTCTATTACCTATTTGATAAATTCAGAGATATTTTTACAATATTTTTTAATGATTTAAATACGCAACAATATTGTAGGATACGTAACTTTATAGTTGGCAATCCTAGCTACATACTTGCCTGATGCTTTAAAATATTAAGGTGGTAAGGTCTAAACGCATTGGATTTAGACGTACCTACTGTAAAAAATCTCCAGTTTTGTCATAAACAATGTGAGTATTTACCATCATATCCAGATGAAGATAAAAGTAAGCAATATCCTTTTCTCTCGAGTCACTTTACTCATAAGAGGAAAAGGGATAAACCTTTTAATTCTTATCACGTCTCTGGATTGGGTTATAATATAACGTCAAAATTCAAGGTGTGCGGGTTATACGATTTGTTTTTACAGCCAACATCCTTTGCGCTTGGCAAAACGGCGAAAACAGCTCAAACCCGATAAACGGTTGATTACTTCCTGCGGTGTCTAGCTTACGCTTCGAGCCATTAAATACAATTAGGTAAGAAGACGATATAAAGTCAGTCATAGACACAGCTATAACATATTTTAATAAATAGCAAAACGTATTACTGAGTATAGTAATATATTATATATACTGATACTGTACATTGGCATGTACTGTTAAGTCTCTTTTTATTTATAGATGAAAATAAAATTAATTAATCTTCAAGATCAGAAGTGTGATCAACATTTGAATAAACCCAATTGCAAAATCAATTACCACCCATATATCGTAACGATCATAAAATATGATAAGACCGCCTTTTGTGTCGTACTTCCTTCTTCTAATTTTTCTTGAACTATAGATTTTCATAGTGATGTTTATGTTTTGCTAGATACTTAGGTACTCATAGTATGTCTTGCTATTACCTCATAATATTTAATTATAAAATAGCTATGTCTGTGACGAGCTTGAGTAATGACTAAGTAAATGAAAGCTGCGGCCTCGAAGTAATGTGATATTTTTGTATATACTGTAAGTCCCACTTATTTTCGTATACATTTAAATGGATTCCTTTCTGACCGTACGGAGCGTTAACGTTGGATTTATTATGCTCTTCCACATTATTCGATCCGACACCTAATACGTACCTACTTATACTGTACTTTCTGTAAATCTGAGACATAATTTTTGTTGAAGTTTAATTTTTTTTAATATAGGTAATATAGGTACTTACCTCCAATTATGTGCCGGTGGCGGAACATTATTCCAAATTTTTAGACACCTATCTGACCTATAATAGATGTATATTATTATTGGATTATTGGATACCTGTTATTTTCACCTCGTCTGAAGTCGGATCAGATTATGTGGAAATGCTAGATATAAGAATGAAGTTGTCTTTAGTGACCCGGTCGTGCTGTTGGTTTATAGTTAAGATCTATGTATAATGATATAATAAAAAGCAATGTTTGGCGCCCGACCGCGGCCTTTAACGGTTAATAATAATAATTATTATTAGGTACATATTATGTAAATATTGGTAATTTACTTATCGAATTAGTGAAGTAGTTACTTAATAAATAATTAAGAATAGTCACTCTATAACAATCGAGTAACCGTTAAAAAATCCATACAATCGAAGGGTACTAAACTATGTTATGATGTAAGTGTATATATAATTATATTATGTTATGAAGACATTGAATGCTATTTATTGTGTTGTATCATTTGCGGTGTATCAATTATTTGTGTATACTTAGGTACATATCATGAATCTGTATTATTTCTTAATGTTATGGTGGATAGGCACAAATATTGAGTGATTTACCTACTATGATGCTTTTTGCACACGCGTGCGGTAACAAAATGCCGTTGACGCTATATATATAAATATGCTTCGCTACCGCGAGGAATATATTAGTCAATTTATTGAAAGTTACAGTGGTTACTCTGTCGCCACCAAGGTTTGTCATATCCGGTACTAAACTAGGTATGGTAAATATTTGAACTTGAATCTGTAAAATTATTTATAATATGTGGTACTGCTATTAATACCTACTAAAAGGCAATCCAAAACGGTCTAAAATCCAGAGCTTTGAAGCCAGTCATAATTCAAATACTAACTACTTAGTACTTTTTCAGTATTTACCAACGACGTTACTGAATAAATGTAGGTATCACTCAATACTTGTAGGTACAAACTAATTTAAAATTTTGCTTTAATGTTTTCATTGAATACGGTTATGAACCTTATGAATTTAGAAAGTATTTGCGGCTTTTATTATTACGTGTAGTTAATCTAATGGCGGAACCAAAGCGATTTTTACACTAAAATACAGAATTTGCCACCACTTGTTACGCTGCGACACTAATTTTTTTCTTGACCAATATTTTTTCACCCAGCTTTGTTTTAATGGTAAATATTGAAGACAATAAGGAAGATTTATACCTATATTATTATTAATGAATATTTAAAACGAATAACGACTCGAATCGATATCTTAAATATTATGAACTTATTTATATTATTATGAACGTATTTATTTATAAATAATACTTACGATGTATTTATATAATTGGAAAATATATTGTGCATCCCTAGTAAGGTTCGGATACACGCTACTTTTTTAATTTTAATATTAACATGCCAAAGCTGTGTTATTGATGTATTATAATTAATTTGTAGACACTTTAAAATAATTATTTTAACAATTTATTATGTATTTAAATAAACATTATACATAACGTTATATTTCTCCACTACTTTTATCTTTATAGATGGTACTTATCATCATGCGTGTATTCGAAATCATTGTAAGTTTGTAAAATCAAGTTTCTGAACGTAAGCAATATTTTTTTATTATGATATAAACTCTGGATTCCTCCATGGTTTATAATAGGTACGACTTAAATATTTAATTAATATTTTAATTTTCTTGTTTTCAGTTAGGTACTAATATTAAACAGACTGTTCCTATAAAATATCATTCATTCCTGATCAATCAAGGTATTTTATTGAACATAGCTACTATGTTAATTGGTATGGAAAATTGTACCTAATCTATACATTAATATATATCGAAAATTGTATTCATCATTATTGTAGGATCCAGAAAGTACTGTGATTTGTAACTACCACAGAAAAGAGTGGAATCGGAAGATTACCCGAAAGTTTACCGATAGAGGGCGCTATTTATTAACTGTCAAAAGTTAAATTAATCATGATTCTGTTTTGTAAACAACAGTAACAACAGTTGATTTTTTGTAGAATATGAATTAAATACTTTTCCAAATAAACTTGAAGGTCACATTTTAAGTTCAATGATTCTGGTAACTAAAAGTTTTTTTTAACTAAAAAACTGAAAATGAAGGTAGTCGGCCCTATTTATAAAAAAAATATATAAAATGCGTATTTCACGGTATTGGGTGCATTTGTTAGTACATACTAACCATAAGACATAGAAATATTTGAGATAGGTAGGTACTTTGAACAGTACAAAAATATGTAGAGTTAATGGTATAATTTTAATTGTCTACTATAATAGCAGATGGGTTGAATAAACGATTCCGTTCCCAAATGAAAACTTGT
This sequence comes from Erebia epiphron, assembly GCA_963932025.1. Taxonomy (NCBI): domain Eukaryota; kingdom Metazoa; phylum Arthropoda; class Insecta; order Lepidoptera; family Nymphalidae; genus Erebia; species Erebia epiphron. Next base: position 25,935,184 of record OZ009948.1, read on the forward strand.
TTGAATTTGCTGCGATACCCCTGTCCTTTACAGAATGAACTTTCAGTAGCGAGTAGAGACTGCCAACTGGCCTGCAGCAACTGCGTCAGGTAACTGCGTTCCATGGCGTCACTATAGCATAATTTTTAATTGCACATTTTTTGTGGTTGGTTGTGGCAACATTTTGAACTGGTTCATTGACTCATACACCTGACACAACGGAACCACATCACATCACTATTACTAATTATGGCATAATTATTTTACAATTTAACATTAGCTTAGGTCAAAACGTGTTGTCCAATTAAAAATTATAGTAAACTGTAAAGGGACTAATGACTATAGTCATTATAGTCCCTTTACAGTTATTTTACCAAAAAGCAGATTGTTACATGATTTTACTACTTATCTACTGTAAGGTTGGCTAACCTGAGTGACCGTGTTTTCACGCTAGTTAATTTAAGCAGTTCAAAATCCATTCTAATTTCTAAAGAACAAATATAAGTTCTATTTATGATCTGAATGAACTAGATGATGCCCGCGATTGTCCGTAATCAATTAAAACAATTATTACTTATTAGACCACAATAAAAATGCCTGTTATGCAAATGAGTTTAATGGAGTAAAGAATAAACTTAATAATATCTTCTATAAAATTTATCACTGGTGATCTATCTAGTAATATAAACGTACCTAGTATCGACATAAAATTTACATTAAGATTAAGCAAATCACAGACTGGAATGTGACACCAGTGACTAGAATAACTACCTACGTAAGTAAGTTTTTCATGATAAGGGGGTCTATCGTTGCTTAAAGCATTATTATTTTAATATTTTTGACGCTTTTTTTTCATAATTATAATACTTCGCACCTTTAATAATAAACCGAAATAAGTAAAAAAATCAGGGTTTTGACTTTTCATCCTAAAACGCATTAAAACCGGTAGAAAAATACGATCAGTCTTACAGACGCTCAAATTGCACGAGTAGAAGTGAAATAAGCGATCGTCCGTCTCTTTCGTTTTGACGGAGCGGGCCAATAAGCTAGTCGAAAAGTGGCGCCATTCAGTGTTACGCCGACAGTGTTTCGAGGAAGACACGTACGTGGCTGTCTAAAACCTATTAGTGTGTTTTATCATTAACAGGTAAGCGCTTGCTTTGCTTGGATTTAAATATTAAAGTGAATAATTTCGAACTATTGCATTTTCTTTTTAAATATTGTTGATTTTAATACGCAAAAGTTAGACTTAGTTCATTTTATGATTTAAAGAAATGGAATTTTGTTCGTATATCTATTATTTGTTACGTTTTATTACTAAACATTTACGAATTTTCATAATATGTTCGGGTTTAGTTCAGTTTGTTATTAAATATTTTTTATATTCATAGTTAAATTAAGCTTTATTGCATTTTATTGTAAATTTAAAGGTTACTTTTTTTTCACTTCCTAAAATTAGTTTTTTTTTTGATTAATCGGATACCACTTTTCATTAGTTATGACGTCGTCGTGGAGAGGTCGAAGGATTGTTGAGCTAGTTACAAAGGATGATTCGTCTCAAAGAAAGGAATCAATATTTGATTCGCCATCTATTTCGGAATGCATTGAACAGGGCACCAATAACGCTGTAAGTAAAATTATTAATATTATTATTATGTACTGTCTCATAAGCCAATTTACTCGAAAGGTGGTAACCCTTTAAGCACCATTTTCTTCCGTGCGAAACCGGTGCGGTTCACTAGTAAAGAATATCTATTCTGTTACAGGATGAACAAAATACTGTGATTGAAACTAAATTTAGACTTGTGCCGAACTATGACAGCGAAACTTCCTTTAATGCTGATGAAGGTAACACAAATGCCCCAGTTACGCGATCGTCGTCGTCTTCATCGTCTTCATCCTCAAATTCATCGAGCTCATCATCTTCGGAATCAGAACCTGAACCTATTGAGGAAACGCAGGCTAATGGCGGACAACAAACAGATGAAGTCGATATAATTAGTCATACTCCTGAATCAGACGTTAGCAAGATAACCACTGCGCAAGGGGACAGCCAAAATGATGTAAAATGATTATAAATTTAAAAGCTATTATTATTTATTTATGATATATTATATTATATTACACATTGAATTCCTTTGTTAATTTTTGTAATATTTTTTTTTATTATTAAATATTTTATTTTCAGACACAGTACGAAAGTAGCAGGCAACCTGAAAGAATTTGTGCAACACGTCATGAGTCAATTGTAGTATCTCCCCAGTACACAGATGAGAGTGACTTTGACGACGACGTAAATGATCCGACTTACAACTTTGAGGATAAATTTGCGAATGCTTCTCGTCATACTCGTAACTATTTGTTCCCGCTTGATTTGAACCACTCGAGTTCTGACACTGACTCATCCTGATCAGAATACCAAAAAGGGACGCAAAAGGCAGAAAAATCCTGACAAATGGAAACAAAACCGGGCTAAGAAATTACGCAATGAAGGTGAATCTTACAGATCTTTGGCGAAGTCAAAAAAAATCATCTCGGCTCGTCACTTAAAACTTCCATGCACCAATTGTAAGCTAAACTGTTCTCAAAAAATAGATGATGTGGAGAGGTATGATATTTTTAATAACTTCTGGAAACTGGGAGATCTGAGCAAGCAAAGGTTATTTATCAATTCATGTATGATCGATATTAAGCCAAAATATAAATATACCAATGCCGAAAATCCACGTCGCCCTAATAAAGCATTTTTCTTGACTGTAAAAGGCCAGAAGATTAGAGTCTGTAAAACCTTTTACAAAAATACTTTAGACATAACAGACCGTATGATTCATACAATAAGGATAAATACAAACGAGAATGGTTTTGTATTGGAAGAAAGGCGTGGTAAACACGGCAATAATAAAATACTAAGTCCAGAATTAGTGACAGATATAAAGAGGCATATAGAGTCTATTCCTCGCATGGAATCCCACTACCTAAGAGCGCAAACTACCAAAGAATACTTTCCTGGTGGAAAGACCATAAAAGATCTATATAGAGATTTCTCAAAGTCACAAGCAGAAAATGGTAAAGACACCGGAAACTACATAACTTATTACAAGATATTTACCACTGAGTATAACCTAAGTTTTTACAGTCCTAAAAAAGATCAGTGTGATCTGTGCGCCAGCTTTGAGAATTCTGATCACAATCAAAAATTGCTCATAGAAGCCAAATACCGTGCCCATTTAAAAGAGAAAGAGTTAAGTAGGAAAGAAAAGTTAAATGATAGAATGAAGGCTGATAATGATAATAAAGTGGTAGTCTATGACTTAGAAGCTGTCTTACAATGTCCTAGAGGGGAAACGTCGGCTTTCTATTATAAATCAAAAATTAATAGCTACAATCTCACGATAACGGAACTCAATAATAAAGACACTAAAAATGCGTATGATAACGTTCACTGCTATTTTTGGACTGAAATAGAGGCAAAACGTGGAGCTGTAGAAATAGGTACATGTGTTTGGGAGTTTTTAAAGAAAATTAGCTGTGAAGGAGAGACTACCGGAAAGAATATAACTTTTTATTCTGATAATTGCTGCGGGCAAAATAAAAACAAATATATTACAACACTTTATTTATATGCAGTGCAAACATTAAATATAAATAGTATCACTCATAAATTCCTCATAACAGGTCATACTCAGAATGAAGCTGATAGTGTTCATAGCCTTATTGAAAAGGAGGTAAAGAAAAATTTGAAATCGGGACCAATTTACACCCCTGACCAATATGTGACTTTAATTAAATCTGCCAAAAAAAGTTACCCGCCTGTTAATGTTTACACGATGACGTACAATATGTTTATGGATCTTAAAGATCTACAAGAAGAATGGGGATATAACTTTAATATTAACACTGACGGGCAAACTGTCAATTGGAACGACATAAAACAGCTTAAGATGTGCAAGGGAAAACCGTTTACATTTTATTATAAAAATTCTTATGAGGATGCAACTTTTAAAGAAGTAGATGTAAGAAATAAAAGAAAGAAAATGAAGAACGTGTCCGACATTGTATTTAAGCAGGCTTACACAGAAAGACAAATATTAAGTACTAATAAAAAGAAGGATCTAAAGGAACTTCTTAAAAAAGGATTGATTCCTTCTTATTATGATTTTTTTTATAGCTCAATTTTGTAAGATCTCATTAATTGTTTTAGTATGTTAAGGGAAATTTTGTTAAATCTCATTTTTTTGGTGGTTTTAGAATATTTTGTAAGTTCTTTTTTGTTTCTAGTAGTAAGGTACATTGTATCTTTGCGATTTCTTTTATTTTATCGGCGCATAGCCCTAGTTAAATAAAAGTTATAATGAATACTGTTACCAAATTCGTAATTTTACATTTTAGAGGTTGATTTAACAGAAGTCTGAGTAGGTAATTAAGAAAGTAGGTATGCCGTGCCATGATAAGTTTCTTTATTTAAATGATTTATTTTTGTTACTGCAGTTTCACTGCTATTTACTTTATCCTAAGCCATAATTAAGTGCAAACTAAAAATGTGTGATTATGAGAATAAACATATTAAGTATTAGGTGAAGTTGCATTGTGTTTTAAGCACGAGTACAAATACGAGTTTATAACCAAAAAAAAAATATTGTCTGTTTTAGTTTCCCAATAAGCGGAAACTACAATTTAAGAAAGATCTCACTAATTAATAAACCCATAATTATTTCCTGATAAAAACGAGTTTTCTTGAAAATCGTCATCATCCTTTTAATATTGAACAGCTTCTTTAAGTAATAGAGCAAAGCATTTCCTTTTAAATATTGATAAAGCATTAAACCTGAATACGCAAACACAGTTAGAAAATGTTTTAATATCAAAGTGCACTAACTTGTTATAAGCCACCTAATATTTTAAATAATATGCAATATTTTAATCATAAAACGAAATATCTCAACAATGTTTTGTTCATAGTACTGTATTTAAAATAATACTAACAGTATTAAAAACATTTTTATGCCTTTCAATCGATAAATTCATTAGTTACTTAAATCACTACATAGAATCACTGTATCGTATTAGCTCTTTTGTTTGTTTGTAAAAATGTGGACCGGGTCACACACGCAAAACTTTTAACGCGTTTCCCCAACATTTTTGAATTTTGCATTATTTCAGTTTATTATTAAAGGTGCGACTTATTTTAAGGACGTCATGGTCGAAACTATATTAAAATAATACGGTTTTAAGTGTTGGCCAGTAGTAAACCCCCCGTACTCAGTGAATTTATGTCGATAAGCCTATATTCTACACCAACTTTTCACAGGTAAGAAATACTTGTTTCTCCTCATGAGACCTGAAATCATGAAAAAAATGTACTTGCAATTTAAGTATGTTTCCATATGAAAGGTTAAGCGCAAAATGTTATTTGTTAGTAATTAGATACCTGCGAGCCAACACGCGCACACCAACACAAAATGCCACACAAATGCAATAAAACAACATGAGTGCACGAAAACTTTTATTTTTATTAAAATTAAAAACATGGATCTTGTCATGACAATCAGTAGACCTCAAAAATCACAGTCGCTCTTAATACTAAAGGCCTTATTAATAAACGTTTACACACTCCTTTATTTAACATAAAAAGCCAAGAGTACGAAATTAATAGTTAAGTAAATAAACTGTCTTAAAATGCTTTAAATTCATCATTACGTTTTTCAACATTATTTAACTCTCTAAGTGCGTTTTCCAGCTTCGAACTTACGGTCATATTATCGTATTATTTAAAGCAGTGTGTGTGTCCAGCTTCGAACTTACGGTCATATTATGGTATTATTTAAAGCAGTGTGTAAAAATTATTAGATAAAAAATGGTTTATGTCCACGTGATTCATAAGTTAAATTTTACTTAAATAAAATTTCTTCATTTCACTTTTATTATCTAAACTTCAAACATATACAAATAAAAATATTTAACAAAAAATAAAAGTAAAAATTAGAAATAAATAAAATTTTAATAAAATTTGTAAAATCCGTATAGTAAAAAGTAACCAATTAAAGTACGAAACCGAAAAAAATAATCCCATTTGAGAGTATTTTTGTGACAGACATTTTAATTTAAGTAATTTTATTTGACTAAATCTAAAACTATTTTCAAAATATGTATGTATAACAAAATCAATTTTATTTACATAGAAGAGAACTAAAATAAAAGTTTTGATAATTCGTTATTAAGATAAATTAAAAATAAATGGGAAAACGTGATAAAATAAAGCGGTACAATTTGTGACACAGAATTATTAACATTATAACTTTATAATACGTAATAGGCATGATGACTGATTATGAAAAATGGTCAGATTATGTTCGGAAGTATCTACTATTTCGAAAAAAAATCTTATTTCAGTAGAAAAATAAAGTTTGGTAGATAAAATTAGCATTTGAAATTTAAATTTTAAAATTCACGCCAAAACGTTAGGTGGTGTCATGGCGTCGTTGTGACGTCACTATTGTTTTTACCAATGTACTCTGTGCAGTGTGCAGTAAGCAATAGTGTGATTTTCAAAGCTCGAAAACAAACAATTGTGACGTCATTCGCTTCTTTGTGTTTTATGCAATATGGCGGATTGCTGTATTTTATAGTTTTATTTTATCAATATAAATAGCAATCTCACTCGAAATTGAAAAATAAATACGTTTTTTATAATCCATGAATCCTATTTCATTAGATAAATTCATAATTTCATTGATTCTTGGTTACTGTCATCATGCCTATTGTATAGATAATAATACTGGTTTTAAATCGTGGTAAATTTAAAGTAGATAGGTATATACAAAATACACCTGTATTTTATAAAATTTTCCTGTGTATCCTTCCTTTTCAATTCGAAACGTAATAATTTAATGAAAGTATGTACCTTATACACTGACTACTACTTACATATAAAAATCGGGAGTAAAAGTTTGGCATAACAAGTGAATGTAATTAAAATTATTAAAACATACGACTGCTTTGCCGTAGACACACATACATACACGGACCCTGAAAACATAACACCCCTTTTTTTGGCAGTCGTGTTATAAAAATTCCCCTCGAATGGAAGTACGGCTACCACTGCTACTACGTAACGATACCACGTCAGTCATTAACGACCTTTGGAATCATATTCACATTTTTATTAAATGATTTTTTTTGTGTGGATATTGAACTATAGTGTTATATATTTTTGGAATCTACTCATCATTTTCTAGATGATGATTATATAGTTAATCTTATTTTCGAATATTTTTTTCAACTTTAGTCTTTAATGCGGAAACATGGTCACCCCATCAATTTTTAAAAATTTAACTAGCCTATGTCACCCGGAATAAGCTAGGGATTCTAACGATACCTAATTTATCAAAATTGGTTCAAGCGTATAGAAGTTATGGTGGAATATACAAACTCACATACATACATACATACATACATACATACATAAACCTTGAAAACAATATACTCCTTTTTTCAGGCAGTCGTATAAAAAAAAGTTCTATTATACATTTGTGGCATTCAAATGAAATTTCAAAAAAAAACAATGATTCAAATTCAAAATATACTGCATGACTAGAAAGCATTATTTAAACAAATATCTCACAGAATAAAACTGAACCTATAAAAAGCTACACAATTGTAGCTTGTAAAATAACTACAACTGTACTTGTACTTGTAAGTCCTAGTAATCTAGAACAAGTTGGTACAAATGGGATATTGTTAAATTTTTGTACATAATTTTTATCTATGACATAAAAGGTACACATCTGGCATTTATGTATCATTTTTCGAATAGGAGGCGTACATCGGCACATATTATATTTCTTTTATATATTATATGTCATTCAGTTTAACAGAGTAGAGTAGGCAGTTACTAGATATCATGTTCAGGGTTTAACATCGAAGAACTAAACGCTCATGTACATTTACTATTACGAGTAAATTATTATACCTACTACAAATATCACTGGACGATTTAAATATGTTTGTGATGTTTAAAATACCGTACAAATCCCGTATATTTTAATTGTAGCTTATAATACCTATAGGTAGCGAGCAGTGTACGCCTACATAATATAAGTATTATGCACACATAATTTGATCTCAAAAACGAAAATTACTTAAATAATAACATGCATAAATTATTATATCATAAAAATATACGATACTATGCCATCAGCGTTTAGGATAAATACCGCTGCATAACAATGATCATGATAGAAAAATCTGTTGGACGATTTATCTCTTTGAAATAGACGACCATGGAAAAATCGTTACGCAAAATTATGCTAGAATAGCAAAGTGAATCAATAAACATTTGAAGAGAGTGTTATTTGTTTACATGTTCAAGAAATTCCAGAGTTTCAATCCAACTTTTAAAGGAATTTCATTCAAGAAATATTTACGTACCTAATTTCATTTTGCACAAATAGTTTTGAAAATAAATTATTCTGTACACAACCCAACTTCATAATTCGTCAATTTCTTGACTACAACAGGTCTAAAATTAGGTCAATAATTACTGCTCATCGGGACTCTATTTTGTAAGGCAACACAATTATTGAGGTATAACCAAATTAAATTATTAGGAGAAAATATTCTATGCATCGAACTCAAGAAAAATAATAGTGGTTCCAATTTTATTTTTTTAGAACACCAGAAATCGTACAAAGTACGATTGCAATCGCCCTCGGTAAATCAAATCAAACAATAAAGTTATTACGATAAGCATAAAATTACCAACGTACTTAAAGTCACTCTATTTTTATAGATCTTCAAAGAAAGCATTCAAACCTTTATCTAGAGGTCACTTAGATCATATTATTGTGCCCACAAAATGATTAATCAGTTAAGTGTAAGTCAGTGTATTTTTTTTATTAAGTTGTACCTACCGAATAACTCGAAAATCCTACTTCGATTCTCCTTACTTTTATGTTATTAGACATCTTATATTCTTACAAAATAGAGTACTCAGGGTAAGTTACAAATATTCTCTAGTCCAGAACTCCCTTCAAGGGAGTTAACTCCAAATCCTTGCTTTGGACCCAGCCGAAGAACACCGCACTTTTTTCGGGTCTTCGTCTTGGCTGCCGCCGAATATGCTCTTCTGCGGTGATTCTGTGTGCGTGCTGTTGGAATATTGAATGTTTAGTCACCACAAAACCATTTTATGTAAAAAAATGTACGCCCGAAAATTTAATCCCGATTAAAATTCAATCACATGCACAAACTACAAAGCAGTCTTCAGTATTTACGACCCAATTTTCTCTAAAAGACTATGTTAAATGTGAATATTATTTTTTTCCTATATAAAAATCATAATGAAATCTGAAACCTCAAATTAACATAATAAATCGAATTATCATAATAAAAAAATCCTTATTATGGGTGGCATGGATGGGCACACAGAAAAAAATATACATCTAAAACACTTTATTACCTTACAGAAAAAGTGTTTTTATATTCAAAATTATAATTGTTACTTTTATAGATTTATATTGATGTATATAACGTATATTATAACTATACATATACGAATACATATTTTAATTTAGCATAGTTACAGACAAGTGTAAGAGGTTTACTTGATATCCTGATAAAACGTATCACGTAGGAAATTCCCTTAATAATCACTATCTAGGTCAAACGTCATAATGGAGCATAAGATAAGTACGATTAATAAAGAATGCAATAAAAAAAATACATAAATCTTCGATGGCTTTATGGAGTTATGACGGTGTTGATTTATCGCGAGGTTTACTATCGAACCCGATAACGATATCGCAGTTCATAATAAATATCGAATAATTGCATTCTTAGAATGAATACACATTAACGATCACATAATCATAATGCGTATGTTGTTTAGCAATCAAATTCGCGTTAATGAGATGTGGTCAAGAGGCATTTGTGGTTTGTATGCAATTTCGTAATAACACGAAGGAATTCTTATGCATCCACTAGCTGACCCGCCCCGGGGCCCGGTGTCATTTTTAACAATCAGTGAACATTTCCAAAAATCCGGAATCACGTATTTCTTTATTTTAACCTGATATACTTAAAACAGAGAACTCATGTCCACCATCATGCAGAGAAAACTGAGTTTCTTCGGACATCTACAAAGAGGAGCCCAATTCTCACTTCCAAGACTAGTTTTAGAAGGAAGGATTGCAGCCAAGAGAGCTCCAGGTCGCCAAAGGCGCAAGTGGTTGGACGATATAAGGGGGTGGACAGGGTTGAGTTGTCCAAGGCTAAAAGATGCGGCTCAAAATAGAGAAGATTTTCGCATGATGACCGCCAAACTTCGGTTTGAAGAAGGCACGCACAAGATGAGAACCAAAATTTATTACATCATACCTACATGGGTTAAATCAACTGATATATTAAAAATTTACAATACCAGTTCACCATGTTACATGTTGTTATTAGTTTTAAACTAGATGATTCCCGCGACTTCGTCCGCGTGGACCAAGTTTTTTCGATTCCCGCGGGAACTCTTGAATTTTCCGGGATAAAAAGTAGCCTATGTCCTTCCCCGGGGTACAACCTACCTATGTACCACATTTCATTCAAATCGGTTGAACAGATAATTTTTTTCGATTCCCGTAGGAAACTCATGAATTTTCCGGGATAAAAAGTAGCCTATGTCCTTCCCCGGGATATAAACTATCCCTGTACCAAATTTCATCAAAATCGGTTGAACAGATGGGCCGTGAAAGCGTAGCAGACAGACAGACAGACAGACAGACACACTTTCGCATTTATAATATTAAGTATGGATTTAGTTTTCCCAAGGTTTTTACGCTCATCCGGAATTAACGCCATTTTTGGCATTACATCAATGACATAGCAAAATATTATTAAAGCTATTTTAGCTATTGTAGAATAGCTCAAAATATCAAGGCTAAGCTTGATATTTTGCGTGTATCTCTCCCCATATCGTAGATTTGTAAGGGATCCTAATCTATGACATATTTATATTACTTACCTATTTACTATTTAAAGAAAATTAACCCACGTGGGTGAAGTCGCGGAAAAAAGGGTCAACATTTTGTTATTACTGTTTTTCAAAAGTACCTTTAAGTTGGACTGTGCGCCTACGTTTCGTGAATCACGTAGGACTGACTTGAATCATACCGACTTGTTTATCAATCCTTGTTGAGACTAGACTTACGTGGACTTTTGAAAACGGATGACGTCATATTGACACATAAATTATAAATACATACATACGTACTTGCATCATAATAAAACACTTTTCATAAGATGACGCCTAAGGCCCGCTTGCAGAACATGCCGGGATATCCTTTTAACCCAGAACTTTGACAGAATTCGTATAAACATTTTTTATAGTTCAATTTTATTCCTGGGTTAGACGTAACCCGGCGTGTCTGCAAGCGAACCTCAACATTAAAGGATTGCGTAATAGTAGTAAGTATATGACCGACTAAAGTCTGAATTGTACGTGCGCTTTGTCATCTTTACATATCGCTTAATGGAGCCAGGTAATTGGACTATTTTTCAGTGAGTCGTAACTCTAGGTTACGTTTTACATGACCGTTACTAATTAAACAATTATTTTAATAACAAGTATGAAGGCGATAACAAATAAATAATGCAATTTTTTCCGCAAAAATTTATCGCTGGTTTTTCTACTTATGCAAAGATTATAGTCTTACCTATTTCTTTTTCATATGGGTGTCACCGTAAGATTGTAAAAACCGTAAGATTGTAATCTAATGCTTTTTTTCGTAAGATTGTAAACAGTCGAAAGATTGTGAACCGTTCAATGTTTTATGTGTCAATTTTTGAAATATTCATTGTATTTAAGTTTTCTTGGTTCTTTCTTGTAGGTTAGGTAAGGGTTCGACATAAATAATAATAAATAGGTACTATATTATTAGGTTCTATCGGGTTAATAAACCTAACAGATTACAATCTACCGAAAAATAATCCGTTATATTGTAATCATTCGACTGTTTACAATTTCGCGAGTAAGATTATAATCTAACAGTTTTTACAATCTTACGGTGACATGGGCATTACAAATATTTCGAATATATTAAGGACATACCTTACGTACAAATATTTAAGAAGAAACAGAAGAAAAATAGAGCTATAGATTAACCACTGACGGAACCTTGGTTAGTACCCATTAACTTTGTATAGCTAAAAATACTTACTTAATCGTACTTACGTACTTAGTACTTAGATACATAATCGTTAAGTATTTCAGAACTAATTTTTATAATTCTAACAGGATTTGTAACTTGCCTTTTTTTAATTCTTTTTGTATGATTGTGAGTACTGAGTACGATATATTATATTAAATACTTAATTATTGGTAAGTAAGCACCTCAGACCTCAGGCCCGCAGTAAAAAATCATAGAGTGATAAATAGTGGTTTTCATAGAATGTAAATGGATCGCTAATAAAATTGTCTTAACGCTTTGAAAATTAAACTTAATAACAATAGTTAAATTATTTATGATTATATGGGTCCCTCATGCAAAAAACCTTGAACTGGTTGTCAATACATACATAAAATTATTAATGATTGAACTACTAATTGGTGCCTGCGACTTCGTCCGCGTGGATTACGTTTTTTATTCCCGCGAGAATTTTCCGGGATTAAAAGTAGCCTATGTCCTTCCCCGGGATACAAACTATCCCTGTACTAAATTGCATCAAAATCGGTTAAATAGATGGGCCGAAAAAGCATAGCAGACAGACATACACACTTTCGCATGTATAATATTAAGTAGTATGGATCTAATGGATATAAAGGAGGTGCCTGCATCACATAAAAACAAGAAATAATATTCATTTTTATGGAAAAAGCTAGAAAACTAAATATTCATTCAATAAACCATAATATTATGTATTTACAAGTGACAAGTGTAGAGATTGTTTACAACATAATTTGCCACAGTCTACGTGTATTTGATATATACATATATGTAGATTGTGGCTAATTTTGTTATAATTTTGTTGTTGTTGTACTACAGGAAAATAGTTACCGGCTTACCTATTTATCTCACAAAATCTAATTTGTTTCGAACATCGAATGGTTGCAAAACAACTGCTTCGGGTGATCAAATTTTTTTGCCAGTCATTACCAAAGCCAGTGAGCAAAATAATAATTTATCTTCGATGGACACATCGATGTATTTTACGTGGACATGATATTAATTAATGCATCAGCATACCCGGGAAATTATAGGCAGGGTTACAAAGTCGTCAAATTAAGATGATAAAAGTAACTTGTTCATATGAATGTACTTGTCACATTCCATAAACAATTATATGTTATAATTAATTCAATTATTACTAGTATGACACGATATTTGAAAACATATTAAGTAGTAGATAGCTACGTACCACCATACTACCTATCCAACCAACCAAGACTACCTTTCCAACTATTGAGTTACTTTGGTACTGGGGTCTACTAATTCTGCAAATTAAGTGATACGAAAAAAGCATGCTCTTCCCAGATTTCTGTGGCTCTCATAAAATGGGCTACTACTTGCTTAGCTATTAAGTACTTAATTACTTAGGACTTACAATATTTATTGTGTTACTAGAAATCACCTATTAACCTGTGTACACAACTATCATTTCTTGAATTTCCTGTTTTTAAGTCGAGGGAACAAATATCAACATTTATATTGTGATACCTAGTTACTTATAATATTTAATTAATACTATTTGCTCAGCTTTCATGCAGGCTAATATATTATGTTAATAATATATTATTTTCATGATAATTCTGTAGAACCTTAGTAGATATTATGTTAGTTTATATTCAGTTATTGTTAATGCAATCAAACACCAACAAGCTCAAATCAGTACACCAGCATCAATGAAAGCAAAAGTGAAAGTAAGTCACCTCAAGCAAGCATGCACACATTAGACAAATGGCAATAGGTATTAAACATTATGTAATATTGGGCTACTAAAAGTAATTTCTAGATGATGAAATTTATATAAGAAAATCTCAAGTAAGTAAGAACTTAATTCTGAGGAATTACAGTAGCTATAAAAGTAACTGATTATTCATACTGCTGTAGTTATGCTTAAAATAATTTGGAAATCACATAATTAAGTATCTTTATATAATAAGCCAAAAAATTTTTTACTTTATTTTTAAAACAGAACTGATGCCATTTTAGAAAATACTAGCTAACGCCCGCAACTTTGTCTGTGTGGTCTAAGTTTTTTGTTTCCTGCTGGAACTCCTTGAGTAATTTTCCGGGTTAAAAAGTAGCCTTTGTGTTATTCCAGACTATAATCTATATCTCAGCCAAAATTTCATCCAGATCCATACAGCCATTCTAGTGTGATTGAGTAACAAACATCCATACATCCAAACTTTTGCATTTATTATATTAGTAAGATTAAGTAAGAGGTTAATCAGCCTGATATTTGAATTTGTCTCACTAATACTATAGATACTGTTTGGAAGGAATCAGTTAAAGGTTCTTTTTAGCATATTTTTGCATCTAAATCCCCATGTTAGCGAAGTGTGCCACTTCCTCAGAGTTAAGTACTTAAATCGGTACAATTGAGGGATTTTTGAATATTCAATTAACTACTGATAAAAAATAGTGCCTTACCTAAGCATATTTCTGAAGTTTTCCAGCTCTCTTATACTATTAGACAGTCTAGCAAATGCATTAAACAATGCTACTATCTCTGTCCTTTGCAATCTTTTGTGAGATTTGTGTTTCAACATCAATTTGCCTTGTTCAGAGTCTCCTTCAAAACTATCCCATTGGCCTGAGAAGAGAATTTTTAGAGCGGTTCCGAGCCCCTGGGTCTGCAACTTCCCCCATAGCTTACATTTATCACATCCAACACAATCCATTATCCGTGATATATTCCAGAAGTGGTCACGGAACTCCTGTTTCAACTTAGCAGCTTGATGCCCGCCAGTAAACATTGAGGATTCGTTAAAATGGTCAGGAAAACTATAAATAACTCCCAACATATTACGAATTGCATCTCTCGTTTCCTCATCCTCTACAGGGTTACCAGTGAAGTAATCCTCACGTTCTAAATAAGGCCCAGCTTTAGCGAGAGCTCGCATTTCTAGCAAATACACAAAGTACAGATTTTTCAACCAATTTGAACCTTCACCAAATGTTAGGGATGGATCAAACCTGCGTTGGAACTCTTCCAAATTTGGCCCCCATTCACCTTCAGGTGGTGCCGCAAAACCTAACTTCTTTTCAGACAGCAAATATTTTGAACATAAATGTATATTAATACTGGTGTGTAGACCTGATATGGCTCTATAGAACACCCTTTTTTCTAAGCACATATTACTTAAATCGGAGCTTAAAACATAAGGGAATGACTCATAGGGATTTGTTTTGGTACGAAAACAATTTTCTTGGTAGATACTTCTCCATATTCTATGAGCCAAAGGACCTTTGTATCCAGTGTATCTTTCAGGGTTTAGAGACAAATCAACGTACTCTGCATCTGCATCTTTGTCGTCACATTCACAGAAGTTCCCTATTGAATCATCATAGGCTTTCCATTTAGCAATTTCGTACTGACTTGCAGCACTTAAGGTCATATTCAAATAGCCCAAAGCTGGATCATGATCGGTGTCAGAGTTACAGGGTGACTGAGCGTTTTCTGTGTATTTATGCAATGGGGACATCTCCTCGTATTCGTTATCGTAACCATTCTCGTAACCGGGCACGCTTTCTTTAGCACAAGTTTTTATGTGGCAATGTTTCATCGCGCACCTGCTGTCGTCCGCCCAGAAAGGGCATTCCTTTTTTAAATTGACCTTGTAGAACCGAAAATAGTCTTTCGTCACTACGCTCTGGATCCTGGGAAATACCTTTACGTTGTTGAAATAGTCGATCGTGTCTACGTTACAGGAACAGTCGCCGAGAGCGCCGTGCAGCTCCTCGAAGCAAGCGTTGCTATCGCAGGCAGCGGTTTCGAACAGTTCCGTGTCGTAGCCAACAGCTTGGACTATCGCGAGGGCGAAAATTATAAACACAACATAGTAATTCTTAGATGCCATTTTCGAAAGTTCAATACTTTTACTACGCATTTTGTCAATTAAACGAGTAAATCTCTCGCAGTACTTTAACGTTCATTTGAAAACCTACTCGCACTACATCAGATACAGCTGTAATTTACACAAAACTCCGAAATTGGAAAGTAGAATTTAGGAAAATACAATTTTACGTGCACTCAAGAACATGTACACATCTCGTTTTGACTTTTGATCTATTTTATTTTAGGTATTTTTGGTTTTGTCAATCATCAATGTGTCAGCCAAGAATGTCAATGTCTCTATGACATATTTTGTAAAAATTTCTGAACGCGAATTTATGGTAATATTATATTATAGCTATTAGCTAACAGTAAATAATAATTGTAACTAACCTACTATTTTTTGTAATAATACTATAGAGTAAAGCACCGATTGCTTCTCATCATTTTTATTTTTAACCTCAGAACAAAAACTTTTTCTCGCTTTACTTTCGAACGCATATTGACGTGCACCAATCATGTTCTTGCAAAAATGGCGGGAGAACTGAAATCGGAAATCGTTGAAACCATCGAAATAGAAGTACTCTAAAATAATATGTAATCAATGGTTTAAATTTGAAACTAATCTAGATATAATAAAAATCAATTGCCAAAAAGTATGTAACCGCATCATTCCATAATTGGACCCGGTAGGGGGCGCTGCAATCTGGTTCGAGGTTCAGGGCACGACAGCCTGCCGGGCCCACTAGTATTATTTATATATTATGTCACCGTAAGATTGCAAAAACCGTTAGATTGTAATCCAACTAGCGATATTGTAAACTGTCGTCTGTCGACAGATTGTGAACCGTTCAATGTTCAGAGTGTCAATTTTTGAAATAGTCATTGTATTTACGTTTTCTCTCTTTACGTCTCTTTCTTGTAGGTTAGGTTAGGGTTCGATATAAATAAGCAGGAAAGTAGTGCCCCGGCTGCAAAAATTAAGATATATTTTAGGCTTTTTAGTATGTCATTACTAAAACGTAGTGATTATATACTCTTTGGTCATTACTTTGTTAATCTCCGTTAGTGAAGTACCCGGCAACATCAGATGCCAGGAGTTGGTACCTAGTTACTTGGAGTTCTATGTTAATTGACAAGTTCGTAACTAGTCTGTACCTACTTGGTATGATTTTTGGTACCTTCAATATCAATTCACCATCCACGAGGCAGAATCCGGAATCCCTACTTTCAGCTTAGTATACTACTTATAAGCTAATACTAAGTATACTTACTTAGTATTAGCTTATAAGTAGTATACCCTGCAGCATCAGGATTAAGGAGTTGGGTACAGGAATTTTTATAGAACCATCTCGCTAACTTTCTCTATAGAGTGAAAAAAGGATCAGGCAAATCGGTCAAGCAATCTTGGAGAAGTCGGCGTACAAATAAAAAATGTGTGACGTGTCTGTACATTTATGTACTCGTATAGGTATAACATCGTAAATAAGGAAGATACTAAAACCTTCCTGAAATTCGATAGTTAGTGAAAAAAACATTAAAATCGGTTCAAATTAGTGCATAGGTACATACATACGGGTCGAATATAGAAAGAAGAACATCCTGTTTGAAGTCTGTTAAAAATAACTGGTTTTAAAGTAAGCCTATTTATTGGGCTTACACTCAGATTTCGCCTGCTGTGATTTGCAAATCGGAATACTTAATACTTACTTATTCAATATTTTTTAGTGTTTTTGAGTTCGGAAGCTGTATGAATCGAATAACATATTCAATGCATGAGGTTATTGCAGGAGGTAAGTAGCAAAGGTAACTATAGGTATGGGTACTAATAAAATAGATCAAAAATAAAACAGCATTGTTTGTAGATATTTATTTATTTTATTCATACAATGTAAATTCATTCACAAAAGCAGTATCATCGGAAATGCACAAGAGATTCAAATTACATTAAACAGACATTTGCTCCCGATATATCTATAGCTATATACATTGAGTGAACGTTTAAGACAAAGGCTAAAGTGACTACAGTACAGGAATTTTCCGCGAGTACGGTAATATCGATGTGGGCGGAATCAATATCTGTACGCTTATTCTGAGTTTTAACATTGCAAATACTGATCGACGTGAGAGCTCACCACGCCAAGCGTCAAAGTAAAATGAACCTTAAATGAATTGGTTTAGAGCTCATTTCATCATTTCGTGTATTTATTCGCAGCCAGCGCTCCAAACGCTGAATTTATGACTTTAAAGCAAGAGCTTTTTGGTCCATTTTACTTTGACGCTTGGCGTGGTGAGCTCTCACGTCGATCTATCGTATTTGCAATGTTAAAACTCAGAGTAAGCGTATTGAGCGGAAGAGATGCGCGCGTTTTTCCGCACGTTACACTGCCTGGTGTTTAATGCGTCTAACTCCAAACCATGGAGTTTGGAGGACTGACTTTCTTTCATAATGGCTAAGCTGGAAAAATTGTATGCGATGCTATCTATTTTTAATAGATTTGTTTTATTAATAGTAATAGTTGAGTCTTTTTTAGAGTCCTAAGTATTTCCTGGCATTAATTTCAATTTTCAATTAAAATTTAATTAATTCCCAGTTACAGTTATCGATCGAGGTTATGAGCCGCCCCATTTTTAGTTTAAACGCGTTAAGAAACTTTCCCACAGTAGAACTGTCACTCGCAGAGAACTTAAGAATTTCCGCCTAGTAGTTAGTTGGAGCGGAGTCACGTGCCTTTTCACTCCATCCTAATGTGCCCCTTGCTTAACAGATCATGTCAAAATATAAGTAGAAATGCATAAAATTTAATTTCAATTAACACTTTAATAATATAGGTAATTATTTAGTATTGGACGTATAAACATTAGAATATTACAAAGTTGAATTAAGAAAATACTTTTTTTTATATAATTTCATCAGTTAATAAGTATATTGTAACATTACAAACAGTCGCTTAACTTACTTAACAAATACCTATTTTCAGTAAATTTCAGTGATGCGTAACAAAAATGATAATTATCATTAACCTAATTAATTAAAATTGTGTAACACGTTTTTTTTTGCCAACGCGATGTCAAAGTTAAATTAATTAAATTTACAAAATAATAATGCTTAACAGTAATAATTAATAGAATTAAAAAAACTGCAAATTTTACCAGGACGGTACTAATCAAGAACAAGTAGATTAAAACGAAAAATATCTAAAAAATACACTTGAAGAACCCAAATCAGAATTCAGTTGAAACAATAAAATAAAACTAAGTTTTTTTTAACATAAACATTTGCGAACATGTTATTTTTTCACAGAATCATAGATTTGACTTAAAAGTAAGTGCGCATAATGGAGCCATACGCGTAGAGTTACAAAGTGATGTTTTTATTTAATGTAAAACACTATAATATTTTGTATTGTTTTGTAATATTACAGGCACGATTGTCTTGATAGGACAAACAAAATATAACACGTCAGGTACTAATACGATACATAATAATATGTTAATTGTTAACACCCTCCGTTACCTTTATTTCGGAGACGGCCGCTATATTTTAGTATTAAATCTGTAATAATTGTAAAATACACACAGGTAGATTGTCTATTTTATTTAGTTTTTGAATCTTTAAGTAGGTATTTCAGTCTTGTACTTAATCGTTGATACAAAATTCTGATTGAAGCCAAGGAACAAACTATTGTAGATTACAACAGCCGCCTCTTATCTTTATTTTATGGTAACAGAATTCAAATTTGTTTGAGGTGGGCCTTGCATTTATCGACTTAACAATAACTTAACTTGTAGGTACATATATAATTATTAATAAAAAAACAAATCATGATATCTTATGGTATGTTGTATCGTTATTTTTCAATGTGATTGTTCTTTATCGTATATTTTCGTGATGTTTTCGTATTAAGCGTACCTGAAAATTAAAAAAATATATGTAAGTATCTTATTAAGAAATAATCACTTTAAAAAAAATATTTGTCAAAATATTTTTTTAACTCGGCCGTATTTTTTTGAAATCGGCTTAAGTTTGCAAAGTGGTGCTAATTCACTTGCATACTTGCCGGTCAAGACAGGCTGACGCGTACAAGTAAATAGAAATCTATAGGTAGCACTATTTTTAGACATGTCGATTTCGTTTAGCCTGATATATTGATGACTAGATGATGCCCGCGTCTTCGTCCGCGTAAATTAATTTTTCTATGAATAAAAATAAAGTAGCCTATGAACTTCCCCGGGATACAACCTATCCCTATACCAAATTTCATCAAAATCGGTAAAACAGATGAGCCGTGAAAGCGTAGCAGACAGACAGACAGGCAGACAGACAGACACACTTTCGCATTTATAATATTAGTATGGATTGTGAATAACAACGTATAGTCCCACAAAATTATCTGACCCGGTGACCGCGTCGCTAGTACCTAGATAATATGCAAAATAAATTTTTAAAAAAACTTAACAGGCATAAAAATTAGTTGACCACCGGATCAGATTTGACGGACTGTAAGTGGTTTTGGTCAAGACAAAGGCGCTTACGCTGAGTTGTTCGAAATACATTATATGAAATAAGTGGTCATTAGACTGATTTAATCAAAGACTTCATTCTACTTCATTGTGCTAAATTAGTTAAATCTCCAGATAAATTTTTAAAGTTTCGAACAACTCAGCGTTGGCGCCTTCCTTTAGACTCTCAGACTAATAAAAGCCGATGTTTACTGCAAATGTAAATGCGCAGCGAACTTTCCGGAGTTACTTCTATCCCGAGATATTTTAAAATTCAAAAGTGCCTGTCTGTCTGTTTCTGTCTTACATCCGTTTAGCCATATTTTACGAAAAATCGTACAAAGACAGCTTCATCAAGGTGGCTACTTTTTATTCCAGAAAGAGTTTCCGTGTTATTTAAAATACCAAAATCCACGCCGCCGACGAAGGCGCGGTGGATGGAGGGTGAATAGTTAAATATAGGTATGCCAATCCGTAGAAAATGACAAGTAAACTAAATAAAAAAAATAAAAACACGACTGCCCTGCCTGCCATATTGCCAGTGTCTCTCGGGACTTGGGAGGATGTAAGAATTCTAACGATGCAATACACTTGCATCCAAATCTGTTCAGGCATTTAGAAGTTATTGTAGAACAAAGATAAATTATATACAAACATACATGAACCCTGAAAACATTACACTGTTTCGGGCAGTAGTGTAAATAATATTCTATTCTTAGTAAATAACAATACGCACTGGTACCATTGAGAAAAAATATTATTGACAGTTGCCTGCCTTTAAATTAACATTTAATATTTATAATTATTAATATTTTATTTACCAATAAGTATTACTTACGTAGAACAATTTTAGTAATACCAAATCCTTATTTTTACCTTGATAAATTTTATTGTTTTTTATTCTATTAATTGCTCCACACACAAACCCAGTTTCTGGTAGATAACAGAATTGTTTGGAGTTTGTGGCTTTGGAGGCGATAGCATACTATGAAAACTGACACCGAACTACGCAAATGCACGCATAGGGGTGTTGCATCCAAATCCGTGTTGTAAGTGTGCTTCCGTTCTTTTAAATACTACGATTTGAAAAATAATCGTTTTTCATATATGCTACCAACCTTGACACGCTTACAACTGGAAGAGAACAATTCTGTTATCTGTCACGGATACCCATAAAAACATAAACTCGAATGATCAAAAGCTGAAACTGCATGCAAGACGCGTTCGCGAAAGCCAATACCTGCAATCTGCGATCCAAATCAATAATCGTAAACCAATGGCCAACCTGAGTGGTGATCATGAATTTTGGTCAGAGGGCCAATTTTCTAAGCAAATCGTAATCGACAAATCGACAGCTTAAAACGTATAACTCAAACTGTTTAAGGAGTTCATACATGCTTTTTGAAGTGCGGCATCTATGAACTCCATAAACAGGTTGAATGTCCAACGATTACGATTACGATTTCCTTACACAATTGGAGGTCAGATGGACTGTATAATATAGGTATGTTATTTCAAGAAAATACACACATATACTTAATTTCACATTTATATTTCAGAATACATATATGTTAATATCTATTTCTTTATATCACGTCATTTTATTAACTCGCATTTTTAACAAAGACATATTTTTTGTTTTCAGCATCTGACCATTCGTAAACTTAAAAATAACATGCTTTTAGTAAAAAACAATTTAAAGAATTCAACTCACCATAAGCTGTAGCTAAACTTTGTTATGTAAGCTGTAATGATTGGTTAGTCACAGAAAAAATAAATAACAAACCATTAAATATATTATTGATTTATTTCAATCATTATTATCAAAGCCATCAGGGCACATTTATTATTTAGATTATTACAAATGCTATGTCAAATTCTTAGTTTTTAAAACTACGTACCAACTAAAATGAGCATCATTTTGGCACTCATTTTTTAATTTTATAATAAGTATCTCTTTATTATTATAATTTTTTTCGAACTAAACAATTAAATCTTCATTATTATGTAATCAAATTCCTTCTTTTTTATAGATGCTTGAAAAAATTTTTACTTATTTCAATTATCCCTTTTTGCTTTAATTACATGGGAAAGACCCTTAAAATTTATCTTTGCTATTGCAGTAGTGCCAAAAAATAATGTTGGTAGTCTATAATATGTTAAATAACAAAATAAAATTTTATTATTTCTTATATTTTATACATATACAATATTTATTACAAAGTATTAAAAAAGTCTAGTAATTCTAGAAATTAATAGTTTTCTTTCACATTGATAAAATAAAAAATAAATTACATATCAAAAAGAAAAGTTTGCTTATACATCTAGTTTTCTTTGTAAAAAATTATAAAAACATAAATTATCATCAGACCTTTACTTTGTATATTTTTCTGTTAACGCTAGGAATGAATAACTGTGTAAAATGTGCTATATAAAACTTTGTCTTCTATAGGTTTTTTGTTAAAGTTAAGAAATTATTATAATTTTTTAAATTAAGATGAATATCAATATCAAAATACTGAACTCCGTTTTCCTGGTGAGTAGCATACCATTCTTTTATGGTATTTTTATAAGCATGCCTGCTGAGTGTTAAAATATACATAATAAATGCTAATAAGACAAAAATAATACAGAACAACTTTATCGCCTTTGGAATATATTTTTAAACTGAAGTTGCTGATTTTGAAGAAAGTGTTGATTTTTGAACGTATAATGTTTATACAAGCGATAAAATTATTCCGAATGCTATCCACCTAAATGTGTTATTTTGCGCCACAAATTATTTGTTAGTAAAGCTTTACCCAAATACACAAGCACATTTTTATCAACAAATATTTAGATTCATACATTTTTATCTGAGAGACAGTCAATAAAATGCTTGCAAAATGTAACGGTTACATAGTTTAGTGTTTTCGACGAAGATTTGCAACATCTAAATATTTTAACTAGATATTTTATATATAATATTTAGAAAATAATATATTTGATGTATAGAGTACCAAATAAATTATATCGACTGCCCCTCATTTTACCACTAAGTAGGTAATAATAATTTTACAACATTAATAATTCTAACACTTCTAATGCAAAGCATTTTGTGTTACTGTGTTGAACTTTAATTTTGTACCAACTTGTTAACTTTTGTAGGTATGTAATAAACTTAAAAATATGGCAGTAGAAAAACCTTTAAAATAGGTTAAGTAGTATGAATAAAAAGTTTGTCTTTTGCAAAATTGCAAATGATTTGCATTAAAAGATATATAAAATACTTATCGAAAAGCCACTTCTAAACCCACAAAATGGCGTTATATTAGCACAGATTAAAACTCTTGAAAAATACAAACATCCAAAATATATTGCAATCAAAAAGTGATTAGTGAGATTCCACAGAGAAAATTTACACTTGCGCAGAAAAAGAAGTGAGAAAGTTTCTGCTCATTTTATTTAGCTAACTTAACTTTATCCTAATGCCAAGTCTGAGCAGTATAACATCTGGTTTTTTAATGGAATTTTACAACGCAATTAGACTGCTTTTTGGCGCAGAGCCAATAAATCTTCATCTAAAAGTATCAATTCGCAACTTAAAACATTAGAATTCTTCTGCGCAAGTTTAAATTTCGATTAATACCAAAAAAACCACGTGACAAAATGAAATCCGCCGCCATGCAGTGAGAACACAGCCCGTCAAATAGCCATAAAAAACCAAAAAATTGTGTCATAGGTACCAGCTCTAATGTACAAAATATTAGTAGCGAGACCTTCTATCCATGTTCCTTATGGAGTTGGCCAGGCACAGCGCGAATAGGGCTCCCACGACCTGGAAAGTGAAACATCAGGTTTAATATATGGGCGAAATCATTCATTGTTACCCGATGATGTTATATAATATAAAAAGAAGCAGATATGTTATAAGCGCGCGCGTTGTAATTTTTTTCAATTTATTTCAATTTCAATTTATTTATTTATTTGTGAATAGTGTAGTTACATTTGAGGTGGAAATCAGTATAAAAGTGCTACTATTCTACCACAGTGTGGTGTACAAATATTTTAAAATTAAAATTACTACATAAATTGTCCTAATTAGATCATATTAAATAATAATTATTAAACTTGATGATTACACTATTATACTATCAGACACAATTGTATAACAACCTTATTAATTAATTATAACACACCGTATTATACCTTTTCAAACGCCGCTTTGGAGTCTGACGGGAGTGCCTAACTTATATTAAGTAAAACCATAGAGTATAAGTAAGTAATATTTCTTGATTATTACAGATAAGAAAAGTCTTAATGAGGCCTTTACGTCGAATTCAGCAAAATACTATGAAAATTAAAATATTATTAATATCTAGGTACCTTTTTAATATTATGTCAAATAAAAGATAAAAAGTAGCGATGTAATGTAGTAGCGATGTAATAAAAAGTATTGATGACTCAAACACGTCCCAATTGGGACGTCTTGTGATTAGTCTGCGTCGATTGTATGATTATAAAGGTTACTCTATTGCACAAGAAAATATTTGAAGCTTCGTAATACGAGTATATATTCTCTTTCGTTTGCGTGCTGTTTCGTATCTTTTGTTTTACTTATCAGTGAAACTTGTCAATGTGTACGTACGTACGTGTAGCTTTGGATTGCTCGGCACAGATTTAAAACGCAATTTACTATGAAGGTAACGTATCTTTTATAAAGTATCATTGTTGTTACCACAAATACGTGAATAATGTTTGTTTTAGGACAAGTACCTACTGCATCGTGATTAACATTCGATTTGGATTCTTGGATTTCTATCCTATGACGTGCAGAAGATTTGGAGCTCGAGTAGCAATAATTATTACTTACTAGGTGATGCCCGCGACTTTGTATGCGTGGATTGAGGTTGATTGGGTCCCGTGGGAAGTATTTAATTTTCCGAGATAAAAAGCGGAGAAGATGGAATAGCCTATGTGCTATTCCAAACTATAATCTATCTCTGTGCCAAATTTCAGCCAGATCCGTTCAGCCGTTGGCGCGTGATTGAGTAACAAACATCCATACATGCATTCATACATCCATCCAAACATCCATCCAAACTATTGCATATTTTATAATATAAGTAAGAAGTATAGAATATGGCAGTTCATAACGAAAATGAGGGTTGATCCGTAGGCAGACTGTTAAGTGGCAGCCTGCCCACCTGTGGGCAGACTAAGTGGCAGACAAGGCTCACCTCGACACAAGCTACGCCAATAGCGATTCCAGCGATGGGTTTGTTCCACGACTCGTACAGGTTGCCCACGACTGACGCGCAGCCTTCCTTGTTGGCATCGATAGGTGTGCACTGGTTGATGGTGGCGCCGACAACGCCCATCTGTGGGCAGCACGACTTGGGGGGCAGACCCAAGGCGTAGTCGAATGGACCGTTTTTGCCGCAACAGTTGAGCTGAGAATTAAAAAAAAAATTATTATGATATATCGAAGACACACAACTGTCGTACCTGCTGTGCGAACTGTCGTAGAGACCCTGTCGATCGAGAAATGAAGTCATTTGGGCTGATTCCGTGAGAGGGCAAAATTTTTAGCGTCCATACATTTGACAGTAATTCACGAGACCAAAACACAGGCGCGCGGGGGTGGTTCGAGCAAGCGCATGTCGCAAAAATGGAAGAAACAATTTGTAACAAAATAATAATGTACCTACTTTTTCGCATATAAATTAAATAAATCCGACAATGTACTTATTCGATTTAGAATTGAAATATTATGTAATATTTTTAAAGCAAATTATTAGTTTCAATAAAGAGAAAAATTGCTGTGCTGCTGGTTTTTAGTGGGTATTCGCTTCCACCTGTGAGTAAGAGTTCTACATGTACCCGCCTTGTGCGGGATGCGTAAATAGCAAGAAAGAAAGAAAGAAACCTAATTACTATATAAATCATATAGTATGCTTTCAGTAATATAAAAATAAAAATAAATTATGCCTGTTTATTTTTTGTTTCTATTATATTTTCAGAGAGTCAGGGTCAGATAAGTTTGTCGGACTATACGTTGCTACTAATACGATACGCTACGGTACGGCAGACAAGCTGTCAGCTTACATTGGTTAAACGCTCGAACGCTTACCTGTTGTTCAATGTTGTTGAAGACGACATCGGCGCTAGGGTCGTGCGTGCGCTTGTCGAAAAGCGTGTTGACGGACTGCACCAGCGAGTTCTTGATGGACTCGCCGTACGTGAACATCAGCACAGCTAGCACCACTTGCGCGATGATTATCACCAGCAGGAAGATTGCGTACTGGAAACAAAAAGGTTTATGTAAGTTACTACGTCAAGAAAGACAAGTTCGACGACCTCCGTGGCGCAGTGTTGAGCGCTGTTGTCTTAACGTGCGGAGGTCCCGGGCTCGATCCCCGGCAGGGTCAATTTAGGAATATGTAATTTCTGAATTTTCCCTGGTCTGGCCTGGTGGGAGGCTTCGGCTGTGGCTAGTTACCACCCTACCGGCAAAGACGTCCGCCTAGCGATTTAGCGTTCCGGTGCGATGACGTGTAGAAACCGAATATGGGGTATGGGTTTAATATAACTGCCATGCTCCTAACAGATTAGCCCGATACCATCTTAGACTGCAGCATCACTTACCATCAGGTGAGATCGCAGTCAAGGGCTAACTTGTAGTGGATAAAAAAAAAGACGTCTGTACGGCGGCAATTGACTTCTTTACTTAAATTAAAGTAGGTAAGGTGCTGCGCAAACCGTGTCCCGTGACGGTAACTTGACACCTCTGTGGTTTTGTGTGACGGAAAAGTGAAAGCAACTGGACACAAACAGTGTCTACGTTTGCGCAGTTGTTGGTTGATCTCATTTTGATTGTAACTGCCTCGTTGGTCTAGTGGTTAGCATGTGTAATATTGTTGAATAAAAGATGTTTTTGGTCTTCGGTGTTTCTTTATTTTAGTTCTTTTTAATAATTATTAATTAATATTAGAATACACGTCCGCTTGCTATTAAGCCAAGGTAGTGAGAGAATATGTCAATCTGACAACTGTCAGAGCCTGACGTTTGACAACTTACATTGGTAACGTTCCGTTACTACATCATCCCCTTTTTAAAAGAAAATTACATTTCCATTCCTTTTCTCCCCCCTTTAACATAATTTTACAAACTTCTTAATATTTAATATTTAGTATTACAAATACAACCAAACTTATTAATATTTAATATTTAGTATTATAAATGCAACACAAGTATACAAATTAATACTTATCAACTACTCATTCAACCAGCTGGAGTCAGCCCTGGTCTGGCAAAACACAAAGTCTACGCTGGTCGAACATGATATGAGGTTCTTATGTACTTAATATTATTATTATCCATTACTACATAGGATCTAAAACCATTAATACCAACAATTTTACCTTCATACCATATATTCTTATGGGGATCTTTCTTAAACCATACCCGTTGACCAATACAAAATTCTTTTTTATATCTACTTGTCTTATTATAATTTCTTAAATTTCTACTTTTAACATAATTAAATTGCTGAGTTACATTTTCATTTAACTTAGGTTTTAGATATTTTGAGCTAACAACTAACTTAGTTCTTAAATTTCTATTCATTAGTAACTCACTAGGGGAAAAATTTGTTCCTGAAATTGGAGAAGCCCGATACTGTAATAATGCAAGTCTTACATCTGTTTAATCCTCGTTACATTTTATTAACATTTTCTTAGCAATCTGTACTGCACGTTCAGCCATACCATTAGCCTGAGGATATCTTGGACTAGTATATGTAAATTTAAATCCCCAATCATGTGCAAATTGTTTTCATTCCCTAGAATCAAATGGAATGGGATCTGAAATTATCTCCAAAGGAATCCCAAAATTACAAAAAATATCCTTTAAACTATTAATAATGCTTGCCGAACTCTTATTAGCTATATATTTAATATCTAACCATTTAGAAAAATAATCATATATTATTAAATAGTTTTTTCTTTTAAATTCCATTATATCAATACCTAGTTTCAAATAAATGGAAGGTTGGGAACTTGATGTGACAATAATGGCTCTTTAATATTATTATTATGATGCGTTTGACATGAAAAACATTTTTTAACATACTCTTTAATATGAGTGTCCATATAAGGCCAATAATATAACTTTCTAGCCATCTGCTTCATTTTAGACATTCCTAAATGCCCTTCATGCAAAGTTTTAATGAACTGTAATCTTAAACTTTTAGGTACTACTAACCTATCATTATAAAAAACTAAATTTTCATCAACACTAAGTTCAGCTCTTAATTTATGATAACATCTTATTAAATCTGGAATATTGGAAATTTTATCAGGCCATCCATTTTGAATATATTCAATTAATTTTAATAATTCCTCATCTTTAGAACTTTCTGAGATTAATATTAATTTTTGTTCCTCAGTACATTCTAACTTCTGAGCTAAGCCTATACAATGAATAACTTCATACATATAAGAGTCATCTGTCTCTTTACACTCTTGATATGATCTTGACAACAAATCTGCTATATACATTTCTTTACCTTGTAAGTATTTAAATACAATATTATATTTTAATAACTTTAATTTTAATCTCTGTAGTCTAGGAGATGGTACTTCATGTAAATGCTTTTTTAATAAACTTTCCAATGGTTTATGATCATTAACTACTGTAATTTTATGCCCATAAATGTAATAATGAAATTTCCTAGTTGCCCATACTATACTTAACAATTCTTTTTCTATTTGGGAAAAATTACACTCTGAAGGTGTTAGACTTCTTGAAGCAAAGCAAACTGGTCTACCATTTTGTAGTAAACAACATCCAAGACCGCTTTTCGATGCGTCACATTGAATTGTTATAGGCAATTTACTATCAAAGTTTTGTAAAATTGGTGCTTCACTTATTTTACTTTTAATATTAATATAAACTTTTTCATGAAATTCCGTCCATAACCATTCAACATCTTTCTTTAATAATAATTGAAGAGGTGATGCAATATCAGCCAAGTTAGGTATAAATTTTCTTAAATAATTTACCATACCAAGGAAAATCTGTAATTCTTTTTTATTAGTAGGGCTTTTCATATTAATAATTGCACTAACCCTGTCTGGGTCAATTTGCATACCCTTCTCTGAAAAAATATGGCCAAAATACTTCACTTGTTTTAATTTAAACTGAAATTTATTCTTATTAAAGCGAACATTATGTTCTCTGGCCCGTTGAAAAACTTTATTTAATATTGCATCATGCTCTTGTTCCGTTTCACCACATATTAATAAATCATCACAGTAAACAATAACGCCTGGAATATCCCCAAAGGCAGTTTCACTATATTTTTGGAATATTTCCGGTGCTATTGATAAACCAAATGGCATTCTTAAAAATTTGTAACATCCAAATGGACTATTGAATGTACATAAATCATTACAATCTTCAGAAAGTTTAATATTATAAAACCCATCTGACAAATCTAGCACTGAAAAATATTTTTTATTACAAAGCTTAGAGACTATCTCATCAATTGTTGGAATCAAATGATGCTCTCTTATTAATACTTTATTGAGATCTTTAGGATCTAAACAAATTCTTAGAGAACCATCTCTCTTTTCAATAATAACCAAATTGCTTACAAAACTTTTAGGGTGATCGACCTTTGCGATGACTTTGTGCTTCACCAGAGCTGCCAACTTGTCCGCAAGGCGATCCATAAGTGCGTTAGGCACTCGCCGTGGGGGCCGCACCACAGGCTCCACGCCAGGTTGAATGCGTAGCTGCAGTGAGCTCTTAAACTCCCCAACTCCCTGAAAAAGTTCGTTATTCATATTAATAATTGAGTCCTTACTCATATTCATATTAATATTATTGCTACTAGTTGAAACTGTATTAATATTATTATTATTTAAAAGCTTCAGCTGTAACAAAGATCCTAACCCCAAAATAGGTCTAACTTGTTCATTAATAATTAAAAACTCGGTTTCAAAACACTCATTGTTATTAATATTATTATTAGAATAAACTCTTAATGAAACCTTTCCAATAGGAATTAATTTTCCTCCACCGAAGACCTCTATTATTGTTTTTGTCTCAGACAATTTTATGTTTGTATCATCACCGACAATACACTTGAGATCACTTAAGCAGAACACATTAATTTGTGCTCCAGTGTCACATTTAAACCTTACCCTTTTATTCTCCACTCTTAAGAACTCAGTCCACTCATTAGTACTTAAGTTTATAGTGTGGACTAGCCTTAAGTCATTAATATTAATATTATTGCTCTCACAAACAGACGACTTTAAATTATTTACATTTTTATTATTATAAGTGCATCCGACACTAAAATGATTAATTTTCCTACATTTTCTACAAGTTTTTCCAAAGGCTGGGCACTGACGGGGGGCATGAACTGTATTACACTTCTTACATAAATAATTATTCTTATTATACTGATTTATCAAATTATTATTAATATTATTATTAGGCCTACTCTTAATATTAGTGTACTTATCTTTAGAACTGGTATTTGACGGAGTGTGCTGCTGTCTGGGTGATCTTGCCGCTGCCACTGCTTGCACCTCTGAGCTGTTCAGCACCTTGACCTGCCCACTGGATAGCTCCGCAGACCTGCATATGTCCACAGCCATCTCAAGACTTAAGTCTTTGATTTCCAGCAGTTTCTGCTGCACCCGTTGATTTTTTATGCCGATGACTATTCTGTCCCGTAGCATCCTATTTTTCTGTTCGCCATAATTGCAGTTTTCCGCCAATTTTCTTATTTCAGTGTAGAACGCGTCGAAATTTTCTTCATCGCTTTGGCATCTCTTATTGAACTGATAACTTGTTATTACTTCGTTTTGCTTCGGCTTAAAATATTCATCAAAAATTTTTATAACCTCCTCCAATTTCGGTCTTTCTTCGACTTTGAGGACGTTTAAGTACAGTTCCTGTGCCTGTGACCCTATACAATTTAATAAAAGTGCCGCCTTCCGCGTTTCTGTCAACTTTTCGAACCCAGCTGCCATGATGAAAATCTTGAAGGATTCTTTAAATCTTTGCCACTGCGACCAGCAGGAATCCAAATCGTCTATGACGATACCTCCCGGCATCATAAATTTCACGCCGACCAAGTCGCCGGACGCCATACTGTCTTGCATTTCTTCACACACGTGTAGGTACGAAAATCCGGTCTAATCTTCGTGAAAATCCCGAATCACAACTGCGCCATGTAATATTGTTGAATAAAAGATGTTTTTGGTCTTCGGTGTTTCTTTATTTTAGTTCTTTTTAATAATTATTAATTAATATTAGAATACACGTCCGCTTGCTATTAAGCCAAGGTAGTGAGAGAATATGTCAATCTGACAACTGTCAGAGCCTGACGTTTGACAACTTACATTGGTAACGTTCCGTTACTACAGCATGTTCGACTGCAGCCGACGAGGTCCCGGTTGCAAATTCCGAGTCGGTCCATAATGTGGTGGGGTTTTCGGCCAAATTCTCAGTACCTACTAGCCCGGCGTTAGGAAGTTGGCGGTGTTTCACCCCCGTGCCTCGGAGAGCGTCGGATTTTGTCCCATCGGGCTATGAGAGTAAAGGAACAGAGAGTGCACGCGCAGATGGCTAATCTCTTTAGAGACTGGCCATCTGCGCGGCCGTGCCCGAAGTTCGGTCGGAATTATTATTGATTGTATGAATATCAAATATTCAACATTGGCTTGTGTCCGACACAATCACACAAAATAGAAAAGTGTCTGCGTTTGCGCAACGTCTTAGTATAATATAAAATTCTGGCAGCGCAGCGGAACAATCAACCATCGTCGATCTATTAAGCCTCCTATATAGTCCATGCATTGAAAGGGACTATTTTTCCCCGGCTACACTTGAGCAGCACAGCAACACCGATCTAGCACAACACAGCAATCTAGCCTTAGCATTCTTCACTCATGACATTAAACATTTGAAAATTCCAAACCAATTTTCCAAAATTTTTCTTCAAGGGCCTGTTACTATGTGAAAAACTTCAACAAGCGGTAAAAATTTTCAAATAAACCGCAGTCTAACAATCGTTTCTAACCTCACATGGCATCCGATTGTTATTCAAACAAAGGCGCGCCGCTCTCTACAAAGGAAAGCCACTTTCGTTCCACTAACAGCTGACTCCCTTTCAGTTACCGCATGCTAATTTAATGGTGTCATCTTCACCACGACATCGCTCGTCCATAACTCACAATTTGTAAATTACAGGTTATGGGCATAGCTTTCTTTTTATGGCGGAACGAAGACGGTATCCTTCTACTAGCTACATTACCAGTTTACTCGTACAGTACATGAACCCAACGTCATCCTAATCTGTGGGCAGTAGTCTAAGGTAAAACCAATATGTACTAAGATCACGTTCGCAAGTATCAGTCAATCGCCTAGTTACCACCCTACCGACAAAAACGTGCCGCCAAGCGATTTAGCGTTCCGGTACGATGCCGTGTAGAAACCGAATGTACGGGTCTAATATAACTGCCATTAACATTAACTGCCCTTAACAGGTTAGCCCGCCACCATCTTAGACTGCATCATCACTTACCACCAGATGAGACCGTAGTCAAGGGCTAACTTGTAGTGGATAAAAAAAACTATAAAGACCGGTCTAAAGCATAGATTGTCGGTTACTTGAGAACCGGTTCTTAGCTGATGTCGGTTTATAGGTAAATACGGGTCTAACCTCACATTAGGTACCCTGTAGACTATCTGTAGGAATTTCTTTCTTACCGTGACAACCGTGACAACCAAACAGTGGCTCTCGCGTATCGCGCCGCAGCAGCCGAAGAAAGCGATCACAAACATGACCGCGCCGATCACGATGAACATCCATGGCGCCACGGTCAAGTGACCGCGCAGTAGGTCAGTCAACATCGACCATTTGAGCAGTACCATCAGAGACGATAACTCCCCAGTATAATCTTTCTTACCGTGACAACCATACAGTGGCTCTCGCGTATCGCGCCGCAGCAGCCGAAGAAAGCGATCACGAACATGACCGCGCCGATCACGATGAACACCCATGGCGCCACGGTCAAGTGACCGCGCAGTATGTCAGTCAGCACCGACCATTTGAGCAGCACAGCAACACCGACTCCGATCACCGCCAGCCCGAAAAGCTGAAAGCAAAACAATACCATAAGCAATCAAGTGGTGCTAACTGCTAAATCGTTTTGTCATCATTATAAACGGTCTATAATACAGAACAGAATACTAACTACTATTACTAGGTACGTAAAACTATCCTTTTCCTCAGGACTCAGGGAACATCGTAAAGGTTCCTGTCCATTGAAGCGGATAGGAGCGCAGCTGTGTTGGGCGGACCAATCGGATTTTTGATCGATGACGCGATAAAGGTACATGTATTTCGAGTCATCTGTCAGGAATTTGATTGGGCTGTTTGGCACATCTCCGCTCCGCTCCGCTTGAATAGAGTCGTACATAAATACCTAGTTACAACTACTCAATTTGGCACCTCTAGATATTAAAATGAGATGAGGTTTATTCCAAGGAGGCATTATATGTAATTACAATTAAGTAATATTGATATTTCCATATGTTGTCACTAATATTAAAAGAATTACCTACATACACCGTAAGGGAATGAAATCATCGATGTATGAAATACAATAATAATACCTATTATCCAATATGAATAACCCAAATTCCACTTCGGCACACCACAGTTATATGTTATTTAACCCTAAGCTGTTACTCACTAATGGAAATAACTGTTTTAGTTTCTTTTATTATGTAAGGTATTGCAGCTATAGGCTATAGCCCAAAATACTCAGGTACCTACTATTCTGCTGCAGTTAGCGGTATTTACCAACTTTTTTTTTTAACTTTATTGCACAACCAGAACTAGCTGCTATGTATAATAAGAGCCTTATCTCCCAGTCGACCTTTGGAATGTGTGCAAAGGCGTGTCGTGGGTGTGCTCGAAAGTCATCAGAAAAAAATACATTGAAACCCACAAGTATAAGAATATAAATATAAGCAAGTTCATTATTCGTTATATTTTATTTCTATCAACAAGACCCCCATTGTGTTCTACCTCTTTGTCAGAAGTCTCGTTAGGCGTTCCTGGTAGGTATACAATAAAGAATGTTCCTTCACGAGTGCGTCTTCTTGAAATCAATAACTCATCAAAGGGCTCGAAATTATTACAGCTAACAATGTTTTATTGTTAACATGTTGACGACATAAATTGGGCAACTCGACGCTTGTGGGGAACAAGCTTAATTTGTAGTAGGTAATTTTTTTACCGGGAACCCAGTAAAGGAACAGAGAGTGAGAGCTAATCTTTTTAGAGACTGGCCATCTGCGCGGCCGTGGCCGAAATTCGGTCGGAATTATTATTGATTGTATGAAAATCAAATATTCAATAATATTGGCTTGTGTCCGACACAAAATAGAAAAGTGTCTGCGTTTGCGCAACGGCTAAGTAGGTATAATATAAAATTCTGGCGGCGCGGCGGAACAATCAACCATCGTCGATCTATTACCTAAGCCTCCTATATGTATAGTCCATGCATTGAAAGGGATATCGATACTCATAAAATTAACTAGATAAAAGCCCGCGACTTCGTACCTACGCGAGTTTTTAAAAAAAATTACTTAAGTAATACTGAATTTTCCGGAATTTCTTCGACTTACTACACCCGAATCTACAGAGAGTTTAGCCATCCGATAATATAGTGTACTAAGTAAGATATATTATACATAATAGGTGTGTGCTCAAACAGGTGCACTGTCTATTCCATTACTGGCATAAGCTCATAGCCCGATGGAACGGAAAATCCGACACGACCGGAGGGATCAGAATATGAATATATTATTCCGGAATAACATGTAGTCTAGGTATTTATTTATTTATTAGGACAACCAAGAAATTGATACATTCAAGGAATGCATAAAAAACTAAAATACTAATTACAAACGTTGTTAAATGTACAATCTATGACAGGTGTCATATCATGCGCCTTAAATGACTAAAAGTAAAAAAAAAACTTACACTGGGATAAGTATGTCACTTTCTATTTCTTCTACTAGGTAGTAGGTACATATCCATGCAAAAATTAAAAAAAACACGTCGATCCGTTGCTACAATTTTTAAGATAATGTGTTGCTGAGATCTCCTGCATCCCGGAGATGGATATACCTAGGCTAGATTTAATCTCGGAAAATCTGCCCCCCGATTGTGTAAGGAAATCCTAATCATTTGTCAACCGGATAATTCGACCTGTTTAAGTCCATAGATGGCTGCACGCCAAAAAGCATGCAGGTATGAACTCCTTAAACAGTTCGAGTTATAGGTATACGTTTTACGGTCGGTTTCTGAATGGAGAATTTAATGTTGAGTCTGTCTCAAAGCACTAAATAAGCAAATTTTTGTTTCTGAATTGATATTGTGTAAGGTTTGAGAGTTGGAACTTGCTGTTTTTGCTTGAATGCTTAATTCAGAAACCGGCCCAATATCAATTCAGAAACAAAAATTTGCTTAAATTTTCCATAAGTAGTCTTTGAGACAGACTCAACATGAAATTCTCAATTCAGAAACCGGCCGTTAAGCTGCCAAATGATTCCGATTTGCTCAGACACTTGGGCCTCTGAGTTCCACATGAGTTCCACACAGTTATAGAAAACTAAATTCACGCGCATTAAGTCGCTAGTATCATTGAGTAAGATAATAAACTATTTCAAAACTATAGGCATTAGGCACGCAGGCACGCAGAATCAACCAATTACGAGGACCAAAAAAGATTCAAGGCCTTCCTATTAAATAAGAGGCGGTTCATGGTCACTGACTGAACAAAAATTATAGACAGAAAACGGCTAAGTCGCTAAGATGTTTTTAGAAAACGGGCCTCTATTTGGCCTAATCATCATTACTGTAACTATAAAGCCTGTACATAGAGCACACAATAGCTGCAAAAAAAAACGTGCCGAATTGAGAACCTCAACAATGTTAATAATGTGCGTGTGAGCGTCAAGACTCAGGCTCCATAGTCAATTTTTTTAAAATTCTACATCAATGGTAAGCACTTTGCAAGCACTTATTTTCACCTCTAGGCATTGAGTTTGAACTTCGAATCGTCATTCGTCATCTTGGTTCTTTTTTTACGGTTCACGTCAGCGTCAGCGTTGCCGTCATGCGGGGAAATCCCTAGTTACTTAATTCTAGTGAATACGAAATGTACCAGGAAATACGACCACGACGATTCACAAGTAATAAAGAGTAAAGACGTGGAACGCAATACATGTTTCGTATTCAAACACCTGACACTAAAGAACGACCACGATGCAGGAGAACTTACAAACTGGCCATTCCATGAACATTACTCTATCTACAATGTGTTCTGTATAACTAATAAGGGCGCGTCTACACTCCATGACGGCTGTCTCGAGAAAGGAAATAGGAAAATTTAAAGAATTTTAAGAACTTTTAAGGTCTTGCAGTACAGTAGCCACCGAGTACCGACCCATGATTTATCATGAATGTGACATCATAATTACTTACAATTTACATTATTGACCGTGCAAAGAACGGTGAGAATGATAATTATATATGAGGGAACTAAAAATGCTTAGCCAATGCCTATAGTCTGACAAGTCAGACTCAGACTAAGATCACCATGAGTCATGACCCTACCTAAAAGTTCCGAAATCTAAATATTCCACCGCTCGTTGATTTTACTATACTGTTAAATGGCATATAAAAATATCTATAACAATAAAGCCTTTATGGCAAAGGCAACAAGAGCTTCTTTGCACTGTTTAAAAGAGGGCTTACATGCGATTACTTGGCCTAAAAGCGCGCGCATACTATTATCATCCTTCTATAAGAAGACAATACATCACATACTCGCATCACTGTCATTGACATAACACGTTATCTGCGAGGGACCGCAGCAAACAGATGCTTGGAAACCATTGCATAACGCGGCGTCTGGGCATCGAGGTCAAATGTTGAATGAGTTATTATTAGTAGCGTTGGTTGGTACGTAATTATAATTTTTTATGCAACTTTCGTTTCAAAGATTGACGGTACTGATAATATCCTTCTTACCGCACTAGGGCATAATGATAAAGAAGGTAGTTACATTCTAAGGCGATACGACCTAGTAGGCACTAGGTCGTATCGCCTTAGAATGTCTATCCTGTTTCAGGATTTTGATAAATTTGTTAACGTCTACCCTCTAAAGTCGAAATCCTAATGCTACAAGTACAGAGTATGAGCAGAGTAAGACTGCATTTCCACCAGAGATGTGCTTATTTTCATAGCTTAGATGTCCTGATGATAAACAAACCGATCTTACTGGTAGGTTGGACATAGGTACATCGGCAGCTTAGCAACGTAGCACATCTCTGGTAGAAACGCACCCTTATCCGCGATACGGCAATGAATGCTAGTCTATCAATCGCTGTCATTTCGATTCAAATCAATCTCAATCACAAAATGTGTGCACGCCCTAAATATTACGTGTGTAAAGCTAGAAACAGACGTCTAAATACGTTACGAAATTGATACCGCGATAACCTTTATGACTTTTAAATGCAACAGTCAATCGATTTTGTTATTACTATTAAACATCGATTTAAAGTTAGTTACTTTATAAATTATTAAGTAACTGGGTACCTACTTACTAATAATACTACCTGCTTCACTGTATAGTGTATTAAGTAAGTATGTAAGCTAAATTACTTTTTAAATTAAACGTTACTGTCACTTGGCGGAAACAATGGATAGGTTAATAAACATGTTAGCATTCTGATAAGACGTTTGTCGTTGGCGTAGGCTAAAATATAACACAATGATCATGAAACTAAGAGAAACTCACTAGAAACCAATTGGCTGTCGAAATCGCCTATTGGCTAGCGTCTAACCTAGACGAAACCTGTTCGTAATAGAAAATAAGACTATGACGAGTGACTACGGAGTCGGTAGTAGGTAGTTAAGTAGTAGTTACCTATGCTTTTTTGTACCGACTTTACAATACAGTTGGTTTCAGCCTTTCAAAAGGCTTCTAGAGGACAGTGAAGGCAAAAGTTAGGTGGTCTGTATGCATGAGGCATAATCGAACTTTCAAAGTTGCGCGAGAAAAGAAAAACTGATTGAAGAACCATTCTAACGACGGCATAGACGCCCTCGCCGTTGCACCTCAGTTACTTACAAATTGACGCGAAATCTATATCTATAGGATCAATAATAGTGTTTTTTGTCTGCAAAGCTTTCAAGGACCATCTGCTCAAACGATTTAAAAAAAATGGTACAGAGATAGTTAGCATTTAGGGACAGGACATAATATGCTGCTACACGATCGACGCGACGTTGCGGGTATTCTAAGTTCCATAACTAAACGAACCGATGTGTAATCACTCATAATTAGTATTCAAAGAATAGTTATGTACTAATAATAACTAGAACAGCGCTATTTACTGAACAATACCTGAAAATTAGAGCAGTATGTCATATCAACTCATCAC
This sequence comes from Erebia epiphron, assembly GCA_963932025.1. NCBI lineage: Eukaryota > Metazoa > Arthropoda > Insecta > Lepidoptera > Nymphalidae > Erebia > Erebia epiphron. The sequence goes on from OZ009948.1 coordinate 25,974,238, forward strand.
TCATAAAGTCATGTACATAATAACATAACTTAGGTATAAGTCGTACATCTAATAGTACCTGAACGAACTTTTTTAGGTTTAATTTGACTAAGCAACGTAGTCAAGGGACACTAATTATACATTAGAAGAAGCTAACTACAAAATATCATAATAAGCAAGAGTTAAGAGTAATGGCCTTGGGTTGCTTTCAGATATACCTACTATACTTACTTTAGCTATTATTTGCTTCAAAAGTGCGCACTGGGGCTAGGGTTGCCAGATGGTCGGGATTCGTCTGGATTCTCCCGACATTTTAAATAATCTCCAGACCCGACAAAACTCAAAATCTCCAGACAAACAACTTCTGCGAAAATTCGATACAAAATAATAATTTGAAATTCCGAATCCTACTAAATGATCCAAATTAATGGACTCAGTAAAGTCCAATTTAAATTATTAGTTGTATCAACAATGTTAAAAATATTCGACAGCCAGGAGGTGGCTTCCCAGTCCAAAGGTTAAGTCTTTTGGAACCCTTTTAATTTACAAAATAACCTTTTTATTTTACATTACATATTTTTCATATTTATTTCTCCCGACAGCAACCCCAAAATCCCAACTATTTCAAATTTTGTCCAGATATTTTGGTCTTCCGATCTGGCAACCCTAACTGGGGCACAAATGAGGCAATATTTGTTAAATTTGTACCTGTTTACAATACCTAGCTCCGCTGAAAGGTATAATTATAATAACAATGTCGTTCACGCGGTAATTAACAGTTTATACTTCGTCATTCTCAAATATTATCAGCCATAATAACTGGTAAAGTGCGTATCAGGTCACGCAGAAAGTAGGGATCCGTAGACATGCTAGTTGCAAAAAAGTTAAACTATTTTATTTCGTAAAGGGTAACTAGGTATAGTTTTTCCACAAAACAGTTTCAGAAACTGAGGTATCACTCAGTGCAGTGGGTAACAAATACATAATATTATATTTTATCCGCTCTCGCTTTTAATTTATTTTTTTAAATTTTAACACTGAACTGAATAACGGATCTGAAAGTGAACAACTGTCATCACTACAGCCTATTAACGTCCCACAGCTGGGCACAGGCCTCCACTCTCATAGGAGAGCGGGAATTAGAGCTTAGACCCACCAACAACAACTGTACTGAATATTAACTGTAATGAAAACTTTTATACAGATAACTGAACCACTAATTTTATTTGTAAAATCATGACTGTAACATAGACAGACGGACCAAAGCGATAGGTAGTATCTGGGAGGAGTATATATTATATCGATATACATCAGTGGCGTACATGACATAGAGGCACACTACTCGGTGCATAGAGGCATAAAGGTACTGCTTACCCTAGTTTAAAAAGCTCAATGCATAATTTTCATCATTCCCTGCCTGAAAGTAGGTATCTACGTAACCAATGCCTACCAGAGCACCGAATACTGTGCACGCCACTGCTGAATACATGATATTACTTCGTTTTTGAGCTAACTATACTATTTGCCACACCCACTATAAGATGATGACCAAACGAACAGGTCAATAGCACCTGGATCCCAGCCAATTTTGTTACGAACATTGTTAGACTATTAGAACAACCAATAAGACCACTGCAGCCACCCGTTTTAGTTTATCAGTGTAGGTAGATCTAGAACTATAGTGATAGGCTGTAAATTATAATTTAATATAAAAAAAATATTTTTAAACAACCGACTTCAAACTCCCGCGCCAACTTTACAACAACAAGCACACGCTATACAAAGTACTTATTTTATTGTTGATATTTTAAAAACCGCTCGACCGATTTCGATAAAAATTCATGTGGGACCACTTGGGAAGTATGCCCTTTCAAATAAAAAAAGAATCATCCAAATCGGTCCACCCAGTCAAAAGTTCTAAGGTAACAAACATAAAAAAAATAAAAAAATACAAGGTCTTATTGTCTCTATGGCTGTGACTTGTGGACTCTGGCAACACAATTTTTTTATTGAATAAACTATTATTACGTGAGAGTGTTTTCCTTTAATATCAGGTATACCTTTATAATATCTCTATTCCGCCGTTTATTATCATATTTGGGTCTATCCTGTTATTACTAATGTATAATATTATTTTCTTCGAGTTCGGATACAGTTTGCTAGTTTATTAATGATTTATCAGTCATCAGCGAAGATTTTGCGTCGTGCGACCGACCAAATCACGAAAGTTTTATGCGCAGAAACAGGGGTGATGATATCAAGTCAAAAAACCGCTTCAGTTTTAAGATCGCAATAATAAGTTACCTCGCATTAGTTTACTCTATTACGCTACTGCCCCAAATCCATTATCGTTGGAATAATACTTTACCATCAATTCAACCAATCGCAAAACAGTCGATATTGTAGCAATGATTGATTGAGCTTTTTCACCAGAGATGTAGTACGTTGCTAAGCTGAGGATGTATGTCAAACCCATCAATAGGAGCCTGATAGAGATGATTTAGCCCGCTACCGTCTTAGACCGCATCATCACTTACCATCAAGTGAGATAGCAGTCAAGAGCTAACTTGTACTGGAATTTAAAAAAAAATAAACTCCCGTAGCTTAGCAGGTAGCATATTATCCTAACGTATCCTAAGGGGGGCTGATCTCGACATTGTTCGCTAGTATGGGGCTTTTTCGAACGATTGTTACGAAGGGGCCGACCCTTCCTTATATTATTATAAGTTAAATACTTATCTTGTTACAGACTAGGCATTCCTTACAATTAAAGAGCGGCAGGCTGATTACGTATCATGCAAACGATTCGCGATCACAAAAATTGTACAATATTTGCTGTCTAATCGTATTATGTATCGTCGATACCTACCTATGACGAATTTGCGATTAGACAGCAAATATTGTACAATTTTTGCTATTTTTGATACGTAATCAGCCTGCGGTTCGATAGAGCTTGATTGCAGCTTTCACATTGGGGCTGATCCTGTAGTGCACAATCTCTAAATTTAATAAATGACAGCATTAAAAATTGCTAACCCTTTCATAATACTCCCTGATAAGAGAATGATAAAACTAAAAAAAATATATGATGTACATTACCATGCAAACTTCCACCGAAAATTGGTTTGAACGCGATCTAGTAAGTAGTTTTTATAATAATTTAAAACTTGCTACATGTTTGTACGGAACCCTCGGTGCGCGAGTCCGACTCGCACTTGGCCGGTTTTTTTTTAAATTTAGTTTAGTGATTGTGTTATACCTACAGAATTGGCCACACTGTCAACTCCAGAAGCCATATTCCGTATACGCTGCATCAATTATTGTCACAATCTTAATTTATGATTGGCTGAATTTATGGTAGGTATTAAGTATTTCTTGCTAAGACCAAAATCCTGGCCAAGGAGTTTCTCTGGAAGAGTGTAGACAGCATTGAGGTATAATGTACTAACGTGTAGACAGTCAGATGCGATTGCGACCGTTGCTAGCAATCATTATTACGCAATAGGGCCCCAGATCAAAATTCCCAAGTAATTACCCGAATGTCTCAGCAAGTCGGCGATCGGCGCGTATTTATACATTTGAAAGCGGTTTCGCGCACCGAATGCTATTTATACCGCGTAGGTACTTACCTAGCTGATGTTGTCTCTACTCCACGCCCAAATTGTTTCTATCCTTCAACTTTTCATACAAACACTTCTAATGGGTGTGGCCGTCAATTTTAGTTAGGTAAAGGTATTGGAATAATGAAGATGAAAGCACTTTTCCACTCGAAGTTTTTGTCAGATACGCTAACAGGTTGTATGTCGCGTCACACGACATAAGAGGCATCGTATATATATCTCACTTAACGGGCCGGCGGAGGGCCAATTGCCCATACAAACGTAATACCAAAATAATTTGTAATTTGAGAATATTTCCACCATATTATGCGATTATTAAGATTGAACTTGTATTTATCTAGGTCCCTGTATAATATTATGTTTTCAAAATACTTTCCCAAAATTAAATGTAAGCACATTGCGTTTCGCATGTTTTTACGACATAAATGACGTTTTCTCCTTATTTGTTTCAAATTAAAACCAACGATATCTCACGTACTAATTGATCAGGAACATAGCCTTTATTGTCAAGTTACAGAATTAACAACACAAAGTTAAAAACACAACAATTTGTCATTCATAATTTTTGGTATTCACGGAACAAGACCAAAATGTATAACAAACTCATACGCTCATATTGCTATCGCGCTTGCACGCGATCATGTGTCATCAGCCAAATAGAGATAGCAATATACCGGCAAATTTATATTTGCGGTTTGAATAGAAGTTGCGAGCGCCGCTCCCCGGCCTCTTATCAACTTTTATTCGCCTCAAAAATAATATTAAGAATTACAACTAAAGTACCTATTAGGGATTTAGTAGTAAACTTAAATAATAATAATTTCAAATAGCGTCCTACATTCACTCGGCAGTCGCCAAGGACTGAAAAACAGTTTCATAAAGCTTACAGAATTATAAATGTGTTACAGTGTGATTTGATAACAAAACCGAAGCTGCAACACTTTTCAACGTGTTTTTAAATCTGTCAACCTAAACAAAGGAGGAAATGGTGATGTGTGGAATGTGGAGTCGTCGCCCCAAAAATGCCATCGCAACAGGCATCATAATGTTTACTGCGTTCGCTAACTCGCACAATTACACTCAATAGAGCTTAATTGAATGTATTGACCCCCACGCCACGCCACGTCCACTTTTCATGATATCCTAATCCCTTTCATATGAGTAGTCTGTAGATGGACTAAGGACATGCGTCTAGAAATCTGGTTAGGAACTGCATGAAACTTGATACAGGACAATGAAAATGGGGCCGTCCAGTGTAATTGTCAGTATGCTTCCTATATCGCATGTCTGTTAGAGGTAGACTGTTCTATGTAAAATGATTACTATTTTAAGATCTTCAATTAAGTAACAGTCAAACGATTTAAATAAATGAAATGAAAACCCGATTATTTCGACTAACTACTTAACTAACTACATATAACGCCGTATTAAACGTTTGGAGCCGTATCAATAGGTATTTCACGGTAGGTTACGATTTCATTTCATTTCATTTATTAGGGTTCCGTAGCCAAATTTGGCAAAAACGGAACCCTTATAGATTCGTCATGTCTGTCTGTCTGTCTGTCTGTCTGTCTGTCCGTCCGTATGTCACAGCCACTTTTTTCCGAAACTATAAGAGCTATACTGTTGAAACTTGGTAAGTAGATGTATTCTGTAAACCGCATTAAGATTTTCTTACAAAAATAGAAAAAAAACAATAAATTTTGGGGGTTCCCCATACTTAGAACTGAAACTCAAAAATTTTTTTTTCATCTAACCCATAGGTATCTATGGATAGGTCTTCAAAAATGATATTGAGGTTTGTAATATCATTTTTTTCTAAACTGAATAGTTTGCGCGAGAGACTTTCAAAGTGATAAAATGTGTGTCCCCCCCCCGTAACTTCTAAAATAAGAGAATGATAAAACTAAAAAAAATATATGTTGTACATTACCATGCAAACTTCCACCGAAAATTGGTTTGAACGAGATCTAGTAAGTAGTTTTTTTTTAATACGTCATAAATCGTAAACCGCAATTTACCTTTCATTCAATCAACTCAAATATTTAAAAAAAACATTTAATTTAAAACTTACTACAGGTTTGTACGGAACCCTCGATGCGCGAGTCCGACTCGCACTTGGCCGGTTTTTTATTAGTATTTATTGCTTTCATGTACAATGCTCATAATACAACAGAGACATGAGGCCCCGTCAGGGCATTGCAATATTGAATATTTTATACAGTCAATTAAACGTTTATACTTAATAACAATGTCAATATTATTTAAAAAAATAAAATTAAAAAAAAACTAGTAAAATATTTTGAACATGGCTAAACATACAGTCATCTGAACGAGCGGTTCTATAAGATCGGTTATATTTTGAATAGTTATAATTTTTCGATTTTTACGATATCGTTTGCTACGCCGCGCCGCTGATAAATTAATAACTAGTAATTTAAAGAAAACTTCATTGGTTTGTATGTACTAATAACTGGCATACCTCTAAGTTAGCCCGTGCCATCAGTTACCACTAGCTAGATGAGATCAGGGCTTTGCTCGTTCGTTACTCATAAGGTTCAAACTTTTCAGCATCCCACTAGTAATAAAACCTCGGCGTTCAGATTTAACATCAACTTTATTCTCCATCAATTATTCTAGACAAAATGCAAATGCAAATAAAACTTTCCCTTTTCCCAAACTTTTTTATGACATCTCTACCATGACTGCCCATAGATCATCCTCACCTCCAAAGCTCGCCTCTCTCTTTACTTTGCCTATAAAGCTAACTTCACATCAACTATTACATCAAATAATGTAAAACAAATCCTTATCACATTAACACATAAAATGCCTAATTCTCAGCTGAACATTTAAAAGAAAAACTCTGCTCTCTGTGCCCGTACCCAAACATCTCCAAATAAGGAACTAGCAATTATCTGTGTACATAGCATACCTACTTATATCACTTTACCTTTGTAAATGTCACCGTAAGATTGATTGCAAAGGCCGTTGGATTGTAATCAAACTAGCGATATTGTAAACTTTCGACAGATTACAATTTAACGCATTTAAAAAAAAAAAATTCAAAAATTCAAATTATTTTTATTCAAATAGACTTTTACAAGTACTTTTGAATCGTCGAGTGAATCTACCACTGGTTCGGAATGCCATTCCTACCGAGAAGAACCAGCAAGAAACTCGGTGGTTGCTCTTTTGAAAAAAAAATAATTTACAATTTTATTAATTTATACATATGTAACCGCTGTCCTTAGCATTGCTGGAGCGAATCAAATCCATGCTCCTTTGTCATTTACGTAATCTTCAACAGTATAATAAGCTTTTTTCAGGAGCATACTTTTAATGGACTTCTTAAACTTGTGTAAAGGCAAGTCTAAGATAGGTTGTGGAATTTTGTTATAAAATAGAATGCTCATTCCCACGAACGACCTTCGGACCTTCTTGAGGCGGAGCATTATTTTTCGTTACATTGTAATCTGCTAGATATATTAACCCGATAAAACCTAACCTACCTGGTCATTTATGTCGAACCCTAACCTAACCTACAAGAAAGAGACAAGAAAACGTAAATACAATGAATATTTCAAAAATTGACACTCGGACCATTGAACGGTTCACAATCCGTCGACAATTTACAGTATCGCTAGTTGGATTACAATGTAACGGTTTTTGCAATCTTACGGTGACATAAATAATTAAAAGCTAGGTACTGGGTACTGAGTACTGACTACTTTGCATTTATCTTTTAGTCATAGTAAGCTTTTTGGTTTGTGTCCGCTGTACTGCAGTTTACGATGCTACCATGGACCTGGGGGGTTACTGCCACTGCTTAAAGCAATATTATTATGTTATTGTTGCGACAAATCCTACCATCACGTCCCAAAAATAAGCTTATTAACACAATGTTTTCCTGAGCAGTTTTGTGACGTCGCGATGCAAATCATTCATTCAATTCGTACCACCAAGTGTTTTTTGAGAGCTAACATTCTTGTTTTACGTAGGATTTACGTCACATTTAGCAATCATAAAAAAGTTACTTTCTTGCGACGGATCAACGACGAACGACGGATTGACTTTGTAAACAAAGAAATAGGAAATTGTGAGGTGTTCCAAGTGAATATTCTACTGCATTAAACTGAGATAATGAGATATAACTTTATAAAAGTGAGTTATAGAATTTTCCAAAAGGTATTAAATTGAAGAATCAGGCACCCAGGGCAGTGAAGGGGGCTATGCTTGGAGTATTCCTAAGTGCTCAAATCAGAAATGAGGAGATCCGTAGATTACCTACGGATTTAATACTTCGAAGAACCGACACCGACAGACGTTTGGGTCGCACGGTGCTTGAATTTCGGCCTTACTGGAAAGCTCAGCTAACCCAACGCAGACGATCTCAAGTATGTAGCTGGGAGCCGCTGGAAGCTAGCAGTACAAGACCGTGCCCTGTGGAGATCCAGGGTAGGGGTACAACAGTTAATACCTACCTAGTTGAAGCCGACCTCACAAGCAATTATCAGAAGTTTCTACAGATACAACTAGACATTCTCTGCCAAGGCGGGGGAGATGACGAGGCATGCATCATCGAAGAGCGGTACCTAGGACTCTGCTCTAAGCTCAGGAAGCTTAAACGTACAGCGGAGCAGGAGGGACATTGCGCCAGTTCTACGTGTGTCAAGCAGCGGGTTCATCTTCCTCCCATTATCATCAAGCCCTATGATGGGAAGGACATAAGTGGATACAAGCAGTTTATAGATTTGTTCAGTACAGTGATCAACAAAGATAATTTATCTGTTTATCTATCTATCTATCTAGTATTACCTACTGTTAAAAAGCTCACAGTTTGAATGATATTGTAAGCCGTATTAAGCAGCATACATCAGCTTTAGAAAACTTGACACAACCCGTTGTGCAGTGGGGACAGGATATAGGTATATAATAGCACCATTGAGGCGAAGTTGACAATCCCAAGACATCAGTTAAATGGTGCTCTATTACTCAGTAACTTGATGACTAAAGTTTCTTATATATTTCCAGATATTAAAAACATCAGCTTATTTAATTATGGTGGCATGGCCCAGATTATTTACAAAATAATAGTAGGTACTTATAAGTAATTTATATTTGTTTATAATTGAAATTCCATTACAACAAAACTGATAGTGCAAATTTAAGTGTTTGCCCGAGTAATATTGATAGTCTTGATCTTTTATCTATCTATACAAAATATTCAAATTTATTATAAATTGCAGCAAGTCTGTTACATGGTGAGATGTGTTAACAAATGTAAAGGAAATTCCTTCAATACAGGTTTCATCTCTGCAATGGAAATGAAGAATTCATTAGGTACATACCTACAGTTATAAAAGGACTGCAGTATATTTACTTCAGTGATGAAATAAGATGCTTGCAGAAAGGACAAAATGTAACATCCCACTTATAGCCCTTACATCCTTTTTTAGATAAAGTTGGTTTGATAAGAATAGGTCCATGACAGGGCTATATCCAAGGTGGTAGTGCTGCTAGTGGATGATGACACTACCTTATACAATGTAGTTAGCTTCTTGTAGGACTTCTGAAGTGTGTAGGTCCAGCTTCACTGGTCTACAATGCCAAAAGAGCCACTATATTCTTGTTAAAATATTAAGCTAAGGTTTAGGTTAGATTAAAGTCTTAAGCATAAAATATATGTACTTAGTAATATATCATAAGGTAATGTTATTTTGTTACCTTTAGTTAATTTACTAAGGTTATTTACTTTCTTTTGTCATGTTAAGTTTACTAACTTCTACAACTGCTTATGTATCCATTGATTGCTAGTGTGAACTAACTTTCACAATTTATGTAGCCGTTTATTTTTCTATTGAATTAGCCACTATGACTTATTATATTGTTGTTTTTTAAAATACAGTGTCTCATCAAGTAAAAAAAGGTCTTTTTGATGTAATTTTAATATGCTGTAACTCATATTATATTTTATACAGAATTGATTTATATACTTGCTTGATTTAACATTTCATACATGTACCTATTGTAATATCATTGTAGTAACTTCAAGTTTGAATTAACATGTCGTTCTGTGCTCACCTTATTAAAATAAATAGCTATTTCAAGTATAATGATTTAATTTCATTAACAAACAAACCTAACTTCAACAGTAACTAGCTAAAGCCCGCAACTTTGCCCGCATGGATGAAGGTTTTTTGGCTCCTGCAGGAACTATTTAATTTTCCAGGATAAAAAGTAGCCTTTGTGTTATTCCAGACTATAATCTACCTCTGTTTCAAATTTCATCAAGATCCGTTCAACCGTTCTGGCGCAATTGAGTAACAAGCATCCACCCATCCATCCATTTTATAATATTAGGTATGTATTAAAATAATACTGCCTCGTTGGTCTAGTGGTTAGCATAGTCGACTGCGGATCACGAGGTCCTGGGTTCGATTCCCGGTCGGGCATAAAAAGTTAGGTATTGGGTTTTTCAATTAAGAAATTCTCAGTGCCAGCCCGGAGTTGGAAGTTGGCGGTGTTTCACCCCCGTGCCTCGGAGAGCACGTTAAGCCGTCGGTCCCGGTTATTATCACTAACATGATAATAGTCGTTAAAGCCCGCCAACCCGCATTGGAGCAGCGTGGTGGGTCTAAGCTCTAATTCCCGCTCTCCTATGAGAGTGGAGGCCTGTGCCCAGCAGTGGGACGTTAATAGGCTGTAGTGATGATGATGATGATGATTAAAATAATTCAAATGAAAAAGTATATGTAAAAATCGATATATTTATTATTTATGTATACATAGCAGTTAACTTTAAATTTACAATAACTAATCCAGTCACATTTGACTAAACATAAACTGATTTAAACTATAATTTTCAGTTAAAAGTTTCACGTGACTGAGGATATCCATTGAGAAAAGCAATGATGATTTTATTGGATGCCAGGCTCCAGACTTGCTTGACTCGCCTGAGGCACATTATACGAATTTGTATGTTTGCACTCGAAATATGCCCTTAGCGGAATGCCCTTATTCAACAACTCTGTGCAAGACGGCAGCATTTATAGTTCTGGAAATAAACATAATACTCAATTCAATTTAAAAACATAAACATTTATTTATTACTAGCTGATGCCCGCAACTACATCCGCATGGATTGAGGTTTTTTGGTTCCCGCTGGAACTCCTTAGTTTTCCGGGATAAAAAGTGCCTAAGTGCTATTCTAGATTATAATCTATCTCTGTGCCAAATTTCAGCCAGATCTGTTTAGCCGTCGGGGCGTGATTGAGTAACAAACATCCATCCATACATCCATCCATCCAAACTTTTGCATTTATAATATTTATTTGATACTTGATAGATTGTTAAATTCATATCAAACTTGTTTTCATAAAAATAAAAAACTTATTATTTTATATTATTATTAACTAGAAGATGCCCGCGGATTTGTCCGCGTGGATTAAGATATTTGATTCCCACGGGAATAAAATTATGTCCTTTTGTCCTACACCTATGTCCTTCCCTGGGATACAACCTACCCCTGTACGAAATTTCATCAAAATCAGTTGAAGGGATGAGCCGTGAAAGCATAGCAGACAGACAGGCACACTTTCGCATCCATACTTATATTGTTATAAATGAGAACTTATTTCTGTCTGTCTGTCCATCTGTCTGTCTGCTACGCCTTCCCGGAAAATTCCGGAAGTTCCTGCGGGACTCGAAAAAACTTAGTCGACGCGGACGAAGTCACGGGCATCATCTAGTTAATAATATTAGTATGGATAGTGTTGAAGGTTATGTAAATGATAAAAGCGCTTGCATTTGACTTGCTCCAGCTATGCTTAGGACTTTTAATTTATTATTCTTCAAAGGAGCAATCACCGAGTTTCTTGCTGGCTCTTGTAAAAAATGGCATTACAAGCCAGTGGTAGATTCAATCAATGATTCAAAAGCACTTGTAAAAGTTTATTTGAATGAAAACGTTTGTATTTTGAATTATTGTAATGTTGTGTGTATATTATTGTTTATTTTTCTTCGACATCTGCTGCAAAAAGCACACAAACCACTTGAAATGCACTATGTGCACTTCTGCATCACAAATCCAGTCCGATCTTCACGCGTAGCGCCACAATTTTACTAATATTTTTTGTTTTATCCAAGAAAGCAATAAACTCACAATAAATAGACTTACTCGAGGCCCGACATATTATACCTATAATTATAAAAGTTAAAAAATATTAAATAACCTCAAATTTCAACTATTATTTATTTACGTGCCTTGTTTGACATTTGACATCCGTTTCGTTTTACACAAAGTAAAAGAAACATAAACATTGTCGAGTTAATTTTTATCCTTTAAAAAAGTGCAACCAAACAACTATTATTTGGTTTAAAATAATTAATAATAATACTAAGAAACTTTTTGTTATTTATTTTACTTTATAAAGGTAAAATAACTTTGTAAAGTTATACTATTTAATTAAAAAGGTGTCGGCTCTGTGTTATTTTATGCATGAAATGAAACACGATGAGACGAGATAGCGCTATAGAAAAAATATAGCTACATCTCGCTTACTCTGAAAGTAAGGAATAGACAATGATATGAGTATCATTCGTTCTTTGGCAAGAGTAAAACCATAATAGTTTTGTAGGGTCATGGTAGCTTTCTCAGTAAGATTAGAAAGAGATTGAAACAAGATGTGCCTGTATCATAATGGTTTTCTAAATGATGATAGTAACCCCCCTGTTGCATGAATAAATATAACCATTAAGTAGTTACATTCTATAAGGACCGACGCCGAAGGAGCCTCGTGATTTTTCAACCGACTTCAAAAAAAGGAGGAGGTTCTCAATTCGACTGTTTTTTTTTTTTATATTTGTTACCTCAGAACTTTTGACTGGGTGGACCGATTTGGATGATTCTTTTTTTATTTGAAAGGGCATACTTCCCAAGTGGTCCCATATAAATTTTATCGAAATCGGTCGAGCGGTTTTTAAAAATATAAACAATAAAATAAGTACTTTGTATAGCGTGTGCTTGTTGTTGTAAAGTTGGCGCGGGAGTTTGAAGTCGTTTGTTTAAAAATATTTTTTTATATTAAATTTATTAAGGACCTACTGAAATTAGAACCAAAAAAAACTGGTCAAGAATCTTACATGTCGTGTGCATCATACATGCAATCAAGAGTTCAAAGACATTCAAGAGGTGGAGCGAGCGGAGCGTAAAGGCGAGGTCGGGAAAAAAAGGAAAAAGAAATTAATAACTTCCGCTATGCTTGTTAGTTAGTTACTGATTTTAAATAGATCAGTGACATTGGTGGTGCAATGAACTTCCTTTTTCCAAGTCTAGATTGAAGTTGTAAATTAGTATTTGGTTAACTCAAACTAAATGTAGCAGAAGAACACTCTAAGATATCTTTTCTACCATCATAGGGTCTGATATTAATAGATAAGTCCAATCTTCGACTGTTGGTTGGAAGTCGAAGAATCAAATACACTTTACTACAGAGTAGACACCACATTCTATTTCGATGGTAAGACACAGGCTGCGTTCTACTAACCTCAAACACATCAAACCTGTAGGTTCCAAAATACATACTTGACTAGTTAGTTACTTAATAACAAACATAAACTTATGTTGTAAGATTATACTCCAGCCAAATTAGATGTAGAATGTTTGAAAACAAACCACAACAGCTGATTTTTAGGGTTATCACTTCACAATATTTCACAATTTCTAATTTTTTATAGTTATCTATTTATTATGTAAGACTAGTGGGCCGGGCAGACGTTGTCCTGCCCTATCTTCCTCGCCATTTTTCCATATTTTCTCACCGTTTAAACCTTCCCTGGACTACGACAAACATTTCAAAACCAAAATCAGCTAAATCGGCCCAGCCTTTAATTAAAGCCTCGTATTCACTAGGGGAAAAAATATCCAAAGTGTCACGCGACACATGTGATGTCGGGTAACGTTGGGCGATGTCGACTGACGTCGTCGCCAGACGTCTTGTTTCGCGACCTTTCGCTTACATATTTCGTTTAGCCAGACTGGTCAAGCGACGTCGCTGACATCTCTTGCTGCTCATGTCGTCGGATATTCGTCTCCTAGTGATTACGAGGCTTTACTAATAAAATAACTGTTTATCCGCTATTCACTCTATTCACTAACCTTACCCAAGCCCTTGCGCCCTTGCGCACGCGTTGTTTTCTGTTTTTTTTTTGTTTATAAGTTATTTCTATGTTATGTGTGGCAATAAAGAATTTATCTATCGATGTATCTGTCACCGTAAGATTGTAAAAACCGTAATTTTTCGATAGATTGTAAACAGTCGAAAGATTGTGAACCGTTCAATGTTCTAAGTGTCAATTTTTGAAATATTCATTGTATTTACGTTTTCTTATCTCTTTCTTGTAGGTTAGGTTAGGATTCGACATAAATAATCAGGTAGTGTTAATAAACCTAACAGATTACAAACTACCGAAAAATAATGCGTTATATTGTAATCATTCGACAGTTTACAATTTCGCGAGATAGATTATAATCTAACGGTTTTTACAATCTTACGGTGACATATCCTTACCTAAGACTTAGAATATTTTCCACAACGCTGTTTAATTTGTATGACCCGATAAATCAAAATAATCACAGATTGATTCCACTGGCGTGACACAGCAGTTGGCCGGTTGACCTAATTGATATGACTTACTTAAATTAAAAATAATAAATTTGGTTACTGATGAGGATAATTTAGTAAACTTACCACAAAAAATAAGTGTGTATTTTTAATTAATAACTAACTAAGTATCTTTAAATTTCCAAACCTCGACTTTCTTATTAGGTACTTCAGTAGGGGATAGTTACTCCTATGACTATTTCAAATGATTAAAAAACCTGTGTGCCTGTTTGTCCGTCTGCTACCCTTTCAAGGTCCATCTGTTCAACCGATTCAGGTTTACAGAGATTGACTGCATCCCGGTGAAGAACATAATATGTTAAATACTTTTTAACCCGGAACATCCATGAATTCCCACGGGCCCTAAAAACCTAAATTCACGCGGATATCATCTAGTACAGTATAATGTGACTTTTACGTATAGGTATCAATCCATTTGACGGTTTTTAAATTAGTAAGAAGTACTTAACCACATAAAGATACGTCTGTTATAATTATGAATGAGGATGTTATATTCTTTCTAAGAAGCACATAAGAAGAACCTATGCGCAAGAATGCATATGACTCATGAAAGCCTTAGCCATCAAAGTCACGTATACATTTTGTTTATTGATAACACAATTCCTCTTGAACACGATTAATCTGTCTTCACAAAAGTAGGTGGTATAACTTTGTGATACACAGCTATAAGACCGAATCCGATAAGAAGCTACTAAGCTTGCAGCCAATTGAGAAGTTGCCGGTACAAATATTTTAAATACGAAAGTGTGTCTGTCTGTCTGTTTGCTACGCTTTCACGGCCTGTTCTGTCTGTTCAACCGTTTTTTATGAAATTTGGTTCATAGATAGGTTATATCCCGGGAAAGGGCAGAGGCTACCCGTATAGGGTTGTATATAGGGTTATTCAGGAAAATTTAAAGAGTTCCCGCGGGAATCAAAACAAACTTAATCCACGCGGACGAAGTCGCGGGCATCATTAAGTTGGTTCATAATTAGTAGTTTTAACTGCCGCGGTGGTCTAGTGGTTAGCATGTTCGACTGCAGCTGACGAGGCCCCGGGTTCGGGTGCCGGGTCGAGCCACAATAATTAAGTATTGGGTTTTTCCGACAAGAAATTATCATTACTAGCCCGGAGTTAGGATGTTCGGTGTATCACCTCCATGCCTCGGAGAGCACGTAAAGCTGCACTATAATATCTCTATGGAGATTGGCCGCCGTGGCCGAAATAGATCGGGAGGTGGTGACTGGTGACCACTGACCAGTGACGAAAACTCCAGAAACTCTAAAAGAAGTTACCAACCTAGCCTAATTAACTATATACCTAATCCTACTTTAAATAAACTATCTTTCTATCCTAATTTAAATAACACCTCTGATTCATTACCTACGAGTACCGCCTACTATGTAAATAAACTAACGACTAAATAGGTACCTAGTTCCTTAATCCTGACGGACAAATCGCGCTTTAAGGTAATATTCAATTTTCTTGTACTAGAAACATCTTTTTTTTTTTTTTATCCACTACAAGTTAGCCCTTGACTGCGATCTCACCTGATGGTAAGTGATGATGCAGTCTAAGATGGTAGCGGGCTAACCTGTTCGGGGCATGGCAGTTATATTAAACCCATACCCCTATTCGGTTTCTACACGGCATCGTACCGGAACGCTAAATCGCTTGGCGGCACGTCTTTACCGGTAGGGTGGTAACTAGCCACGGCCGTAGCCTCCCACCAGGCCAGACTAGGGAAAATTCAGAAATTATAAATTCCCAAATTGACCCTGCCGGGGATCGAACCCGAAACCTCCGCACGTTAAGACAACAGCGCTACACACTGCGCCACGGAGGCCGTCAAAGGAGGCATCTCTGTCTCTGCGTCGTGTTCCTCATTACTTAGAGTCGTGACCCTTTTCCATTAATCAAATAATGGTTAAAGTTCTCTTAGGATAATAATGGGGTGTACCTACGGTGTACTAAATATGAACGTTATCAAATGCATAATTTTGCATTGTAAGATAACAAAAGGTACGGTTTACAGTTAGTTCGAGAAACTAATCGCAGGTTGCTCCCGTTGGGCGCAGCGATAAAAACCTTTACGACGGGGGTCGGCAACCTGCTCCGACCTAGATTCTCTCAAAATAGACGAATGTTCACATTTCGATCAAAATCGCGGCTCGCCAAAGTCAAACTGCGATTTTTCTACATGTTCACTGATGCACTTAAATAGTTCAAAAGCTTGATTTAATTTATCAATTTAGTACCGTTTACGTAGAAAAGTCATAGAATAAACCACAACACAAACCTTTTAGCTTAAACTTTTAAAATAAGTTGAACTATGCAAGTGTGAGGCACTTGAAATAAAATAGTAATGTAATTTGACCCCATTTTAACGTTTAAACTAAAGTTAAAATAATTAGACCCCAATTCAAAACCTTTTCAAGGGGCAAGTAAATTAAGGGGGCTGATATAATAATAAGTATATGTATAGTTCAAGCACAGAATAGATTATAGTACTTAGATACTTACTAAGACTAGCATTGTAGCAGTGGTACAAATCTAAATAAACTACAAAGACACTATACTTAAATCTGTTGGTGTGTATCTGGTAAAAAATTAGAAATCCAATCCGTAACACCTACTATTGGAAATTTGAATCAATGTGGAAAGGATTCTAGAAATATAACCCGTAAGGAGCCCTTGAGAACTGAAAGGGGAGAAAATTGTTTTTCATCCCATCTATTTGAAAAGGCCGAATTGGTTCGCCTTTAAGTGCGCCCAAAGGTGGTGTTTTCTTTAAGGAACTTTTAGCGGGCAGAAATGAGCTTTTAATCCTCTTTATTTCAAAAAGTGCGCCGCAAGTATCTTTTCCGCGCACTTTTTGAATTTGGAACATCTTAGTGTTCAGCGCTAAAGAAATCGAACGCAAATATTGTTTGAATACAGACTGAATGGCACGACGGCCCATAGTCGCGCCGCCGGCTTTAATTTGGTTTCTTTTTTTTTTATAAAAAAAAAGGAAACCAAATTAAAAATGCGCGAACTACAGGTCGCGTTTTCGTAAATTTTCACGGATTGTTAAAAATTTATGGTTTTATTTTGAAAAATGAGTTCTTCAAATGACAGTGAAAGTATAGAATTAACTCCTGAAAGTATTAGAACTGACGAAAGAAATGTGATCTATTACTTGCAAAATCCTAGGAGAAATAATATATTAAAGCCTATGGTAATTTTATTGAATGTTCTCCATTCTGAACAATTCTTGGCCCCTCTTGCATTTCTATGCAAGAGGTGCCAAGAATTGTTCAGAATCTGTGTTTTGGCCTACTTCCAGTACTTAGCCAAAACTAAACAACCTTCCACTCTTTGGAGTACCTACTCAATGCTAAAATCAACAGTCAGTTCTAATAACGACGTAAAACTGGACACATATTCGAAATTAATAGCTTATCTGAAGAGGATGTCTGATGGATTTGTAGTTTTATTTTCTCATAGAGGGTGATGAAAAGTAGATTGTAGATAACTTTATAGTAGATTGTATTATTCGGGCGCAAAATATTTTTGGGCTCGGGCGACGTACTTTGAATACCTCGCTACGTTCAGGATTCTACTAAAGAATCCCTCACTTCGCTCTGGATTCAAAAAGCGCCCTCGCCGTAAAAATATTATTTTGCTCCCTTATAATACAATCTACTATAAAGTTATCACAAGCAGATTCCTAGAACCATGAAAGTTATATCTGATCTTGACACTAAGGGTACCTACGTTCGCATTGAAAAAACACATTGGCGCGAATATTTTTCGCAGTGTGAACGTAGCCTTATTAGATATAAATATTTTTAACATTAATTCATAACAAATCATTTACAACAAAGAAGAAGAAAACTAAACTAGACCACTCTTTCTAATTTTCAGCAATGCCGCTACTAAGTACTTCAAAGTCCTAAAAGGCATGACCACGTAGGCATACCGGTGTACCTCGCACGTGTATTTCGAGATGGGTCGACGGCCGGTGACAATAAGCTAGTGGGAGGGGGTCATAGACAAAGAGGAACGTTAATCCCTAGCCATCGAACATAGTAACTAGTAAAAAGCTCAAATCCGGTGAACGCCGAAATATCTTGCTGATGATTTGAAAATTCGAATTGGATTTGTCTTAAGTACTTAACTTAAGTAACTGAATGGTGTTGAAAAATGAAAACCCATTTTGGAATCATTGTCTAAGCAGGATCAGCTCGCTAGCTCTTATTATGACAGGGTTTTAGACTTTATCAAATCACATTGACCTCAACATTTCAATTAGGTGGGGGCGAAACAGAGGTTGGTTTAGTATAAACAACGTGCTCTTCGAGGCATGAAGGGGAAACAACAACCAAACTTAATGCTCGGTCACCCATGGAATTTAACAACCTGTTGTTGATGTCCAGATATTTCGTCCATATCGACTACCATATAAAAACTGGTAAGTGGCTTGTCAAAATTGAATGGTTGGCTGGCTTCACACGTTTAGATATCCTTGGTTGGCTGGTAAATGGCTAATTTAATGCCTACGTAACGTAACGACGTACGTTCATTGAAAACAATATTAAACCGCAGGCGATAGTGTAATAAAATAACAGACCCGGAAGTTTTTGTAATAGAAACTAGAACTAATTTAGTTCTCGTCTCCTAGCATTAAATAACATTTCAGTCAGTTCCTGTCCTTAGAAAACCTTAAAATAAAATATTTAAGATCGTCTGTCAGACGACCAAAAGACTTTTAAGCCGTCCCTATTATGTTTTAGAAAAATTGGAAATTAGTGGATGCCCAAAATAAAAAACCGGCCAAGTGCGAGTCGGACTCGCGCACCGAGGGTTCCGTACTCAAGAAGTAGGTACTGAAGCAAAACTATCAGGCAAAAACCAATATGTTTATTTGACGACGAGTACGAGGTTTACTGTTAATATCAAAAAAAACTATGCTAGTTATTGGCTATAGTTTTCCTGTAAAATATACATAAATTTCTATTGACCATAATTATTTCAGATTTTTCGATTGGTAAACTATCATGACTAAAAATAAATAAAAATCTGTTTTAGAATGTACAAAGTAAACCCTTTCATATTTTCATATGATACCCCACACAGTACAGTTTTTAAATAAGAACAAAAATAATTTCCAATTTTTTTTAATACTACTAACAAACTAATATATACACAACCATTCCAAATTTCATGTCGATAGCTTCGGTAGTTACTGAAATAATCGAGTGTGACGGACGGACAGACGGACAGACAGACGGAGAAAGTCGCACCATAAGGGTTCCATTTTACCATTTTGGTACGGAACCCTAAAAATAAAATGTGGATGCCACCACCACCACCACCACTACAGCCCATTAACGTCCCACTGCTGGGCACAGGCCTCCACTCTCATAGGAGAGAGGGAATTAGAGCTTAGACCCACCACGCTGCTCCAATGCGGGTTGGCGGGCTTTAACGACTATTATCATGTTAGTGATAATAACCGGGACCGACGGCTTCACGTGCTCTCCGAGGCACGGAGGTAAAACACCGCCAACTTCCTAACTCCGGGCTAGTGCTGAGAATTTCTAGTCAGAAAAACCCAACACTTATTATGGCCCGACCCGGGACTCGAACCCGGGACCTCGTGAGCCGCAGTCAAACATGCTAACCACTAGACCAACGAGGCAGTCCTGCCCAATGTGTGATGTGGATGCCCAAAATCAAAATTCGCTGGAGGACATCTCTCTGGAAGAGCGAGTTTTAAGTCTTGGCCTTTACATATACACTTAAACCAACCCCCTGGTTTAAGTTTTTTGTTCGAGCAAATTAGCATCATAATTATTTCACGAGTTCAATTTTCAGAGCTTTCGCTACTCATCCAAGAGTACGCTTTTATTTACTTAATACACAATCGAGTCCAAGGTCATTGTGAGCATAAATCAAGGCTAATATATAATGCGAACGGTAATTAATATTCATTTTGGGGTGGCATGGCGCCGCAGGGGCGACGCGACGTCCTGACTTCATTCGTTGCTTATGGAAAGTTCTATATCCACCACAGAAAACATCTTTTATCGACTTTTTATGTGACAGGTTACTGTCCTGAAGTAACATAGTACCCGATCGAATTTATGAGGTTTCCTAGCATAGTTTCTTATAGTTAATCATGAAGTAGCTCCTGATGCAAATTACTTCTTTGTTCTGACATTTTCCCGGTAGTAGACCAAGGTATGTTTAACTAAGTATTATTTAGACAGGCTGTTCGTTTTTATACGGAGCGATAGCCATCTGAGGCTGACCTCAGCGCCGCTGCGGAGGTTGCGGTTAAGGTCAAATCAGATGATCACGATAATATTCGTTCAAATAAGTAAATTAAGCACTGACTTAGTTTCTGAACAATCAAAACTGCAAACAATTTGCATAAGTCTTTTTCTTCATGTTTCTCTCCATAACTGTAGATCAGCAGTCAGTTTACTGAATTTCTTCTTATCCATAACTAAGCGGAGGGGTATCCTAACTGCTTTTATTCCAGTCCACTCTATGGTTTCGTAGCCATGACTTTTTTCTTCTTGCACGCATCCTATTAACTAGGATTATCATGATCATGTGCATTAGGTGGTATAGTCCGTCAAACATTTCTGACGTGACAGCGTCGCTAGTCTAGTATCTACTATCTATTGAAATAAAATAAAATAAAAACAAAAATTTAACAGGCATTAATGAACTGAAATTAGTTCTAAGTTTGGCCATCGTGTCAGATAAGTTTGACGGACTGTACCTATCGTGGCGTAAATTAGTGCCTAGGTACGAGTTCCTATGCTGCTTGATGGTTCCAACTCTTTAAAAACTAAGAATGGTGTAGAGTAAGACGGAGTGTAAAAAAGTTTATTGGCAAAGGCATGATGAACTGAATATTGTTAAATGTGTAATTAAAATCCTGACGTTCCTACGCGAAAAAATATTATTGGCAAAGGTCATACGCAACATCCGTAAGTATACAGTCGGTACGATTTTACGATTACAAAAATGGCATTGCAAAAGATACTATTAAGTATAACCAGTTAAGTAGTTAGTCGAAATATTAAAGAACAGGTTTGGCGCATAACGATTACCGAGTAGGAGGAAGTTTCGACATTTTATTTCGAAGGTATATAGAATGGGCTACGCATAAGTACTTAAAAATTTAGTTAACCACCTAGAAAGAAGCTAAACTGGCATCCACTGAAGAATCATCAGAGAGTTTATAACTAACTATACAAGATGTTTGGTAATAATAATTAAGTAGGGATTTTAAAATAATTTGCAAAGACTAAGTAAGTATATAAGTAACTACAAACTTACCAAGTAAACAAAACAGTAGGGAATAGCGATCTTGGCAAAGCAAGGAAGGGAGGGAGTGTCCTTGAGCTAAAAGTTAGATAATGCTCCTTGAGGCACAATTTATGGTAGGTAAAGCGAGTAACTAAAGGAGGCTTTGGTCGACTGAGTTTTTCCTCATTTCATAAAGTTATGCAATAAAAAATAGTGAGTCCATTTTGACTGGCATCCAAGTTTATTTCTACCAAAACTGGACCCGCTATCAATTATGTTTTCGTGCAGATCCTTAAATGAACTTCAAACATGATTGAAAGATTGGTGGTCGGCAACAACTTATCATCATCATCATCTCAAGTTCTCAACCCATTCGCCGGCCCACTCCTGAGCAAGGGTTTCCACTCAGAATGAGAAGAGTTAGCCTCAAACTAGAACACTACTCTGGTCAAGTGCGGGTTGGTTCGTCTGTACTCGGTAAAGGATTATTAAAAGGACTTAAGTATCGGCGCCGCCAAGGCGTCGGAGTAACACCGAGGCCTGAGGCGACGATGATGTCACCGCCACTCAGTCACGTGTTAAACTAAAGTACTACCTAACGAACTAGCGAACGCTCGAACCACTGGAATAACCAGTTTTTTAAAATTTGCAAGTTTCGCAAACGCAAGGCGTTATCGTAGCCTATGCCTGGTGTTTGCACGCCCAAGGTAGTTTATAAAACATCTGTTTAATCAATAACTAAACTATAAATAAAATGTTAATTATAGTGAGAATCTCATTCGTAATACAATTTTCTTTGATTATTCATTCAAGTTTCTCCGCGATATTCGCTTCTGGTGACAGAAGAGCAAGCTCATTGTTTCCGCAAAGAATCAGCCTTGGCAAATATACAGCAAATATTTTTGGAACTCTACGAGAGCATCTTTATTATTCTAGGCATTGTTGAGATTCAAAAGCACTTGTAAAAGTTTATTTGAATAAAAAACATTTGAATATTGAATTTGAGAATTATAATTGAATTTCCGTCGAAGGACCACAAACTGTTAATAAATAATTGTTAAAATTAAAATCCCCAGATAATTAAAATCTCTTACAAGAGTCAAGAGCCTCTTCCTTTGATACTTTGACCTAGTTTCCTCATGCGACATTTTCTTCATTAAGTAAATGTTTTTCCAATTACTTAAGAAGTTAGGCGAGGCAGAATTTGGCAAAGCGGTTTCATTTTAGATTGTTTTCAGAATCGTTACCATCCTTTCCCCAGTCTAGTTACTTTAACACAGTTTCGCTCTGGTTGAGTTCAACGGAATTAAGTAGTTATAGGAATTCCAGGTAGAGACACGCTACGTCTCAGTATTTAAAACTAAGAACACCTATACTTTATCTCAAGCGCATCCAACAAAGAAAAGACCCTCAAGTTTCCCCTTACACCTTGAGAACCCTTGACATATCTGTCAGCGAATTCTTAATTAGAAGGAGGATAAGGCACATGAATATCCTGACACGTTTTATTATGTCACGTTTCGGCCATCTTGGATTTTCCTTCTCACTTGAGGATTTTCCCTTGACCCACTTGTATGTGTAGCAATAGGTGGGTATTTTGTATTGTCAGTACGGCCTATGTAATAAAAGCGTTTGCTGGCCTTTTGGTATTAAACTAGTCCCTTAGTTGAACTCCTAAAGGTTCCCATTTATATACATATTATATCGGTATAAGCTGTCTCACAAATTCAACTGGGTGAGTTCCAACTAAGTTTCAAATTATTTTCTTTTCATCATTTACACCTGTTATAAATTATTATTAAGTAATTAGTAAATTAACTAAGTACTTAAGTAACTGGTGGAAAGGTGATGAAGCCGTTAACGTGGGAATCACTACAGATCTGAATTCTGATGAAGATATAATTTTGTTGGCTTGACAGTTGACACATCAGTCTTGACAACATACAGGATATAATAATTTTATGTTGGGAGTTTATGTTCCCTTGTAGCTTTTCGACAGTTATGAGTTCTCCTACAAGTCGGTATTATAGTTTTCCGATGTAGATTAAACGCAAAGCTCATTGACAAGACTTTAGGTTCCCGTATTATGTCAATTTTTGTCTCGTTGGCCTTCAAAATACGCAATCTGCAGGATATTGGGAATAAAGCTATTTTGCTGGCTGCAAAATGCAAATTGTTTGTGGAATTACTACAGTGATGATTTCAGCCGTCTATGATATGAATGCGCACAGCGCATAGCTAATTATATTTCATGTATTGTTTATAGTGTGAAACTAAG
Organism: Erebia epiphron; assembly: GCA_963932025.1. Taxonomy (NCBI): domain Eukaryota; kingdom Metazoa; phylum Arthropoda; class Insecta; order Lepidoptera; family Nymphalidae; genus Erebia; species Erebia epiphron. The sequence goes on from OZ009948.1 coordinate 25,998,091, forward strand.
TACTTAACTACTCATTTGGGTAAACGAGGTGTTATTTGATTCGTCACGACTGTCCCAGAGTCATAGCAAATTATACTAAGTAACTAATATGATGTCATGTTCCAAATAACCACAACCCAATTATAAACAGCGTCTCATGATAGCTACCAACTACCTTAGTGCATTTCGAAGTAAATAGCGTCATCGGTACGGTCAAACATGATTTAAATAACATCGTCATACAAAAATGCAAACTATTGTGTTGGAAACTTCACGCACTTTATTGAATCGCCCTTTGCGTAAATTTTTACTTCCCTGGTGAATGATGACAATGAATTTATCATCATCCTGCAACACTATAAATTTTTTCAGGTGGCATCTGCTAACCTAGTTATCTCACATCCATTGCGGTCCTTTTTCAATCATCTACCCTCGCCAGCATGTTTATCCATTGTCATAACTACTAAGTTATAAAGTCTTCTATGCATTCCTGCCAATTTCGGCCTGCTTTTTGATCTTTTCTGTTTAGGTTAGGACCTACCTGTTAATTTTGATCCCTCCGTACCTATTCAGCATTCGTTCCAGGTGATCCGCCCACCATAAACGTTGTTGCCATAGAGATAGCTACTACCTCAATGGTTGTTGTTGTTGTACGGGAAGCTATGATAATATCTAGTAGGTAGGTAGGTTGGTAGGTGCTAACTAGTTAAGAATGCAAAGTCCAAGTCATAACAGGATATCTGCGGGGCTTTACCCCGACGTAAACCATATTGAATCATTAATTATTCAATGAAACACACCTGTTGCCCGGTTTTTAGGGCGATGAGTAAAGGATAAGGGAGTTTTGACACGCAAGCCTGTTGTTCTATCGATTCTCATGCCTTGGAGTGACGAAACAACAGTCCACAATATGATAGTGATTCTCGTTGACGGACAAAAAACATAATATTATTTTTACTTACTTAACTTGGTTCCTACTTAAGTACTTACTACCTACTTTTTAGGGTTCCGTACCCAAAGGGTAAAAACGGGACCCTGTTACTAAGACTCCGCTGTCTGTCTGTCTGTCTGTCTGTCTGTCTCCAGGCTGTATCTCATAGACCGTGATAGCTAGAAAGCTGAAATTTTCGCAAATGATGTATTTCCGTTGCCGCTATAACAACAAATACTAAAAATTAAAAAAATATATATATTAAGGGGGGTCCCCATACAATAAACGTGTTTTTTTCGTATTTTTTTGCTCAATATTAAAAACGGTAACAGGTAGACGGTTCAAATTTTCACAGAATATCAATATCAATAAAGTAAATATTAAAGGGGGGCTCCCATACAACAAACGTAATTTTTTGATATTAACAGTAAACCTCTACAAACAAAGTTAGTTTTGCGGTTCATTAACAAAGGTAATTATACCTACTTCTTGAGTACGGAACCCTCGGTGCGCGAGTCCGACTCGCACTTGGCCGGTTTTTTTGAATTTGTTTCGTGCAACTACATAATTAGATAAGCAAGTAGGTAAGTAAGTAAGCAATGTACTAGTGTTGCCAAGTAGTGCAAATTATAAGCTAAAGTTCGGCCGTTCAGAGAATGCGTTCCTGACACCTAATAATAAAATATTGTTTACCAAGTTATTTGACACTCAGTTTGGCAAAAAATTATAACATTAATTGATTATTGATATAATAATGTTGTTTTAATGCTCATCAATTGTTAAAACGGTAAACAACCAGCAATAATATTTTTATCGTAACTGCAACGCCAGTACAAAGTTACGTCGCCAGTTCAATCGCGACGTGTCAGGAACGCATTCTCTGAACGGCCGTAGTTTAAGTAAGTAGATTTACTTACTTAACTTAAAATATTTCAATAACTAGTTTTTATTCATAGTTTTGAAAGTAAAATCTTAATCTCAAAATACCTGGCTTTTATAGTTGTTAAACAGAACGGAAAGATTGCGAAACATCACGAAGGCACGTCTACGGAGCTTAAATAATGAATAAGGGTAAGACCACACTAACTAAAAACATAGCTCCCATAGGAAAAGGCATTGGAAATGGAAGACGAAACTGGCTGAGGGCGAGAGAATCAGGCTGCAAGCTTGATGGGCTTGATGAGCCCATCAAGCTAGTTCGGCCTGAGAGTCCAATTCGGTCCAACATACCTACTCTACAAGATGGGCCCGACGCGACGATTCAAAGCTGGGATCTCGTTCTCGTCGCGCCCGGACATCTTTATATTATTACTAGATGATGCCCGCGACTTTGTCCGCGGTTGATGTTTTTGATTCGCGCGGAAAGGGGATAAAAAATAGTCTTTTTTTTATAGCCTACGTCCTTCCCCGGGATAGAACCTATCCCTGTACCAAATTTCATCAAAATCGGTAGAGTAGTTAGGCCGTGAAAGCGTAGCAGACAGACAGACAGACACACTTTCGCATTTATAATATTAGTATGGATAGGAGATAGCTGTACTTTTGGTAACTATCACTAGGAAGGCTGATTCAGTATTTGGTGGATGTAGGGCTCTTCTCTGGTTAAAATAGTAGTCTATTAGATCAACCTTAGGTATTTCCTAAGGTTGATCTAATAGACTACTATTTTAACCACTATGGATATTTTCACTATGGATGTTCGTGTGTCAATCGTTTCTAGCGAAATAACGAATTTTGTATGGTATCGTAGGTAGGTAGGTATTAATACCTATCTGTGCGACGACACAGGGTCGCCTTTAATAACTGTTCTGAATTCTGTGGCCAAAAATGATATCGACGAGTTCAAGACTAGGGATAACTACCTCCCTACCTTTTAATATTAAGTCCTCATTGAGGTCATGGATATGAAGGCACCTACACAAAGAATAGGCATTTCATGCAAATCGAGGTGTGACGTGTGATAATTGCAAACATCTTACGAGAAACATTATACACACTATAAACAGAATGATGTCATAGCCTCACAGTGGCTTGAATAGCATTGAGTCATTGCTGGTAACAAATTACGATTGTATTAAAAATGTTTTTATGACTCTGGTTCTATTTCGTGTTGAATCATGGCCGAATTCAGATAGGTAGGTACGCAAATTAATGTAGATCAAAATCTTATTTTAAATCAGAAGGGGGATAACTATGTAGGTAGTTGTTAGGAATATAACTCAGGAGTAAGGATCTACTCGTTACTTCCTTTAACTTTTAAAAACCAGATGCCCAGACACCTACCTAGCTAGTGCAATAGGAGAATAGACCGTACCTACCTAACTAGGTACGTACCTACCTACTTGCTAGACTTTACAAGTAAACATCTACGCATAGACTTCCTTACCTTCAAGCTTAAAGGCTTCAAAGGACTAGGCAGGTAACTAGGTACGTACTTGAGTGCAGACGGACAACCTACCCAGCTATAGTAATCGGGTATCTATACCTAGTCTGTCTAGTCAGAAAAGGACGTGACCTTCTCATTTTCTCGAAGGAGCTTGCTGTTTAATTACATTTTCCTACCTAAGTACTTCAGTACATAATGCTATAGAAAACATATTATTTTATTATTTCAAATGCATTAATTATTGTGCAGGCATAGATTGTGGACCTATTCTACAGATTTTCTAATTTTATTCTTTTTTATTGAGTTAGTTACCTAGGTATATGTATATTTTATACGTCCATGCCTGTGTAGGTACTTATTTTAGAAAAGCTACCATTAGTATGCCGTACCTATGCTATACAAAAATAACGACTAAGATCTCTATAGAGATGCCTCACACCAACTACTTATGAGGCATCAGAGGTACAAACTACAAACTACCAAGGTACCTAGTACCTACATAGCATATTATTGCCTATTCTTATTCTTATTAAGAAACCCTATTACCGGCAAGAGACTAATTGAGGTAATCAATCAAGAATTTAAAGCTAACGCACTTGCTAACTGTTCAAAATTCAAAATATCAATTTGATTGCATTTTTTGTTTGAATAAAGCCAAATCAAACATGATGGAGGTTGCGATTTTAGCTAGGTACTAAAATACCGCGGAGCAAAGCTCCAAAGAAGTTTTAAAATAACATTCCGGTCACAACCTACCGGGCACCAGGGCCACGTTGTAGATCTGAACGCCCTGTACGGATTTCACTGTTGGTTGACCACCGCCAAAGGCGAAACCGGTTCTTCGGTCTCCCGCCCTTTACCCAACAAATAAAAGACTCACCGCAACCACCAGGTTGAAGAAAAACAGCACATATTTCACAAAACTCGTTCCACACCCCATTTTGAATTCACAAGCGGCGGAGTCACACACAAAACTGCACAAATTCACACACGGTTTATTTCTCGTTCACGGTTCACGGAGCGACAGTAACCAACCTACTCGTAGTATCGAAAGCGACTGAAAGAAAAATAAATGAGACAATCGTGATGGCGACGCTTCGCCCCTCCCGCGACCCGCATCATCATGAATCGTGACCCCTCATTCACCTATGCCCCATCTCTTTCGCACTTGTACCAAAGTACGTGCTTGAAGCTGTTTCTATCTCGTTTAAACTCATCTCAACCACAGATCTCAAGTCTTCAGAATTACTAGAAATACAAAATGATTTATATTTTATAGATTATTTGAGTGAACAGTGATTAGACCGGTTGTTAGTTTTTACATTGTTTGTAACTTTGTATGGTAGGTAAATAAATTTGAAAACTAAATTAGATTCCCGCTCGGAGGTAGGCCCTCTTGTTTCGAAATCTAGGTACGCATTCAGCGTCCAGCTGTTTTGGGGCGCTACAACTAACTTTACTAGCACAGGTGCCTACTACCAATACTACTACCTACTACTTACTACTATTACCTACCTATTCTGTGCTACTCATCGATATAATATATGTAGGTACTAGATGGGCCCTTTCATAGAAAAACGCTGGGCGTCCGACTTGCTGAACACGTTCCACACCTGTCTTTGTCCCCGTCGTAGCGCCGCACTGTCAGTTGTCACGATCGCTCGTCGTGCAGATAATTTGGTAAATTTTTAATTATTTTGGCACTGTATAATTTTTATTTTAAGGTAGATAAGTGTTTCAATTCACAAAATTATTCATTTCCAAAAAAACGTTATTTAATCTTTTTAATTTCCGCGGCAAACTGTATGATATTTTTTTGCGCTCGTGGTTCAAAAATTAGAATCCTGAGCGATAACGAGGGAATCAAAAGAGCACGAGGTGAAAAATCTTTTCACTCGAGTGCAACACGTAACTTTTCATCCCACCTCAGCGAGGAAATGACTAGACGTGAAAGAAAATTGTGCGCGCAAAGCAAATTTAAAAAGTACATCAAGTAGGTTACGAGTGTGAGTTTTTAACAAATTAAAAAAGTTGTATGGAAATTCGGCACCATAGAGGTAGAAATAAATAGGTTTTAATGATGTTTTGAATTCACAAACTTCATAGACGAGTGATATTTACTAACGTGCACACGATGTTCTAAATTCAATTTACTTTATCCTCAAGAGGATAATAACGGCTTTTGCATTCAGATATCGAAGATTAAAAATACTCTTTCCGAGATATGTGGGATGAAAAAGCTTTTACTTTTGCTACAAGAACTCTTAAAGCTAAGTTTAAAGTTAATAAAAAAGAACGGTGTACCTGGGTATCTTATAGGTAAGTATCTCTATCTACCTATCTAGAATTATCAAGTTTTATTTTAGTACCTACTTAAACTTTCTTAGCACATCCGATTCACTTTCAAGCAAAGAAACTGGAAAAAACAAACAAGCTCACTAAGTATCAACTAGGTAGGTATGTAGTATGTTAAATGTATTTTGTATAGGTAGTAGGCATAGAGGTAGGTAGTAGGTAAGTACCACCGTACCACGAGAGAAAGTCATTCGTGTATGGGCTGCCTGCAATCCACGTTATTTGCCACCTTTCTATGGTGTCCCGTCCCGGCACTTGATGTTTCTTTCTTTAGGTTGTTTTAGAAGACTTGACTCTCGCCTCGTTTCACTGTTTTTTTCCTGAGCAGATAAAAATGGGGGAAACGGCCAAACGGGAAATCCCAAAATAAAATCAACAAAAAAATTCTTTCCAAAAAACCGACTTCCAAAGCCACTGTAAAGTAAAAAAAAAAAAAAATTTGATTTCTACACACTATGTTGAAGTCGGGCGAAACTGACGCGTCAACTATGGCTATCTTTGTTATACTCGCCCGACTTCAACATAGTGTGTAGAAATCAAAATTATTTTTTACTTTACAGTGGCTTTGGAAGTCGGTTTTTTGGAAAGAATTTTTATTTTTAACTTTTTAGTGTACTCTAAATCCCTACGGCTTAGGAGTGCAGTACCATGCAGCATCAGAGTTGAGGAGTTGGAAATTGGGTTTAAGTATGAAGTCGTTGCTTGACACCTACAATATTAATTCACCATAAAAAAATCCTAAACCACTATGTTTAAGGAGTTCTGTACCCTGCAGCATCAGGGTTGAGGAGTTGGGACTTGGGTTTAAGTATGAAGTCGTTGCTTGACACCTACAATATTAATTCATCATAAAAAAATCTTAAATCGTTATTTTTTAGGAGTTATGTACCCTACAGCATCAGGGTTGAGGAGTTGGGACTCAGGGTTGAGGAGTTCGGACTCAGAGTTTTATCGTATACACGTGACTTGATACCTACTAGGTATATGAATTCACCATCAAAACTCCTAACTCCCTAGTTTTGAGACGTAGGTACACCTACAGCATCAGGATTGAGGATTTGGAGTCAGATTTTTTTATGGGACCACCTCGTGAGCTTCCTCTAACCAATGTAAAAAAAAAATTTCAAATCGGTTTAGAAACCACGGAGATATGCACCGACATACATTAAAAAAAAAAAGATACGCGCCGAATTGAGAACCTCCTCCTTTTTTGGAAGTCGGTTAAAAATAAATGAAATTTTTCCTTGTACTTACCTATTTTCCGAGATGTAAAATCATTATTGCTAAACTTCAATAATCACTAATCTGGATTCTGACGGACTTTATGGCAGCGACCGTAGCACATTCTAATGAACGATTTTGTACCTACGCTTTGCGAGAATTGCCTTATGTATTAGGTATCTTGCGATTATGATTAGGTACACTTTTTATGGACTATTGTGTTTTCACTTTTTATTGTACCAGCCTGCATAACTTACCGTAAGTATGTGAACTAATTACTTTACTAAAATCTTTTTATCAATAAGCTATCAGATAAGTACGTATTTTGTTTTCATGTCCTATGTCCCCCCAGTGGGGCAGAGGGAGTTTGCAGTATTATACCTATGTCAAGCGGTTAGAAGCTACACCCTTGACCTCGGTCAAGTTACTATTCTGTGCCTCGGTCCTCACCTCACGTCATCCCTGTCCTCACGACCTCCGCCAGAACCGTACAATACGCCGTCGCCAAGTTTGTTTGGGTCGGCCACGCTTTCTTTTTCCCAGTCGAGATTATTGCCTGGCTCTCTACGTAGAGTGTGACCAATCCAGTTCCATTTGCGTCGTTTAATCTGTTCGTCTATTGGAGCTTCCTTGCATCGTAGTAAGAGATCGATGTACCTAACTGATCTTCTCAGGCCGGTGGACAACTGGACACCTAGAATGCGGCAAAGGCGACTTTATGTTTGGATAGAAGCATGCGTTACTTTGCGGAATTCCATGAATACATGATATGTTATGTTGCTGTGAAAAATTTTAAGTTTCAGATTTCTTGTAAGTTTCCGCGATTGCCATATAGGGAGGAGCCCTGCAAAGGCTACATTAGCTTAGTCAATATGTGAATCGAGGTCCTCTTCAGTACCCCTGTCTCTGACACGTTTGAATAAAACTGGTATGGTATTCGTACGTGTCAAGTACGTATACCAACTAGCTTTTCTCAAAATGGGTTTAGCGGATCGGCCGTGAAAAGGTAACAGACAAACACACAGATGCACTTTCGCATTTAAACCATTAGTACGGAATATGGATGTGTCAAAATCAATGCAAATCTTCTTGGGCTCTTACGCACATTACTATGTACAAAATGTTATTAAAATCGGCTCAGCATATTGTGATCATCCATCGTCCTCACTAATATAATAGTGTGGACCATGGAGGATGTGTGATGTCAGTGTACCTAGTGGGGGATTTACTTACGTTATCGTGACTAAAGACAACGTTAACTACGATTTGTATGGAATTGTCAAGCGCTTCAGCTGGCGCTCGATCAATTCCATGTACAATGGTAGTAAACGTTTGACGCGATCGAATACGTAAAAAACTCCCACTCGGCCTGAATATATTGTCAGAATTATTCATACAAATCTTCACCCAAGAAGATTTTCATTTTATGTAGGTTACTAATTTAAAATCTATCATTTTTAGGGTTCCGTACCTCAAAAGGAAAAAACGGAACCCTTATAGGATCACTTCGTTGTCCGTCCGTCTGTGTGTCAAGACCCTGTTTCTCAGGAACGCATGGAGGTATCAAGCTGAAATTCATATCACATACTCAGGTTTACGGTTCCTTGGAGCTGTGAAAAAATCAAGCTTCTAAGCCAACGCAATCAAAAGATACAGCCGTTTATGCTGCAAATTTTCGAATTTTCTTGCACTCGCAAGGGAATCAAAACCTACAGGGTACTTCCCGTGAACTCAGAATGTTGAAACTTGGTACGAAGCAACGTCTTATAGCACAGATATAGGAAGAATTGCGAAAAACATAAATTTTTAGTTACATCATATAATAAAAATATTTTTATGCAAATTTTCGACACTCGCAAGGGAATCAAAACCTACAGGGTACTTCCCGTGAACACAGAATCTTGAAACTTGGTACGAAGCAACGTCTTATAGCACAGATATAGGAAGAATTGCGAAAAACATAAATTTTTAGTTACATCATATAATAAAAATATTTTTATGCAAATTTTCGACACTTGCAAGGGAATCAAAACCTACAGGGTACTTCCCGTGAACTCAGAATCTTGAAACTTGGTACGAAGCAACGTCTTATAGCACAGATATAGGAAGAATTGCGAAAAACATAAATTTTTAGTTACATCATATAATAAAAATATTTTTATGCAAATTTTCGCCACTCGCAAGGGAATCAAAACCTACAGGGTACTTCCCGTGAACTCAGAATCTTGAAACTTGGTACGAAGCAACGTCTTATAGCACAGATATAGGAAGAATTGCGAAAAGCATAAATTTTTAGTTATATCATTTAATAAAAATATTTTTAATAATAAGGGTTCCGTACCTCAAAAGGAAAAACATCCCTTATAGGCTCACTTTGTTGTCCGTCCGTCTGTGTGTCAAGACCCTTTTTCTCAGGAACGCATGGAGGTATCAAGCTGAAATTCATATCAAATACTCAAGTCTACTGTCCCTTGGAGCTGTGAAAAAATTAAACTTCTAAGCCAACACAATCAAAAGATGCAGCCGTTTGTGCTGCAAATTTCGATACTCACAAGGGAATCAAAACCTACAGGGTACGTCCCGTGAACTCAAGATCTTGAAAATTGGTACGAAGCAACGTCTTATAGCACAGATAAAGGAAAAATTGCGAAAAGCATAAATTTTTAGTTACATCATATAATAAAAATATTTTTAATAATTTTAAATTTAGTATCCCTTTCCGCCTGAACGCGTAGAGGTATTAAATAAAAATTAAAATAGATAAGTGGAATAAAAATACTATAACTTTTGAAGGTTTAAAGGTTTGTACGGAATCCTCGGTGCGCGAGTCCGACTCGCACTTGGTCGGTTTTTTTGAAGACAGGAAGCAAAGACTGGTAAGTATAGAACAAAATAAATATAAGAAAAATTGTAGAAAAGTTTATTACCTAAATATTTTGTTCATTATTCTATTTAAAATGTATGATATTACTACCGTTTACATAAATTACAAATAAAATTTATTCGGTTTTTTGCTTACATCATTTTTCAAAAAAAAAAGCTTTTAAGGTTTTACAAATACAGTAGGAAATGCAAAGCTTATGTAACTTAAACTTGAAGAAGATTTTTCGGGCGTTTCCTCGTGGTCCCACTATTTTGTCCTATTAGTACGCCCACGAGGAATAGGTGGGAATAGGGCGCTTTCGTGGTCGAACATAAACTGCTAGTGTCTATATTTGTAAAACTACCGTCGCGGTAAAATTCACATAACTAGTGCAGAACACTAGCGGAGGCACGAGTTAGGGGTATGGGTTTATTATAACTGCCATGCCTCTAACAGGTTGGCCCGCTATCATCTATATTGATTACTACATTGTACTTATATATTTGGCATATCTCCCAACCCATCATTAGTACTACCTTCACCATAATATTCGCCCTAAACTCGATCATAACGGTATATCTCCCATCCTTGGCCGCTCTTGTAAACGCATAAACTCCGTATAGTAGGGCCATGAGGAAGAACTATTCCCCGTGCTCCTACTAATAGGACCAATTAGTTGGACTAGGACGACTCACGAGAGGACACGCCCGTATTTTTGGTTTTAATAAAATACTGATGAAAAAAAAAGATATCTCACTCACTGGGTACATAAATGTTCAGCTTAGGTTTAATTCTTTATCTATAATAGCTTATAGCTTCCTCACATCACGATAAAAATTTTATCGATAAAATAGTGTTCAGAAAAATATGTAAGTAATTAGAAAAGACGTCTTTTGGCGACGTTTTTAGAAAATATTTTTTTTAATAATCTTATAGACTACGTAAACAACTAAACATCGATTCATAAATAACAAGAATTGTCATCTCACAGTTCACTTTATTAGATACCTACCTACTTACTTAAATAAAATTCCAATATCTAATAAATTATCTACTTACCTATTCGATTTTTTTTGCAAATTATTATAGTCCCCACAAACTTATCTGACCTGGGTAGCCGAAATTGAAACTACATATTTTTTATACTTACCTGTTTAGTTTTTATTTTATTTTATTTTTCACAGATACTAGCGACTAGGGTTGCCGGGATTTTGGGGTTCTTGTTGTAAATAATTATGTAAAATAAAAAGTTTATTTTTTTTGCAAATTAAAGGGCTACAAAAATACTTAACATTGTTGACACAACTAATTAAAATACACTTCATTTTTAGTTTCCCACATGGGTTTTGCACTGGACTTAAAGGAGTCCACTAATTTGGATAGTACCTAATCAGAATTTAAAATGATTATTTTGTATCGAACTTTCCGAGAAGTTGTTTGTCTGGAGATTTTAGGTTTTGTCGGAAGTCTGGAGATTATTTAAAATGTCGGGAGAATCCAGACGAATCCCGACCATCTGGCAACCCTACTAGCGACGCTGTCATCGGTCAGATAAGTTAGTCGGACTTTATCATACTTAATAAGTACCTAAAAGTTAATGCGTAAACCTAATTGGACAGTGTTTCTTTCATAAAGGTAATATATAAAATTTTAAGTCATGTTGTGTGAGTACCTACTCATTATGTAAACTGTAATCTTGCGTTACTTTAGAAGTCAGAGTTCAGAGTCAAGACCCAAAAAGCGGCCTAGCAACTTTTGACTCAATATTAAACTGAAATTAAATAAAATTATACTATAGACTCTTGGACTTGGATTATTACGCTAACCAACATAAACAACCTACTTCGCAGTAAGTAGGACTTTCGTTTAACCCACGTTTAACCCCACAGTACCTACTCTAAAAAATATTCACTGTCGTCGCAGTAGGTAATATTATTATTATTAAGTCTATGGGGAACACCTGTCAATGATTTTGAGCAACTCGCCCATATAAAAATGTACAAATTACCTAATTCAAAGCAAAACGCTTCGGTAACGCAAATAAAAAAGTCAACTTTTTCAACTAACGCGCTATGATTTGTTGGACGTCTTGGCAGTTGACACTTCCATGGGCCCATCACATGAAAATCTTACACTTATTTGACGCTCTACACTAATTAAGTCTTATTTTATCTCTGAGCGTGTGCTATAGGACCTAGAACATGCCAGCAGGAGTACCTAGTATTAATAGTCCGCGTCACGAAAAGTAGTCCAGCGGTAATTTGTGGATCTAATACACTTTACATACAAACATTGCATAAACATGCGAATACTAGCGCCGTATCCAGGGTATTCTTCCTTGACGCGGACTATAATAATAATTAGTGCGCGATGTCTCATGTCCATGAGCCGTCAGCCAACCAAGTCTTTGAAACCGACAGTCATCTCCATAGGTTCATATTGTATCGTCACGCGGCACAGATTAAGTAATGGTTTCCTACTTCGGTCACGCTGCGCGGCAGGGTAGTGAACCGTATCCATAATCCTAGCAATAATCGTAGCAACTCGCAAATCTTCTGGACTCGTCATGAGTCACGTGATATCCCTGTATCGTAGTAAAATATCATAAAGGAATTCATAAAGAAAGCTTTATAGCGCAAGTTTGTCACACGGCACGCCGCCGCTCGCCAGAGTGCAAAAAGATCTGCATCTATTAAAATGTGTGGTTACAGCTAGAGGTGGGTCGTAATCGCTTTTGCACGTAATCGGTTGTACGCAGTTTCGCGGGTACGCGTAATCTGTTTCAGTAACGATTATTTTCGCAACTAGTTACGTCCCTACAAAGCGACGATTTGTATACCTATTATCCTTACGTGTGATGGACGATGGTTACGATTACGATTTTAAAAACCAGATGTCATCTACAAAATATAAACTGTTACGTGTTATAGATGATATGGTGGTTAATTATCTATTATTATTTTAAATTTTAAATAATTTTATCAAATCGTGCAATTTAGTAAATGAACGGATGAAAAATTTAATAAATGAACTTTCCTTCATACTTTGTCCAGGCTTAGGACTGGCTGCAAAACTTGATTAGAATTTAAGTACTTATTTATATTTTTTTATTTATGATATGCGTAAAGTTCAGAGTATTAGTAATATACAACGAATTGACGTGGTTGTAACTTGTAACTTGTGTGGATGTGTTAACTGTTAAGTGATATGGGTTGAAGTAGGTACTTAGGTAGTTCTGCGATTCGGTTACGCACCGCGTCACCTCACCGCGTTGTTTATGAAGTGCGTACGTAAAATAATCGTTACATTCTGAACCACGAAACTACGTATTCGATTATAGGGCTCATAACTAGTTACTCAAACCGATTACGTTACATAACGCCCACTACTAGTTACAGCAGCATACAATATTTCTGTCGCATTAAGTGACGTGACGTCACCACAAATTAAACAAGCATCGCGCTGTTGGCGTCGTTTATGTTTCACTTATCAGCTCGCTAATGAGCAGTTACTCGGCTTTATACGCTTACAAACTAAAGGAATTCAATACTTTGGCAAGGTGGGGGCAGGAGCAGTCGGCGGTGATAGCAAAGAGTCATCAGGCGCGGCGAAGGCTTCCCGGACTGATATCGAGTGCCGGAGGGACGCCCGCCGCCGCTCTTTGATGGCATGGGCGAGGAAGAATGTGCAGAATATACCCGTACTCTGAAACAAAAGATCTAATAAATACGAGGTACATACATCGATACAGAAACGCCTTTTAGGTACTACCTATGCCTACAGGAAGACCTCTTTAACCTCTTAGTAATCAGTTCATTAAATACTGAACAACTTTTATTCTAGGAATTAGGGTTCTAGGAATATTCTGAATACAAAGATAGGAATCTTTAGATTGGCTGCTCTAAAAGAGCGTTACTATATACATATTATATGTACACGACGCATGCCATATACCTAACGAGTAACAACTAGTGCGGTAGTGCCTACACGGAAAAAAATGATTTAGTTGTGGTAGCTAAACTCGTTTTGCTGAAATTTCCTTTGCTGCTGCATACAATTTCTTAGCAACGGTAACAAAGCCGTGTCTATAGGAACTAAAGCCATTTCGTTACACTTGCTAACGATATTTAGTTAAAAGAATTTCAAATAATTTGCTACCGCTACTAATTGATTAGCATATATGGCTAATTTCTTTATCCGTATCAACAAAATTTAATTAGACATTGCTGTTAGCTATGAATGCTAATAATTCTTAGATTTAGTAGACAAAAACTTTGTTACTATTGCTAATTGTACATGCATAAGGCAGCAAAAACGTGTCTTTGTTGCATTTGATAAAAACATTTTGCAATCACTAACAATAGTTTTGCAACAGCTGCTAATTTTATTTTCACACTCATCTACTAATATACATAGATATTTTTCGACAATATTGATAATTGTCACATCAACAAATTACCTAGGTAACGAAAAGTTATAATATATTAGCTGAAGTAGCAAATCAGATTTATGTGAGGCTGCTAAGAACATTTTGAAGCTGTGACTAACTTTTTCACAAACTTTAGCGAATATTCTTTGCTTCAACTGCTAAATAAAAAATTCGCCGATGTTACTAAAAATCATAGTCAGACCACCGAATTTTCTGTGCAATGAACAACAATAATATAATAGCATTAGTAGCAAATCAGACTTATGTGAGGCTGCTAAGAACATTTTGTAGCTGTAACTAACTTTTTCACAAAATTTAGCGAATATTCTTTGCTTCAACTGCTAAATAAAAAATTCGCCGATGTTACTAAAAATCTTAGTCACACCATCAAATTTTCAATGCGATAAACAACAATAATATATTAGCATTAGTAGCAAATCACACTTATGTGAGGCTGCTAAGAACATTTTGTAGCCGTAACTAACTTTTTCAGAAACTTTAGCGAATATTCTTTGCTGCAACTGCTAAATAAAAATTCGCCGATGTTACTTAAAATCTTAGTCACATCACCGAATTTTCTGTGCAATGAGTAACAATTATATATTAGTATTAGTAGCAAATCAAACTTATGTGAGGCTGCTAAGAACATTGTGTAGCTGTAAGTAACTTTTTGAAAAACTTTAACTAATATTACTTGCTGCAACTGCTAAATAAAAATTCACCGATGTTACGAAAAATCTTAGTCACACCATCAAATTTTCAATGCGATAAACAACAATAATATATTAGCATTAGTAGCAAATCAGACTTATGTGAGGCTGCTAAGAACATTTTGTAGCTGTAACTAAATTTTTGAAAAACTTTAACTAATATTACTTGCTGGAACTGCTAAATAAAAATTCACCGATGTTACGAAAAATCTTAGTCACACCATCAAATTTTCAATGCGATAAACAACAATTATATATTAGCATTAGTAGCAAATCAGACTTATGTGAGGCTGCTAAGAACATTTTGTAGCTGTAACTAAATTTTTGAAAAACTTTAACTAACATTATTTGCTGCAACTGCTAAATAAAAATTAGCCGATGTTACTTAAAATCTTAGTCACATCACCGAATTTTCTGCGCAATGAGTAACAATTATATATTAGTATTAGTAGCAAATCAAACTTATGTGAGGCTGCTAAGAACATTGTGTAGCTGTAAGTAATTTTTTGAACAACTTTAACTAATATTATTTGCTGCAATTGCTACATAAAAATTCGCCGATGTTGCGAAAAAGCTTATTCACACCACCGAAATTTCTGTGCAATGAATAACAATAATATACCAGCATTACAAGCAAATTAGACTTATGTGAGGCTGCGAAGAACATTTTGTAGCTGCGACTAACTTTTTCTCAAACTTTAACTAATATTCTTTGCTGCAACTGCTAAATAAAAATTCGCCGATATTGTGCGAACCGGGACATCCTCAGTAGATGTTGACTCCACAATGCGGGGCGAAACGTGCGTCGAGAGTGTATAAGAGTATTTTATGTGGTGGTGTGTTCAATTAACAGCCAATTCCCTTTTGAAGCCTGATGTACTTCTTTATTCTTCCAAGAAAGTGCAGCATTTTTTCAACAGTTCTGTGAATTTACCGAGACATCTGTGCCTGTTGATTGCAGAGATTTACTAACGATATTAATTTGAAAAATGTGTCATACCAAACGACAATATTTCGTAATTTCTTCAAAAATTAAAAAATGCTTCGTCAATAATAACATCAACTGTCTCTAATTTAAACGTAGATAAATTAAAAGTAAAAAACTTTTTAAAAAAAGCTTTTATTTTAAGGACGTGTTTACAAATATTGCAGTTTTCGTTTAGTTTTCGGTACATATTGTGACTAGGTTAAACAAAATATAATGGAACTAAAAATAACAACACAAAGATTGGTCTTTTATCTACAATTCGTGGTAAAAAGTTTGGTTAAAAAATCTTTACTTTTAGTACTATATAAATAGTATCCATCATCTCTTCTCACAAATTTGGCGATTTAGGAGCGAGTTTCGGTACATTTTTCTGTAAAAACATACCAATTTTATGTCTTTTAAAAATTTCAACTGACAGTAGATATGTTCATCTCAAAATGGTGGTAAAAAAATAACAAAAATAGGACAAACAGTAAATGAAAAAAAATGAAGTTTGCGTGCATTGTTTTCACATATTTTGCTTACAAGCGTAAATCTTAAAGAGGTTACAATAAGGGTTATTTTATTTTACTCGGTCACTGGTTTCTACTATTTCAAAATTCAAATATCAATCAGTCAGCGTTTGGCTGCCATCGCGAGTGGGACTACACGTCGTTTGCGAGCAGTTGCTGATTGAAAAACATCGCTGTACTTACACGGATATTTGGCAAGAACTATCTTGATACTTTACGTAATCTACTGTCCTGACATATTTTTGAAAAGGTATAGTACCTACAATATATATTTTATTATAATTAGCTAGAATTGAGTTTATTTATTTTATTCCACTTATTTTATTTGTTCCCCAAGCGTACTAGTGACCTGAAGGTATACTACTAAGACTACTACTGGATCTCCTAGACGTATAGAGCTAGCCGTGTCGAGTTTGGGCTCGTTTTGTTAGTTATGAATATGGCGTAACGTTCCGCGTAACGTTCCACCTGAGCCTGTGCGTGCAAGCGAGAGCGCGCAACTAGCAATAGAGAGGCACGATAATGACGTCATTTTAATTGAACATTCGTGACGCGGGCGAAGTGGACGACACCGGAGCATCATCGGTGACCCTGACTCGACAAAGTGCATTTGTAAAGCTCATTCAAACCCCGACCGTGATGACACAGGAGCATCATCAGTGACCTTGACTCGACAAAGTGCATTTGTAAAGCTCATTCAAACTGCAACCATGATGAGACCGGAGCATCATCAGTGACCTTGACTCGACAAAGTGCATTTGTGAAGCTCATTCAAAACCCGACCGTGATGACACCGGAGCATCATCGGAGACCTTGACTCGACAAAGTGCATTTGTAACCAACACCGGAGCATCGTCAGTGGTTTTGACTCGACAAAGTGTATTTGTAAAGCTCATTCAAACCCCGACACCGGAGCATCATCAGTGGTTTTGACTCGGCAAAAATGTATTTGTAAAGCTTATTTAAACCCCGATTCCATCAGTAATTTTTATTTTTGACTTGACAAAGTGCATTTGTAAAGCTCGTTCAAACTGCATCCATGATGACACCGGAGCATCGGAGGTGATATGAAAAAGCGTCCGTTACCCACGGTTCTGCCCACGTGAATTTCGGTTTTGACGTGATAACGTCTTATAAATTGATGAACACCAGCAACACGCGTGAAAAATAGTAACGTTCCGCGTAACGTTCCACCCGAGCCTGTGCGTGCAAGCGAGAGCGCGCAACAAGCGATAGAGAGGCACGATAAAACAAATTGTATTACATAAAATAATGATTATGACGTTAACACGTAAATCTATCGTCCGTAAACCGACTTTACAGACAACCAATATTTGACGACTAAATGAATATGGCGGACTAACAATAATGTTCAGTAATAATTATCAGTAACACTTTTTTTCGCCTAGCCCCCTGCCTCATATCCTCCAAAAAGGATCTTAGAACGACTAAGTTATTTCGTTCTAATAAAATAAATGACAAAATATACAATTTTATATCAAAGTATCAAAATCGCGTTGATTCACTCATTTCGAGGCAGCTTTGTGTGAGTGTAGGCCGTGCGTATGTAATAGTGCGATTTGATACCTATCTATTTTGAGAACACATCCTTAATGCGCTAAAAAGAATAAAATAAACATTTTCTTATAAAACTTTACTATCTCAGCAAGTCCTTTCATTTGATATCCATATTGTAGGTGTGAATTAGAAATAACTAGTCCGCCATTTTCCGTGTGTTCCGCCATAATATTAGATTTAAAATGACGTCACACTGCTCACCATGCATTGTCATCCAAACTAAACGTGTAGGTATACAAACTCAATCGGTTGAAGACATCTGCTTCAAAATTAAGTTGCAAGATTCCACTCGAACAAATTACATTTATCTCTTTTCTGTACCGGGAATCCCCGACCATCGAGAAAAAATTCTGAAAATGGTCGGGGATTCCCGGTACAAATACAGTGCTCCAATTTGAACACTGCGCTCCATTCTAGTGTTGCCAACATAAAGATTTTTTCCCAAAATTAAGGGAACTATCTAGGTGACCGAGCTTTGCTCGGTAGTATATCCTTCTAACTACAAATTCACCTATAGATGGCAGCAGGAATCATTTTTTTTGGTAAAAAATCTAAGAATGCAATTTAAATTGCTTTTAAAATTGAAAGAAAGTCTTCTTTCAATGAAATGCTCTATCTACAATATTTAAGGTACTTCTCCTCCATGTGGCATCGCCATGGGATGCCCTGTATACAAGAATTGCTCGTTTAAAGGTATAGGATTTACGAGTAAGTAGGCGTCGCTCAATGAGCGAGAGGAAATAAAAGTCTTTATGTCCGGCGCCCTACCCTAACGCCGCTATTCAATTACTTTAAAATTTAAACATCATGTATTTTGGGTCTTTAATCTAAAATCGCTGA
Organism: Erebia epiphron; assembly: GCA_963932025.1. NCBI lineage: Eukaryota > Metazoa > Arthropoda > Insecta > Lepidoptera > Nymphalidae > Erebia > Erebia epiphron. Next base: position 26,016,883 of record OZ009948.1, read on the forward strand.
GAAGCAGAAACGCTATTGGATAAAATTTTCTCTATAGAAAGTTCTCCCAAAAGTTCCTCCAAAATCTCAGTTTTTCTCTTTTTTATCGGAAACTACAATGGAATATGGATGTATTGTTATTTGAGTTTTAAGGTGTCGGTAATAATATTAATATCCAAAAACTCTAAGAAACAGATTTTTGATAACTGGCTTAGTTTTTGAGTAATGAGGTAAAAGATCGTTTTTCTGTTATATTCTTCCGCGACACTGCATGTCGCTCACCAACGTATCCGTGAGAGTGAAAAAGACAAAAATAAATTCAATAAATCCCCTTATGGGTTACCCTTTCTAAGGGTTTTGAAAGTAAACGGTTTATCCAGTCTCCTTGAATTAAAGGATAGCTCTAATGTTTTTGTAAAGCTAACGAATATCGTATTCGCTGCAGTAGCTAAAACACATTTTGCTGCTACGACGAATTTTTTCGAGTTTCACGCGGGAAAAGTTAACGTAAGAAGTGTTGCCAGTACTTTCCAGCAAAGGACAGGATTTAGATTTTATTTAACTCTGTTTATAAAGAAAATGCTATCACACTAATATTGTAAAACAGAAAGTTTATGAGTGTGTATGTGTGTATGTTTGTTACTTCTTCACGCACAAACGGCTGGACCAATTTTGATAAAATTTGGTATCTAGGAAGCTGACACCCTGGATAGACTCTATTGATTTCGACGGAGATAATTATAACCATAACCATAAGATTAGTCCATAGCGCCGAACAGACGAATTGTAGCAATGGTATGCTGCCAAAACTATGTGAGGTAACGCTATTTGGCGCAATCAGTACTGCATATACATAACTGTTTAGTTTCTTGCATATTGCATTTGACGACCGAATGGCGTAGTGGTAGCGAACCTGCCGTCTACTACCACTACTGGTAAATGTTTGTGTGATGAGCATGAATATTTTCCAGTGTCAGGGTGTTTTTCAGTATATTATATTTATGTATATTAGTATGTATGTATATTTATCAGTTATGCAGTACCCATAATACAAGCTATCGCTTACTTTGGGGCTAGATTGCGATGTGTAAAATGTCCCGTGTATATTTATTTATTATTATATCATATCAACATGATCTTTCCAGTTTAAAGTTATGTCTAGTTGTAAACCTAAAAATTTTATATGTTGAGATTCTTCGATTTCCCTTACAATACGGCAAATCAAAATGTGGCTTACGGCAATCCCAATTTTTACGATAGCAACACCGCGTCGGCCGCTCCGTAGTCCGTACTCCGTAGTTAGTAACTTGTGTCTGTGAGTGTGTAGTGGTTTGTAGCTTTTGAATTTTGAAATAAGTAGTGAAAAGTGCATAAAAAGTTTAGGTTTTCTCAGAAAACAAATGGAAGAAGAAACTCAGGACATCTCCCAACTCCTGGCGAGCTGGGGATATGACCAAAAAGTAATTGAAAAGTTTAAAGGTTAGTGGATTCGTTTCATGTACCTACGTTTTTCTATTCCCGTATTATGGCGACCACAGGCCCAAACGTATTGTCTGCCAATTATGAATCTTAAATCACTTGTTATTACTATTTGAAACCAATTATTGTACAACCAAATCAATTATTGGACGACGAAACCAATTTGTCAATTCAACACTCCAACTAGTACCTCACTACTCACTACTACAGCCTATTAACGTCCCACTGCTGGGCACAGGCCTCCACTCTCATAGGAGAGCGGGAATTAGAGCTTAGACCCACCACGCTGCTCCAATGCGGGTTGGCGGGCTTTAACGACTACTATCATGTTGGTGATAGTAACCGGGACCGACTGCTTAACGTGCTCTCCGAGGCACGGGGGTGAAACACCGCCAACTTCCAACTCCGGGCTGGCACTGAGAATTTCTTAGTTGAAAAACCCAATACCTAACTTTTTTGCCCGACCGGGAATCGAACCCAGGACCTCGTGATCCGCAGTCGACTATGCTAACCACTAGACCAACGAGGCAACTAGTAGGTACCTATACCTACTCATTTTGTGGTTTAAGATTTTTGTTCCTTTCTTATAGAATTAAACAATTCACTTCGATGAAACTTACAGGCTAACGGTACATTATACATATTGTGAACAAATTGAGTTTTGAGTGTACAGTTAATAATATAATTCCGTCACACAATCATAGGTACTCAGTTTGTTATTGGCAATAAACCTCCAAAAACAAAGTTAGCTTTCTAAATGTTTTCTTAGAGCCAAATTTTTAAAATTGGTCCAGTAGTTTAACGTTTCTCAGTTACAAACAAACACACAAAACTTTTGCCTTTATAAATATGTACCTATATTTTATATTCCTATATATTATTATTACCTACTCTAGATTTATCTATTAATTATTTTTTTTTTAGATGAAGGGATTGAAATTTCCCACTTGAATGTATTGACTGAATATTCGCTTTAAAAACTCTTTCCAAAGATTGGTGAGAGATTAACATTCATGCAAAAAATTACAACTCTGCTAAACCAGGTAAAACTTTGTTCACTTATACAAATAATTGTTTCTTTTAACACTATAATTATTATAGTGTTATTATAATTTTACTATACAATCGTGATCTAGTATAGCCTGTGTAGCAATTTCATTTTATACTTATTAATGTGTACTTAAATAGGAAACACCAGCAAAAAGGAGAAAAATTTCCTGCGATTCTGATAGGACCAGTATGGCGTCAACAACCTCAGTCACCACAAATTTTTCGTCATCAAGCAATAATATGTTGGTAAGTATCTCATATCTTTTTAGGGTCATGAAGTTAAATTCTTTAAAATATGGTTAATATGCAAAAAGTTGAATTTTCAAGACATAGGATATTGTAGATATATGTTTTCTATTTTCTAACGCCCCAACCCGACTCAAGACAAAACAGATACCTATATGATAGTACAAAAATCTATAGTAAATTTATTATTATTAAAGAGGGTTATTATAAGTTTGACAACTGTCTGTCTGTCTGTCAGTCTGTAATCTGTATGTGTCTGTAGAATCGGAGCTGCTTATTGAGAGAACCGAATGAAATGTGAGGGTCTTTTTGGTAGCGAAATCAGGACAGCTGTTATAAGATCATCAGCATTCAGCATAGCCTGCAAATATTGACGGAACTGCATTGTATTTGAAGGCTATCATGTTTTGTCATGGATAACAGTGTAATGCCTAATTTTTTTTTCAGACTCTTGAAGAACTATTAAATGGTCCAGATGGCAAAATCATTTTGTCATACTACAAAGTGGAAAATAAATTAACTGATTATTATAGACAAAGACTGGCTGATGAAATTGTAAAAAACGAATTGAGAAATGACATCCAGAAAGGGTTTGTAGTTTTATTATATAAAGTATTGAGTTTTTATAAAATAACTTAAAACATTTATTTAAAAAACCGGGTTACCCGAAAACCGGGTCTTTTTAGGGTTCCGTACCAAAATGGTAAAATGGAACCCTTATGGTGCGACTTTCTCCGTCTGTCTGTCCGTCTGTCCGTCTGTCCGTCCGTCACACTCGATTATTTCAGTAACTACCGAAGCTATCGACATGAAATTTGGAATAGTTGTGTATATTAGTGGCCCAAAGACACTGGAATTAAAAAATATTGGAAATTATTTTTGTTCTTATTTAAAAAGGGGGGAAAATCTGAGGGTTGAAATTTAAAAGTGAGATAACTGTACTGTGTGGGGTATCATATGAAAGGGTTTACTTTGTACATTCTAAAACAGATTTTTAATTATTTTTAGTTATGATAGTTTTTTATTTATCGGGGAAAATGTCTAAAAAAATACCGTTCCCCCCCCCCTTATCTCCGGAGTTTGCCAATCGAAAAATTTGAAATAATTATGGTCAATAGGAATTTACGTATATTTTACAGGAAAACTATAGCCAATGCTCTAACTAGCATAGTTTTTTTGATATTAACAATAAACCTCTACAAACAAAGTTAGTCTTGCGGTTCATTAACAAAGGTAATTATTTATTAATAATGGTACGGAACCCTTCGTGCGCGAGTCCGACTCGCACTTGCCCGGTTTTTTTAAATAAGAACCGAAAAAATAACCAGTTCTCAATTTAGGACGGTTTTGCATTCCAACTACATGCAAGCAATTTTTATCATCTTATATAATTAACAGTGCCCGAGCTCCGCTCGGTGAAGTTCCCCGGAGATGAGACCTCATGATTGAATTGTCACCCCCGAAAACCCCTAGACACAAAATTTCATCGAAATCGTTGGCGCCGTTTTCGAGATCTTCAATAAATATAATATAGATATGATAAGAATTGCTTGTTTAATAGTAGGTATAGATAGATAAACTTAGTAGGCACCCACTATGTGTTACACTTTAAAGAATTGGTCTTTTTTTTCAGTTTTGCAAATAGTACTATTGAATATTGGTCTGACCTGATAGTTAACTACTTCAGGGAAGAGTCTTATGTAAGAGGAAAATAATATAATTTTTTAACTTTTCTATAAATATCTTGCAAGTCAAATTTTTTATTATTTGTATAATTTTATTATATTATTTTATTTGTATTTTATAGTAGTATAGTAGATATAGGTAGTATAGACAATTAAATAAGCATTGTAGACTAAAATAATAGTTGTAGATTTAGAGTAAAGCGGCTATTACACGACACGATTTAAGTCTCTGAAGAGGGACGCCGCACTGCGTTAGACACGTACCTATGTAGATATCTCATATACGTGTCTCACGTATTGCGGCGTCCCTCTCATCGAGAGACTAAAAATTGTGCTACGCGCGCGGCGGCAAATTTGAAGGCGCCCTTATAGCCGCTTTACTTATGATTTTCAAATGAATACTAAAACAGGAAAAAAAATATTTTAGGAAGTTTGGGCAGGATGTTCCAAGGGCAAAAACAGAGAATCGTCTGCTGGACGTGGTATACTGTTAAACAGATACTATAACTTCAGGAGAAAGCTCCTGAAAGTGGGAGCGATCTCAAAGAAAACAGCTATAGTTCAAGACGAAATCAAACTCACTGATGACGAGACAGGTATCATCACCAATGTTAATATGTTTAGTGTTAGATATTGCCTATCATAGATGTTATATTATCAAACCACGATACAACCTCCATATATGTCCATATAATATGTACATTTTCTAATCACTATGTGTATTACATACCTGTGGAGAGACAATAAAAGATTTTATTATTATTTTAATTGTTTGGCTCAGAAAGCACACCAGAACATTCGAGACTGTGTGTGAGCGGGATGTCTATCCTGCTCATACATGTATTCTACATATATGTGAGCAGGATAGACAATTTTCGCGAATGTTCTGGAACTTTCCATCCTAGTAGTTGTGCGACGCAATATAAAATAACTTAACTATATCCCCGAAAGTTCTGGCACATTCCATTCTGGAAGCTTATTATATGAATTGGTGGTTATTACATTGTTTTGTTTCTATATAATATATATTGTGTATTTGTCTGCAGAAGAAGAGCATGACGACTTGGTACGCTGGCTACAAAATACCAGAACGGTAAATCTTGTCCTTGAAAACTGGCAACGCACAACATCAAAGAGATTGTCTATGTTGAAAGGGTCAATGGAAATCCACAAGTACATGGACAGTTTCCCAGCTCTCAAATGTTCTGATGGCTATAGATTGGTAAATAATCAACAACTATTTATACAATCACAACTAGTTTATAAAATCAGGGACATGGAGGAAATAGATAAGGAGTAACAACTCCCTCACTTAAATCGTAGGTTCTCTAGAAGCTTTGAATACCCCATCTGGCGTTCACTGGCTAACTAAAATATCAGTACCGCTATTCGACGAGATGTTTGTTGGACCGAACGCAAAGCATATTGGTTGCCAATTTTTTTAGCAATGGTATTTGTTACTCCATATGACATGGACAATAGTCCAAGAGCATGGAGATTCCTCTAATATTTGGAGAGTCCTCTAATATTTTAGAGGGAAAGTTTATAATACAAGATGAACGATAAAAGTTACATAGTTTTTTTATTTAACACAATTACAGGACGTTTAAAAAGCATACTATTCTAAGCGTTCCTTTGATTTTGTTTCTGTAGTCTGAGTAGTATTGTAGTATTACTGAATTCTTAATATGTCGATTATATTTTAATTGTATTTCCCGCAGCTAGAAATAGATTTTTCTAATTTATATCCTGACGCTGCAATGCAACTATATAACGAGTGGCCGACGCTGTCATCTTTTATAATCAGTAAAATTCCAGTAAAAGAACAGAATGCAATAAACGACTGCTGCACATCAGGTTAGTATCTAATAAATTATGACTCTATATTTAACCGCTAGAACTAGAACGATAAGTTCTGTATTATTAAGCAATATGGCAGTTGTTACCTACTCCTTATCCTCTATAATTTTTATGACATGAAAGAATTCTATGAATGTATTAATAAGTAAAACGACAAAATTTAATCTATAGTTTAAGCATTGTGTTTAAGTTTTCGCTGTTTTTCAATATTACTTTATACATATTTGCAGGAAATAGGATGGCAATACACTGTTACCACTTTAGCTATATTTAACACCTCAATGTAAATGCGAATAAAGAATTATTATTATTATTATTATATTATTATTATCTATTTCCTCAATGGTTACATTAGTGAGCGCTCTTGCAATGGAAATCACTTATAATTCATTCATATGATACCCGTGATAATGGAAAGTGATTCTGTTCTTTTTATTTGCAGATGGAAAAAAAATCAAAACTTTGAGAGCCCTTCCATTGTTACTTCCAATTAAAAATATTGTAATGAAGAAAAAACAACAATGGAGGCCATCAAGATTGGAAGCGAAAGATAGTTTCATTCAATATGTAAAAGTAAGTAGTTCATCACAATGAATTTTACTCCTAATCTTTGTGAGCTCCATCTACGTATCTTACAAATGTTTTAAATTTTCAGTCTGCCGCTGAAGTCCTGCCAACCAACCTGCGTAATAAGGAAAACTGTTTCCAACGGGGCCTTCCGCTTGGTCCTCAGTTGTTTGCAGTATCACCGGACGAAGACAACATCACTGAGTGTTTTTTAATCATAGATGATACAATGTATAACATAGACAGCCCCCTTAAAGCCTTCGACATTTTCTTTAAACTATTTCACGCTTTACATTGTTGCTATCCCAAACAAACTGAAAGAGAATTGTATTTTCTACGAAGGGCTGTATACAATATACAATGTCATTCAGACAAACAAATACGCGACTCGAAGACTGAAGGATTAATCAACGAATATAATAGATATAAGCCTTCTAATAATATGTTATAATTGGGAATAGCCGCGCTATGGACGGGGTTAATTCGGGGGTATTTTGTAGCCAGCATACCAAGTCGTCATGCTCTTCTTCTACAGACATACACACAGATAATGTATTATATATGTCACCGTAAGATTGTAAAAACCGTAAGATTGTAATCTAACGCTTTTTTTTTCGATAGATTGTAAACAGTCGAAAGATTGTGAACCGTTCAATGTTTTAAGTGTCAATTATTGAAATATTCATTGTATTTACGTTTTCTTGTCTCTTTCTTGTAGGTTAGGTTAGGGTTCGACATAAATAATCTAGTAGTGCCCGGCCGCAGGCCGGGCACTTACGTTCTATCGGGTTAATAAACCTAACAGATTACAATCTACCGAAAAATAATCCGTTATATTGTAATCATTCGACAGTTTACAATTTCGCGAGTTGGATTATAATCCAACGGTTTTTACAATCTTACGGTGACATATAGAAACGGATTTAACGGACTACGTCTCATAATTAGGTACGCACTTGAAAAAAAAAAATACAAGTGTCTAAAATCTACAAGTTATGTGAAAATTTTTGATGAACGTAATTTACAAGAACTTGTGAATTTTTTTTTAACTTGTAACTTGTGAGCTTGTAAACTTGTAATGTTTGATGAACAGGGCCCAGGACAGACTTCTGTTTCATCTCCCTATCATACCCAGTGGTGATGATCGGGGGCAATATAATATTGCTTTTTTTTATTCATTTATTTATTCGTGGCAACTATGGCCCCCCATACAAATAACATGATAATTAATGAATTACTTATAACTTAAATTATTAAAAAATGTCAAAATTACAATAATTACCAAATGTCACTTAATTCACATGTAATTTCAAATACATCCCATATACTGGAGAGTCATGTTTTTGTCCTAACACCCTCAGAATGCCGCTGCCACTTGCCCACATTCTTCTTAACTTCTGTTTTATATCCAGTAGTATTATTTTATATCCATTCACCACCACTGGGGGCAAATGGGATTTAAAATTAGTTCACATCACAGTCCCTCATTGGGGCGTCGCAGAGTGCCATTGAGAACAGTGTTACTCATTGGGGAAAAGATAGTTGCAATGTGTAGCACTGCTAAACAACGGGGATTTTTTTCCCACTGAGTAGCAGTGTTACATAACGTAACTTTATGGGATTAAACAAAATTGTCTCGTGCGCCAACTTTTTGCCAGTATCGCCAAAGATATTCCAATGGACGCTATTTGCATCAGAAAAAGGTGTATGGCGCGCATAAACTTCAAATAAAAAATTTATAATTTTAAGTTACAACGAGTGTATTATTGTTTGTCTACAGATGAGTATTGTTTCCGTGAAATGCTTTGTTCGCGACTGTCAGGATTTCTTTGTGAGTATTGATGCTTTACGTTTGCATGCTTCGATTAAACATCCACTGTGTAATATATACCGTTGCGATGTCAATGCAAACTGTGCTAGAAAATTTGATAAATGGGATTCGTACACAAAACATTTGTCTCGGCAGCATAATGTTCCAAATCATTTCCAAGCCTCAAATACTGGAAATCAATGTGTTAACAATGTTATTAATGTTCCGCCTCTTGAAAGCCCACAACATGTCATTCAAAAAGATTCTAGAGATGATTTTGATGTCACTGAATTTAACTGCAGCTTGAAAAAACATGCTACCGTTTTTGTTGCTAAATTGTATAGCAAACCTGGTTTACCTCGGAACCACGTAGATGACGTTATAAAAGATGTAACATCATTTCTTTCTGATACTTTCGCTCCGGTTAATTGCTCCAAAATTATAAAAGCACTAAAACTGGCTCCATTAAAGCCTGATGTTGTCAACGCCGTCGAAAATATATTTAGAGCTATAGCAAATCCATTTTCAGAATTGTCTAGTGAATATCTGAGAATGAAATATTTTCAATCTACTGGTAATTACATTCCTCCTGAAACCTATATTATTGATAGCCGTGTCGAACGAACAGTTACTGGCGGTGTTGTAAAAGGTAAAATGAAAAATGTTACAGGTCAATTTATACCCCTAAGGAAAACATTAAAAAATTTTTTTGAATTACCGGACGCCTTATCTGCCACATTAAAATATATTAGTGAATTACAGTCATCTCATGATGTTATATCCAATATAATTCAATGTCAAAAGTGGAAAACAATAAAAACCCAATTTTATAGCCAAAGTGATATAGCTATACCCATCATCATATATTATGACGATTGGGAACCAAATAATGCCCTTGGACCCCACAGTGAAAAGATTGGTTGTGTCTACGCTAACTTGCCTGCACTTCCAGAAGAATGTCAATCTAGGCTTGAAAACATATTTGAAGTCTTAATTTTCAATGCTGAAGACAGAAAAACTTATGGAAACAAAAAAACATTTCGGCCTCTTGTTGAAGAACTTAAATATCTGGAAACAGAGGGTATACTTATAAATACACCACAAGGAAAGAAAAGGGTATATTTTCCAACAGTCTTGCTTATTGGTGACAACCTTGGGGTTAATGGTATGTGCGGTTTTGTTGAAAGTTTTTCAGCCAGATATATGTGTCGCTTCTGTAAAGCGACTAAAGAAATGACGGAAAATATGATTATTGAAGACTCGACGTGTCTTCGCGATTCGGTCAATTATGCTAATGATATCGCTTTAAATGATTTTAGAAAAACTGGTATTAAGGAGGAATTTGTATTTAAGGATGTTAAAAGTTTGGGCTTTGATATTCCCAATGCTTTTGCAGTTGACTGTATGCATGATGGTCCTGAAGGCGTAGCCCACTATACGATGATTCCAATATTAAAACATTTACTTGATTTAGACCCTCTCTCACTGGAAACACTTAACTGTCGTATGTACATGTTTGATTATGGCCACGATGTCAATAATAAGCCACCCTCTGTAACACGCGAAAATTTAAACAAAAATAAATTAAAGATGACCGCTTCTGAAATGACAGTATTTGTCAGATATTTTGGATTGTTTGTAGGTGATATGATATCTGACGATGATGAATATTGGCATATGTACTTACATCTTCATGATATGTTCGATATTTTTCAATCTAGACACCTTACAGCTGATATTGTTCCGATTCTCCGAAATATTGTCTCGGAACATAATCGACTGTACATGAAACTCACTGGCGAGTCCCTAAAACCAAAACATCACTTTCTGTTGCATTACCCTCGTCTTTTTCTTATAAATGGACCATTTGCTCCAATATCTTCAATGCGTAATGAAGGAAAACACAAAGAATTAAAAAGCTATACAAACGTCTGTATGTCTCGAAGGAATGTACTATACTCACTAGCAGTCAAAAGACAGATAGCACATTGTTACAGGTTCATTTTAGGAGAGACTATACTGCCTAAGATTGTTATTGGGTCCGGCAATTTTCAAGACGTCAGAGATTCTGAATTTAATCTAACTTTTAAAGAGTATTTTCCAGACATACTTGAAAATAGTCCAATTTGCTTTTGTGCAAAGTGGGTAGAGGTGAAAGGCTCTTTATACAAAAATGGAATGTCTCTTACATATGGCGTTGACGAATCAAGGTGTTGGCGTTTTGCAGAGATTAAAACAATTTTTATTACAGAGCGAAATGATGTTATATTTATTTGCTTGCCCATGACTAATTTAGGTTTAAATTCACATGTCCGTGGGTTTGAAGTTAAGTGTGGTAAGCCGCATGATAAATTATTAGGTTTATCATTGAATTTGCTTAATAATCCGTTCCCTCAATGTGTTGTCACATCATCAGACAGTGACAGATATATTATGCCAAAACGGATCCTGTAAATATTGTATGTGTCGTAGCCGTAAAACTTAATTGAGACCCAAGCTAGGTACATTCAAATTACCAATATCCTATTGCAGTAGGAATGGATGGATCATGGAACGTTTAAATGATTAAGGTAGGTTGATGCATAGCAAGGGCAGCTACATTAATCGTTAATGCCACAGGAAAACGATTATTTATAAACCAAAGGTAACTTTTTGAGACTAGGTCCATTTTTCTGTGGCATTAACGATTAAGGTCAAATCCCCTTACCCCCATTTAGACTTTTCATTCTGTTTACATACCTATATGTAACTCTCGTGGAGGCGAGGCGAGCATGCCGTCATTTTGTATTTTGGCATAATTAGACGGAGTGCAAGCCTCGCCTTCGCGGGAGAGAATGCTGGATTAAGTTTTTTTTATTTATTTAAATTCTTGGCATACATTTAAACACTAGAGCGAACGAAATATAATTGTATTCTGTTCATAATGATTGAAAAGATAATATGTAACAAATTGTTTTAATTTGATAAATTTGATTTGGTTGTAATTATAGTAAGTAAGTATTTACCCTTAACCGTCACCAACCCTTAACAAAATATCAAGAGATTTCCACCCAGATTTGCTAATCTGGGTGGAAATCTCTTGATATATTTTGTTATATTTTCAATAGTTTTTTTAGTCAGTAAGTAAAGTGCATGTCACCAAACATCGGATATGCAAAACATAGAGAGAGATCCGATGTTTGTTGACCCGAAACCGTGTGTAAGTTAAACATTATTGGTAATGTTATGGTACTTGGAATCTAACACTGTTATACGTAAATACAGAATCCCATTAATTTAAGGGCAGGTACTTAGAGGTCAAAGAAACTCTTTGGTACGCGTATAAAATTTGGTAAGATTACACGATAGATTTGTTTTTACTTTTTCTTACAAAATAATTATTAGATTTATGAAAACATCCTTTGCCGCGATAATAACTCATTCATTGTAATAAAGATAGCAAGAGCGGCAGCGTTATAAAACCATCAATATTACTATAAATAACTAACGAAAAGAATTAGGTTGTAATAAAAAAATAATTATTTTGTATAAAAAAAAACTTTACCTAACTATATTCTTCTGTAGCCTTTCTTTCGCCTCTAGGGTATGTACCTATACAAACCCTTATATTTGCGCTTAATTTAAATGGACCTTGTATTATAAAATTGTACTATTATACCTTAAACTAACACGATCATGTTTGCAGTGAGTAAGAGCCCAATAAATATAAATAACGTTACAATAATTTCTGCATTTGATTTTATTCATCACATGAAACTTACTTGCGTGATGTTTTTATTGGATACATTTAATAAAACATAGTTACAAAAATGCTTTGTAACTATGTTTTATTTAGCAGCATCGGTAGCAGTAAGTTTATTTTGCAGACGTTGCAGGCGAACGTGTACGAGAAAGAATCTTTTACGCCACTTATGAAAATATATACTTATTATATATTTTCATGAGTGGCATAAAAGATAGGTTTTAGCTGCAGCAACTAAGTAAATTTGATACTCTATCTAATTATTTTTAGCTGTGGTGTGTGAATTAAGTTTGTTACTTTAACTAAGTGTATTAGTTAAAGTTCAATCCACAACCACAGCTAAAAACTTATTCGATTGAGTATCAAATTTACTTATTCACTGCAGTTAAGATTATCTCCCGTGCGACGAACTATTTTTGTCATTTCAACTAAATAATTACATCACGCAACTAAACCCCTTAGTTACATTAACAAATCTAATTCACAACGGCAGTTAAGATCATTGTCAAATACCGCTAAGGTAATTTGATAGTGCATCAAACTGACTTAGTTGCTAAAGCTAATTTTAATGTACAGGGTGACAAATTATTTTAGCTGTCGCAGCTAAAGTGATTACTCTTCGCAACTAAACTTCTCAGTTCAAGTAACAAACACAATTCACGGTTGCATCTAAACCCATTTTCGATTACCGCTAAAGTAATTCGATAGAGTATCACACTAACCTAGTTGCTATGGCTAACATTATTTTCCATCGCTACAAATTATTTTAGCTGTCCCATCTAATGCGATTAAAACTCACAACTAAAACTCTTAGTTACAGTAACAAATTTAACTCACAGCGACAGCTAAGATTATTGTTAAAGGCTGCTAAAGTAATTTTATAGTGCATCAAAGTAAATTAATTGCTAAAGCTAATACTTTCTTCCATGGCGACGAAATAAATTAGCTGTCGCAGCTAAAGTGAATTCGCTTCGCAACTCAACCTCTTAGTTAAAGTAACAAACACAATTCACAACTTTAGCTAAATTTATTTTCAAATACCTCGTAAGGAAAATCGATAGAGCATCAAACTGATTTAATTGCTACAGCTAATACTATTTTCCATGGCTACAAATTATTTTAGCTGTCGAAGCTAAAGTAATTAGCAGCTTCGTCTAATTTTTTTATCGGCTATCGCTAAATATAGCTAATAAAATTTGCTGATACTGTTAATATAGTTAGCAGCCACAGCTAAATTTAGCTAAAATTATTCGCTGTCACTGCTAAATATAGCTAATATGGCTAGCAGCCACAACTAATTTTACCTAAAATTATTCGCTGTCACTTCTAAATATAGCTAATATGGTTAGCAGCCACAGCTAAATTTAGCTAAAACTATTCGCTGTCACGGCTAAATATAGCTAATATGGTTAGCAGCCACAGCTAAATTTAGCTAATAAAATTTGCTGTCACTGCTAAGTTTTCTATGATTCGGAGTGATTTCAGATAAAAATATTTGCTACCACAGCTAATTTTTGCTAGCTAAAAACACTTTGCTACGAGAGCTAAATAGTTAGTTGTCCGTATATTTTCGAAGGAATTTAGCTACCATTACTAAATTTTAGTTACCACAGCAAATTTTTTTTTTCCGTGTACCCGCTCCTCTCGACCCCCTCTACAGCCTAGGTCCTAAAAACACGAGACATGTAGAAAGACAGAATAATATAGGAAGCAGATTCCTTGTTTCGTGGATCGTACCACAAAACAGAGGTATTTAATTAATTAGTGCAACTTAAAACTATAAAATCAAGCAATTCTTGCATACCTACCTACTTAAGATGCATTCTTATGTTAAAAAAATAAAAGAATGTTTCCTTTGAGTGAAATATCAATCTCCAAATTTTAAAGTAGGTAGGTACTTTTCTTCCGTGGCCCATTCAATTTTTTCATGAAAATATCTAAGAGGCTATCACAGCTGTAGGCAGTTAATAGAGCTAATCATAATTTATCATCAAAGAAACCGTGTCACGTTATAATGTTGTTACTATGAAGACATGAACGCACTATGTTAATTACTCTACGACTCAAGGAAGCAATCAGCGTCGAGATTAGTCACCTCCGAGCTTGAAACAATGAGGTCTTTTGGTACAATTTACTACCAAGTGCTAACAGCACGTCTTTATTATCGCTTTTGACTTACGAGTAACTGCTACTTGAGACTAGGGAGTTAGGGACCAAAGTACTATATCACGCATTCTTTGATTAGGCCGAACCGGCTGTGATAATGCTGAAACTTCAAAACAAATAACAGTAGGTATGTAGTTACAAATTATTAATCTATGGTTTCAAGGAACAGTAGTTTCTACATAACTTGTTTATAATTACTAGCTGATGCCCGCAACTTCATCCGCGTGGTTTAAGTCTTTTCCCGCGGGAGCTCCTTAATAAATCCGGGATAAAAATTCAAAATTCAATTCAAGTTATTTATTCAAATAATTTTTTTACAAGTGCTTATGAATAGTCGAATGAATCTATGGTTCGGAATGCCGTTCCTACCGAGAAGAACCAGCAAGAAATTCGGTGGTTACTCTTTGAAAAAAATAAAATATATTTACAGTTACCAAAAAGAACCGCAGTCCTGAGCATTGCTGGAGCGAGTCAAATCCATGCGCTTTTATCATTTATTTATAATCTTCGATATATTTAAAAAAGTAGCTTAAACCCTATACCTCTCTGCAGGTCCACAACTATACCTGTTCCAAAAATCAAGTTGATCCGCTGCTTTGTTGCGGCATGATTGAAGGGCAAACCAACAAACAAACCCACTTTCGCATTTATAATATTAGTATGATTCTGCGACTAGTGAGATCCCGCGACATTGTTTGGTTCAAGTTTTACATAGGTATTAGGTACATAATATATTGGATTTATCTGAAGATAGTTTAAAGCCACATTAACATACTCGACCTTTCTATTAGAACAAGAAATCATCCCAATAATGGGGTCGGTCCAGAGGGCAATTTTTTTTTTCATCTCCAAATCAATCTATTCCGCATCGTGTAAATTGATGAAATTACAAAGCCCGATCTTTTTTCCCACTGAGTGCTTCTAACGCAAAAGAAACACGATTCTTCCCAGAAGGTTAGAAGTATTTTTTAAAGCAAGAAATTTATCCGTGAAAGGTTTGGTGATGCTTAAGTTATGAATATTATTCAAGTAGCTTTGAATAACAACGTTAACTATGTAGAAGTAGTAGGTATTCAAGTCCTTTTGTAGATAAATTATAAACGACAAACAGAGGAAGATAAAAAAATAATTAAATTTATGTCAAGTAAAAAATCAAACACCGATGTAAAGGGTTCTGGACATGGAAATAAGAATAATAAATGAGATAGAAACAAGGTAAATAGGTACCTAGGTATTCAAACTTAAAAACGCGCTTCTAGTGTGGGAGTTTGTAATACCTATGCAATATGAAATGCATAGTTGGGAGTTGGGACGTCATCAAATTTCAATGCACTTTCATTCTATAATCTATAGTTTATAATGGTTATCAAACTTAAACCTGGCCAAGGTCAAGGATGTGAATTTTAGGTTTTTTGGAAGCCCCTTTATTTAATAATCGGTAAGAAATAATTTAATTTTGACATAGGCATCATCCCTATTGAGATTTTAACAATGAATTTGTTTTTTGTTGGGACCGTTTGTTAGGAAAAGAGGCCCAATTGTCTAAGCAAATCGTAATTAAAACGTGTTACTCGAACCGTTCATTTGACCTACATGCTTTTTGACGTACATGCTCTCCTGAAACTCCTTTTAAAGTATCAGTTTGACAAACAATTACGGCTACAATTCCCTTACACAATCGGGTGGCAGGGCTACTGAATATGGTGTAAGGATCTCTAATAAAGTTTCCACACTATTGACTGTACCTATTTAGATAAGAAACGGCACGCAACGTGAGTCACTTGCTCTGGCGGCTGGCAATCATCTGATTACTGTCAATGACATCCTCTCGACTCCTGAGTGGAGGGCAGAGTTACCGGTCAATAACAAATTATTCAATAGCCTAAGCCTAATCTACTCGTGCTGATACTGTGTGCTGATAGATGATATCAATTATAACATTCGGTACCAACGCTAGGGCCGGAGTTTCTTGCTTGCTCTTATAGCGTTCCGAACCAGTGGTAAACTCGATTGACGATTCAAAAGATTATAATTAACTTTTAAAAGTATTATTGTATAAAAAACATAATGGATTTGGATTTAGGTTTGTAGTTTGTTGTCCTCTCGAGTCCTGAATCCTGATAGAACTTCAACCAGGGCGGCGAATCTCCGTAGTCCGTAGTTTACACAGAGATCAGCTATCTGCGCGGGATAAATTATCTATATTAGGTAGGTACCTATAGTGCACTTCATACAACAAACATCCGAATCCACACATCATATGAAAGTGTGTCTTTCGGTCCGTATTTCTGTGTCTGTCTGCTACGCTTTTCTGCACGGCCCATCAGTTCAACCGAGTTGATGAAATTTGAAACAGAGTTAAGTTGCAACTCGAGGTAGAGCAAAGGCTACTTTTTATCAGACAAAATCAGAGTTTACGCGAGAATTAAACGTGTACTAATTCGCGGGCACCAGTTTATTACACTTATGTATAACCCTTCCATATCAAATACACGATCACTCGTCCGCCTAATCCCCTACGGAGATGATCTCTCTAAACTAACATCCTCACTCATCAGGACCTTGCCGCCGCAATCATTCGCCCATTTATCTATATTACTCTAATCAACCGCTGCCTCTTTCCAACACTATTGAGAGGATAGAGCTGGCATGACGAATTGAGATTTAAAACGCATTTGATCCCACGCCCAATGCCAGGTGATATTTTTTCTAGTATGTTATAGCTATGAGTTGATAACTTCCTTTGCTCTAGCTGTAATGGGTACTCGTGATAGTTCGAGCCCCTATTATAAGTAGGTACCTACCTAATAGTAGGAGAGCCCAAGAGGGGAATTTGGATTTAAGCTCCAGCGCGGCAGATTAATATAAAAGGAGATTCTTTGGTCCTGTATATTGGTGAGCGTGTCTAGGACAGCAGATCAAAATATTAAATAAATAAAATCGATCATCAAAAATACATTGTGAGTTACAAACTTAAAAACCTCCAACTCCTTTAGGTCTCGCTCAAATCGTCAGATTATATTTTGAATGTACACTTTTCAGCATGTACTTATGTAACTCTAGGTAGCGTCTACCTTAATCTGACGCGCTCCAGTATTTTTGATGATCGATTTTATTTAAGTACTTAATATTTTGATCGGCTGTCCTAGACAGACCCACCAATATACAGGGCTCATATAGTATGGTGAAGGTAGGTACTCTACAGGGTCCAAAGAATCGCCCTTTATATTAATCTGCCTCGCTGGAGTAAAACCAAAATCCCCTCTTGGGTTTCCCTACCATAAGCTATTGACTTAAATCAAAATAATCTTCTATTAATACTGAATTTCTAAGAAGTTATTATGTCGCCACATGGCGACCGTGCTAGCATGGCAAATGCTTTACCGGCAAGGGAAAACTTCGTGAAAAAACCACAAGCCACACACACGTCTGATTAGCTATAGTTATTTGTTATACAAGAGTGAAAAGTTGTTTTTTAACCGCGTGCTCAATTTGGATGACCGAGCAAGCGAATTCAAAAATTAGAATCCTGAGCGTCAGCGAGGGAATCAAAAGAGCACGAGGTGAAAAATCTTTTCACTCGAGTGCAACACGTAATTTTTCATCCCACCTCAGCGAGGAAATGAAATACTTCTCGCGTGATTGTTGAGGGAGAAAGCTCATTTCCGCAATTTTAACAGTTTCAGTCAATTCTGTTGGCGTCAAATTAACTTCTTCGTCACTAGAATCACTCATTTTAGGTTTTCACTTATTTTCAATTTTCTTATTTTTAATCGAAGGTTTTAATTTTAAACAATATGACGTGAAAGAAAATGGTGCGCGCAAAGCAAATTAAAAAAGTACACCAAGAAGGTTACGAGTGTGAGGTTTTAACAAATTAAAAAAGGTTGTATGGAAATTCGGCACCATAGAGGTAGAAGTAAATAGGTTTTAATGATGTTTTGAATTCACAAACTTCATAGACGAGTGATATTTACTAACGTGCACACGATGTTCTAAATTCAATTTACTTTATCCTCAAGAGGATAATAACGGCTTTTGCATTCAGATATTGAAGCGTAAAAATACTCTTTCAGAGATGGTGGGATGAAAATCTTATTTTAGGTACCTACCTACTATTGTCCAAAATCCAGAATAAGCCAATCACCAAAATTGACATTGTAACAACCCAACGCAGCTTATTCGGAATAGAGCTACGGATTGCGATTGTTAAGAAATTAATGCCTAATAAGGGGCAGAGGTTATGAGCCCTTTGTGACCTCATTAGAGGAAGCGATGAGGTCACTCACTAGTCAGTAGTCACTGCGCGCGCGCCGACGTTATTCAGAGCAAGGTTTAGTCATGTAAGTATACCGAGATCCCGCGAAAATCATAAACATCACAATCGAAAGTGGGCAATTTTTATCATCATCATCATCCTATCGACGAACCTACTAGTTGAGCACAGAATATCATAAAAATCACGAATCTCCTCTCATAATGAGAAGGTATACCTATCATACCAATATTGTACCTACGAGCGAAAACGTATTGTTGGATTTCCTTCAATCACGGCGCAAGTCTTAACGGAGCTAAGGATCGATCTATTTTTTAGCACGGGTACTTTTGTATACCTAATTATACTAGCAGACTTGCCCGCGACTTCGCCCGCGTGAATTTAGTTTTTTAAATTCCCACGGGAACTCCCTAATTTTTTGGGATAATATATAGCCTCTAGCTTGTGCCCGCGACTACGTCCGCGTGGATTGAGGTTTTTTGGTTCCCGCGGGAACTCCTTAATTTTCCGGGATAAAAAGTAGCCTATGTGCTATTCCAGACTATATATTCTATCTTTGTGTCAAATTTCAGCCAGAGCCGTACAGCCGTTGGCGCGTGATTGAGTAACAAACATCCATACATCCATCCATCCAAACTTTCGCATTTATAATATTTATTTGATGACACTCACAAATAATGTGGCTTTCTATGGGTACCAGAATTTTCGAAATCGGTCCAGTAGATTCAGAGATTACCCCCTACAATGTCACAAACTCACAAACTTTACCTCTTTATAATATTAGTTGTATAGATAGTTAAGGACCTTGAGAGTGACATAGCCAATCTTGGAAAATCAAAAAGTTCCCACGACATTTTGAAAACGTAAATACAGTATCCACGCGGACGAAGTCGCAGGATCTTCTTCAGCTAGTAGGTATCATACTTATTATTATACCTAAAGGTGTGGGTGTTTGTTAGTTTGTATGTTTTCAAGTTTTTTACTCTATCACCCGGGCACCCCACAATAACTAAACCGATCCACTGAACTAAATTAACAAATAGGCTACATTTTGACCGGGAAAATTTAAGAATACCTACCAAAGGTTACCTACCAAATAAGGTTTTTATATAAGCGACTGCCTGAAAAAAGGAGTATATTGTTTTCAGGGTTCATGTATGTATGTATGTTTGTATGTATGTATGTATGTATGTATGTGAGTTTGTATATTCCACCATAACTTCTATACGCCTGAACCGATTTTAATAAATGAGATATCGTTAGAATCCCTAGCTTATTCCGGGTGACATAAGCTCATTCACTTAGTTGGTAAATCGATGCATAGGCTAGTAAAATTTTAAAAAATATTGATGGGGTGACCATGGTTCCGCATTAAAGAATAAAGTTGAAAAAAAATTTCGAAAATAAGATTAACTTGGTATATAATCATCATCTAGAAAATGATGAGTAGATTCCAAAAATATATAACACTATAGTTCAATATCCAGTGATTCACAAAAAAAATATCATTTAATAAAAATGTGAATAAGATTCCAAAGGTAATTAAGGGTCCTACCCTTGGCCGACATCTAGGCGTAGCTGTCAGCCGCTGTCAATTGTTTCTATACACATACAACCACAGTCTACGCAGGCACACATAGCAGGATTCAGCCCCTACCACGGGAGCACACAATATGCGATCAACTATCTCACTATGGCACAAATAATATTATTTATTGATTGATAGCTAGATGATACTTACGGCTTCGTCTGCGTTCGTTAATTCTTTTTTTATTTCTGCGGGAATTCCTCAATTTTTCGGGATAAAGGTAACTTATGTCCTTCCTCGGGATGTAACCTTACTCTATACCAACTTGGTTGAAATAATGGGCCGTTCAATTTTTTTTCAGTCTTTTTTTTCAGTCTTTGGCATTTTTAATATCATAGTATGGATTGTAGAGGTGCTTCTTGATAATATACCAACCGGCTGATTCCTGCTAACTGATTTATAACTATGAGTAGGTATAGGTAAAGATAGGTGTTTATTTGATAAAGGTTGTATGCTTAGGTAGAAAAATAAATTAAATTAATAATGGCGCTTAGTATTAGTAGTAGTTCTGCATGAATAGTATAAAAACGGTGTAAGACAGCACTAGGAGATTCCATTTCCATCTGAGATGTGCGATGTAGATGAAGTGGTTTGAGAAGTAACTAGTCAGCTTCTGTGTTCCATACTTCAACTAGTATAATGTGTAATGTAGGGAACATTATGGACGTAAGTAAGCTGCGTGACTGTCATGCTGTCATTCCCTCTCTCGTAATAAATACTTAGAAGGACGTGTTTCCTTTCCTCATTATGTGAAAAACTTCGTTGCTTAGTTGAACCCCTTTCCCCTAGAGCTAAGCTATGAAAATCAATTGATGCTGGTGGGTTTGAGACATATCCGTAACAACTAACGTAGCATCAACTGATGATTTTCCTAATGTTGCATGGAAACTATCCACTAACAGCCCACTAAATCAGAGTAATACTTGATACATTATGTATGTACATATATTTATGTAGCTCCCTATATATTGTGTATTATTTTCTAGGTACATTATTGCAATTTTTTTTCTTTTTATAAACTGCTGAGTTATTGTCATCTCTCCTCAGTAGAATCTCCTTTTCAAGCGGGGTAAAGTCCCGTTGATTCATCATAAATGACACAACTCATCCTAAAAAACCTATTTCCATTATTTATTTAGTTTTTGATGTGAAACTTTTATAGCACTTTGAAATGGAAAATAAAACCGCAATTTATTACTACAATATAAAGTTTATTAGTATAAAGTACCTAATATAATTGATATAAATAAAAATTATCCTTGTCACATTTTGACAAACCGAAGTTTTATGACGGCAAAAAAACGTTTATAATAATTTATCATGTAGGTACTGACTATGAGATAGCTGCACTTTTGGTAACTATCGCCAGGAAGGCTGATTCAGTATTAGGTGGGTGTAGGGCTCTCCACTGATGACGATAGTGAAGGTCTGCCTGCATGCAGATCAGCCTTTCACTAGATATGGCCGCTCAAACACGTACTATGGTTACCAAAAATGAACTATAACTAGGAAGGCTGATTCTTGTACAGTATTAAAGTATGGCAGTAAGCAGTACCTATGTAAACAGTATTAAAATTGACGCTATTCATCGGGCCGTTCACTAGACATGGCCGCTCAAAGATGTGTTAGCCTTCCTAGTCATTGTTAATTTTAGGCAACCATAAGACGTCTTTGAGAGGCGATAAGTAGTCAGACCCCATCAGCATGCGGGCAGTCCTTCACTATCGTCATAAGAGGAGAGCCTACACCTACCTAATACTGAATCAGCCTTCCTGGCGATAGTTACCAATAGTGCAGCTAGTTTTAAATAAATAAAAGGTACTCTTTTATTTATTTCAAACCTTTATAATTGTAATTTTACCCATCAAATAAACCGACAGATATAATTTGGAAACAACAACAAAAAATGAGGTTTTTTGGTTCCCTTAATTTTCCGGGATGCTGTAGCTGTTTTATTAAGTAGTAAGTAGTATGTGTTATTCCAGACTATAATCTATCTCTGTGCCAAATTTTATCCAGATCCGTTCAGCCGTTCAGGCGTGAAAGAGTAACAAACATACATACATACATGCATACATCCACTCATCCATACTCACAAGCTTTCGCGTTTATAATATTAGTAAGGATAAGGATTTATACCTAGTTTTGTAATTTACCTACCTTTTAGTTATTTTTGCCGAATGCTTTTTACCTTGCTGTTCAGGGCTCTCCAATTTATATTCTATAACTTGATCATCGTTTAGAATTTCAAAGCTACAATACGTAAATAACCAAAATGTTTAGATAGGAGAGATGAGTGTCTTTTGTTGGTATAGTCTACTAATTATAAATTAATATTTTTTTACTAGTGTACAGACTATGGTGAGAGTAGGAACATGAAATGGTATAACTCTGATGCTATGATAATTAGCGTAAAAGTGTTGTAGGTACAATGAAATGAAAATTTAGTTGATTTGTATTGAGAAACGAATAATTGCATTTTGCGATAAAGCGCGAAACTTATACAGAAATTATGTAGGTAACTAATGCATTTATTTGCTTCTTCTCTGCAATCTGCATGTGATATTATGTGGAAGTGATATGGGATGACAGCTTTCAAGATTTCAGGAAATAAGAGTATACTTTTTGTTTGTTTTTTTCCAATGCAACGGCTTATTTTCTTTTTTATAATAGACCTTCTTTTATGTTTTCCCATCTGCAAAAATAATGAATCACAATAAATCATTCTAGATCATGTCTAGATAATTTAAAAAATACATGGACTGATGAACTTTGCTGAGCTTTGATAAAAGCCTCAGGTATGTTTACGTCATTATGTCAAAAAATTAAAGTGTCGGTACATGGGTTTTACTGGCGTTGCACTCTCCATTATATTATGCGCTGGCTGTAAAAGTACGTGGTGACGTGTCTGTAAAAGTTTTACTTCAACAAACGTCAAATTTGAAATCACACAATGATACAAAACCCAACAATCAGCGCAACAATACGAAAATCACCGCGGCCGACGCCATATTAATTTTTTTTGAAGGGATATTTTATTTCAAATATTACAAATACTAATCACACTGACTATTACTGTAGGTAACTAATAAAACAAATTATACTTACTTTTTTACAATAGTCACACACTGCAGAAGTAAATTGTTTTTGTACTCGACAGAAAGCAAGATTATCACTTCAGATCAGACGAAGCTATTTTGACAGCCTACGTGCGACTGAAAACTGCGAAGCAAGTTCTGCGCGTTCAGTAAAATATTGGATGAAGCTAGGCGGCGTGCGCACGTTTCTTTGTTTTATACAAAACAATAGAGAGGATTGGAAAAATTGTGCCTTTATGAGGACTTTTGTTTTGTTTAAGTTATGTTTCATTCTATCTATCTATATAGGTACTTATGATAAATCTTTGGAGTAATGTTTATTATGTATACAGACCCCAAAAATATTTATATAGAACTAGATGATTCCCGCGACTTCGTCTGCGTGGATTCATATTTTTGGATTCCCGCGGGAACTCTTCAATTTTCCGGGATAAAAAGTAGCCTATGTCCTTCCCAGGGATACAACCTATCCTTGTACCAAATTTCATCAAAATCGGTTAAACAGATACATTTTTTTGATTCCCGCGGGAACTCTTCAATTTTCCGGGATGAAAAGTAGCCTATGTCCTTCCCTGGGCTAACTTTGTAGCAGTACCTAAGTATATAATAATATCCATATCCATACTAATATTATAAATGCGAAAGTGTGTCTGTCTGTCTGTCTGCTACGCTTTCACGGCCCATCTGTTCAACTGATTTTGATGTAATTTGGTACAGGGATAGGTTATAGTCTGGAATAACACATAGGGTACCCGGGGAAGGATAAAGGGTACTTTTTATCCTGGAAAATTAAAGAGTTCCCGCGGGAATCAAAAATCCACGCGGACGAAGTCGCGGGCATCATCCAGTTTTCAATTATGTATTGGTCGTGGACCGTCATAATTTCAACTTCTTTGAATTTAGTTTTGTATATGGCACGAACAGCCCTTTTCAGCGAGACCAAAACAGAATGAACATCAGCATTAGGTACCCCATAGACCCGAAATTGATATTTCGCCAGTTTCCCCCTTCGGACGACTGTTATAAAAGAAAAAAATCTACTTAGACTGAGCTATAAGAACCAAAATACCCATTCAAAGTTAGTTTTAGTGGAGTTCGTGCACAAAACAGGCAAAATAAGACAGATAATAAAATACCGTTTTGGGCTCAGTGAATAATAAAATAACCACCAATTAAATTTTCAAAATAAATATTTTATATACAGAAATCGTCCAGTTACATTTTTTTTATACGTATAAATATCGATGATTAGTTTTGTTCACTGGTAGTGGATGCATTGACGTTTGTGTACGGATACTAAAAGTGACAAACGTCAGTTCAGGAGCAACGGGACGCAACCTCACGCCTTGAGAGCCCGCAGGCGTATGGGAAATGACTGCCGTATTTCATGAATATATAACGAAATTTTGTGATGCGCACGCCCGTACTAAATTTGTATGAAAAATTCGTGCTGTAAAAATGAGGGATGTTTGGAACCAGATTGTAAAAAAACTATAAGTTTTATTGAAAATATTATTTATTTAAAGTGTTTTTTGATCTTTTACGATCAATTTAAAATAACTTTTGTCTAAATAATGTCTCAAATTAAATCACAATAGTCGGAACGCGATAAGACCTTTTTTGAGATTTCCATGAATTTCCCAATAATTTTCTGCCGTTACTATACGATTTTTTAACCATTTTTTTTAATTACATCATACTATATCTCAATGAGTAGCGAATGGTATTTATTCGATGATGAAATTTTAATTTTTGCTGTACTAAAATGTCGGAACAGAAAAGGATGTTTCCCCCTATTACAGTACATCCGTCCTTAATGACTGTTATCGTTACGTAGTAGCAGTGGTAGCCGTACTTCCATTCGAGGGGGATTTTTTATTACACGACTGTCCAAAAAAGGAGTGTTATGTTTTCAGGGTTCGTGGCTCGTGCATGTATGTGTGTCTACGGCAGAGCAGTCGTATTTTTTAATAATTTTAATTATATTCACTTGTTTAATACCTATGTGGGTATCAAAAACCTTATTTCACTCGGACGAAGTCAAGCTCATCAACTCATCAACTCATAGATAATAATTGAAGAAAGATGATGATGATGGCGAGCAAAAACCCCAGTTGAATCAGCTTATAACAGAAAACCACAGAAAACCTTGAGTCATAAACACTGTTATCATCAAAGATAGGTACAGTTATTAAGTTAATTTGCTTTATCAGTCTTCTAAATAAACAGTTAAATAAGTCTCTATAAACAAATGTCTCATTCATAATCTGCAAGTACCTATGTGTATCTACTCGTAATGATACCAAGAACTCGTCCGGCAAATTATAATAGCTAATTCCATCATTACCTACTAAATAAGTTAGGAAAAAGTTCCTACTTCAAGTATCCGATATATCATATTCGTGACACATTATTTTATTTTTTATTTTACGTTAACGAGTAGGTATGTATAATTGCTGATTGCGGCATACTTAGCTTGTAACCCGGGTTATTCCCCTCAGAAATAAGCTGACCCCTAAGATCCCAACGATAGATCAACGCTGGGATCTTATAAACTGTCTGTAATAGATATTTTAAAATTGCTGATCTCTATCTACCAAAATATCTCTTCGTTGCCTCCAGCCTCACACCCTTTTTCTAAGTCGTAACCTTGATTCATCTTCATTCGAGGGAGACTCAAGGAGCTAGTACTCCAACACTCCAAAAAATTCGTATTCTCCGTTGTAAAGATGTAGATAAAGGAAATAATGAGACGTTCTTCCAATGAGTGTGATTTTCCGAACCATTATCCAGACGATCAGAATGGCCGACAATAGGCATGATGACTGATTTTGAAAAATGGTCAGATTATGATCGGAAGTATCTTCTATTTCGAAAAAATATCTTATTTCAGTAGAAAAATAAAGTTTGGTAGATAAAATTAGCATTTGAAATTTAAATTTTAAAATTCACGCCAAAACGTTCGGCGGTGTCATGGCGTCGTTGTGACGTCACTATTGTTTTTACCAATGTACTCTGTGCAGTGTGCAGTAAGCAATAGTGTGATTTTCAAAGCTCGAAAACAAACAATTGTGACGTCATTCGCTTCTAGTTGTATTTTATGCAATATGGCGGATTGCTGTATTTTATAGTTTTATTTTATCAATATAATTATAGCAATCTCAGTTGAAATTGAAAAATAAATACGTTTTTTATAATCCATGAATCCTATTTCATTCGATAAATTCATAATTTCATTGATTCTTGGTTACTGTCATCATGCCTATTCTTCCTTGCTGTCAAGACTAGGGCTTTACCAAACTACAACCTCAACGCAGACGAGGTCCTTTTACTCGTACTTACGTTACCCAGATTTCTTACCACAGCATCGGGAGCGTACGGACAAATCAGAACCATCATCCAATATCCATATTATGCTCAAAGTCATTGTAAACCTAGGTACGACGACCCTGAGAAAGTGTAACAAAGATTCTGCGCTTGCTATTACCCTCCAGTGGCGATCAATTGAATCCGAATCTAGAGATGATGATAATTGTCATGAACCACGGCTAAATAAACGAAGGCAGCCTCTATGATGCCACATTGGTCGCGCCACTACTAGATTGTATTATTATTTATATCCAAATCCAGAGGGCTCCTTTTGAATTCCATAGCCATTGATAGCCAAAGCTTTTTAGCTTTTTTGTTAGAAGTATAAATAAAGAGGCATTAGCGTAGTACTTCTTCCTATACATTCTGTGGTACTAGAGCCTAGAAGTCTCTTATTAGAAGTTCTACATGAAACATCCGATTATAATAATGATCGTTCATTAAATCAGACAGCGTCTATTCGATGGCCTTGAACAACGCATTCGCAAATAGCCAGATGCCAACGACGCGCCATAATATCATACGATGATACGCATCATACAAGCGGAGGTCACTTCCCACTAAGTATTGACAATGAGCTCATGGATGACTTATGTCAATTTTCACGGCTCCTTAGCGATAGCATATTGTATTACCGACTTAGCGTTTTGAGACGACCTCTCTGGCGCAGTTTAGCAGTTAGCACGCTGGTGTCTGTCTTACAAGGTGGGGATGTTCCTGGGTTTGATTTCTGGCAGGACAAATTTGTGATTTTTGGGGTTCCGTACCCAAAGGGTAAAAACGGGACCCTATTACTAAGACTCCGCTGTCTGTCTGTCTGTCTGTCTGTCTGTCTGTCTGTCTGTCTGTCTGTCTGTCTGTCTCCAGGCTGTATCTCATAGACCGTGATAGCTAGAAAGCTGAAATTTTCACAAATGATGTATTTCCGTTGCCGCTATAACAACAAATACTAAAAATTAAAAAAATATATATATTAAGGGGGGTCCCCATACAATAAACGTGTTTTTTTCGTATTTTTTTGCTCAATATTAAAAACGGTAACAGGTAGACGGTTCAAATTTTCGCAGAATATTAACTTGTATATTACCTTTCAAAATAAATAATTAAATATCAAT
This sequence comes from Erebia epiphron, assembly GCA_963932025.1. Lineage (NCBI taxonomy): Eukaryota > Metazoa > Arthropoda > Insecta > Lepidoptera > Nymphalidae > Erebia > Erebia epiphron. Next base: position 26,044,913 of record OZ009948.1, read on the forward strand.
AAAGTAAATATTAAAGGGGGGCTCCCATACAACAAACGTAATTTTTTGATATTAACAGTAAACCTCTACAAACAAAGTTAGTTTTGCGGTTCATTAACAAAGGTAATTAAACCTACTGTCAAAGATATTAGACCACACTGCTAGTAGGTTAAAAATAAACACAAAGATAACCATGAATAGATTTTAATTTCTGTTCATTCCAGTTTGTTGTGTATGTTAGAATCACATTCTATCCAGAAGAAACTGCAAGAAACTGGTATAGTTGCTCTTTAAACATTATTGAACAGCCAATGATATTAAAACATAATATTATATAAAAACGATGAACTATTAAAGTTGATTTTACAATTATATTGATTTTAATAAATTTCACTACAAGATCTGTCTCAAAATATTCCAAAAGCCAATTGTTTAGAAATCGATAATGATAACCTAACATAACCTCTTAAAATAGTATGTAATTATAATTTATACTTATCTCAGCAAAATGCAGTAATCCACCCTAATCTTCACCAATACAATCAATAATAATATACACTTTATCCACTTGTAATAACTCCTCAAAATTTTAATACTGACTGAACTTCCGACGCCATTTTCTCTCACCTTTATACTATTTTTCTGTTACCGACCCACCAACATTCTCCTGAATTTTTGTGATTGGCTGTCATGATTACAGCCTATATATTGAAAAGCTACGATTGGTGATTAAATTACTTAGCATCAATCAAAATAAACTCTGCATCCTGCAACACTCAATGTTGCCAAAATATAACCTCCAAAGTAAAATGAACAATTCATTGCAAGAAACCAAAATTGAACATGAAATGCAATGCAAAATCACCTAGGAATCACAACTCAGCATCGCAACAACACTGCGAATAGCGTTCATTCCTCACACTCGCCCATCCTGACGCCTCTTTGCGTCCCTGCAAAGAAAAATTGGTATGAATAGGTTCGATCACCGCACACATGAAAACAACCAACTAACCTTAAAGAAAAATGAACTCTATGTAGTAACGACCAATCAATCCCTTGCTCCCCACTGCTTTTTTCTTTTGTTACTTGACCAATATAAAGACTCTATTGCGAGCAAAGTAAAGTACATAGTTTATTTTCAAAGAGATTTTCACAAGATTTTATAAAGCACCGACTCATAAAATACATCTGTTTATAAGAAGAGTATACGCATTTATCAGATTGTTTCCATTAATTTCCCGTTATTCAAGTATATTATTCACTATTTATAAATGGCAGAGCTGTTCATTTATTTATTACCAACATAAACACACTTAGATAATCAGGCCTATTTAACAAATAATCATTAAATATGACCATTTACCAAAGTACACATTTTGCCCATCTGTTTATCAAATTGTTATAGTGACAACCCTGTGACTCTAAGACAGCACCAACCCTACGGCTGACAGATTACGTTTGCACTTCATCAGCGTATAGTGTTACAGTGAGCGAAAATGTTAGATTTAGTATTCTCACGGACAACTATTTTCAACCATGTTCGCACGTTAATAAGTAATTATAAAAATCGCAACTGTAAAATTATTCAGTAAACCCTAATTATAAGAAAATTTCAGACCTTCCTCAACCTCCACCTGCCGGCCTTAATAATTAAATTTATTCACCAAATGTTTATAATTGTAATTTAATTGTAATTTACCAAATATACCCATAAGCTATTTTTTTTATCAAACCAATTCATCGAGCAAGTATACCTTTTCATCAAAATATGTACCATTTGCTATGAGCCTACTCAACAAATAATCATCGAATATGACCATTTACCAAAATACACATTTTGCTCAGCTTTTTATCAAATTCATTTACAAAAGTTTTATTTGCAATCATTAAAACTATTCAAACCTTTCAGTCGCAACCATTGCAACTGTCCAAAGAAATCTGTAATAACCAGTATAACCTTCCGGAACCAAATAGTGGCAATCGTCATAACCATTTTTCCAAGTGGCAACCATATAAACCATTATAACCATTTTTCCAAGTGGCAACCATTAAAAACCATTAAAACCATTTTTTTCAACTTTCTCATATATATTCCAATAAACCATCATATATTTTTGCCAAGTAAAACCATTTATAACCATTAGAACCATTTTTTTTTTGCCACAAATATTTCCAAATATCCATTTAGCCACTAACAATAAAACCATTTAGCCACTGCGGCTTTTTCCAAATCACTTAGTCGCAAACCTTGCAACTTCATTTTAATCGATTATCCAAACAGTATAATATTTTAACTTCTATTAAATCTTAAAACTCGAAATTACGAACTTCTTTTAAGTTTTATTACGAACTTGTTCGGGTAGGCCTTATATTACCAACTTGTTTGGGTAACCAATTAGTAATAATCAAGACCAATCATTACCTCTAGTACAGTCTTCTTAAGTTGCCATCAGACGCGTCCAACTGATCCAATCACCGACGGAGTATCAATAGGAGGGGTATCAAAGGTAAAACTTACTTGTAGTCAAATCTGTATGTTGTAACTTGGTAACCAGCTATTTAATATTTGTAGTGCCAAGTCCAATTTTTATAATCCCAGCTACTGCACCTGGCCAGAGATTTTGACTTGAGACTTAACTCAAAAATTTCGCCACATTTAACATGCGACTTACCTTGAGTACTGTAGATACCTTCAGCAGAACTGTTTATGAGTCTTCACTCTACAATCCTTGTCCTCATCAGCATCAACTCTATGTGAGCACCAGCAGTATATTTCTAGTCCTCTCATCTTCAGCAGCTCGGAGATGATGAAAACAACCTCAGCAGCAGCAGTATATTTCTAGTCTTCTTATCTTTAGCAGCTCGGAGATGATGAAAACAAACTCAGCAGCAGCAGCAGCAGTATATTTCTTGTCCTCTTATCTTTGGAGATTATGATGAAAGCATCTTCAACAGTTCGGAAATGACGAAAACAAAATCAGCAGCAGCAGAACTGTATGGAAGTCCCCACTTTTACACTCTGTTATCTTGTCTTCGGAGATGATAACGATGAAAGCATCTATGAGTAGATATCCTATTCAAATCCTCGACGCCGATTATCCCGTGCATCATATTTCTCAGTCAACAATCAATCAACTTCAGTCTTTTGAAGTTTTCTGCAGCGAGTTGGCCTTGGTCCACTATGTTTACATGATTTTTGATCTGCTAACCTTGCTGTGTCAATGCGTCTCTATTAGTGACCGGATCTTTACTTTCGTCTAATCTAATTCATTACTCTGACATTCCGTTCATAAGACTTCCTATAATAACTCATATAGTTAATAACCATCAACTATAGTCTCTCCATATAGACTCTCCTATCACATTACAATAGACGGATAAATATTGACTACATTGACGAATATATCTATTTAGGGCAGATAATTTCCATTATAGATCTAACAACAAAAGAAATTTAGAGAAGGGTTGCAAATGAATGGAGCAAGAGACTTATGACTTCGATTGCGCTTACAAATAGAGTAGTCAACGCTTGTGTCTTACCATGCTTAACCTATGGTTGCGAAACCTGGGCTCTTAATGCAATCCACGAGAAGGTACCACCACGAGGCAAGAAGTATGCTGGTAGTAAAGATCAAAGACCGACACAGTAGCCGAGGTATAAGAAAACAAATAAAAGTAACCGACATTCTAAATAAAATAGACACGAAGATTGAGATCGAAAACGTTTCGAGGTAGAGCGCACCGAGGAGGCTTTTGTCATCAAGCAATACGAAACAAGTGACACTAAAATCTGAATTAAGTATTTCACATTTGTGAATTTCATTGATAACAATAATTAAATTTTCTTAGGTAATCATATTATTATAACTATACCAACTATCAGCTCTGCTTATTCAACTCTATCGACTCTATCATATCAACTCTATCGACTCTACCATATCAACTCTATCGACTCTACCATATCAACTCTATCGACTCTACCATATCAACTCTATCGACTCTACCATATCAACTCTATCGACTCTACTATATCAACTCTATCGACTCTACTATATCAACTCCATCGCCTCTACAATATCAACACTCAAACTAAATCATCTATCAATTAAAATTTTGAAAACGCAATTAATAGCAAACTTCAGTAAAAATAAGTGAAACTAAAGCCGATAGCAAAACTCCAGCGTTACAAATCTGAAATCTTTAAATTGCTGCTCAATACTTTCAACGATACTCCACGACAGTTGTGTTTCTGATTTCGGAATTTGCCAGAACAGTAATCAATTTAAACGCAAAATAAACCCAAATACTTCTATCGGTGCCTCTTCTATCGAAGGTTGGCGATAATATTGGCAACTTGAACATTCGACACTGCAGATCTAAATAAGGATCGGATGATTTTATTGAACCACTAGTGTATGTGCTTCAGTCAGGATGTCCTTCTCTGTCCCACCTTGCTGCCTTGTTGCCTTGTATTTTGCCCTGAATAATTAATAGTAGAGGGTCATACTTAGGGCCACGACACAAGCTCCAGTTTCCTCTCTTTTTTTCATCTAGAAGAATCTTCTTCGAACCCAAATACGACAAAATCCCCATAAAACAGCCATAATCAAAAATTCACTTCAATGAAACTCCATTTACAATCCTTTCGTTTTAAAATGAACAATATAATAATAATTTAGCAAGTCAAAATACGCTAAAAAATTGGACTGCTCACGCCATCCTGTCATAGTATTTTTGTTGACGATTTAATTGGCATTTAAGAATTAAAGTAAACAAACTATACTAAAACGTTTGCAGTGCAAGTAGTAAAACAAGAAAGTTTTATTGAGGAACTAGATCAAGAAATATGTAGCATTACTAATATCAATAGTTACGTATACGATTCGTTTTTCAAATTTAAGTATTTACTCTTAATTTAGAACATTTGCTTGAAAACTTTGCTTTTGTTAATAATTTGTTTTAAGAAGAATAATTACTTTTTGTTGATTACTTCGAAATACGTGAAATTTAAACAATAGCACAAATTATCAAATGATTATTAATACGGCACTGAACAGCAAAACTTAAACCACTTAATCTCAAAATAAAGGTATATAGAAAATAATAAAAACTTTTGAAAACCAAGATCACATATCGTACCACCATAACCATAACCATCCTGATATTAACCAATTAATAAAACTTAATATCCCAAACGACACCATGTAAATCGACCCATAAATGTATGCTTTCTTCTATAATTCCTGTATGGACCGTAATGTAAAATAATTGGAACATAAATAATACCTGTATAACAGTAAAATAAACCTGCTAGGAAAATCTAGTGCTTAATTATTATTAAACCACCAATTGTAGGACGATCGAATTTGTATAAACATTAGATAAAATGCGGGTACCGTCCCCGCATAACTATCGGTAATAAAAATTTAATTAGATCCTACCAGTAAATCCGGATACTCATTTGATGTACTGCCTCCAAGGAAGTGGCCTCATGCTCCAAATGCATCAGGAAGTGGCCTCGTGCTCCAATTGTATGTGGGCTGTGGGATCCTACCTCTGTAGGATCCCACTTCTGAAAATGTCAAAGATATTAGACCACACTGCTAGTAGGTTAAAAATAAACACAAAGATAACCATGAATAGATTTTAATTTCTGTTCATTCCAGTTTGTTGTGTATGTTAGAATCACATTCTATCCAGAAGAAACTGCAAGAAACTGGTATAGTTGCTCTTTAAACATTATTGAACAGCCAATGATATTAAAACATAATATTATATAAAAACGATGAACTATTAAAGTTGATTTTACAATTATATTGATTTTAATAAATTTCACTACAAGATCTGTCTCAAAATATTCCAAAAGCCAATTGTTTAGAAATCGATAATGATAACCTAACATAACCTCTTAAAATAGTATGTAATTATAATTTATACTTATCTCAGCAAAATGCAGTAATCCACCCTAATCTTCACCAATACAATCAATAATAATATACACTTTATCCACTTGTAATAACTCCTCAAAATTTTAATACTGACTGAACTTCCGACGCCATTTTCTCTCACCTTTATACTATTTTTCTGTTACCGACCCACCAACATTCTCCTGAATTTTTGTGATTGGCTGTCATGATTACAGCCTATATATTGAAAAGCTACGATTGGTGATTAAATTACTTAGCATCAATCAAAATAAACTCTGCATCCTGCAACACTCAATGTTGCCAAAATATAACCTCCAAAGTAAAATGAACAATTCATTGCAAGAAACCAAAATTGAACATGAAATGCAATGCAAAATCACCTATGAATCACAACTCAGCATCGCAACAACACTGCGAATAGCGTTCATTCCTCACACTACTTCTTGAGTACGGAACCCTCGGTGCGCGAGTCCGACTCGCACTTGGCCGGTTTTTTTACTATCTAACTTCAAATGGCCACGGGACGCTCGAAATCCGCTGGACCCTGAAGGGGAGATATTGCGCGTAGTATGTAGAAACATATTTTCTGGAATACCGGAGATATATCAAGGTAATGATTATTGATTAATTATTGATGATAATCAACTAATTAAAAAACTATGCCTCTTAAAAGGAAAATCTATTTGACTGTAACACTATGCCCAAATGGTAATGCTTCAAGAAAAGTGAGATTTTGCATGTAAGGTCTCTCCTTGTCGCAGTCACCAACTGAGAAAGGTCTTAGAAATCTTTAATCCACTAGGAATTAGGACTGCCTCGTTTGTGAAATTGTCCTAGTCACAGAAAATAGTGTTTACAGTAATTATAGTACTACACTACATAGTATAACCATAGAATAGATAGGTAATACGGTATAAGTCCCAAAAACCTATCTGACCCAGTGAATAAAATTAGACTGCCTCGTTGGTCTAGTGGTTAGCATAGTCGACTGCGGATCACGAGGTCCTGGGTTCGATTCCCGGTCGGGCATAAAAGGTTCGGTTAGGTATTGGGTTTTTCAATTAAGAAATTCTTAGTGCCAGCCCGGAGTTGGAAGTTGGCGGTGTTCACCCCCGTGCCTCGGAGGGCACGTTAAGCCGTCGGTCCCGGTTATTATCACTAACATGATAATACTCGTTAACAACCCGCATTGGAGCAGCGTGGTCGGTCTAAGCTCTAATTCCCGCTCTCTTATGAGAGTGGAGGCCTGTGCCCAGCTGTGGGACGTTAATAGGCTGTAGTGATGAATAAAATTACAACTATTTTTATGCCTGTTTGGTTTTTCTTTTTTTTATAAATATTATGTATGTCACCGGGTCAGATAAGTATGTGGGACTAATCTATACTCCATTTAGTCGCGTGTAGCTTTATTATCAGTAGGTACCTACCAGCCACAGCTTTAGCTTTCAAAACAATTTTCTGTCTAGCTAAGTAGGTAGTTTATTCAATTTATCGATGTTTTTTATATTTAAAACGGAATCGCGTTTTGCAATATCCCCTTTTTTCCACTTCATTGGTTATTTCATCGGAAATGTACCTAGGTAATTAATATTTTAATTAAAACAGAATTAATGAGCTAATAGGTAAATAAAAGAAAACTAATTTAAATTTAGTAGATTTTTGCTACGAGTATTCTAGATCCATACTTAATATTATAAATGCGTAAGTGTGTCTGTCTGTCTAATGTCTATCTGCTACGCTTTCCTGGCCATTTTGACGAATTTTGGTACAGAGGTAGGTTGCGTCCTGGGGAAGGACGTAGGCTACTTTTTATCGCGGAAAATTAATAAATTCCCGCGGGAATCAAAAAACCTTAATCTCGCCGAACGAAGTCGCCGGCAACATCTAGTAGGTAATATGTAGAGTTCGTGTCACGAAAGAAAATCACGCGGCAATTTGTGAAACTAATACATTTTACATACAAAAATTGCATTAACATGCGACTACTAGCGCCGCCTTTAAGGAACTTCTTTCGTGACACACACCGTAGGTCTATGCCCGGAACTTGATGAAAATTCTATGGCCCGGAAACAATAAATATATTATTACACATACCTACTTTAAATATATTCTTCGTCTAAATAATTGTAGGTACCTATTAACTTTTGTAATTATTGATTTTGGTATGAATTAGAAAAATTTGAAGAATAGTACCTACCTAATATTTTTTCCGCTTTTTTAATGTCGTAGGTAGGTAGTAGGTACTATGCACAGAATGCGTAACGGAAAAATAAAACTATGTAAGTATTATCATAAGGTCATATTATGAAGCACATATAAACAATGGCTGTAGGTGGTTATGTAAAGTAATGTTGTCACGCTATGCCCATTTCAATTGTTTTGTTCACGATAGTTATTATAATCGTCATCAGCATCACGGTACCTAATACGAATGATGGCTGACCACAGAGGTAGTATACTACCTCTATGTGGCTGACTCATCACGGCTTCGCACGAGTGCGCGTTATAACTATTATACCTACCTAATCAATCTATAGTCTTTAAATTACAGTGAAAATACCCAGTGAAAACCGCTGGGAAATCTATTAGGGTCAGTTGCAGGACAGGCAGTTAAAGTTATGTTACGGTTTCCGTTAAACTTTGACCGTTCTTTCACTAAAGTTATCATCGATTAGTTAAAAAATCTTGGTCTAATCATCGACAATTCCTTTTCCTGGGGACCTCAGGTAGGAGAGGTGGGGCGGAGAATCTTCGCCACTATCGGGTACCTAAGACGGTGGAAAAATCTCTTGCCGATCAGAACCAAAATTACGTTAGCTAATACACTTCTGCTGCCTATACTAGACTACGCTGACTCTTGTTATCCAGACCTGTCACAAGAACTTCTCAGTAAGCTTGAGATGCTTCAAAACATGGTTATCCGCTTCATTTTTGGCCTGCGCAAATACGACCACATTTCCGAGTTCCGTGCTAAGCTTAAATGGCTGCCAATCAGAAGGCGCAGGGACATGCATGCATTGAGCCTCCTATACCGTGTCCTATTCTACCCCCAAACACCGTCTTATTTGAAAGAACGTTTTAGCTACCTTGGTAAGGAAGGCCGGTTCTTTCTTCGTTCCTGCACCGATAATAAGTTAAAGATGCCGTTCAGCCGTACGAGATTCTATGGTGATTCGTTCACGAGGAATTGCGTCATATTGTGGAATTCTCTCCCCTCTGACATACGTCAGGCAAAATCCCTGCAGATTTTCAAACGTGTTCTGAAAAATTACTATTTATCTATGTAGTGGAGTAGAATGTAGTATATTTTAATATTATGTAAATAGTTATTTATATGGTAGATATCTATATGTGTAATATTTTTATGTAGTGTATATATGTAGTCTATCTTATTATAAATTGCAGGACTTAAACTGCTTGCCACACAACCCGTGATTTCGCAACTCCTATCACCAAAGGTTGTCTGGGAGAGATCGCTTTAGCGATAAGACCGCCTTTGCACGCTGCTATTAGATTAAGCTTCTTTAATATGCACTTTCTGTATGTATGTTTCTTTTGTATTTAGTTGTGTGCAATAAAGAATTAAATAATAAATAATAATAATAATAATAAAGCAGACACTAGACCATACAATAGCAGATAACTATTAGCTATACCTATATATATAGACTTGCATACATCTATACATACTAATATTATAAATGCGAAGGTTTGGATGAATGGATGGAAGTTTTTTACTCAATCACGCCAGAATGGCTGAATGGATGGATGGATGAAGCGGAGCTGACGCCCGCGACTTCGTCCGCGTGGATTGTGGTTTTTGTTCCCGCGGGAACTGTTTAATTTTCCGGGATAAAATGTAGACTATGTTTTATTCCAGACTTTAATCTATCTCAGTGCTCCAAAGTGCAAATTTCATCCAGATCTGTGCAGCTGTTCTGGCGTGATTGAGTAACAAACATCCATCCATCCAAACTTTTGCATTTATAATATTAGTACCTATAGGATATAGATGATTTTTGGATTAGGTCAGTGTGCCTACTATCAATAAGTACTAACGGAAATCACTATAATACACTTTACTGTTGCATGAAACTTTGTACTATCAAATTCTTTACCTACCTATTTGAGTAGGTAGATACAAGCGAAAGCGATTCCTCCTACGTTTATTATTTTAGCCACAGAATGTTATACTAACAAATCTCCCACGAGACCTGAGAAAATATTTCTACACACGACATTAATACACTGCTTAAATATGATGCCCACGATATCGATCGTCTAAAGGTAGGTAGGTTTTTTGAAATTCCTTTGGGATTCCATGGATATTATTGGATAAAAAGTAGCTTATGTCCTTAGTTCCTTACCCGGGATGCAACCTAATCTCGCCAAAATCAGTTGAACAGATGGACGGTGAAACGTAGCAGACAGATAGATACGATATTGCATTATAAGTAATCGCAAATCCGTAAGGATTGACAGTCCGGAAATAATTAGATCGATCTGCCCCCCTAAGAAAATAGCGGGCGAACAGACCGGAAAGAATTTTAGTTCGATCTGTCCCCTCGTTGGTAACAAAAGGACAGATAGAACTATTATATACTAAGGGAGACTGTATTCAAAAATAAAAATAAAGACAGATCGGAATAATTCAACTCTTTGGAGATGGCACCAGCGTTCAGCACTGAACAAAATTGCAGCAGATTTCGTTGTGATGTCTAAGCAAAAGTGTGAACATTACAAATGATAAATGATTTTTTTTTTTTTTTTTTTTTTTTTTTTTTTTTTTTTTTTTTTTTTTTTTTTTTTTTTTTTTTTTTTTTAAATGGGGTGACAATATATTATGGATACATTATTACTAATAACATAAAAAACCTTAAAAAAAAAAAAATATAATATAATAATTAAAATATATTATTAAAAGGAGTCCCTTTAGGCAAGGTTCCGAAGATACTGGCAGCGTTCCCCCTTTGAATAGCTAGGCTAATTCTTTGTCCGAGGTAGCTGCCAGCTCTTCGGTCTCCTGTGATGTCGACTAACCTTTTTACTATTTCTTTAAAAAGCCTTATAGCGCTAGGACCCCACGGACCAAGGGTCTCGACACCGAATGGGACGAAATCATATTCGGAGCCTAGACCCCTGTATTTGTAAGCTTTAGCTTTTTCAGCCGCTTCACAAGCCGCACCAGCTCTGTTGTTGGTTCCATGTAGATGGGAAGGGGCCAGCGTGTCTGAACAGGTTGCATCCCATACCAGCACCCGGCCCATCTTCCATGGAATCAAACTCATACCGTCCGGTCTCTTGCCATCGTCTCTTGCAATACCAGTCGGCTCAAGTAGACTTGGCACGTTGACGGTGGCAAGGGACCGGCGTACGATATCGTTAAGTGCGGCATGTCTCGAGAAGCGGCCTGCACTTTTTTGGCATGACAGTCCGTGATGTCCTAGCCTGTCGACATCACTGCCACAGGGACATTTATGAGGAGCGCAGACCGGAACCCCAAGTCGTAGACAGGTTGCGATTCGGAGCGTGTCAGGCTCAAGAAATGTTCCTGTATTTGACGAAGGGTACGCGTGAAGCCAGTAGCCGGCCTCATGCGCACCCACGGCCAAAAGCCTAGCACGCGCCGATCCTGTACTACAGCTCAAAAGATTTTCATAAGTCAATTTGCAGTTAATGTCGTCCCAGCTCCTCTGTGAATTTGGAGAAACTGGAAAATTTTGACCTGGGCATGCAATTAAGAAAGCGTTTCTAGCTTCTTCCAAGCCAGCAATCTCAAAGTTTGAAGGGGATGCCTTTAAAATTTTACTTATGAGATTTGCTGAACTATGGACAGAAGATAGGAAGGCTGGTAAAGCGACACTGGAAATTTTGCGAATTCCTAAACCACCATAACGGATGGGTAGAGATGCTTGGGTCCAAGATTGCTCGTTCAGCTGCATATTAAAAATCGATTCTAAGCTAATTTTGATTAAGTCGTCTACTTGTGACAAAAGATCTGAGTGATTCCAAAAGGAGCAGCAACGGAGCACATACGTAAATTTTGGGACGAAAAGACAGAATTTTAAGATGCAAAGTGCATAATGTGGACTAATGTCAAGGAGACGGTCAGCAGAATTTTGAAATTTAGTAATTGAATTATTAATATATTCAGGAATAGCTTCATCAAAAATTGGAGAACCTAAAAGGTAAAGGGAATTACTGTTAACTATTTTAATATTTGGAGCCAAAATATTAAATTTTTGTTTTACGTCATTTAAATTTAAGTCGCAATTATTTATAAAAAGTTCGCATTTGCTAAAATTAAGCTCCAAACCAATGGCTTCAAATTTATTTTTGATTAAAAAAAGGTCCGAAAAAACAGTATCCACATCACCTCCTAGGGTTCCGTCGTCCAAATACCAAACGTTGAATTTAGAATTTAAATTTTTGATTATCGGATTTATAGCCAAACTAAAGATTGCAGGCCCAAGGGGATCACCCTGTTGACAACCTACTTCCGAGGACAGTTCATTAGAACGATATAACAATTTTGTTGGGTCAGCGTAACTGAGAAGAAGATAATTGTATATTTCCGGTATATGTTGTTTTATTTCCGTCAGCAGGGTATCCCTATTTACCGAATTGAATGCATTTTTGACATCAATTTTGAGCAACACGTCAGGCTGACCGTAAGTTAGGAAAGAGCGTAGGGCATGGACGGCTGCCTCACACCCTCCTTTTACACCGAAACCTAACTGTACGGGTTCAAAATCCGAATTTAATTTTGGTAAAATATGTCGAACAGCAATTTTGGAGGCCAGACGTCGTAGTGTTGATCCCACAGCAATTGGTCTCACCCCTCCGTCCTTTTTGGTGAGGGCAATGAGGTTCGCGCCGAAAAGAATGGGAACAATTTCTGGATTGACATTACCGGAATACATAAAGTTGATTAATTTAGTGATCGAATTTAGAAGTTGCTCGCCTGCATCACCCACAGAATGCGATGTTAAGTCTTTCAAATGTTGGGGTGAGATTCCATCCAAACCTGCAGCCGAACCTGGTTTAAAAGATAAAATAGCATCTGCAACAACTTTTTTTTTGAATTTGAAGGCAAGCTTGCCCTGCTGTTGGTGGATCGAGAAAATATGGGTTTACTGGAGCTGGAGGATGTTTTGTCCGTAAAGCCTGAAGGGTGTCAGGGGTATCTGGTGATAGCACGTCATTGGAGAACAAAAGGCGAGCGGCACCTTTGAGATCTCCGTCACAGATTTTGTTTTCGATGAGTTTGTTGCGATTACGAGGGGCATCATGTTTGATTAGAGGTGCGGGAGAAGGCGAGGAGATTACAGCACAGTTATTCTTAATCTTTTGTGTCAAGGATAAATTCGGTTCATCAGTTTTTATTATATGTAGTGTGATGTATGAAAATAAAAATAGGTTCTGCCAGTCTTGAGTACAATTGCTTATGTAACATTTCTGGATTAATTGTGACAAATGTGTAGCAACGGTTATTCGAGCTCCTCGAGGGATTCTTTTAACTATGGGTATACTATTTTTCAAATGGCTGAGATATGTGTGGAAAGGTAATGGATCGTTGGCTACATAAGTAGGCGCACTCGGAATAATGGGATGGATGTCTAAAGGTGAACTATTTTGGCTAATACATTTCCTGTGTGTTTTTGAAGTGTGTATGTTGAGGCCTTTCAAAGATTTGAATGACTTGTTGCACTGTGTACATGTATGGGTCGCGATCGACGTGCCATCACAAGATTGGGTCACGGACTGCATTCTCAATAGATAAATACATTCACAAAAAAAAAAAAAATAACTTAAAACAAATTTAAAAACACAATAAATTAACTTAAAAAGTAAACTTAAAACACAAAAAAGTCACAGTCAAAATATAGCAGCTGCTTATTTATTGCTGACCTAGCGACGCATGTCGTCGCTACGGACAACCGATGGCGGCCTTAGCAACCGCGTCTTAAAATTATCACACGCGGACTAAGTTTTTAAAGACTGAACAGGCACCAAAAGAAATCGTAAACAATATATCCGCCGCAACTCTTCATTATGAACACAGGTAGATCTGTAGGTTTCATTTATCAACCACAAAACCCCAACTTACAATCAGCTTGTCAACTGTGTTAGCACTGTTTTTATTAAAAATACTTCACAGAATACATCGCAAACAATTGTAGTTCACTATTGCACTTAATTCTTCTGATTTTATTACTTGGATGGTGAAAATTTTACGGTAATTTATATTAAAAACAAATTTAAATACGGATACTATGTTTACCGTTGACATTGACTGTTGTCAACAATGATTTATTTATTTCACATAGGACAACTTGTGTCACTTATGAAACGTTAAAACTCTACCACCGGTACTATTCTACTGAGAAGAGCCGGCAAGAAACACAGCAGTTGCTCCTTTCTTCAAAGATAATTATATTAGTAGGTCAATAATCATCACGTCAACCGAAACAATTAGAGCCCATGGGACGCCGATGGGCGTAAGATGACGCAACCGTTATTATTAGCCGATAGCCACTCTCTTACTGACGAAATAATACCCACGTTACTAGCTGATGCCTGTGACTTCGTCCGCGTGGAATAAGGCTCGGCGCAAACGGGCCACCAACCACAGCCACCAGTGGCTAGCGACAAGTAGTTAACATTATTTTTCATACTTTTTGTATAGACTCGCCGCATACGTGTGGTCAGTGGCGGCCACGCGTTTCAGTAGTGTTATTAGCGCGACAGCCACCGGTGGCTGTGGTCGGTGGCCCGTTTGCGCCGAGCCTAAGGTTTTTTTAAATTCCCACGGGAACTCCTTAATTTTCCGAGATAAAAAGCCTGTGTCACTTACTTGGGTGTCACATTTTTGGGTGCAAAGTCACGTTGAGCCGTTGCTCTGTTGCGGCGTGATTGATGGACAAACCAACAAACAAATAAGCTTTCGCATTTGTAATATTAGTATTGATACGTTACTGTTTATGTTTGACTGAGCAAGATTTGCCAAAGCCGGTTTAAAACCGGATAGAGTTTCGTATTCTTACCAAATGAAGCTTAGGTACTCGTACCTACTACCTACAAAAAAACATTGCCTACTAAAGAAAAAAAAAGTTAGCGCGCTCCGTACAAATCTGTGGATTCCACAGAGCTTCTTTACGTGTGACATACCATCGCGGTGAGACAACAGTCGAGTGCAAGAAAATCAATGATTTTGTAATTATCGACAGCGATTTCAATGTCGTCGTCGTCGTCGTCAACTGATGGACGTCCACTGCTGGACATAGGTCTCTTGTAGGGTCCTCCACAAGCCACGGTCTTGCGCCGCCTAGATCCAGCGACTCCCTGCGACTCTCTTGACCGTGTCTTGCCAACGCTACGCCTGCCAGGGGTCGGCATTGCAGCACTTTGGGCAGAGGCGTCTTTACCTATGGTGCAAGGTGTGCGTTGCACACGGGCGTTACATGGGCTTGAGGCGCCTCTGACTTTGGGACCCCAACGTCCATCGGTTCTCCGAACTATGTGCCCCGCCCCACCCATGACGTACAATCTTTTAATGTTCCGTGCTGTGCGGACTTAAGAAAAGTGGCAAGGAAATGCCCGAAACAACCTTACCTTTAGGATGCTGCCTAGTTGAGCGAAGGAGCATGACATTTGGGAAAATACGGCCAAATACTGCTATAATTTATGAGAAGAGGAGAGAAGAAAAGCGAGGAAAAGAAGCAGACAGAGACAAATCTAAAAGTTCAGCAATTAGCTATACTGTTATGTTGACCAGCTGATGTACCTAGGTACTTACCTAAGTTGTCTTAAGTGGGCTACAATAATCGTCCGTTTGAGCCCTATACTCGCCCATACATACCTACTTTATCATGTTTGCATATTATTCCACAGGCTTTACATATCAGCTGCACTGGACATACTCGTGTGACTGGACTCTCTCTCCCTTGTATTGCGTTTGAAAACCATCCCAATTTTTATATTTACGAGCTGGTCGATAGATGGCGTTAGTATGTAAACCAATATATTATACAGTCTTCTGAACGATTATTGTTTATAATATTTTCCAAAAAATGTTAAGAAATGTGCACATTTCATACCCTGTAAGTGAGTTCGAAAGTTAAACTTTCCGGCCTAGGCCAGTAAAGAATGTATGTATTTTCATTACATATCATAAGTTTGAATTTGGAATCTTTCTTCCTGAATATCTAGTAACTTGTTATAGTGTTCTTTGGCCTAAATAGTTTAAATTTGGAACTTTACCGTGTTACGCGTTCAGCACTCACAGCGCAAAAAAAAATTAAAAGTATAATTTTTTTTTTTTTTTTTTTTTTTTTTTTTTTTTTTTCTTTTTTTTGGCAAAAACAGTCATTACAAACAATTACTTATAATGATAGTAGCATACTTATATATAGACAAAACATTGCCGAAATCTTTATAATATTGAAAGGCGGGAATTAACTACATACCTAATCGTTATAATTTATTATTTAAAAGTGACGAAAAAATGAGTTCGAGTGAGGATATTATGGATTTACATTGTACGACTCCTTTTCTGAGAGCGGAGTGAGGAGAAAGTCACTTGTCTCATTTTTTAGAAAAGCACTATACACACCTCGACCGGGAGAGCATTTGGTCTCGTATATTTAGTCTAACTAACACTCGACCAGAAAACGCGTACTTCCCGGTCTCGCGATGTAATGTACTATTCCTGCATGGCTGGCCCGTATCCGTCAAGAGCGGCAGTATAGTAGCAGTGATTCGACCAGAGAACATTATTCTTGAATTCTTGATAATATAGTTACAAAACTGCAAGCGTGATACTGCGAAGGCAACCAACGCAACCAGCAGTAGTTGCTGTTTGGCGTAAGTTGCTTCGCTTGTTTAGTCACATGTAAAATTCTGGTATCTACTTACTTGCAGGAATAATGCTGGCAGGGCAACCAGCCGCAACCTCGCTTGTAGAGGGTTAAGTGTGGAGGTATATTATTTTTATGCACTGACCTGCAAGAGTGATGCGGCAAGGGCAGCCATCGCAACCAGCAGTAGTTGCTGTTTGGCGTAATCATGCAGCAGGTTGCCGCAGCCTCGCTGGTACAGAGTAGTGCAGTCAGAGGTGTACGGCTTCTGAATGGAGTCCAGCGGACCCTGACCACAGCACGAGAAGGGCACGTGACCGGACGAGCTGTAGTCATTTGGGCCGCTCACGCCACAACATTCGAACTGTAAAAAAGGAAGGTTAAATTTTAATATAGTTTTATAAAACCTGGTACAGAATACAGATTCAGCTTAAATGATTGATTGATAACTTAGATGACTATTTGGTAAATCGATGGCAGGAATACTGTCCAGATTCCGTACTATTAAATTATTCCGTACTAGCTGATGCCCGCGACTTCGTCCGCGTGGTTTAAGTTTTTTGTTATTCCCGCGGGAACTCTTTAATTTTCCGGGATAAAAAGTAGCCTATGTCACTCTCCAGGTCCTCAACTATACCCATGCCAAAAATCACGTCAATCCGTTGCTCCGTTGCGGCGTGATTGAAGGACACACCAACAAACCAACAAACCAACAAACAAAGTGACTTTCGCATTTATAATATTAGTATGATTCCGTTTGTCCGTATTCTTTGGTTCCTTTCACTTTTTACGAGTCAGATCATTGGCCCAAAAGTTCAAACCTGAGGCCCAATTGTCTAAGCCAATCGTTATCAGTTGACAGCTTTTAAACGTATTACTTGAACTGTGCAGTTCGGACTTGCTTTTTGACGTAGGTACCGGCATCTATGAACTCCTCATTCTGGCCGAAATGCGTTTGACTGTGACAAACGATTACGATTACGATTTCGTTACCCAATCGGGGAGCAGCTCAAAACTTAGATCTATATAGTTAATGTTAGACGGAAATTTAAAAAAAAGATTGCATATGGTATCACTTCTATGGTTTTGTAGAGTGGCAACACTGGTCTGGGACTATTTAATTTTAATTGATTGTATTAAATGGTGGATGTGTTGTTCGTGTAAATTGCTGAATTATTATAATGGTTATCCAGTGTTTGGACTTAATATTAAGTAGATCTAAGTTTTGAGCTGCTCCCCGATATATTTAATATGAAATATATGAGATATAATAAATATGATATGAAATCGTGTACCTTAACATGTAACCTGTCCCATCTGACGGAATCGGCGTTGGCATCCTTATTTTCCTTGGTGAGCAGAAAGTAGGAGGTCATCGTGGTCTTGATGTCGATTTCGATGTTGTCCCAGACCACCATGGCCCATACGAAGCATGAGAACTCGATTACCACTATCAGCATTATTAGGAGGCCCGCCTGAAAGTTAATACAAAAGAATAAATGAAAAATCAATTGAATTATTATGTACTGAATAAACTTTACATGAATACTTATTGAAAAAAATCTTTATGTTTTTTTTTCTTCTGCTGCGAGAGCTTTATGCAGATTTTATTGAAAGTGTCTTTGGCGTGTGAGGCTGTTCTCCCATGGAAGGCTTTATACCTCTCATATTAAATATATTTTTCCCTTCTTTAGTGGATGAAGTCCCAAACAGAAACGTGTTTCAGGAAATTTAGGAAAAATAATAGGTAAATAAATTTCAGTAGGTAGACATGTCTGTCGCAGAACCGATGGGCATTGGGGGCAGGGCAGACGCATTCTGGAGTGGAGCAGCCCGGTGAAAGACTCAAAAAGTTGGCGGAAAATAAGTGGATGAGGAAGGCGGGTGCTGACCGTGTTCAGTGGCGCAGTCTTTAGGAGGCCTATGTCCAACAGTAGATAAAATATACAGCCTGATGGAGGGATGAATAAACTAGCTGGTTATTCATGCAACTTCAGTAAGTAAGTATCAAAAATTTACATTTTTAAACATCCAGATAAATCCTTCCTTTGTGCACGCAGGGCCTAATCAAAGAATGTTTCCTCCTTTCAAATCGTCAAGGGTGACGAGTTTAGCTGTTGGAATAGAATTCAACCACGCATGAAGTGCTGCTAGGGCCTAGGAGTAGGATCCTCCCTTGCGTTTGAAGTTTGAAAGCCTACCAAGTTTTTTATAACTATTTCACTGTTTGATAGATGGCGTTAGTAGTAACAAATAAACTGTCCACGTATACGATTTAGGCTACACAAGATTCATTGTTATTATTATTATTAATCCTGAGTATAATGTTTACAAAAGTAATGTATTCTTGAGTTGCGATACATAATACTATTTGGACACCAATAGTTTACTTACTATGATAACATGTAATTGATGCATAGACTTTGCCGTTCTCCATCCGATCCAGGCTATAGAACAAGTAATGATTGCCATCATCAACAGCAGTATAGCTGGGTATTCCACACTGACTCCTATGAAGTGGCGATATATGAAGAGACGGTATAGAAGATATCCACTCATGCCGAAAAGTACCACTGCTGACATCTGTCGGAACAGCAAGAAAACAACATGATTATACGGCAAAATGAAAAATAGACTTTCTATTACATAAACTCGATAAAAATGTGTAGATACTAGCGCCAATTGTAAAGGGAAATCGCCGCGGAAAACTTGTAATTTATATCTTAGTAGGGTTATCTATAATATAAAAATAAGTCGGATTTTCCTTCCTGACGCTATAACTCCAGAACGCACGAACCGATTTCCACGGTTTTGCATTCGTTGGAAAGGTCTCGGGTTCCGTGAGGTTTATAGCAAAGAAAATTTCAAGAGCGGGAACGGGAACGGAAAACCGAATTTCACGCGGGCGGAGCCGCGGGCAAAAGCTAGTATTGTATTGAAAACTTTCAAAAAACTGCGTGAAAAGTTGTCCTTTATTTGGCATACTTAAATCTGTGGAAAATTTCATCGTAATTCACAGTTAGAACACCTTACAATTACAGTATAAAATAACAGTTTTGTAATAATTAATTAACATAAAAATAATGAAAATTTTATTTAAAAAATGTGCGAAAAAGGCAAAAACAATCTTGCTTTGCACGCGTAGCCAATAAGTAAGTATTACACTATCTAAGTATATAAATACTCAATTTTATGGCATCACATTACAAAAATATTGTATTAAATCCGAGTTGTTATGACAACACAAAGAGCGAAGACGCTTACTCAGCGTGTTTTCGTGTAACGGGACACATAAAAAGCCGGACATGATTTATTAAAATAAAAATAGGTGAATCAAACTTACAGCGAACAAAATGTTGAAGGTCAGCACCAGGTATTTCCAGCAATTCGACGATAAAGCCATTGTTTCGGTTTTGCGCTGTGTTCACATGTCAGAGATCGCATGCAAGCCAACAGCAAAACACTAACAAAGCGCCGAGCGCGTTCGCGGCCTTTCGTTCCACCTCAGGGAGTGTTTGCAAGTATGACTGCTTGCTTCGACCGCGTTATTCACGAAATCACGACTGACGATGCAACGACACAGCGAATCAGAATTAAACCGACATTTAAACATTTAACTATGGCCAGTATCTTTTATCTTTGCCAATATACTATTTTTTTAGTCAACACATTATGTAGGCCAGTCGTTCTTAGAAAATATTATGAGTGATTTTATCCGTTTTTAGTGCCTTATCAGTTTATCGCGGCGATAAAATATTATGTGTTCCGCATATACTAGGTACTAATACGTACCTAGTATAGTAGTAGGAGCTAGTATGTAGAAGGTACATTGCAAGGCGCAACGCTAATGTAACCTAGTTTTCATACGACAGAAGCTGCGTTCTCCGAGCCCGAAGATGTAGGTATTAATAGCTGATGACATTTCTATTTCTGATAACCGCTAGTCGCTACTGAGGTGAGTAGTTAGGCAATGGGCTTTATTTTTAAAATTTATCAAGTTTAGTCAAACGTCAAAAGGGGTAGAAACCTAGAGTATTGCTCTAGCGTAGGTACCTTTATTCTACCTTAGATGTACATGATTAAGTAGCGTCAAAAGCGTTTTATCTTTATAATCTCCCGCGTAAATGGCTAATTTCTATGGCGATTTGCCGGCTTGGCCGAAACTCCTAGTAGTAAAGCTAGTAGGTAGAATCTAATAATTCTTTCTCTGATAGTTAATTTAGTAGCAGTAAGTACCTAGTAGAAACCAAATTGCTGTTCCGTAAAAGTTTTGACAACCTCCCTGGCCCAGTGTTGAGCGCTGTGGTCTTATATTTGGGAGTTCCTTCCCGGGTTCGATCCCCGGTAAGGTCAATTGCAATTCATCATTATTGAATTTCCTCTGGTCTGGTGGGATGCTTCGACTACCTACAACTTACGGCTTACCACCATACCGGCAAAGACGTGCCCGCCGAGCGATTTAGCGCTCCGGTACGATGCCGTGTGGAAAGTACAAACTGATTAGGGGTTTAAAAATATACTTAATTAAAAAATAAGTACCCCTGACATGTTAGCCTGCTACCATCTTAGACTGCATTATCAGTTACCACCAAGTAAAATTGCAGTCAATGGCTAACTTGTAGTGGAATAAAAAATATTGTAGTAGGTTACGAATACATGTAAGGAATAAAACACTTTAAAGTCAGTTTATTTAATTACTTGATCCGGCAATTGTAGACGTTTAACCAGCGTTTAACCAATTAACATACCGACTGCTTGCTCCTGTAGGTACCGGTCCGACGCTACAAATTACAATAGAAACTATGTAGTGTCGTGATCGTGTGTTCGACTGGCAACATTTATTTATTATTTATAGAATGGCAATACTGATTTCATGTTGGTATTGCACTATTAATGAATTCAGAGTTGGTAGAGGGTAGGCGAAAAAGACATTGTGTATAAATACGGGCGTCATTCTGTAAACAGGAAGTTGAGTATCGCTCGCCATCAGAGGTGCACGCCTGTGCTGTGTACATTCTTATATATCATAATATATACAGTGTTATACTTTTGTGTATAGAGTGAGTTGAGACGTGGTGTTGGAAAGTAAAGTGTGTGCGAGATGATAGCTGAAATGCCAGTAAGTCCTTTGTTGTATCGTTCCAATTTATTATTTATTTATTATTTAATCTCTGATGCATTTTAAGAGTAATCTTTAACACATGTGTTAGTGTGCTATTTCAGGATTTCTATAAGGTACATTGTGGGTAGCGAAGTTGTTCGCTACTACCCAAAAATATGCCCGTTCTATGCCCACGTGTAGTTTTATGAACTTCCAAATAAAGATCCGTAGTTAGTCAATCGGTCTTAGGTTGTATCTAGTCATGGAATATATAGACCTTAACGGGAATTCGTGACAACTTCAGAAGTGAAAATGAACCCAAGAAAACAATATTTTTTTAACACGAGAAAAATATTGTTCACTAAGTAGTTATATTGTGACACAATTCTCTGTGTCGTACCTTCAAAACTTTTAAACAAAGAGTATTCCGTTTACTAAGTTCAAAAGAGATTGACTACTTTAATCAAAGTTAGCATGTACTTGAGATCCATTCTTGCTATGCTATAAAGATAACGTGCAGCAAAGAACTTTTGGATATTGCTAAATCTGTTTTGACACCTATTGTGTGGGGACATTGAATAACATTAGTTCTGGGTGAACTCTTAGATTTGCTATTTTGGCTATAATACTATGTTGTATTCCATTTGAGTAGAGGTTAAATCGAGCTTTTGGTAATGATCTCGTGCGATAATAATTGACATTGTATCAAGGCAATTAATATTTGAATTACATTTATATTTCGTATTTAGTTACCCACAAATTGGAAAAGAGTTTGCTGTAAACTTTAATATTACGTCATCACGACGTTAAGACTGTGAAGTCTCATCTGAATGAATTGCCAACTCAAACCAGCTTGGCGACTGGCTTCCATCGAGGAGGATGATCCCCGAATTACGATTTTGTAAGCAGTTTACTTTAGTGTCGAAGTAATTCTGATTCTAAGGTATTTAGTTTAGATAAAACACATCGATAGAAATTTCAGTGAATTGAGTTTTGAATATAGTGTCCATACTATTTATTTATGATAGATGATGTAAAAATGTCATGTCCTGGACATGAGTCCAAGAAATTTTGTGTTATTTAGCTATAATCAACAAATAAAGCGTCAAGCGAGAATTTCGCCAGTATGAGAGTTGACATACTGGAATAAATTTCACTAGCACCGGCCGTCTGAGCAGCCATTTTAGATGATTAAATGCGATACCATACAGCTTGATTATTACTACTGGTTAACCTGAGGTACTCCTAGAGATATGAAATAGGTAAATAATTATCAGTTCTAATTAACTCAAGTATTTGTGAATTATTCTCGGGACCATTACTTTGGATGAACGTTACCTAAAGTTTTATTTAGTGTAAATGTAGTTAAATGATTATTGAATTTAAAAGCAGCCTCGTGCCTTCAGACTAGTGTACTGAATGAGATTGTAGTTTTTTTTACGCACTGTTTAAGTTTCGAATTTTGATTTTACAAGGTTTTTAATTTTTAATTTAGTTTTTAATTCGAAATTTCTATTAACCAGGCATAGATTAGATTACTGGTTATTCACGAAGAGAATTCATGGAGTGAATAATAGTAATAAAAAAAAAAGAGAAGTGAATATGTCGAATAAGATACCCTCATGTCAATACTAGGATGCAAAGCAATTTATCGAACTCTCATTAGTTTCATGTGTGATTTATAAGAAATACGATAAAAGTATGATTTAGTTTTAAATTCTCGATATAAAAGTATACTTACTGGTATACTTATTTTATGTGATCTAGATAGTTTAGTCTGGTAGTACTAGACTCGATCAAAACGGGTGTCTTAGGAATTTGTAGTGTTTAAAAAGTAATTTTTTTGAGTGGCAGGGCAACTATTTATATTAGTGCCGCGAGTGAACTTAAATTACATTAGTGAAGTACATTGGCCAGACATGTAATTTATGATAAGTTTATTTAAGCACTTGCTTAAAATCATTTGCCCTTTTATTAGTGATTTGTTCGATGGTAGTTGTACCTATGCTGAAAGAATAATAGTGGTTTTACTGACCAAGTCCATTTGCAACTCTTAATATGTGCTATTATCACAGCATATGTATTTTAGTACTGTATTGTATATCAGCTATTGGTATCATTATCATTTGTAGTTTAAAAAAAAAAGGGGAACCTCTTTCTATCGCATTACAGGTTGATTGACATCAGGGGTTCCGCTTTCATGTACGGAAGCCTTAGTGTCTCTTGACAGATTTATCAGTGATTGAGGTTAATAATGAAGGATTTTGGAAGAATACAAGATAGAGACGTTAGAATATCTTAGATTTCAAGTTGAAATTGACGATTTTGCGTAGCTGGTATTGTGGGAGTAAGAATAAAGATATTGAATGATGGTCAGAGAGCTCGTATACGTTTGGAGTAGTCATGAGTGTGTCTACTCACTATTATAGAGTGGCCAAGTGTGTCGATATTTTAAGGTGGCCATGTGAGTCACCATTTTAGAATGACTATGTATGTCATTTGGGCCATGTGAGTCCATAGAATGTAACCAAGTGTGTTACTAGAGTGGAACAAGTGTTTCCATAAGTTGTGACCTGGGTGGCCATGTGAGTCACCATTTTAGAATGACTATGTATGTCATTTGGGCCATGTGAGTCCATAGAATGTAACCAAGTGTGTTACTAGAGTGGAACAAGTGTTTCCATAAGTTGTGACCTAATGAGCCGGTAGGTTGTGAATAAGTGTGTTACTGTTTTTGACAGTATGTTATCTAACTGTTCGTGAAGGATCTAATGTATTTTATTTACTTAATTTTACGTACATATCAAACTAAAGGGATATACATAATGAAAGCAAGTTTTCTAGTCCAGAATTATTAGCTGCTTTAGTAGATTACTGTACAAGTAACTCGTTCTATCTAGAACTACCATGGCATTTTATTCATTTTTCATAGTTCCTGTGTGCCTTTAAATGTTTTGATCAGGGGAAGTTCTACATTTTTAAATTTTGAATGATTTTAGATAGATTTCGGTTATTTTAAACGACTAAGATCAATTTTTACAAGTAGTATAACTGTACCTAATGGTACAGCCGCAAAAATTTATTGTATTTGTATGGACTTTAAAATGGATTAATTAGTGATCCCGATGTAAGGCGACCGATCCTCGACGTGTTTCGGATGTATATAATCTGAATGCACTGAAATACGAATGAATTATAGTTATTTCAAAAAAAAAACTATGATGATCAAACGAACTTGCAAATTGAAATTAGATCGATATTATATGAGTACGCTTCATTTGAAGATATACAACAAAATAGTTATTATATGTACACTATTTATAATAACGTACCAGATCGATGTCGATGTGGTTTAGGAAATGATGCATTTAATAGCCTTATTGTCATTGGTTCAACTTATCAGTTGGTCACACACCCATTCGTTATATTTGAAAGATTTGTGTTTCTCAAATATATGACTCACTTGTAGACTATGCTTAGTAGTTTAAAAAGTTAACAAGCAAGGAATGCATAAAGTAAATTGAAACAAAGGTTCCAAGTTTGTTGTTTTTAATAGATCTTTCACTCGTTTGTTTACACTATTTTATGGCTTTCAACATAATGCGGTCCGATGTTCGGAATGCGTTAAGAATTAAATACGGAAGGATATATACTTCAGCTTGTAACGGTGAAGGTTGTAGTAATTTTGAAATTCTAGATATCGCAAAAATAATAATTCCAAAAATAGTTCAAACTTGTTTCGTCAATACTAATTAGCATTCCAGTGATTCAGTTTGACCAAGTTAGTTCATTAAATGTTAAATTGAATTTAATAAAAAGATTAAAATTTTTGGAACATTTACTAATCACAAAGAAAGATAAATAAATAAATATAAGGGCTGAACATTTGAGGCTCGAAGTTAAGTAGCTTGCTAGAAACTACAGTCACGACACGAGAAGCCCGTTCAATAAAGTAATAAAATTGTAAAAATGCGCCATTCTCGAAGTCACATTGGGTTTTCTTTCTATATATTTATCTGAGTGATTTGAAATAATGAACTGGATGATAAAATTTAACAGACTATTATTTGAATTGAAAATGAAATCGCGCAATTAATTATCTTTTGCCGTCCAAAATCTCGAGAGTATAATATGATGTAAAAATTATATTTTCTAGAGAGTGACTAGTGCGTGCTTGCTTACTCTAATTTTATCTCCATATTGTTTTTCTCAAATTTATTGAATAATGTCGTGTGATGCACGGGCGTTGTGGATCCGCAAGCTCGTGACGAAGGTATACCCTCACCTAGCGGCTCCGGCCTACAACCGTCAGTTAATTTGTAAATACTTACTTTAATTATTAAAAGACGCAGAAAAGTAAAGCAAAAAGTATTAAAAAGCAGAACGAATAAAACACTCAGTATATATACTATATTATGTTACTGACGTAATATATTATAACTTGGTGTAACGTTTTTATTTATAATTGGTTTGATTTTTGTTCATATGTTGAGGTAATGATTCTGAAAAAAAAAAGACAAAAGAGGTTTTGAGTATTAAATTCAAATTTCTGAATTTGGGGTTTTCATCTAGTTTTTTTTATTATTTAGTTTTGTATCAAGCTTTGGATTTACAGCAAAATTTGAATTTTGTATTTTAATTTGAAATTGCTATTGGGTAAAGGTAATTTAAAATAATTATATGATAGCGATTTAGTATTGTACAATAATTGCAAGCCGATTCTACTTCAATTCATACAAAAGTTTTGCATTTCAAAGAAGCCTTTGATGAAGAGTTAGATTTAGTTTTGGACTAAGGTTTAGTTTTGTACTTTTTGTTTGGTTTTCAATGATGATTGTAGTCAAAGTTCAGGTATTTGACCCAGTTCAAAGAATTGGGTAAGATTCTAAGTATTTCACAAGTTAAAGATTGTCTTGGACAACATAACCTGAACTGATTCGGTTGAATTTTGTGGTGCTGTCTCTTTTTGATGGGTTTATTCAGAGGTTAACACGGAAAGGAAAGGTTAGGAAAAGAAGGGAATAAACTAAAACAACTTGTGTTTTGAGGCGTGTTTAATAGAATTGAACTCTATTTGTTAAAATGTTTGAATAAGCTACGAAAAATTTCATTTCATTTATTAAAAACGTTGACTGTTACATAGTTAAAGATTTTAAAATAGTAATAATTTAACATAGTGGGAACAGTCTACCGCCAACAGGTATACGATGTCAGGAATTTAGAGCAGATAATTTAACATAGACTTAATTTGATTCAAACGATTAGTAAAGATTAGTTAATGGTACAGCAGATCCAACTGAATTGAAGAATTGATAGATTAGTAATCCTGATTAATGTTTGCATTGGATGCGGTTGTAGATTTTATTGTGAACTCTGGGGTAGTGTGTGATACTTATTTCTTGTCAAGTCCTAAAATTTTAATAAAATCAGCTTTCCTTTACGTTCTGATAAATTTTTCGATTTCAATAAAGTTTTTTAAAAAAAGCAGGCATGACACGTCATGTATGACACATGATAGGTGGAGCTCAGGATGATGGACCTGTTGGTCTGTTACAGATTGTAATCAGGTTTTAGATATTTACTTAGCTTTAGATTCAGCGTCAGATGCTTGTAAGGTATAAATAACTGAAACGGTATAAGAAATAAAATAAATATTGGGTATTTTATTAAATTTGAATTCAGTTTTAGACTTTTGCTTACGGTATATGTAACATACTGTTTAGATTATGTTTTAGACTGTAACTGTTCCAGACTTTGATTAAGTTTCAGATTAGATTTTTATTCAGCTTTAGATAATTAATCCTTTATTTGCCTAACTTTATTCTATACGAGTTTTAGATTTAAATTGCGATATTTTTATTTCTGTTGTGAAATTTCGACTCAGCGATATCAATCAGTTTAATTGCACTTCACACACACTTCACAAATCTCAAGATCAAAAGCTCGATAGTTTTGGATTTCAGATCGGTTTGAGGTTTTAAGTTTGATATTACTAAATTGAAAAAATGTAGGTTTCCTTTTTGTTATCCTTTTTAATTCTCCCGAATGTCGTGATTTACTAAAACTAAATGTCATCGTGCAAGTATGAATGGATGAAGATGTTTTGTTGTACACTACAGATTGTTGCAAGGAGTGAAGCGAACTAAGCTTAGCAAAGCAAATGTTTGGTGGTTGTGCACCGGGAGGTTGCACAATGTCGGATGGCCGAATGTCGTGATCGTGTGTTCGACTGGCAACATTTATTTATTATTTATAGAATGGCAATACTGATTTCATGTTGGTATTGCACTATTAATGAATTCAGAGTTGGTAGAGGGTAGGCGAAAAAGACATTGTGTATAAATACGGGCGTCATTCTGTAAACAGGAAGTTGAGTATCGCTCGCCATCAGAGGTGCACGCCTGTGCTGTGTACATTCTTATATATCATAATATATACAGTGTTATACTTTTGTGTATAGAGTGAGTTGAGACGTGGTGTTGGAAAGTAAAGTGTGTGCGAGATGATAGCTGAAATGCCAGTAAGTCCTTTGTTGTATCGTTCCAATTTATTATTTATTTATTATTTAATCTCTGATGCATTTTAAGAGTAATCTTTAACACATGTGTTAGTGTGCTATTTCAGGATTTCTATAAGGTACATTGTGGGTAGCGAAGTTGTTCGCTACTACCCAAAAATATGCCCGTTCTATGCCCACGTGTAGTTTTATGAACTTCCAAATAAAGATCCGTAGTTAGTCAATCGGTCTTAGGTTGTATCTAGTCATGGAATATATAGACCTTAACGGGAATTCGTGACAGTAGGTATTATAGTTAGGTAGGTATAGGTACGTAATTAAAAAACATTATAATATTTTTTCCATTATATCTTTTATTTACTTACAGCGAATCATACAAGAATAAAAAATTGTGTGTGTCGTGGTCAGTTCCGACGCACGACTTATTTATTTAATCGTATGGCATTTGATATTTGAAAAATAAGCGTTTTATTAAATTAATTTTAAGTCCTAAGCAAAAAGTCACACTTGGCACGACTTATGCCCTCTATGTTTAATTGCAGGATGCGGACTGAAGGTCCGACATCCTTGGTCAGGGGGCTCTTAGAAGAGCCTTTGGGATTGGCGTTTTTGGCCATTTTAACTTTAGATAAAGGTAACACGCTTATTTTTACGCCGCCTATTTCGTCGCTCGCTTAGCAAGTTAGCACCACCCGGGGGACACGTGCAGGGAGGTAAAAGGAAGGGAAGCAATTCCTGCGGACGTGAGCGACGGGGCATCCCCCGCACGATGCCCCGACGAGTGACGCACGACTTACGAACGATTATAAAATATATTTAAGTAGGTAGGTATGTCACCGTAAGATGGCAAACATTTTATTTTTATTTTTATTTTGGCACCTTAACCTTACCTACAAGAAAGAGACACAAATACAATGAATATTTCAAAAATTGACACTCAGAACATGGAACTGCAGGGCGACCGCGTATCTTTTGCATCAATCTTTGATACATCGCAATCACCTCTGATTGGTTAACACTCTTCCACTATTGGGCGAAATCCATTGAAGCAGCAAGAATACCATCAATTCATAAATTCAGTGATTGCGATGAATCAATGATTGATGCAAAAGATACGCGGTCGCCCTGCATGTATGTATTATTTATGTATTTATGCATTGTAAATATTTATGTTTTCTTGTCTCTTTCTTGTAGGTTAGGTTAGGTTAATTTACCTAACAGATTACAATCTAGGTACCGAAAAATAATGCGTTACATTGTAATCTTTGGATAGTTTACAATTACGCTAGACAGAGTACAATCTAACAGTTTTCACAATATTACGGTGACATATATAACACATTTGCTACATTTCATCGTGCGGGCATCATTTAGATTTGGCGAATTGCTTTGGCCAAGTATAAAGCCGACGCTACTAACATGGCCTGGAAAGGAAGGAAAAGAACAAGATAAGTAAGAAACAAGCTAAGAAAAAGACTCCGTCCATATGGATTTAGGATTTTGAATAAACCCGCAGGAACTCTTTCAATTTCCGGGATAAATGGAAGTCTTTGTCCTTCCCCGGGAATGTCACCTAATTCTCTACCAAGTTTCGTCAAAGTCGGTCGAAAAGATGAGTCATGAAAGCGTGGCAGACAGACAGACAGGCAGGCAGACGGACAGACACACTAATTTCGCATTTATAATAATATTAGTACGAATACCTAATTGCCGAACTCCTACCCGAGGTTATACTGCTACCATCTTACCACAGAATAAGTATTAGTACCTACAATTAGTAATGCTGAGAATTTCTTGTCAGAAAATCCCAATTCCCAAGAACCTGCAGTAGGACTGCGTAACTTCTGCATCATTCATTGTTACAGTATTAATGGTTGTGATTGGCTGAATTTATGGTATTCTGCTGCGTCAATGGATTTTGTCCAATAGTGGAAGAGTGTTAACCAATCAGAGGTGATTGCGATCGGTACTCTGTAGCTGTAATCTTTAGCCGTTCTCAAGTAACTATCGGTCAGTCTATACTATGACTCTATGGTAAAGATCAGTCCCATGCATAGATTGACCGATTCTTGAAAAGTTATAACCTGTTTTTAGCTGAAGTCGGTTTATTAATACAGGCCTTGTAGTAAGTATACACTATATATAACTAACTGTATCGTTAGTCCAGTGGTTAGCATGTTCTAGTGCGGTTAACTCGAGGTCTTGGGTTCGATCCCCGGGTCGGTTCATAATCAAGTATTGGGTTTTTCTAACAAGAAATTCTCTGTACTAACCCGGAGTTAGGTTGTTGGCCTCAGAGAGCACGTAAAGTGGTCGGCCCTGCGCCTGATCTCTCTCCCATCATGTCGGATTTTCCGTCCCATCGGGTTATGAGAGTAAGGGAATAGAGAGTGACCTATGTTTGGGTACACACTGCACACTTTGCCACTATAATATCTGCCTCGCCGATGGCTAATATTAATTATCTGTGGAGATTGGCCGCCGTGGCAAATCTCCACAGATTATTATTATGGTGGAATTCGGTCGGAAGGACATTAATTAGTTTGCATAATTATTATCATACTTACTGCATATTTCCCATCAGCCGAGATCGCAGTCAAGGGTTGGTTATAAGTAGAATATGTAAAACACAAAAAATGTTTCTATACGCATTGGTTTGGGGCATGACATCGGTTGGATGTGCCCCAAACCAATGAACCAACCGGTTTCTAATGAAATCGGTTTCATTAGAAACTAGCTGATGCCCGCGACTTCGTCCGCGTGGTTTAAGTTTTTTGATTCCCGCGGGAATTATCCTCAATTTTCCGGTATAAAAAGTAGCCTATGTCACTCTGTCCTCAAGTATACCCATGCCAAAAATCACGTCAATCCGTTGCTCAGTTGCGGCGTGATTGAAGGACAAACCAACAAACCAACAAACAAACTGACTTTCGCATTTATAATATTAAGTATGATAGCTGATGCCCGCGACTTCGTCCGCGTGGTTTAAGTTTTTTGATTCCCGCGGGAACTCCTCAATTTTCCGGGATAAAAAGTAGCCTATGTCACTCTCCAGGTCCTCAAGTATACCCATGCCAAAAATCACGTCAATCCGTTGCTCCGTTGCGGCGTGATTGAAGGACAAACCAACAAACCAACAATCAAACTGACTTTCGCATTTATAATATTAGTATGATGATGCAATAATGCGAAGATGTTTTTTTAGCGTAGTAGCACACGTCGGTTATCTGCTAGTAGTAGAATTTAAAAAAAAAAACCTGCAAACAAACGAAGCCAACAGTAACGCCTTGGGTGATCCGTTTCAATTGCAACCATCTCTTCATATCAGGTATCTTGTACAAGCAACCGTCGTTGTAAGCTTCGTGTGGTGTGCATTTTTCTACCTCTGTGGGGCAGCAAGACTTGGCCAACACTAAGAGGCTTGTACCATTCACCCTATAGTCTGACTTCCCAAATACGCCGCAACATTTAAACTGAAAATTAATTCATCATCACTTCAAACTTCAACATAATATTGACGGCTTGCTTGTTTGGTCATTGGTTAATCTTGGTTGGCACCTTGGCTCCATGAGAGCTGTGGTACTCCATGTATGTTTTCATTTAGTTGTAATAATTTTTTGGCTGAATGAAGGATTAAGTATTTATTTATTTTCCGGGATAAAACTCTTAAATTTTTTTATACAAACCTTGTCCTGACTATAACGAACACAAAAAAAAAGAATTATCCCATTTGCAATCCGCGTGGATTGCGGTTTTTTGATTCCCGTGGGAACTCTTCAATTTTCCGGGATAAAAAATAGGTAGCCTATGTCATTCCCCGGCATGTAAACTATCTCGGTACCAAATTAAAAATTAAATTAAACGCATTTTTTTTTATATAAAAACATTCCGTGGAAGTTATGGAACATACGAAGCAAAAAATTTCTAACGCCCATAACATAAACATTTTTGTACATTGTATATTTTAAAATCATATTTTGATCTTGATTTTAATTTTTATAATTTTATTTAAATTGTTGTTTTATATTGTTATTGACACTCGTAAGAGCTATATACAAGCCTAAATCGAAAAATTAAATACTTAAATTAAAAATAAATTAAAAAAAGTTACAGGTGCATTCGTGGTGATCGACGTATGGGACCCCATAGGGGATACAACCCCAATAGGAAGCCGAGCACTAGGTTTCTTACATTACCTTACATTACTTGTCTTACAAAGCTTCTTGAAACTTCGCCAACGTCTATACAGAACTCAAAATCAAAATCGCCATACCTTTTCCTGTACCTCGAGAACAGGTTTAAAATCGCTCGTTTGAAGTTTAACATAAAACGCTGAATAATCTTCTGCCGTTGCGCTTTGAGGAGAGATTTTATTGAGATTTGGCCATGTTTTAATCAAGAGATAGTCTACTTCCATTGGCGTTGGCTCAATAGTTGCGAATAATATTATGCCAGAATAAACGAACACTCCCAGTATAACTTTCAGGATGATTACCCCAAACAGTATGATTGCGTACTGAAACAAACAAAAGATTGGTACAAGGAGGTATATATACTACTAGAGGTCGCCCGCGACTTCGTCCGCGTACAATTGTTGATTTCCTATGAGATTATGAAATTTTCCCGCTGCAAACAGCCTATCTATAGAGGCTTTATATAGCTTATGCAGGTTTTTTAGGGTTCCGTACCCAAAGGGTAAAAACGGGACCCTATTACTAAGACTCCGCTGTCTGTCTGTCTGTCTGTCTGTCTGTCTGTCTGTCTCCAGACTGTATCTCATAGACCGTGATAGCTAGAAAGCTGAAATTTTCACAAATGATTTCCGTTGCCGCTATAACAACAAATACTAAAAATTAAAAAAATATATATATTAAGGGGGGTCCCCATACAATAAACGTGTTTTTTTCGTATTTTTTTGCTCAATATTAAAAACGGTAACAGGTAGACGGTTCAAATTTTCACAGAATATTAACTTGTATATTACCTTTCAAAATAAATAATTAAATATCAATAAAGTAAATATTAAAGGGGGGCTCCCATACAACAAACGTAATTTTTTGATATTAACAGTAAACCTCTACAAACAAAGTTAGTTTTGCGGTTCATTAACAAAGGTAATTATACCTACTTCTTGAGTACGGAACCCTCGGTGCGCGAGTCCGACTCGCACTTGGCCGATTTTTTATTATTTAAAACTGATAACTTAAATGCTAATTTTCACGTCTATACTTCAAAGTCATAAAATTTGTATGTAACCTTTCACCCCCTTTTCACCCCTTTTGTGGTGGATTTTCGTAAAATTGCTTATACAGGTTATTATTATTTAAAGCTAATAACCTACATCCCGATTTTCAAGTCTCTTACTTCAAAAACTTGGAACCCTTATGTAAGCTTCCAACCCCCATTTCACCCCTATTGGGGTACATTTTCGTAAAATTGCTTACACAGTATCCTGTAGGTTTTGATTCCCTTGCGAGTGTCGAAAATTTGCAGCATAAACGGCTGTATCTTTTGATTGCGTTGGCTTAGAAGCTTGATTTTTTCACAGCTCCAAGGGCCGGCCACCACATCGTAAACGGCCTACCACGTCACAGTTTGTACGGAATTCTCGGTGCGCGAGTCCGACTCGCACTTGGCCGGATTTTAATAATTTATTTACCTGTACCAACATAGTTATAGCTTATTAAAAGCTTGTATTAGCATAATGAAAGGAAGATTTGGTGTATATGTCACCGTAAGATTGTGAAAACCGTTATATTGTAATCTATCTAGCGAAATTGTTAGATACGTGTCGAAAGATTACAATTTAACGCATTATTTTTGGGTAGATTGTAATCTGTTAGATATATAAACCCGAAAGAACCTAAGTGTCCTTATAATTTATCTATACACTAGCTGATGCCCGCGACTACGTCCGCGTGGATTGAGGTTTTTTGGTTCCCGCGGGAACTCCTTAATTTTCCGGGATAAAAAGTAACCTATGTGCTATTCCAGACTATAATCTATCTCTGTGCCAAAATTCAGCCAGATCCGTTCAGCCGTTGGCGCGTGATTGAGTAACAAACATCCATCCATACATCCATCCATACATCCATCCTTGCATCCATCAGATTCCTACAGTGTACTATAGTACGAAACAAATTCCAATTATCTGATAACCAGACGGGAGGTGTTTTTTATGAATCAAAGAATAGCGAATAGCTTGCCTAATGGAACTGGCCTAATCTGTTAAAGGCTACCTTAAATTTCAGTTTCCTCATTATTCGTAACCTGATATATAATATCTGATAACCGAACGACTTTGCTGTCAATCGAGCGCAGGAAGAATAAGGAGCAAGAAAATATAGGCTTGCTTATGGAAATCCGTTCAAGGTTCAGGCTTGCCGAGCCTTAGAGTTTAAAAATTCAAACTATTTGCTCATATGATAACCGAACGAATTTGATACCAATCGAAAGCAGTAAGCATATGGAACAACAAAATATTATATGGTTGCCAAGGAATATATCCATTGGAGAGTCAGAGTTTTAATCAAACTTTGAATATTCAAACTAGGTAATTACTCATTTGATAAAATTGAATTTGAGGAAGGTCTTGGAATTGATTAGGAAGGTCATCAGATGAGTGTAAATGTTTGAATATTAAATGTTTTAAGATCGGCAAGCCTAACTCTTCAATGAATTTCCATAGGCAACCGTATGTTTTATTGTGCCTTATGCTTCCTGCTCTTGATTGGTATTAAATTTCTTCGTTTATCAGAGAAGTGTAGATATCACCTAAAACTGATAACTTTATAGTTCGACAACCCCGACTCTTGCGAATTTCCATAAGCAACCCTATATTATTTTCTTGATCCTTATGCTTCCTGTTCTCGATTAGTATAAAATTCGTTTGATTATCGAATTTATTACGAACTATTAGTAATTTGTTTGAATTTTCGATCTTTAGGTAAGGCTTGGCAAGCCTAACCCCTAAACGGATTTGCTTAGGCAAGTCTATATGCTCTCCATTGTTAAGATCCCTGTTCTCGATTAGTATGGATTTCGTTTGGTATAATCAGATGGGAGTAGAAATCGAAAAAAAAA
This sequence comes from Erebia epiphron, assembly GCA_963932025.1. Classification (NCBI taxonomy): domain Eukaryota; kingdom Metazoa; phylum Arthropoda; class Insecta; order Lepidoptera; family Nymphalidae; genus Erebia; species Erebia epiphron. The sequence continues at coordinate 26,080,379 of OZ009948.1, forward strand.
CAGTTAGTTATTCTAACTTAAATATATGCAGGTAGCCCTGAACAAATTTCATTAGGCATGCTATTCGAAGCATGTTCTTTGATTCATAACAATAACGTATGATATTTTTCGTACCACTTGCTCAAAAAAGTGACATTCTATGCCACAAAAAGCGAACATAACAATAGTCATTTTTAATCTGCTAAAAACAGGGAAAGAAAATTGTACTGAATTTCATTCATCCTCTAGGGGGAGAATGTGATTTAAATTTGGAATACTTACCGAAATTTATACTGAACTACATCTGTGTTACACCATTGAGTTTGTATAATATTAAAAAGCATTAAACATCTTTTTGAAAAAGGAATACGCATTTAATAAGCAGTTATGATTATTAAATAAAATTACGAAAACCGACGAGGCCGTATGAGCTTGATGCCTTTGCTTTTCCGACAAAAAAATATTAGTCTAGGAATTTGCCGCGTTTTTGTTTTCTTCAAATACATAAACGTTAATTTATTTTTCGTACCACTTGCTCAAAAAAGTGACATTCTATGACACAAAAAGCGAACATAACAATAGTCATTTTTAATCTGTTAAAAACAGGGAAAGAAAATTGTACTGAATTTCATTCACCTCTAGGGGGAGAATGTGATTTAAATTTGGAATACTTACCGAAATTTATACTGAACTACATCTGTGTTACACCATTGAGTTTGTATAATTATAAAGCATTAAACATCTTTTTGAAAAAGGAATACGCATTTAATAAGCAGTTATGATTATTAAATAAAATTACGAAAACCGACGAGGCCGTATGAGCCATCGATATATATGTAAGTACTAGATGGGCCCTTTCATAGAAAAATGGCGGGCGACCAACTATGAGAGCGCGCTCCTATAACCGGTCATAAGCCTGTCTTTGTCCCCGTCGTAGCGCGATCACGGTCGCTCATCGTGTAGATAATTTGTTATTAAGTTAACATCTAAAGTCTTATTAGTTTGGCACTGTATTATTTTTATTTTAAGGTAACTGTTTCATTTCACAATTATACATTTCCAAGAAAACGTTATTTAATCTTCCTATTTAATATTTTTATCCATTTCGCAATCATTTAATTTCCGCGGCAAACTGTATGATATATTTTTTTTACTAACTGGCCTTACGGCTTTGGGTTCCAGTCCTAGAATAGTCCAGTCCAGTACGATAAAAAAAATGCAACCAAGATTAGTTAATGCATAGATGGGCAGAACGGACAGTAGGCATTAATACCTTCCGAGACGCAATATTATGCTATTGTAATAATATGATAAAATTAGTTATTGACGTGAGTTTAATGTTTAACCAACTTCAATAAATAAAGGGTTTTTATTTATTAAAGTTGATAATTTTTATTTTGTACTAGCGAATGCCCGCGACTTCGTCTGCGTGGTTTAAGGATTTTTGATTCCCGCGGGAACTCCTTAATTTTCCGGGATAAAAAGTAGCCTATATGTTATTCCAGACTATAATCTATCTCTGTGCCAAATTTCAGCCCGATCCGTTCAGCCGTTGGGGCGTGATTGAGTAACAAACATCCATACATCCATACATCCATCCATCCAAACTTTCGCATTTATAATATTTATATTATATATTATATATTATTATTTTTGATTTGATTGATTGATATTTGATGAAAAATAAATAGTTAATTCAAAATTCAGAATTTTATTATTTCGTTGAACAAAAGTTGTTCAGTACCTATTATGTACAGCTACCTACTTACAAGTGTTTATTACTTAATCGTAATTTTAAATGCACACTGTGTAAGTGATTTATCTCAAAATAACTTTTAATATTTCTTTTGATGGCAAGTAGCATACTTAGAAATGTATAAAATAAAATAATTTCAAATGAAGTATTTTTCTGTGACTCGATCCATTAGTACTCTTTCACCTCTCCCATTCCAACCCCTTTTTATTATAATAGTACTAATAATTATTTTTGAATTCTTTCATTTGCAATAAGGTTTGGCGAGGATTATTTTAAACTGTTTTAGCTGTTATTATTTTAAATTTCAAGTTTTTTGCATTAGTAGTTACCGAATTATGCTAAGTGTGAAGGACAGTCATGTCGCACCACAAGGGTTGTTTTCTTATCATTTTGGTACGCAACCCTAAAAATGACTTTATTTCTGTCAATTTTTCGACAAAACTTCAGTATCAACAATTAACAAATAATTAAATTAAACAAACCCACGACGAACTGCAGCGCCCCATTGTGTGGACTTTGACCTTTAAATATATCTAAGAACCTTCTCACAAGCTATATATATCTAATGCAAAAAACCGCATAATAATCTGTTCAATGGTTTTCCAGGAAACTGGTAACAAAAAAGTGGTAAAAATAACAACGTCATACTAACATTTATCGTTTACCTCAGAGAGTACACTCATGTAGGTATTATTTTCGACAAGCGCATCTGTACTAATCTATGACCGAGTCATACGTTTTCAAGATGGCGCATATGTTGCAAGCAAGTTTCCGCTTTTCAGACTAGATGGCGTTGTTAAACATAAGTCCACATTCTTTGTTCGACAGGGCCCGTCTATGTAAATTAAGGTCATTGGTATGAGCTTGATGCCTTTGCTTTTCCGACAAAAAAATATTAGTCTAGGAATTTGCCGCGTTTTTGTTTTCTTCAAATACATAAAAATTAATTTATTTTTATAAATAAGTTAATGTTCTAAACAGTTCCTCAGACGCAAGAACAAAGAAAATACTCAAATCAACTCATCAACAATAAATGTACCAAACAAAAATGTAACTCTCTCTATCAATTGGAGCAATGTTTCGAATGTTAACTTTTACTTTTAATTGTCATTATTTCTAATAAATGCTTATCTCATATCATTATTGTGTTAATTTTTTCGCAAATGGTACGAAAAGTAAAGTATTTTCCTCGGTGATAAAGCTGTCTTAGTCTTGGGTGAACTTAAATCCCTCGCTACACTCAGGACTCGTCTTAAATCCCTCGCTTCGCTCGTGATTTAAGTTTTTAACACCCTCGCTACGCTCGGGAGTAAACCTCGAGTCCTTCGTTACGCTCGCGATTTAAATCGTCACCCGCGACAGAAGACACTGCTTTATCCCCTTGGTTAATAATCTACTAATATCAGTTGGATTGAGATCGTTGTATGATGGGATCTTAGACCACTACTGTTACTTTTGTCTAAATTAAAATACTATATCTACTTTAGAACAGTTCAGTCAATTAGAATCTTCTTAGATCTACTTTATCGTATGTGACCCATTATTAAGTTTATTATTTTATTTTTAAAATAAATCATCCAACTAAAATTATTTCGTAAACGAGATGTGCAATGTAGCTGACAGTATAAAATTTACATGCATACGCTCAAAGTTCACAGCATACATTAGCGAGTGAACGCGAATATCACTGCCACTTCTTCCCGCAAAAACTTATTCTCGTTTACTCGCGATGTCATAAATTGTATATATAGGATGAACTTGTATTTTTTTCGAACGAAAGAACGCAGTAGGTAATCGTTTTTATTTTATATAATTTTCATAGTTAAAGGAAGTAGGTAATCGCGTGTCAATAAGTAGGGAATAAAAAGAAAAAGCGGAATCTACCATATTTATTTTATTTTTCTTTATAAGTTATGGTTCAGATAAATACCTATCATAAGTGTTTTAACGTTTAATCAAACATTAATATTTTCGCGTAGATTACTTATTCCGTTATTTACTAATAAAAAAATCTGAATTATCAAACGATGTAAATTATGATATCTACCTATCATAAAAACGCCAATTTTATTGATAAAAATCTGAAATAAACTGAGCATATGTATTTTTTGTCGCTCTTTCCAATCATATTAATAACTAAAATTCAAAGTAACACGACTTATGCTTTTTTTACGCTGGGGGTGCGAAATGTACCTAATCAATAATATATATTATATTATAATATGCTATGTTCCTCATCCATTAGAGTTAGTAGATACGTGAGATATCGTTGGTTTAATATGAAACAAATATGGAGAAAACATGTCATTTATGTCGTAAAAACATGCAAAACGCAATGTGCTTACATTAATTAATTTTGGGAAAGTATTTTGAAAAAATTATTATCCAGGGACCTAGATAAATACAAGTTTAATCTTAATAATCGCATAATATAATACGCTACACGTGACCAGAGGGCTGGCCTATTCCTTGGCCAGAGGTTAAGCATTGCGATTGCCATCCAGCGTGGCAATGCTGCCAGTCTTCTGGGCACGTTGCCCGATGACGGCGATGCGGAGGAATTCTTTGATGCATTTTAGCAAAATTCTCTTATTATATAGATAAAAAATGTATTGTATCGCATAATATGGTGGAAATATTATCGAATTACAAATTATTTTGGTATTAGGTACGTACTACGTTTGTATGGGCAATTCACCCTCCGCTGGCACCTTATGCTAATACACTGATCGTAATTAATTTTCTGTTACCCGTTGAGGATTTGCACCCACCATCCCTATATTTATCAGATCTTAATTAAAATTACTACAAAGAAGGACCGTGTCTTGCCTTTCAGTATAGGGTAGATAGGTAAATAGGAATAGGATAATAGAAAAACCAGGGCGGAACCAGATCGGAAAGCACTGTGGTCTGTGGAGATCTGAGCAAATTTTGGCCGTCATTAAAATCATCAATGTAAGTATTTACCATAACAAGTGCCCAGTAGTTCTCATTGAAAGCACCGTAGCAACCCAGAATACATATTAAGAAAATGATTAAGCCAATAAAGAACATCATCCAGGGCACCCATGACGGCGTAGTAGCGATCAATTGGTCTCCCTTCGGCAGCTTTTCAATCAGCGTCGAACACTTGGACGAGAAAGCTACGCTGAGTCCAATCAATAGCAGGCTGAAAATCTGTAACAGTCAGGAAAATACAATAACTAATTTCGTTCACTTTCAAACTGAGAGTTACAAATCAAGTGATCAAATAGGTATGACCTAGTTGACGCTCTGCCGTGAATTGGTGTCCCGACGCGGGCCTATGCCACTCACGGGAAGGCAAACCATTCCTAGAAGCGATAGCAAGTTGTGCAACATCAGCATTGACTTTCACCGTTTGTAGGCACGGAGCTGGTGTTTGTAGACAAGGAGCTGGTAACATAACTATATTATTATAATTAATATTATACTACATAAACAAACTAGTTAAATCCCACCCGGCTTCGTGAGGGTGGCCTTACCTCATGTTACTAATATGGTACTACCTATAATGTAGTAACTATTGCAATAATAGGAGTACCGTTGCATCTTCAGACTACTTATTCATCAGATCTTCATACATAGTATGAAACTTACAGTAACAGTTTGATAACGTGCATATATGCATACTCTTAATAAATGCTTGCCATTGACACCGAGTCATTTGGCGTCGTGACATTTTGTCCGTGAATGCGAAATCCGTAGACATGGCCCACGACACGAGTTATCTACCGTATTACGGACATTACGATAGTACCTACGTAGATATAGGTAGGTACGTTAAATTATAGATGATTCGAAATTCGAATTTCATTTAGACTGATGCCATAAGTGGACTATTTTGACGTTTATCATTTGACTAAGGACAATATTCGTCAATGGTGAGCGAAACAGTGTTGCCGCTGCTGCCGTCACTCGTCAAGAGTGGTAGTGAATTCTCCAAGCATAATATAAATTGACGCACTCACCATGACCACCAGGTTAAAGGCTATCAGTACATATTTCATATATTTCGCTCCATTCTTCATACGGCCCATGTTGGTTATGCACACACAGTAAGCTGATGTCTTAACAATACCAGCTCCACGAGTAGAGGTTGAATTGTGGCGCTACTGTTCACCGATCTCTGAAATCTCTCCGAAGTATAGGTACTTATTTCAAAAAATCCACTTTTTTATTAACGGAGATGCTATCATCAACCTGCTAGTTATGTAGCGCAACTTCAAATGAGCGTTACAATGCCATGGGAGATCGTTAGATCAGTATGTTTCTTATCAAATAAAATGTATTAGTGGTTTTCCTGCTCCAAATATAGAAAATAGTGCGCAAAACCCAATTTATCGTATAAATATAGTCACTTAAAAAATAGATATACCTAATAAGTGCCGTAACTTAGGTTAGGTAGAAATAGACCGTACCTATCCTTTCTGATAATGCAGGTAGTGTCTTGAATTATAATCTGCCTGCATGAGTAGCATTAGAAGATATTCTTTAAGTCTCCGAATCGTAGTTGGAAATGTAGTTTTTTTTTTTAAACTCATTATAGGCCTACGCTTGACCCAATCACACCTGATGGAAAGTGATGATGCGGCCTAAGATGGGACGCGCTTGCCTAGAAGATGCCTATTCACTCTTGATCTAAAGATACCCGATACCCATGCGAATAAGGAATGCGTGTGGGTGGAACGTTGACGACATAATATAAACTCGCACGGCGTCTTGCGGTACGATGGTAGAAAGGTGAAGGAGGTACAAGATCGAAAAGCTCACGGTATTCTATAGGATATATTTCAGTGAGCACACTGAAATATATCCTATTGTGAGGATATATTTCGGTGAGTGTGCTCACTGAAATATATCCTATAGAATACCGATAGGCCAGCCAACTTTCGGCGGTGGTCCAAAGTATGAAGTTTCGCCGGAAGAGGTGAATCTTCGCCAATCAATCTTCTAGCCCGACAATCTACGGCGTCAAGAGCCGCCAGCTGATACTTAGCAGAGCCATCATAAAGGTGACTGCAGCACTCCATGCACGACCGAACGATGGCTACTTTGTCTCCGTAATAAATGCAATAAACCGCATCTCAATCGGCCCAGTACTTTTTGTGAAAAGTGGTAACAGTGGTTGAAAAATTAAGATCATAGACTACAGCTCAGCTTTGTTGTCTATGGTCCTAAAATATATCTAAAAACCTTCTCACAAGCTATACACATCTAATGCAAAAAACCGCATCTCAATCGGCCCATTACTTTTTGTGAAAAATGGTAACATATTGAAAAAATAAAATCATAGACTACAGCTCAGCGTTGTTGTCTATGGTCCTAAAATATATCTAAGAACCTTCTCACAAGCTAAACATATCTAATGCAAAAAACCGCATCTCAATCGGCCCAGTACTTTTTGTGAAAATTTTTAACACATAGAAAAATTAAAATCATAGACTGCAGCTCAGCTTAGTTGTCTATGGTCCTAAAATATGTCTTATGAACCTTCTCTCAAGCTATATATATCTAATGCTATAAACCGCATCTCAATCGGCCCAGTACTTTTTGTGAAAAATGGTAACAGTGGTTGAAAAATTAAGATCATAGACTACAGCTCAGCTTTATTGTCTATGGTCCTAAAATATATCTAAGAACCTTCTCACAAGCTATACACATCTAATGCAAAAAACCGCATCTCAATCGGCTCAGTAGTTTTTGTGAAAAATGGTAACATGTTGAAATATTAAACTCATAGACTACAGCTCAGCTTGGTTGTCTATGGTCCTAAAATATATCTAAAAACCTTCTCAGAAGCTATACGAATCAAATGCAAAAAACCGCATCTCAATCGGCCCAGTACTTTTTGAGAAAAATGGTAACAAAAAAGTGCACAAACAAACAAACAAACAAACACACAACCTCTTAGGGCAAACACATATACCGTCTCCGCTTCGTCGAGGGTAAAAATTGGGGCTTCTGGGTCTAACATCGAGCGAAGCGAGATAAAAATGACGCAGACCCCCAATTTTACCCTAGGTACTATTAACACCGACTGCTTGCTCCTGTAGGTACCTACCGGTCCGACGCTACAATAGAAACTATGTAGTTCAGTAGGTACTAGGTAGGTAAGTAATACTAGTATACGTAATTAATAAACATTAATAATATTTTCCCATAATATGCTTTATTTACATTATAGCGAATCGTAAGAATAAAAAACTTTACATCATGTTATTACATAATATTTATTACTAGGGGGCCCGGCAGTCGTAGAACCCGATTGCAGCGCCCGCTATATTCAAGACAGTTGTGAATATAAGCCATCCTGGGACCCACACAAACACACACAAAATATTCCATCAAAATCGGTCCAGCCGTTCTGAAGTGATGCGCTTACATACATTCGGTAATTGATTTTTTGAAGAGAAAACTGAAAACTTCTTAGCCGCGTTGAGCACTTTTTGGTAGGGGGTAAACTTGTGGATATGCGATGACCGACATGCTCGCGAACAGCGACATGCTCGCGTTGTTATGAAGACAAAAGGTCTTAAATATAAATATACTACATTCGAATTAAACTTTAAAGCCTTAAAATTAAGGTTTATATTTTAATTTTTTTTTATTTACAAAAAGAAATATTAAATATTCGTTTTGACTTCTATCGGCAGTCCCTATGACTGCCATTTTTTTTTATACAAGGTGTAAGGTAATTAGTATAACATACCCGCGGCTACCCATGTTAGATGGTGTATAGATATATTGGAAAAATGTCATAAGACGTGTAGCTCATATCCTGGGGGAGTTATGTGGACTTCAAAATTTTAGCATAAATATTGAGGTGGCATCCCTTAAAACAGCTGATTCAATATCAATGAACTGCGAACAATACGACTTATGTTAAGCCTCGTTGCCAGCGCGAGCGTTGCGATAAAATCCAGTCGCGATACTAAAGTAATCATTATTCGGCATGCAATTAAATTCTCAAAGCAAAAGCCCGGCTAGAACTTACGTATTGTTGTAAAAAAATGCCCGACTAGTATCGGACTTCGTAAGTCGAAGTCAGTCACTTCTCCTTACTTTATGAGCCGCCTTTCCCTGTGATTAATTTCTCGACTTACTTCGTTTAAGTTTTGATCAATAATTAATTATTCTGTGTAGTTTGTTCTTTCAATGATTTGCAAATTGTAATGAATTGCCAAATTGCATAACGATACGATAATAATTATTATATTATCGCTTGCAGTACAGTTCTGACTTTAGGTGTAGAAGGAACAAAGGACTCCACAGGGTTGCCAAAATTTATTTTCCATAATTAACTAATTAATTTTGTATGGAAGTTTTTGATAATTAATTTTGACTTTTTAACTCTACCATAGTGTTTATAACGTCAAAATGGCATGGGTAGCCGCCGGTATGTTATACCATTTACCTTACACCTTGTATATACCTATGTGTATAATATATAATAGAAGATGGTATTATGGTACTAAACATTATCTATAGTTTAATAAGTTTGTGACTCCTTCACGCCGAACGACTGAACCGATTTGGCTGAAATTTGGAATGGAGATAGCTTATAACCCGATTAGCCGATAGCTTATAACAGCCCCCCAATCATGTAAGAATTGACGATTAAATCGTATAAGTTCGGCTTCAAAGTAAAATAAACCATAACATCATTGAATTAGAGCTCAATTTCGTGTATTCATTTTCATATGTTTAGGTATGTACGATAGCCTAAACGTATAAGAATGGATACACGAAATTGACCTCTATTTCAATGTTTTATGGTTTATTTTACTTTGAAGCCGAACTTACACGATTTGATCGGCAATTCTTACACGATTGCACCTCAGATTTGCTTCATTTCATCGTGCGGGCATCATCTAGAGTTGGCGGTTGCTTTGGCCAAGTACAAAGCCGACACTGCTAACGAGACCTGGAAAGGAAAGAAGGGAACAAGGTAAGTAAGAAATAAGCTAAGAAAAAGACTCCGTCCATATGGATTTATGATTTTGAAAAACCCGCGGGAACTCATTGAATTTCCGGGATAAATGGAAGTCTTTGTATTTCCCCGGGAATGCAACCTATTTCTCTACGAAATTTCGTCAAAATCGATTGAACAGACGAGTCATGAAAGCGTGGCAGACAAACAGGCAGACGGACAGACACACTTTCGCATTCATAATATTACCTACTATGGATACTGACTGCCACACCCCTACCAGGGGTCAATATACTGCTGCCATCTTACCACACAATAAGTAATAATACAAGTAGTACCTACTTACTGAGATTTTCTCAACTGAAAATCCCAAGAACACGATTCTCAAGACGCATCGGTCAGTCTATGGCTCGGTGGTCTATGGTAAAGATCAGTCTCTAGCATAGATTGATCGATACTTGAAAAGTGATAACCTGTTTTTAGCCGACGTCGATTTATTAATACGGGCCTTACCTTGGTATGCATATCTACATAACTGCATCGTTGGTCCAGTGGTTACTGGTTAGCATGTACAACTGCGGTCGAGGTCCCTGGTTCGATCCCCGGGTCAGGCCATAACAAGTATTGGGGTTTTCTAACAAGAAATTCTCAGTACTACCTGTACCTACTATTGCTTATATTCTGTGGTTAGGAAGCCACAGTTAGCCCGGAGTTAGGAAGTTGGCGGTGTTTCACCCCCGTGCCTCAGAGAGCACGTAAAGCCGTCGGTCCTGCGCCTTATCTCTCTCCGGTCATGTCGGATTTTCCGTCCCATCGGGCTATAAGAGTAAGGCAATAGAGAGTGCACCTATGTTCTGCGCACAGACTTTGGCACATATCTCCCGCACCGATGGCTAACATTAATTATTATATTTTATTCCATATCAATCATCAAATCAAATATCATCAAATAAATATTATAAATGCGAAAGTTTGGATGGATGTATGGATGGATGTATGGATGTTTGTTACTCAATCACGCCCCAACGGCTGAACGGATCTGGCTGAAATTTGGCACAATGATAGATTATAGTCTGGAATAGCACATAGGCTTATAGGCTTTTTATCCCGGAAAATTAAGGAGTTCCCGTGGGAACCAAAAAACCTCGATCCACGCGTACGAAGTCGCGGGCATCAGCTAGTTCACCATATATTATGGTGGGATTCGGTCGGAAGGACATTAATTTGTCTGCATATCATACTGCATACTTCACCAAGTAAGATCGCAGTCAAGGGCTAACTTATTTAAAAAAATAAACATTTAAAAAAAAAAACCTGCAAACAAATTAAACCAATAGAAACGCCTAGGATAATCGGTTTCCATTCCAACCAGCTCTTCAGCAGCAGCTTCCAAACAGCGTTCATGTCTGGCAAGTCACCGTCATCAGAAGCTTTGTCTGGCATGTATTTTTCTATCTCTGAGGGGCAGCAAAACTTGACCAACTCTGAGAGGGTTTTACCATACACACTGTAGTCTCCGTCAGATTTCCCGTACATGCCGCAACAGTTAAACTGAAAATTAATTCAACATCACTTCAACATATTGATGGCTCACTACTGAGGACGAGTCTCGTCTCAGAAGGCTCAGAAGGAAACCCAGAACCGTAAAGCCAGTTATTAAAAAAAAACTCGTCTCAGAATAAGAAGGCTGCAGGTCAGCACTTTAACAGTCTTTAACAGAAGAACTCCCGACAAAGATGCAGGTTACTTATATTTAATTTCTAACGCACATATAACTCCAAAAATATTTTTGTACTTTGTATATTTTAAAATCATTATTTTGATAAGCTTGATTTTAATTTTGATAATTTTATCATTTCATTCGTAATAGCGTTGGACAAGCCAAAATCGAATTATATTATAATATTATTCTTATAAAAATAACACATGATTGTTTTTCTTTCATTATGTAGAAAAAGAAAAAAATATGTAGTAAGAAAATAAAATTATATTTTTTTATTGAATTTTGAATAATCAAGCTTTTAAATTTTTAACCTATGTAAATTGCTGATCACAAAGTGAAAAAAGACAATTTTTTAGTTTTTCCAACGGGAATCTCTCCTGATGCCTTTCCGAAATAGCTCCAAAAAAGGAAAAAAATCTCAGATTTATTTAACAATTATCGCACTTGCAATGTTTATGTTCAAGTAGGAATATAAACAGTAACATAACAGTGGCTTTGGAAGTCGGTTTTTTGAAAAGAATTTTTATTTTCAACTTTTTAGTGTACCTACTCTTAATCCAGTACCCTGCAGCATCAGAGTTGAGGAGTTGGGACTTGGGTTTAAGTATAAAGTCGTTGCTTGACACCTACAATATGAATTCACCATAAAAAAATCCTAAATCGCTATTTTTAAGGAGTTCTGTACCCTGCAGCATCAGGGTTGAGGATTTGGGACTCAGAGTTGTATCATATACACGTGACTTGATACCTACTATATGAATTCACCATCAAAATTTCCTAACTCACTAGTTTTGATGATTTCCTGTAGTACGGTACACCTACAGCATCTGGATTGAGGATTTGGAGTCAGAATTTTTTATGGGACCACCTTGTGAGCTTCCTCTTACCAATGAAAAAAAATTGTTCAAATTGGTTTAGAAACCACGGAGATATGCACCGACATACATTAAAAAAAACCGGCCAAGTGCGAGTCGGACTCGCGCACCGAGGGTTCCGTACAAACCTGTAGTAAGTTTTAAATTAAATGTTTTTTTTAAATATTTGAGTTGATTGAATGAAAGGTAAATTGCGATTTACGATTAATGACGTATTAAAAAAAAACTACTTACTTAATCTCGTTCAAACCAATTTTCGGTGGTAGTTTGCATGGTAATGTACAACATATATTTTTTTTTGTTTTATCATTCTCTTATTTTAGAAGTTACGGGGGGGGGGACACACATTTTACCACTTTGGAAGTGTCTCTCGCGCAAACTATTCAGTTTAGAAAAATATGATATTACAAACCTCAATATCATTTTTGAAGACCTATCCATAGATACCCCACACCTATGGGTTAGATGAAAAAAAAATTTTTGAGTTTCAGTTCTAAGTATGGGGAACCCCAAAATTTATTGTTCTTTTTCTATTTTTGTAAGAAAATCTTAATGCGGTTTACAGAATACATCTACTTACCAAGTTTCAACAGTATAGCTCTTATAGTTTCGGAAAAAAGTGGCTGTGACATACGGACGGACAGACAGACAGACATGACGAATCTATAAGGGTTCCGTTTTTGCCAAATTTGGCTACGGAACCCTAAAAACATACGCGCGCAATGGGGAGGCACACTGCCAATTTATCCCGCTAGGTGACGCATCGTCGCTTGTGTTGTTTACCTGTCAAACACCATATATTTTTTACGCGATAGTTTCATTTTCTTAGAATAATTCACTTTTATGCCTAAATGTTGTGCATTCCGTTTTCCTGCTGATGAGGAATGAAGAAGACTATGGTACAAAGCCTTGCGCCAATAAAATTGGAAACCCAGTTCATCGGCTAGGTTATGTAGCGCTCACTTTAGACCTGCCGATTATTATGGCAAGAACACACACTGGTTTTTTTCCCAGATTCAGTTAAAATAGGACGCTTTACCTCAAATATGTACGCAAATGAACCTGACAGTTACCAGCGAGGGTGGCGCCATCTGAAATTAGCTTTGCCTGTGCCTCCCCATTGAGAACCTCCTCCTTTTTTGGAATTTGGTTAAAAATGTCAAATAGCTTTTGAGATAATTTGCAAAAGACCAAACCCCATTTTTTTCAGTTATTTGTTAGTAGCTTTGCAATTTTTGCAAGTCGCTCTTGAATTTTTTTCAAAAATCATCTACACGCTATTCCGATTGGAATGACACCTCGATCATATTTTTCGGAGGCGGAGAAAAAAGTTTGACCCAAAAAGCACTTGTTGACTAGACTATACCTTTTCCTGTGCGTTGAGAAGTTCCCTTGCGTTTTGAGGTGAGATTACATCAGGCCTTGTGCTATTTAAGTTTACTTGCACTTGCTCAAATTGTCTGAAAAAATATATGTAAACAAGCACTCCCAGTATCACTTGCAGGATGATTAGCACAAACAGTATGATTGCGTACTGAAACAAACAAGAGATTGTTACAAGTACTTTCTTATATTTATACTGGCTGATGCCCGCGACTTCATCCGCGTGGATTTAGGTTTTGTGGTAACCGCGAGAACTCTTTAATTTTCCGGGATAAAAGAATAAAAGATTCCGCCTATCGCGCTGTGAATTGTGATGCCCGACATTGCGCGCTCGCCTGCCACGCTGTGAGGCGCGACCAAGGAACATATTATATACTACTAGGTATATATGGTTCGCACGCTGGGGGGCATAGATAATACACTATTTAGACTAGAGACTGGGGGGCGTGACGCTACGTGACTAACTGCGTGCAGGGATGCGGTGACTGCTGTGGTGTAGTAACCTTTTTTTGTAAAATCAATAATTTCATCGTACGAGAGCCGCAAATCTAATTTCACCTTCAACATAGTTCAAATAAATTTGTATTGTGGGTCTTTTACAAGTTTTTTAAACTAAATTAGACTAGTGGTTCGCCCCGAACTGAGACCTCGCGGCGCCATCTATTGACATTATTGTGAAGTTCTGTAAAAATACTGAAGCTCATTAAAAATTAAATAAATTCGTTTCCTTATAATATTTATCTAATTTTAATATTTGTTGTTCAAGTACAGGATATAATTCAAATAATTGATCAAGTTTTAGGCCTTTCAGAAGATTTAGAGTTCTGAGGTCAACTTTGGACGTTAGAAAATCTCCACTTTGAAAGCCCCCCATTTCGTCAATTTTAGGGGAAAAATTAAAAAATATTTTTTTTGGACTCTATTCTTATTTATCTTATTATCTTTAAAATGATATACCGCAACCCTATGTAACGCTATAAAAATAGTTTACTTCGCATTCGCTCCTATGAAAGCCCCCCTGAAATAAAAATTTTTAGAACTTGTGCCATATTCGGCTGGAGGTCATTGGTTTGCATATTATATTTATGGTCCAAGATCCCAGAGCCGCTAGACCTTACTTATTTTCTGAGAAACAAAATGTGTGTAATATAGTAGCTTTGTTACGTAGATTTAACGTACACATACTCGCAAATTTGGAGCGACGGCCAATTTATAGTTATAAGGTGCTAAAGGTACGTAAAAACGTTGCTAACTTTACTTATTTTCTGAGAGCTGATTTTTATGTATGTTTCACAGAACAGCGTTAATAATTAATAATCAGTACTCCCAGACTCATGCCGTGGGCCATTTTTTCTGCCGTAACTTTAGCACCTTATAACTATGAAATTGCCGTCGCATCAGATTTACGAGTATGTGTACGTTAAATCTACGTACCAAAGCTACACACACACACACATTTTGTTTATCAGAAAATAAGTAAGGTCTGGCGGCCCTGGGATCTTGCTCTATTAAAGCTGAAGTAATTACGTTCAGTAATTCAGAAGCTGTATGGCTCTGACAGACGGACGGACGGACGGACAAGTGCAAAATCAATCAATCAAGTAGACTCAGAGACCTTCGCCTTGCTTAGTCAACTAGATTTAGCCAAGGCCCAAGTCAATCAAGAAACTATTGATTTTACAAAAAAAGGTTAATACATAAATTGTAGACCTCTCTATAGTCAGAATTATAATTCGATTCCACATTTGAAATTAGCTACTGTCATTTTGTAAAATAATGATACCACACGTCATAATAGTGTAGTGATGAACACAAAAATCGATAAACAATCGCGATTTATGTTTATGTAATCATAATATTGGTGTGCCAATTAAATACTAAATTATTGATTTTTATAAATAAATACATAATTATTTATTAATTAGTAACCACTGCTTTATTTTATAAAAAGCTAATATTTTTGTTTTCAGGGTTCCGTACCAAAATGGTAAAATGGAACCCTTATGGTGCGACTTTCTCCGTCTGTCTGTCTGTCTGTCCGTCTGTCCGTCCGTCACACTCGATTATTTCATTAACTACCGAAGCTATCGACATGAAATTTGGAATAGTTGTGTATATTAGTAGCCCAAAGACACTGGAATTAAAAAAAATTGGAAATTATTTTTGTTCTTATTTAAAAAGGGGGGAAAATCTGAGGGTTGAAATTTAAAAGTGAGATAACTGTACTGTGTGGGGTATCATATGAAAGGGTTTACTTTGCACATTCTAAAACAGATTTTTAATTATTTTTAGTTATGATAGTTTTTGATTTATCGGGGAAAATGTCTAAAAAAATACCGTTCCCCCCCCCCTTATCTCCGGAGTTTACCAATCGAAAAATTTGAAATAATTATGGTCTAGGAATTTACGTATATTTTACAGGAAAACTATAGCCAATGCTCTACCTAGCATAGTTTTTTTGATATTAACAATAAACCTCTACAAACAAAGTTAGTCTTGCGGTTCATTGACAAAGGTAATTATTTATTAATAATGGTACGGAACCCTTCGTGCGCGAGTCCGACTCGCACTTGCCCGGTTTTTTTATAATAAAAACAAAACTTATCTGCATTGGAAAACCAAATTATTAAAGAAAACTCTCAGATCCTTAATAAAATTAATCGTCATAACCAAATTATCCGTTCAGAAATATTTTATTTCCTGATATAGGTACTTAGTTTATATTAAAGTAGTAGTTGTTTAGATATACTACTAGGTATAAACGAGAGGAATATTCTATTTCCGTATCGAATAATTTCGCAACGTCACTATTTAGCACTTGTCATATCTAACATTGCAACAACTGAAATTGTCAAATCTGCAATCGAATTAAAATTCCGATTATAGTTTAATTTAATACCTACGTAACTATTTTCATCGTAAAATTAGTCCGAAAGGAGTTATTGTCAAAAACTGTGTTTGAGCGCTATTTTTCCAATATGGCGGCGCGAGCGGCAAAGATACGAAGTGGCAAAGTGAAAATTCGGAAAGAGCACGTCGAAATTTTAAACACACCAGTTTTCAAAACTCCCGAGAAACTTTCCAGGTACTTAACCCCCTTTTTGAGCACCAAATTACCGTATTATTGTTTATCCATAACGAGAACTTGAGTAAAAGTCAAACGTGTATCTAAAGGTTCACAATACTCGACTGATACGGGTGCCGCCCGCCGTCCACGCAGCAGTAGTTAAATATCTCAGGCCACGTGACAAGTGAGCCAGGCCAGTCACTTAAGATATGACAAAACTCTACCACCGGTTCGGAAAATATTTCTACTAAAAAAACCGGCAACAAAATAAACAGTTGCTTTCCAAATTTAAACAAGAGGAGTCGAGTTGCGCGCTAATTTCTTTGCAAAGAAATCTGTCACTTTCAGCGAGAGCAGGTAGGTGACCAGCCACGGCTGAAACCTCCCGGACAGACCAGACCGAAGTCAATTTAAAAAGTTGTTGGGATAGTTTAATGTCCTCCCGACCGAATTTCGGCCACGGCAGCCAATCTCCTGAGAGATTAGCCATCTGCGCGGGAGATATTATAGTGCACAAGTGTGTGCGCAACCACAGGTGCACTCTCTGTTCCTTTTACTCTCATAGCCCGATGGGACGGTAAATCCGACACGACCGGTGAGAGATCAGGCGCAGGACCTGCGGCTTAACGTGCTTTCCGAGGCACGGGGGTGAAACACCGCCAAATTCCTAACTCCGGGCTAGTACTGAGAATTTCTTGTCAGAAAAACCCAATACTTGTTGTGACCCGACCCGGGACCTCGTCGGCCGCAGTCGAACATGCTAACCACTACAGTACACCAACGAGGCAGTCAAAACGTTGGGATAGTTTATTAAGGACTAGATGATGCCCGTGACTTCGTTCGCATGGATTAAGTTTTTTGATGCCCGCGGGAATTCCTTAATTTTCCGGGTAGCCTGTGTTCTTCCCCGGGATGTAACCTACCTTCATCATCAAATCTTAGATCATCAAAATCGGTTGAAATGATGGGCCTTTAAAGCGTAGCAGACAGTCAGACAGATAGACAGACAGAAACTTTCGCATTTACTAAGTCAATGCATTTATATTAGAAGGTAGGTACTAGATGATACCCGCGACTTCGTCCGCGTGGATTAATGATTTTTTTGATTCCCGCGGGAACTCTTGAATTTTATAAGTAAGTATAATTACCATAACAAGTGCACAAAATGTCTTATTGGAAGCACCGTAGCAACCCAGAATACATATTAAGAATATGGTTAACCCAACAAAAAACATCTTCCAGGGCACCCATGACGGCATATATAATATCAACTGGTCTCCCATCGGCAGCTGTTTTAACAGCGTCGTCAACTTGAACGAGAAAGCTACGCCGAGTCCAATCAATAGCAGGCTGAAAATCTGTAATTCAGGAAAATTTTATAGCATTAATTTCATTCACTGCAGTATTTTAAAAGTTTGCAATAAGTACTACAGTCCCTCGTCCCTACAGACTGCCTCGTTGGTCTAGTGGTTAGCATAGTCGACTGCGGATCACGAGCTCCTGGGTTCGATTCCCGGTCGGGCATAAAAAGTTAGGTATTGGGTTTTTCAATTAAGAAATTCTCAGTGCCAGCCCGGAGTTGGAAGTTGGCGGTGTTTCACCCCCGTGCCTCGGAGAGCACGTTAAGCCGTCGGTCCCGGTTATTATCACTAACATGATAATAGTCGTTAAAGCCCGCCAACCCGCATTGGAACAGCGTGGTGGGTCTAAGCTCTAATTCCCGCTCTTCTATGAGAGTGGAGGCCTGTGCCCAGCTGTGGGACGTTAATGGGCTGTAGTGATGATGATGATGATGACTACAGTCCCAATGAGAACGGAATGTCGCGTCGCGTCGTCGTCGCGAGGCCAGCAGGGCGACCGCATAACTTTTGCATCAATCATTGATACATCACAATCACCTCCGATTGGCTGAATTTATGGTATTCTTGCTGCGTCATTGGATTTCGTCCAATAGTGAAAGAGTGTTATCCAATCAGAGGTGATTGCGATGTATCAATGATTGATGCAAAAGATACGCGGTCGCCCTGCTGCTTCGAGCGGATTGTCGAATTCTGCAGCAGTGCGACCGCGTAACTTTTCTGCATCAATGCCAAAACATGGTTTTCGTTTCGTATCATTGAGACTGTCCGTAAAGGATCGTTGAGGACAAAAAACGTTTTGACATTGATGCAGTAAATATTCGATAAAAATAATTGCTGCAGGGCGACCGCGTATCTTTTAACTGAATTTGCTGATTGGCTGAATTTATGATATTCTTGCTGCGTCAGTGGATTTCGCCCAATAGTGGAAGAGTGTTAACCAATCGGAAGTGATTGCGATGTATCAATGATTGATGCAAAAGATACGCGGTCGCCCTGCTGCTGAAAATTGATATCGCAAGACTTTTGAAGTAGGATGTCGTAGGACCACGACAAACGTTACGTCAAACTAGGCTTTCATTGATACAAGGCAAGAGGTGTTTTTAGCGGTGACATAAGATAAGGTGTCCGTTAATCGTTTTACTACTCATTAACTAAAATTAATATAATATAAGGATTTAAATAGCTCGAATACATACCTACTTATTTGGTAAAAATAGAAAATACTATTATTTCAAGCAAGTAGGTACCTATGAAAGATTGAAATGGCTTCAAATATTATTTAATTTAAGACATTCTATTAATAATTTAGCTTTACCATGGCTATACCTATGTATAGGTACCTAATACCCTAGTAAAATTTAGGCCAACTCACGCTACTAAGAAATATAATAACTGTACGACAAAATACAAATACATAATAATGCCATTCAAGTAATAATATTTCATCAATCAAATAATCAAATCAAATCTTACTTCTTACTAATATTATAAATGCGAAAGTTTGGATGGATGTATGTATGTATGGATGGATGGATGGATGTGTGGATGTTTGTTACTCAATCACGCCCCAACAGCTTAACGGATCAAGCTGAAATTTGGCACAGAGATAGATTATAGTCTGGAATAGCACATAGGCTACTTTTTATCCCGGAAAATTAAAGAGCTTCCGCGGAAACCGAAAAACCTCAATTCACGCGGAGGAAGTCGCGGGCATTAGCTAGTTATTGATAACTTTAAAAATATAAGTTAATATATGTACATTTTTTTTTAATCCCTAATTGAAAACAATAACAATAGAACTTAAAGCTAGCGAGCCTAACCGAATTACTATTTTAAATCACTTTCCTGATCCTTTGCGCAAAAAATTATGATATCTGTGGTACTAAATGAAAATATCCATAGACAATTTCAATTTTCAGTATCTCGAGATATTTCCAACGACCTCAATTTACATAGACGGGCCCTGTCGAACAAAGAATGTGGACTTATGTTTAACAACGCCATCTAGTCTGAAAAGCGGGAACTTTCTTGCAACATATGCGCCATCTTGAAAACGTATGACTCGGTCATAGATTAGTACAGATGCGCTTGTCGAAAATAATACCTACATGAGTGTACTCTCTGAGGTAAACGATAAATGTTAGTATGACGTTGTTATTTTTACCACTTTTTGTTACCAGTTTCCTGGAAAACCATTGAACCGATTATTATGCGGTTTTTTGCATTAGATATAATATGTAGCTTGTGAGAAGGTTCTTAGATATATTTAAAGGT
This sequence comes from Erebia epiphron, assembly GCA_963932025.1. Lineage (NCBI taxonomy): Eukaryota > Metazoa > Arthropoda > Insecta > Lepidoptera > Nymphalidae > Erebia > Erebia epiphron. The sequence continues at coordinate 26,100,748 of OZ009948.1, forward strand.
CAAAGTCCACACAATGGGGCACTGCAGTTCGTCGTGGGTTTTTTAATTTAATTATTTGTTAATTGTTGATACTGAAGTTTTGTCGAAAAATTGACAGAAATAAAGTCATTTTTAGGGTTGCGTACCAAAATGATAAGAAAACAACCCTTGTGGTGCGACATGACTGTCCGTCACACTTAGCATAATTCAGTAACTACTAATGCAAAAAACTTGAAATTTAAAATAATAACAGCTAAAACAGTTTAAAATAATCCTCGCCAAACCTTATTGCAAATGAAAGAATTCAAAAATAATTATTTGTACTATTATAATAAAAAGGGATTGGAATGGGAGAGGTGAAAGAGTACTGATGGATCGAGTCACAGAAAAATACTTCATTTGAAATTATTTTATTTTATACATTTCTAAGTATGCTACTTGCCATCAAAAGAAATATTAATAGTTATTTTAGATAAATCACTTACACAGTTTGCATTTAAAAATACGATTAAGTAATAAACACTTGTAAGTAGGTAGCTGTACATAATAGGTACTGAACAACTTTTGTTCAACGAAATAATAAAATTCTGAATTTTGAATAACTTTTTATTTTTCATCAAATATCAATCAATCAAATCAAAAATAATAATATATAATATATATAAATATTATGAATGCGAAAGTTTGGATGGATGGATGTATGGATGTTTGTTACTCAATCACGCCCCAACGGCTGAACGGATCGGGCTGAAATTTGGCACAGAGATAGATTATAGTCTGGAATAGCACATAGGCTACTTTTTATCCCGGAAAATTAAGGAGTTCCCGCGGGAATCAAAAATCCTCAAACCACGCAGACGAAGTCGTGGGCATTCGCTAGTACAAAATAAAAATTATCAACTTTAATAAATAAAAACCCTTTATTTATTGAAGTTGGTTAAACATTAAACTCACGTCAATAACTAATTTTATCATATTATTACAATAGCATAATATTGCGTCTCGGAAGGTATTAATGCCTACTGTCCGTTCTGCCCATCTATGCATTAACTAATCTTGGTTGCACTTTTTTAATGTACTGGACTGGACTATTCTAGGGCTGGAACCCAAAGCCGTAAGGCCAGTTAGTAAAAAAAAAAATATCATACAGTTTGCCGCGGAAATTAAATGATTGCGAAATGGATATAAATATTAAATAGGAAGACTAAATAACGTTTTCTTGGAAATGTATAATTGTGAATTGAAACACTTACCTTAAAATAAAAATAATACAGTGCCAAACTAATAAGACTTTAGATGTTAACATAATAACAAATTATCTACACGATGAGCGACCGTGATCGCGCTACGACGGGGACAAAGACAGGCTTATGACAGGTTATAGGAGCGCGCTCTCATAGTTGGTCGCCCGCCATTTTTCTATGAAAGGGCCCATCTAGTACTTACATATATATCGATGGATATTTCTATTGATTGCATCGTAAAAAGAAAATTTACTAACAAAAGCGCATGGCTTCATAATAGAGTATTTTGTAATATTAATATATCAAAAAAGAAAACCAAATAATAAATAGAAAATCACAAGATACCACAGACTAAAATATTACTTGGTTAGAGATAGGTAACGCAGTTTAATTTGGAAGACTGCGATGTCGATTTAAATTGCTAGGTTACCATAGATACCTATTCAAATTAGTCTGTTTATAAGTAGGTTTGCAGTTTCCACCAAAATGTCGATATTCAGCGTTATAGGTACCTTCAAATCAAGAGTGAATAGGCAACTTCTATGCAAGCGCACTCCACCTTAGGTTGCATCACCACTTGCAAGCAAGTCTGATTGCAGCCAAGCGCTAGCCTATATATTTAAAAAAAAAAAAGTTCGTGACTAGTACAGGGTTTGCACTTTGCGACCCATTGCTACAGTCCTGAAAAAGCAATAGCCGGTTATAAGGACTGTAACAAATAAGATCGACAGTTTTTAGCCGGTAGGGCTGAGTTACGCGGTCGCATGATTTTCTCGTGAGTGAGAAATACCGAGCGATAACGTACTCGCCAAAACTGTTTTTACATCGCCCATTGGTTATATGGTCGATGTGTTTTTACAACGAATCGAGTGTGGACTATACCTATGTACTTATTTTTCAAAAAAATATAAATATCTAGATTTTTTTTATTTTTCACCAATATTGTTTTTAAAACACGTAATCAAAGATCGAAGTGTCAATTCCCCAAATAGGTTGTAAGCATGTTGTAGGTAACTTTTACAAATTCTGAAATGAATAACGTTTTCAAATCGCATAAAGCATACTCTTTGATTATATATAAGTATCAAAGAGCACACTCTTAATTGAGGCGCTGTGAGCTCACGACATGAAAAACACAGGCGCGCGGGGGTGAAATCGAGCAAGCGCATGTCGCAAAAAATGCATGAAATACTTTGTAAAAAAAATATTTACTTTTCAATACAAATGAATCCGACAATGTGTTTGATTTGGAAATACGAATTTTATCATATATTTCTAGAGCTAATTATTGGTTTCAATAAGGAGAAAAATTGTTTTAAAAGGTAGGTAAATTAAGAGGTATGTTAAAATCATCGAAGTGTAACGCATTATTAGTCTAAGTTTAAAATAAATTTCAATGCAGAGATTTATTTAAGTTGGTGAGATGCGTCAATCACTGCTCAAAGGTCTTGAAAACAGCAAATTATTTTCACAAGCATACATTATGTCACCGTTTAATGGATACACTGCTTTTAAAAACCCCCTTTTACACTACACAGTGCCGTAGGTAATGAACGACTGACAGCCTAACGGTTTTAATTGCTTGCGACAATATTATATTTAAAACGGTGATGGGAAATATTGTGAGGTACCGTCAAATGCCCAAACTTTTCACGGATTTTCAGGGCGTTTCCTCGTGCTCCTATTAATTTGTCCTATTGATGGGAGCACGAGGAATAGTTGGAAATGATTTTCATATCATTGGACTTTATCATAAACTAGCTGATGCCCGCGACTACGTCCGCGTGGATTGAGGTTTTTCGGTTCCCGCGGGAACTCCTTAGTTTTCCGGGATTAAAAGTAGCCTATGTGCTATTCTAGACTATAATTAAACTATCTCTGTGCCAAATTTCATCCAGATCCGTTCAGCCGTTGCGGCGTGATTGAGTAACAAACATCCATCCATACATCCATACATGCATCCATCCAAACTTTCGCATTTATAATATTTATTTGATACACCGATTATTATCTCTGACATTTTAAAATCTATAGGTAGGTACCTTTTTCTGAGCAAATAAAAATTTATTAATACTCATGCAACTTTTAAACAGTTATGAAGGTACTGTTTCTTGTCTGTTGTTGTTTATTTTCTTCTACTCTCCTATTTTTTCTATTCTACACTTCTCTTTACTTGCTTAAACCTACTTAATTCTTCTTATTATTTTCTAGTCTTCCTGCTCTGTTCACCAGCTTCATACATACGGTAGGGGAGACCAGGGATGAACGTAACATTTTCAATTTTCTCGTAATATCTCACAGAGCTTGTTGAATATCCAAATTCTTAACAGTACATAGGATAGATTGGTCTTTCAGGTATATTTTCAACCGACTTCAAAAAAAGGAGGAGGTTCTCAATTCGACTGTATTTTTTTTTTAATGTTTGTTACCTCTGAACTTTTGACTGGGTGGACCGATATGGATTTTTTTTTTTTAAAAGGGCATACTTCCCATGTGGTCCCATATAAATTTTATCGAAATCGGTCGAGGGGTTTTTAAAATATCAACAATTAAATAAGTACTTTGTATAGCGTGTGCTTGTTGTTGTAAAGTTGGCGCGGGAGTTTGAAGTCGGTTGTTTAAAAAGAATTTTTTATATTAAATTATAACATTAGCACAAATGCAACTGATGTTATAGATTTTGAGAAAAACTACCAAATAAAAAAGTGGAATTTGTTACAACCATCCCTATCCCTAGGGTTGGTTGTAACAGTGTTTACGGGTTGGTTGTAACATTACAAATAAAAACGAAGTTACTTTCATAACCAACATAATCAGCCTTTTATGTGTTACATAATAGTACGGGACTAATAAACATTGACCCTAAAAAAAAAATGTAAAACTGATTTTTGTCACAAGTGTTCCTTGGGGTCTGGGAAGTACCTCTTAAAAATTCCCCCCCCCCCCCCCCCCCCTAGGCCGCGGGCGTTCCCCCCCACCTCCCCAAACGTCACCCCAACCGTAGTTTTTTGTAATTTTCTCAAAAAATATTAGTGCTAGAAAAAAACTTTCTGTGGCGAAAATTATCTTCATTAAATTATCTACAAAATAATATCATAGTTCATTTCGATAAGACTAATAGTTTCGGAGATATGTTAACCCTTTGTGCATGAAAAGAAAATATTTTGTATGTATGGCTTTTTGTAATGTAGTTTCTTGTGATTTCCATAAAAACTGACAGAGCTACAAAAATGTTGTCTGAAGCAAAATGAAAGTCTATTAAATTAGCTATAAAATGATATTTAGTTTATTTTGATAAGAGTAATAGTTTTGGAGATAAAGCTACCTATTGTGTAAGATAAAGAAAATAATATGCAAATACCGTGTACGTTGTTTTTACACTAGCGGCACGCTATGATGGCCGGTTTGACGTTTGTCCGCATGAAGTTCCGTATTAATTGATAACGACTTTGAAGGAAATAATTGTATTACTTTATTGACGATAGTGATGTGCAGAGATTCATAAATTTTATCGAATGTAGTTTTAGGTTTAGGACTCAAAATTTATTTATTAAATTGATTTCTAACCGGCCATCATAGCGTGCCGCTAGTTTAATTTTCGAAAAAAAAATTACAGAGTTAGGAAGTACTGATTGAAGCAGTAAGAAACATAGTTAAATTACCTACAAAATAGTATGTAGTTCATTTTGATAGCACTAATAATTTCGGAAATATACCTGTCATAGTTAACATGAAAGCAATATTGCTCAAAATTTTATATGTTTTCTGTAATTTCTAGAAAACTATTAGAGCTAGGCAAAAAACTCTCAGAAAAAAGAATAAACACCATTTAACCAATTATTTAAAAAAAAATAGTTTATAAAGATAGGACTAATAATTTAGAATATATATCCATGTATAGTGTACGAAAAAAAATAAAAAAATTGCTAGAATCCTATGTTATTTGCAATTTGCACAAAAACTATTAGAGCTGGAAAAAATCCTCGAAAGAATAATTAATTTCACTAAATTACCCACAAAAAAGTCTAATGGTGAATTTAGATAGGATCCATAGTTCGAGAAATATGGCAACCTATATTCCAAGTTTTTTTTTTGTGTTTTCAACAACCGTGGTTATATTTTGAATTTTCACAGAAACTACTAGAACTAGGAAAAAAAACATATGAAGCAAAAATAAACTTCATTAAATTGTCTTCAAAAAGGGGAACGCCCGCGGTCTAGGGAGGAGGAATTTTTAAGAGGTACTTCTCAGACCCCAAGGAACACTTGTGCCAAAAATCAGCTTTACATTTTTTATTTTAGGGTTCCCATACAACGCTTGGATAAGTAGCCTGAGCTATAAGTATCACATTTCTAGAAAAAAAACAATCTTCTAAAATACCTACTTAATTAAAAATTAGATATCAACCAGACACAAATCACCCCACCTGCCACTGCCGGCCGTAGCCACTCCATTTCCTATTTCACTTTACTTTATTTCTATGATATCTCATAAGATATTCATCTAAATTAAATGGTTTATAGGACAATTTTTATCTTGATTAAATACTTGAGATACTAATATATTTATTTTGATAAGGATTAATTTTACGTCGGTAAAACACCTTCGCAATTAAAGCATTGTTTTAGTCCTAGTTTGAAAATCATAAAAGTGGTTAGTTAAAACCTTAAAAGATAGATATATGCTATCTCGGATTTTTTAATAAAACTTTTTGAGAGGAACTTATTCACCATGCATTACTTTTGTATAAAATTTACTATTTACGCAGTTAATTCAGGAGGGGTTCTTGGTGAGTGTACTTTTCTGCGAAGTATTTCTTCTGAAGCCAAATCCATAATTTTTGCAGTAACTAAACCTCTACTGGCCTTTCGATTATAAGTAGGTATATATTAGGCATTCTGGAACAAGAAAATAAGAACCTATGCAATACTTTGAAATATAAAAAGGCACAATAAAACATGCTTTGAGATTTCACGATCATATTCGGGATGAAAGTAACAACTTGTTACTGTCATCCTATCATCATCCATCTAAAATGTTTACCGAATATGGCAAAAACATGCCTATAAACTAAAAATTCGATAGAAATATACCGTTTCAAATGCCAATTAACCCTAGACACCTAACCTTCGTCGAATCGACGAGTACGCCGCATTAATATCGCTATATCTTTTCGGCACGCGCGCCGATCACCGAGTCTTCACTTGTCAATTCAATGTACGCCGAGCTCTTCCGGGTGGCGACAGCGCCTGGCGGGTAAGCGCGCCTCTTTTCGAATTATTACGAAAATAGTCGTCGTTTTGACGAATGGTTAGGGTTTGTGTATAATATTTTTATTGGCTTTCCGTGGGAGATGTAAGTTCAGAATGTATATTCCGAATAAACCTGCGAAATATGGGGTCAAGTTAGAGATGCTATGTGATAGCGGCACAAGATATATGATTGATAGTACACCATATCTCGGGAAAGGAACCAATACTAGAGGTGTGCCATTGGGGGAGTATTTTGTAAAAGAACTTACTCGCAGTATTCATGGTACAAACCGGAATGTAACCATGGATAACTGGTTCACATCAGTACCATTGGCGAAGCAGTTACTCCAGCAACCTTATAAAATGACGCTTGTGGGGACTCTACGAGCCAATAAAAAGGAAATCCCTGAAGAAATGAAGAACAATCGATCAAGAGCCGTCAATACATCGATGTTCTGTTACGATGGTCCCCTTACGCTTCTTTCTTACAAGGTAAAACCATCAAAAATGGTTTACTTACTTTCTTCGTGTGATGAGGACGGCACAGTTGACCCTCACACAAAGAAGCCCCACATGGTTCAATTTTATAATAGCACAAAAGGTGGCGTGGATACGTTTGACCAAATGTGCTCAGTAATGTCTTGCAGCAGAAAAACTAATCGGTGGCCATTGTGTGTTTTCTACGGTATGTTGAACATATCATGTATTAACAGCTATATAATTTACTGCCATAATACTTGTGTAATAGGACAAAAAGTAATGACTCGACGTGATTTTATGAAGAAGCTGCATATGCAACTGGTAGAATCGTGGCTCAAAATCCGTCTGGAAATTCCTACTATGGCAAGACATGTGAAGGACAAGATAATAAAAAATGTGTTAGGAGTGTCCATCGAGAAAGGTCAAGGTCAGCCATCATCATCTAATAATGATCTTCAGCCAGTCGAGGCTGCGAACAGAAAAAGAAAGATCTGTGGCCTATGTTCATACAAGAAAAGACGCATGACAAAATGTTACTGCTCAAAATGCAATACCGCAATTTGTGGTGAGCATAAAGTTGATTTTTGTGTACAGTGCTCTTCAAAATAATTAGTTTTTTTGTGTTTTACAAAGTAATAAGACTATTATAATTTATGTTTGCCAAAGAAAAGAAGGCTATTTTTGTTATGTTTTTTAAAATTTTATATATAAGTAAGTGTCTTTATAATTGATCTCAAAAAGTCTGGTGTTTTATAACTTTAGTATAAAATAAATATTTTCTTACCAAACTACAAATATTTTGTTTTATTTTACTAAAATAATGTATCTTTTACTTAATTAACTATTAAAACTACCGAACAAATACATATTTATATAAAATTACACGGCGCCAAAAACTGTTCGTCAAATCGACGAATGGTTAGGTTAAAAGGGATATATTCAAAGGTTAGGTGTCTAGGGTTAAATAAGATGAATACTTATGCTAATTTACTGACACCTGACACGCAAGCATAAACTTACCGTAATAAAAACAAACGCAGTTGAAAAAAATTTACAAAACTTACTTCGGAGCTATTTTTGCGGCACCTACTCGTTATTTCAAAAACCGTTGGCACAGCGCCGTAAGCGCAACTAAAGATGGGAGGGGAGTTCAAAATGGCACATTTTGGTGATACAGCTTTCAGTGTAGCCAACAACAAAAACTCATTTGTTACGTTCATTCCGTGTTACTTTCATACCTGGTCTCCCTAGTGTTTCTAATAATTAACATAATCTTTATACAAGATAGGGTTTTATTGGAATTTAATCATATCTGGAGTCGAAGCATTATTTGTAGTGAAACAAATTATTTTGGTTCACAGAACCGGATACGAACAAATCACCATAGTCACCGACCCGAAGGAAATTGCCGAAAACCCCGGTATAATATACATATAAGGCTTTAATTATTGTAACACTGAAACGAACAACTCCACCATATAAGTTCTCAAATTTTGGCATGTTGTTAAAAACTGACAAAGTTTCCATTGCTAGACTAGTAAATTGAAAAAGATATTACCTTTTCTTTATTATAGGCAAACATAGGACGCGGCAAGATTAGGGCATTTGACGGTAACGTGTCAGCGTCGGCTACTAGTCAAGTCCAATTCAAACCTCGGGGACCTAGGATTTAACAGGGTTTAAAACGTAGTGGTTATATTCTCTTTGATATGGTTTTAGTTCCTGTGAAATCCTGCGGATCCCCTTCCCTGCCCCATCTACTCATCAATAAATCAGTTGGACCACGAATCTTGTTATCGGGTATTTGAAATAAGTAGCACAGCATGTACTTACCAAGGTGCTAAGTAAATTCATTTCAGAAGCATAGCTATGCTTCCGAAATGCATTCAGCTGAATAGGATTTACCAATACTTATACGAAATATTGTAGGAAGTTTTTAGGTTTCGCGCAGTTTTTCCTGTCCTACCTACCATGAGGTAATCCCACCCGGCTTCGCGCGGATGGTCTTACCTCGTGTAATAAGTATGATAAATGATTTATATTTATTTTACGTAGGACAACTTGTGTCGCCTATGAGAAGTCAACCTCTACCACCCGGTTCGGTAAACTGATTCTACTGAGAAGAGCCGGCAAGAAACTCAGCAGTTGCTCTTTTCATAAAAAGAAAAATGTTACAAAATGTAAAAAATATACAATTGATAATATGTTACATACAATACATGTAACTTATGGTACTACCAGTACTACCTATAACGTTAACTATTGTACTGAGCGCGATTACTTTATTGTTATCAATTGAGGGGTACCGCCTTGCTTCTTCAAACCACTTATTCATCAGATCTTCATGACAATATTTAAGTACATAGTATGAACCTAACAGTAACAGTTGTTTAATGGTGCCTATGGATCACAGACCATACAAACTCGGTGCTATGGATACTACTTATTAAATGCTTCCCATTGACGCCAAGTCATTTGACGTACCTACTCGTAACTTGTGATATAAATAAAAAGATAGAGTGCGAAATCCGTAAGCCTTTTGGCGGCGTGCTAACCCACGAATATCCCTACCCACCTTAATCCAAGTCATTTGGCGTCATGACATTCGGACTGTGAATGTGAAATCCGTAGTAATGGCCTACGAGGTAACTAGGTACCTACTTACTACGTATTTTTGTATACGTATAGTCTACGCCATTGACTTACCAATAATCGATGGTCTACGCAATCAAATGAAATAATCATGCAGAACACTGCGTTTACGCGACAATGTACCTTCCTGCTTTAACAATTGGGTATAGCATAAAAAACCTTACTTCATTTCTGATTTTTTATTGGATATTTATAATATACGTTTTACTCATGATATTTTATCATACTATAAAATTTCGTCGCCTGAGGAATTATTGTTGGGGTCAATTCAGCTTTATTGCCTAGACTAGTAAGTAGGTACATAAAGTCGTTGCCCCATCGATCGATACTTCGATATTCGAATTTATTTGGACTGATGCCGTAAGTGGACAATTTGGGCGTTAATCATTTGACTTAGGACAATGATAAATGATAAATGATTTATTTATTTCATGTAGGACAAGTTGTGTCACTTATGATACGATAGGACTCTACCACCTCATATTAGTGACTTATCGTCTATGGTGAGCTAAACAATGATGCCGCTGCTGCCGTCACTCGTCAAGAGTGGTAGGTAATGAATTCTACAAGCATAATATAAACTGACGCACTCACCATGAACACCTGGTTAAAGACTATCAGCATATATTTCGCTCCATTCTTCATACGGCCCATGTTGGTGATGAACACACAGTAAGCTGGTGTCTAAACAATACCAGCTTCACGAGTAGAGATTGAACTGTTGCGCTACTGTTCACCGATCTCTGAAATCTCTCCGAAGTGTAGGTACTTATTTCGAAACCTCCACTTGTTTTTGAACGGAGATGCTATCACCAACCTGCTAGTTATGCAGCGAAACTTCAAAAGAGCTATACAATGCTATGCAGGGAGATCGTTAAATCAATATGTTTCCTATCAAATAAAATGTATAATTAGTGGTTTTCCTGCTCCAAATATAGAAAATTGTGCGCAAAACCAATTTATCGTAATATAGCTACGTCACTTAAAAAATATATATAATAAGTGCCTTAACTTATAGGTAGAAATAGTTAATAGACCGTACCTATCCTTTCTGATAATGCAGGGAGTGTCTTGAATTGAAATCTGTCTGCATGAGAAGCATTTGAAGATATTCTTGAAATCTCCAAATCGTAGTTGGAAATGTAGTTTTTTTTTTAAATTCATTATAGGCTTACGCTTGACCACAATCACACCTGATGGGAAGTGATGATGCGGCCTAAGATGGGACGCGCTTGCCTAGAAGATGCCTATTCACTCTTGATTTAAAGATACCCGGATTGTAAATGGTGGGAAACACAGTTTTTGGTAGAGTGCCAGACCCTAGCCATGCGAATAAGGAATGAAGACGCAAAGCGCTTCGTGCGTGTGGGTGGAACGTTGACGACATAATATAAACTCGCATGGCATCTTGCGGTACGATGGTAGAAAGGTGAAGGAGGTACAAGATCGAAAAGCTCCTGAGCACACTCACCGAAATATATCCTATAGAATACCGATAGGCCAGCTACCTTACGGCGGCGATCCAAAGTTTGAAGTTTCGCCAGAAGAGGTGAATCTTCGCCAATCAATCTCCTAGCCCGACGATCTACGGCGTCAAGAGCCGCCAGCTGATACTTAGCAGAGCCATCATAAAGGTGACTGCAGCACTCCATGCACGACCGAACTTGGGCTTGGTATAGGGTAACCATATGGCGTGGTGTGAAGTACTGCGTGACCTTGTTAAGTATACCGAGTTTTTTGGCGCCTGTCTTGACTTTCGCTTCGATAGACCTCCCGAAGTTGATGTAAGCCGTGATGTCGAGGCCTAGAAGATCAATGTGATCGGTAATGGGTAAGGATGCATCTCGGAAAGTGGAAGTCAAGACGAAAGGACTCAGTTTCCATGTGAGCAGACACGCCTGCGTTTTGGTGGCGGTAAACTCCACCAATCAATAGGTGGGCGAGTTGCACCTGGCTTAATACCCATTACACCCTGATTAAGTTTTTATAATTAATAATCTTCAATAGATATAACCATTTAAAAGATAGAACTAACCATTTAAAATTTGTTAATTTCATCAATTTCTTTAATTTTTAAAGCATACCTACATAATTAGGTACATTAGATAACTTACTTAGATGTACTAAGTAACTCAATAAAACTTGCAGAGACACAAATCTTTCACCAGTGCACCCGGCAGCGTCTCGATTGGAACAATCTTCATGATTTTCCTTAATTCTTCTTCTAAGTCTGAACTAATCGGACCAGCTTGTTTCGCAGTTCGCAGCATCGTCCTTGCTTTATCAATATTCCGATCAGACATTGCTAGTATTGCTAAAAAGGCCCATCCATCTGCTAGCAATGGTTCCGTCTTCACTGCTGCTGCCGCCCATCTTTCGGCTAACTTCTGTTCCCCAATTTTTGCATATACGCGACTGATAACTAAGGCCGTATGAGGCGATGGAGCAACTTTATGGGCACGTGCGGCCCATTGCAAAGCCTCTGATGGATCATTTTTGAGCACCCCTAAGGCTCCTCGATAAAGTAACAGTGGACAGCTTTCAGCTCCTGCACGATCGGCTTCTAAAAGCGCACTGTTACATTTACCATCCCACCCTTGGAGGCAAGTCAAACAAACTGCTCTCATTTGAGACATTATTGCAGATGGACCATAAAGCTTTATCCCTTGCTCAGTAAGTTCTAAAGCCTTTTCCAATTCACGTTGTAATACAAGCGAAGCAGCTCTTATATAAAAAATATCAACGGTCAATTTATTTCTAGAGCCATACCGCGATCCTCGGGTCATACAACCTTCCTCGACACATTGAAGAAGTCTTTCGCTGAATTTGTAACATCTCAAGCATAGAAAAAATGCTGAAGCGAGCAACATAGGATTTTCAATGTTTAGTGTGGCAGGTATCCAAAAAGTTTCTTCTTCTCCACTCGTTTCCACCCATCGTTGCAGGAACTTTCTCCATTCTCTAGGTAACTCGTACGCTTTGCGCATCTTTCGAGCTGCTACGAAAGCTGCGCAAGTATTCAGATGGTAATGGTGTAATGCATGCATAGCTGCCCAGCCGACTGCTCCCATAGTGCCATCTGAAGTATCACCCTTAACAGCAATGCGAAAAGCCGCAACTGCTATTTCATAACATTCTTCTTTATCATACTGTACGCCTCCAAACGTCCATAATAAGTATCGATTTCTAGTTTGCACACTTAAAGCTTGCAGAAGATAGTTACGCGCTTCAGGATCTCTTTTTTCTTCCAAGCAACGGAGAACCTTTGAAAGCAACACCCTCGGATGATGAGAGGCAGCTGCTAAATTATTTTTAATATGCTGCTCTGCGATCCTCGTGTCTCCAGCTAAACGACTTCTCACGGCAGCAACGCGTGAAGAACAACGTGGGGGTGGCGGTTGCGGTGCAAATGAAGCCGTCACCGCACGTCGACTAGCCGCGTGCTGTGCAGTGACGGTATCTTGCCATTCAAGAAATGAACACTCTCCTGGCGGAAACTGTTTTACTAGAGACCGCATTCTGGAAAGAAGACGATTAGCTGCTGTTCGCTTAATGCTTTGATTCATTTGTACTTTTCCTCTACAGGCAAGACCACTTAACTCTTTATGTACAGTCAAAGCTCCACCTTCTTTCCTTATACGTCTCACATCGAGCGGGGTTTCATCAGGCACGGCATCTACATATAACTCATTCGTAGGTGCAGCGTAACCTTCTGGAGGAGGAAAACCTAACACTTCAAAAAGCGTCGCCATTTTAGCTTTAGCAGTTAAGGGCTCAAACAAATCAAATCTCATTACGATATATGCAGCATGTCCAGAATCATCCATAACAAAATCAGTATCTCGAGCACTAACAACTTTAGCACTAGTCGGAGGTAGTTCCAATAAAGCCCCGTTGCCTTCTGGCAAATTGGATTCGCTGTAGAAAAGAAGTCTCGCGCAAACAGTAACACCATATTGCCCAGGCTCCAACAATACTCCCGCATCGACAAATGCCATGTAACGACCTCTTACGTCAATTTTTCCAACTTTTGGTACGCCTGCTATTTCAATTAGAAACGGAGACGTTAGTCTATCGCGTAGCTCCCCAGAATCAACTAGCACACGTGTCATAGAATTCCAATAAACCGAAGTACAAGTATCAGTTACTAACAGTTCCAAATCGTCTGGAACAAATGTATCTTCACGTGGAACATTAAATGCTGAATTGGCTGCTAAGCCACCATTACTCGCAGAAGCCCATACAACCTTTATGGCGCTCGAAGTACTTATGGACATGCCAAAATGTGCGGCTTGAGGACTGCAGATATCATTTAATCCTATTGCACTTAAATAAACAGTTCCTTCTCTCGCTACTGGAAAACAATGGCCAGAAATCATAGTTAATGTTAAAGGAATTTTATCGTTATACATTTCGCCCTCAGTTTTTGCAGATACTTCTATTGCACAACCTGTGGTTAAACCTGTAACGACATTAATCAACCGCACTTTTGTAAATAGTTCTTGCTCACCCAAAACCAATGGGAACAAATCAACGGTGGCGCCAGCTCGATTGTCTGGACAGAGAAGAGGATCTGCATCTTTTGCTCCTTTACCACCGACAAGACGAACGAGAAAAATTAAAGGTCGTTCAGCCAATAAGCTCTGATAATACGGTTGTTTCAAATCCACTGGAAAACTATCATATTGTAGAGTAAGATTTTCCAGCCACTTGGTTTCAAGAATAATTTGTCCATTAAATATGACCAATAAATTCCAGTCTCCAGGACCAAATCCATCTCCCTTTAAAACGAAAGACAAGCTCACGGGACGCGGTGAACTGAAATCTTTTTCGCTACCAGTACTCAATTTATCTGTAGCTGCAGATTTCTGCGCTTTTGGAGGCATTTTGCTTTTTAGTTTTTAACGGGTTTTTCCGCAGATTTTTATCTGTTTAATGTAAAACAACTGACGGAACATAATATTAATAATTAGTGTTATTCAAAAGCTGTCAAGTGTCAAATGTCTGTTCTCTGTGGTCATAGAATCTGTGGTCAATTGCGGTATAGCATGACTAAACATTTAAGCTACTCCGTACTAGCTAATACATAGGTATAGCCATGGTAAAGCTAAATTCATAGAGGTAGTTTAACCTAACCTCTACCTTTGTGCATTAGAATGTCTTACATTAAATAATATTTTGAAATCATTGCAATCATACCTAATTGCTTGAAATAATAGTATTTTCTATTTTTACTAACTATGTATTCGAGCTATTTAAATCCTTATTAAAAATTAATTTTAGTTAATGAGTAGTAAAACGATTAACGGACACCGCTAAAAACACCTCTTGTGGTGTATCAATGAAAGCGTAGACCACAGAACACATAAACTCCTGGCGGGCGTAGACTGAGAGAGATATAAATGAAAGCCTAGTTTGACGTAACGTTTGTCGTGTCCATAAACGAAATCCTACTTCAAAAGCCAGTTTTTATCGATCCTCAGCAATTATTATATCCATTTTTCAGCAATTATTTTTATCGATAGTTACTGCATCAATGTCAAAACGTTTTTTGTTTTTGTTTTTTTGTCCTTTACGGACAGTCTCAATGTTACGCGAAACCAAAACCATGTTTTGGCATTGATGCAGTCCTATAATGATTGATGCAAAAGTTACGCGGTCGCCCTGCGGAACATACTTGACGTTTTCATATTCATTTGCCCAGAGACAAGTTTAACCAGCATTTGCCTCTGTTCATTTGCCATGTTTACAATTTTATTTTTTCCGTAATTTCGGATTCGGAGTTCAGACTAGGCATTTTATTTTACAAAGAATTCGCTGTAAATTAACTTATTTCAAGTTTCTAATACCTATTATTAAGTTGTACTAAAACTACAATGTTTAGCGATGTATACGTTACTCCACGGCTTTTATAAATATGTTGTTCAAAAAGACGAATACTTTGTGTTGATATTAGGACTTGATAATGCGGGGAAAACGGTAAATATTACAATTTTCTTAAATTACTGATATTCTGGGGATTGCTAAATATATATATATATATATATATATATATTAGGTTCGTATTAAAAAGGAGAAACTGAATAACTGGCATATCAGTGTTTCACCGTCACTGACTGGCTACAGAAAAATGAGATTTTCAGAAGTACCAGCAGGATCTTGTTATACATAACAGCACGTGAAGTCGCGGTCATACGACAGAGACGTTATACAAATAGTACAAGGCATGTCTGGAAAATACTACTCTTTATAGTCAATTGAAACTGTAGTAGTTCTAGAACTGTATGCTCTAACTATAACTTATTCTAATCAGAGAGGAATGTCAGAACTCGGTGTAGAACTAATTTAAGAATATGAAGTTCTAAATTTCCACTGCATCTTTATACCAAGATACTGATAGATAGATAATTATTTGTTTCAGACATATCTGGAAGCTGCTAAAACAAAATACAACAAAAAGTATAAAGCGATGAACCCCAGTCGTATTACAACCACGGTAGGGTTAAATATAGGTAAAATAGATGTAGATGGAGTTAGACTTAATTTCTGGGACCTTGGTGGACAACAGGAACTCCAATCATTGTGGGATAAAGTAAGTTTATACACTGAGAATGTCTACAAACGAATATATTAAAAAAAAACCATATGATGCCTATGACCTACAACTATAATATTATGTATGAACTCTTTGACTTCCTGAATAAAAAGCTTATGTCACTCTCCAAGTCCCCAACTATTCCCATGCAAAAAATCACATAGATCGGTTGCTCCGATGCAGACAAACCAACAATCAAACACAGCTTCGCATTTTTATATTAGTATAGATAAAAAATAAGTACTTACTTACTTTTATCACAATAATAATTTGACTTATTTCATATAACAATTAACATGTTTCATAAAAAGAAACTTTGAATTGAAGTTGAATTGATCAACTTCTTGTCAATATAAAGTGAAGTGCGATAACATGTGGGGTATCTAATCTGATGCATGTTTGGTTGGTCTTTCAAGCTTTTGTTTCCCATGCAGTTATCAGAGCTCTATTTACTTACCCGAAACCAATTGTGATATTCTTTTGTTTTCCAGTATTACGCTGAATGCCATGGTGTTATTTATATTGTGGACTCTTCAGATAGAGAAAGGGTGTCAGAGTCAAAAGAAACTTTTGGTCAGTATCTGTTCCATAGTATATAAGTGCTGCGAGAGCATAGCAGACAGACAGACACTTTCACATTTATAATGTTAGTATTGATTATGCAATTAACAGTTTTCTCTGTTCTAGACAGGATGATCGCGTCAGAGCATCTATCCGGAGTCCCTTTATTGGTGCTAGCAAATAAACAAGACATTCCAGACTGCATGGGCGTGCACACAGTCAAACCCATCTTCAACCAAAACGCACACTTGATAGGCGCTAGAGACATTATGCTGATGGCTACTTCTGCTTTGACTGGGTAAACCTTCTATCCTGGTTTCCTTTTTAAATTTATGTTATCAGTTTATCTGTATGCCCCCTACTTCGTAAGCATGGATTGAGGTACTCCTTCATTTTCTGGGATAAAAAGTAGCCTATGTGTTATTCCAGACTATAATCTATCCCTGTGCCAAATTTCATCCAGATAGAGTCTAGATAATTATAGTCTACTAGATGATTCCCGCGACTTCGTCCGCGTGGACCAAGTTTTTTCGATTCCCACGGGAACTCTTGAATTTTCCAGGATAAAATGTAGCCTATGTCCTCACCCGGGATACAACCTACCCTTGTACCAAATCGGTTGAACAGATAAATTTATTGATTCCCGCGAGAACCTTTGAATTTTCCGGGATAAAAAGTAGCCTATGTCCTTCCCCGGGATACAACCTATCCCTGTACCAAATTTCATCAAAATCGGTTGAACAGATGGGCCGTGAAAGCGTAGCAGACAGACAGACAGACGGACAGACAGTCAGACACACTTTCGCATTTATAATATTAGTATGGATGGATATGGATATGGATTCAATGTGAGCTCAAATATGTACTATGTATTTTTGACTTCATTGTTGAGTTCGAGTCATTATAGTTTTTTTTGTAGTAGCATGGTGCGGGTGACAGGTACAAAAACGTAACTTATTTGTACCATATTGTTGCAATTATAAAATTCAAATCAGTTCAAAAAGAATAGTCTCAATAGGTTTTAAAAGTGTGAATTGGAACCTTATGCATTCTTATGGTACAAAATTTTCTAAAGTTCTATTGACCTGTCACCCGTATGCTACAAGGAAAAAACGTACGAGATAAACATACTAAGGGAGCCAGACGAGAGAACAATTTTTCACTTGTAAATTGTGTAATTTCTGCTGCATTTTGATGCATAATAAAAGTCCGAAACTGCCACACGATAATTAAAACTCACATTTACATTTCGGACTGTTGCAAAAACCAATCCTACTCAAACAAAAAACTTTAATTCTAACAAATGTCTATCTATTAGTTACTAATTCGTAATTTAGTGACATTAAGTTTGTAACTTTTAACAGTTAACATGTAAGTTGAATGTGTGGAAACCCTACTGCAAAGCAACACGGTCAACAAAACAATTTATATCCATTCGGATAGCCAAGCAGCTCTGTCAGCCCTGTCCTCAGTGGTCTTCAGCTCGAGGCTGGTTGAAAACTGCTGGCAACTACTGAACACCTTAGCCAACGTAAATAAGGTGATCCTCCGTTGGGTTCCAGGGCATGCGGGTATTGGCGGCAACGAAAGGGCCGACGAACTCGCAAAGCTAGGAGCTAGGGAGCGGCAAACTGGACCTGAGCCGGTGTGCGGCATACCTAGGAGCCTAGCCAACCTTACCCTGTTGACCTATTGTTACTACGAAACACTGATTCGCTGGCGAGATCTACCAGGAATGAAACATTCCAAAGCGCTAGTAAAATCCTTCAATAAGAAGGCCGCCTCTGCGGCACTAGCGCTTAGCAGGAAAAACTTGTGCATATTAGTGCGGGCACTGACGGGGCATTGCGGACTGAACAGACACATGTTCAACCTAAAGCTCCGTGAGGCAGATGAGTGCAGGCTCTGCTGTGAGGCGGAGGAAACGCCTCTACACCTCATCTGCTTCTGCCCCGCTTTAATGCACAAACGCAGCCTCATTCTGGGGAAACACACGTTAGACCCTGAGGAGGCAAAGAACATCCCGGCCAAAAAGCTGCTGCTGTTCTTATCAGCAAGCAGTATTGGTCAGGAACTTTAGATGGTGGCGATCACAATAGATCGGAACGGTCAAAGTGATACTGGGCCTCATAACAGAGCCCTGCAGAGCCACATCACCGAGAAGAAGAAGAAGAAGAAGACATTAAGTTTATGGCACACAAATTAATTTACCTATATTTACAACATTCTTATAGATCACAAGATGATTTAAACAGGTTTCTACATAAAAAAATTATATGCATTGTGTAATTTAGCGTTTATGCATTATAAAGGTGTGTCCAAACATCGCGCGGCAATCGTACTTGGCTGCCGCGCGCCGTATGCCGCGCTGTTATTGTATTCGTGGGTATAGTCCTCAACTCCTTACTAGCATGACATGACGTAACTGTATACAAGACACCTGTATGTCCTACATATAATAAATAAATTGAGTATTGAAACGCCACGCGTTGCTGCCGCGCATTTTCCGAGCGTATGTTTTGACACACCTTAATATTTAAATGTTGCTTTAATCCTCATAGTAATATTATAAATGCGAAAGTGTGTTTGTGTGTTGGTTCCTAAACTAGCCCCACAGAGCAACGGTGATTTTATGTATGGTTATAGTTGAGGACTTGAAGAGTGTGTAGGCTCAATTTTTATGCTAGAAAATAAAAGGGTTCTCCAGGGATTTATAAACCTAAATCCACGCCAACAAAGTCGCAGGTATCATCTAGTTTGGAACATGCAAGAGGAATATATTTTTGCATTTTTTTCCAGAGATGGTGTGGACGAAGGCATCCGGTGGCTTGTGGACTGCATAAAGAGAAACAGTGTGGAGAGACCCCCGCGAAATCACGACGATAATTTGTAAATCCGGACGGCTGCGAGTTGCGACATACTTACGACCACAATATTTATTATACCATTGCAGTACCAATGCAATGAATATTAATTATCTTTCCTATTAAGATAATGTTGTGACTCGTCACCATTGTTTTGTACATACAGTATTGACGTTTGAAAATTAAAACATATACGAACTGTGCGCTTGTGTGTACTTATTGCTGTCCTTTTTTAGTGATAAATACTTTTGATAAGAGATACGTTATAACTTGATATTTGAGGAGCACCTGTACCTGATAAAATACTGATAAGGACAGTTTGCACCGTCGCGTCGTAAACTAACGTGACATACTTGTGATATGTTCTAGTGATTGTTTTGTTGTTGGTGCCAACTGCCAATACATAATTTATAACCATGGCTTATCCCATGTACGAGGTTGATTGGAGTGTTCTACCCCCTGAACAAAATAGAAGGTAAGTGATAATCTGAAAGTTACGACTATATAAACGAAAAATGCGTATGCATTACTCCTGAGAGTCAAGATCATGGTCAACATATATAATATTTATGTATTTAAATTATCAATTGAGGATAGGTATAATCCAAGAGATATTTTTATTCCACGTCGCGGTTTGAAAAAGGAGGAAGGATGCATGCATGAAGGAAAGAACCAAAGCAGTATTGTCAAAGATAAACAATAATGTTTTTACTTTTATTAATAAATCTTAGGTTTTTTATAAATATTAATAATTAAATAAACTATAATATTAAGTGTAAATTTTTTTTAAAGTACAATAGTAATTTATGTACACAGCTTGACTAAAATCAAACGTCATCTGCGAATGAAGGAACGAGCTACTGCGTGAGTGAATTGTCATGTCTGAGTCTGTGTCCTGTGATGTCGGCCTGCGGCCATGTTGAATTTCTCGCAAAACGCAGGATATGTCAGCTGGCGGTTTGCCGTAAAAATCTCTAAAATCTATGTTAAAATATTAATTCGTTATGTTCCCAGTGATTTACTATAAATTTCGATGTTAAATCTCATACTTGAGATGATACTTTAGTTTTGTTTTGAAGTGAAAATATGATATTATTGTATAAGAGGTGGCATACGATTTCTCTTGCATTTTTAAGGTTTGCGACAAGATAAAATGGTTTTAGGTCTGACTAAAGTATCTTAGTTAATTGTTTCATTTTCTTAAATTATCATTTTTAAGTGATTGGAAGTGTTAACCTTCCGGTAAAGTTGGTTTCGTGTCATAAGTTAGTGCACCTGTCAGTCGAAGAACGATTACCTAAGTATTATCCTGTCCCACAATTTCCAAGGAAGATCTGAATTTCTTTTGACCTCATTGAAGAATACAAGATGAACGGCTCTGACTCTGGGTAATTACTTTATTTCCTTTCAATAATTAAGTTAATAAGAAGTTTACTTGTTAAGCTTAACTAGAACTTAGGCCTCAATTGTTCATAGTTATTGAACCATTATTAAAAAAATATATAGAGGTATCCTCATTTAAAAAATGTTTGCCAACAGAAAAACTTTCTACTGCTTACAATCAAAAAGGTCCTTTTTTTTGAGCTGAGTGTTTTTTTCTCTAAGTTAAGATACTCAAGGGACCAGGTATTTTTTTCAACAGGACAAAACTGAGTCTGATTGGTAATTAAGACTTTTCCTAAATATTGTGCAATCCAAGATATATGGCAGCAACTAACAAAAGCAAGACAGGATTTTCTTAATTTTGGCACCTTAATGATTCATTTGGAGCCTTTTGTGAACAAGTACTTAGTATAATTATTGTGATCATTAGTATTCATCGACTTCAAAATATTAATAGTTAATACTACTTAGAGATGATTATGGTTTTTGAATTCCTGCGGGTAATCCTTACCCGCAGGAAGGAGGAGTAGATACAGGAGCTTACACTGAATTTTGTTTCTATTGATGTAGAATGGGCTTAATGTGAAAATGATTGCTATACTATAACAATCTCAATAATCTTTGATTGGATAACACTCATCTCTATTGGAAATCCATTGTCGCAGCAAGAAAACCATATGTTTAGCCAATCACAACAATTGAGACTGTAACAATGATTGATTTTAAATTTTATTAGATTTTAAATTATAGGCCACTGATCTCACTATATTATGAAACATGATATCAGAGACAGCTAGGATTTTATGTGGTTTTGAACTAGCCTTGTTATTACCTATGTGGTTGTTTTAGTAAGGTTTTAAACTTATTTATTACTTAGTTACTTTAGTTATGAATCTGCAAATCATTTTTGCTAACGGTAAGTAAGTACTTACTTACTTAACTGATATTCTCATTTCTCAACAACAATTATCTTCTATATCTAAATATTATAAATGCGAAAGTTTGGATGGATGGATGAATGTTTGTTACTCAATCAATGGATCTGGGTGAATTTTAGCACAGAGATAGATTATAGTCTGGATAACACATAGGCTACTTTTTTATCCCAGAAAATTAAAGAGCTGAAAGAGAGAACCAACAAACCTCAATCCTTGTGGACCAAATCGTGGGCATCAGCTTGTTCTCAATAAATATTTTTGACGACCTCCGTGGCGCATTGTGTAACGCTGTTGCCTTAATGTGCGGAGGTCCCGGGTTCGATCCCCGGCAGGGTCAATTTGGGTCAATTTATAATTTCTGAATTTTCCCTGGTCTGGCCTGGTGGGAGGCTTCGGCCGTGGCTAGTTACCACCCTACCGGCAAAGACGTGCCGCCAAGCGATTTAGCGTTCCGGTACGATGCCGTGTAGAAACCGAATAGGGGTATGGGTTTAATATAACTTCCATGCCCCTACCAGGTTAGCCCGCTACTATCTTAGACTGCATCATCAGTTACCATCAGGTGAGATCGCAGTCAAGGGCTAACTTGTAGTGGATAAAAAAATAAAAAATTATAGGACTTTAACTCACAAGCTTTAAGATAGTTAGCAATCCTTCAAAATTGTTCATTTTACTATGGAGACTTACTAAGTTGTTTATTAGAGCTATTTAAAGTAAGTACTAGCAGTAAATTTAGTTGTGCCATTGTGAAAAGAAAACAATGTAATAGATGGTATGGTAAACAACATATTTATAGTACTGTGTAGATATGTATAAAAAGTGTAACAATGAGTATGGACAACTGTGTAAATTGATACATTACAATATTATATAAGTATATATTTATTTCTATAATGTGTATAAATTATGTGTATGTATTCCTCATTGACTGAGAGTTCCATAAGGTAGGTGAGGTTTTCCTTGAAATAACTATGCACTGGGCTTACATAATCCCTGGACTTTGACTCTTAGCTTTGATATAATCATTATCAGATGAAATATTGTGCTAATAAACATTCTCTCTGAGTTATGGAGGAAACAAATAGTCCAAACAAAGATCCAAAGTTGTCAAGGCAAGTTTTGTGTACGAAGCAGCACCCTACACAATCAACAGCTAATTTGTCCAATAAACAGATAGTTATTGACAAATATGCTACGAATGACTCCTCTAAATAGTTATAACTATACTCTGTTAAAAATAATAAAGTAGTTACAGTTCAATACAATGGCTCTGTCACTTGCCATATTCATACAACAATAGCTTCCATGACATTCCACTAGGTCCTTAAAATCCCTGGGGTGAGTTTTCCTGAATCAAAAGTAGCCTATGTCACTCAATTAATGTATAAATGTGATGAGAGTTGATGCCAAAAACCACCTCAATCCATTGCCCTGTTATGGAATGTTTGAAGGCCTAACCAACAGACAAACACACTTTTGCATTTATAATATTATTTAAAGTATTATTTAAAGTAAATTGCAAATGTAAAAATATGAATGCCTATTGGTTGTTATAACTTGGAGTTTTAATTCTGAGCCTTTTATTGAGCATGCACTGTAATGTAAATTGTGACAAAGTAAAATGACACCCTCAAAATAAAAATGTCCCAACCCATTGCTAAAGTTTTATTATTGTTACAGGTTTAACCCAGCGTTCAACATTGCCACCATAAAGCAAGTGGTAAATGAGGCCATAGAGAGAGGTGAGTGCACTTCTCATTCACTTACATTAGTTACTTACGTTCTAATTGGTCAGGTAAACGGAAACTTGGTTTCTGAACCAACAAAAAACTTACATTTCTGTTTACTAACTTTTTAACTCCAAACTTGAGCTTTGGGTGTAAGGTTTTGGGTTTAACCAGGTTGTGGCATATATGACACTGTGTATTGTTGATAATGCTTGTCAAATGAAGTTTTCTAATTCTGTAACTGGTCATTTTTTGACCTTCCCTACTTTGGTTGATCTTCCCTACATAAGTTTTAGGCAACTAGATGATGTATGGTTGGATTAAGGTATCTCTTTGAGTTGAGTTTCCTCAATCAAAAGTTTAGGATGCAAGCTCGCTTTGTACTCTTTTTACTCTATTGTTTTGAATTATTAGAACTGAGCTACGACGGTTTAAAATAAAGCTTAATTATTATTATTTATAAATTCATGGCTCCCTAATAATTCAAATAACCAACTTTCTTGCAGAAGCACTCAAAGCACTTGATCTGATATTTAACACTCATCTATTTTAAGTCCTAAGCTTTTAAGCATTGCAATCGCTTTTATTACTAACAATTATCTTATACTTATGGCTATGAGAAACTATTTATCTACGCTTGTATAGCTTGATATTTTCCACACTACAACTTAAAAGGCTCATCTTTCAATGACGTCACACTTTACGGCGAGATAAGGACTGGAGTAATTAGGGTTGACAGCTTCAGTATGATCATCGCAATCACCTCTGGTTGGCTGACACTTTCACTATTGGCTAAAACTAATTTGTGCAGTTAAGAATTAAAGAAAACAATAATAAGAAATGGGGTAAGTCCTCATGTCATAAAGTGTGACATAATAAATTATTGATGATCCTTATGAGTTGAAGCTTAAAATATGTCCTAATTTTTAACTAAGGGTTATTAAGTGGAAACCATAGACTAAAGACAGTTGAAGTTTAATTAACATACTATAATATGTAACATATACCCATACTAGCCGAATCGCCTCGGCTTCGCATGGTTCGTTCAGCGTTCTAAAGACTAAAACTGATAGAAAGATTCTTTAAACCTTTTTACCCATGTCTTTGAGAAATGTTCTTATCTAATTATATGGTGGCAAAACAGCAAAGAATATACCGAGAAGTAATGAGTGAATTTGTACAGAAATTGTTTATAACTCAAACATGATATTTTGCATATAGGTTCTTCCTAATGACTAACTAAGACAAAGAAAGAATAACATTCCAATAATAAGGTATTTAAACAAACCTAAATCCACGCGAACGAAGCCGAGAAAAAAGCTAGTTTTCCATATAACTGTTATCTATTTGTTTCCACCGAGCACCCACCCACGCTTTACAATATTAGTTGTATGTAATTTAACAAAACAAATGCACTGATCAACGCTTTTTTGTGTGTGTGTCGTCCGTAAACAGTCGCGCCGGTTTCAGTGCGGATGCAGACGCCGACGCGGCTCCGGGATCTGATCCGACAAATCCGCGCGGCGAGAACCGCGGCTGAGGAGAGGAGTGTCGTGAACAAGGAGTGCGCGTACATTCGGTCCACTTTCAGAGAGGAGGACAGCGTTTGGAGGTAGGTGGAATTACCTTCTTATATCTATCCGTTTTATACAAAAAATCCGCGTGATTAGAACTGTAGCTGAAGAGAGGAACGTTTTGAAGGAGGAATTCGCGTATATTAGGCCCACTTTCAGAGAGGAGGACAGCATTTGGAAGTAGTTACCTTCTCATATCTCTATCCGTATTATCCAAAAAATCCGCGTGACCAGAACAGCAGCTGAGGAGAGGTTCCTTTTTGAAGAAGGAGTGCGCGTACTTTATTATTATGAGTTGAGAAGTGTTATGAACAAGGGGTGCGCGTACATTAGGTCCACTTTCAGAGAGGAGGACAGCGTTTGGAGGTAGTTACCTTCTCATATCTATCCATAATAACCAAAAAATCCACGTGATCAGAACCGCAGCTGAGGAGAGGAGCCTTTTGAAGAAGGAGTGCGCGAACACTATGTCCACTTTCAGAAAGGAGGATAGGCTATGGTGGTATCTATAAACTCTGTATCTGTATAGCTCTCTTTCCTCGTTTTCAAAGAAAAAAGAGTTTTTTCCGCGTTTTAATTTATATAAGCAGCGCTCAGAACTGCAATGGTGGAATTGAGTGTTGTGCATGAGGAGTGCTATTTACATCAGGTCCAATTTAGAGTAGAGGAACAGCGTTTGCAGGCGAGTATCACACTAATTTCATAGCTCTTGCGTAAAGTTCAGGAGTTTTTGAAAAGACAGCGTGAATACCGCCTATATTGTTCTTTAAAAGTTATCCTTGGCGGATACAGGGAGCTGCAACTAATATCTGACTTTTCTACACAGCTCTTGCCATGTCCTTATAAGCTTTGTTGATCCAATTCGTTCGAGTGATAAATAAACCAAACACGAGCAACAGGGATTTCTATTTAACATCTTAACTTCTGAATCCTCCCCCATAAGTCTTCTATATTATGACCTGTCGTTTTTCGACCCTAAATTTCCCAAATGTTTCAGATGTCGGAACATCGCGAAGCTCCTATACATTCATATGCTGGGCTACCCAGCGCACTTCGGTCAGCTGGAATGCCTGAAGTTGATCGCAAGTCCGCGGTTCACGGACAAGCGGGTGGGGTACCTAGGAGCCATGCTGCTCTTGGACGAACGTCAGGACGTACATCTCCTCATCACCAACTGTTTGAAGAAGTAAGCAACTTTTTAAAAAAAATTATAATGAATCACTTTTGTATTTTCCTAGGGATTTAATTTTGGCTACCCAAGCGCAGGAGATATTGCATTCTCTATTCCCTTCACATACAGCCAGACTAGCTGATGACCGCGACTTCGTCCGCGTGGTTTAAGTTTTTTTGATACCCGCGAGAACTCCTTTATTTTCCGGGATAAAAAGTAGCCTATGTCACTCTCCATGTTCTCAACTATACCCATGCCAAAAATCACGTCTATCCGTTGCTCCGTTGCGGCGTGATTGAAGGACAAACCAATAAACCAACAAACAAACACACTTTCGCATTTGTAATTTTAGTATGAAGTATGATATGATAGGACTGCAATCCTACAAGACTGAAGAGAGTCGCAGGACCAACGGCTCTTTGAGGTATGGCAGTGTAATACCTACTTCCCAACGCTGGGCTGATAATGAGGATTTTAGCTAGAGCTTAGAAAAATTGGTAAAACAAAACTGAAATATACAATACAGAAACGTTATTAACGTGCGGTTCTTTGAAGCGAAAAGAAGCCCTTCGTGTAGGATTACTGACGTTTAATTAGTATCTGTTTACAATAGATATATAATTTTATTCATTGTTAGGTTGTTATTATCCATACTAATACTATGAAAGCGAAATATGAGTGCCTGTCTAAAAAAACCGGCCAAGTGCGAGTCGGACTCGCGCACCGAGGGTTCCGTACAAAGTACAAACCTGTAGTAAGTTTTGAATTATTAAAAATATTTTTATTATATGATGTAACTAAAAATCATGCTGTTCGCAATTTTTCCTTTAACTGTGCTATAAGACGTTGCTTCGTACCAAATATCTCATTTGTCAATATTTGAGTTGATTGAATGAAAGGTAAATTGCGGTTTACGATTTATGACGTATTAAAAAAAAACTACTTACTAGATCTCGTTCAAACCAATTTTCGGTGAAAGTTTGCATGGTAATGTACATCATATATTTTTTTTAGTTTTATCATTCTCTTATTTTAGAAGTTACAGGGGGGGGGGGGGGGGGGGGACACACATTTTACCACTTTGAAAGTGTCTCTCGCGCAAACTATTCAGTTTAGAAAAAAATGATATTACAAACCTCAATATCATTTTTGAACCTATCCATAGATACCCCACACGTATGGGTTAGAATTTAGATGATAAAAAAAAAAATTTGAGTTTCAGTTCTAAGTATGGGAAACCCCCAAAATTTATTGTTTTTTTTCTATTTTTGTGAGAAAATCTTAATGCGGTTCACAGAATACATCTACTTACCAAGTTTCAACAGTATAGTTCTTATAGTTTCGGAAAAAGTGGCTGTGACATACGGACGGACAGACAGACAGACAGACATGACGAATCTATAAGGGTTCAGTTTTTGCCTAATTTGGCTACGGACCCCTAAAAAGGTACATAATTATAAATTAAAAAATTACTGCGTAAAAATTGGTACGTACATAATAATAATTGTTGTGCTGTTTATCCATTGACTTACCAGTTTATCCCGGAAAATCAGTTTCGGCGGGATTTTTGAAAAACCTAAGTATAAATTAATATAATAAAATGTTTAATTTGACTTGATTAATAATTAGAAGTTGTGATAAATCACCTCTCAGAATGAACAGATTTTCTAAATAAATCCGAACAATCGCCCATATAATGTTATATTACCTATGTTACGAGGTGAGGTACATTCGTGATACCTAAGGACATTAACCTCCTCATAAATCCAACAACATTAAAGCAAGGTTATGGCGCGGTTGTTGACTGAGCGCTCTTAATTACGTGATCCGATCTCGATTTTATATTGCATATATATATTATGTTTTCACACCACTCGCTCAACAACGCCTTATTACATGGCCTGTTATCTAAGGTTAAAGTAAGACATTAAATCCCTAGGGTTATAATGTTGTACTGAAATCCATTATTCCCTAGGGTTATAATGTGATTTGAATTTAGAATCATCGCGCATCTGAAGCAAGATCTGAAGGAAATTCTATTCATTCCAAAGAGGTTTTATTCATAATTCTTTTTGCTATGTATATTAAGTCTAATTTCGGTAAACAGAATGTGTTCTCAGCAGGCGCGGCCAACTCGATTTTTGAAAACCGATGCCGTGGCCCACTAGATTCGCACTGACGACATTTGTTTGTCAAATCGAGTAGGCCACGCCAGCTGAAAGAAGTGGTTGTATCGCGAGGTGTGAAAAGTAGAGTATTCACCGTAGGGGTAATGCTGTATTAATCTTGGGCGCCCCTAATTCCCGCGCTACTCTCAGGATTCTAGATGCAACACCCTCGCTACGCTCGGGAGTTACTCTAAAATCCCTCGTTCCGCTTGGGCCCGGCGCCCGTGACATAATACATCGCATTGCCCCCGTGGTGAATAATCTACTATTATATTCAGTTAAGTATCTTTCCTTATAATAAAGAGTTGACCCGGGCCTCGATTTCGCTCGGTTCTAATTTCTGACAATAATTTCTTGTACGAGTCTATGTTATACAGAAAATTAATTTGCGATGTGTAAGTCTTTAAAAGTAAGTCAGACAGTTTAGATTCGAAGATGCCGGTGACTTTGTTAGTTAGAGTACTTGAAATTGTGAAAAAATATAATTTCGCCATCTGGCGACTCCAGTCCCGCCAGTCTCAGAGAGCGTTTGCGGTTATTTCTCTTCAAAAATATTTTATTAAAATTCCCAAAAAATATACTTTTGGCAATCTGAAGTTTTAGTCACGTATTTATTGAGTTCAATAATACCTGCAAATCGCCAGACAAATAAATATATACCTGGGATAAAGGTGACACGCGATCGTTAACATCAAGGCCGAAATCCAATAGAGTCCTAAAACCGAACACAGCTTAAAACAAGCGTATCCCCCCACCACCACTACATCCCATTAACGTCCCACTGCTGGGCACAGGCCTCCACTCTCATAGGAGAGAGGGAATTAGAGCTTAGACCCACAACACTGCGCCATGCAGGTTGGCGGGCTTTAACGATTATTATCATGTTAGTGATAATAACCGGGACCGACGGCTTAACGTGCTCTCCGAGGCACGGGGGTGAAACACCACCAATTACCTTACTCCGGGCTAGTACTGAGAATTTCTAGTCAATAAAACCCAATACTCAATTCTGGCCCGACCCGGGACTCGAACCCGGGACCTCGTCGGGCGCAGTCGAACATGCCAACCACTAGACAAACGAGGTAGTCTACTAAACAAGCGTATACTTAATACTATTTAGGAAAGACTCGCCTCTCTTTCGTATTTATTATCTACTAGAATTAGATGATGACTTCGTCCGCGTGGTAAGGATTTTTGATTCCCGCGGGAACTCTTTATTTAACGTTCTTTCACAGTGACCTCAACAGCAACACCCAGTTCGTGGTGGGGCTGGCGCTATGCACGCTCGGAGCTATCGCGTCACCAGAAATGGCGCGCGACCTCGCCTCAGAGGTGGAGAGACTGATCAAATCCCCCAACGCGTACATCAAGAAGAAAGCCGCGTTATGTGCCTTCAGGATCATCAGACGGGTTCCCGATCTGATGGAGATGTTCTTACCCGCGACCAGGAGTTTGCTAACGGAGAAGAATCATGGTGAGTCCTAGCGTTTCCTAGATAAAGAAGCGGAGAAAGATTATTGGTGTGTAAGCAGCCTGTCCATGCCACATAGCTATCAGGATCATGAGATGTGTTCCCGATTCAGCTGACAGAGAAGAATCATGGTGAGCCTTATCCTATTATTCTGCTGATCGAAGATAGGCTTCTGGGTTATTCTCCGTGCCTACTGGCGTAACATAATTGCTAGGAATGAAAACAACGACAAACGTATTTTTTTAATAATAGATATCTGCCGGCAATTATAAAAAAGAAAAGCTTAAATACATTCTGTTATTGCTTTTGACTATTTAGTAAATATCCTTTCTATTACAACAAAGTTAACTATCGCGAAGAACGTGATATGTTAATTTTATATAGTTTTAATTAGCATGAAGCAACCAGTTAAACCTGTACTCTTTTATCTTGTCCACAGGCGTCCTTATCACCGGGGTGACGCTCATCACAGAGATGTGCGAAAACAGTCCCGACACACTTAACCATTTCAAAAAGGTAAGCTAATTTCAATCTTATTACTTTTAAGAAAGATATGGTTCATTTTGTGTAGCTTCTTGTGTGTTAGTAGATTAACGTTGTTTGAATAAAAGTGTGTTTGTTGATTGATTAGCTAATATTAATACATAGTTAATACGCTGAAGTAGAGGATCGTGTTTTAAAAAATAATAAAAGTGAATAGGGATGATGGCTATGTCATAAATAGATAATTTTTTAGTGATTATTATTAAACAGAGTGTCTTTCAAGACTTAAAATCTAGGTCTTATGTTAGTTTTAAGTTTGATAACACGTGAAAAGTTGGCCGAGTACGTTGGATTAATGTAATACCAGCCTTTCAAGGGCATATTGCCCAAGGTCCAGGATATAAACGAAAAGGTTCATTTTAGGCCTACTCTTGTACACTCTACCTCTACCCTCTACCTCTCTACGAATAGAGGAAAATACATAGATTGTTTTAAAAATGTAATTATTTAGAACAGTAAAGTAAATAACGAGAAAAAAGTAAATAATGTATTTCAAGTTTTCGATACGTTTCCAAGATGGCAACCTTTAGCCATGGAGAAGACAGTAGGCGCGAAATGTATCAAATGTCATTTCTGACAGTCACTGTCAAAATAACGTGTTTTTCTATTGAAAACGTCAAAAATATGAATCCGCCATTGTTACCCATTCATGACGTTTAGTGTTCCATAACTTGGAAAGATTAAATAATTATACGACTGCCTGAAAAAAGGAGTATATTTTTTTCAGGGTTCATGTATGTATGTATGTATGTATGTGAGTTTGTATATTCCACCATAACTTCTATACGCCTGAACCGATTTTGATAAATGAGGTATCGTTTGAATCTCTAGCTTATTCCGGGTGACATAGGCTAGTAAAATTAAAAAAAATTTGATGGGGTGACCATGGCCCCGCATTAAAGTCTAAAGTTAATATTTTTTTTCGAAAATAAAATTAGCTATAAAATTATCATCTAGAAAATGATTAGTAGATTCCAAAAATATATAACACTATAGTTCAATATCCACTGATTCCCAAAAAAATATCATTTAATAAAAATGTGAATAAGATTCCTTATGTAATTAATGACTGTGGTATCGTTACGTAGTAAATAGTTACGGGATACGGCAGATCAGTCGTATTTATTAATAATTTTAATTATATTCACTTGTTTTACCACTGAAATTACGACGAATTCGTAGATGACCAATGAAAACTGGTCTAGTATTTTATTTTCCTTCATTTCTCTGCTTGTACAAAACTTGACCTACGCCCCATACAGTCTGAACCGTCTCCTTTACGAATATATTATCTATTATAACTTTACATTGTTGCTTGTGCATATGACGACAGATCGCTGCTATACTAATAATTGTCAAGTGAATATATCACTGGCTCACCTACACACTCAAAAGCACAAAAGTTTATTAGTTTTTTTTTTTAATTATTAATCAACAGCATTAAATAATGTTAAGACAGTGGTAACTTAAGTATAATATAAAGCAAAAATGTATTCAGGATCGGAAAAATTAATGTAACTAATTTACCCGTTCCTCGATGTTCTTATCAGTTAGGTACATCTGTACATGGAGTGTTTTTCCGGTCTATTTACATAAAACCTATAGTTATTTGCGTTCCCTGTCGCGCAAATGAATAGTTGCGATAACGTGAACTGCTACAAAATTGCTACGATGTTACTTAAGTCGGAACCTCTTTACTTATCTTAAGTACTTATTAAAGCGTTAAAGTGTAGCAGACAGACAAAAGTGTGTCTACTTAAGTGTTTATTCTTCACGGCTAATCACAAGGGATTAAAAAAATATATCTAAAATAAAACCACGCAGACCTTGTTACGGGTATCTTCTACTACCCAATAACTGAACACATATTAGACATATCAGCCTAGGGAAAGATCCATAGTCATTATGTAAACGATATTGTTCCCGCGACTTCATTTGCATGAGTTCTAGTTTAAAAACTAGTTAAGACCTTCCCTCGGTTGTAACCCCTCACTGTTAAACTTGGTTGAAAACGTAGCAGACAGACAGGCGGATGGACAGACAGACAGCCGACAGGTGGACAAAATAAGTAAAGGTTTCTTTACACAAGTACTTACTGAGCAACTGTATAAAAACAAATGAATTCATTTCTCTTGAATATTGATCGATCTCGTTAGACGGGCTTGAATCAAAAAGAAATTGCCAGTCAAGTTTTAAATGAAGCAAGGCGTGCTTGAAATTTTCAAACACTTTCGCAGTAATAAATCCGCTTTGAAATAATGAATAGGCCCCTTGGGATGGAACTCCAACCTTGGACGAGTAAATACCTACTTCTGACAAAGGTTTTCGTTGCTTATGAGAACAATGTTATCCTTATCCTAAAATTTTAACGCCAAATGAATTTCAGAATTTTTGGAGGCCCTAAGCAGGTCTGATACAGACAAACGCTTAAAATAGAGTAAATGAAAATGTAGTCAGAGATAACTTATTTTTATCTTGGGAAAACGTTCGAGTTTAAATATCTATCATACGTAGAAACTTTATTTTCCACTGAAGTCACGGGTTTTTTTTTTAAATAATTTCTGTAATGGGTGTACGATAAGAAAGGTAAAACTAAACTATCTTATATATAAAATTCTCGTGTCACAATTTTCGTTCCCATACTCCTCCGAAACGGCTTGACCGATTCTCATGAAATTTTGTGAGCATATTGAGTAGGTCTGAGAATCGGCCAACATCTATTTTTCATACCTCCACGCGGACGGAGTCGCGGGCATCAGCTAGTATAATATATATATTAAAATGTATAACGCACGGTAAGTTAAATACGTTTACGTCACGCAGGCTACTGTTATGAGCGGCTGCTACGGCTAGAGCAAGCCTAGATCGCTTATCAATAGACATTGTTTGATTTGATTTCTTTTATTGCGGAAAATGACTTTCCATCTCAGGCGTTCCGGTAATTTAATAATTGCTTTTACTATATAATATTAGACATATATTGCAGAAGTCAGTGAGACTAACAGGAGTAACAGGGATGGTATGAATAGTTTTACTGAACGTATTGTATATTTCATTACAAAAATTTTTTTGGAACGGCGAGTCAAATGTAGGTATTAATTACATGCACTATGTAATGTAGGTATGAATTACATAGTGTGTGAAATGGGTATTATTTATAATCAAGATAAAATAAGAATCTCATTAAAAAACTGCTTAATATTATATGAGTCAAGCTAGTAGGTAAATATTAGCCTACGAATAAGACAAACATTTGCTTGCTACTCGCCGTCGTAACAAACTACGTCTTATGAATGACAAATTGTATAGAGCTCATCAAACCCAATTTTTAAACTTGTTAATTTTTTTTGTGTATAAAATTTTGCTTATAAGGAATAGTGTACAAATATACTAATGCTATTTGTTTGTGTTGTCCCGTAGGAGAGCGGACAGCGCGAGGTAATCACAACCGCTGATCCCTTGCACTATGATTTAGCCTGTTGACTCAAACTACAACTCTATCTCCTATACACAAGATCTCTTTTGGCTTAGCATTATTCTGAATACTATTAAAGAACACGAGACAGTGGTTCAAATATTTGTTTGAAATGAATTCTAGTTAAGTCGAAAAGTGGCTGTTCACTACACTATACTCAAATAATGTCAACCAACCCATTTTGCATTTATTTTATTAGTATAACGTTGACCCATTTCGCATTTATTTTATTAGTATAGCTTTTAATTGTATTTAGTTATACAGGGAATTAACCGGAGAGGTTTTACGTGATAAAAATGACGAGACTTGCCAATAATATTACCACTCAGAATTTTAGCCTACCTAGGTTCGACTAGCAATAAGACACAGGGCATTGGCAGTAGTGTTTAGAACAGAATCATAATAAGGGCATACTTGTGTAGTGGGCGGAACACTGTGCTAGATTCGTATTGTCAACAGGCTGAATCGAAATTCGCATGAATGTCTAACTATATTGTGATGGATATATTTTGATATGTACGGTATTCTATGTACGGTACGAGTAGGCTGTTCGGAAGTCTTACAGTCCATTTACTGTGAACTTTGAGTCGTGACCTTTTATACCTACTACCTACGAGTAGCTTGAGATACTGATATAAAACCAAAGATATGCTATACAGTTCCTTCGAAACGTGATTCCAGTAACTGAATTTAAAGTATCCTTGATACTACATGACTAGTGTTTTTTCAAATTAAGTAGAAGACGACTGTT
This sequence comes from Erebia epiphron, assembly GCA_963932025.1. Taxonomy (NCBI): domain Eukaryota; kingdom Metazoa; phylum Arthropoda; class Insecta; order Lepidoptera; family Nymphalidae; genus Erebia; species Erebia epiphron. Next base: position 26,135,577 of record OZ009948.1, read on the forward strand.
GGGCTGATTCTGTAGTGCACAATCTCTAAACTAAAATGTCAGCATTAAAAATATTGCTATTTTTTTAAAAATACTCCCTGCGGAATGGGAGTTTAGTTTAGAGATTGTGTTATGTAGCTAAAAAAAGATATTGCAATTTTTTTTAAAGTAAAATTTGAACTAATAAAACTTTTATACTTGTGCAGCAAATTTTCGGTTTCAGCACCAATTTTCTTTGGTCGGTTTCAAGCAAGGACTGTAGGTCTACGTTTTATGTAACAATGACCTACGACCATCTTGATAATGTAGCCTTCGCGTAACGTAATGGATAGCATAATGCGGACATTTCAAATGAGGGCTTTCACTGAGACATCGACTATTTATATATGTTTTTGTTTTTTAAAATAGACTGTAAGGCTTCCGGATATTAACTCTGGTGGAAGTATTTTAATAATAATTAGTTTATTGGATTTTATCAAAGGATAATGTTTACATTGAATAATTAATTATTAATTGAGCTTTATTCTGACATTTCACAAGTAAACAGTATAGTATAGAATGGTAAAACCTAATTCTCCTACAGTATTTAGTATTTTATCTTCATAAATAAATATAGGTAGTTCGAATTTAGTCTTATTTATTAGGTTAATTAAGTTCTTCTTCTTCTTAGTTTGATTTTTGGCTTTTATTTATGCCAGGACAGCACAATTTACTTCGCCAATGACACGTTGCTTGGAGAAAACACAAAGGAGGTTGACCGGTTGCTTCTTGATGCAAGTTCTGGATTATTCCAGTCTGTTTTGTGATGCAATAGAAGGGGAGATGTTAGTAATTATACCTACAACAACACAATAAGAATTTTACTCACATAAACTATAACACATAAGTACTTAAAATAAATTAATATATGTATTTACAATTTTATTTTGTTAGATTTTATATATTTACACAAAAATTTTACATAAGGAGTAAACACCAACATTAAGAGACATTCAACGCTTAAGGGACGGGGGATGTTAGGAGGAAGAACATCATACAATTTATTTAGAAGTTTGGGACAAGAGAAGAGGATATGAGAGGGTGTACCTTCATCTAAGCCGCATTCGCACATAGAGTGATCTTTAATTCTTAATTTAGCCAGGTGAACTGGGGTGCAAGCATGACCAATACGGAGCCGAGTGATAGTTGAAGCAACCCAGCGAACCATATTTTGATGAAAAAAGAACCAGGGTCTTCGGGGAATATCAGGTTGCACAGAAGAATAGTATTTACCTTTAATCGATTTTGATGCAATCCACAAGGTATTCCAAGAATCTGTAAGGTCGGTTTTAGCAAGAGCACGCAGATCCTGAGGTTGGTTTTTAAAGTGGGTAAGAGAACCCGTCTCAGTAGCAAGTTTTGCAAAGGCATCAGCATTCTCATTACCTTTTATACCACTGTGACCTGGGATCCAAGCCAGTGTGACAAATAGGCCTTTTAGATGACAGGAGTGTAGGGTTTGTTTGATTTGGAAAATGGTGGAAATAAGTGCTTTGCTTTTGAAGGGATTTCCTTTAAGTGCTTGGATACAACTTAAGGAGTCTGTCAGTATAAGTGATTGTTTTATATTATGGGACTCTATAAAAAGGATGGCTTCTAAAATGGCTATAGACTCTCCTGTAAATACTGATGTTTCAGGTGGGCACTTATATTGGAGGGTTATTTTATATTTGGGAATCCAGCAAGCAGCACCAACGCAGCCATTATTGGATAGTTTGGAGGCATCTGTAAACACAGTTAAACAATCGGTCCAGTTGCTTTGAAGTATTTCATTAAATTTAGAATCTGGTTCTGTTGTATCTTTATGGAGATCTAGGTTAGCAATCTGAGGTTCATGTGTCAATCCTGCAAAAGGGGTGGAGAACAAAGGAAGCTTGGGAGAAGAGTAGAGTGGATGAGGTAGTTGTGTATATTTAAGAAAACTTTTTAAAAGACACGGGTGGGTATGATTTGAGTTTAATACTGTGGATAGCTTTTGGAGTCTGTCAAGTAAAGGATGAGAAGAGAGTTGCAAAACTTTACAGATAAAACGATCACTAAGATATTGAGCCCGTAGGAGAATAGGAGGGTCAACACATTCAACTTGCAATACATTGGTGGGGGATGATTTCATGGTACCAAGGATTATCCTTAGGCATTTATATTGTATTTTATTTAGTTTCTCCGAAGCTGACTTATTCATAGGGTCTAAAATAAATAAACAGTAATCCATATGACTACGGACTATGGCATTGTATAACAACTTTTGAGTGTAGGGGTGGGCGCCCCACCAGACTCCTGATAGAGCACGTAGAATATTGACGTTGCTTTCGCATTTGCGGCTGATATAGTCGGAGTGAGCTACGCCATTCAATCTAGAGTCCAGAAGAACGCCAAGAAATTTTGCTTTGCATGCAAGAGAAATGTGTTGGTCCTCGAAGAGAATGTTAGGTATCGGAATTTGTCTTCTTCTAGTGAAGATGACTGCCTTGCACTTATCGATTGAAAGTGTGAGACCGTGATCTGATAACCACTGGCCCAGATAATACAAAGCAGAGTTCAACCGAGAAGAAATTTCATCCATGGAGTTGGAGCTTGTGTATAGAACTATGTCATCTGCATATTGCAGGATGTTGCAGAAACTCTCGACAGACAATTCAAGGTCGAAGGTGTAGATATTATAGAGCAGTGGGCTCAGAACAGAGCCCTGAGGGAGGCCTTTCCAGACCATTCTGGGGGGAAGACTTGTGGAATTGGTTTTCACTAGAATAGTTCTAGATGAAAGAAGGTTGAGTATGATTTGGGTTAATCTCGGCGGGATGCTCAGATGTTGCAGTTTTTGCCTGAGTACCGGGAGAAGAACATTATCATATGCAGCTGCGATGTCCAGAAATACTCCCACAAGGAACTCCCCCTTTGCAAGGGCTATCCGGATGTCTGTCGAGAGGACTCCAAGGCTGTCGGTTGTACCAAGACCCTTTCTAAAGCCAAACTGGGACTTAGCAAGTAAGCCTCTGCTTTCTATTATCCATTCCAAGCGGTTTTTAATCAAGTGCTCCATAATTTTGGCTAAGGTTGAAGATAGGGCTATGGGTCGGTAAGAGTTAGGATCAGAGGGATCCTTACCTGGTTTCCTTATGGGGATTACAACTTGAGTTTTCCAAGGTTCCGGGACGATTCCTGTTTCTAGAAACCTATTTATTAAATTAAGGAAGTAGTATTTCGCTTTATCGTTAAGTTTTGTGATGAAGGAATATGGAATACCATCTTCACCTGGAGTTGAATCTTTTAAGTCAGATAGAACACATTTCAACTCAGTGAAACTAAAAGGGGCATCCATGATATCGGAAGAAGAAAGAGAAGTAGAATGAGGGAAGGAATACTGACATGGGGCAAACGGTGGGGCGAGTTTATCGGCAAAAGCATCCAACCAAATAGATGCGTCGTTAGAGGTTGGATCATTGATGGAGACAGATTGCCTGTACCTTTTCATTCGGTCCCATACCAGAGTGGATGGAGACCGAGGGTTCAGTGATTCACAAAAGGTTGTCCATCCTGACTTTTTCTTTTTTGTTATCATCCTTTTGACTTTGGCATCTGAGCGCTGGTATTCCAAGAAGTTTTCACGAGACATTAACATTGTGTAGGAAATTTCCGCATCTTTACGTTTGTTTATTAAGTTAGTACATTCTTCATCCCACCAGGGTGGAGATGACATAAAATCACGTTTAGTAGTTTTGAGAGGTATGTGGAGGTCAGCAGAGCCTTTTAAAATTTTGACAAAATTGTCATAGCAAAGCACTGAAATTTCCTTATCTGGAAGGTTATCGATGAGATGATCAACTGATTCTGCAAAAGTAGACCAGTTGGCTTTACTAAGCTTATATTTAAGAAGAGGGTTAGGGTTGTACTGTGGAACAGATTTTTGAGCTATGGAGATTAAAATAGGGAAGTGATCACTTCCATGGGAGCTTGGAATAGTTTTCCAAGAGGTAAGGGAGGCCATAGAGGGAGAACAAAGAGATAGGTCGACTGCAGTTAAAGGGTTTTGGTGAGGGTATACTCTTCTTGTTGGAGATCCATCATTCAGGATACATATATTTAATTCATCAAAAACATCCAACAAGAGGGAGGAGAATCCATCACAAGAGTGGGAACCCCATGAGGTGTGGTGAGAGTTAAAATCACCCATCACGAGGACTGGAGGAGGAAGAGAGGACAGAATAGATTTTAATTCAGGGATAAGGGAAGCATGAGGGTGAGGTATATAGAGTGATAAAAAGGAAATATCAAGGGCTCTCACAGCAACAGCATTAAACTGTTGGGAGTGAGGCGGGAGAGAGATAGAAGAGTATGCGAGGGAGCGCCTAATAAGAATAGCACTGCCTGCATAGCCGTCATCTCTGTCATCCCTAAGGCAGGCAAAGCCTGTCACCCTGAAACGGGAGTCAGGCAAGAGCCATGTCTCAGAGATGGCAATGACAGCGGGCTTGTGTTCATTTATGAGATGAATGAGTTCATGTTTTTTACGGCGTACACTTTGACTATTCCATTGGAGTATCTCCAGGAACGCCATTGCTTAAGATTGAAGCGATTTTGATAATAATTTGGGCAACGTTGGACGGTAGAGGGTTTTGACTTATATTTTCTAGGATGTTATTAAGAGAGTTTGATAAAAGAGTGATGTTGTTATCATTAGATGATGTAGAGTATGTGTGATCACGCTCTGCATTCAGAGCGCAACCATTTGGAGCGGATGAGGGTATGTTGCGAGTAATGTCTTGATGAGCTTGTCTATCGTACCCCTTTGTGGGCTGGGGTCTGGGCCGAGGACTGCGGAAAATTGTCTGTTTGTGTGATCTAGTTGGGGTTTGTGTAGGACGTGGTCTGGTTAGGTTAGGGATGTGAGGCTGAGGGGTAGGTGTAGTTCCGGTCATTTCTGCATAGGTGGGTAGTACAGGGGGGAAACGAGAAGATGCATCTTGATAAGAGAGGTTTTCATCGGACATGACAATTTTTATTGATTGTTGCCTAGAGTGTTCAGGGCAGTTTTTATTTGTGGCCATGTGCTTGCCACGGCAGAGTAAGCATGTTGCGTTCTCAATAGGCAATTCACAGGATTCTCCTGTATGGGGCTGGGAGCATTTAAAGCAGCGGGGTTTTGATCTGCACTGGTTTTTAATATGACCAAACCGGCAGCAATTAAGACATTGAATGGTAGGGAGACGGTAAGTTTCAACCGGGAGAGATGTGTGGTATGAGTATATTCTAGGTGGTAAAGTTTGTCCTCTAAATGTCAGCACAATTGATTGGGTTGGAACCCAGGTCACAGTATTATCTGTTATATCTTTACGGTTTAAGCGTCGAGCTTTCAGGACCTCTCCACATCCTGCAGGGAGCTCCAAAGACTCAACAAATTCATCCAAATGCCAGTCAACTGGTACACCTCTTACTAATCCCATGCGGGTGACATTAAATGTGGGGATAGATGCTGTAAACTTACACATGCCAAGTATAGGATTGACCAAGAATTCATTGGCAGCTTGACCACATGAGAACTCCACCGATACTTTATTACGTCCAACATTCTTAACGCCGTCGGTGAGAACCGACCCTATCTTGTTCTTGTATAGGAACTGGCCAAATTTGATTGCTCTAATAGAAGTACCGGCTGCAGGGTCAGGCACTTCACGGGATACGTAGACTACGTAGGGACCTTTGTCATTGATCAGGTATTTTTTTGGGGAGTCTGATAATAAAGGATGTATATATACAGATTGTATTGAAGGATTCGTCGATCCTGGGTCTGTAACTGTTTTTTTGGGAATTGATGTATTTGTAACATCATCATTTACTGAGTTAGGCCGCTTGGTACCGCGATGGGTTGTATCGGAGTCCATCGGAGTGGACGGAGCCGTCGTGACAGTTACATGTTCCCCGGGATCGGGGGGTTTTGGCGGAGGATCGGCCTCCATATTCCCTTCACCTACTACCACCAACACTTATTCTAAATACTCACTCCCAGACACCAACTATTGTTTTCACGTACAGTTAAAATTACACAAAAACCTCACTAACACGTGTTGTCAACAAAGCGAACGCGAGCAAAGTCCGTTAATTAAGTTACTAACCCAGTGTCACTTGAGCATCAGATTTTAGTACCAAGTAGAATCCAAAATTATCACGATTTGAATTCGCACCAAACCCTGTGACTAATATCCATTTGCGAATGTAGGACGGTATAGTATATTATAGATTATATAATGACGTAATTTAGTTTTTTCCCTTCAGTATTTATTCAATGGACGAATGGCCTTTGTGTGAGGGCGCATCCATTAGATTACGTCCCACGTTTTTAGTGAGATAGGGGAAAAGAGGGAAGTAACAACCTTTGTCACGTCACGTGCTATATCACGTGCCACGTCCTATATAACAAAAGGTTGCCAGTCATTGTAGAAGATTAGTGAAGATATAAATGCTATATAAATTATTTTGTAAAGCATTATTATTGTTTTTCGCTCAAAACGGTGACATGCAGGGTAGGGAGAATGCGCTGACTTTAAGAAAGAATTCAAAAACCGTGATATTAGTATGACGTGATTAATGGATGGTCCCTAATTTATTTTATTTTTTATTCCTTTCGTATTTAGTCTACGTATTTGCCTGAATTAATTGGTTGGTCCTGTGTAAATATTATACGATTATAATTTAAGCTTTCCATGTCTTGTGTGCATTTGGGATGAAACTTGCGAAGGTTTATAAGTCTACTGAATTGTGGTGTATTTCTAGATTGTGCCCAATCTGGTGAGAATATTGAAGAACTTAATTTTGGCGGGTTACTCCCCCGAGCATGACGTCAGCGGTGTGTCGGACCCATTCCTACAGGTAATATTTATTATTACAATACATGAAATTAACCATCCGCTTTTCACACCTTGTCCTCGGCCTTCTCCAGCCTTCGTATCCAGCCGCCTCTCGCCATCTTTAGATCATCATTCCATAATACAATAGGGCGCATCCACGCCATAGCTCTTCGACTCCGATACGACATACGACATTATAAGCATGTTCTACCCATACCTATTTGGGGTTTATATAACTGTCGTACCCCTAATAAGCCGTTAGCCCGTCTCTTAAACTACATCATCACTTACCAACAGATGAGATCGCAGTCAGGGACTAACTTATTGAAGAAATTAAAAAAAAGACTAATAAAATAATAGTAATTAAAAAATTTCTAGTGATTTAAAAAACTAAATTTTCAGGTTAAAATCCTCCGCCTCCTTCGAATACTCGGCAAGAACGACGCCGAAGCGTCCGAAGCGATGAACGACATACTCGCCCAAGTCGCCACCAACACTGAAACCAGCAAGAATGTAGGCAACACCATCCTGTATGAAACTGTCCTATCCATCATGGACATCAAATCCGAGAGCAGTCTCAGAGTACTGGCGATCAATATCCTGGGGAGATTCCTGCTCAATAACGACAAGAATATACGATACGTGGCCTTGAATACGTTGCTGAGGACTGTGCACGTGGATACATCGGCCGTGCAGAGACACCGGACCACCATATTGGAGTGTTTGAAGGTAAGACTCCATAATAATCCCCCATTGTTTCATTCGTATGAATTCGCGACAGACTCATCATCAGACATCAGATTCAAGGCTGACGCATACCCATAAAGAAATGGATCAGTCTCTTTGATAGCAAGCTCTAAGCTCAGCTTCATCCATACTAATATTATAAATGCGAAAGCGTGTCTGAAAGCATGTATTTTTGATGAAATTTGGCATAATTATAGGTTGTATTCCGTTGAAGGACATAGGCTAGAGTTCCCGCGGGAATCGAAAAACCGCGCGGACGAAGTCGCGGGCATCATATAGTAATTTAATAAACAAGGTAAAAAATGGTGGGCATGCAGGTTTCCTTACGACGTATTTTTTTATCGATTCATCGATCGCTGGGTTAGACAATGTATTTATTAGAAAAGCAAAAAAAAACAAAACTTGGTCAATAAATCTAGCAGTGTTCCCTTTATACAAGCGTTTTATCTTGTATCTGGTATCATATGTCAATTTAATAATTGCCAATTGATGCCTTTCCTACCATGACTCAGGCGTCTGATAATAGATATCTTAGAATGTACTTGCATTAATCGATGACCTTAAAAATTTGTATTCCTGTATAATAAAAAAAATACATGTTACATGAATTGAATTCTCGGAAGTATATCTATAACTAGCTGATGCCCGCGACTTTGTCCACGTGGATTGAGGTTTTTTGGTTCCTGCGGGAATTCTCAATTTTCCGGGATAAAAAGTAGCCTATGTGTTATTCCAGATTTTAATCTATCTCTGTGCCAAATTTCATCCAGATCCGATCAGCCGTTGTAGCGTTATTGAGTAACAAACATCCATCCATACATCCATTCAGAATGTGTTAAATTTCTTTGTTAATCTCTATTAAATCTTTAATGCATATACGTATTTTTTATTGATCTTGCGTTTCCAGCGAAAGTTCGAAATACCCTTTGTTAAAACTTTCAAGTTTTTCAGGACCCAGACGTGTCAATACGTCGTCGAGCTATGGAACTGTCATTCGCGCTCATTAACGGGCAGAACATCCGAGCAATGATGAAGGAACTGCTGGCCTTCCTAGAGAGATCTGACGCCGAGTTCAAGGCTCACTGTTCAAGCGCCATGGTTTTAGCTGCAGAGAGATACGCGCCCTCCAGCAAGTGGCATCTAGACACGCTATTCCAGGTCTTGCTGAAGGTAAGACAATGTAGGTCACGCATTAGGTCACTCAGTAGACATTAGGCAAACAGCACTAATCAACTGGCAGTTCGCTGAACACGCTGTTTCAAGTCTTGCTCAATGTAAGTCACACAACAGGACCCACTATAGGTCACGCAATAATAAACAGTACTCATCTGTCTGGTTCGAGCAATGACGAAGGAACTACTGTCCTTCCTGGAGAGATCTGACGCGGCGTTCAAGGCTCACTGTTCAAGCGCCATAGTGTTGGCTGCAGAGAGATACACGCCCTCCAGCAAGTGGCATCTTGACACGTTATTCCAGGTCTTGCTGAAGGTAAGACTATAGGTCACGCATTAGGTCCCGCAATAGGTCATGCATTAGGTCACACAATAGGTCACGTCAGTAGACATGAGGCAAACAGCTCTCATCAACTGTCATTTCGCTGGACATGTTGTTCCAAGTCTTGCTCAATGTAGGTCAGCAGGTCCCGCAATATAGGTCACTGTACTTAATATGAGGCAAACAAAACTCATTGATATATTCCTACCTTGATTTGTCTTGCCTGTGCTTAGCAAGCTGGCAGTGGCGATCATACCAGCCAGTTTATAAAAGAATAGGGGAAAGCATGTAGCGATGTCTCTACTGTCCTATTTTAGCTTTATTCCTGTTAAAATGTTTATCGCTATATTCCAGGCGGGCAACTATCTACGCGACGATACAGTGTCAAACACTATACAAATAGTGTCTGCGGCGCCGGGGGAGAGACAGGCGTACGCGTCTATGCGGCTGTGGACGTCTCTAGAACGTTCCGCCGTATCCGCTGATGCCACTGAGAAGCAGCCGCTCATACAGGTAAGACCTGTGCACTTAGAAACTTCCGGCTTCATTATCTAGTTGTGTATTAAAAATAAAAACTTTGTTTGGAATTACAATGGACACATAAAATACAAAACAAAATGACTAGTACAAAACTTAGGAACTAATCTGACGCAAAACTAATTCCAAAATGGGCATCAACTCAGCTTTATGCTGTTATGGTGTAGTTATGTCCCTTTCTGAAGAGAGTATTATGATTTATGAACGGGTTAGCAATATTTTTAATGCCGTCATTTTGCCCCAATACCTTTCTGTCAATCTCAATTGAACGGATTGGTCATTTAACTCTCGGAATGGTGGTAAAAACGAACATAACTTGAGTTTAACACTTCCAGGTGGCGGCGTGGACGATCGGCGAATACGGAGATATGCTGGTATCGGAAGCCAGCAACGCGATATCCATGGTCGACGACGATGGCGTCGGTGAGGCTGATATCCTCTTATAATCCATACTAATATTATAAACTAGATGACGCCCGCGACTTCGTCCGCGTTGATTAAATTTTTTAAAAATTCCTGCGGGAACTCCTTCGTTTTCCACCTATATCTGTACCAAATTTCGTTAAAAACTGTTGAAAAGACGGGGTCCGCTAGAGCGTAGCGTGTCTGTCTGTCTGCTAGGCTTTAAACTTCGCTTCGCTTTAACTTGGGACAGAAATATGCTAGTTTTTATTCCGGAAAATCAAAGAGTTCCCACGGGATTTTAGTAAAATCTAAATCCACGCGGTCAGAGTCGCGGGCATCATCTTTATAATTCATTTTGTAATAATGCAATAATGTTTTCGAACTGGTATAGTGCTTTATTGTGTAAAACTCGTAAGTCAAATAGCCTAAGATCCCGATATACGACGACCTTCACCGAGCTGGTTAATGGTTGAAATTTTTAACAGATCTGTGAAGTTACCTATGGACTGTGGTAACTTACCAACTTACCATAGTCCTTAGGTAACTTAACGTATCGGAACCGCTTGAGTTATGTATCAAAATATAGGTAATTTTATAACAAACGCGATGGTATAGCATTGGCTACAATAAACTTTTCAAAAAAAATTAAAATTAATAGCAGCAGTTAAACAATTAATTAATCACTGCCAGCATTCTGGGCACGCTGCCCACTGGTAGCGGTCTTTTAGATTAGGTTTTTAGTTTTAATTTTTGTATAAAATGTAAATGATTTAATTTTATTCTAAATTAAAAATTTAATAGTCTGTACCGGATTTTGATTGGCAACCTATTTAAGGCGTAAATTTATCTATTGTTAAATAAAAATAAAAAGTAGGTTTCATCCAATAACCAGCTCGGTGAAGGTCGTCGTATATCGGGATCTTATACCAAAATCTTTATCTTATTTAGTTTTATGGCTTTTATTAATGCCACTCCAGCACAATGAATCAAAATCTTAATTTTGACTAATTTTCATCAAGATCAAAATCAAATAAGTATTTTTTATCATAGAAGTTTTTCAAGCTGCACTATTACATATTCTAAGATAATACACCAATTTTTACAGCCCAAAGATATTAAAAAACACTGCCTAAAAGCCTATTATAAACTTAATCATTATTATGAACTAAGTTTTCGGTTTTCAGACGACTTCACCCGTCCAACGGAAGAGTATGTGATAGACGTATACCAGAAGCTGCTATGGTCCACCCAGCTATCCATAACTACGAAGGAATACTTATTACTCTCCCTGGCCAAGCTGTCTACGCGGTTCACCACACGACCAAGCCAGGAGTGAGTAAAGACAACTTCTCTTTAACTAGAATGCTATCAAATCAGCAACTCTATATCAAAATTGGCTCAGTGTTGCGCGCTGTATGAGCGTGGGAGTTCCCGGGTTGGAATCCGACCAGGGTCAATTTCTGAAATTTCTGAATTTTCTCTGGTCTGGTCTGATGGGAGGCTTCGGCCATGGCTAGCTATCACCGAGCGAATACCGTCAAGTGATTTAGCGTTCCGGTACGGTGCCGTGTAGAAACCGACTAGGTGTTTGGGTTTAATGTAACTGCCATACCCCTAACAGGTTAGTCCGCTACCATTTCAGACTGCATCGACACTTACCATCAGGTGAGACTGCAGGCTAGGGCTAACTGATAATGGATGATAAAAAAAAGATACTAACAATAGAAAATTCTGATATCTGATATATTCTGGTATTGGCTGGCCAGATATGTTTTCAGGCATGGATAAAATCGAGAAACGAGTTTTCTCATTTGAAAGTTGAATAAATCCGCGTAAAATATTCTGATGTTATTTGGTTGTGGCTAAAATTCAAAAATTCAAAATTCTTTATTTGCAGAAACATTAACGTAATTATAGACTGTGATTTTTTTTTAATTTATATACCTAATAACAATGTGATTTTTTTTTTCAGCAAAATCCGCGTAATAATTGACACATTCGGTTCCCACATACATATCGAGCTGCAGCAGAGAGGTGTTGAGCTGTCACAGCTTTATAAGTAAGTACAATCACCCAGTGGCGTTCAATTCATAGAGGCATAAAAGCACTGCTTACCCAAAATGGAAATACGTCAATGTTCATTTTCATTATAACTGTCAGTAATAAGTATTCTGACCAACTAATGATTGTATACCGTAGCTTCAAGCCCTGTGCACGCCACTGCAATCACCTATAAATAAAGTATTTTGAAGTAAAACTTTTTTAGTCAGTTATGGATGCCAAATAAACAACTGTTTACCACACTAAAAAAATACGAGGTATTTTTTAAAATATCAAGTAGACTATGCCATAGATTAGGGCTCTATTTTTACTTACTACAAGTAATTATGGGAACAATTTACAGTATCATTTTAAAACATGGAATCCTGCGCTTTTTTCGTTATACTTCAACTGATTTTTTACTCTCGCAAGAACTTTCTTCTGGGATAAAAAGTAGCCTATATCCTTCCCCGGGATGCTACCTATCTCTGTGCCAATAATCCTAAACATGGGCTGCTTTAGCATTTATAATATAAAAGAAGTCAAATAAATATTATAAATGCGAAAGTTTGGATGGATGGATGTATGGATGGATGTTTGTTACTCAATCACGCCTCAACGGCTGAATGGATCTGGATGAAATTTGGCACAGAGATAGATTATAGTCTGAAATAACACATAGGCTACTTTTTATCCCGGAAAATTAAAGAGTTCTTGCGGGAACCGAAAAACCTCAATCCACGCGGACGAAGTCGCGGGCATTAGTTAGCTAGTATAATATATTAGTATAAGCCTCCCTGGCGCAGTGCTGAGCGCTATACTCTTATTGTTTGAGGTCCCGGGTTCGATTCCTGGCAGGGTCAATTTGGGAATTTACAATTTCTGAATTTTCTCTGGTCTGGCCTAATGGGAGGCTTCAGCCGTGGCTAGTTACCACCCTACCGGCAAAGTCGTGACGCCAAGCGATTTAGCGTCCCGGTGCGATGCCGTGTAGAAACCGCTAGGGGTATGGATTTAATAAAACTGCCGTACCCCTAGAAGTTAGCCCGCTACTATCTTAGATTGCATCATCACTTACCATCAGGTGAGATTGCAGTCAAGTGCTAACTTGTAGTGGAATAAAATAATTTAATATAAAAAATTATTTTTAAACAACCGACTTCAAACTCGCGCGCCAACTTTACAACAACAAGCACACGCTATACAAAGTTCTTATTTTATTGTTGATATTTTAAAAACCGCTCGACCGATTTCGATAAAATTTATATGGGACCACTTGGGTAGTATGCCCTTTCAAATAAAAAAAGAATCATCCAAATCGGTCTACCCAGTCAAAAGTTCTGAGGTGACAAACATAAAAAAAAACAAAAAAACAAAATACAGTCGAATTGAGAACCTCCTCCTTTTTTTGAAGTCGGTTGGTAAAGTAAGTATTCTGTGTTTATAGGCAATACGCGCACTTGCGACCGGCGCTGCTAGAGCGGATGCCGCCCATGGAAGCCGCGACCGCCACGGAGCGGGAACGCGACGACAGCGACACGGAGAGCGAGCTGCCACAGACCAACATACAAACTGAACAGGTACTAATACTAAATACCCATTAGGGGCCATTCAAACATAATCATTTATTTCAAGCATTACGTGAGCAGAATTTTAGCAAATATTGTTATTTTTTTTAATCTGTTCAAGTTTCTTTATTGTTATTCATCAGCTGCAGTTATCGAGTCTGGGTATAAGGAATTTATAGACAGTAAGCCGTATCTGTTCAAATCGGAACCTACAAAATTGCCATCAAAAATAAGCAAAGCTAAATGTATTCCTAGCCGAGTGGTTAATGTTTATGAGAAGTTCATAACTTTGAAATATTAGGGCTGGCTTACTTGGTCACGTGATCTAAGACAATCTGTTGGTGCGACCCGCCGACAGCACTCGAATCAGTCGAGTGTCGCGCTGAAATATTTTTTTACTTTGCATGTTCTCATTAGTCATGGATTTACGAGGAAAGTACAATGAGTGTTATTAAATCGTATTTGATTGTTTTACTTATAAAGTTATACCGGACATATTTTTCTGAAGACCCTATTCATTACAAGAAGTAAAAAGACAACCCTAGCACGCGCCACGTTAGAAGGGATAAGAGTTATACGATAGAAAGAGAGGCATAACTAAGAAAGTGAATAAAAATTAGCTTGGAGCGCTGTGCGAGCTGAATTGCACTTTATTACCCTGTTTCGAGAGTCTCTATTTATTTAAACGTCTTTGCGGAATGGTTTATCTGTACAGTGTCTATTAAGTATTCTGTGGTATTGCATATATTTGTTTTATTGTAGTATAATTTCTTTCATTCCAGAACCCTCTACTAGACTTGATCAACGGCTCAGAGTTGCTTTCCAACGGAGACGTAGAACACACGCCGGCTTCAACCACAAACAACAATTCCAATACCAATGTATGTATGATAGTAATAATATCTTTCCGACCGAATTTCGGCCACGGCGACCAATCTCCTCAGAGATTAGCCATCGGTGCGGGAGATATTATAGTGCACAAGTGTGTGCACATACACAGATGCACTCTCTGTTCCTTTGCTCTCATAGCCCGATGGGACGGAAGATCCGACACGACCGGAGAGAGATCAGGCGCAGGACCGACGGCTTAACGTGCTCTCCGAGGCACGGGGGTGAAACAGCGCCAACTTCTTAACTCCGGGCTAGTACTGAGAATTTCTTGTCAGAAAACCCAATATACTTGTTATGGCCCGACCCGGGACTCGAACCCGGGACCTCGACGGCCGCAGTCGAACATGCTAACCACTAGACCAACGAGGCAATGTATGTATATCCATACTACTATAATACTCAAAGGAGATACTTACTTTTCTATCAGTAATCCCACATAGACGTATAAATAGAGTAACGCTGCGGGGGTGACTAAAAAGACGGAGGAGGGTATCTCCGAGCTGGCACAATTTTTGGTACGAAAATCAATCACTCTAACACAAAATTGGCATGCAGCTCGGAGGTGTATCTTTTTTAGGGTTGACCACTGAAACTGTAGTCAAAATTAAAAAAAAACATTGTGTTGCCATTTTGTTTACTCTTAATTTGTCCGTGTTATCAATAAGAGAGTAAAATTGTTTTCAAAATTTCAAAAAGATGACACCATTTTTGTTATGTTATTGAACCGATTTCTTTCAAAATTGATATCTTGGGATCATAAACAAGGAATCTATATTATTTAGTTATTATAGCTCTCCTTCGTATCCTGGGGCTATTTTCCGCACTTGGACGAGCCCGTCCGCTGTGAGTATTATAGCTATTGAGGTACGAAGTGATATCTTCTATTTGTAGGACATCCTGGACCTCCTGAGCGGGCTGGACCTCAGTTCGCCCACTATGCCCACGCCCAGCGCTGCGGTGAGCGTAGCCAACAACAACATCGCGTCGCCCTCTTTGCTGCTCGACGGGTTGTTTGCGCCAGAGCCCGCCCTCACGCAGCCTCAAGGTAAGCTCTTCAGTTAAAGGTTTAAAACTGTACGCTTAGTCCTAGTTTTAATATTGAAAATTCGATTGATTGTATTGGAGCGTTTCACCCATTGGCGTCAAGGTAAAATGAACAATTAAGGTTCATTTTACCATAACCAGAGCTCAATTTCGTGTGTACATTCAGGGCTTTTGCGTCCATTGTTACTGTTTAAAAGGTTTCAAAAATCTCAAAAAGATCACAGATATTGCAGTCCGCGCAAGAATCGGAGCATTGAAAATGAATACAAAAATTTACGAAAAAAAATTATTTTATTTTGAATTAAACATATTACAAGTTGAATAATTAGAAATTCCAACTAGAATGCACTTCTCGTCTGCGTCCGCGTTTTATAACACCATTACCATGACCATCGGTCAATAAACACTCCAGCTTTTGTTGATTCTTAAAAAAATAAAAATCTCTTCAACATTTTTCAAACATTTATTAACCTTTTTTCAAAATTCCAACTCGAATGCACTTCTCGCCTGCATCCGCATGTTTTAACACCATTATCATGACGATCGGTCAATAATCATAAAAGCTACATCACTTTTTATATACGGAAATAACCGTTTTTCTACAATTCCAAATCTAAAGGGACCACGTCCTGGTTACAATTATTAACCGACTCTCAATTTTTTTTCGCTATTTTCTAGCTAAACTAATACCCTAGGACCCTTTTTAGGGTTCCGTACCCAAAGGGTAAAAACGGGAACCTATTACTAAGACTCCGCTGTCTGTCTGTCTGTCTGTCTCCAGGCTGTATCTCATAGACCGTGATAGCTAGAAAGCTGAAATTTTCACAAATGATGTATTTCCGTTGCCGCTATAACAACAAATACTAAAAATTAAAAAAATATATATATTAAGGGGGGGTCCCCATACAATAAACGTGTTTTTTTCGTATTTTTTTGCTGAATATTAAAAACGGTAACAGGTAGACGGTTCAAATTTTCACAGAATATTAACTTGTATATTACCTTTCAAAATAAATAATTAAATATCAATAAAGTAAATATTAAAGGGGGCTCCCATACAACAAATGTAATTTTTTGATATTAACAGTAAACCTCTACAAACAAAGTTAGTTTTGCGGTTCATTAACAAAGGTAATTATACCTACTTCTTAAGTACGGAACCCTCGGTGCGCGAGTCCGACTCGCACTTGGCCGGTTTTTCTTTTTTTTTAAGTCGCTTTTTTCCCCGAAATATTTACAATTTAGTACAACACAACCCCCCCCCCCCAAAATCCCGACTTTTTTTTACATTTTTCAAAATTCCAAAAAAAGTTACCAGCCGGTTTTCAAAATTCCAATGCTCACACATGTCTCGATAAATTACTCAACTCTTGGTACTATTCCCATCTCGATCCTCCCAAAATCCTCGGAGCTATGGATAAAAATACGTCTCAGGCGATTTGCATCTGATAACCATTTTCAATGGTACGAGTAAAACTCATAAAAGCGTGTGTGTTTGCAGAGTGCGTGGTGCGCGCGCTGGAGCGCAACGGTGTGGTGGTGGAGCTGTGCGCGCTGCGCGGCGGCGACACGGCCACGCTGACGATGCGCGCGCGCTCGCACGCCACAGAAACCATCACCGATTTCCTGTTCCAGGCCGCCGTGCCCAGGGTGAGTGCACACCGTAAGGCTCTGCGCAAACGGGCCACCGACCACAGCCACCTGATGGCTAGCGACAAGCACTTAACATTATTTTTCATATATTTTGTCTAGACTCGCCGCATACGTGTGGTCGGAGGCGGCCACGCGTTACAGTAGTATTAGAAGCGCGACAGCCACCGGTGGCTGTGGTTGGGTGGCCCGTTTGCGCGGAGCCTAAAGGTCGGCTTTCATTATATTCATTCACTTCAGATTCAGGTTTTTTTGGTTCCCGCGGTAACTCTTTAATTTTCCGGGATAAAAAGCAGCCTATGTGTTATTCCAGACTATAATCTACCTATCCGTACAGGCAGGCCGTCGAATGCTCTTAAACGAGTGCTTAGTTCAAGGTTTAAACGATGTTCTAATGTCTCACGAGTGTCTCCGCTCCGGAGATCTGCTTTTCATGCGTACTATTACTTATTCTGTTTTCTGCTCCAGTTTCACTGTTGTCATACCGAATTTTGTATTTAGACGATTATAGATATGGATCTATAATCGTCTAAATACTAAATTCGGTCGCCCGCTGCGCTCGCGCTATTTGTGTAACATAAAATTAAATATGAACTATTTTTACAGACATTCCGACTAGACATGATGTCACCATCGGGAACAGTGTTGACGCCCCAGGGAGAAATCACGCAAGTTCTCAAAATTACCAATCCATCCAAGGTAAGAAAAGTGTATTCATACAAAACATTGAGATTTCAATTAAGTCTGTTTATAGATTTAAATAAATAAATAGCTTCACGCATTATTAGAGTTCCGCGTGTTATAGAATATTTTCTTTTTAAAACTGATCAGGTACATAGGGTTTACTTATTTAACGAAGTGAAATTTTTAGGTCCAATTTTTTTCTATTATAGCGTTTCATGATTTACCAGTTTTTTAATTTTTATATGTAACTGAGTATCATATAAAAATAGTTACAGGTTTCTATTACTGTGCTTAGTTTCAACTTTACAGTTGTCTTACTTTTAAAAATTGCTTTGACATACAGTCTTACAGGAAGATCACTAAACGAAATTATATGGCTTCTATGTTACTACGAAAGCCTAAACATAGAGACATAGACCACCAGAGTTTGTCCTATGCTCTTCGATATTATACGCTGAGTGATGTCGTTTCGAATAGAGAAATTTTAAAAATTAATTCCAATTTCAGCTGTGATTTTTTTTTTCAGACCCCTCTCCGGCTCCGGATAAGAGTGTCGTACAATATGGACGGCAACCCCATCCTAGAGCAAGCGGAGGTGAACAGTTTCCCGCCCGACCTGTTCAACTGACGCACGCCCCTGTGGTTACACACTAACTAGTTATAATATAAGGTATGTACCGGCCCCGGATTCGTAGGGATTAACTACATCGATATATATTTAGGTACTAGATGGGCCCTTTCATAGAAAAAAATTGGGTGTCCGACCTGTAGAGCGCGCTCCACACCTGTATAAGCCTGTACTTGTCCCCGCCATAGCGCTGTTCCGCTTTTCAGGCTAGATGGCGTTAGTAAAATAGGTCCACATTCTTTGTTTGACAGGGCCCGTCTATGTAAATTGAGGTCGTTGCTTAACTACGATAATATGTCGTGCCACTCCAGGATTCAAAACGTTTGTGTGTGTGTCACGCATGTGTGAGCGCTGAGACGGCCGTCAAACAAAAATAAAATCAAGGATTTGTTGAGCGACTAGCGGCGTGACAAACGTATTGAAACAGTAATTGGAGGGGCGCGCCGTGTTTTTGAAGTGAAAACTTCTTTAGCCGCGTTGAGCACTTTTTGGTAGGGGGTAAACTTGTGGATTCGCGTCACCGACATCCCGCTCCGACATGCTCGCGAACACCGGCATGCTCGCGTTGTTACGAAGACAAAAGGTCTTAAATATAAATACACTACATTCGTAATTAAACTTTAATGCCTTAGCTTTAAGGTTTATATTTTTTTTTTTCATATTTTTAAATATTCGTTTTCACTTCTATCGGCAGTCCCTATGACTGCCAATTTTTATTTATTTACTTTATTGACAATTTAATGAAATTAAAATTTTTATTTGATTTAGGACAACTGCTGACACTTACTTAATAAGTCGGGAATGCCACCTGGTCTGAAAGCTAATTCTACTGAGAATTTTCACAAGCTTGTAGAAAGTTACAAGTCTTGTGGGCTGCTGAATGCGAAGCCAATTGCTTCTATTCAACTATATCACTAAGAAATTCATCGATAATTGTTTAAATAACCTCGACAAAATTAAATTGTTTTTAAATTCATGCAAAGAAAACCCTAAGAACTCTTTCAGAACCATGTTATAAAAACGACAATATTATATCATTCATTCCGTTGTTAAAACCTTTTTCGTGTATCTAAAGGCGCATTTAGATTTTCGCACCAGAATGGCGAGCCGGGACGCGAGCTGGCTGCTACTGAGACAGATAACAATAACATTGAAGGCGAATGATGAGACGAGCCGCAACGCGAATACGTCATGTAGATGCACGGTTATATACGCCACCACCACAGTCGGCATAGTACAGCGGAAAATATGACGCGTTCAAACTAAGATTAGGACGACCAATGACCTCTGTTTGACAGCTGACACTTGAAAATTACTGATTTGAAAGTTACTATTACGATGAAAATATGATTGCTAGTGTGAACATTGCAATCACATCCGATTGGCTAACACTCTTTTGCCCAATATGTGACATTAAGCCATTCAGAACAATGAGGGCTACCGTTTTTATGCTCACTAGTTGGCGCCACTTGCGAGTAAGGTCCTGAAGTATAGCTGTATATTCGGTAAACAAGCATATTTGTGAAAAAAAGAACTCTTTTTTAAATAGTAAACATACAGGAACCAGGAAAATACTAACCTATGAATTAGCTGTTCGAAAGAATCCGCTTAATTTTGCACCTGTTTTTCTTAGCTACGCTTTCAAAGCACAGAGCACTGGCATTCTTTGGCACGTATCTTACATCTTCCATAATTAATCGGTTATTGCTAAATATTCATAACATTAATTAAATAATTAGACCCGCGATAAAAGCCCAGTGATATTTGACATTTTGGGGACCTCACACTACACTAGCGCCCCTAGCGGCGAATTTAAACGCGGTAGCCCTGATTGCAGTTGTTACATTGATTGATTCAGTTTTTCCGGAATACTGTACTTACTCGCATCCTTACCACAAGATTTTAAATCATAACGACGTTTATCATACTCGAGCATCTAAAGACTTTGGCGTTGAAGTAAACTGGAACTTAACT
Organism: Erebia epiphron; assembly: GCA_963932025.1. Taxonomy (NCBI): domain Eukaryota; kingdom Metazoa; phylum Arthropoda; class Insecta; order Lepidoptera; family Nymphalidae; genus Erebia; species Erebia epiphron. The sequence goes on from OZ009948.1 coordinate 26,156,099, forward strand.
GCCTTGTTATAGAGTTCTGGTTGGCATACATGCACAGCAAACTTTCCTAACGGAAATTTTGCGAAATTAAAATAGGCAATATTGAATTTGTGGCTTTAAATCAATGACGTTTGGGTTCACTTTACATAATACCCAAAATGATTCGACTCGAATACGCTTAACGTCGTTGGTGTGACTTAAAAGCTTCCAGTAAGGTTATATAATGGGTATTTCTGTGTATTATTTAACTAATTCAAAACTATTAAGTCAAAATAATATTTATTATGACGTCACAATATGGCGGCCAGTCCGGTCCTATTCTTAGTTTGAATGCATTTTATATAATTTCTATTAATCCTGTGTGAACTGAAAATAACTTTTAATGGTTGTAATCAAAATAAAATTTATTTATCGGCGAAGGCAGCTAATTTATTATAATATATTGCAAAAAAGTTTAATGGCGTCTGTCCCATTTTTTTAAACTAAAAGTGTTTCTTATTTAAAAAATTTAAGTGATTGAATGTGTTAGAACTATCCAAAGTTCTAACGGTTAACGACCATTGGCTGTGGGACCGACGCCTATAATATCATGTATGTTTTAGTAAAACATAGCACCTACTTGTGCAAAATTATGATTACTAGCCTTCTTCGACTAACTATCCAGTACTAAAACAGACAGTTTTTATGTCTCACAAGACGTATTTTATAAATATAAAAAAAAACTTAAAAAATATAAATTCTGTTAATTCTGTGTTTTACTAGAAATGCATTTTAGGGTATTTCCACACGGCGACATTTTCGCGCGCCGTCAACGCACGTCCCTGCAAAGTTCATCGGAACTGTATTCAAATTTAAACTAGTAAGAGTAGTTTTGTTTACGTCACCGTAAAATGGACCAACACATCTACGAGTTAAAGTCGAAAATTCCACCGAAGTTGTAATAATTGCACTTGACGCGTTTTAACTGCACGTGAAAATCCGACGTGTGCGAATGAATACATGTAAAAAGTCGTTATTTGGAGGCAACACTTAAAAGTACTGAATTTCCTATTAGTGTGCGTGAAATGTAGGTATTAGCTGTCACTTTCAACATTCCACTTTTTAGATAACTAGTTAATCTTCCTTTTGGAAATTAGAATGATAAGGGCCCAAAAGGAGTGCATGAAAGAAAGGGTTATGTATTTGAAATTATAATATTTATCGCGATATCTTTTTTTTTCTAAATGCAAATACTTGAATAGCGATATCGTATTTAAAAAATTGGCTGTAATATTTTTATAATATTTTGCAAATGAAAATGTATAAAAAAAATATTTCAGTATTATAATAATCTCTGTAATCATTAGATAAAATAATTATTATTTACAGATATATGCTAAAAGTTCCCTTGAAACTTGGTTGGAAACCTTAAATCAGATTGATGCATGATAAAAAATAATAATAAAAAGTATACATATGTCACCGTAAGATTGTAAAAACCGTAAGATTGTAATCTAACGCTTTTTTTTCGATAGATTGTAAACAGTCGAAAGATTGTGAACCGTTCAATGCTTAAAGTGTCAATTTTTGGAATATTCATTGTATTTAAGTTTTCTTGTCTCTTTCTTGTAGTTTAGGTTAGGGTTCGACATAATTAATCAAGTAGTGCCCGGCCGGTTCTATCGGGTTAATAAACCTAACAGATTACAATCTACTATAAAATAATCCGTTATATTGTAATCATTCGACAGTTTACAATTTCGCGAGTTAAATTATAATCTTACGGTTTTTACAATGTTACGGTGACACATAGTCAATTTTGTGCTCCATTTAGGGCAATATTTCAAACCGATTTTTTTCCGAACAAATGGATAATTCGTTATTCTAATTCGTTAATTTTGTGGTTTGAGCAATTTTTTTAATATTGTGAAATCCTTTTCCTTAAAAAATAGCATTGCTTTCGATATTTATTTAAGAAGTTAAAGTATCAGCTAATCGGACGGGTTTATCGATTTTTATCGCATGAATTGCATCAAAATTAAAAAAATATCGCTGATGCAATAAGGAGGTAAAACTCCAAAATGGCGGCGGTAGTCATTCTTACTCACTTGCACACTATATACCTGTAAATAGTGCACGAGTGAGAGGGAATTATTACTTATATATTAGGGAGTTAAATCGATCAGTTTATGTGAAAACGTTTATGTGAAATCTCTTGTTTTGCGCTGTACATAAAACTGAACTGTTAAATTGTAACATACTTATGTATAGTGAGGCGGGCTGTTTGGGTGTGTACTTAATAGATTATTTTATTATTAACAATAATATAAAGGTCGTTGCACACGTAACTGGATAGGGAGATGCGTTTTATCCCCTGCTTTAAAAATAAATTGAAGGTATAAGGTATCCAATAACTACTTTCTTAATTTTGCTGATATATCAATGAAAAAACTAGAAGTTGTAGTATGGCGGATTATAGCGAATTAAACTTCTAGTTTTTTCATTGTCATGGACTTCCACAAAGTAACGTCTGCTACTATCCAAATCTTATTTCAGCAATAGTCCAAAATGGCCATTGTTCCAAATTTATAAGACTTATTCCACCCATTTTGCTTTTATTGACGGTCAAAAAATATGTTTAAAGCTCCCGTTACGTTTGCAACTACTTTTATCATATAACGCGTGTGTATAGGAATACACTAAACAGGCATATTATATTCGTGAATCCTTTCGTTCGTGGAAAGTAGTAGTTGATTTGATCTTTGTTAACGGTTACATTATACTTTATTTATTAACGATAAGTGGATTTTTCCCCGTAAATACTAAACAAATAAAGGTTTTATTTAGCTCTATGGCGGGATTATTCAATAATTTGTTTTGAATAGTTTGAAATTTGAATTGGCTTTGTGCCTTTATCACACCGACCTCAAACGCGGGACATGCTTAATATGACGCAATAGAGATGATGTCTATGTCAAAAATAAATTATTTCTTACTTATTATTAAATAGCGGGTCTTCCAAAAGTCCTACAATTCAAATCTTGTTAGTTTTTAAGTTTGATAATCCTCTTAAACTATTGAATAATGAAAAGTGTGTTGAAATTTGACGACGTCGCGTTTCTAGTATGGAATCTGCACCTCCATATGAAATACAAACTTCCATACTAGAATCGCGCGCTTTTAAGTTTGATAAAGAGTTGCTGATTTGATTAAGTTGTCATCATCCCTATTCGCACGCAGCGAAACATCAACTTTACGTCGTCAGCAGCATAACTGCGTTATTGCTGATACGACGCAGATAAGGTGTGACGAGGACGTGGCTTGGGCGGTTGTAATTGGATGTATTTGGGACATACTAGTGTTTGATTGCGATACAACAACAAGACTTCTTCGCGCTGGCGCCTATTTTGTGTGCCCCGGGCTTTATATTACTATGGACCTCTGGTTAGAGAGGATTTTTATTAAACGGGGATTGCCCAATAGAGCTAAATTAACCTAAATAATAAACCAGACATATTGTTAAGGGCTAGTTTTATTTTGTGATTCACTGCTTCAAACGCTAGGTAATTTTAGGTTAGTCTGTTCCTTTAAGATAATGAGAATTTTTTATTCAGTGACAATTTGTAAATAGATACACTATGAAATGAGAAAGAACATAATTGTAGCATATATTGAAAGCATAGTCTATAATTTTTATAGGTCCTTCACAATATGTAAATTTTTTAAAGACGTCAACGGAGTCTATACTAACTTCTGTAAATCAATTGCGGTAAATAAAATTGTTTTGCGTCGTAATGTATAAGAAAACACATTTTATAAGGATGTATATCATTTTATATCACACCAATATGCGTTACGACACCCAGTGACAAAGTAGTTTGTTAACACCTTTATATTCAAGTTTTGGAGATCATCACATTGCAACCGTGATATCTAATGACGCAAGCATATCCTGGCTTTGGTACTCCATACACGAATGACGTCTCATAAGAAATTCTTAGGCTTACGCAGACGAGGACAAAGGTCTGACGTCATTTAATGAGGATTTTCGCCGTACGACTAGTCCACCGTGTGCTTTACGCGATGCAGTTTTAAATTATCCATTTTGATCAAAATGTACGCCGAAGACAACTCGTCTGTGCAGGCCTTTAGTGTGTAAGAGCCCTTATTTTATTTTATTCCCAAGTTAGTATTGTTTGGGACGTTTTAACAATAATTATTATTATGCTGTTAATTTTCATTACTTTTTAAAACTTATTTATGTTAGTGATTAACCAGCACAGTTTATAAAATATAATCTTATATTGAAAATTACACGTTATTGAAATAAGTTAAATCCATGAAGGCGTGATTGTTCTTTTTTTTCATTGTATTTTAAAGCATGTACACATGTGAAAATTAGTCATGTTGTATGAAACTAAAAATTATTTTAGATTTTTACAAACGTATCTTTGTTTTAGAAGTAGCATATTCTAGGAAAACGCGTACTTTTTTTTAGACTACATATTATCACCTTCTAAGAGGTGATACTGTGGTCGAGAATGGAAGTTTTTTCAATCATGTTATTCTAATTCCTATAAACTATTTTAATATCTGAAATGAGTGGGAAAAACTCGGTACTTATTATAGATTTAAAAAAGATGGATAATGCTTTATAATATTATACACTAAAATGTTTTATATAGGTCCAAAATGTCTTTTCTTACAAACGTGGAAGCAATAATGTAGTCATACATAGCTCAGAATTTATTTTCACAAATCATGGACTTGACCTTTCATAATGTAATAAAGAGCTTGGCTAAATGTTTATATCGCAATTTGGTGCTTGTTTTACCTTAGTATGTACAATAGCAAACATACAGTTCGGAAACGACTTTGACACCTGACAACTGCTATGCTAGGCTATGTTGGTTTAGGTAACTACTTAAAACACGCTCTATACTAAATAATACTAGGAACAAATCTAACTGAACTCTGCAGTCTCTGCTGCAATAAAATATATAATATTGAAATATTAAAACCATATCATTGCGGACATAAAAGCTGAAAATTTAATATCAGCAGATCTGTACCTAGCCTTATTTACTGTAAAATCAACACTGGCTTACAAAATTAATATTCTTGACAGCTCTTATATGACTATAGCTCATATAGACTATGAAGTGAAGGAATAAAGATGATGGTTTCTGAACTGTATGTTCGCTACGCTAGGTATCTGGTTGAATAGAAGGCCCTCCAGGATGTGAGATGTTATGGTTTTATGTATAACTTAATTAATAATGCTATGAAGATGTACATAATGATTAATGATTTTATGTAAATTGGTTAATAAATATTTGAGAATGTTTATATAATCAAAAGTTGTTTTTTTTTCTTATTATCTCCATCTCCTCCAATTCTTTCTTCTTCTTTCTTCTTTCGGTGTCTCTTCTATCGAAGGTTGGCGATCATATTGGCAACTTGAACTTTCGACACTGCATCTCTAAATAATGATCGGGTGCTCTTATTAAACCACTGGCGTAAGTTCTTCAGCCAGGATGTCCTTCTCCGTCCCACGCCCCTTTTGCCTTGTATCTTACCCTGGATAATTAATTGTAGTAGGTCATACTTAGGACCACGCAGTAAATGACCCAGGTACTCTAGTTTCCTCTTCTTTACAGTTAGAAGAATCTCCTTCTTTTTCCCAACGCGCTGCAAAACTATATCATTTCTAATTTTATCTCTCCAGGATATTCTTAACATTCTTCTGTAAACACACATTTCAAATGCCTCTAGTTTTTTACACGAAGCTTCAGTGAGTGTCCAGGCTTCTGCTCCATACAGAAGAATGGAGAAAATAAAACAGCGTGCAAGGCGGGTGCGAAGTTGAATATTTAATTTCCTATTGCAAAGGAGTTTCTTCATCATTGAAAAAAGCATTGCGAGCTTGCTCAATGCGACATCGAATTTCAAGACTATGATCACATTGGTCATCGACATAGCATCCTAAGTACTTATATTTACGGACTTTTTCCAATTTTTTGCCGTCACAATATAACTCGCGACAAGATTCTGGCATTTTGGATACAGTCATTTACTTAGTTTTCTTAATGTTGATGTTAAGGCCATAAGAATGACTTACAGAATGCACTTTATTTAACAATACTTGAAGCTCTTCCAATGTAGGCGCAAGTAAAATAGTGTCATCAGCGTAACGGATATTATTTATTACTTTACCATTGACGACAATGCCCACCTCCAAATTGTGTAGAGCTTCCGTGAAAATATTTTCCGAGTATATGTTAAATAACAGGGGTGACAGTATGCAGCCTTGTCGGACTCCCCTTAAGATCTCTACATCTTCTGTAAGACTCTTTTCTACACGCACATTAGCCTTCTGCTGCCAGTATAAGTTCTCAATGAATTTCTCTCTCTGAATGAAGTTCTCAATGAATTAAGTCTCTTGAGTCAAGGCCTATCGTCTTTAATATGTTCAGCAATTTGTTATGTTGGACCCTATCGAACGCCTTTTCGTAGTCGATGAAACATACAAAAACATCTTGGCTCATATCCCAACATCTCTGGATAAGAACTTGATACCCGTATAATGCATCCCTAGTACCCAGCCCGTTTCTGAATCCGAATTGCGAATTCGAAATTACACTTTCACACTTATTATATATTCGCTTATGGATCACCTTCAAAAATATCTTCAAGATGTGACTCATAAGAGAAATTGTTCTATAATCGGTACATTTCCTCGCTGATGGTAATTTCGGCAATGTAACAAACGTAGATTTAAGCCAGTCTGAGGGAATAGAACCAGTATTATAGATGGTATTAAATAGTGTTTCAAGCAGGGTTAGATTGTTGTCATCCAAAACTTTCAGCAATTCTACAGGTATATTGTCTGGGCCGACAGACTTTCCAGACTTTGATGTTTTAATAGCATGTAAAATTTCACTTCTAGTAATTGACGGACCAGTATGATCATTTTCTGGTATGCTTATATTCGTATTTGTTCTCTCATCATAAAATAGTACGGTTACATATTCATGCCAAATTTTTAATTTCTGCTCAATAGTCATTGCATAATTACCGTCACGGTCTACTAGCATGTGAGTGTTATTGGATCTCCTGTCTCCCGTGATTTCCTTAATCTTCTTGTACATATGAAACCAATCATGGCTAGCTTGACACTTTTCTACTTCAGCGCATTGTTCACTTATCCACTGTTCTTTAGCTTCCAGCACTCTTTTGCAAATCATGTCATCCTTGTCTTTATATCCCTTTTCATCTGTCGTTTTGCATAATCTTCTTTGTTCCATGAGTTCCAAAATATCCGTAGTAACCCAACAGCTCTTCTTTCTGACTTTTTGAGGTTGGAGAATTTCTTTTCCTGCTTCAAAGAGTATATGTTTAATTGGTAACCATAACTTTTCTACATTTCCGTCCCAACTGTCTAATATTGTATTTGATAGAGCTTGCATTTCAAAGTTAACTTTATCGAAAAGTGTAGCTCTCACATTTCTCTCCTTAAGTCGTGTTACATCCATTTTGGTTTCTGGTGATGGTGACTTTAAGATTTTCATTTTGCAGAGCACTGTTGCAACAAGCGGATTATGATCTGATTTAACGTCAGCACCTGGATACGTAGTAACAGATTTTACACTATTTCGGTATCTTTTATTAATTAGTATAAAGTCTATCTGATTCCGAACAATGTTCTGAGGTGAATCCCTTGGTGATTTCCACGTGTATAACCTTCTTTTGGGTAGTTTAAAAAAGGTGTTAGTAATAATACAACCGTTTTCCTCACAAAATTGTATCAAACGATCGCCGAGATCGTTTCTAATCCCTAACCCATACTCCCCCACAACATTAGCGACTTTCCCGCTACCAACTTTCGCATTGAAATCACCCAAAATCATAATGATGTCATGCTTATTGAGGTGCTTCAAAGCAATCTGTAACTCTTCGTAAAACTTTTCGATCTCCTGATCATCGGCACTGCTAGTTGGCGCATAAACCTGAATCATCTGTACGTTTCTTGGTTTCGCCGCTAACTGTAGTACTAGTATTCGATCCGAAATTGGTAGAAAATTAACAACACTATGCTTAAGCTGCTTCCTTAACATGATCGCAACGCTGTTGTAATGTGAGTTGTTGTCATTACCGCTGTAATATTTATTTATTTATTTATTTATTTATTTATTGGTAGGACATACCCGATAAGACATTACAGTTTCCCAATACGTCTTATCAAGCTACAATGTAACATAATATAAATCACTAAAATTACACATAAAATAGGAATTACTAAGAACACATTATCAATTAAATTTTGATTAACTTAACATACAACAACTAAAAATATACACAATACAAATTAAATTAAAAACTACTTATTCTCTAATAACAATTTTATCATGCCCGAGAGCTGGATCAGTGGGGTGTGGAAAATGTCTAGTCCAGAATTTTTACGAACCAAATCATTGAGCAAGCGCAGTGCACGAGCCAATGGCGCATGCTTAGCGAGCTCTGTTCGGAAATTGGGTAGCGCAAAAAGCGTACGCCGACGCGCAATTGCATACCCATCCGGGACGTGCAACCGAATGCTACCCAATAAATTGGAATTACATTTTTTTCCTTGGATCAGACTGATTATGTATGAGAGTAAGGCTAGATTGCGCCGCAGTTCCAAAGTATCATAACCAGTCATACCAAGGAGAAACAAGCTTGGATATATTGTAGGATATCCTACTGAGTACCCAAACTGCTTTCTGTATAGCCACCGAATAAACTTTCTTTGAATCTTTTCTACCATATCGATATATTTAAATTCATGTGGATTCCATACGATGGCATTACTTTCGAGCTTGCTTCGCACAAAAGCATTAAATAAAAGCTTTATTGCAGCAATAGATTTTAAATGCTGCGCTTGCCTAAGTACAAAGCCTAAAGTTCGATAAGCCTTGGCACAAATACCCTTGATATGATCACGAAAAGTTAGATCCCCTGATATATTTGTACCCAAGTCCCGAACCGCAGTCACTCGCGATAAGCTTGTTCCACCCAGATGATAATGTGTAATGAGTGGTGCCACCTTACGACTAAACGTGATGACAGTACATTTTTTGTCATTAAAAAATAACTTGTTCTGCCAACACCATTGCAACACATTGTCAATATCTTGTTGGAGCATTTGAGCATCAGAGGAATCCTCAACACTACAAAACAATTTCAAATCATCCGCAAATAGCAAGCAACTAGCGCCAGTGATTACATTTGGCAAATAATTTATTAATATTAAAAACTCCAGTGGGCCCAGATTACTGCCCTGACTAACGCCAGAATATGTGTAGTAGGGTTCCGAACAGTAACCGTCATATTGCACATACTGCCTCCGGTTTCTTAAGTAACTGGAGAAAAAATTAAGTAACAACGGTGTGAATCCTACGGAGGCCAACTTACTGAGAAGCACGTCATTATCAACTGCGTCAAAAGCTTTTTGAAAATCAAAGTAAGCCGCATCCACCTGCGAGCCGTTGTCTACTGCCCCAATCACATATGTCCAGAATGACAGCAAATTAGTACATGTAGAGCGACCCGCTCGAAACCCATGTTGAGCGTCTGAAAGTTGGTACTCGAATTGCCTCCTTATGCGATATTCTAAAATAGACTCGAATAGCTTCCCGAAGACTGACAACACAGCAATGGGTCTAAATTCACTTACATCAGAGCTAGATCCTTTTTTAGGAACAGGCACTACGCGAGAGGTTTTCCATACCTCAGGATAGAACGAGTTCTTATAACAGACATTGAAAACATGTTGCAATGGCGAAACCAGAATGCTTCTACAATCTTTTACTACGTATGGTGGGATACCATCGGGACCGGCGGAATGTTTCGGCTTAAGCTTGTTAAGCGCTCTCGATACATCACCCTGCAATATTGACTCTATGTGTATACGCGCGCTACCCCCTTTACAAGACATGACAGCATCAATAGCGCTAAGTCGCGGTGGCACCTGCGCGTATACAGAACTGAAATATTCCGCAAATAAATCGGCGCATTGTTCCCTAGGTACTAATTGTCCATTTCTCATAATCTTTTTCTTTGCAATAGTTCGCTTAGAAGTCATATAATTCCATAACAATTTCGGTTCGCGTTTAATATTTGACTCAATTCTTGCCTTATACTGCTCAAAATCAGTGTCAATATTTGACTTAACTAATGATCTAAATTCTGAAAAAAGCAGTTGAAATTTTTGGTTTTTTGTTATTTTTAATAACTTGTGATATTTCGCTTTTAGTTCTATATTTCGCTTAGTATTACGCGAGTACCAAATAGGATAAATATACCGAGACTCTATAATTACGCGATTTTTAATTGGAACACATTCAATTAGACATGAATCAAGAATAGAATAAAATAATTCAGTAGCTTGGTGTGGATCAGAAATTTCGTATAACGGCGACCAATCTACCAACGCCAATCGTTCATAAAGTAATGGAAAATCTGCTTTTTTGAAATCCCACTCTGGTGTTATATTAGAATGAGATGCGTTCCTTATATTAAAATTTTTTTGCTGATATGCTGCAGACCCAGTAACAAAACTCACCTCAAGTGGAGGATGATAGCTATCCGGTGGAACAGCTGACTCTTCGGCTCTGAACACAGACACCTGACTCAATGATTCGCTTACGAGTACTAAGTCTAAAAGCTGCCCACTGTCATTTAAAACATAATTAATTTGCTTAAGCTCGCAAAATGATAATATGAACTCAAATTGAGATTTTGAATTAAAACTAGCAGAATTAAAATTAAAATCACCACATATTAATATTTCATGTTGACTATAACTACTATAAATTTTCTCAATACACTCAAATATCATAAAATAGTTTTCATCATTTGAGTGTGGAGGTATATAAATACATAGTAATATGCATATTAATTTGTTTGCACGATATAGACCGCCACAAATTATTTCACTGTTCAGAGCTTCATTCAGAGGCACGCTAATTGCTTGTAGCGTATATTTCGAGTGCGCTATAATAGCTACTCCTCCTCCACGGCGATTATTTCGTCTATCACACCTAAGCATGCAATATCCACTAGGAATAACTTCGGCATCAGATATGCTCTCTGTAAGCCAGGTTTCACTGATAAGAAAAATATCTACAGGAGAGGCAACAATTGACGAAGAACTCATGAAGTTTTGTGCGTAAGCCCCTCACATTTTGATAGTAGAGTAAGAATGGACAAGACTTAAGAGCTTGGTTGAGAGATCGCCCGGTTGGCATCGCCGATCCCACTGCTTGCACGTCTACGAAACCACTCGTTAAACTCTACATTCGGCGGCCAATTTTCAGCTGTCATAAAGAAGTCGAATAAGGTCTCCGGAACAGTTACCACGAACGATGCATAATTTGTATGCTTCAGCTGCAGTTTTTCCACAGCGTACGGAGCACCAGTAGAGCATTTTTTTCCGTATAAAACGGTATCATCCAGATCCAAGATACCGGCACCTTTGTGCCTGGATTCAGATATTCCTAGCACATCTATTTTAAGTCTTAGCATCTCCCTTTCAATATTAATTACTTTGCTTGTGTCATACATACTTCTGACATTCCAAGTAGCGATTCTCATAGCTGACCCGGAGATTCTTCGCACCCTCTGACCATTTAAGGTCTGCCGGGGACTGAGGGCCATTGTATGATTGTTCTCAGCCATAATAATCTTCCTGGGAAATATATCCAATTCTTTAAAAACGTGATTTTACAATGATTTATCAAAATCGGCTCCAACATGGGTAAGCATACCCAATTTTCCAACATGGGTACAACATGGTTCTAAATTTTAGATGCAGTAGGTACGGATATTTTAAGAGGTAAATTCAAATAAAAACAGTTTTTGAAAAAAATTCTTAAGTTTCATTTATTTAAAGTCTATACACATATTGTAGCGATTTTTATTCAAGACATTGTCAATGGCTGCGTAATGCTTTTACAAAATATGGAGTCGATATCAAGTTTCGTTTTCGATAAATCATAGGGATTACACCACTAGTTTCACTCGATCATAGGTGCGGGGGGCGCGGGCCGACCGCTCACGCTGTTAAAGAGGCGGTCTTTGATCATCTGCGCCATGAGGCCATGGATAACTTCGATGGTAGTCTTGCACGCGTCTTTGGTCGCCTTGCCGAGCTTGTCCTCTGTGCGTTTCTCATGGTGGTCAGTACCCGCCACTATGAAACCGCCGCGCCCTACAAATAAATTAACATGCTTTAATAGGGATGATGACAACCCAATCAAATCAGCAACTCTGTATCAAACTTTAAATCGCGCTTCTAGTATGGGAGTTTGTATGAAATACATACTTGTGAGGTCATCAACTTTCGACATACTTTTTTTGCTTTAATCGATAATTTCAACTTTAGAAACATAATTCTACAAAGAAAAATAATTCTAACTTTAACAAAGGACGTGAATTTTCATTTGGAAGAGAAATAATTTATTTTTGATATAGCTAGGCAACATCCCTTATAAATATCACTTGCATGCACAGTCAAGGAAAACATCGTGAGGAAACCTGCATACCTGAGCGTCCTCCATAATATCCCAAAGGTATGTAGTTTGCCAATCTACACTTGGCCAGCATTGTGGATTATGGCCTAAACAAGTCTCCTCATAATGAGAAGGGTTTTTAAAAGGAGACTTGTGCTCAGCAGTAGGCTAATGATGCATTGATTGTTACTCTTTTACTAGTGTTCTCTGTAACTTTTTAGCACAAATAAAATCTAATGACATCTACCGTATCTTCATTCACAACAATTGTAATGAACAAATAAGTTAGTCTACATAAAAAAATTTAAAATTCAATATTACTTAACCGTGCAGAATATTTCTGATATCCTTAATAAACATCCTTTGCTCACCTAAGCACACCTCGCTTTGCTCCAACTTGTCCGACAGATCAAATATCTGGCCAGTCGTGTATTCAGCGTTGGTGATAAGACTTGAGCTGGACAGTGTATTGACCCAGTATTTGTTCCACAGGGAGTCTAGAAGCCTTCGGTCGAGGGAGGATTTGAAGTAGGACACTTCTAGCGAGTAGTATTGTTTGCAGTGCACTCCGAAATCTTCTATTTTGTTCAACGGTATGGTTTGGTATTCTGATGGCTCTTCGTTTGCTGGTTTGTAGCCCTAAAAAAAGAATCAATTTAAAGAGTTATGTAGAAAGAAAGAACCAGTTTGATCCAGTGTGTCAAATTGTCACAGCCATTTAAAGAAAACATCATAAATGCCAATGTGTGGCTGTGTGTGGTCTGTTGGCTAAGTTTTCATGGCTCATCATGATTCAACCGATTTGGCAAAATTGGTACAGAGAGATCATCCCAGAGGTATGTTTTTCTTTAGATAAATTGCATCCTGGGGAAAAACAGGCTACTTTTATCCTGGGAAGTCAGACTTCTTACTAAAAACCCTAAATTCAAATGGATTAAGATGGTAAGTGTCATCTAGTCTAATCTATTTATGACCTCTTTATAAAAAAGTAAGGTCAAAAACTAAGTATTTAGTAGTAGTTTATAACATACCTTAGGATAAGTCCTAAAAGCGCCCAAGCACACCTTCCCAGCTGAGATAGTTCTGACAGGGTCAATGACGATGGCTACAAAAGGTTCCTGGAAGTTCTGGTTGAGCATCTGAGTGGAGACGTCTATGCCCGACAGCCAGCAGCCATAGCCCGGGTGGCTGTGATACCAACCTATTGCGTTTTCGTGCCTTCCAACCTGGGAGTAATTGAGTTACAGAAATGGGTATGTTATAGAGATTATCTAATCTCAAACTGAACTCTCACTAAGCTTTCGTGTCATTTATACACTAGATGTCCAACAGAGGAATGTCCAAAGGTGGAATTCATGTCTAAATATAATGTTTAGGTATAGCTTAATGATATAATATCTACTTCGCACATGAGCATAAAGATTGTCCATCTAAAACTGTTTAGTTTTTTGTAACTGTTCACAAACAAATCTGTTGCAATTCATGATAATAATAGCATTTGCAACTTTTATAAACAACATAACAAAAGAAAATTCCAAAATAGATTTGATAGAAAGGACAATACAGAAGACCTATCATCATCATCAGCATCCAACATCATATCAGCAAGCATCATATCAGCATCCATGCCATATCTATGCATAGTTTTTCTTATTTTATTAACTAGAAAAAGGTCACTTTTAAATTAAACTGCTAAGTTTGGCTAAATCAACAAAAAGGTGATGAAAAAACGAGTTTTGCAATATTCAAAGTACCTGTTTAGCAGCCTCAATGTATGCAGTCATGTACTCATAGGCCTGTGCCTGAGCATTCACTCTGGTTTCCGTGCCTTCCACAGGCAGCGCAAATGAATCCATCACTAGCATAGTGTTTGCATCCACCTTACCTGTCAATTATTGTTATATACATCATATTTCTTTCTAATACAGACAGTTATAATATTATATTCTAATTATATTATAACTGTCTGTATTTTAATTATATTATAATAATAAAAACGTCTTTCTTCTACTCTTTCACAGATCATGGACATACTGCAGCAATATTGTCATTAACCTTAAGGACTCAATATTTTTATGCCATAAAACAAAGTAAGTATTCCCACAGGATTTAAAACGTCACACAGTTGTAGGTAAAAGTCAGTATTAAAATAGAAACTTATCTTGTTTAAAAAACACAATTAAGGATATGTGCATTAAGTAAGTCTCAAACGTTTAAAATAATTATTGTAAAGCAGAGAGGTATACCTAACAACAGTCCCATGACTTCTAAGGTGCCTCCAGACCTTGCATGCATCACCATTTTTAGCAAAGCAAGAGCTGAAATTTTGATGTCTTTGAAGAAATGTGGACTGAAACAAAACAGAAAGACCTGGAAAACGTGGATAATACCACGGGCAGTGGAAGGCCAAGAATTTAATACAGCAATAAAAAAAATGATAATTATCAATAATACATACTCTTTTTCCCATGGTTTCGCTGCTAAGATATCTTGTTGTTGTTTTTTGTCGTAGCGGTAAATATCGTCCACGCTCGACACGGCTTCTATATTGTTTGCCATCACCCATGTTTTTTGAGCTATAGTGGACTGAGAATCTGAACTTGTGGATGCCATAATTCAACTTATATTCTTCTTCTTGGATTTCTTAGTTTGGAAATCAATTGAATTTTTGTAGATTTTCTGATTTTAGCTCTTTTTTCAAACCAATTTTTTTTTCACAATTTCGCATTTGACAGAGACAAGTCTTGTCCGCTCTATGGCCCCTATATACCTACTCTTTGGCTATGGTCCCGCCCAGCAGAGACAAGTAACATACTACAATCTTTTTCTGGTCGTTGCTATAGGATCTTTGATTAGGTTATGCCCAGCAGGGCGACCGCGTAACTTTTGCATCAATCATTGATACATCGCAATCACCTCTTGGCTCCTGCAGAGACAAGTAACATAATATGTTACTGTCTGACACTTCAACAGATAATGAGGGAACCATAGAGGAACGAAATACGTTCTTTGATTTTAAAAGATACGTTCAAAATAAAACTTTGAGTAAACCCTTCATTCTCTGCCTACGCCTTCAACATATTCTAATTTAATAATTAATATTATGTTGCACCCTTCGGCATGTTTGATTATTTCTAATAGATTATTACATCACATTACACATAGCATGATCATTAATGTAGGCTTCGCTTCAACTTTCAGTGATTAATTAAGCCAACTTAACTCGACTGAATGCTGAGGTTGAATGTGTTTTTTTAATCACCTAATGTTTTAAAGATTATTATTAGTAGGTATTATAAGTCTGTAATGCGAACTCGCAATGGGAGGTTGTTGTCCTAATTGCAATTAAAGCAAAGTTGTCAATTATCAACTTACAAAACCAAAAATCAATATTTCATCACTTTGAGGGAAAAATAAACAGGAAAATTCAATAGCGTCATCAATTCCTGCCATGAAATTGTGTCGCGTATAGTCATATCTCTCACTCTCCAACGCGACTGTATATAGTTGTCTCTATCTAAATGCAACATTAAATAATCGGATACGCCCCCTTGATAGCAAGCACCAATCGCAAAACGGCACGTACGATTTTTCGAGAATCGAAAATCCGCATTGTTTCACAAGAAGTGCTCGAGTATGTACGACGCAAGTGTTTACAGTTTACGGGCAAAACGTTATCATAGAAGTTTTTTCTAGCAAATATACATGGGATTAAACTTTAAAGATTATGCGATCGTCAAGTTGAATGTTTTAATGTGAAAGTTTGGAGTGTTAGTGTTAAATATTATGGTTATGGTATCAATGGAAAAGATGAGTGCGCCGATTATTATCACCGTGCCGAATAATTATCTGGCGGTGGACGAGGATTCGCAGGTCGTTGTCGACGTGGCTCCAACTCCACCGTCCAGAAAGCGAAGGCTGGATCATTTAACATGGGAGGAGAAGATGCAAAGAAAGTGAGTAATTTTTTATTTTTTTTATTACGACTAGCAAGTAGGTACTTACTTACATTATTATATGTGCCAGCGTGTCATCATGTGATTGATAATACCCATAACCCAGTAGTTTAAACGCGAAACAAAGAAGCAATTAATTCAGAATTAGCTCGATAGTCGATAATATTATGAAGTAGGTTGGTAGGTACAAAATTAAATGTTAGATTTCATCATCCACCCATCGCGGATCCTCAAACTCTAATATTATTTATTCAAGTAGACTTTTTAGTGCTTTTGAATAGTCAAATGAATCTACTGATTAGTTTACTTAGTAATTTTCATTTAAGTAATTATTAGTTTATGGAATAGATAGAATTAAGTATGTATGACGAGGCCTACCATTGTTAATATTATTACTCACTTAATATATTTTAGTGGAACCAAAGTTGAGGATTTTCAAATTATTAATGTTAAATCCATTTTTTTAAACAAGACTTGTGCTATGCAAATCAGAATTAAAGCATTCATGATTGTGTTTAGAATTAAAGCATTTAAATGCAGATGAAACAAAAATCAACGAATAATAAAAATAATAATATTTTGAATTTGAGTTTAACATACATGCCGGTATTACCCCGTTCTATAGCACCCATCTTTCCTGCAGGAAGCTGAAGAACCGTGTGGCCGCACAGACCTCACGGGACAGGAAGAAGGCCAAAATGGATGAGATGGAGAGCAGACTCCAGCATTTCATGGACACCAATGAGCGGTTAATAGCAGAAGTAGAGAACTTGAAGGTGATGAACGAGAGGTTGCTCAGCGAGAACGCAGCGCTGCGCAGCAAGGCCGCGGCGCGGACCGTCGCGGAGGCCCCGAGACCGGCAGAGTCTCAACCTCAGCAGAAGGTCAGTAACATCATTATCATTTCAAACCATGATCCGCTAGTGCCAGTTCACACACATTTGAGCACATTCTCTCGGACATGGAAGTATCCGCACAAAGTTTGTGTGTGCCCGAGGATCTGAAATTCTTTATTGCACATAAAAATACATTGCACACAGGCAACTTTAAGGTATTTGATCCTTACGACTTATCATATAATGTGGCACAAGTTTTGTCCTATGATTTCATTTTTAGGGTTCCGTAGCCAAATTTGGCAAAAACAGAACCCTTATAGATTCGTCATGTCTGTCTGTCTGTCTGTCCGTCCGTATGTCACAGCCACTTTTTTCCGAAACTATAAGAGCTATACTGTTGAAACTTGGTAAGTAGATGTATTCTGTAAACCGCATTAAGATTTTCATACAAAAATAGAAAAAAAAACAATAAATTTTGGGGTTCCCCATACTTAGAACTGAAACTCAAAAATTTTTTTTTCATCTAACCCATAGGTGTGGGGTATCTATGGATAGGTCTTCAAAAATGATATTGAGGTTTGTAATATCATTTTTTTCTAAACTGAATAGTTTGCGCGAGAGACACTTCCAAAGTGGTAAAATGTGTGTCCCCCCCCCCGTAACTTCTAAAATAAGAGAATGATAAAACTAAAAAAAATATATGTTGTACATTACCATGCAAACTACCACCGAAAATTGGTTTGAACGAGATCAAGTAAGTAGTTTTTTTTTAATACGTCATTAATCGTAAATCGCAATTTACCTTTCATTCAATCAACTCAAATATTTAAAAAAAAACATTTAATTTAAAACTTACTACAGGTTTGTACGGAACCCTCGGTGCGCGAGTCCGCCTCGCACTTGGCCGGTTTTTCATTTATTTGTACACCCCTACACAAAAATATAAAGAACTCAAATACACAGAAAATACCAAGGAACAAACAGTAGCTTTATCGCTTAGTAGCAATCACTGCCATGCAACCTTAAGATTATGAGAACTTAAGGATATTAACCTGCAAGATTTACTTCCAGTTTCTTCTACATTTTTTTCATAATGTTTTAATGTTTGTGTGTTTGTTACAGGAGGGGCCCCCGCCGGCGATCCGCGCGGCGCGCCTGCTGCTGACGATGTGTCTCCTCTCGCAGACCTGCTCGCCAGCCTCGACTCCGATGAATACCTCGACCAGCTGCATCAGCTCGCAGACTCCCTCCTCCAGGAGATTAGTGCAGCTGCTCCGGAAGAGACTGCAGATGTGAGTAGAGCGCACCCTGACAACTGAACTAGGATCTATGTATAAGTAACCCCCAAACAAAATTGAATTATATTATTTCCTAATGCTGCTTACAATTTGACAAAAACTGGTCTCCGGTCTGGTTTCGTAGACTAGTTGTGAAAAACTAAATGTCATCATTTTAGAATAAAATGATGAAATGTCTGATTAGATATTGATTGATTGATTGAACTATAATAACTGTTTTTCTACAGAGCCCAACAAATTAAAAAGTGAATAGTATAAAAATGCACATGTGCATTTTGCATTTTTTAGAGTTGAACAAAGCTTCATATTTTGGCTGATGAAATAGCTAAGACGTTTTACTTAGCTATTGCATCAGCCAAGTTGGGTATTTTAAGCTACCTTTCTAATGTTCACAACAATGTATGAGTCACCTTCAACTTGGCTTAGCTTTTGAATCATATCCATAATATATTGCATCATTTAATACTAAAGTTAAACCAGTTATGTAAATATAGTTAGCGAGAGAGATTTTGCATATCAATTACTATTATTGACTGACTGCAATGGATTAAGTAATAATTTACACAACTGGCTAACCTGTTTGAATAGATTAGTTGCAGTTTCATTAAAAGCTCGAATTTTACTTTAAATTTATTTATCAGATGAACTTGGCCTTGGTTCATCAGTTTTGTAGCTACCTACTTAGTAAAGCAGTAAAACCAGTTGTCCTTATGTTTATGAATAAAGTCATGTAATAAAATAAGATTAAGCTTTTGCATTGAAAAACTTCTTTTAAGTTTTAAACAATAAACGGGTTTGCCTTACGATGAATTAATTTTATGAATTTTTCTATTTAAAAATAATGTGATAAAACAATTAGAAGAATCTTGTCCATTATTGATCATCATTAACAACTTTTATATTAATATTGCAATTATTGAAGAGCAACAGCTGAGTATCTTGCTTGCCCCTTCTGGATTCATTTTGCAATTTGAAAGTACATATTTATATCAACTTTTTTTTGGTTGACATTTATTTTCAAGCCAATTTTCTGTTGTCTGCAGGTCAAAGCCGGAGACACTGGAGGGTGCCCTCAAGGAATTGAAGTGGTGGGGGCCGCAGCAAAGCAACTGGAACCCCGTCAAAGTGGAGTCATAGACAATAGACATGACATCAACAGAATATTGGCGCAGCACTCATACGCACATCCCTACCCTACAGATACTGTACAAATAAAGGAAGAAAACGGTGACAAAGGCGACATATTCTACGCGAGCTATGAAGCAAATGATTGCGTCACTATTGAAGTACCGAGTGAAGATCAAGTTATTGAAGAAACACCAACACCTTCAATAAAAATTGATTCATCTCTACCTTCATTGGATGTTGATACACAGTTTGATACTGAT
Source organism: Erebia epiphron (assembly GCA_963932025.1). NCBI lineage: Eukaryota > Metazoa > Arthropoda > Insecta > Lepidoptera > Nymphalidae > Erebia > Erebia epiphron. The sequence continues at coordinate 26,176,086 of OZ009948.1, forward strand.
TTTAAAGAATTAACAAACAATTGTTCAGAAGTCACTCTTGAATGTGACATGAAGTTATTATCACCTATGACTCTATCACCGAAGTCAATAGAAGAAAATCTATTAGGACTTTCACCGTCTCATACAAACTTCAGTTCCGACTTAGGATATGAATCACTATCGTCGCCGCTTAGTGAATCAGAATCTATGGACTTGTCAGATTTTTGGTGCGAATCATTCTCAGAATTGTTTCCGGGCTTAGCCTAAAGAAAAATCTAGAACATATAATTATGTTCTAAATTTTTTTTCACCAAAGACTGACTAGTTAGTAAGATTTTGACGTATGCCTCACGTTGTTGAAAAAAAGTAGATGCGGGAATCGAATTGATTTTGCTTGCTTCGAATACCTTAGATAATTTCACTGTTTTCACCTTACGTACAGAATGTTACTTACACTTAAAAATCGTAATTTATATTTTAATTTAGTAAATAAATGACAAATTAGTTAATATATTTAAAAGTTTATTAAATTAGGTGTTTAAGTTTAATGTTATGTGTCGTATTTGTACAATGTTAGTGTAGGGATGTTTAATTTAAGTGCTGTAAATAAAGTTTTTTTTTTAATTTGTTTTTTTTTTCAATTTATTTCCATGAATATGAAGGGTTAATTTTAAAATACTATAAACCTCTCTGCATAATAGGGCAAGTCTCTACATAATACTGAAAAACTAGTTTAAGAAAATTTAAAACTTTTCACTGAACACTACTTATTACTGGCTTTAAACTCCGTGCCTTCGGTAGGTTACTTAACAGAACTGGCACCAAGTATTCGACACAGAGTACATTGAATATAAGGGTAGTATTCGACTTGTAGAGCAATAGCATGTGGCGTGGAGTTATGCTGTTTTTAGAGCAACCATTTAAAAAAATAAAAAACGCGCTGAAACCCGTTTGTTTTCGAAGTCTGTTTTAAAAATAAAACGGCTAAGAGCCTAGACCAAACGTTATATTGGCCGATATTGCATCAGTTCTATTGCGTAGAAATGTAAAAGTACCTAACTAGTAGGTATCTTATTCAGTGGAGCCCATAGTGAAATGATGGCGCAACGAATTAAAAAAAACCGGCCAAGTGCGAGTCGGACTCGCGCACCGAGGGTTCCGTACAAACCTGTAGTAAGTTTTAAATTAAATGTTTTTTTTAAATATTTGAGTTGATTGAATGAAAGGTAAATTGCGGTTTACGGTTTATGACGTATTAAAAAATAACGACCAAAGATGTAAAACGGTAATAATTACCTTTGTTAATGAACCGCAAAACTAACTTTGTTTGTAGAGGTTTACTGTTAATATCAAAAAAACTATGCTAGTTAGAGCATTGGCTATAGTTTTCCTGTAAAATATACATAAATTCCTATTGACCATAAATATTCCAGATTTTTCGATTGGTAAACTCCGGAGATAAGGGGGGGGGGGGGGGGGGGGGAGACGGTATTTTTTTAGACTTTTTCCCCGATAAATCAAAAACTATCATGACTAAAAATAATTAAAAATCTGTTTTAGAATGTACAAAGTAAACCCTTTCATATGATACCCCACACAGTACAATTATCTCACTTTTAAATTTCAACCCTCCGATTTCCCCCCCTTTTTAAATAAGAGCAAAAATAATTTCCATTTTTTTTAAATTCCAGTGTCTTTGGGCCACTAATATACACAACTATTCCAAATTTCATGTCGATAGCTTCGGTAGTTACTGAAATAATCGAGTGTGACGGACGGACAGACGGACAGACAGACGGAGAAAGTCGCACCATGAGGGTTCCATTTTACCATTTTGGTACGGAACCCTAAAAATGATTGCAAACGCATTTAACATGATTGAAAATGAGAATGACGTTCCTAGTTCCTACCTACATGACTACTTTACGAGCTGAATAGGTACCAAAGTTATGCTTTTTAGGGTTCCGTACCCAAAGGGTAAAAACGGGACCCTATTACTAAGACTCCGCTGTCTGTCTGTCTGTCTGTCTGTCTGTCTGTCTGTCTGTCTGTCTGTCTGTCTGTCTGTCTCCAGGCTATATCTCATAGAGGGTGATAGCTAGAAAGCTGAAATTTTCACAAATGATGTATTTCCGTTGCCGCTATAACAACAAATACTTACTAAAAATTAAAAAAATATATATATTAAGGGGGGTCCCCATACAATAAACGTGTTTTTTTCGTATTTTTTTGCTCAATATTAAAAACGGTAACAGGTAGACGGTTCAAATTTTCACAGAATATTAACTTGTATATTACCTTTCAAAATAAATAAATAAATATCAATAAAGTAAATATTAAAGGGGGGCTCCCATACAACAAACGTAATTTTTTTATATTAACAGTAAACCTCTACAAACAAAGTTAGTTTTGCGGTTCATTAACAAAGGTAATTATACCTACTTCTTGAGTACGGAACCCTCGGTGCGCGAGTCCGACTCGCACTTGGCCGGTTTTATTTTAAAGTTTTACTAGATAGTTGGGTCCTTCACTGCGATCTCACCGGATGCGTGGATGGTATTGAAACAAAAGTAAATGGGAGACCCCTTGGAATCATGGAGAATGCTAAAGTAAGAATAAAGCGTCGTTTGAATTATCATGATTGTAGGTATACGAATACCTACGGGAGCGAAGCCACGGGTGTTCGCTAGTTTGAATTTTAACACCTTTCGAAGTAGGTACACAGTGGTTTTTATCAACCCACACATACCTACTATAAATGCTGCGTTAGTTGGAAACATAAAGCTAGGTACACTGTCGCTAGTCGAGGAATAATTAATGCACTTTATCGATTGGCGCAGAATATTCTAGTTAGGAGGCTATTTTATTGGTTTTCATTTTTACTATGTTCATATCTGAATAATTCTGCGTAGGTATATTTATTTATTAGGTACCTAGTTATAACTTCTCAGTTCTCTGCGTCGTGGAACTGAACTGATTATTTACCTATAGGTATTATCAATTTCCTTTTAACACGAGTCGTGTTAAAAGGAAATTTGATAATTTTTAAAATAGCCATTGCTTTTAGAGGAAAATAATTGGTACCTAAGTAAATACTATAACATCGAAATTTCAACTGTTTTCCCTATTTACACATACAATTAGGTAGGTAATTATGTACTTATGTAGTTAATTAAGTTAGGTAGGTACTTATTTTTATAGATATAATTTTATCTTGAGTAGAATTTCGATTTACCTACGTCTACTTCAGCGGTGCAGGAAAACAGCGCGAGGATATTATCTGCATTCCTGAGTTCTCCATAGGTAATGTTCTCAAAAATGTGTGTAGTCTGCCAATCCGCGCTAAATAGACCAGCAAAGTGGAGAGTGGAGACTATACTAGGTATGGCCTACGCCTTCTTATTCTTCACAGCCTAATTTCTACCTACATAACGGTGCGTTCTCCGTTTTCGTCGATTCTAAAATCAATAGGTAGTAAGTTTGTAACGCGTGGATCGAAAAATTTGAAATTAATATACCTATACTATAATTAATTATATTTTCAAGTCTTGGATCACGGGAAAACATGATTGGACGAAATTTTCTAGATAGAAAAAAATTCCAAAGTCATGAAGAATAAAAGCGCAAGAAGGCTTTTTCTCTTAAATTGGCTACGCCTATAAGAACGAAACTTTCAGTATAGGTGTAAAAAAATCAAATTAAGATTTGGATCCCGTTATTTTGCGGTAGGTAGGGGAGACCAGGGATGAACGTAACAATTTTCAATTTTCTCGTAATATCTCACAGAGCTTGTTGAATATCAAAATTCTTATCAGTAGGTTCATAATATGATAGATTGGTTTTTCAGCTATCTTTTGACATTAGCACAAATGCAACTGATGTTATAGATTTTGAGAAAAACTACAAAATAAAAAAAGTGGAATTTGTTACAACCATCCCTACCCCTAGGGTTGGTTGTAACTTGTAACAGTGTAACGGGTTGGTTGTAACATTACAAATAAAAACGAAGTTACTTTCATAGGAACATAATTTTGAGTATGAAAGTACCAAAAGTAGTAAAAACCTTTTAGTTGTTACTGTATCACAAATGTCAAAAAAACATTTCTAGAAAAAAAAACAATCTTGTAAAAAAAAATTTGATATCACCAGACAAACAAATCACCCCACCTGCCACTGCCGGTGCTGGCCGTAGCCGCGCCATTTCCTATTTCACTTTACTTTATTTCTATGATATCTCGTAAACCTAGAGATATTCATCTAAATTAAATGGTGTAAAGGACAATTTTTATCTAGATCAAATACCTACTTGAGATGACTAATATATTATGTACTAGCTGATGCCCGCGACTTCGTCCGCGTGGTTTAAGTTTTTTGTTATTCCCGCGGGAACTCCTTAATTTTCCGGGATAAAAAGTAGCCTATGTCACTCTCCAGGTCCTCAACTATACCCATGCCAAAAATCACGTCAATCCGTTGCTCCGTTGCGGCGTGATTGAAGGACAAACCAACAAACCAACAAACCAACAAACCAACAAACAAAGTGACTTTCGCATTTATATAATAAATAAATATTAAGTATGATTTTGTTATGGATTAGGTAATCCTATGTCGGTAAAACACCTTCGCAATTAAAGCATTGTTTTAGTCCTAGTTTGAAAATCATAAAAATGGTAAACCGTAAAAGATGGATATAATTTATTATGCAATATCGGATTTTTTATTAAAACTTTTTGAGAGTAGGTAACTTATCCACCATGCATTGTTTTCGTGTACCTAACTTTAACTATTTACGTAGTTAAATCAGGAGGGGTGAGTGTACTTTTCTGCGAAGTATTTCTTCTGTAGGCAAATCCATAATTTTTGAAATAACTAAACCTCTACTGGCCTTTCGATTTTATATGTCCCGTAAGATTGCAAAAACCTTTAGATTGTAATCTAACGCTTTTTTTCTCGATAGATTGTAAAATGTCGAAAGATTGTGAACGGTTCAATGTTCTGAGTGTCAATTTTTGAAATATTCATTGTATTTACGATTTCTTGTCTTTTTCTTGTAGGTTAGGTTATGGTTCGACATAAATAATCAGATAATTGTCAGTGTGTGCAGTCTGATTAGGTTCTTACGGGTTAATATACCTAACAGATTAAAATCTACCGAAAAATAATGCGTTATATTGTAATCTTTCGACAGTTTAGGTACAATCTCGCGAGTTAGATTCTAATCGAACGGTTTTTACAATCTTACAGTGACATATTATATACTTCGGAGCTATTTTTGCGGCACCTACTCGTTATTTCAAAAACCGTCGGCACAGCGGCCAGCACCGTAAGTGCAACCGATGATGGGAGGGGAGTTCAAAATTGCACATTTTGGTGATACAGTGTAGCCAACAAAACTCGTTCAAAAACTCATTTGTTACGTTCATCCCGTGTTACTTTCATACCTGGTCTCCCCTATCGTATTTCAAATGATATTCTTGATTACTTTAATTCTCGCATGTCTCCATGAAATGTTCAAATCGCATGGAAAGCGAGTACATACCTACAAAGAATTGTCGACTAACTATTTGCGTTTGAGGAAACTTGTTCACACAAATGTACCTATGAATAATTCTTAAAGGAAAATTCAGAGTACAGTAGTAGCAGCAGCAGCAGCAGTAGTAGCAGTGGGCCGGCAGACGTTAGCCCTTGATTGCGATCTCACCTGGTTAATGATAATGCAGTCTAAGATAGAAGCGGGCTAACCTGTTATTGTTCGCGCACATTAGGCCTTGCCGCATCGCAGCAAAAAATGTGTTCTTCGTATCTACATCCTGCGATATAATGCGGCCCGCTCTGCCCCGTCAGTGTGTGATAAATAGTTCATATAAATTGTATAATATAGGAATTCAGACGCATTTTTGCGCTGCGATCTGATGCAATGGGGTTTACTGGACGCTTACTTTTAGGGGTAAGTATAGCAGTTATATTAAGCCCATACCCCTATCGGTTTCTAGTTTCTACATTGCATTGTACGGGAATACTAAATGGCTTGGCGGCACGTCCTTGCCGGCAGGGTGGTAATTAGCCACGGCAAAAGCCTTCCATCCAGATTATAAAGGAGTTTTAAATTAATAGAGACAAAGTTCATCAAAAAACATTTAATATATTTGTTAAAATATTACCAGATTCAATAAAATCGTTCCTTACACGAATACATTACATTAGACCTAACCATCAGTTAGACTCTTGGTTAACGTAACCCGACACGCGTTATCGAGCCGATCGCCGAATAAGGACGTGTGCTCACAGTGCAACGTCATCCGTTTTAATTAATAATTTTAGCTGACAAACTAAAATAACGATTAAATCCATAAATTAAATAAATCCTATCCTTTCAGTAGTCTATATCACTATATTGATGTAGGTAATTTTTTTTTACAGATACAGAGTAATGAACGTCATAAACTACTAAGGCCCGCTTGCAGAAACGCCGGGTTATCCTTTTAACCCAGAGTTAGCTGCTACTTTGACCGAAATTTCAAATTTATTCCTGGGTTAAACTTACCCGGCGTCTCTACAAGCGGGCCTTACAGCTATATCTGGGGACACGGGAGTGTCCCCGCCAAAGACGAGCCAAAGGAAACGGGGCACTACCTACCTTTTCTCGAAGCGTTTCGTCGAATTTTCGAACCGTCATAGCTTCGGTCCGAATGACGCTAGAAAGCTGAAATTTTCAGGATAAGATGTTGTTGGGGGACTTACCGAATATACCAAGTTTCAATTTTTTAGCATTTATAGTTTCAGTTTATTGATTACCTAAAATACGTCGATTTCGTACTCACTCACTGATGATCATCAACTGAAAAAAGGTACTTCCTGAAGTGCTAGAAGACTGAAATTTGGTATGTAGGCTACAATTTGCATATAAACAACAGGAAAATTAAGAAATCTGAATCTTTTCATCTCCAACCCCTCGTATAGGGGGTGCAAATCTGACAGCATTTCCTTGTATTTTAGAACAGTCATAACTTCGGTACGGAACATGGTAGAAAGCTGTAATTTTCAGGATAACATGTCGTTGACAGATTTATTAAACTTACCAAGTATCAATCATCTAGCATTTATGGTTTCAGATTTATTGGTACTTGAAATACGTAGTTTAGGTTTTTTTTTTCACTTTTACGAAAAAAATCAAAATCTCTAGGACTCTAGGGTGGGCCATGAAAAAAGGATTAGCTGAAGTACAGGAAAATCAGCTAAAAAAAATCAAAAAATCTAGGGCGCCTGCCAAAAATAAATGAAATCCCACCAAAAACATTTCATGTAAAATTGGTTGCCAAAGACTCACAAGTGCATAATGCTTTCACTGTTAAAAAGTTATGAGATCTCTAATTAGAGCCAAGCCCGAATTTGAGCTCCTCTTTGTGCTGCGCATCATAACCCACGGAGTCTGTCTCAAGTTCAAAGTACATAGTTCTAAATGCTCTTTACTGTGTACCAAACTAATAATATGAAATAACATGTAAGTCTATATATAAAACTTGTCCCTAGAACCTCTACATCTTGGTAAAAAGGTACGGCTTGGCCGTTTCGTATATGTCGCCCTAACTATTCCTTAATGACTTAAATGTTATGTCAGGAAATGTTCGACGAATATTAAACGGCCAAGCCATACCTTTTTACCAAGATGTAGAGGTTCTAGGGACAAGTTTTATATATAGACTTACATGTTATTTAATATTATTAGTTTGGTACACAGTAAAGAGCATTTAGAACTATGTACTTTGAACTTGAGACAGACTCCGTGGGTTATGATGCGCAGCACAAAGAGGAGCTCAAATTCGGGCTTGGCTCTAATTAGAGATCTCATAACTTTTTAACAGTGAAAGCATTATGCACTTGTGAGTCTTTGGCAACCAATTTTACATGAAATGTTTTTGGTGGGATCAATAGTTAGCTTAGAATTATTTTTTGGTTTTCTTGAATAATTCTAAGCTAACTATTAGCTTAGAATTATTCAAGAAAACCAAAAAATTATCGATCATTAAGTACGTAGTTTGTGCGGTGTATCAGATACCACTATTTTATTTATATTTGGGTTTTTATATAACCTTAAAGAGCTGTTCTGAAAAAACAGTGTAAGTATGTACATTTTTCAATAGTTCTATTTTAATAAACTTATCTTATAGTAAAGTATCTAATCTTGTAGTAAACAGCTGATAAGAATCTCAACAGACAAAAATATTACACAATCCAAATCGAAAATAGGTTACAGTTACACCGTGAGCATTAGGGCGTTGTTGCACGGACCACCGCACGATCTGGTTTTCGTCACGATAAGCACCACACGACACCGGACACACTACCTTTTGTGTGTTTTTCGACGAGGGACAACACAACGACACAAAAGTCGTGGCTAGTTATTACATTTATGATATATGCTGTGCATTAGTTTCACCGAGTTTCTTGCTGGTTCTTCGGTAGGAATAGAGTTCCGAACCAGTGGTAGATACACTTTACGATTCAAAAGTACTTGTAAATGTTTATTTGAATAAAAAAACATTTGATTTGATTTGATTTGATTATTAAGATGTTGATTACTTCGGTTCGGTTAATTACATTATCAAAGTAGTTAATGCACCGGGCAGCCACATAAGAAACCTTTCGCGACTGTTTCTTGTGTACGTTCTATGTGGACGATCAAACTGTTCGTAGAAATAATTAGCGCTCGGATTCGTTACCGGACTTTGTCATGTCAATTTAATTCTTGATTTTACATACATACAATTTACTTCGCCGATGAAATGAGGCAGGCTTTAAACTTTAGAGATTGACTTTTATCGTGTCGTACGGTGGTTCGTGGAGATACGTTCTTAAAATATAGTCCGACGTTACACGTTTGGCACTCAATCCTATACTATTAACCTACAAGCGATAACGTTATCTGGGTAATAAAAAATAACTAGTAAAGTAATTTAGCAAATAACTGTACAGCATATTTGTTTAACAGCTAATGGAAGATTATACTAACTTAAACAACGTATCGAATTGTATAAATGAAAATAAAATTATGTCAAAAAGCACGTTTTTATACATAAAGTGGAATAGAAAATATAATATTCGGAAGGCAGAAGTTTCAAAATCGACAGCAGTATAACATGGAGGTTTCTTTATTTACTAACTAATCTTACTATACTATATACTATACTATACTTAATATTATAAATGCGAAAGTTTGGATGGATGTATGGATGTATGGATGTTTGTTACTCAATCACGCGCCAACGGCTGAACGGATCTGGCTGAAATTTGGCACAGAGATAGATTATAGTCTGGAATAGCACATAGGCTATCTATCCCGGAAAATTAAGGAGTTCCCGCGGGAACCAAAAAACCTAAATCCACGCGGACGTAGTCGCGGGCATCAGCTAGTGTTTTTATAATAGAATACTAGATAATGTTTGACTTTTCAGGGGTAATATGCTACCATCGCCATTTAAATGATTTATCAGTCGTCAATCGTTTTCATGACAAAAAGTGATTAAAGATTTGGCGATTCAAAAATCGGTCCTAAATATCAACAAATATAAAATAATAATTATAAATAAAGCATAATATATGTACTTAACTTTTATTTACTTGTGCTAGAATATAAATCATACTGTAGAATTAGTGAGCTGATAACAGATATCATAATTAATGCTGGTGTGCACTTGTCCTTAGCGTAAATAAATAATCAAATCATTATATTTATCTTAATCGTAATTTATACAGGGTTTTTCAACATAAAATATTATGATAAGTATTTATCGGTATAGATAACTCCCGGATTTCCTAGAATTAACGCAGATGACGCACAAAATAATACAGGCCAATATAATGTAGGCGGACATTCCGCCTAATGGATTTCCCTGCAATGTATCATATTGTATCATATTGAAATATGATAGGGTCGTGTGGGTGCGCCTTATCTGCGTGGACAAAACTTTGAACGAAAACAGAACTGAAATACTATGAAAATACAGCATTTTTCTCAAGAACCCGCACTGATGTTTCACTACACATCTACGCGGCGATAATCTCGTACATCAGTACAACTTCTATATCTATTCTTAATTCTGTGGTAATTCTCCTTTACACATCTGATTTGACTCAGAATCCACTTTAATAATTAATGAGAGTGGCATTAGGTACTATAAATAATTAAAAAACAAAAGTAAGTTATTAAATATGTAGATATATAATTTTATATTTTTTTAAACAATTTATTATTCCAATAATAACTATATTATTATTTTAGTTTTAAGTTTTTACCTAATTTTCAACGTCTAAGACATTTTAGAATTAAGACCGAAACTACCGAAACAATCTATTCTCGAGATAAATTTTTGAATTATTAGTACCTTTTTTCACGAACACTTTTAATTTCATCTTATAATATTTATATTTACCATAATAATTATAGGTATAATTACTGAATATATAATATTTACTTATGAATAATAATTAATCGACTTAGACGTCATTTTAATGAACACTAAACTTTAAATAAACCTCTTTTTGAATAAAAGTAGTTCATTCCTTTTCATAATGACAAAAAATGACAGTGCTAGATCGTACTAATACGACACTACAAAACAAATGGGTACCATTTTATGTCTCTGGACCCCCACATAATAACTTTTACTCACAGATGAAATAAAAATATAAAGAACGTATGTAATAAAGTGAGACAACAGAGGGTCCATAACTGTATCGTATATTTTAAGTTATAACGAGTGAGCATCACTAATAAAAATTAAATATTTATTTATATTTACATTTTTATAAGTTTGAGACATTCACGGCCTTACCACATAGACAAGCGTTCGAAGCGCGTTTGTTTTAAACCTGAGAGATTTCCCATAAGATATAGCCCCACAAACTTATCTGAGTGACAGATAATTAATAGTCGCTAGTATATAATATGAAAAATAAAATAAAAACAAAACTAAACAGGCATAAAATCTTAGTTCCAATTTTGGCCATCGGATAAGATAAATTTGTGGGACTATAATTATAATTATAGTAATATAAATAATTATTTATATTACGTCAATTTAGGCAACAGTTAAACTTGCTATATGTATTATAGTCTGTCAAACTTATCTGACCCGGTGGCCAAAATTGGGAAAAAAAAATATGCCTGTTTAGTGTTTTATTTTTATATATACAAGCGATCTAGGTCAACAGGAAGTTGATTTATTGGCGTATGAAAATATGCGGCATATCAAAAGATCGGCCGTATCTTTTGATTGCGTTGACTTAGAAGCTTGATTTTTCTACAGCTCCAAGGGACCTAGTATTTGATATCCATTTCAAATGTTCTATAAAATGCCACTTTTAAAGTAAATGAATCTAATAATTCTAGTATGATAAAGGTGGATATCGAGAGATATTGAAGTGTTAGTCGAATCAAATCTGGCAATAAGGTTTGTCATGTAACTATCCTCAGAAATTCCTTTATTTAGGCATCGCTTTACAACAATAGGTTTAATGTTTCTTAGACGGAAAATAGCTTATTAATTATATTTATAACTTACATTATAGACTATTTCTGAATTGAAAATTATACTTTCGCACATATAGCTGTTCTAGACCGCAGTCGATTAACAATTTACCAGCGCCATCTATTGACGCTTATCCGAAAAGCTTGTCAAAGCACGCGTGGCAATACGGCTTGTCGTTTTGTTCCTTGAAAGTTCCTTTATTGAGTTGTCTAAGGCAGAACGCGCACACGAAATGTTCGGGATGGAATTTTCTGAACATGGCTGTTATGCAGCGGCCCGCGATCGGTTTGTGGCAGCCGGCGCATAGGGAACCCCTTTTGCCGTGGTAGTGGGTCTCGCAGTATGGCTGACCTTCGTGCTCGAAGAACGAACCGCCGTGGAAAGGTTCGCGGCATTCCTGTAAATAAACAAATGAGACAGTTAAGTAACGTCTCTCTGCGTCGTATTCCTCATTACTGTGGGTCGTGATGGTCGTGACACCTTTCCATGGTAATGGTAGGTGTTTAATCGGGATAATAATTCGGTGGTTTCCCACGTCCCTCCGCATATGAGTCGACTAAGAGTATTTAAACTCATAGGTTTTTGCAAAGACAATATATAAACCAGTATAAGACTGTTCACTGTACACTTCATACATTCAATCAAAGCTCGCTAAATGCGCATTAAAGTCGCCGGTACCTTGTAGTTTTTCGCACAATCTGAGATGGCGGAACTGTGCAAGCTGTTTGTTAAAATTAGTTGAATGTAAATTTGCTAATTGCTTAAGTGATTTTATAAAATTTTTGTATTTTGATAATTTTATATAAATAATTAATACAAATTGAACCAAGAAAAATACGATATTTCACCGATTTTACTATAATCATATAAAGAGCGAGCCTGGTAGCGCCATCTAACGATAGTATTAACCTAGAATTTTTTTTATAAGGGAGTTAGCAATCTATACTTGGTATTATAATTAATCTATGGTTTTCGTAACGATTATGATCAGATGTTCGTAATAATAAGTAATAACCGAGACCGACGGCTTAGCGTAGTTAACTAAGTTAAGTAGGTATGCAAATTCTAGTGTGCTCTTATCCTAAGGAGAGTCGTAATAGAGCTGTAAAGGTTCTGTTAACACTCCTATTCCTCAGTGCTGAAAATACTCTCTCTATGATCTTTTATTTGAATCTGAATCTAAATTTAATATAGGTATTTTTTATACCGTGAATATTATGAAATATAGGTGTACACTGTACAGGTGTACAAGAAACTTTACTACAATAGTAATATATGGATGCGGTCTTCCAAATTAGGTAAATCTTTGAGTAAATCTCACTTTGTTTTAAGTTCGCCGTTTTAAATTATCGAATTAACTCCAAATATAGGTACATTTATGACGTCGAAAATTCTCCTCTCCTATTCTCCTATTTCACACTAACTCTCACATTAACGCGCGTTTTGAAGTTTGATAAAGCTATAAAAGTGGATTTCAATCTGAATTTCTTTCAATATGAAATTAAAAAAAGAAATACAAATTTAAATTCTAAATCGGCGTCATAATATCGTATTGTAACAGTGTGGGTGTCGTTATTTTATAAAATTTGCCTGTCTGTAAAAAAAATAATTATTCACTCGATTCCAGAATAAAAATCATCTGTCTGTATAATGTAACGTAAATGTATTTGTTTTATTGCGAAACGTTACGACGTTGTTAAATTACACAATTTTATATAAACGATTCAACATAGCGTTGGCACAAACCCACTGGATTATCTACGTTTGATAAGTTTCAGCATTACGAATTATATTTAATTCAGGATGAGGTAATATCTTTGTTTCTTTTTTTGCACTTTTTTGTGGACTGTTTTTTGTGCACTAAGTACCACCTCAACAAGGAAAAACAGAAAAACAATCACACATCAGAAGAAGGTACAAAAGGTAGCCTTCTCTGTGACTAACAATATCTATAGTCATACAAACATCTGGTCCGGTGGCCTAAATTGGACTTAATTTTTATGCCTGTTTAGTTTGTTTTTATTTAAATTTTCATGCATACTAGCAACGCTGTCATCGAGTCGGATAAGTTTGTGGGCACCTCAATTTACATAGACGGGCCCTGTCAAACAAAGAATGTGGACTCATTTTGCTAACGCCATCTAGCCTGAAAAGCGGGAAAGCGCTATGACGGGGACAAGGACAGGGCTATACAGGTTAGGAGCGTGCTCTAAAGGCTGGGCGCCCAATGTTTTTCTATGTAAGGGCCCATCCAGTACCTAAATATATATCGATGTTTGTGGGGCTTAGGCATTCTTAATAAACTAGTATCTATGGTTTTGTTGATAAGTCTCCCCCCAGTGGGATAGAGTTACAGTATTACGCTATGTCGAACGGAGTAGAGCTACACCCTTGACCTCTTTCCACGTCATCGCTATGAGCGATCTCCGCCAGGACCGTACGCCATGCCGTGTTTAGAATGGCCAGTTTCTCCTATCCTTAGGGGTTCATTCGAGGATATCGAGTGAAACATCTATGGCATGGTCCTTATTTAAAACTTTTGCCTTCTATTTTAACAATTTTTTAAATTTACTTGGTCCAAATTTCTTAAATTGTGTATGCTCGTAAGATTGCGGAAGATCTAAATAAATAAAAACTAGCCTAAACTACTAGGGAATGAGTATGTTAAAGAGTCAGTTGGCAGATTTTGAAGATTGTTTTTTTAATATCTTTAGTTTCCTTAGTATATATGAATGTTATTGTTATTATTCTTAATTGTGTATGAGCTCAAGAAAGTAAGTATTGCCATATTTTCTGGTTTGGCGTTTCCTGATAGGGCACATACCCATGTGTTGGTCAATAAAGACTTATTTATTTACCATCTTAGTACAACCATAAAGAAGATGTACAACTTTTTTAATTGAAATACGTAGAGAAGAGATAATCTTGACCCAATGTTTACCGCTTGGCGACGGCGCATTAATAGACTGCACCCAATTATTAATAGCTTCATTGGGTGGCCCATAAACAAAGCGATCTGCCCCACATAGCCGGAGTGGCTGCTGTGACGTCACGGCTTATTTTAACCCATCTTCGCGCGGGAAACCCTACACGCCTAGATCTTGACCCCCTTTACCGATTCTTTGCATTTTTCGACGTCCTTCCTTGTAACAATACATTGATCGGAGTTCATTGCCATACGTATTACGTACGTGCGTATGCGTACGCATGTGACCTTGAAGGTCACTTGCGGACAAGGCGTGAATGACGTTTGTCGTCATTATCTATTTATATATTTTATATTTTATTGTTTTTATATATTTTTTCTTTTTTTTTCTTTTTTTCTTTATTTATATGAAACTTAAAATTACATTACAGTAGCATTATATAAAAATATATTACATAAATTAGATTTCCCTATCGAGTACGAGGACTAGGAAGTGTTTTGCGAGTGTTATTTGTATAGCATCTGTTTTGTGTGATTGTTGTCATACTTTGCGGTACATCATGGCTTGTGGCGAGCATAGCTGAAAAAAAATTGGGGGGAGAGCATCCGATTTGAGAGGGGGAGATGATCATCATTTATTCTTCTTCATCGACGCCGACGCATTCGGGGCATACCGGCTTCCCTTCCATAGCATAGAATGTTTTCCCCTTTACGGGATTTTGGCAATCCTGCGAGACCAAAACATTGTCTTTACAACTCCATAACAATTCAAATGGTTTTTGAACTGCTTAGGAGTGTTATACTTAACCTGGCGTAGGGGAAATTTCTTCAAAATTAAGACATACATTACCAGTTATGCTGCGATCTTCGACCTGATTGTGGGAGATAAGAAGTTTTAGTAAAGGGATGCTGACCTTGCATACGAAGCAGTCTGGATGCCACTGTGTGTTGAGGGCGGAAATGTAATTCTCCATGATCGGTTTGTTGCAACCGCCGCATTTTGGCGCAAACATATCGAAATAGTCAGCGCGGCAATACGGCTTGCCGTCCCTTTCGTGGAAGCCTTCTTCACCAAACTGCTGGCCGCATTGGGCGCAGAAGAAATGCTCCGTATGCCAAGTTTTTTCGAGCGCCGTTACGCATTTCTGTAAAGGAAATAAAACTTTAGGATATTAGCCGCAGCGTCCAAATTCACTTAGCAGACTCGGATGACTAACATCAAGGATGGGCCCATTGCAGTATGCACATCTCGGTGAGAAGAGATTGTGGTAGTCCGGCTCGCAGTACGGTCTGCCGTCGCGCTCGAAGAAATTCCTCGTTCCCAACTCCTGGTTGCAATGCGCGCATGTGAAATGCTCAGGGTGCCACGTGCGGCCTAGAGCTGTGATGACCTGCACAGAAGGTTTTATGACTTCACTGTTTAAAATTCCACATGTACACTGAATTCACAAAGGTTCTTGAAGGATATTCCACCTGTCCAACGATGGGCTTCTCGCAGGCGTTGCAGCATCCCTTCTGGGGGGTTTGTACTCCTTGGCGGCTCATGTCTGCTCGGAGGGAACCGAGCATATGTTCTAGAGAGGCGGATTCGGGCTGTCGCGGGTTGCTGCGGTAGTGTTCCTGCCAAGCGCGCTTCTCCCGGTGGACGTGGATCCCGCTTTCGCCGCTAGGTGCTGCTCCTACGCCGCTCACCTAAAAAAAAACAATCAATCATTATCCCTGCTTCTTCAACAAAGAAAGCAGCGGATAAATCAATGAAACTTCAATTTGGACAAAATTTAAATTGTCCAAATCGAAGTTTACATCTCGCGTGGCAACGTACAGAAGGTAACCGGCCGAACGAAGCGGACTGGAGTGAATGCGATCCGAGTGAAATCTTTGTCTATGTACTCTAATATTATAAGCTCGCGGCCCCACTACGCCTGTGATGTAATGCCGGGGCTATCTTTAGCTGTGAGCTTTTGGGCGAGCGCGAGGGAGACGACGGGAGTTCTGGAGAGCGGCCGCTCGCACGGCTGGAAATAGCGGTGGACCAAGAAAGGCGACTAGTAAATATTATAATAAACGGAAAACTGTAGTGCAGTGTGCCGAGGTGGCCGTGACAGCTGCCGCCCTATATTAAACCTTACTCGGATGAATCACGTCATTGTTTATCCTATCGAACGAATCAAGGGTAGGATAAAAACAAATCATTATTTAATCCGTGTTTACACCACTGACGCCATGAATGAAATTTGGGTTAGCATAGAGCGGGGCGCAAATTTATGGCTTTCTCAGACATCTGCGCGCTCTTGATATCAAGTCGAGTGTTCATCTGGCAGCTGGCGCTGTCCTCAAGTCTCAAGATTTTCTTGTAATTGCTGATAATATAATTAGGTACCACCGATTTAGATACACGATTAAGTTTACACATACAGTAGGTACAAATTAACGTATTAGATTTAGGAAATTAATAATTGCTGCTGAATTTTCGTAAGGGTTCCCAAATTTTTACCTTGAAAGCAATTGGCGACGCCATAAGAACCTCCATTTCTTTAGTGTGGTCCAGTAGATCGTCTGTGGGTTCCTTCTTAGTATGGTAGACGCACTGTGGTTACCAAGGGTGCCTCATGAACTGTTGCGAGAGTCTACCACTGTTTATTTTGCGGTAATTTGTAGTGTTTTTTTGGAATCACACTTACCTTGAAGTCAGATAGGGACGCCTTAAAATCGTCCAGCTCTTTAGTGGCACGGGGCGCTCGGTATTATTACACTGTCGTGACCACAGGGGCCGGCGGCGAAGGTAGTGGCTGATACAAGGGTTCCACTATTGTTCTTTGTACTGAACCCGTGATTTGCTTTTATCTTGACTTCAGTTGGAGTCACACTAAAATTGAAGTCAGATGGGGATGCCATCTCGCTGGTCTGACGACATCACCAAGCTTGCGGGGAAAACTTTGAGGAGGGTTGCCCAACATCGGGAAGAGTGGCGTGCACATGAGGAGGCCTATGTCCAACAATGGATGAAGAAAGGCTCATAAAGAAGAAGAAGAAGAAGGGGATGCCATTAGATCGTTCAACTCTTTAGTGGACTGGACGCGAGGTATTGACCAGCGGCGGAAGTAGAGGCGGATACAAGGGTTCTACCAATATTTCTTGAACTGCAACCGTGACTTGCTTTGAATTTGGCTTCAATAGGGTTCACACTAACCTTGAAGTCAGATAGGGACGCCATAAGATCGTCCAGCTCTTTAGTAGCACTGGACGCGTGGTGTTGTCGCACGGTGGTGACCACAGGCGCCGGCGGCGGTGGTAGGGGCTGTTGCGCCGGTTCTACCACCGTTTCTTGTACCGTGACCGTGACTTGCTTCGTTCCTGGCCGTGGTAGGGTGCCGGCTGTGGACGCGGGCGGTACAGGCGATAAAGATGCTGCCCGACTGGTGAAAAATAAAATAAAAATTATTATCAAATGTAAAATTATTATGTAAATAGTTTTAATAAATAACATCAGTTAAATTATTATCATAAAATATAGCATTAGGATACTAAAATCATGAAATCATTTCTTAATATTGCTTCTTCGCCAAGTAATAATGCCTAAGTTAGATAAAATAAATCAATAAAGAAGATTCGTTGTATGGACAATTTAGGAGCAAAAATTGGGCCTTATAATTGTAGGTAGTAAGATTTTTCGGTGACCTATAAGACGTATTATTTTACAAAATAAGGGAAACCTAAACAACTTCAGATGGCAAAGTATGATGTCTCGTATAATAACTCCTGAGGATGCTCCAGTGATGGAGGAAAACAAGTGTAGAGTGTGACTCTAATAAGTATTTTCTTACGATAATTTCTACGATGTTTTTAGTGACTTATAGGCGATTGGCAAGGTTTTGTAAACTTCCTTATTGTAGAGATAAATTACTGTCAGAGTTAGATAATTTATAATTATACATCAGTTAAATCGGCAGACGATTTTGATTTGTAGACTGAGATCGTTATATGCAGCGGGCATGAAGCAATAAAGCAGTTCAAAACAAGCCAAATTGGTACATGTACCCATTTGGCAACCTCCGTATACAAATTATTCAGACAGCCGGACACTCCCTAGTCTAGATTTATTTTCTTTCATAAAGTCCCGTATCATATAGGGGCTAAGCCTAGATACATACGTTTTATTATGGTCTATTTTAGAAGTGACTAAAATTACAGCCAATTTCACTGTAGTAACAAAGTTGTAGTAAGCACAAAATTCACGATCTTACAAAATTAATTTATTTGTAACTTGGACCATTGATCTGAACTTCGTAATTTGATTTTGACAAAAAGTGATCGATATTGATAATTTCCTCATTAATTCAGTCAGATAGGTGCGAAAGAGATAAACAAATGACGTGTTAATGAACTTTCCACTATCCTACTATTAATTCCGCGAGTCGTATGCTTTAGCTTATAGTACGTAGTCGGTTTTAGTATAACAGATGAAAAATAAATCATTCCGAAACGTAGGGCCAGGTGTAACCGTAAGCACTAATTATACAGAGTGGTGCGCAGGAGTTGGAGGTGCCAAAAACAATTACTGTAATATTATAACAATGGTAATGTAGCGTGGAGCGTATGATTGTTATTGACGTTCGTTTTCATATAACGTATAGGTTGACAATCCCTTATAACTAAAGATTTTTGATTTAAAAGCACCAATTCAACGAGGCAATAACAAGGCGGTTATGGTTTACCATAACCTTTTTTCTCTATTTTCATGGTATGGAGGTTCCATTCTTTAAAAAGTATCGGTTGTCCGATGAAAGTCGGGAGAGTTGTGACCGCGTCAGCGCAAGCAAGGTGCAGCAAGGACCAGACACGATTAAAGTTTGTGCTACCTCAAATCATGACAGACTGTAGACACCTACAGTGATGATAGGACAGCGATAACGAAAGGAACAAGGTCACATCAGGACGAAGAAATGTTAGGAGTTGTAGTTTAACTGCTTGGATACACATATAGTCAGTAGCGGAACAAACTGATGTGACGTATCGATCTATTTGTAGCCGCCACGAAAATACGTTTTCACACGGCCCCCTGCATGCGCCAAAATATTCTTTAACCATAAGACTTGGACGCCATAGAACAAAATGGTAACGTGTTCCAATCAGGCACAAACTTCATGAATGTGATTATTGATTTTTTTTTAAATGTCCTTCACAGATTTTTTTCATTCATACAATTCAATCATAAATTTAATCTGATAGCCTTAAATAGTATATTGAAAATGAATAAATGTTGAAAGATTGGGCAAAGATTTCAGATTTCAGATTTTAACATTTTTGTTATGAGAATCAAATTATTATTTAAATAAATGAATCGTTTTAGACTTCACAAGGACGGATTTAATGATAAATAGAAATAATTTATAACTCAACAGGTGCAGTCTTCTCAAGCACGCGAGAGGCGGTTATATGTTTTATTTCAAATTGTAATTGGAAAAACTGATATAATATATTTTATTTATGTTTCTGCAACAATTTTATATACTTTAATTTTTTATAAAATAAGAGTGGGTGCTCAAATTAACAGAAACAGAAGGAGAGAGATCTAAAAAAAGTTAATTTTAAGTTAACTTGGAAAATGGATTGAAGCAATGCGAGAAAATTAGATATAGATGGAAATTGTTACAAGATTTAAATGCAGTAGATATGGGCTGTAGCGCCAACGGAAGTAAAAATAATATGTATCTTGCTGGCAATGCCACGTGTTTAAAATATTGATTTATGCAACACTGACATTTGTAATGATTTATGCACAGCGTACCAAATTGTTTCTTCAAAAATCTAGATGATTAATAGTTTTTTTTTTAAAGGTTGGCTTCTATAGATTCACCTATCCAAATTGCAACGACTTGCGTTTAACGATTTTTTTATTAGTGTAACGTCTAAAGCCACAGCTAAAAACTCTATTGCAGCGCATACTGTAAACAATAATCTAGAAAACATTAACTCGAGCATTTTCTTAAATCCATGTACAGAAACAGAAATTATAAAAGTAGTAAAGTCGTTAAACAACTCCAAAGCAGTTGGATATGATAACATTTCAACATATATATTAAAAAACTGTATCAACATCATAGCACACATACTTACCTATTTAATAAATTTATCGCTCAGTGAAGGAACTTTCCCCGAAAGGTTAAAAATATCAATTGTTAAACCTATCCATAAAAAAAATAACCCAAAAGAGATGGATAATTATAGACCGATAACTCTTGTTCCTATAATATCGAAAGTTTTTGAAAAAATGATGCACAGTAGGATGATATGTTTCATAAATACATTCAATATTATAGCAAATGAACAAAATGGATTCTTGAAGTCCAAATCTACAACTACTGCCGTATATACATTAATAAGTACAATAACAACTAACATTGATAGAAAGAGACCAACTACCGTAATATTTTTTGACCTTAGTAAGGCATTTGACCTTGTTGATCATAATATATTAGTAAATAAATTAGAAAAATATGGCATAAGAGGAGTGGCATTGGATTGGATAAAAAGCTACTTACATAACAGAAAACAGTGCGTTGAGGTTTCTCGAATAGATAACAAATTTGAAACAAAAACATATAAATCTGACTTTCAATATAACAAGATAGGCGTACCTCAAGGCAGTGTTCTGGGTCCCTTATTGTTTCTACTCTATATAAATGACTTGCCTCAAATAACCAACTATAAATGTATATTATTTGCAGATGACATATCCATTGCGATTCCTAATGATAAACATAAAAAAAACCGGCCAAGTGCGAGTCGGACTCGCGCACCGAGGGTTCCGTACTCAAGAAGTAGGTATAATTACCTTTGTTAATGAACCGCAAAACTAACTTTGTTTGTAGAGGTTTACTGTTAATATCAAAAAATTACGTTTGTTGTATGGGAGCCCCCCTTTAATATTTACTTTATTGATATTTAATTATTTATTTTGAAAGGTAATATACAAGTTAATATTCTGTGAAAATTTGAACCGTCTACCTGTTACCGTTTTTAATATTGAGCAAAAAAATACGAAAAAAACACGTTTATTGTATGGGGACCCCCCTTAATATATATATTTTTTTAATTTTTAGTATTTGTTGTTATAGCGGCAACGGAAATACATCATTTGTGAAAATTTCAGCTTTCTAGCTATCACGGTCTATGAGATACAGCCTGGAGACAGACAGACAGACAGACAGCGGAGTCTTAGTAATAGGGTCCCGTTTTTACCCTTTGGGTACGGAACCCTAAAAATGACTTTGATAATGAAATAAACTTAACAGTAATTGTCAACTGGCTCCAAATTAATAAATTACAAATAAATCTTACGAAAACAAAATATGTACAATTCTCAAATCATCAAACAAAAAACCAAATTCTAGAATTAAACTACCAAGGTAAAAAACTCCAACATTGTACTGAAGTAAGCTTCTTAGGATTGATCCTAGATCAGCATTGTTCATGGAAACCTCACATCTTACACACATGCACACGAGTAAATAGGTTTGCATTTGCTTTAAGGCAGTTAAGACAGACAGTAGGTGAAAACTCCGCCCTTATAGCATACCATGCTTACGTTGGCTCATTATTGAGGTACGGACTAGTAGTATGGGGCTGTTCCACACATCTAAAAATACTTTTTTATAGCACAGAAAAAGTGCATAAGAGCTGTATGTGGAGCAGGACCTCTCCAATCGTGTAAGCCATTATTTAAAGGTCGAAAGCTACTAACATTACCATGTCTGTATATTTTAGAAGTAGGAATTTTTGTGAAAAAGAATCCGCAACTTATTGAAAATTTAGAAGTCAAAAGCAAGGTTCTACTTAGAGATCCCACAAAAAAAAGAATGCCAGGATGTAGAAGTGCCATTTTAGTAAGAAACTGCGCAGTAAAATCTATTATAGTGTACAATAAAATTCCGAAAGCAATTAGAGAACTCACATTCAATCTATTTAAGTCAAGACTTAAAAGGTGGCTTGCAGAAAGGTGCTTCTACACAATAGATGAATTCTTAAATTTCAAATAATAGACAATATTATAAACAAAATGTGTAATTTTGCATGCCTGATATTAAGGTGAAACATTTATACTTAAACTTACAAATAACATCTCATTGTAAAAAATGTTTCTGCAAAAAATTTTGAATTTTTTTTTTTTAATCTGCAGTTCTAATTGCCAAATCTACGATGTTAAATAATTTTTATTACTTGAAAACTTTGAACATTAAAAAACTGCCACCCTAACATCTACAAATCATGCCCATCATGATCATAATATTTTGTGCGAAAGATAAGATTTCTGTTACTGGATGCATTATTTTCACTATAATGCAGGTTAAAATAATGTCGCGTTACAATTTTTTTGCACTAAGACTCCATGGTAATAGATACCATTTTACTATTTCTAGTACTTTTTGGTATTATATATGCGTATGAGAAACGAAAGGTGGAGCAAGATCGCTATTCATTGGAGAGGACGGCACTTCGGGCAACGCACGACAGGCCGACCGTTCAAGCGCTGGGCTGAGGATATCGTGGCGACAGCGGGCCAAGAAGGCATTAGATAGAGAGCTTTGGAGGCCCACGCCCTCTTGGGGCGCTAAATTTTTTAACCATAATTTAATAATATTTTTTTTAATCTAACTATGTGCATCATAATAAAATTATAAATGCGAAAGTGTGTTTGTTTGTTGGCTTATTGGTTTGTCTTTCAATCACGTCGCAACTCGCAACAGAGCAACTGATCGACGTAATATCTGGCACGGGTATAGTTGAGGACCTGGAGAGTGTACATATGCTACGTTTTATCTTAAAAAAACTTTAACCACGCGGATGAAGTCGCGGGCATCGGCTGGTAAGCAATAAAAGCTTTGTATAAATAATTAATAATTTCTGGTAATTAATAATTTTAATAAATAATTTCTGGTATTTACTACGATTTAAATAAATCACAGAAACTATCATTCATCATACGTCGCAGCCAGCGCTGACAGTCTGAACTTGAAACTAAATTCAGCGCTCCAGTTTAGATATTCATAATATTCCTTACATGTAACGGAAAATGGGAACATCGCATGTAAATTAATTCTCATGCAAAATGTTTGGCATCCGTTCGGTGTTTGCAGTCAAAACAGTTACTAACTATTAAAATTAGCTTAGTTCATTACTGCGCAACACAGTGTCAAACGCTTCATGGAAATCATAAATATTTTGTTTGGAATTATATTACTCTAGATTTATTGCGACTAATGGATTTATCGAGACTTCCGAAGAAACTTTTCAGTTACTACTATCTATGTTTAGTTATGGTGTCAATTTTGATAAGATTATCATCCATAATATAATTTCTCACCATTACCATATAAAATTCAATAGGTGGGAGTGTCAGAGATCTTTTTAAAACTTTGCAAATTTTTTGCACAGGCCTACGGCGTTAATTAGTAGGTTTCTAAGACTTTATTTGTTATTTATTAAAGGTGTCAACAGATGAACCGAATTAATTATTGGTTAACGAATGGTTGTTTAGGATGATCTATTCAAAATAAGGTAAGGTAAGATAACTGTGAAATTCTGTATAAAATCTCTAAACTAAAATGACAGCTATCTACTTCTGCCCCCTTTCCGCTGGCAGATTAACGGAATATTTAATGCTGTCATTTTAGTTTAGTTTAAAGATTGTGTGCAAAAGAATCATCCTCATTGTCAGTCGCAACGAAAGTTGGTTACATTATGGGTTTGAAACTTGGACGAATTAAGCACGGGAGGCGTAATATCGGCCATATTCGCCTTACCCCTCTAGCCGATTCTCTATTGGGCAGAAAAATTACACGGCAAGCTCCACTCGCCCCGCTAAAATTAGTCGAATGTGATTTCATACATTTTTCTTGCGTTTCCTATCCCATGTTTTAATCATCCAAGGTTTGAAATAATTCACTTACCCATTTGGTATATCGGTGCTAAGCTGGTCGAGTAAGGAGTCCACAGTTGGCCTCGTGGAAGCTGGACTTGTGGCGCCGTTTGTCCGTGAATATCCATCTAAGACAATAAATACAATTGCAAATAAATATGACGGTATTATAAAACTAAGATCATATGGGTAATTCGGCAAATCCTTAACAAGTATACAGATTGATCAAATCCTAGATCCTAATAGAATAATGGGAAGAGGTTATTTTTTTTCAAAATTGAATATTACACAGTGTGACAAATTGCAAAAAACTTTTATTCGGGAATATAGACAATCATTGACGATTTCAGATATTCTTTACCTAACATATACGACTGCAGCAGGCGGTCATAGCCTAGTTGTATACGTCACTCGGACTCCTATTCGGTTGGTCGGCGGTTCGATACACGTTTTTGAACATTGTAAACCTGTGACGACCTCTGACGCAGTGGTGAGTGCTGTGGTCTTATTGTGGGAGGTCGCGGTTTCGATTCCCGGCAGGGTCAATTAATAAATTTCTAATTTCTGATATTTTTCTGGTTTGGTTATCACCATACCGGCATATTCGTACTGCCAAGCGATTTAGCGTTCCGGTATGATGCCGTGTAGAAAGCGATAGGGGTATAAGGTTTAATATAACGGCCGTACCCCTAACAGGTTAGCCCGCTACCATCTCAGACTGTATCATCATGTGAGATCGCAGTCAAGGGCTAACTTGAAGTGGAATTAAAAATAAGATTGTAAACATTACAACTTTAACTCTTATGCTGAATTTCTTAAATCCGACGAATGTGTAAATATTAAGTATACAACATTGTTCCGTTCAGCAAAAAATAAAAACTGAAAAAAATAAAATTTTAAAGCTGTCTGAGCGCTGCGCGATCATTTTGAATTATTGGCCGAAATACTAAAATATGTTCTGAAATATTTTCGCGCTAAACATTAATTTCACTGCTATTGCAACATTATTCACAATGTTATAAGAGTGTTTTTAGCTTCAAGTCGTTATAAAATTCGCATCAAATACCAAAGTGCTTTGCATTATTGAACCAAACAATCGATATATCCTTCACTATTTCAATGTTAGTATATATACCTGCTTGAGAACATAAACAGCTGTTTTATTCGTTTTATTATTTATGTTCAACTTCGCTTTTTACTGTTTTAATTAATAAAAATTTATTCAGGATTGAAATTATTATAGGACTAGCTGATGAGTGCAATTAGTGCGCGTGGATTTAGGTTTATAGGGAACTCTTTGATTTTGCGGGAAAAAATTTACTTAAGGTCAAGTGGGGTAAGAGAAACATACTTTACTGGTTTGTGAACCTTTTGGCCTTCAGCTATCAAAATTATACATTTATTTCGATATTAATTGAAACAAATCTTCGCTTTTGAAATATACTTACATTTTTTTGATACAGAACTAGATTGTTCGTATAATTACGGCACAATTTAGCAACAAAGCTAGGTCACTAAAATGTTCCTCTTACCCGAGATTTGGGGTAAGAGGAACACTCGATACTTTTAAGTAATAACTCATGTTTTTAAGTGTTTATATAGCATGTATTAAGTTTTTTTTTGAGTTGAGGGAATGAAAACATACCTCGTTTAAAATAAGGTCTTATTTAGGCTGACAGCGTACAAAAACTAAATTTGGGGTAACAGGAACACATAGGTAAGGTCAGAGGTGCTAAACTTTTTCTGGTATTAAATGAACGTATTAAAACTAGCTTTCCGCCCGCACTTCGTCCGCGTTTTGGTTATATCGCGCTTGGCACAATTTTTCAAAACATGAACCCCCTTTAGTGTCCCGTGATCGGTTAAAATGAAGCCTATGCCCCTAGCCCCGGGTGTGAAGCTACCTACCTTCCAAATTTCCTAAGATTGGTTCAGTGGTTTAGGCGTGAAAACGCAACAGACAGACAGACTTTCGCATTTATAATATAAGTTGGAATAGTTGGGATAGAAATGTATTCTAAAAACAGATATTATGGTTTTAATAAATTTCTTTACTTAATTACAATTTAAAAAATTAACTCGAAAGAAACAAAACATAAACTTCAACAATTTTGAACTTTTCTCACTTTGGCCTATACGCGTAATTGTAAACAACAATGTATCACAACAAAAATACTGTCACAAACAATAATTCGAACAACATTTAAATTTGAGTTTTCTGCTTTTTGCGTGTTTTCTTTATCTTCTTTACTCTCATTCTCCATTTCCATATCCCGCATCCGTGTTTTTATATTTGTTTTGTTTTCATCGGTCTGCCTATTTATATCATCAACAATCTCCTCTTCTTCTCCTTCTTCTTCATCATCTTGCTTATAAAGATCTTTGCAATACTGTTCAAAGTCTTCATCATCTTCACTTTCATCCATGGTTTTCATCGGTCTTTCTTACGTAAGCTCGAGGCATTTTGCTTTTTCTGTAACAAATAAACAGTTAAGCAAATCATGGCTAATTACGGAACGTGTTATACCGGCTGACTTTTTAAGTCCTGGCGGAAATTTGTAGGATAAACCTTAAGCTTTTGTATGGGACCAACTATCGTACTCGAAAAAAAAATACTAAGTATTTCATACATTTTGGTCACAGCTGATCGATACTCTTGTATGGAACAGCTGACTTTTTATTTCGAGTACGAAAGTTGGTCCCATAGAAAAAGTTGGTTATACTCATAGGTAGGTTCATCCTACAAATCTTGGCCAGTACTTAAAAAGTCAGCCGGTATTTTAGCGGATTTAAAAAATGTTTGTTACCCCCTGAAACCGGGAAAGAGGAACTATGTTTCTCTTAACCTAGTATAGCCGTTCCTCTTTCCCAGCTTGCCATTTTGAAGGTTATGTTTTTATTGACATCGAAAAAACACTAAAAACACACACTACAAACAATACAATACGTAGAAAATAAAGATTAAACGTAATAATTACACTTACCATAGCAATCAACCGCAAAACTGTTTTTTTTAAATATTTTAATAACACAAACAAGGAACGCCGCTAGGTCTTGGTTTTTATAGTTTGACAACTGATTTTTTTTCTCTCTTTTACTCGCTTAGCTGCCGTGTTGTAGTGCCATCTATCCAAGAATATATGAACTACGCCTAATACTGTTTTATCGACGTAGTGACCATAGAGCTCGGCGTTATAGTTTTCTTTTTACTAGTTACAGTTTCTCTTCCCCCCGCGTCCCTCTTACCCCACCTGACCTTATATGCGAAAAAACAATCACTTTCTCCGCTGCGCGCCGGCGCGGCGGCGTTAATGGGAGACAAACCAACAAAGTCCAACCAACCAACAAAATCCTTTCGTATAATATTAATACTAGTCGCTGGTCTGACCAGGTAGTCTTCCTCCCGCTTACTACTGCGATGCGAAAAGCCGAGGACAGGACGGAGTGGAGAGCTATCGTGTCGAGCGTCACAAGGTCTGCAGAGCGGACACGACCTTCAGCAATGAAGAGTGCGACCGAGAAGAAGAAGCTACCCGTGCGAAGCCGGGGCGGACCGCTAGTATTAATATAAGAATGAAAAGCTGATTTTAATTTTTTAGTCAGTGCTAGTAAGATTTACAAAAATAGAAAGCTAATATAATTATGGGTAATGATATCTACAGGTCTCAAAAAGGAGTTATTACTATCAGTAACATCACAGCCCTTTGTGAGCTCGATCCTCATTTGGAGTCACATGCGTGCGTACTGCATACGGGCTGCACTTTATGACATACATTTTGATTAACAATCAATGTATGAATAGCTGTCACATAGGTATTATGACGCCAACTCATGCGCATCTAGTAGTTACCTACGTTTTCATTGCTGCACCAGATATAAACCTTGGCCCGAAGTGATCGAATTCTGTCATTCATTCTGGTTTCCATATAAATAATAGGCAGATTCCCTGTTCCGTGTGGTTATCTAAAGCGAATGAGTGCATTTTGAATTGGAATGGTCAGGACATGTAGGTACAACGCATATATACAGACAAGCTTCTTGAAAAGCGTAAGTACTGGAAGGGAAAGTAAAGAAACGTAGTCGTAGAGGCCGGTGAATTGAAGGAGTGGGAGTTGAGTAGAACTCCTTATTCAAATCACTCTCATTGAAGGAATCGAGCGAGACAAAAAGGGAGAAAGGACCAAGATATAAGTTACTTCGGACCGCCTCCTGCCTCGATTTGCGAAGTTTGCTTGACTTAATGCACCCATTTTTACTTCGGTAGACCTCGAAGATTTACTGAATTTTCACTTTTCAACTAATTTCCTGCTATTAATAGCAAATTCAGAAGACCGTGAGTTGTGTTGTCGTCTATAGTCACTTTTTCCTTAATAGAAAAGGTAAACAAGGAGCTTCTTGCTGAAACGCGTAATGAAATTGTGATACGACTTACTAGTGAAAAACCTTACTCGAGAACATCTGAAGCGCCGCTCACGCGATTCGCTAATATTTCTGCGGTTTGTTTACCTCTTCAATACTTACTTACTTTAAGGAAAACTAAACTTAGACACAATCTTGCTGGTCGCTAAATCACATTCATCTATGCCTACATTCCCTATATGGGGTAGAGGTTGGGTATTCTCTATTTAT
The DNA here is from genome assembly GCA_963932025.1 of Erebia epiphron. Classification (NCBI taxonomy): domain Eukaryota; kingdom Metazoa; phylum Arthropoda; class Insecta; order Lepidoptera; family Nymphalidae; genus Erebia; species Erebia epiphron. The sequence goes on from OZ009948.1 coordinate 26,205,067, forward strand.
AAACTGTCTGTAGATCGCTGACATCATCGCTTAGTTGTTGATCAGACACGCTTGCTAGTTGCTACCATGTTATTCAGACTTTTACACTCGAAAAATATGGAAGTTACGTTATTGTTGACGGACAGACAGACGGCAGTGGTGCCAGAGCTTTTTGCAGGATTTTATTGGCAAAATCTGCATATTTTCAATAAGTCATATTATGGTAGTTTAAGTTAGGTACTATAAACAGACGTATAATTAAAACTAAATATTAAAGAGAGACATGGAATACGTGATACCCCATTGGTAGACCCCAAATTGAACTGATGGACTGATTCTGATAGCTTCACAGTCGAAGTCTCCTCAGTAATATGATTCTAATGACCTCAAATAAGTATGGATACTGTAAGAAATCCTTTGACCATTATCAGATCTGACTAATGATTAACCTTTCTCGTTATGGTAAGACGATGCACAATTCAAATTAAAACAAATGCAATACGTATAGAGTTTATGTGCAGTAAAACCTCGGTATACCTGCCGTTTCTCCGAGCCAAAAACAATATTCGTAGGTAAAGTATCTACCTACCTAGTTCTTCAATGGTAATTAGTACAAACGAAAAACACGTTTTGAAGTCATTGCCAAAGTAAAGAGCGTCAAGACAATAGAAATTAACACGTTCTTTGTTTTCACTGTACAGTACGATGATGAACTGGTTAATTTTCAGTTCAAAGGGATAATAGTAGAAACAGTAGAGTAACGATAACCAACTGTTCATAAAACATGTTAACAGGAGGTAGGTAGATATAAAAGCGCCGTATGAAACTGAACATACATTATGAGGGAACATTTTACGAGTTCAAGGATTGAAATTTGCGATTTGAGGGACTAATAACTACACTTATATTCAGTTGGACTCAACTTTTCGCGTGAGCATCAGCCTAGCTTTACGTAACAGTAATTGGTATTTTTTATGGTTCAGTTTTTATATTTTCTTCATCGCTAAATCTTCAAATTCGAAATGCTCATTTGCATTGGAATTTTGAACACAGATTTATCTAGACTTGCTTACACCTGAAAGCTTGTGGATACAAGCGGCATCAGACCGTCTTTTGTTGAGAGAGGCAAGAAATCTTCGTCCTGAAGTGGACGTGTATCATTTAAGATGACGACGACGCCGAAACCTGGAGAGTAGCGTTTAGAGTATATCCGTTCTAAAATTTAATTATAATAGGAAATCCCGGTTTCTTTTACTATAACGACATTTAAAAGTTAAATACTAACATTTAATTTACTGGACGTCAATAAGTGTACAGTGTACCTAAATTGAATAAATATTTTTCGACTTTTGACTTAAATAATTTATAGCTGTTTCCGAAAATATGATGCAATAAAATACATGGACATATCCCTTGATTACCTCGTGTTGATGTAGATTTCCACAATTCATGTTTTCGTCGGAAACACTACGGCTTTTCAGTGTCATGTGTCGAAATTTCACTGTCAACTCCGTGCCAAGAATCGTTACGGTTCCCACATTGTAATATTTGTAGCGGAAAAGTTAATAATAATATGTTGTATCGAATTAATGGATGGCCTCATACCTAACTGAAGTGGTCAGTCGCTTTTATCTGGTTTAGTGGATTATAGAAAAATACAACTACTACATACTAAGCTAGTTCTTTGAGTATTGCATGATGTCGTGTACTTATGCCAAGTACTCAACGTCTTCTTCTATAATTAATTTTAAAACATAGACATACTAGCTGACACTCGCCAATTTGTCGACCCGTGGGCACTCTGATTTTCCGGGACGCTTCCTCTTCTGCCTTCTGTTTTGTCTTCTTCAGTTCCAAGCTAGTGCGTTCCCATGGTGGACTGTATGATTTTACCTAATAGTGAAGTCTCCATTACATGCCCAAATCGATGTTCCAATTTGGTCCTTCTGACGGGTAAACTCAAAAGGGTATTGAAAATGAACTTTAAATTTTTAAATAGTGTTCGTCTCTTTACGGTTGGGTATACTACCTTGTCTTTAAACTTGAAATGGTATCATTCGATACCCATATTTGTCAAGCAAGCTATTATCTTTACGGAACATGAAGTAACTAAGTAACGTATTATGTAAGTGGAATAAACATAATATATAAGTATGTCACCGTAAGATTGCAAAAACCGTTAGATTGTAATCTAACTAGCGATCTAACCTTGTAATCTAAACTATCGACGGATTGTGAACCGTTCAATGCTCTGAGTGTCAATTTTTGAAATATTCATTGTATTTACGTTTTCTTGTCTCTTTCTTGTACATAAACAATCAGGTAGTGCCCGGCCGCAGGATTATTAGGTTTTATCAGGTTAATATTCCTAACAGATTACAATCTACCGAAAAATTATGCGTTAAATTGTAATCTGTCGACAGTTTACAATTTCGCTAGTTAGATTACAATCTAACGGTTTTTGCAATCTAACGGTGACATATATACTTGAAAGTAGTTCAACGCGAAGACAAGCCTGTACATTAATCAGATAATCTAAACAATCTGAAATGTTCGGTCTATTTCAGTACGGTTGGGACATGGCGGCCTTGCCAAAGACAACGTCTTACTATACTTAGCGTGGAATAGTAAACAGATTGTCTGCAGGATAACTAAATAGTTAGGTGCAACTGTTAGGTTGTTAGGTATCAACTGGGTTTATAGCGATCTCATCTGGTGGTAAGTGATGATGCAGTCTAATCTTGGCTAAACTGTGACGGTAGCGGGCTAACCTACGGAACCTACGTTATTAAACGAATACGGAATGTATTATAAATTCCTTATTACTTGATATCTTGACTCTTATTTTTACGTAAAAAAAAATCACTATGGCAAACTTTGTAAAACTTACCACTTCGATCGGTGTACGTATTTTTCTCGACATAGTTTCCGTACCGCGCGTTGCTTAAGTCATCCAGTAGTGTGTCTAATTCTGACAGGTTCCCTCGACCAGTGGTCCTGCCGTAGCCAGGAGACTGACTCGTATACCCAGGGGACTGATTGGTATACCCTGGGGACTGGCTTGTGTACTCGGTCCGAGTCGTGTAGCCAGACTGGTTGTTAAAGCCAGGAGACTGGTTATTGAAGCCAGGAGACTGGCTGTTATAGCCTGGTGACTGAGCAGTGTAACCGGGCGAATGGCCATAGCTCGTGGTGTATTTTGCTGGTGCTATTTTTTCGTGGACTGTTGTTGTGTTCTGGTAGGTGGGCTGTGGGCAAAGAAAACAATAGTGTTATAAAATAGCTCGGAATGTATTCCGAATGTATGTATAGTCTCACAAACTTATCTGACCCGGTGGCCAAAATTGGAACTAATTTTTATGCCTGTTTAGTTTCTGTTTTTATTTTATTTTTCACTCATAGATAACGACAATGTCACCGGGTCAGATAAGCTTGTCGGACTGTACCTACATTCTAAACGTACGCGTAGCAATATATGCAGAGGTAAAGATTCCATCCATTATATTGCCAAAATTTTAGTTTTTTAATAAAACTTTTTTCGTTAAAATCCGAAAAGTTTTAAACTTTTAATGATTACTGCGTAAAAATCCGAAATACAGCAGTTTCAAACACCGTATCAGTCTCCAGATTGCCAAGCGATTGATGATAGATGATAGCTGGCGCTCGATAAGTTCCATACAAATGGTAGTAAACTTTAACGCGAATGCGATCGAATAGGGAAAACATCTCCCAACTAGGCCATGATTAAAGAACTTTGAACCTGAATTTTATAGATATGCATGTCTATCTATACAATGTATAAGTGTCGTAAGTTCTGATATAAGATTGCAAGAAGCGACCTCTTATTTCTTAGGCTGTAAACACTGCATATTTACTGGCTGCTATCCAAGACGAGTTTCCTAGCGCTCGCCAGAATTATTTCTAGCTAGGTAAATAAAGCCATGTAAGCTAGATGGCGCTATGTAAGAACTAGTTACAGAGGGCGCCAGCCCCGAAGCAAGGTTGTTGATTGGTTCTGACTTCTGAGCTATTGCTTTTACGTTTTAATGTATATAACGGGTACATACCACGATTAATTTTTGTTTTTATTTGTCGATATTTCATACATTAAAATATGTCGTTAAACCACGAAATAAGCTTAAAATCATTTGCTTTTACGTTCTTTAGTATCAAAGTACAAGATAGGGGGATTTAGTATTGACGGGACAGGGAAAGTCCCTGAAATAAACTTCATACTAAAATCAGCATTAATACAACACAATAGGTAGTTTAATTTTCTATTTTAATACTAAGCAATTGGGTTCTCGCAAAATTTATATTAAGTCATATTTTGTGGGACTTCACTTGCCCTGAGCATATGCCTTATTTTGATTCTAAAAATGTATTAAATTAGGACAAGTATGTTAGCTTATACAGTAGTAGAATGTTTTTATTACACAGAATTTTAGTCATAGATGATTGCATCGTGACGGAATTCTGCGAAGCTGAGCCTAGGGAGAAGAGGCTATTTGTAGAGCATAAGCAAAACATTCATTACTAAAACTAAATAATGCTTAAACATCATATCGGAATTGTTCAGCTTTTAGCTTTTTAGGGTTCCGTAGCCAAATTTGGCAAAAACGGAACCCTTATAGATTCGTCATGTCTGTCTGTCTGTCTGTCTGTCTGTCCGTCCGTATGTCACAGCCACTTTTTTCCGAAACTATAAGAACTATACTGTTGAAACTTGGTAAGTAGATGTATTCTGTGAACCGCATTAAGATTTTTTTTACAAAAATAGAAAAAAAAACAATAAATTTTGGGGGTTCCCCATACTTAGAACTGAAACTCAAAATTGTTTTTTTCATCTAATCCATACGTGTGGGGTATCTATGGATAGGTCTTCAAAAATGATATTGAGGTTTGTAATATCATTTTTTTCTAAACTGAATAGTTTGCGCGAGAGACACTTCCAAAGTGGTAAAATGTGTGTGTCCCCCCCCTGTAACTTCTAAAATAAGAGAATGATAAAACTAAAAAAAATATATGATGTACATTACCATGCAAACTTCCACCGAAAATTGGTTTGAACGAGATCTAGTAAGTAGTTTTTTTAATAATTTAAAACTTAGTACATGTTTGTACGGAACCCTCGGTGCGCGAGTCCGACTCGCACTTGGCCGGTTTTTTAGTGTTCGAACTGTCGCGAGTGATATTCATTATAATGTGAGTGATATGGGTTACTATTCTATTGGTATGTTTAAGTAATCACAGTTAGTCACGGAAATAAATAGAAAACTAATTAACATTATCACCGAATTACTTAGGCCGGTGACTAATAAAATTGAACCACAAAATGTCTTAATTAAGAAATTCAATGTTTACAATAATTATATTAGTCACGTTCTTGGGTCTATGATAAAGCAATAGAAGTGATTTGTTTTAAACAACTCATAGGTTCACTCATTTGAATTGAATTGAACGTAAAGTAGTAGTAGCAGTAGTAAAATTTTTATAATAGGCTATAATCAAACCTCGAGTCTCTCTCGCTCTCTCTGCGTCGTATTCCTCATTACTGAGGGTTGTGACCCCTTTCCATTAAGCAAACAATGGTAGTAGTTTTCTTGGAATAATAATGCGGTGGGTTCCCACGTCCAAGTCTTAGGTTTTTGTAACGATTATTATCAGATGTTAGTGATAATAACCGGGACCAACGGCTTAACGTGCTCTCGGAGCCACGGAGGCAGCGAAGAGGCCAAATTTAAACCTCCAAAGTCGGTCGTCCATCCAGTTAACGACTTGGGTCAACGTTTCTTAACATTAGCAATCGACTGATATGCGTTGTCACAACTAGGCCACTCGTCCCTCAAAACTCGAGTAGATGTGCGTTTACATAGTCAATCAGAGAGTTGATTAATGAAAGCATAAGTGATGCAATTTGATTTGTGATGTAAATATAATAACAACTTATTATTATGTAGTTCATGGTTCAAAGCAATAGGATAAACAACTGATGACTACATAGGTACCTACTAGTATTTACGCGGAAAATTTAAAGATACTCTGTTCGTGACACACATTTTGTGACATGTTAACGGTCATGTCAGTCACAACTTGCAGCATTTGCTAATATATATCGTGATAGTAGTTTATGAAACCGGTGCATAATAATAGTTATGTGCAGTTTCATCTAACTGATATGCCATAAAATCAAGGCCACATATTTTGACTTCAGTAGATCTTAAGTCACCTTGTCTTAACTCAAGCTTCGTATCCACTAGGGGACAAATGTCCCGCGACACGTGTCAATCGAGCTCGTTCAACATCACACGACAAGTCTGGCAACAGACAACAACAGGCAAAAGGTCGCGAGACAAGATTACTGGCGACATCGACCGACATATCCCGACATCTCTAGCATGTCACGGTACATTTGTCCCCTGGTGAATACGAGGCTTTAAGCTTTTCTCTACATTGCAGGTTAAAGATTGGTCTCCGTTTTTATTCCTTGAAGAAAGAACATGAAGAAATTTTACCTTGGTATCATGATACTAAGGCAAAAATTTTTCAAACTTCGCGATTTTGTTTTTGAAAATTTTGAAAATTTGAACAAACTTTTACTAGCGATGCTCACTTAAAATGTCATTTACCATGACTCAATCTTTAATTAATTTGGGTATCAGAATTAACACTACTACTATTGAGCTCGTGAGTTGAAAATTGGAATCACCGTAAGATTGTTCAAGGAATAAACACATTAAGGAAGGACAATAGACGGGAACAGTTTGGTGATACAAGGAGCTATCAATGGGGTGGCATGTCAACTGACTTTAGATACTGGGGCATCGCGCACCGTCATTAACAATCGGCGACTGAAGCACATTGGAGAAAACAATCTGCAGGATAAGGGAAATATTAAACTTACGACAGCCACCGGCCATTTCCTTCAAAATCATCGGTTGACATAGAGTATGGGGTTTTGAGATGTAGAAATAAAGAAATCCCAATGATAGGTGGAATTTGCGGAGGGGTTTATTGTCTGGAGTATACGTAAGATTGTTCAAGGAATAAAAGAAAGAAGAATAATTACAGAATTAAACTAAGTTTTGCTATTTTCACACTTCACTTACAGATGAGGGTTTAGCGTAATCCGAGCTGATATTCCTGGAGCCATTTATTGAGCCGTATCCAGTCGAGGTTGGTGAGCTGAGGCTTCCTCCTGGTGAACTCAGCCGGCCCGGAGAGCTGCCCCGGCCGAGCGGAGACCCGGTCCGGCCCGGAGAACTCGTCCGGCCGCCAGGTGAACCGGTCCTTCCAACCGGACTGCTTACTCGTCCCGGATTTATTGAGTTCTGAAGGTCCGCTAGCAGGGCATCTGGAATTGATCAAGGATAATTTTGAGTTTACGACTCTAAAACATATAGCATAGAAATAAGGGCAGATAAATCACAGAATACAGATCAAGATTAGTCACCTATTTCGAATAGTCGTGGTCGAAGGTTCGTCTAAAGGTTGTCGTACATAGACCCACATAAATTTTGGATGATAAAGACTGTGGCAAAGATGTACGCCGAAATCGTTAGTATTTTAATGAAAATTGGAAAATTAACCTTCTCTGCCCACATAAGAAATGAGAAACAGGTTGACTAACATACCATGTTACAGTGTCTGTAGTCAACCACTTGGTCTATTATTTCATCTATGGCTAGGTTTATGCTTTAGCATACAATATAATAATAGTACTATTAGAAGCGAGAGATACACACATACAACTCCTATAAAATCTCAATCTTCTGTTTCCTTTTCACGCAATTTTTCACGGCTCACCATTTTAACCGATTTGAACGAAATTTGGTACAGAGATAGCTTGCATCACTGAGTAGAACATAGAACTACGGGTTTATCCCGGGTAATTGGAAATTCACATAAGAATTTAAAGTAACCTAAAGCCATGCGGACGCAGCTACGGTTATCTAGCAGCACTGTATATTTTTACTCGCGACAAATGCAGATACTTCAATAGCTAGTTTATCCGTTGCTTACATATTTACACAGACGTTAAATAAACGAGTGGAATAGGTCATTTGGATGTGATGTCATGTTGGTTAAAATAAATCGAGGGTCTTCTAATTGGTTCCAATGAACACGCGCCGCGTTCACAAATTAACTTGGTCTTTTTAGTGGCAAAATTTATAGGGCTATAAGCAGGTCCTTCGTTGCTTTTTATCTTCAACTTTAAATCTTGCCTTGGTAGGTATGTGTTGATATTGATCGCAGTATCAACCATGGGGAATAGTAAATATGAAACGAAATATTTTGTGTCAATATCAATAATTATAAAGATGACGACCTCCCCGGTGCAGTGGCAATGGCTGTGATGTTTTTTTTTAATTCTGGCTGTTACTACTTGCCAGTCAATTACTAGCCAAACAGAAAAGCCGCCAAGCAATAAAGCGTTCGATGCCCGGTACGAAGCCGCGTAGAAAGCAATTGGGCTTATGCATGTCATTAGCCATTTTAAGTAGTGAGGAAGTTCCAAGTTTAATTCAAGTAAGCCCGCTTACATCTTAGACTGCAACGCCTCACCACTGAGAGGTAACAAGGAAAACTCATTAGTCAAAAAAAAAGTTAAAATCGATTTCTTTTTAATCTGGATAAAATATCAACAGAATACCAATGTTAATAATATTCCAAGAAACCTTTCGTATCAATATCAACAATCTTTAAGTTAAACGAGGCGGTTGTACAGCACAAGGTGAATTTATACCGAATTCTGTTAAAGATTTTGTTTAAAGAATAACCATTTTCCTTGGCTAAATATTTAAATTTACATTTTATGATTCCTCTCCATTTGTTACAATGAAATCGATTCCCTGAGTAATGAGTATCAATGACTACTAAAAAGAATTATCTGCTGATAGCATTTCGTCATAAGTTTTAGGTCGTAAACTTTAGCGCGAAACATTCGCGTTTGGGAAAGAACGCTTTCTCATGTCGCGCCGATTTGTGCAGCTCTATATGAAAGTGCCGACCATGCAGTTTTGCGCGGACGTTTTGTCCTGTCTGGTTTGTAGTATGTTTTCGCCCTCATCCTTATAGTTCAGTGGATGAAGCTTTCTATTGCAGCTCTCAGTAATGACTTAATGATATTGATTCGTGATTCAAGATCTTTGACCCTATAACAAATGTAGATACCTAGCCTAAAGCCGTAAATGCGAAGTCTCATCTAGTATCTACCGATAAAACATTGCTTTTCACGGCACGTACTTCCTTATATTACTTCTCGTATGTGATACATAATCTAAGGTATTTGCGAATGCCTACGCATTTTTTCGCTTTGAAAAAAAAGCAAATCCAGGCTTCAAGTAATGGTGGTCAAAAACGAGTTTTAATTCGGGAGAGTTCAACGGTCCCATAATATCTTTACAATACAGTAAGCAACACAAAATCTTACTAAACAAAGACACCGGAACAGTCACGTTTGTATCGACTGATAAAAGTTGGAAACTTAATGATGAGATAGATGAGATTAATGACAACAACAATGAAGTACCATATCTGATTTTTTTTCGATATCAAGTTTAGATCAAAGAAAATCTATCGGGTGCAAAACCTGCCAGTTGCCACTTTAGGATTGCATAAGTTAGCTTGTCTCATCTTAGCTTCTATCAAAACAGGATCAAATGCTATGAAAATTGTCATATTGCTGAGTTTCAAATACACAGTTTACACATCCTTCGTTCGATCCATGCACATCCGTGTTTCATATAGGGACTCAAACTCACACGTGACACAGTATGATCGTCGAAAGCCTTATAGATGGCAATCTTGTGTTAAGGTTAAGGTTTGAGTCATTATTGCAAAATATTGTAATTATCGAATCAGAACAGTCTCCGTCCACGATGTCAGAGGAAAGAAGAAAGGAACAAGAATGAAAGTGTGTTAAATTTTGACCACTACATTGAATCATATGCGTTGATTGTATGAGCCAAATAGGGCTGAGACGCAAGTTCTGAGAAATCCATTCGGAATAATTCTAATGTCACGACCAATTATACGTGAAGTTGTAAGTAGCAAGCATCGGCTAATACAAAAAATTCGTTATCTGTTTGATCGTGTAAGTACCCACGTAATGAACATTATCTTATCGGTCAAACTGCTTAAAGAAGCATTGTTTCTGAGATACGACAGAGAGCTCCACAGTTCTGAGATGAGATACTTAAAGTTTTATGGTTTTCGTCACTTAAAACACCACCGCCTCTTTACGCTATGTTAATTTAGTTTTATCACTAAAACGTGGTAATAAAAAAACTATTTTTGAATCAAATAGTCTTTATATTGTTTGTAGGGTCAGGCGAGAAAGTTGTTAACTCTTTAATTTTATACCCATTATTATCTAAGTACATCAGAATCTTTGTTCTTTCATTTATTTAACGAAACAATGTTTAAGCAGTTGTATTTGTTTAATTTCAAGTTTTTCAGCTAAAAACAATAAACTATACGAAGTATATACATAATACTTCAATGGCTATACGTAACTTATGTTCCACATTATATAATATACTTTCTATCAGAGAAGGTAAAATAACATATACAATACCTAGTCCTTCGACTGCCTCGAAAACATCTGCGTAATCAGTTTGGGGCTGAAGATTTGTATGGGTTTTCAATATCTTCCCATAAACATCGTCATTTACATTATAATGTGCTTTCGACATTATTGCAGCACTTAAGTTAAAACTTGATTATTCGTCAGTTTCTGAACATTCACCAACAACACCCAACATTCAAACTACTTTTCAGAATCCAAAATTACAATATCTTTATTGTCCAGTCAATTTTAAACGACAGCGATCACACGAACTGGTTGCACAGAATTCGCGAACTTTCATTAAAAAAAGACAAAAACCTACAAGAAAAGGGCGGCGGAAGGATTCTAAATTTAAATATTTTTGCCCTCTAGACGGTTTAAGGCGCGGGCGGCTGTCTTATGGACTAATGCAGTACTGATTCACCTCAAGCGCAGACCGCAAAAATCGCGCACGGCCTAACACATTGTTCACATAAATATTTGGGATTCCGCGGCTTTTTTATAGACGAACAAACACAAACAGCTACTGTAATGTTTTACGCCTATTTCGCCACTGTTGATATGTGTTTTCAGTTATAAACTAGCGCGAGTAAAAGAGGTATTTTTATGTTTCCTCAGCCAAAATCTACGAGTCAGAAATCGATCGATATAACTACAAAATGTCCATAACTTACTACTTAGTGAACAACTGCTGAGTTTCCTGCCGGTTCTCCTCATTAAAACTACTTTACGAATCAGCGGTAGAGTCAAAAAGCCACCTGTATGTCCTTAATGAAAAAACAAATTGAGAATTGAAACTAACACGAACTCTTGAAAAGCGGACCAAGTATCAAAATTTACAATGAATCTGAATGTTGCCTTGCCTTCAGTGACACCCTTTTGGCGGTCGAGTCCATGTCTCTAATAAAGCCACTAATGACTTTAGAATATCTTTAAAACAAAAATGTATCGGCTTCTTCTATGCAAACACATTCTACATCTTCAACGTTTTTCATAAGGCGACATGAAGTCAGACGCAAGCCAAGCAACTTCAAAATAATAATTTAGCGCTTGATATGCTTAAAGGTGTCAAGTCGATCAATGGACACACTGACGCCACATCGCGTTGCGGTGATAATGAGGAGGCGTCATACGATGACGTGCTCTTTACGGAATTTGTCTCGTTTGCTCTCACAGGCTTCGCTTTAAGACAATATTTGTATGTTTGTCGAGTATCGATTGGTACAAGTCAAGACCAAAAATATGCTAAAACCCTAAATGTTTCGACACCGAAAGATGTTGCAAAATGTAGGTCCTATACTTGTGTATTCTGCTCCATCAAACAAAACTAGCAAGCAAACTTCTATGACTCATGCGTCTATGACTAAAGTTTTAAGTCAAAGGCTTATTTACTAATCAAAGTATCATCCTCAATCCCGAACCCATGTTTTTAAAAAAAGTTCAGGGATTGTTTTAATTTCAAGAATGCCCAACCAGTTTCTTAAATAGCAGGTAATTCCGCGATATTAATATGATAATGGAGCTTGATTGGTTGGAAGCCATTAAATGTAGCTTAGAGATTATGTTTACGAGCAGAGATTTATGAAACGAGTATAGCAAATAACATTAATGATATGAATATTGTTTTATATTCATAAATTAAATTGGCAGGTCCAAATGGAATGCTAAGTTTTTTATTATAAATTATATAAAGATTAGACCCGTTAATTTAAATTTTATTAATTTAGAGATTATTAATATGATATGTTAACGTTATAATAAAGTCTTAACTCTACAAGTGAAAGAGAGACGAGTTTGTATGCGTGATAGCGAACAAAGGATTCCTAATGAAGATTCATTCACAGAAATGAATGAATACGATCTTAATGCTGAGTACAGTAATAAGAAACCGTATTCACACGACGTAGAGACTACTGATATAGCTCACATGGCTCGTCTAAATGTTATAAATTATCTACTCGTAACACGACTGGCGCCTGATTTCTAGCTGAGAGCAAGATCGCGACATTGAATAAACGCTTTGATAATGTTTAAGGCTACATTTACTGGTGAAGGAATTTGTTATTAAACTTATACAGGCATCCGAGTTATTATGTAACACGACTGGCGCCTGATTTCTAGCTGAGAGCAAGATCGCGACATTGAATAAACGCTTTGATAATGTTTAAGGCTACATTTACTGGTGAAGGAATTTGTTATTAAACTTATACAGGCATCCGTGTTATTATTAAACTTTTTATTTTTATCACAAATGAGAAAAATAAATAACAGAAAACATAGAAAAGAAGTACAAAAGGCGGCCTTATCGCTGAGTAGCGATTTCTTCCAGGCAACCATAAGCCGAATGACTATAATTTGCATATGATTCATTTATTTAAATCAAGAATTGAAAAAATATAAATTAAATGTAGCCTAAATATAATTTACTAGCTGATGTCCGCGACATCGTCGGCGTGAAATAAGTTTTTTAATCCCCACGGGCCTTAATTTTCCGGGACAAAAAGTAGCCTATGTCACTCTCCAGGTCCTCAACTATACGCTTTTTTCGTTCGCTGATACACATGCAAAGAAATCACGTCGATCCGTTGCTTTATTGCGGCGTGATTGAAAGACAAACTAATAAACAAACACACTTTCGCATTTATAATATAACTATGATTTCACCGATCTCAGACGTCTCAGAGTAAAATAACCTAACGCACAGTCTTTTTGATAGTTATCACTCCTGACTTATCATGTGTCACGTTTTAATTTCATTTGTTTGATACAAATGAAATACGAAGCAATTTCAAGAAAATTTAAGAGGCATAATTAAATGCAGTTTTAGATCTATTGGTAAAAAGGAACATACAAAAAAAGGTGGATAGCTGAGACTTTTTAAAATGTAATGGTTAATAGAAACGATCTTGGAGTCCTAAGGTGGTATTATGGCAACCTTGTAATTTTACCGGAAAGCGTAGACTTTGCAGATCTCCCCCTAGGTGGATAGCCGATATCAAAGGATTCGCGAATCGCAAGTTCCCGCTGGACACAGGCGGCAAAATATCGCGCGGCATAAAAATCCCTACAAGATAAGTCCAGTTGATGTCCGTTGGTTGACGACTACAAGTTACAAAGTAGTCGAAAAGAGGAAATAATACTAGAGTTATGATATTATTAATGGTCGACAGTGCGTTAATGCAGTAAACCCGAACCGTTTCGCAGCATGATATCAAACCGCAAGGTTATCTGCAAGTTGACACTACCTCCTTGATATGGCGTCGTGCATTATTTCACTTAGAAATTTGCCAAAATAGTAAGAAATTACGAGAAATTATAACTGTTATTTTACTATTACTATAATGAAACTTTAACTGATTATAATTTTCCGATTTTCTCTACTTTGCAAAACCTTAAAAAAATTTTTAAGCTTTTTTATGTAGTTCATTTCTTGTGGACTTGGATTGCTTTCACGTGTTATCCCACTTCTGATTTGAGATCTCAAGGAAAGTCTACCATCAAATTAAAAAAAACAAACTATTAAAAGAGCACGTGGGTACTTCAAAGTATCACAATGCCGTCTCTTGTGCCACAAGTCGTTAGTGCATTGTATCAACACAGATGTCAACCTACATTTCCAATTACCAAGCGTCTAAGTTACATAAAGTGTATCGAACAAGTGTCCAGTCCAGATGCCAGTATCTAACGGGATGCAATGTGCAACTTGTAGATAATGTAAGCGGCGCAAATATGCTCTCTTATCGAGAATTACATATTTTGATATTTGTTCCGTTTACCGTGTTGATGCGTGATGTATTGTTCTCAATCATGGTGACCCTGGAGAAATTCAGATGAGCTGGCTCACTTTATGCCAAAGAACCAGCCTGGCTGTTCAAACTAGGCTTGCTATAGCAACATCTCCAGCACTGAGAATTCATTTCATGGTTTGAAAAATTGGAAATCCTTTTGAAAATTAAATTTTATTTGGGTCCTTAAAGCAAGGTATTTTCTGGGTGTAAAAATTAATTAAACCAGTTGAACTGAAAGTGCGAAAACATTCTTTCAAGTAGTTGGACTCCACTGGTAGAGTTATAATTTACAGAACCATGGAGTCCATGTCATAAAATTAGGACGTGGCAATTCTTAGGTTTATGTTAGACGCTTCACGTAGGTATTTATGTCTTCAGGCTTGATAAAAGTATTACGTCATTCAACTATATGTTTATGTAGTATTATAAGTAATGATAAATTTATAAGAACGATACGCACGAGGTTGCAATTAAATAATTACTATGAACCATAACGACAACTTACTACAAGCATATTTTGTATTCTAACTGCTATGAGATGTGACTGGTTGTAACAATTTCTCGTCTCAAAATTTGAAAAGATCTGAAGAAATATGACTTTAGTTTTCACCTGCCCATGATACAAAGCATATTTTGCAATAATCATATAATTTGCGATTACGCAGTTTGTTTACAGCATGGCCTCCCAAAACGCTCCAGTAACACGCTACCGATATAGAACAAGGCCGTACAATAAAAGCGACTTGACTCATACCAGGTTCCGACTGCTCTGCACTTACCTAGGTATGAACTGAAATCGCTGAAATATCTTCGCCAATCCGTTGCACTTAGCTCTTCGTTTTCCTTGGGTGCGTTTGGTGCACGCTCCACACTGTATTTCCTCTCCAACACGGGGGAAAACGAGACGGATTTAGGGGATGCAGAGCGCGTTCGCACAGACGCCATCCCTTCCTTGTGGGGTATAAAAGGCGGAGTAGAACAGTTTTCCTGCAGTCGTGTTGCGACTGCTGCTTGAAGTAGACTGGTTATTTTGGTGTGTGAGACGCCGGGTTATCGGAGGCGCGGGCGATGCCGGATGATAGCACGGTCACACTACTCAGCTGGCGACGGCGTTACGCGACGTTCTATTCCCGTCAGATTGATGCTTTCGACGCTATATTTCATAATCATAAGGGACCGTCGTCTATCTTCATATTTCGAGACAGCTTAATCAGCCACTCGCTCATGGGGGACAGATTAAATGCTAATTGCTGGGCAAGATTCCTATGCTTTAGTACAAAATGAACGCAATTTAAATAGTTTAACCTCAACAAGATTTTCCCAGACCTAGTTTCTTAGACCTAAAAAGAAATTTTCTGCAAAATATAAAAAAAATATATCGAACCAAAGAAGACTTCGAACTTCGATCTAAGTTTATAAATCCAAAAACGAGGATAACTTTTCGTCTATTTCAAAGTAGAGCAAGTACAAAATATGAATTTAAGCTTGATACCTCCATGCGTTCCTGAGAAAAAGGTTCTTGACACAGAGACGGACAGACAACAAAGTGATCCTATAAGGGTTCCGTTTTTTTCCTTTTGAGGTACGGAACCCTAAAAAGTATAAAATGCTAGAGAGGGAGATTTAGGAAGTCGCAATCAAGTCATACAAATAATTGTATGTAATTATCAACATACGGGACCACAGTAAAATGTGAAGGGCTCACGCTCAGCCCCACACCTGTAATTTACGTTCACTGATTACATAAGAGATGAGACTATTCCGACGAGTGGTGGGCGGACGAACGGCGGCGCCCTAAAAACCAAACGGAAATTATCTTTAGTCGAAAAATACACTTTTTTTATGAACATGGTTATTAAAATGCTTTAGTAGATGGTCTTAAGGAAAATCAAGTTGTACAGGCTCCAACAATCCAGTTGAGCTGAGGTTTTAACGGACCTGGGTAAAAGCTATGGGTTACTCCAATTCCTTACAAGCCCTAGTCTAAATGCTCTTTGTAGCACATGTAATACCTACCAGTACCTATCTACCTTAATATGAGTAAATTTAGATTTTATATCAACTAAGCTTTTTAAGAAGCTGATTTTGCATAATTTAACTACGAGCACATAACTAAAGCATTGAAGAATATTAATTAGCAGTACTTATTTATAATTTGCCTATATATTATAAAACAAATGTAGGCGTTGTAGTTACTAAGAGTGGGCAGAGAACTATGGCATATTATGTATTTCCAAGGCTGACTACAGAAAAATCATAAAAATCATAAGTGGCTACGACTTTGTTTGCATATTTATATGTAAGCTATATATAATAAATATAATCAAATGCGTAACAATCTGATTCTGATGCACGCTGATATTTTAACTAAACAGTTTTTTGCATCAAGCAGGCACCAGAAAGAATGAAGAATTATGCAAATCTGTAAAATAAATATAATAAAAAATTACTTGTCTTGATTGCCTGAATGATTTGTATACATAAGAAACCTAAAAGGGATTATTATCGGATGAAAGTTTTTATGAAAATCTACAATTTTTCAAATTACATTAATAATATTAGTATTTGAGCTTTCAGTCTCAGAAAAAAACGTGTGAAGCCAGATAAAATAATAGGGACTACTGACTTAATAAGCGTAAGGGTCAGCTATACTCTTCACAGATCAAAGAAATATTTTCCTACTCAGTGGCTATACCTACAATGCTTTATATTTCAACATAAAGAGGCGTCCCTAATGCATTTATGCATTGCGAGGTGCCAGTTGGGATCTACGTCAAGTTTCACACCGTATCGAGAAGGTTACGGCGGCGAATAAACAAACGCACAGGCGTGCCTATTAATAAATGATAAGCATTGAAATAGACAACTAGCACGATCTCTGCGTATAAGTAAACAAGCACTAGCATAGGGTTGTTACAAACTGAAACGTTTTGTTAAATATTCTATCACTAGCTTGTTCGCGTCGTTTAAGTTTTTTTTATTACCGCGAGAACTCTTGAATTTTCCGGGATAAAACTGATACTATAGCACTCTCCAGGTCCTCAACTATAACCATGCCAAAAATCACATCGATCCGTTGCGGCGTGATTGAAGGACAGACCAACAAACAAACGCACTTTCGCATCTATTACATCAGTATGATAATTACCAGGTAAAAATTATAATCTTTTACAATAATGTTTTATGCCTCGTGGCCTGATTTCGTAGGCGCAATATTTTCGGGCGCCAAAACGATACGATTGCATAGGTATATTTAGATTATGTTTGATAGGGTAGAACGATAATTGGAAAAAATCATACCAAAAGATTTCATTCTTCTAAAATCTAAACAAATAAAAATAATTGCTTTATTTGATTAGACACGAAGAATTGTAGAAAAAATTGCTCCTTTTTCTGGATTTTTGTCGGGTCTGCAACTAATATTTCCATACTTAATAATATTATGAATGCGAAAGTGTGTCTGACTGCTACACTTTCACGGCCATCTGTTCAACCGATTTTGATGAAATTTGGTACAGGGATAGGTTGTATACCGGGGAAGGACCCCGGAAAAATAAAGAGTTCTCGCGGGAATTAAAAAAACGGAGTCGCGGGCATCATCTAGTGACTAGTCGTTTATACATATATTCTGTGACTTATAAAGTTATGACCGAGTATGAAGTTATGATTGACTGCTGACATTCACAACGAATCGAGTAGTAGGTACATTGCACTCTGAATGGCGAAGAAACCCGCTCGAAGTGGCAAACGCTCACTTATTTTGCAAAGAACAAATTGCTCTTTATGCCAGCGTATTAATTATTTCGTGACGAGATGTTTGAAAGGAAACATTTTAATGATTTTAAACAATGTCCCATCATCTGGATTCGGCTAATAAGCTAGCATTGGGATTTGGGATGTTGCCTATGTCAATAATTAATTATTATTTTGCAATTATTAAACAAACGACCTAACTAGAGACGGAATATCCCGTCCGCTGTTAAATTCATATTTGAATAACTATTTTAAATGATCGATTAGTTAAAGTAAAAAGTGCGTTGACTTTTGATGACATCACAAGTATTTCATACAAAATCCCCTAGTAGTTTCGACATTTGAAAAAAAGTTGCTGATTCGACTAGTTGTCATGCAACTTGAAAGTTTTGTAAACTTTGGTCTTATTTTGGTTTCCTTCAAATACCAAAGTTAACTGAATTGACAAGTGATCAAGTCACATTGTGTGCATAGGTACTTTCTCAATATTCCCTGCGGCAAGAGATGTCGTGGTTACTGATTATTATAAATGGTTTTAGTTACTTATTTCTTTGACAGATTTACACACAGCACTAGAGCCTCGGAATAATTGGCCAATTTGTTGTAGGTATTTTTTCAATAAATACTGCTAAACTTAGGCCTTTTATCTTCTTAGACCAATGCACCGAAAAGTTCTTTGAGGATTACATTGAATAAGGGGTCTATTTTCAAAAACGCGTAAACAAAACATGAGTCACATAATTACGATTGTATACGCTCTAATTAACTCTTTTAGTAGGTTTCAGGGGAATTACGTCCGCCAGCTTCGTAGTTGTTCGCCTTTAAGTTTATTACACGTTGGCCCTACTGCCAATGGTTTAGAGTTGCCGAGTAAAGTTTTTTTTTAAAATATGCCACTACAAATCGCAGTCAAGGGCTACCTTGACTGCGATCTCACCTGATGGTAAGTGATGATGCAGTCTTAGATGGTAGCGGGCTAACCTTTTAGGGGTATGGAAGTTATATTAAACCCCTATTCGGTTTCTACACGGCATCGTGCCGGAACGCTTGGCGTTACGTCTTCGCAGGTAGGACGTTAAGTGGTAACTATCCACGGCCGAAGCCTCCCACCAGACCAAACCAGAGAAAATTCAGAAATTATAAATTCCCAAATTGATCCTGCCGGGAATCGAACCCGGGTTCGTTCTGAAAACAGCGCTCAACACACATGCGCCAGGGAGGTCGTTTTGCGTACAGCTTTGTGCTCCCACATCTCACAATTCAAAGACAAATTACTTAAATTTCTTAACCGTCGCGGTTCTCTACATAAAAAGTAAAGAACCTTTCTTTAATGTTCATGTAGAGATCCAAGCCAAACTGAAGATCGAATGCACAACTCTAAAATAATAGACCGTTCGCTGTGGATTCAACGTAACGCAACTTAGACACAGATTACCGAATTCGTCTCACACATCCATTAATTATCACCAATTACACGGCACTAAAACGGACTAGGTATGATACGTCTACTGTCAAAATATTCCAATTACATAGACTTCATGAAATATTTCGGAATGTTTCCCGTCCATAACTATACGCCATAGATCTCACTAAGAGAAACTTGTTGACTATCATTTGTTTCAAATTATACAGGCAAGAATTCACTACTAAAAGTTACGCCAACTGTCCAAAAACTTTAATAACGCACAAATGTCACTTTAATTTTTACGGACAACAATACGTCATCTGTCAAAACGTACGGAAATGTTAACACGCGCGTACAGCGAGCGCTAACAGATTGATGGGTACGGTACGACTGGCGCGGCTTGGACGTTGCGTTTAGACGCAGCATGCTGTGATGACAGCCTCAAGGGGGCTTCGGATCGGATTTGGTACGGAATTGCGTTTAATTGGGACGTGTGGGCGATTATACTCCTACCATTGTAGTAGTTTTTATTTTGACAGATTAGGCCTAGGTCATGGAAGGACTTGCATCATGACGAATACCGATTATCTACAGATAAATCCATACCCTAATAAAACTAACATTAAACGTAAAAGATTGGATGTTTGGATATTTGTTTATCATTCACGTCACTATGACTGACCAATTAACTGGGAATGGAGATAGCTGAATTTAACACATAGGCTAAATTTTATCCGAGCTCCCTCGGTAATCAAAAACCCTAATCCACGTGGGCGAAGTCGCGGGCATAATCTAGTAATATGTTTTACAAATGCGAACGTATGTCTGTCTGTTACTTTTTTGGCGACAGCTGAAAGAATTTGGACGATACGGACAGATAGGCTTACATCTTAGAGATGGACATTGGATCGGAATTTTTAATCCGAAATATTTAAAAAATCACACGAGAATTACATAATCCTTAAATTCACGCAGGAATCAACTAGTGTACAATAAATCCCATGGGTAATCGGATCGGCGCTATTAACTAATCAATGTCAAATAAGAACAATTGATGAAGTAGATAATAAGGTATAACATTGTCTACAGAGTACCAGTGCTCGTGGAAGGTCACAGCCTAGTGTATAGCGGATCCAGAGCCAGTATTCTCGGAAACATCGCGAAAGGGAATGCGGGACGCGGTGTGCGGTTCGAGGAATGCTTGGCTTCCTACTCGTATAAAGGTGGAAAAGTTCATGTGTACAAGTTGTTCTTAAAACGAAAATCAGTTTTAGTTTCACGACCATCACCATTAACCATCACAGATGAATGATATGCCTTCTACGACGACAATAGATTTTCTGCTTTACCATGCTATTTCCTAATCTAGGTTGCTTGGAGATATCGCTACCAAGTTATAAAGTCGACTATTGTATATTTTTTTTGGTATAACATTATGTTTTGACATGAAAATCTGTCTATCCGCACTTCGCTAGCCGGTTTTGCCATACGAAACTCTTCTCATTTTGAGAGGAGACTCGTGCTCGGTAGTGGGCCTACGATGGGTTAAAATGATGATGATGATGATGAGAACTTAGGTAAAAATAGCGGCTTTAAAGGTTCTTAATTCTTAAAACAATGAAGCAATTTCTAACATCTGTCCCCACAAAGGTGTTCCCACAATAGGCATTTAACGCGTAACCAAAACGTCAAACAAAACAAAGCACACTAATGAACACAGTCGCAATGACGGCGGCTGAGAACAGACCGTAACGAATCATGGTCATTGCCGCTCCCATGCCCAGTCGAGCGTGGAGAAACCTTTGGATAATGCGTCTAATCTAAGAAGCTAATGACATAGATTAACTATCTAATGCATTAGTAGATGCCCGCTACTTCCTAATACAAGAAATAAGTACTATACGGACTTGTATGACGGTAATTGGCAGATTACCTCGTGTACCTGCTCTAATCTTAACTAAAAAAAGCGTGGCAGTTTCAAATTCAATAGACCCATATTATGCTCCCTTAGCCGTTGTGGAAAGTGGCTGTATGAGAATGCTGAGGACCGGGTGCGGTGGCTCTCTTTGGGAAAGCCTTGTGTTTAGCAATCAACAGGCTCAGGCTGACGGTATTATGCCCCACTAGGATAACTTTCACAGACTTTATACATATACACATTAGCATGCGAACAGAATAATCGTTTGATCCATGTTCTTACCTACCTTCATAATTTCACCTAGTACAGGAATATCGATACAGCGCTTCTTGTTGCGAGGTCGCCATTTAATAATCTTGGGAGCCCAATAATTTCAATTGCGCAAATTTTCGAGTTGTAACAGTTAATCTGGTTATGGATTTCCCTATTACCTAGAGAAGCTGCGAGCTTATATTTATCTGTTTGGTCCTGTGTGGAATTTTTCTCAGAACACATTCTCTAATTAGTTTTCAAGCGACATGAAAACAATATTTACAGTAGGTATGGCTTTGCTTGTCAATGGTAACTAGGCAGAGCAGCCTCCTAGACCAAATCCTACCAATTGCAGGTAATTATATGATTTCGTGAACTGAACGAACATTCAGTTTAGTAATCTAGGCTCACCACTGCGCTAGAGGATCTCAAAATAACTCAACCAATTAGCTATGACTTATAAGTATCATATCTATCTAATCCATCATCCTACTGGCACGACACATTTGGACCTTTCTGATAGATACTACAAGATCAGTCTAAGTTATTGCCTACCTTATTTAGTTATTTTTGTTGTAAAATAAGTACCTACTACTAATCACTCAGCCAAGTTTATATTTGGACAGTGGACTGTATAAATAATTTTGTAAAAGTTTAAACGATGTTATCTTTTATTTATATTGTAAATAATAAAGTTTTATAGCATATATGTATAGGTTAAATACCTAGGTTAAACTTTATTACATACGCACAATATTCAGACTTGTCACTAACAAACTTTTGCCCTGATAACTATTTTTGATCAGCTTATCTATTTTAGATCAGCCTACAAATTTATCCGTACGTAGGTACTTCAACGTTCGGCGAATTACAGAGGCATTGATATACAAGTGTAAGAAAAAGAAAAGAATAAACACAAAATTCAAATTCATACATCATCGGAGATGGAGAAATCGGCTCTAATGTACCGAGGTACCCATTTATGACAAAAAGGGAAGTGATACGCGTCCAGTCAGAATAGATGTTTGAAATAATCATTATGTCGATGTCGTATAGTACTCCGTATACTCACACGTTGCGTTGGTATTTAATCAATTTTATCCGGGTCATAAACGGCTAGTGGGCGAGCACCATTTATGGAATTTTGACTTTTAGCCAACGGTGCCTCTAGCGTTGAAATTATTGACGAGTGGATTAGCATTAATTAAAGAAACTAAAGAGCTTAAAAAATTGGCTTAAAATGTCAGTTACTATGTTATCTACTACGGAGGTACTTAAAATTGCAATGAAATTTATTTCCTTCTATCTCCCCTGTGAGCATAAACTTTTCTATGCCGCTCTTCTTGCTATGTCTTGGTCTTTGCTGGCTATTTAACCGAAACTTGACTGTTTTCCACAGACAGATGGTCGGTAGGCAGCTGACAGATATAATATAGCTAGTTTTTTTTATTATTATTTGGCAATGGGGCAATTATCTTTATCATAATATTGGACCTGCCCTTTAGTCTATATGTCTATGTAATTAAATCTAATCAAATCAAGCATTTCCTTTGCTCGACTGTAGGATCCAACATCAACATTAGGTAAGTTTGACTGGCAGCTCCTATGTCATAATAGTATTCTCTAGTTTCCTCTCTGCCCATTATGTATTTTGCTCTATTACTAGACTAGACTATAGAGCAATTTTAAATTGTATTACTGGATCTCTACCTACACAACGTAAATTACAGGCAACCTTAGGAGTACCTACACCGATGATGCTAATTGGACCTTAATTCATTTCCAATTAACGGGAATGCAACATTAAGGTCACATTAATGTTAGCCGATGAATTAGGCTGATAAGTGGCAAGGATGTAATCCAGGTATTAAATAGTAGTAGGTTGTATATAATATGGATTTTATAAGAAAGTACTGTTTGGTTTTTTAAAACTATAAGTACCTACCTATTACATTTTTGTAAGAGATACTGTCCAACAGAAATACTAGATTATGGATAGAGTATAGGACGAAGCATGGCAGAAAGCAACCTTAACCCTATTAGGCCCGAGTCACACCGGCAGACCTGCGGCGCCTTTCTTGATAACAATCCAACTAACCCGTTGTCCTAGGTGAGAGACGACAAAAACGACGCGATGAAATACAATACGATACGACTCCGTATTATAAATGCCAAACTTGACAATATAGGCCACGTCAAGGGTCAGCTACTTTTTGATACTGTCGCGTCGCGTCGGTTCGTGTCGTGTCGCGTTGCAACGTTTGTCGCTCACGTAGGATACTGGATAATGCTTGAGCTTTCTTACTTTTGACATGACGACGGAAAAACAATCCCAAGCCTTGTGAATGTTTTAAGTTTTATTTTTAGTAAGTATATACCAATTTTAACACTATTTCTTACCTAGAAATATAGAATAAGGTTTTAGGAGAAAGGAGGTTTAAAAAACGAGCAACCACTGAGTTTCTTGTAGGAATGGCATTCCGAACCAGTGGTAGATTCACTGGACGATTCAAAAGCATTTTTTATAAGTTTATTTGAACTTAAATAAATATGAGTGTGAGTTTATAAAGCCGAGTTACTATTCGCGCGCGAGTTGAATGCAGAGCTTATGTATGGTGAGACATATAAAACCTCTGTAGGTATTCAACTCGCGCGCGTACTATCCTTACTAATATTATAAACGCGAAAGTTTGTGAGTAATGGATGTGTTTATGTATGGATGTTTGTTACTCTTTCACGTCAGAACGGCTGAACGGATCTGGATGAAATTTGGCACGGAGATAGATTATAGTCTGAAATAACACTTAGGCTACTTTTATCCCGGAAAATTGAAGAGATCCCGCGGGAACCAAAAAACCTCAATCCGCGCGGTTGAAGTCGCGGGCATCAGCTAGTAAGAGTTATTAAATAGACTCGACTCCGCGGCACTTCTCCGTTTGTTTGCGCTGGCCTTTATGGATGAAATGAATTGCGAGGTACAGAACCTTCTATTAGAATAAGCGGAATAACAAGTGTCACACACTCCGAGCAGCTTTTTCTAAAGCACCGCAAACTTTTTTATATAATTTCCTTTATAGTAGTCGCATTGGAATGTATGCTGCGCCTGTTTACTAACGAGAGTGCGTCTATAACTAGTTGGTAAATGTAATCCTCTTGAAGAGGAACAAAATACCCATATAACGTAATATCTAGTTCTAGAGGTATGTAAAAAGTATTGCCATATCCATACTATTAATGTCAAAGACAATATTATTATAATAATTAATCTATGATTAAATTAAATGGAAAAGTGTGTCTGCCTGTCTGTTTATTAACTGTGTTTATCCGCCTGTGTGAATACCGAAATGTTTGATCCTACTGCCTACGAGTATCTGAGCGCCTGGGATTCGAAGCCCAGACCTCTCGGATGGACAGCCGATTAATTCTTAGCCGGTATCACTATCATGCTTATCAGTATCACCGCGCTTTAAAAGTAATTAGGATCAATAAATTAGGCGGTTTATATTATATTTTTCACGTGTGCAATCTATGACTGAACAAGTGAATACCTATAATTTAAAAAATTTAAAAACACGACTGCCAATATGAATTAAAAAAAAATATACCTACCCATTGTGACTTGGGAGGCTGTAAGGTTTCTAACGATATCCCATACATCCAAATCTGTCCAGGCATTTAGAAGTTATGGTGGAATAAAGAAACTCACATACATAATGAACCCTGAAAACATAAATACACTTTTTTAGGCAGTTGTGAAATAAAACTCCTTACCATTTCCCGCCATTTTCGAACCACAAAAACACTTTGAATATAGAACACTAGTCACCAGTCTCTCCTAAAGGTTTACAGCACTGAATGACTCCCGTTTCCAGAACATTCGCACTGGAATGCGTAGGTAGTAGGTACTCCCGCCATATGCTTTGTATACCACTGCCGGATTACCGCGAGCTGATTGGAAAATCTATATCTGGTGTTTAGTATACACCGCACTTCGCATTTCTAACCTAATAGTTAATTAAAATTTGAGAGTTCCTCAAGTAATTAATTAGGTAGGTACGCGTTTCTGTCATTTTGTTCGCTCATACTGCAAATGATATCAAAATGCAAATGATATCAAAACATTTTTAAGAATAAAAGCGATTTAACAAAATAAGAAGAAGAACATTTTTAAGTGAAGTACCCTCAAGTATTGAGTGGCATTTTCAGTTTTCAGTACTATTGAAAATTATTGTTGACGCAATGCTGTGAGCCATTAAGACTCAATCACTGAAACTGCATACACTGTTTAATTAATCTTAGATTTTTGATCTGTCAAACTGGTAACACTGCCCCAGACGAAAGGTGTTATGGTGTTATGCTGAATCTGAATCACGGATCAAGGTTGAATACGAGGGTGCGCAGTGGAAAACTCGCAGATTTACCAAAGCAACTCAAAAGGGACGCAGGGTAGGCTAATAACCCTGTGACGTCACAGTCTGGGTTAGGTCAGTGATGTCTGGGTTTGGAATGTTTGGATAGTACACGCGTAAAGTAAAAAAAAACCGGCCAAGTGCGAGTCGGACTCGCGCACCGAGGGTTCCGTACTCAAGAAGTAGGTACTGAAGCAAAACAATCAGGCAAAAACCAATATGTTTATTTGACGACGAGTACGAGGTTTACTGTTAATATCAAAAAAACTATGCTAGTTAGAGCATTGGCTATAGTTTTCCTGTAAAATATACATAAATTCCTATTGACCATAATTATTTCAGATTTTTCGATTGGTAAACTCCGGAGATAAGGGGGGGAACGGTATTTTTTTAGACTTTTTCCCCGATAAATCAAAAACTATCATGACTAAAAATAATTAAAAATCTGTTTTAGAATGTACAAAGTAAACCTTTTCATATGATACCCCACACAGTACAGTTATCTCACTTTTAAATTTCAACCCTCCGATTTTCCCCCCTTTTTAAATAAGAACAAAAATAATTTCCAATTTTTTTTAATTCCAGTGTCTTTGGGCCACTAATATACACAACTATTCCAAATTTCATGTCGATGGCTTCGGTAGTTACTGAAATAATCGAGTGTGACGGACGGACAGACGGACAGACAGACGGAGAAAGTCGCACCATAAGGGTTCCATTTTACCATTTTGGTACGGAACCCTAAAAACCTTGAGTTAATTAAAAAATAATTTCCTATTGGAAACTATTCCTACTTTTTTAAAATATGTAAATATCTGCAAAATTATATGCGAGTAACTTATATTTTAAAACAATTTTAGCGCCATCTTGAGTAAATGCTATGAATTTGATAAAGCTGAGTGCTGACATTGAAACTACGCTGCCCACATAAAACGCTCGTAACTTGTAACTGGTTTTACTAAACAGCACCTGAGTTAATGTACAGATGGCGCTATGCTTATATTTAGTTTTTCAGAGGCGCTGTGAGATATAAAAGCACTAGCTAATACCCGCTACTTCGTCCGCGTGGATTGAGGTTTTTCGGTTCCCGTGGGAACTCTTGAATTTTCCGGGATAAAAAGTAGCCTATGTGTTATTCCAGACTATAATCTATCTCTGTGCCAAATTTCATCCAGATCCGTTCATTCGTTCCGGCGTGAATGAATAACAAACATCCATCCATACATCCATCCATCCAAACTTTCATATAAGTATAGATAATACAAACAAAAAAACCTATCCCATTTCTAATTGAGGAAGAAATCGTGAACGTCTAAGCAAAATCATATTGCAGCTAAAAAAGGGAAATCTTATGAGAACCAGAGTATCCGCATAAAAAGTGGCAATAGAAAAAATCACGCTAGCTCGAAGAATCGAAATACGTTGCGTCCGGAAATGCTTGAATGGCGATCGCCATCGGAAAGAGCAGTGTTGGGACTTGCGAGAAACTGCACCCTATTAGTCGCTGGGAGCCGCTGGAAACAAGAGCGTGTTCTGTGGCCTTGCTTGCAATTAGCCAGTTCTGCAGTCTGCACTCAACGATGACGATGATGATGACAAATGTTTAGAAGTATACATATAATATAGCAAAGATATAAGAGGTTAATATCCCATCCCTATAATGCAAAACTTTAATCTCTTGACTGCGTGACATCTTACTAATATTATAAATGCGAAAGTTTGGATGGATGTATGGATGTATGGATGGATGGATGGATGTATGGATGTTTGTTACTCAATCACACCCCAACGGCTGAACGGATCTGGCTGAAATTTGGCACAGAGATAGATTATAGTCTGGAATAGCACATACTTTCTAACCCGGAAAATTAAAGAGTTCCCTCGGGAACCAAAAAACCTCAAACCACGCAGACGAAGTCGCGGGCGTTAGCTAGTTTCTAAATATTTATTAGTAAAAGGTAAAGCTTTAGCATAGGCGAAACCAATATAATTCCGATTCAATTGAAGACACAAGCCTTCTCAAACTCAAACTCATATTTTTTATCCAATAATAAACTTAATAAAAGTGCTTTCAAATCGTCGAGTGAATCTACCACTGGTTCGGAATGGTATTTTCCTACCGAGAAGAACCAGCAAAAAACTCGGTGATTGCTCTTTTTTTTTTAATTCATTTACCTCCTTCCCCTCATTTACAGGCCTTCTGAACAGGCCTTCCTAATTTTCACAATGTAAAAGTTTGCCGACCAATTCTCAAGAAACCATCATTTGGCACCTACCACTACAGGAAGTGTGTGCTGACGAGCTATCTTCTTAAAATACAGCTTTGTAGATAAGATCAGAGTAGGGAGTAGGGGCTATCTTGACTAACGACTAACCTAACGACTTTTTGTCTTGTTGCTAATCTACAAACATTTTGTCGCAGCGACATATTGTTAGGATGTCTGAATCGGTCATTTTAAAATCGAGTGACTCCGGCCGGACAATTTACCAATTTAACTTTTCTATTAGCGCACAACCGCACCGATTGAAATAAGGCCTCATAGATGCCATTAAAAGCCTTTAGGAGAAAACTAATCAAGTAGCATATAAATTTTCTGGAAACCTCAATCTCTTTCTCTCTTGTTAGCTTTGTCTGCGATCTAACTTCGTTGTATGTGGCAACTGCCAATACAGTCTATAAGCGAGCACGAAGTACCTATGGCAAATTTTATTAAATCGATATCGTTTACCGGATTTTACTTGGAATCCTACCAGATCGACTTTGCCAGGCGGTAGAGTGGTTAAATTAGTTACGCACGAAGCCTCTCACTATACCAAATTGCAAATTGTGGGTCTTACAAAAAATATCCACACAATAAGTACTATACCAAATTGCAAATTGTTGGTCTTACAAAAAATATCCACACAATAAGTTCCGATATTACTCTAATGACTACACAATATGTCTACCAACGGCTCGGAAAGAAGATTCTAACGACAAGAATACAAAAAATAAATAAATAAAACTTTTTGTCGTGCGTCAAATCCCTGGTGCGACTTTACCTTTACTCCCACGTACAACGGTGAACGGCCTCATTAGAGTAGCTCTCACGCCAAACAGTTTTCTATTTCCACGAATTTTTCGACCTTTATATTTCTGTCGCAGTTTATTATTAGTTTTTATAAAGTGGTCTCTTTGTCATATTCTCCTACATTTCCATTGCGTAGTGGTTCGGGAGTCTCTCGGATCAGCCTGGCTACCTTCCAACATCACGCCGAAATCACGCGCGAACTGCTTTGATAACAAACTTTTTTACGTAAGTGAAGTTTTGACCTCAAAAATAATTCTTTAAGGAATGATTCTATTCCTATTCCGTGAACTACACCGTGAACAGTGAACGTGATTCCTATACGCACCAACGTCGGTGAAACAAGTTTTATTCTCACCAGTCACCACCGCCGGCTGGATGTCTGGTACCTTTTCTACCTCCTATCTCTTCTGTCTTTTCTTCGAGAAAATAGTTCAAATAGAAGTTAGAATCTGAATGGACGGTCAGATGAACATAACGGTAATTATTATCATAGGCTTCCGCAAATATACGCTTATACGCTTCTTTCCAATATTTGATAAAAATTGTTTCTAAAAAACCGACTTCCAACGCCACTGTGAAGTACAAAATAATTTTGATTTCTACCCACTATGTTGAAGTCGGGCGGGTATAACAAGGATAAGCAAAGTTGACGCATCAGACCACCTCGAGTGCTTCCTCTAACGACTGATAGAAAAAAAAATCAAATCGGTCCAGAAACCACGGAAAAAATACGCGCCGAATTGAGAACCTCCTCCTTTTTTGGAAGTCGGTTAAAAATAACGGTAATTGCTAACGGCTTTGCCAACACTTAGCTTCTAAGTTCTAATAATATGTACAGTAAATATTATATTTATATACACACGTAGGATGATTAATGGCATAAAGGGATCTTTTTGTAACGACATTAGCTTCCTATTACTTTCATTTCCGCCAATTTCTAATGGGAAATAAAAGATGTCACTAACAATGCTATACCATACATTACAGTCTTTGTCAGTTATTGTCTTTGTAGTTTGTCTTTGTAGTCATAATGGTTTCTGCTAAGTTTCCGCATCACTCTCATATTTCAAACATTATTATTTTTATTTTTTCAAAAATCTATCTATTAATGTTTAAATTGTAAGTCCTAAGTCCTAAGCCCTCGACTGGACCGGGGCTGTTTTTTTAAAACAGATTTGAAAGCCAAATTGATATGATATGAGAATCAATATTTTCAGATCCATTTAATTTTGTCTACCGACTGTAGGAATCCTAACATTGGAATGTTATGTTTTCATTTTTATATCCAATATCATTACATAATATTTATCGTATGAATCAAGGTAATTTTATTATATAATATAATATCAAGTGTATGTTATAAAGCGGTCAATGGCATTGAGTCATATGGACAGACCATCTAATTTTTGTGTAGGTATTGGATGATCGCCAAAACCACAAACGTAGTCAGGATTACGTTTATTTAGTAGCTCGGGTTTTACAGATTTTTATTAAGAAAAGTAAGAAAATGCTTGAATGGTTAATGGAAAACATGGTGAGAAATCCTGCATTGCATGCCTGACAATACTGTTCTTAAAGGTGTGTGTGAAGTCTCCAAAGTCCAAATTCGCACTTGGACAGCGAAGTGGATCAAAAACCACTCAAAAATCTATCTCATTCTGAGAAGAGTGCTCACTAGTGGGCGGACGATAGGTTGAGATGATAAGTCTAATGGAATATTTACGTCATTAGAGAGAAGAGAGAAAATGTAATCGAATTGGTTATTGTCAATCCACAATGCAAACAGGCACAAAAATCTTTGCTTGCTAGGGACACCGGTCTATGGCGATTCCACAGGGATTACGATATTTGACAAAATGAAATCATAAAGAAGCGCCACAATTTAAAAAGCTGCCGTAGAAAAGTTCCG
Source organism: Erebia epiphron (assembly GCA_963932025.1). Classification (NCBI taxonomy): domain Eukaryota; kingdom Metazoa; phylum Arthropoda; class Insecta; order Lepidoptera; family Nymphalidae; genus Erebia; species Erebia epiphron. The sequence goes on from OZ009948.1 coordinate 26,236,121, forward strand.
CACCCGTTATTCCGCTACATTTGTCCTTACCCTAGTCTAGATTTGCAATATTACCTAGTTGAACTTGTATCTTAGTGTGTTTTATAGCCAACTAGCTGATGCCCGCGACTTCGTCCGCGTGGTTTAAGTTTTTTGTTATTCCCGCGGGAACTCCTTAATTTTCCGGGATAAAAAGTAGCCTATGTCACTCTCCAGGTCCTCAACTATACCCATGCCAAAAATCACGTCAATCCGTTGCTCCGTTGCGGCGTGATTGAAGGACAAACCAACAAACCAACAAACCAACAAACCAACAAACAAAGTGACTTTCGTATTTATAATATTAGTATGATGATATGATTAATTTCTTAACTGGCGACGTTGATTAGTACTAGGGCATGCTACCGGGAATTACCGGTATCAAAAGTACCGGGAATTCCCGAGACTTCTGAATATTTTCAGTTCCGGTTCTCCACACCACAAAACCGGTACTTTTGATACTTTCGAGACTCGAATTAAATAGATTACTTCTCTAATTAAGTGCGGATATTTCTGAATGTAACAAGAACTTCGTTCACTACACTGTATTTTATGATCACATATTCGAGGTTTTAGTATAAAAAATCCTATTTTTACTTTAAGTATTTATACTTATTCTTTCTAAATATTATTTACCAGCTTTTTTGAAGATCAATTAATTGATGAATCTGTCACTACAATAAAATTTGTTCTGCTTTAATGAGTTACAGTAGATTAATTATGCTACTCTGATAATCGTATTATATTTCAGTTCAAAGTTTAGTTTCAAAAAAAAAGAAAGAAAATTGAATGACTGGGTTTACTGTAATATAAAATATACCTCATAAGCACCAGGATTATGGCTGCTAAATTTTGATTTTTGACTCCACTGTCATTGACACCAACGGCAGAGGGGAAGAATTCATAATTCTCTAAAATGCTCAGCGTTTTTCCGTTAAATCTTATATACCAAGATAATTAGTGAAAAAACCAAGACTGTGGTCAGTCCAATCTTGATGTATGGAACTGGATTCTGGACAGTAAACTGGAGGCTCTTAGTGGCTGATAGGAAACATGATAGGAAGATCCTATAGTGAACCACACGCACGGAGAGGACGGTGGTTGGAGACATAGAAATACTAAGAGGTACCGAACCCAGTATCCCCAACCCACCCAGAACCCAGAATCGACCAACCGATCGACCAACCAATTGACCAACCGATCGACCAACCAATTGACCAACCGATCGACCAACCAACCAGCCAACCAATCAGACAACCAATCGGCCAACCAATCAGCCAACCAATCGACCAACCAATCAGCCAACCAATGAACCGATCGACCAACCGATTGACCAACCAATCGACCAACCAATCGGACAACCAATCGGCCAACCAATCGGACAACCAATCGACCAACCAATCGACTAACCGATCGTTCAACCAATCGTTCAACCGATAGACCAACCGGTCGACCACCAATCGACCAACTGAGCGACCAACTGGTCGACCAACCAATCGACCAACCAATCGGACACCCAATTGGCCAACCAATCGTCCAACCGATCGATCAAACCAATCGACCAACCGATCGACCAACCAATCAACCAACCGATCGAACAACCAATCGACCAACCGATCAACCAACCAATCGACCAACCTATCGACCAACCAATCGACCAACCAATCGGACAACCAATCGGCCAACCAATCGGACGACCAATGAACCGATCGATCAAACCAATCGACCAACCGATCGACCAACCCATCGACCAACTAATCGACCAACCGTTCGACCAACCAATCAACCAACCGATGAACCGATCGACCAACCGATTGACCAACCAATCGACCAACCAATCGGACAACCAATCGGCCAACCAATCGGACAACCAATCGACCAACCGATCGACCAACCAATCGACTAACCGATCGTTCAACTAATCGATCAACCGACAGACCAACCAGTCAACCAACCAATCGACCAACCAATCGGAAACCCAATTGGCCAACCAATCGTCCAACCGATCGATCAAACCAATCGACCAACCGATCGACCAACCAATCAACCAACCGATCGAACAACCAATCGACCAACCGATCAACCAACCAATCGACCAACCTATCGACCAACCAATCGACCAACCAATCGACCAACCAATCGGACACCCAATTGGCCAACCAATCAACCAACCGATCGAAAAACCAGTCGACCAACCGATCAACCAACCAATCGACCAACCTATCGACCAACCAATCGACCAACCGATCAACCAACCAATCGACCAACCTATCGACCAACCAATCGACCAACCAATCGGACAACCAATCGGCCAACCAATCGGACGACCAATGAACCGATCGATCAAACCAATCGACCAACCGATCGACCAACCCATCGACCAACTAATCGACCAACCGTTCGACCAACCAATCAACCAACCGATGAACCGATCGACCAACCGATTGACCAACCAATCGACCAACCAATCGGACAACCAATCGGCCAACCAATCGGACAACCAATCGACCAACCGATCGACCAACCAATCGACTAACCGATCGTTCAACTAATCGATCAACCGACAGACCAACCAGTCAACCAACCAATCGACCAACCAATCGGAAACCCAATTGGCCAACCAATCGTCCAAGCGATCGATCAAACCAATCGACCAACCGATCGACCAACCAATCAACCAACCGATCGAACAACCAATCGACCAACCGATCAACCAACCAATCGACCAACCTATCGACCAACCAATCGACCAACCAATCGGACAACCAATCGGCCAACCAATCGGACGACCAATGAACCGATCGATCAAACCAATCGACCAACCGATCGACCAACCCATCGACCAACTAATCGACCAACCGTTCGACCAACCAATCAACCAACCGATCGGCCAACCAATCGACCAACCGATTAGGTCATGCAGTCGATACTGCTTCTGAGTACCGGGAATTTTCGGACCGATACTGGCATAGAACTGGGAATTCCCGGTACTTTCGATACTTTCGATAAATTATCACAAAACAAGGCAAATACATTACAGTATTATTACAGTATTATTGGTTGAAATAGACATTTAGAACTATTTGACATTATATATAAAATGTCGCGTAATATTTCCACACAGGATCATAAATTCATGATTTTTAATGAACTTGTGCAATAATTCGCATTGTTCCAAATTTCAAACTTTTATTGTAGTTCAAGTGGAAGGGCCGGCGTATAGGTTTTACAGTGATAGCGTGGGACATCTTGTCTGAAAATACACTTCGAAAAGCTGTTTTTTTGTATCGTGATAAGCTTATAATTTTATTTTTATAGCAATTAAATGCCTCAATCAATTTATTACTACAAGCAGTTTCTAGAAAAAAGCCTAGAGGGACAGAGGGACAACAAAGTGATCCTTAAAAGAGTCGTTCTTTTTAATATGGCATACGCAGTAACCTCACCTCAACGAATAACAAATATAAATCAAATATAAATTGGTCAATTGGTTGGTCGATTTGTTGGTTGATTGGTTGGTTGATCGGTTGGTCGATCGGTTGGTCGATTGGTTGGTCGATTGGTTGGTCGATTCGTTGGTCGATGGTTGGTCGATTGGTTATCCGATTGGTTAGTCGATTGGTTGGTCGAACTGTTTGTCGATTGGTTGTTTGATCGGTTGGTCGATTGGTTGTTCGATTGGTTGGTCGATTGGTTGGTCAATTGGTTGGTCGATCGGTTGGGCGATTGGTTTGATCGATCGGTTCATTGGTTGTCCGATTGGTTGGTCGATTGGTTGGTCGATTGGTTGGTCGATATGTTGGTCGATTGGTTATCCGGTTGGTTGGTCGATAGGTTGGTCGATCGGTTGGTCGATTGGTTGGCCGATCGGTTGGTTGATTGGCTGGTCGAACGGTTGGTCGATTGGTTGGTCGATCGGTTGGTCGATTAGTTGGTAAATCGGTTGGTCGATTCGTTTGATCGATCAAACGAATCGACGTGTATTTTCAGACAAGATGTCCCACGCTATCACTGTAAAACCTATACGCCGGCCCTTCGCGTTGAACTACAATAAAAGTTTGAAATTTGGAACGATGCGAATTATTGCACAAGTTCATTAAAAATCATGAATTTATGATCCTGTGTGGAAATATTACGCGACATTTATATATTATGTCAAATAGTTGGTCTATTTCATACTTTCTGTAATGTAATTGCCTTGTTTTGTGATAATTTATGGTAGTATCGAAAGTATCGAAAGTACCGGGAATTCCCGGTTCTATGCCAGTATCGGTCCGAAAATTCCCGGTACTCAGAAGCAGTATCGACTGCATGCCCTCATTAGTACCGTATATAGCTAGTATTTAGGCGCCCGGTTACGTATAATCATGTGATTTAAACTAGACTATGAGAAAGAACCTCACGCCATATGGGCATTACTTATTAAAATGTAGTCCTTAAGCCTTGTACTTTATAACTTAAGTCATGACAAAAACGAAGTCCTAAGCTGAGTTCTCAGGTCTCCTATTGGTGCCAGGCTGCCAGAAGGAAATGGAAGTATGACGAAAATAGCACCTGCAATCTTGGCAGCAACCACAATGGTAAAGTCAAGTATAATATAAAACGGCTGAGCATCACAAATTTGAAGCAAGTCCTTAGCTCAGTTCACAGGTCTCCTATTGGTACCAGGCTACCAGGAAATGGAAGTATGACAAAAATAAAAACATCTGCATAGCAAACCTGGTGGTATCAGATGCTGTAGCAAATCAGTAGGTACCTAATAGTAAGACAGCTAAGCATAACTTTTTTTACTACAATAAAAGGCCTGCGCTTGACGACAATCATGCACATATACGAGTACATGACATACAACAATCATGATCTCTGGGTTGGTGCGCGCTTGTCTAGAAAATCCTTATTCACTCTTGCCTTGAAGGTACTCAAATTGAAGGTAATTGCAAGAATAAAGTATGAACTCATGGATATATAGTCACTACTGGAGACAACTTTGGGTTGTCGCGCCAAGGGTAACCTGTGGTGTAGGTAATTACATAACCCTATAAATAACTATATTAAAGGCAACTTCAAACGAAGTAGGTAAATAAGGTCAGATGTACGCCGTAAAACACGATTCCCTTGGGATGAAGCTGAAGGTGACATCAACCGCAATTAAGGCAACCAGCCACACAATGCGAAACGAAAGCTATCAGCTATTCAATACAACTGGGAGATAAATAATCATAGAAAAGTATTGCCAAGCAGTTATGCTTGAAGGTTCAAAAAAAAGTATTGGGCCTGGGAAATGGAAATTGAAGTTAAATTAAAACCCACTGCCCCTAACTTAGCGCGCTGCTGCAACGATAATGCTTAGTACATACTAAAATAGAGGGATAGAGGTCGTTGGTTTTAACAAAATCCGTACTAACATGAGCGAAAATGTGTTTGTTAATTGTTTGTTGGTTTGTCTTTCAATCATGCCGCAACAAATCAACGGATTGGCGTGACTCTGTGGCGGCGTGGCGAAACAAAAATTTGCTTAATTAGTCCTGTAGTCTTTGAGACAGACTCAACATGAAATTCTCATTTCAGAACCGGCCGATAGCCTACTTTTTATCCCAAAAATCTAAAAAATCCCAGACGCAACGAGTTTGAGAAACCTAAGTGCAAACCCAGTGCGCAAGTTCAAGGGCAGACTTCTTCTTTTTTATTGAAAACATGAATATTTGTAGTGCCTATTATGACAAGGCTCCTTAAAAGCTTGTTTACCATTGATGAGGCTGTTGAGCACCATATTAGGGAAACTTTCAACTGGCCTGACCTTCCGCTCTGGCGTGAGTCACGTGGCCTTTTTCGTTGATATAACTTATTACGGCATATTGTCATTCGCATATGGACCTCAATTAGTGTGAGACTATACTAGAGTTCACAGCAGACAAAAAAGTATGTCTTTGCGCCTTGCGATATGACGTAATGTCCAAAAGATTTCAAGAGATGAGAAAATTAGCAAACATACTGAACAGTGATTTATTATAGGGCTACCTCATACCAGGCTAGTTTTGGCATTTTTTGTATGGACAATTAAACAAGACAATATTTTAAAAACAAGTTTTTTCATCCGACATATTGAATTTAGTGTGACGTCATTTTATGTTTCGTATTTTATCAAGAACTCTCTAAGGTGGGCTTTCTGAGAAACGTTATTTTGAAACAATTGAAAATCTTCTTCGGTTATCTTAATAGATAAAGCTTTCTTTATATATTGAAAGGACATCCAAACAAGGAAGGAAGCTCTGTCCTTTCATTATCTTAATAGATAATGGAAGGACAGAGCTCATGTTAATAGATAGTGAAAGCTATCTTTATGTATTATGAGTCGACTTAGTCCCATCGGCCCCGCTAGCCTCGGCGTAGATAATCAAAAAATTAAAAAAAGGCCTCCACACAATTGAAGAGCAAGAATCTAAGTATTGCATTACATTTTTTTCAAAATTATGTGATGTCATTTGAAGAAGAAAATAGATGTTCAATAACACGGAAATACGCTTGTAAAGCGTCATGAGCGTCTTAAGCGACTACGCCGAGGCTAGCGGGGCTGATGGCACTTTTTTCCTAACTGCCCCGCTGGCTCTGCCCCGCTACGGGGAAAAAAGTGCCACATATGGGCCAGATGGGACCAAGCTGATTTTTCTTATTTCCGGCGTCCATTGTTATAATCGGAAATTATGTTCTACTTTCAGTAACTCAATTCATGGATGTCCTACTTTAGGGTACCAATAATATGTCACCGTTATATTATTATAGGTACTTAAGCATATAACTGTATTACTAAATACCCGGCCAGACCCTTCATCGCTCGAGTGAAAATTTTGAAAGAGGTGATGCGGTGGAATATTCAAAAAATCTTGCGAATTCCTTCATTTCAAATTCAAAATTTTAATAGGTACGATTTCTCACGGATATAAGTACTGGAAGAATATCCACGGACTTCTATACAAACTTTTATCCCCTATATAACTAATATATTATAATATTTCCAAAAAATATTTCTGAGTGCCGCTACCTACGCCATTAGAAGTGAGGACATCTTGGGTACTAATTCCAAGTGCCAGCGCAGCGCTATGGCCAGAAAATATTACATAGGTACTAGATGATGCCCGCGACTTCGTCCGCGTGGATTGTTGTTTAGCCTATGTCCTTCCCCGGGACACATCCTGTCCTTGTACCAAATTGTATCAAAATCGGTTGAACAGATAAATTTTTTTGATTCCCGCGGGAACTCTTCAATTTTCCGGGATAAAAAGTAGCCTATGTCCTTCCCCGGGATGTAACCTATCTCTGTACCAAATTTCATCAATCGATTGAGTAGTTGGGCCGTGAAAGCGTAGCAAACAGACAGACAGACTCACTTTCGCATTTATAATATTAGTATGGAAGTATGGATTAAAAACACTAACGTCATCTGAAATTGAGGCCCTATGTCATAAAAACTTTATTGTCATAATTTCCAGGTTTCAAAGTTGTAACTGCAGCTGCAGCAAAATATAAATGCATTGCCATAAAAAAAACGAACACTGACCTCAGAAGAATGAAGAAGGCTCCTGAAGAGTTTACTTTTCAACCGACTTCAAAAAAAAAGGAGGTTCTCAATTCGAATGTTTGTTACCTCAGAACTTTTTACTGGGTGGACCTATTTGGATGATTCTTTTTTATTTGAAAGAGCATACTTCCCATGTGGTCCCATATAAATATTATCGAAATCGGTCAAGCGGTTTTTAAAATATCAACAATAAAAAAAGTACTTTGTATAGCGTGTGCTTGTTGTTGTTAAGTTGGCGCGGGAGTTTGAAGTCGGTTGTTTAAAAAGTATTTTTTATATTAAATTATTAAGCAGGAGACATAATATGCAAGCTGATAGATTTAAGGATGTTTTCTCCTATGAGAGTGGAGGCCTGTGCCCAGCAGTGGGACGTTAATGGGCTGTAGTGGTGGTGGTGGTGGGTGGTAAAGGAGAGATAAGAGTAAAATCTACACAGAAGAAGTTTTAATAAAATAAACATCGGATATAATCAGGCGTTATTTTGCGGAAGTTCATGATTTAGCAAGAAAAGAATACAATTATTTTGCGATTATAGCAAGATAATAACTATATATTATAGCAAATATAATGAACTTATCCCAAAGGTCTAACCGACTCTGCTCATGGCAGCGTGGCGTTCTATGAATTTTTAATTAGTATAGATATAGAATATTAATGGGACTGTCAACGTTTTAAACGGCCTGCAAGTCTATACATCAAGTATTCAAGTGTGTTAACTTGATAAGCCCACGGATCAAGATTATTCTAATATTATACTAACCATACTCATTCGAATTTCAGAATATAAATTATAAATATTAGTTTTTTAGGAGATTTACAATTCATTATAATCATGGATCGTACATCCCATTTGCATTCCAGGCAGTGTCGTGCACTGATATAGGCATAACAACATTGCTTACCCAAGTTAAAAAAGCTCTATGCTTATTTCAGTCTCATATTCAAGATGCATACAAGTTTTACCAAGACCTCATACCCCATTTAATATTAAAATACATACAATATTATATATGTAATTCAGTTCCTGATAGACATTGTATCAATTAGCGAAGATTCAATTACAATACCAAGCAATATTTCAAAATAAAATAATATACCTATTAGATAAAACACATTATTGAACTGGTAAAATAAAGTTGTAAAAACGATAAAATGTTTTTTTTAAATTAATATTAATAACTGATTCCGTTTAAAAAATATAAATATGTAATAATAACAGCTGCTGAGAACCTGACAATATCAGATAATATCTGTGGCTGTGTGCATTAAAACATATTAATTATTTAATAATTATAAATGATTGTTTATATTAGCGTTACCGAAGTAAGGCTTTTCAAAAATAGTAAAGACTCATTTAAGTGTTCCCCTCCACGGAAATCTTTAGTAAAAGGCGAAAGATTTATACGTTTTGAAGGGAAACCAGAGTGACGATTGACAATTGTCCGGCCGTAGTCATGTGGCTAGGAACCAATCTCCCCAGCGCAACATAAAATGTTCGGGATTCGATACAACGCCATCTAGCGGTGTGTTCAATTATTATATTCTGACATTTAACAAAAGACTTCCTTAAATAGGGGCAAAAGGCCCCTCTCCAGATCGCACCCCAACTAGCAAAGCCACATTGAAAACAATCCTAATTAAATCTTAATTACTGTGCATTGTCATGCAGATCAATTAATTAATAATTATTATTAATGATTGGTTAATGGTTATATTAGCCTTACTTCGGTAAGGCTTTTCAAAAATAGTAAAGGCTCATTTGAGAGTTCCCCTCTACGGAAACCTTTAGTAAAAGGCGAAAGATTTATAATTAGAAGTTTTGAAGGGATTAATGATAATTAATTATCAATGATTGGTTATACTGCCTCGTTGGTCTAGTGGTTAGCATAGTCGACTGCGGATCACGAGGTCCTGGGTTCGATTCCCGGTCGGGCATTAAAGTTAGGTATTGGGTTTTTCAATTAAGAATTTCACAGTGCCAGCCCGGAGTTGGAAGTTGGCGGTATTTCACCCCCGTGCCTCGGAGTCCGGAGAGCACGTTAAGCCGTCGGTCCCGGTTATTATCACTAACATGATAATAGTCGTTAAAGCCCGCCAACCCGCATTGGAGCAGCGTGGTGGGTCTAAGGCTCTAAGCTCTAATTCCCGCTCTCCTATGAGAGTAGAGGCCTGTGCTCAGCCAGTGGGACGTTAATAGGCTGTACTCTGTAGTGGTGGTGGTGGTGGATTGGTTATATTAGCCTTACCGAAGTAAGGCTTTTCAAAAATAGTAAAGACTCATTAGAGTGTTCCCCTCCACGGAAATCTTTAGTAAAAGGCGAAAGATTTATACGTTTTGAAGGGAAACCAGAGTGACGATTGACAATTTTCCGGCCGTAGTCATGTAGCTAGGAACCAATCTCCCCAGCGCAACATAAAATGTTCGGGATTCGATACAACACCATCTAGCGGTGAGTTCAATTATTATATTCTGACATTTAACAAAAGACTTCCATAAATAGGTGCAAAGGGCCCCTCTTCAGATCGCACCCCAACTAGCAAAGCCACATTGAAAATAATCCTAATTAAATCTTAATCACTGAGCATTGTCATGCAGATTAGCAGTAAACTAAACACAAGTTATTATGTTCTAAGCTAAGGTCTAAAGTAGACGATACTTTAACGTACTAATTTATAGCTCATCGCAATATTTCTTGTAATATTGTATTAAAAGTAGAAAGGTAAAAAATTTGTTCTTCATTTCTTCACAAAATTTCTTTGGGAAAAGGGATGAGTTCACACAAATACTATAACAATTCTGGTGAGAAGCAACTTTTTCTGTATTAAAAGTTAAAAGTAGAAGACCTTATGATAGGTAAGCCAAAAATAGCATGTAACCTTACGTTAGATCTTGTAACATAATCTTAATAGCACAGGACAATTAACAAGTATACAAAAGGATAAAACGTAAAGCCATCTGTGTTATAGCAAGGGTGTTTATATATACAAGTATTATGTCACGGAGTCACGCGTGCGACCTTGCTAATGTCATGCTTATCTCATATAGTGGTGTTTAACGTGTTGGACTGTGTGCCGGCTCAATTCAAACTGGTTCCCCTTAAATTATGTGAATTACCTACCTAGTTACCTACCTATATAAATTCTAGAGGAGATTATTATGTCAAGGTGGCGCTTCGTTTTTTACTGCAAGGTCGCTTTTTTGCAAATCTTCCGTTTATCAAGGGGCTTTATCGCGGTGCCATGATTGCTGCCATGTTACGATCGCAATCACCTCTGTTTCTTTTGCAGTTTCAGGTATCATTGAGTTTAAAACCTTGCATTAGGAAATAAAAATTATTGCGTTTAAATCTTCTTGTATTTTAATAACTCGATTGCAATTATTACTGAATGCACATAATGTTCTTTTATTTTTTGATGTTTAGTCGTTTGCATGTTAATTTCACAAAACCACACGCTGACGAAGTCGCGGGAAATAATAACTCTACATATATAAGTCTCAGAACATCTCTATAGTTCAAGACCTACCGAAATAAACATTCATGATCACGTTCACGTCTAAGCCCCAACATTTTGAACGGAATTCCCACTAAAAAGCTTATAAAATACAAAGTAAGCCCCTACCTGAGCCTGACCCTTGCACATTCTTCGAAATGATGATCAATGAACTGAGTAATAATTTTCTTACAAAACTCCTAACCGCAAAACCTTGAGAGAACATTGTATCTCCAACAACTTTGAATTGAATCCATAAAGCTTCTACAAATTATCCAACAATTGAGTACACGATCTAGTTATAACTTTATGAGCAATTAACCATGGCAATAAATAAATAAAAAGGGCGGGCCTAGTATTAGTCAATCGGCGTACGATAAATTGACCAGCCAATTTTGCAGTTGGTACGTCTGTAGAAGGTAAAATAAGCGAAAAGCATGAATAAATACGGTTCCTAGAATTTAACATTGTGTACAAAAGTGCGTAAGACACATATGGCAAGTGTCCTTTATATAGTAATGAATCATATAAAAGGCCAACCTTGTGTTACGGTCAATAACAACATTGATGAAAACATTGGATTAAAGAAAAAAGAATAATGATAATGACGTATTTAGAAAACAACGTTTATTAATGTTTTAACTAATATAATAATGTAAAATCCAGTTGTCTTTATAAAAAATTTTAATTAGTGCAAAAAGAAAAGCATACATTTAAATGCAAAAAATCATCAAAATGAGTGCTATCAGTTTTAAAAACGGTAAAACAATAAAACATTTTGTAAGTAAATCGAACCCTAAAAAAGTGTCCATATACTATCCGTTACTATCAAACTTATATAGATTCTAAACATATGATGTGAACAATAATAGAAAATAACCTCACCCATATCAGCTTTGTCCAGTCGCACAAACAAAACCAACACTCAAAATAAAATTGCGAACACTAACCAATGCTAATGAACCCATAATTAACCTGCGTCATGAAACAATTGCGATGACTTCACCTCTTTGCCTTATTAAAATCTTGAGCAAACAAATCATACTCGATGTCATTAAAAAAAATTGCAACGTAGATCAAGAACCTAATTATCATCTCAACCTAGTGTTGGTCCAGTACTGAGATCATTATGGAGAAGTCTCAGTCATGCGGTTTCCTCACGATGATTCACTTCATTGAAAACAAGTGATATTTAATTTCTTAAAACGCACATAGCTCTGAAAGTGGCCAGGTCAAGCATAAGACGATAAACAGAACTTCGGTCTATCTAACAAATGCTAATAAACCAAAATAACCTGGCCTACAAACATGGTGATGACTCTACATAGATCGCACATAAATCTGAAATAGCAATGTATGGGGCATATAGCTAGAAGAAGCTATATGCATTGGGGTCTTTCAAGGTGCTTTTATGGCAGCCTCGCACCGGAAAACACATTAGAAGACTCAGATCCCGAGCAAGTAGATGGGAGCCGCTGTAAGCAAGCGGCAAAAGACCGTGTTCTGTGGAGATCCTAGCAGGAGCACTTCGTCCAAAATGGGCGATCTATTAATTGAAATGACGTGCAAAAAATAGTTCAAAAGAACCATCCGTTCCATAATATGTAACACATCATACTAATATTATAAATGCGAAAGTCACTTTGTTTGTTTGTTGGTTTGTTAGTTTGTTGGTTTGTTGGTTTGTTGGTTTGTTGGTTTGTCCTTCAATCACGCCGCAACGGAGCAACGGATTGACGTGATTTTTGGCATGGGTATAGTTGAGGACCTGGAGAGTGACATAGGCTACTTTTTATCCCGGAAAATTAAGGAGTTCCCGCGGGAATAACAAAAAACTTAAACCACGCGGACGAAGTCGCGGGCATCAGCTAGTATGGACATAATTATTAGTTCAATTAAAGTTATTATAATTTATTCACATTCCTAACAACTGACAAAATCAACGGTGTCTCAGAAGTCGGAACACAATTACATCACATCTCGCAGAAAACATAATATCTATAAATAAGCTGGCAACCATAACTATGTTTATCTACTCCAGCATCGAAAAGTTCCAATTTCGAATTTGACAACTATATCGAATTGAACCCTCTTTCGTGTTTGCTTCTCATAACGATACAGTTCGTTGTATGGGAGCTGTATCGTTATGAGTCGTAGCTGTATCGATATGGTTATCTTCATAAATAGGATACCTATAGCTTAGCGGCTCTGGGTTCTGGCACTTGATTGATTTGACTTTTTTATTAATTTATAAAGTAAAAAATTATAAAGACGTCCTTGTCGTAGATAAAATCTTGTATGCAACTGTACGTAATTAGTCATTTTAATTCTCGTACTATCCTATTTTGATACTCGGCAAGCCTCGTATCAAAAAACAGCACTCGAATTAAAATGACCCTCATTACGATACAGTTGCATAAATAGCTAATACAAAACAGTATATAAACGTGAAGGATTTCTTCGCTGTCCACTCGATTACGGATTAAATAAATATTGCAATGCACTTTATTCTGAAGTAATGTAAATATTCTTATGGTTCAAAGCATAATAATAAAATCATACTAATATAATAAATGCGAAAGTGTGTTTGTTTGTTGATTTGTTGGTTTGTCCTTCAAGCAACGGAACAACGGATCGACGTGATTTTTTGGATAGGTATAGTTGAGGACCTGGAGAGTGACATAGGCTACTTTTCCCGTGGGAAGTTTTCCCGTGGGGAGTTCCCGTGGGAAATTTAAAAAAAAAATATTCCACGCGGACGAAGTCGCGGGCATCAGCTAGTAATAGCATAAGCCTCAGGAATATTTACGCGAGGAATATTTTTATTTATTTGAGTAATTTTCCTTTAGGTGTGCCCAAGGTGTCGAAGTAAAATTTACCAAAGTATCTACGAGACCACTAGAAAAACTCCACGATTATTGTGATTAATGAAAAGGGGTTCCGAAGTACGATCCTCAGCACTGAAAAATACAGTAGAGAGATAGTGGGAATTGCTAAAAAAATCCTTAATCGAAGCCACGTTCTTTGCCAAAAGCCTGATGACAGACCTGATGATTGATTGGACGTAGAAGGAGCAGAGATTCGGAGAGAAATACAAAAGTTAAGTATCTCTCCACAGGTTCTCTTGATTATAAAGTAAATACAACGATGCACTATTACTCTATAAATTGCCAGCGATACATGCTCTCTTCCGCAAATAAAAATAAACGAACCGGTACTGTACCGGATGGATAGATGAGATCGTAAGTGAATGGGAGTGATTTGTAACTAAAACATGTACGCATGCGCTGCTGCACTACCGTATGATAGTAAACAAACACACCAAGAATACAATACATACAGAAAACCATAAAGCTACATTTTGTTTTCGAATTTATTAAACACTAGCTAATGCCCGCGACTACGTCCGCGTGGATTGAGATTTTTGGTTCCTGCGGGAACTACTTAATTTTCCGAGATAAAAAGTAGCATATGTGCTATTCCAGACTATAACCTATCGCTGTGCCAAATTTCAGTCAGATCCGTTCAGCCGTTGGCGCGTGATTGAGTAACAAACATCCATACATCCATCCAAACTTTCGCATTTATAATATTAGTAAGACTAGTAAGATATCATGGAATTTTAGAACGTTTTAAGATGTTTTACAACCGAAATTGTTTGTTATTTTTGCAATTTTTCCTGCAGAAAAATCATGAGCTATCTATTTGACATAGATAAGACAGCATTAAGAGAATGGTGATAAACCGCGGACCAACTCGAGGTTCAAGTCTGGTAACTAATGGCGCTCATTTGGGAACGCATTATGAACGCTCAAAAATGTTTGGAGATTTAGTTAGTATTTTCCCGTAATTAGCATAATCTGGGCGTTTTAACCAAGGTATCATAACACTAAAGCCCTGTACACAAAGATAGAGTAATCCTTGGACCACTTTTACGCACACACTTTCTTTATAACAAGTGACTTTAATTAATTTAATAGAATTAAAATATTAGTACTCACAGCCCGGCGATATTCCGTTCTCCTTCATAGCGCAGCGGAACGGGTAATAAGTGCCTGGCAGCACCTTGCCATACATTGTCCGATCCATGTTGGGCCAATCACAAGGCGGACTTCTGAATTAATCCACCCACAAGAACAACACTGTGGTTAGCGCACCATAATCACAGCCCACACCAGATCCGAGTAAACAAAAACAAATCTACACGTACTAACACCTGCTACTTCCTGACTTCCTATCAATTGGTACTGATAAGCCAGAAACTGTTTTGTGGAGCTCAAGGACGCTTAAATAGAGCAAGCATGACCGACGCAATTATCAGTGATAACGTTATTTATACCGTAACTTATATCGATATTTATCGGATATCGATAAGCGGTGCGTGATAAGCGGGGACGCAATGTCAGGAGGGCGAGGTCGCGAGGTGTGCAGCGAGAAGAGTATTCGTCAACGCGTCCCAGTCACAACTAAAGTTGTTATGCTAAAGTCGTAGAGTGCGCGTAGCCGGCGCCGGCGCATGTCATGATGCCACTCCAGCCGGCATGGCTGGATTAAACCCAGTATTTATATGAAATTACTAGTTCTTTATACCCAACCTATTGATAACCAAGGGTCAGTTTATCGCATGAAACTTTCTTTAAACTCATCGCACATCTAAAGGAAAAGGCTCATTTTAGGCCTACTCTTGTACACTCTACAGTCTACCATGAAAAGAGGAAAATACATAGATTGTATTAAAAATATAATATTTTAGAACAGTAAACAACGAGAAAAAAAAATAATGTATTTCAAGTTTTCGATACGTTTCCAAGATGGCAACCTTCAGCCATAGAGAAGGCAGTAGGCGCGAAATGTATCAAATGTCATTTCTGACAGTCACTGTCAAAATAACGTGTTTTTCTTTTGAAAACGTCAAAAAATATGAATCCGCCATTGTTACCCACTCATGTTTAGTGTTGCTTGACTTAAGAAAGATTAAATAATTTCGCCATTGAAATTACGACAAATTCGTAGATTTGACCAATTAAAACTGGTCTAGTATTTTATTTTTCTTCATTTCTTTACTTGTAAAAGACCAGGCCTACGCCCCATACAAATCTAAACCGTCTCTTTTTATTGCTTATCTAACTATTGACGTTTTTATAATCCGTACCTACGCGTGGTATTTTCATTTGGTAGATCAAGGGACTAGCACAGAAAATGTGTTAATTATATGGCGATTCGCGACAATATTGTTATCTTTGTAGGTTTTAATATTTCTGGCAACATCTTTTCAAGGTTCAGGGTTTCAGCCGCTGCATACAAAACGCGAATTACTTTACGTTTCACTAATCAGTACTCGATTACATATCAGTAATAGAGCGTTACATATAAGTAAAGGCGCGTGGTACTGGTGATATCTAGATGTGCAATCAGCTTTAATAAATAAGAAAAGTCCATAACTTTTAACGGTTAAGTAATCATTTTATATCCAAACATCTCGCTAATGAATACCTTTAACGCCACATTTTATATGAAAACGTTATGTTCGTGATTAATATAGTTACAGTTCCAGTGACAACGGTAAAGATTCCCACAAACTTCAGACTTCTGATCGGCCAGGGCTCGGATAAATACGTGCCTTGTCGTGCAAACAAAGGCGACTAATTTTTACGGGGATTTATCTGTTACGGACCTGCAAATTATGGAACCAACTTCCGCCTGCTCTTTTCCCTCAAAACTGCAATACTGGGTGCTGCAAATGTTCATGGGCGGTGGATATTACTTTACTGCTCATATTTTGCTCGCTGCTAATTAATGTTGCAAAAAGGGAACGCAGCGCATTTTCCGGGAGCGTCCCGTTGTGTTGTTGTTTTCTACTGACGCAAGCCGCTCTTTCACAATTGCTCAAAATGCAATGTCGCAGCTAGAATACAATAAAATTCAACCAATCACAACATTCGATATTTTAGCCAATGTGATAAAAATTTGCAACCAAGTGAGAAACGATAGATCAAAGTGTGAACTTTTGAATAAATGGCGACAGCTACATCCAGAAACTAAATAAATCATTAATAACGTATTTTTCAGTACTGAAACATGCGATGCATTGCGCGCGTACGCATTTCCCGTCTTGCGGCTCGAATCTAGTATGCGATCAGCCTAAAGGAGTAATTAACAACGTTTATAGAAGCCATCTAGCCGCGCGATAGATCAAAGCGTGATCCTTCTAATGAGCATAGCAAGATCGCGAAGGAATGCATGGCGTCAGCGACATGCGGAAGCTTTATGACTGGTGCGCATCACATTACCGGACGCGTTCGACGCGGCTACATTCGGAAACAACCGTGAAATTAAGACCCTTACTGAACGATGGTTTTCAACAGGACACAAATAAATAGGATGTTACATAATTGCAACCACTATGAAGCCGACTAGAGACGATAGATGACCGCATCATAAGCATGCTGTCAGGCAGTGGAGCAGCTCATAGAGCCGTAAAAGCATTGCTTACCCTAGTTGTAATAGTTCAGCTACTCGAACAGTACCGAACAGCAGGCTGACCCATCACGTGAAAGGGACCATCAATTTTTCATCTTTCGCCAGTTACATACTCAAAATGTCCCAACAGTTATGTCCAAATGAAAATATATAAAACTAAAAAAGTCTGATAGCAAATTGAGAGTTTTATACAATTACTTACTAGATGATACCCGCTACTTCGTCCGCGTGGATTAAGGCTGCATTAAGGGATTCCCGCGTGAATTAAGGGATTCCCGCGGGAACTCTTTATTTTTCTGGGATATTCATCCCGGAAAAATAAAGGGAAAGGGAAAGGGGAAGATATATTGGCTAATTCTAGCCAATATATCTTTCCCTTTGATGACCTACCAGGATGATACCAAACATCAAAATCGTGAAAACGTAGCAGACGGACAGACACTTTCGCATTTAAGAAAACTCTATGTTCTGAATTTGATTAATAGAGTTCCGGAGACGAGAAATCAATAATGAAATATTGGTCATGAAATATTAATCGCCAAGTGAATATCCTAACGCTTTGCCAAATAGATGTCCGATCACGACAAAGTTACAACATCAACCGGATTTCAAAGAAAAAAAATATACAGGAGCACCCAAATTAGAATTTACGGTGATCGAGTGGCTTGCCTTCTGTTGGTAGAGAGTTATAGACGTATCTGTAGAGTTTTTAGAATACCTTTCGAGATCGATTGCTTTATTTACTGGTTGGCTGGAACCAGATGCCTTTAATAGTATAGGTTTGGCTTCAAAGCATTTTTTAAATGCTTTATTGATACTTTTAAGTATTAACATCCATACTTGCTAATATTATAGTTGTAAACGTGTTTCTAACTGTCCGTGTGTATGTCTGTTTGTCTGTTACGTTACCATAGCCCATCTGTTTAAACGATTTCGACGTAATAAGGTACGAGACAGGTTAAATTCCGGATATTGCAAACGTGGGCAGGACATGATACTTTTTTCCGAAAAATCTTCCCACAGGATTTTCAAATTAAAAATAACGCTAATTAATAAAAAGGAGTAATACCTACGCTAGCGCTTATTTTGTGTTTAAACAATAAACTCCGAATTCCAATAGTTTGTAACGTACCTACAGTCAAAATGTTTATGTCGTTGTCGATCTCAGAAGCTATCGATTTAATAGTAAACATTGTGGCCTTATTGTGGTACAAACGAACACAAAATTTAGGCTGTCCGTTTGCGGGGGTGGAGGTGCGCCCTAATAGTTTGGGGTGGTTTTAGAGTGGTAATTTAAGTAGCAGAAGTCGCCCCTAAATTATCGCCAATTCGATCCCGGACACACTGTAGGTATAATGTGGAGTAGGTAGGTACTAGTTGAAACATGAACTACCTATGGATTGCGGTACCAAGGACCGTAAAATTGCAGGCCAAATATACACGTCTGTAATTTTCACGTAGCACTTTACCGATTCGCCACATAGGTAAGTGGGTTGTGGGTTGTGTTAGTCCAGAGCTAATATTGACTTCCTTATTAGAGCCCTCGTGCCGTGAACAATGGCCATCGTAAAGTGGCTGCGTCGTAAATTTTCTATCTGTTAGGTATTTTACTTGTTTTTCCACCAGAGTTACGCGTTCTCTGAATTTTGTTGCGTGAAAATGGTCTTTATGGGTTTAAACTTTAAAGCTCTGGTCATGACGTGTCTGGTATGAAATGAAGCACGTCATGACTTCTAAACTGCAACAGCAGCAGTGTAGGTTCATTCTACGCGTTGCTGCGCAGAAGCCTTCATATACTTACCTAGTTCATATTTTTATGTGTTACGGCTGCAGTGTACCTACATGTGTTTTATTTGCACATAAGCAAACCTTGAAAATCCCAGCTATACAACCATATTTACTGATGTTTTAAAAAGCATTCAGCATGAAATACCAGCCTCAATCTGCCGGTCTACGGAACGATAAGCAGAATATAAGTGGCAATTTGCGACCACCGGCTGGTGGTAGTTTTTTTTACTCTTCGATCGCAATTCGCATGTAATTTAACTACGACTTATATGGACTAGATGATGCCCGCGATATCGACGTCCGCGTGGATTTTTTTATTCGTGCGGGAGTTTCCAAATTTTTCGGACCAAAAACTATCTCTGTACTTACCAAATTTCGTCAGAATCGGTTGAAAAGGTGGGTTATGAAGACGTAGCAGATACAGTCAGACACACTTTCACATTTATTATAATAGTAAACTGTATGGATTGAACTTGGGTCATAAATTATAAATCCAATACACATCATAGCGACCGAATAGGTGACAAATCTCCCACTGAGTAAACAGAGTATCAGGCTGGTGTACGTAAAGCTATAGGAAGTGTATTTTGTCGTCATGACATACTAGAATACGCATTTATGCTTATTTTCACTTGCATGCTCTTTTACAATTTACTGGGATGTGCATCTATCTATTTGCTTTTTGCCGCTTTGGAACACTAAGACTAACACTAAGAACCGCTTTGGAATCGCTGCCGCCACGCGAAGCGTTGACCAGAGCTTTAACAGGTAAATAGGTACTCGTACTTTATGTTGCCACGGAATGACGGAACTTATTTGTCTTAACTTTTATTATATTTAGTATCGTTAATAAACCGTTTTAAAAGGAATTTATCACCCAAGGAAACTTCACTTCAGGACCAAAATTTCACTTCGAGCACAACAAAAAAAAAATGTTTACTTTCGAAGCGTACAGTTTTGATGCAACTCTAGAAAGGTAAATTACCGCGAAAAGGGCCCTTTCGGAGGTCATAACTCATATTGTCAACAAGGAAAGTTAGTACTTGACATATTTTACGACGTCTGTAACGAGCTACCTATGTCTCATAATATGACGTTAAACACTCTTTAACGCCTATATGTAATTTTTTTAACTGCTTTAAGATGCGATTTTAGTAACCCCCCAGTAAATAGTGGGCCGGCGGCGCGGCGATGAGGTTATGATGAAAATCAATATACCTAATTCACGACAAAAACTCGTATTGCCAATAAAGTCACAAACACTGGCCTACATTACTAACGAGCTGATTACAAGTTATTAATGCTATTAGACATCGGTCTAGACTTCATCTAGTCTTTGAATTCGTGCCAAGAACCACCAAAACAACAACCAAGGGTAAAACGACGCCGCAATCGCTGTCTCCAGGCCGAGTGGGAGTTTCTTTACGCATTCGATCGCGTTAAGTTAACTGCCATTCATATGAAGCTAGTGGGCCCGGCAGACGTTGTCCTGCCCTATCTTCCTCGCAATTTTTCTATTTTTTCCCTGGACTAAGACAAACATTTCAAAGCCAAAATCAGCTAAATCGGCCCAGCCGTTCTCGAGTTTTAGCGAGACAAACGAACAGCAATTGGTTATATACCTATAGATAAAATTAATCTAGCGCCATCTGTCAAGCGTTTGACAATTATTTTGAACAATTGTCGCCATTGATGTAGAATTGTAGCACCAATGTTGTCGCGGTCATAATAGGAAGAAAATCTCGTAGGCACTCAAATAATAGAGTAGAGCTGTCAACGTTCGGCGAGTGTTACAAAAGCACATCTTATTCCTATTTCATTACCTATTTTAATTAAGTACCTCAATAATCTAGGAAAATTAGCCTTGCTGAAAAATTTAATATTTGATACCCTCAGTTTAATTTAGTTTAAACAACCCTTAGTTTAAACAAACCTCTGCGAAAACTTGCTGATTAATTTTTTAATTTATTAAATTAGATTATTTACACGGATATAGCCACGAAAGACTACCAACCAGCGAATTTCATTCAAATTGCTAGAGTAATTAATATGTAAATTTACTTTTAATCCCGGAAAATTAAAGAGTTCCCGCGGGAACCACAAAACCTCGTTCCACGCGTACGAAGTCGCGGGCATCAGCTAGATTAATTTGATTTGATACATAATAGAATACATTAGTGATAATAAAAGCCGTTTCACCGTAAATCTTTACTCGTAAAAGTAAGCGATTTATTTGGATTCCCGTTGAGACTCTCAATTGACTATAACCTATCGTACACCACCACATCCACGATACAGAAACAATAAACTTTAAGTGCAACATAAGAGTTGGTACAGACTGTGATCACAGATAGGTACAAAATTTCAAGATATTCCTAGTGTTGCCCAAAAACCGAACAGCCCGTTCTTTGATACGCGTCGTACTGAACCACTGATGGACGTCGGGGACCTAACGGGCAATGGCTAACACGCAAGACGCGATTTAACGAAAAATTGTCCGTGACATGATATGACGCAACTGGTGGTGTAAAGCATGTTGGCCATCGCAAGCTGAGGGTAATATTACCCCTATTCAAATCAAACGCAAACATTACCCATGTTTGCATTTTGCACGAAATAATTTAAAGTTAAGATCCAGAAAGTACAATTAGAGCCTTATCAGTCGCGTAAATTGATAGGTTTACCTATTGGTATTGATGTTTAATCAAGAGGCTTTAGCTGCAGAGTGCAGATCGAGTAGACTTTGGCCACTGACTCATTTAACACGGAAGTAAAAGAAAAAAGTAGTAACTAGCAACACGTGTCGCTAGCAATATATATATCTAATAAATAGCTTGCAATAGTTTAAGTTAGGACGTAGGTAGAGTCTTCCCGGCCGAATTTCGGCAACTGCGGCCAAACTCCACAGAGATTAGTCAGTCTTAACTTCAGAGTACCTAATTACCTAATTAATAAGGATTACTTGACAGAAAACTCATTATCGACTCAATACAAAATATAAGTTAGTAAACAGAAAAGCGAATCGGCGTCATATCGCTTATATCGGTATAGGAGGTTGATTCAAGGTTTTCAAACCCATATCCTAAGAAAACGAACTCGAGGACATAAAAAAGTAAGACTAATAGATTCAGTTTTAAAGAACTCAATCTAACATGAGCAAGGAGTGTCCCTATATTACAACACAGTGCCTAACGAACCACGACAGCGGATAATCAAGCTAATTGTGAGGGAAGGGGGACAAGCAAATTAGCCATTACCATGCTACGTCACCGGCTTATTAACAGATTGTGGAATGTAGGGTAGTTAGTAATTAGGTAATTTCATGGGTTTTATTTAATTATCTGAACACGCCTCAAATAGGGTTCTGTGGCCAGGCTCAGAAAAACATTGATCGTTTTAAGTCTTAAGAGTAGATAGACTGTACTGCTATAATATATATACTATACTAATTACTGTCTTAGAAATTACGAGGATACCTTCTCTCTAAAAAAAATTAACTAATTTTACGACTTCATAAAAGAGAAGACTTCTACTTATGGGGCAAAAATAAACTGAGGGCCCATTTTCACGGCTCATCTGATCAACCGATTTTGACGAAATTAGGTACAGGGACAGATCGCATCCCTGGGGAAGGACACAGGCTACTTTTATCCCAGAAAATTTCAATCAGTTCCCGCAGGAGTCAAAGTATTAGTCCAAGCGGACATCGCTACGCTAAGATCGCCCTACTTGCCTATAGACGCTCTATAGAAATGGTCAAGGTACTTGTATGTCCAGTGATGAAAATTATAGCTTAACACGGTGGAAAGAACTATATTTTTGGTCCATTTTGAGTAGGTACTTATAATTTGTCCTTTGAGTTAGTTGGGCCCTAGTTGAATCTGATGGGCTTTTTGTGAGATTGTAGGGTGGGCCGAGCGACCTCGACGGTGGTCATCAATCACGCCAACACCGCTGACACCATCAGGTGATGGTGATCAGAAATCAGAAAACACCAGCACCGGCGCCGGGCGTAAATATAACATCGTAAATATTTTAACGAACGTCGTGAAAATAACAAAACAGCGGATTTATGTTGTGGTGGGCAGAGTTAAAGACAATAAAAAATAAAGTGACCTAATGTAAAAGTAGGCCCCCAATTGTGGCGATGCAACAGAATACAACCATTTTTAAGTCCTACCAACTTATCCGATCTGGAGACATCGGCGACAGAGTCGCTGTAGATGCCAAAACAAAAACTAAACAGTCATAAAAATAAGGTTGGTGGAACTTTAAGTAGCTAACTGCCTGGTGAAGGCAGCAGTGCAAATTTTTTTTAATGGCTACTTTTTATCCAGGAATACTAAGGAGTTTCTGTGGGAATTAAAAAAAACTTATTCCATGCGGACAAAGTCGCAGGCATGGGGACTAGGAAAACTGCACACCTGAGAGTTCTTCATAATGTTCTCAAAGGTGTGTGAAGTCTGCCAATCCACACTTGTCCAGCGTTGTGGACTATGGCCAAATCCTTCCCAGAGGAGACTTGGGCTCAGTAGTAAGCTGGCAATGGGTTGATAAGAGAGAGATAAAAGAGATCATAGCAGCAAATCAAAGGCACAATTTTTATTTTGGTTGAAGGCATCTAGTAACAGAGGTCTCAGTTTGGAGGCAAATTACTTACTTTAATACATTGTTCTTTGAAACCATAGTAACGAACTAAAGAAAGACTAACTAGTCAGTGCAAAATGCATGCACTGGGTACTGCTGTTAGTCTTCCCCAGTAGCTTAATAGCACTTTTACCAAAAATATGAAATATGAATCTGGTTTTTAAAAAAAATTGTGCACACTTAGAGCAAAATGCGATCACCCATTTTTAATCTGATTTACTGCCTGCAGTTATATAAGTCGTGCGGTTGGTCAGATTTGGAAGATATAAATTTATTTTATCTATATGGGCTTGCACTTAAATTGAATAACACTGGATGGTAAGTGATCTTGGCCAGTAGATGCCTGCTTACACTTTTATATATAGATTTGATTTGTATACATAATATACTTACTTATAAGAGTCATGATAATAATTATTATTATTATTATCTAGTTACACCTTCACCATGTTGAATAAAAGGATTTGGTATATGCCAGAGAAATATATTACAAATGTATTAACGTTCGATGCTCTCAAGCGTTAGGTAAGTAAGTAAGTACTTACAAGATAATTTTTATCACTAAGTTAGCAAACATTGGCCGTTTTGTTTACCTATGGCTAAAACCAATTGAAAGAGACAAAATTATAGCTTACTTAATTCAGAAAGTACTGAACTGCTTCCAAGTACCTAAAGATACAGTAATAACCAAGGAAAATTGCTAACATAGTTTAAAGTGTCATATAATTTCATACGGATTTTAGTTGAATGAAATCACACAGGTTGTTTAGTTACGTATGTGCATGCAAATGCTGCCTTCACAGTTATGTTTTATTTTAAGAGATGACTGAATTTCCTAATAAAACACGTCATTAAGTTTCAGATCAAAACAGGTTATGATAACACCAATAACAGTTTCACTTACCTAAGTCGTCCATAGTGATAAACTGCTCCAACACCAAGTATTGAAGTATTGGGTACTTTTTCGACTAATCTCACATCAAAACTACAAAAAAATGGAAGTTATCTCCCTCAAAACACCTTATCAACACCAAAATATTAAACACGAAATCACCGACCAGAAAAAAAAGCACGAAATTATTAGCCAATAGACTATAGAGTTATCAGATAAAATGGCAAATTTTCCAAGTTGGCACTACTTATTTTATGTCATGTGCCGTCAAAGAATCAAATTTTTATCGCCATCTCAATCGCGATCAAGTGTGTACAAAATTAATGGGTATTTACTATTTATAATAATTATTACTACACTAAAATTGTACATGTTAAAAGTTCTAAATACTTTCGAATTCGATCAATACACATGAAATTTATTTATAAAAAAAATATATAATACTTTATTTTAGTAAAAAATGAACAAAGAGAAGAGAAATAAGCGCAGTTATTTTATCTCAACTTTGAAGTTAGGGTGTCGTTTGACACTGACAGCATGCTGACAGCAGCTTTTGGTAAAAAAAAAATTGTTTCCTTGCCTTCTCTTTGATTGTTTCCTTTTCGCTTGACGCTTGCGTATCGCAATATCGATTTACTTACTTCAATAGTTTTCCATTTTAAGGTAGAATTTCCTTACAAAATGAGTACAAATACGGGCGAGCAGCTTACATTAGCGAGAGACATAAAAAGAGCTATTGAGCTCCTCGAAAAATTGCAGCAAAGTGGTGAAGTTCCTGCTACTAAACTAGCTGCTTTACAGAAGGTATTGCAAAGTGACTTCCTAAACGCTGTTAGGGAGGTTTACGAGCATGTTTACGAGACTGTAGACATCCAGGGCTCAGCTGATATCCGTGCTTCGGCGACTGCTAAAGCAACTGTGGCCGCGTTTGCTGCAGCAGAAGGACACGCTCATCCTCGAGTGGTAGAGCTACCTAAAACGGAAGAAGGACTCGGATTCAACGTAATGGGCGGTAAAGAACAAAATTCTCCCATCTACATTTCTAGAATAATCCCCGGTGGAGTCGCCGATCGTCATGGCGGGTTAAAGCGTGGTGATCAGCTACTTTCCGTTAATGGTGTGTCTGTTGAAGGTGAGAACCACGAAAAGGCTGTGGAGTTGTTAAAACAGGCTGTTGGGTCTGTCAAGCTTGTAGTCCGATACACTCCTAAGGTGTTGGAGGAAATGGAAATGAGGTTTGACAAGCAAAGGACTGCGAGACGGCGACCAAATTATAATTAAATTCAAAATTTATATGCACATGTTACTACATGGCCCACATATACAAGAGAAGCAGTATGCATCCAAGATTTATGTCCCTCATTCCTATGAGAGAGGAAGCCTGCTGGGAGATTACTAACCAAGCAATTTTTTTAAATGTATGATCCTGTATTTTAACTTTATATACCTATTATATTAACAATTAAAGAGGACATAAGAATATTATGATGATTAAGCAGATCACAATATGTGTACAAAATGTGCATGTGAAAAATACCAAAATGCTTTATCAATACTATTATTATCTAAAATATTATTTTTAAGAATTAGAAGAAGCTTATTTGAAGGAGCCAAAATATATGTTTAGATGGTTATATGGGAGTAAATATAGACAAATAAAGTTTGCCCATAGAAATAATATTGTTGTCATTCTGAAGGAGTTAAAGTACCATTTTGGGAACCAATCATAAACATCTATTAATTTTATTGTACTTTTATACTTTTGTGTAATTTATTTTTATCTTAGTCTTTTTACTTGATATTAAATGTGATAGAATTGTGTAATATATAGTACCTATTTATTGTTTAAACATTAATTTTATTGTTAAAAGTAAGGCAGTTATGAATTGTAGTATTTACTAATGCATGCTATGTAAATAATAATTCCAGCACATGTTATTTGTATATTAAACCATATTTAGTATTACACAACAAAGCCTTTAGTAGTATTGTAGAAAAATAGATTTTGTTAGTTTGTTAGGAGAAAAACATATACATTACATAAGTAAATAAGTATTATTAATATGAAAGCCAGTTTTTTGTGCACTGCCACAATCATATTTTTCAAGTCACCTTAATAACTATTAATGTATTGTTTGTTTTCCTTAGGCAAATCCCACACAGCAATGTGTCTCGTGGCATGTTGAGGGGTGGTTTCGTCCATAAGTATATAAGTTTGTATTCAAAATATGCACAGTACCACACATTAACAACGCCTCTGCATGTGGAATTAGTACACAGCTCTCGTGTTCCATTGGGAGTCACATCCTAGTGTGGGATTAGCAACTGAGCTAAGTTAGGCTAAGCAACTATTATCAATTTGTTCATTATTGGTAAGGGTATAAAATAAAAGCTGTAATCTTATGACCTCATTATTATATTTATTTACAATCACATTGTTTATAGTCTATTAGTTATAGTTAGTGTTATTTATTACATTATATCAATTTTCATTTTGCTGGTTCTTGGTATGAAGGGCATCCCAAACCATGGGCAGATTCACTTAACAATTTAAAATCGCTTAAAAGATCATGGAACAATTCTGTTCGTGTACACACTGCAAATTGTACAAGAAGCAGTTTATTTGCATCTTGGTTTTAATTTATTCATGCCTTTGGACTCTGGTGCTTCTTAACCATAAATATCATTCTCAGTAACAGACTTATTTCTACTTATTCTATTAGAATATTAAAGTGTTTACCATGAATCAAAACTACCAAATCTATAATTGCTATCCTTTTTAGGTTTCTTAGCAGGTACTTCCTGGTTCTTAGTAGTTTTGTTTGTAGAAGCCAACTCTTGTAAGTTGAGGTATTTGCCCACTCCGTCTCTGAACACTTTGAGCGGTTGTATGGAAGCTTTCTTAGGTTTGACGCCAGGTCCTTCAGCTTCAGCTTTCTTTTTCAACTCTTCGGCTCTCTCTGCAGCAAGCTGGAATTAAGAAATTGTTGATATCATTACATTATAGGATTAATATCAACTGTAAAAAAAAGACAGTAGTAAGATCCATTTATAAGTTTTTTGCAGTTTTAGTTGAGTTCTACTTTTTAACATTACTTCCGAATTTAAATAAGAATAAAGATGTAATACAGACGTATTTAAGATGGCCCCCCAAATAGAACAGCTGTTTCAAGGCAGCTCACTTTCAATGTTATTCTCATCATTGAGTGAGAAAGGCATGGAATTGGGAGATGTGAAGAAATCAGGGGTAGTCCTTTACAGGATAATTTAAGAGTTTTTATTTAAATTTACTCACTTGTTCTTCCGCCTCAGCAAACGGATCAACGAACACCTGAGCGACCTCTATAACGATGTCGTGTATTGGCCTGTCCTTGTTATCGACCTCGATTTGCTCCATGGCGCCCAACGTGTCCAGTCCGCCAACCAGTTTGCCAAATATCGTGTGTTTGCCGTCCAGTTGCTTGCACGAACGGAATGTGATGAAACTGGAAATTGAGGACATTATTCATATTATTTATACATATTTTTTGTATATCAACAAAGATTTTAAACTAAACAATCTATTTATCTTTTATACCTACAACAATAATTTAAGTACATATAATTATAACAATTTTTTTAATTTTTGAAAATTTTGAATTAAATAAGTATATTTATTGGGGCAAGCATGCTTTACTTTTTAATAATAAAGTCTTTAGGTGGATCATATTAGGCAAATGAATGAATTAAATCATAACTTTGTAATATTTCTATACTTACAATAAAACTGTAACAGGTCCAATTCTGTACATTGAAGATATTTTGAAAATTTTTTTTGGAGGGCACTCAATATTCGATACTGAAGCCAAATCTGTATTTTTTTTCATTTTTGTCTATCTGTCTGTCTGTCTGCCTGTCTGTATCTTGGCCACGCATCACGCCGAAACTACTGAATGGATTCAAATGAAACTTGGCACGATTTGCGCCCATACTACGAGGTAGGACATAGGATACTTTTTATCCCGAAATTTTACCCCCGAAGGGGTGAAATAGGGGTTGAAAGTTTGTATGAAAGTCCTTAATTTCTCAAGTTATAGCCATGAAACTTGATATATGAGCTGCGGGTTGAAAATGAAAACATATGTGTTTCACAGTTTTTCAAAATTCCACTCCCAAAGGGGTGAAATAGGGGTTGAGAGTTTGTATGAAAATCCTTAATTTCTCAAGTTATAGCCAAGAAACAGTACGTGAAGTACCGGTTAAAAATAAAGAAATACTTACGTGTTTCACAGTTTTTCAAAATTCTACCCCCAA
Source organism: Erebia epiphron (assembly GCA_963932025.1). Classification (NCBI taxonomy): domain Eukaryota; kingdom Metazoa; phylum Arthropoda; class Insecta; order Lepidoptera; family Nymphalidae; genus Erebia; species Erebia epiphron. Next base: position 26,265,307 of record OZ009948.1, read on the forward strand.
AGGGGTAAAATACGGTTTGATAGAGCACTTTCAATGCAAGATATTCTCAAGTTATATAAACGAAACTTGGTATTTTGGCTTTCGTTAAAAAATAAAGAATTACGTGTGTCACAGTTTTTCAGAATTCAATCCCTAAAGCGGTAAAATAGGGGTTGAAAATTTGTATGAAAGCTATAGCCATGAAACTTGGTATATAAGCTAAGAGTTGAAAATTAAGAAATACGTATTTCACCGTTTTTGAAAATTCGACCCCCAAAGGGGTGAAATAGGGGATGAAAGTTGTTATGAAAGGCCTTCATTTCTCAAGATATTTTACAAGTTATATCAACGAAGCTTGGTATTTTGGCTAACGGTAAAAAATAAAGAAGTACGTGTTTCACAGTTTTTCAAAATTCTACCCCCGAAGGGGTAGAATAGGGGTTGGAAGTTTGTATGAAAGTCCTTCATTTCTCAAGTTATAGCCAAGAAACTTGGTACGTGAAGTACCGGTTAAAAATAAAGAAATACACAGTTAACAGTTTTTCAAAATTCTACCTCCAAAGGGGTAAAATAGGGGTTGAAATTTTGCATGAAAGTCCTAAACTTCTCAAAATATTCTCAAGTTATATAAACGAAACTTGGTATTTCGGCTTTCGTTAAAAAATAAAGAATTAAATGTGTCAGTTTTTCAGAATTCAACCCTTAAAGTGGTAAAATAGGGGTTGAAAATTTGTATGAAAGCTTTAGCCATGAAACTTGGTACCTATATGAGCTGCGAATTGAAAACTTAGAAATACGTATTTCACAGTTCTTGAAAATTCTACCCCGAAAGGGGTGAAATAGAGAGTTGGTAGTTAAGGACCTGAAGAGTGGTATAGGCTACTTTTTATACCGGAAAATTAAGGAGTACCTGTGAGGAAAAAAACTTAAACCACGCGGTCGAAGTCGCGGGCATCTGCAAGTAGTAAATAAATACTTACAACTGTGAGCCATTGGTGTTGGGCCCAGAGTTGGCCATAGACAATACTCCCCGCCCAGTGTGGTGCAGGTTTGGCCGAATCTCGTCCTCAAATGGCTTCTTCCAAATTGATTCACCCCCCAAGCCCGTGCCTGTTGGATCGCCGCCTTGGATCTAAAAATTAACGTGGATATGTCACGGAAGTATGTAGTTTTAACGGAAAATAAGGTTGTAATTAGATATTTGAGAACATAATATTATAATTGCTTGTTTTTCAGTTTCTCAGTTAACAAATCAGAAACAAGATCAGAAGAACTAAAATAACCAACTTAGATTGATTAAGGTTGCGAAGCTGAAGTTACAACACTAGAAGTTAGCCTTGACCTGGGATATGATGCAGTCTGAGGTGGTAGAGTGGGTTAACCTATTATGGGTATGACAGTGAGAACTATATCCATAGTTGATTTCTACACATTATACTGATAAATCGCTTGGCGTCACGACTTTGCTGGTAAGGTGATAACCAGAGAAAATTCCCAAATTAAACCTGAAAGGGATCAAACCTGGGATGTCCCAATTGTAAGACCAAAGAAGAAAGATGAAAATTGATACTAAGCTACGGTACTTTGTCCAGCATACAACCTACCATAAAATTCCTGATAGATCTATGGAATTTGGTGCCATTATAATATCCACTGAGGCAGTGCTTGATGAAGTTGTCACAGGCCTTAGGAGTCACATCGCAGTACAGCTCTAAATTCAGCTGGCCCAAGTTTGTCACCAGTCGCACATAGCCTGTATTCAATACAAGGTTTATTACCACACAAATTATTCTTACAAGACTTCTTTCTTTACTTATTGACTCACTACTGAGCACAAATCTCCTCTCTGAATGAGAAGGGGTTGGCCACCGTCCTTAGAGATTGTGTGGTACAGAATTGGCCACAGTGAGGCTGATCCTGTAGTGCACAATCTCTAAACTAAAATGACAGCATTAAAAATATTGCTAACCCTTTCATAATACTCCCTGCGGAAAGGGACAGAACTAGGTTTAGAGGTGTCATTTTAGTTTAGTTTTGAGATTGTTATACTTAACCACATTATCTTAAAACTAATTCTAAATTTACAAACATGCCTTAGTCTGAGAAGAGCCCTGAAAAATATAATATAATACCTAATATATTATTATGTTCATACCTTTCTTCTTAACCCTTTCATATTTGACCTCATCCTCGCAAATGATGGCAGCCTCATGTATGGTCTCAGGCACCATGGCAGTTGAAGTAAAACTGGCCGCCACCATGCCTGTTGAGTAATGTGCTGCATTGAACTTATCTGCAACCTGTATTAAAGAATGAATGAATTAATTAATATTTTACTCTTCTTGTACAACTAGATTGATGCCCACAACTTCGTCTGTGTGGATAATTTTTTAAATTTTTGAGCGAACTCCCTAATTTTCCAGGATAAAGCATAGCAGACAGACAAACACTTTCGTATTTATAATCTTAGAACAATGTTACGGGCCATTTCTAACTTTAGAAATGTTTGAGAACTAATCATAACAGGTTTAGCAAAAAACATAGAATAAATATGTATATTATACTTTTTGGCAGGATTATAACCTACAGATACAAGCAAGCAATCTCTTCCAGTCAACCAATTGTGGTCATTATATCATAGATTTTTCCCCTAATTGCTTGGAAATTGCTTAATTATTAAAAGAAAACAATATGTACATTGGCTCTTTTCAAGCCTCTGACTTACAGGTGAGTTAAGATGAATCAATGCCATCTATTGGCAATGTAAAAAGGCTTCCTTGCAAATAAGAGAAAAGCATTATGTAAGGCGCGGGACCTATAGAAGTGGCGCCGGCGCGGCGAGTGGCGAGGGCGCGCGCGCCAGAGGCACGCCAGTGGCGCGCAAGTGGCGCGCAAACGGCGAGACTGTGACGTAGCAGTGGGACGTATTTGGGTTATACTAGTGTTTCTCATCCATACTAATATTATAAACTAGATGATTCCCGCGACTTCGTCCGCGTGGATCGCGTTTATAATATTAGTATAGATGCGAAAGTATGTCTGTATGCCTGTCTGTCTGCTACGATTTCAAGGCCCATCTATTCAAACAATTTTGATGAAATTTTGTACAGCGGTAAGTTACGTCCCGGAGAAGGACATAGGCTACTTTTTATCCCGGAAAATTGCTCTTAATTGTATGTATTATTCCAGACTATAATTCCAACACAACCCGGAATGGGTGCACAGTACAGCTCAGGTTTGTGCCCAGCATTATACCTACAAACTAAAAAAAGCTAGTCGTAAAGTTCTAGGTGTTTTTCCACTAACTGGCAAAATCGATATTAAATTCCGTATCGTCGTGCAGTTCAATCCGGCCCTGTGCGTTTCGAGCGGCGTGCCACTGGCGAACGGGCGCGCCGAGTGGCGAGGAAGCGTCGCCCCGCCACAACCGCGCCGCGCCTCTTGTGTATACGCGGCGCCACGCCGCTTGCATACATTTTGTATGAAATAGAAGCGGCACGCCAGTGGTGCGCGCGCCCTCGCCACTCGCCGCGCCGGCGCCACTTCTATATGTCCCGCGCCTAAGTCTCAACCCAAATAGCAATTCACTGTCTTTTATAGTTTACTTATTTGGTTATTTTATTTATAGATAATGTAAGAAGGTAAATAACTAAAACAAAAAATAACAAACTAAAACTAAACAGCATTTCAATGCTAAAATAATATGACCAGATCTAATTGTCAACCTCTTTTTTAACTTCCTTAGCTTCAGGTGCCTTATATTCTTTTTCAAGCTCTTTAAGAATGTCTCTGGTTTCAGCTGACACAGTCTTTAGTCTTGCATGCGGATCTTTTCTTAGAGCTATTTCCTCTGCAAAATTAATTGAAAATATTGGGAAATCTTCATATTTACTCACTATTTATTTTTTAAGCATATTAAGTATACAAAATTTATTATATGAGTCAAACTGCAAACTTATGCTATCCAAGAATTTTGTAGCTATTTATCAAAAGCAAATTCCACACTGCGAGGCGCTCTGTGGCAGATTGTAGAGGTGCATACTAATTCCACCCATGGAGAGGCTTTGTTAATGTGTGGTACTGTGCGTAATTTGTATACAAACTGATACACTAACGGCCATCCATGTGTCACAGTTTGGGATTCCCCTAAAATCTAGTAACCTGTGACTTGTGGCATTAGTATAAAAGGAAGAAGGAATTATTTTAACATGACTACTACTACTTAATTAATTAAATAAAAAATATTTACATTGCTACATACCTTCAGTTTCCACTCTTAAATTATTTTTTATGTGATGGAATGTGGAAATATTAAATTTCCCCAAGTTATTTGGATCTTGTATTGTAATAATATCACTTCGCACAAATGGTGTATCATTGATAAGATCCTTCCAGTTCTTTCCTTTGATATTGAGTTGTTCAATAGCTTCATAGCAGTAGACATTGCCACTTGTGCGTACTGCCACAATATGAGAGTTTTTCGTGAATGGTTTGAATAAAACAGGGCAGTGATAGTCTTCAGAAGCATTTTTGAAGAAGTTGAGTTTTATTAAACTTTTGATATCAATTTTCTGGAAGCATATAAGATTTATGTATAACACAGCTGTAATGATACCTGTATCTTTTTGGATTTAGATACCTTTAACCCTCCTCATACTGAGAGAAGAACCACACTCAGCAGCGAAGGGGTTGAATTTTTAATGATTATATGAATTATTATTTACACTTACTTTTCCTGTAACAGGATTGATTTTAAACTTCTTCACAAAATCAATCAAAGCTTGTAATTCAAATACATTTCCGTCAGCGTCACAGTAAGGGTCGTCAAATGGTTGTAAACATAAGCAACAATGATCGTAGGGGAGTCTCTTAAACGATGTGTCTTCCTCAACTGCTGTTCCTGATCTTTTCCCACCGTATAACGTAGTCCATTCGGTGTAGGTAAGGTACCTGTTGATAGCAATTTAAGGTAAATCAATCCATTTAAAAGGCTGGTAAAGGACACACATGGTATAATTGAGGTAGAGGTGGTCAATCAAAATATTTACATTTTATCTTTTTGGTGCTGACGTTTCCCCATTTTTGATGATAATTTATTCAAAAAGTTCAGACAATAATAGTGTTTTAGCGATGGTTTCTATCCTTTTATTTCTGGACAATGATTTAATGTTCTGTAATTTTTAGATCATAAAATCTAAATAAGTATTTTATTTATTTTTAAAATGTCAAAGTCAAGAAAGTCAAATTCAGCATATAGTGACAAAATGACCACAGAGATCAGTCCAATTTTTTTTCGGCTCGGTGCACGCATTCCAAAGCTAACTATAAAAGAAAGAATTGTTGAATCTGCTGAATTACATCCTTGGAAGACGTGTTCTTAGTCCTAAAATCTGATATAAGCTAGAATACATGATAGAAGAGTACGTAAAAGAAACTAATATTTATATAATATTCCGAGTACGAACTTGTTTTATCAAATTGGATCCAATTTCCAAGCACAGTTTCCAAGGCATCATGATGTTTGCGCCCAACCTATCAGATTTTGTATTTTTTTAGTATGGCAATTTGCCGGTTTTTTAAAAACATGTCGGAGAGTGGTTGTGGGTTGTGAATTTCCGAAAGAAACTGTAAAATTACTAGCAATATTACCTCAAAATAGGCATATTTAATTGGTAAAGAATAATTATATCTAAGCTCTATCTAGTCTCCGTTTTTAAAGTTAAAGATTGAACTTAAAAATCCTTTTTTTCTAAATGTGTGTGTTTGTGACTTTCAGTAAATTTTGCTAGTGTTGAAATGTGGTAGAAGAGGATCGAAGGTCTGAGATACTTTACGAAAACAACAAATAGCGAGTTTTGATTTTAATAAGGTATAAAACAGTTATGTAATTTCTCGTCTGACGATCGAAATAGTTGTCTTCGTCTATGAGAAAGTAACAGGCTGCCTATTTGCGCTTTACAGTTCTTCGGAGTTTAAATCACGGAGTACCATTTAATTTATACGTACAAATTGTACATAATCTGGATGTCTTCCTTAGCCTTCTGTTGATTACATAGGTATTGGGATACTTTTTGTAATAAAATCGAAACTTGGTGAACCAAAAAAAAATTGTTTAGAATCGGATAACGCCAGCCCACAAGATGGCCGACTGTTATTCGTAAGGTATAAATACATTTTTTCCATTCAATATCTGTGTATGTGATTATTTGATTAACTTTACGAGTTTGTGTAAAGCTGTTTTGTCTATTTTAATTTTAATACTGCTACAAAGTTTTTTTTACGTAAAGAGTTACGAAGTCTTTGTTCTAAAGGTATCGTGATCAATTTCACAAAAGTGAGGTTTTTTTTGCTGAATAATCTTTATAGAGTGTATTCCAATCAAAACAATGATTTTTTTTTGTCTGTTTAACGTTTCCATGAATTGTTGTAGTTTAATTCACGCTAATCATTGTTTGCTGAGCAATGTGACATATCAGCTACCTACCTATTTATTTTAGTTGTGTTTTCAAGAGGTGCTTAACCTTTACCTATTGATTTTATTTTTTTATTGAGTTGTATTCTGAGTTGCAAGGTTAAATGCTTTGTTGTAATATAGTAAGATCAGTGTCTGTGAAGCCTCTTTCCCCTAAATCATAATTTGGCTATTCATTGTATTATTTTTTTGAGTGCTCATCATGAGATTACATAAATTATAACCTTTTTATACTTTACTAAAGGGTATTGACCTTTTTTACTTACACCTTACACCGCAATAATTTAATGTTTAAGCATATTGTAAGCTCTTTATAATGCTGTTCAAAATTTTACTCTGTTTTTGAGTCTCAGAAGTATCTTGTCCACAACATTGGTGATTTTAATATGTACAGTAAATTATACGGATCCTAAACCCTCAATGTAAATGTCAATTATTATGATCTCACAAGCTACAGATTGCGAAATATTGCACACTTAAATAATTACTTATTGTAGCATGTTTATTCTTAGTCAGAAAGATGGGCAATACATATAAATGCATGTTTGAAATATGATAAAAAAAATGATTAGTAAATGAAAATATGTATCTACTATTGCTCAACCAACTTAAATCACAAGTTTACACACTAGATTCCGAAAAAATTAAATATTAGGGTGGTAGTGTTGTTAGACTACCAAAAAGCTGACTTTTGTTAGTTACTGTCTTAAGACAGCGAGACTTGCTCATAACATAGTATTTCGTCAACCAGCCCAGATGAAGAAACTTATTCATTTCATTTTTAAGAAGCTTCAGAAACTATACTGCTATAATTTATGTAATATCACTTAACAATCACCGATTCATGAGCTTCTTGCAGCTTATTAACAATTATTAGCTGTTAGTTTTAGTGCCTGCATGTGTTTATATGATTCATTTTAGATAATGTCCGGTGCGTCTAGTTCAGGGAGCGGCACAGGACGAGGCAGGGGCGGAAACATAGAGAATAAACCAGATACAAAAGAAAACAAACCGAATCCAAAAATGTCTAAAGCACTCGGCACGTCGGCTAAACGCATCCAGAAGGAGCTTGCGGAGATCACATTGGACCCTCCCCCAAATTGCAGTGCAGGACCTAAGGGTGATAATCTGTATGAATGGGTGTCAACAATACTTGGTCCACCTGGTTCAGTGTATGAGGGTGGAGTATTCTTCTTAGATATACACTTTTCACCAGAATACCCTTTCAAACCTCCTAAGGTAATTAAATTTACTAAATTACATATTCTAACAAAGGTTAGTGACGTGAGGTTTTAAACTTTAACGAAACATTTTTAACTTACTCAATAATTTCCTGAGAATCTTTAAAATCTTTTGTGTATTTATCTAGTAATAGCTAAATTGATGAGTGGTGTGTTTGAGATTGTATTTTCCTATTTTTATGTATTTACATACTAGATAATGCCCATGACTACATTAGTGTGGATTTTTAATCCTTTCATTTTCTGTCATAAAAAGTAGCCAAGTCCTACCCCAGGTACTAATCTCTGTACGAAATTTTGACTGACTGTTTGTTTTCTGAGCAACTTTAAAAAATCTATTTGTCACATATTATATAAAAAATATATAAATTACATGATATTATGTTCCAGGTAACATTCCGAACTAGGATATACCACTGTAACATCAACAGTCAGGGTGTGATATGTCTGGATATACTCAAAGACAACTGGTCACCTGCGCTGACCATCTCAAAGGTCTTACTGTCTATATGCTCACTCTTGACTGATTGTAATCCAGGTAATATCATATTCTGTTTTAACAAGATTTAATTCTGGTTTCAGAAATTATTACAGAATAATAAAAAATTACAGGCTTTGCATGAACAAATTTATTCAATTTAATTAATAATATAATTTAGTTTAATTTATTTAATTTACACGCCTTTGAAAACAAGAGCTCTCAGGCATGCAGGTTTCCTCACGATGTTTTCCCGTACTGTTGAAGCAAGTTCTATTTAATTTCTTGAATTGCATATAACTCCTGAAAGTTAGACTTGCCAGGGATCCCTTGACCACTCAAATAGGAAGTCCAACCTTTAAACTACTAGGTCTACGTAATGCTGAATAATAAAATATACATTAACTAACTGATGCTTGCGACTTCGTCTTCAAGGATTGAGGTGGTTGAACTTGAAGGTGCAGGAACTCTTAAATTTTCCGGGATAAAAATGTGTATTCCAGACTATAATCTATCTCTGTGCTAAATTTCATCCAGACCGTTCAGCCGTTCTGGCGTGATTGAGTAGAGTAACAAACATCTATCCATCCAAACTTTCGCATTTATAATATTAGTAAGTATAGATTTACTTAATTTCATATTTGTCTTTCCAGCTGACCCTCTAGTGGGTAGCATCGCAACACAGTATCTCCAAAACAGGGAAGAACACGACCGCATCGCCCGCCTCTGGACCAAGCGCTATGCAACATGATTGCTCTGCGCAAAGCCAATGTCACACTCAACACCATTCTGTTTCCAATCCATCCCGTTCATGTTAATGTAAGCTAACACTTGTATACTGTGGTTGAACTTATGCACTTTTGACTATGTTAGTAAAAAATGCTGAATAAGCTTTTTTCTGCAAAGTAATTCAAATTCCAATGTTTTTTTTTTCAAATTCAAAAGTTGTTCAAATAAACTTTTAGAAATGCTTTAGTAAAGTGATTCTACCACTGGTTCGTAATGCTTGATTCTATCCAAGAATTCTAAAACATAAATTAAAGTGTATTATGGAATAAGTTCCTTATTTGAGTGATTGCAATAATTTAAAAACGAACCATGCAATAGCATGCTTTCTTTTCATTGCTGGAATTATAAGAGACAACTGGGCTCGTAACTTCAACTGCTTTTGATTTGTCGAGTGAATCTACCACTGGTTCGAAATGCCATTCCTACCTAGAAGAACCAGCATGAAACTTGGTGGTTGCTCTTTTGAAAAAATTTATTTACAATATCTTCAAAGAAACAGTAGTAACCGCTGTCCTTATTATTGCTGGAGCGAGTCAAATCCATGCTCTTTTATCAAGTAAAAAAAACAACCATTTAAAGTATTGTCAAGAGTGCATATTTTTTACTGGGCTTGTCAATATTTAGTTGCAATTAATGTGAATTTCTTTAATGCTTGAAGAACAACTATAATATAATAATTTAGGCCATGTTTTTTTAGTTATAAAATTTTTCTGTTGATGTTTCTCGCCGGGTTACAGAAACGCGGCGATAGGTTATTGCGAGGTGGGTCAAAACCTAGGACATAACATGTTATAATGTTATATAACATTGTTGTGATCACAGTGTGAACTTAACTCGTTTTTGGCATGTTATATTACATTGTTATATCGCCGAATCTGGGCAGACTTGTACTATCCCAATGTTATATAACTGTCAAATAGTGGACATGTTATATAACAAGACGTTTAACATGTTACTTAATCCAGACTCACCCTAATATTAAACATACAATTTTATCAATGTAGACTAAAAGTGATTTGAGTAAATTTTCTGCCACAATAATAATTGTTGTGTTGATCTCAAACACTTGACGAAATATGTTGGTACTAATTTATCGGTGTTCAAAAATAAACAAAATTAAATTTTACAACATCTTTTATCTTTCTAATTTAGTAAGAAAGTTTGGTCCTACCATCCCAATAGAGTTAGTTTAGTATAGAGTCTTGCTGTAGATAACCTATCCTATAACACAATTCTTGACAGTCACAAAGGATGTACATTGAAGTAATCTCATCTCATTGAAAACATCTCTTGGAATCTGTAGATACTTTACATTACTATAAAGATGATTTTTAATGTTACCATTTTTATCAAATATTAATTACAATTTCTTTATTACAAAATACACAAAATAAGTACAAATAGGTAGTACGATATTTAAGTTGCAGGGCATTACCAATATAATGCACAACTTAGGCTGAATACATACTAAATGCCAGCTTTCCACACAGTGCGATGTGTTTAATCCATTAATTCTTCCACTACTGGATTCTAATAAAAGCGAGTATTCTTGATTGCAATGGTAGTGCACTAACCTGAAAGAGTTATGACAGTTTTATTAAACTCATTTGACATACTTATTATCCAAATAGTTTATCTCATTCTTACTAGATTGGAAGTAAATAGGTGTATGTAACTTGATTTTGATTTATATTTGTAGTGCATAAAACTGTCACTATTTAGGTATCATTCGTATATCGGAAATTGTAGTATGGCCAATGGTTAATTTGTATTTTGACAGTTATTTACATGAATGATCTCCAAATGCTTAAAATATTAAGTGCTGCTTAAGCCGATTTCAATAGATGCTTCTACCTATTCTTTATAAATCAACTATGTTTATGTATTTATTTATTATATAGGGTGCTTTTCTGAGAGTGGTCAGTGAATCGATAATTTAAACAAAGATACACGAATTTGATACTTACTACAGTACAGATTTGTATAACTGTTCAAACATGCCCCCATGTTACCCGCGGTTTTATAAGCAATACTATGAAGTCTCACAATCAGCGTTGCCAGATGCGAATCCTAAGAAATAGTCTGAAAGGGTACTACGAAGAGTTCTAAAGAGATACACTACAAAAGTGAACCGTACTGTGTGGATATAAAGTTGAGTTCAAAAAAAGGACTCAAATAACAATGAATTTGAAGAACACTATTAAAACAAAGTGTGAAAAGATACGTACGAAAGTGATCCAAAAAGTACCCAATTTCGTACTCTTCTGGTAGGTGATGTTGCTCACAATGCACTGGAACGCGTACTGTAGGTTTCAATGAGATGTGCTATTTTGACAGAAAATCGTAATCAGTCACGTTTGACAACCGGTTAAAAATGTTTGCATATCGGAAAGCCCATACTTTCTCAAATAATCAAATAATAACGATTTTCTGAAACATTCAGAAATAAATATTATTGAATTATACCAATTCATTGTGAGACTTCATAGTAAGGACTATTATTACACTTATCCAGATATATTTGAACATGGGGGCAAAAGCATCTATAGCAGGGTGTACTAATTGCTTGTGATTGGTTTGTATAGAGATGTGATCTTGATGGTTAGTTATAAAAGATATTGAATAAACTCCACTGCCAATGATATATCCCTCATTTGTAACACAGCTCCATAGGCGATTATATAGTTGCACACTTAATAAAATAACGATTGAATAATATTAATTGTAGACAACCAACTGAAAAGAGAACTTTCCAATCTAGTGTTAAAAACACCTTTTTTCGTTTAGTAATAATGTCTTAAGTTAAAATAGTTTTTCTTCGATCCCCGAACTTAATGATTTTCGATCCCCCAGATCATCCCAAAATGATTTTTTAAATCTAAATTTTGACCATTAGTCTAATCAATAAATCTATTTATTATTAGAATTGCATTATAATCGAAATAAATATTATTATTTGTTTAAATAAATTACAAGTTAGGTCATTATATATTTTATATATATATTGTTCGTGTAGCACTGAAGCTCATAAAACGCGGTTGTTAATACATAATAGGCTCAAGACATATAGACGCAGAGAGGAAGCGAAGAACGCGTCTTTTCTGAAAAATACTTCAACTTTATGTCCAATACGCAATGTGAGGAGTATAATCGAAAATAAACATGAATAAGAGTGGATTTCGTTCGATACAAAATAAGTATATTATGTTCATTACATATTTACATTATAATCATGACTTAGGCCTGAACCATATGGATTCGCATTTTGTCTATAGATTCTAGCTACATATTTCATGTATGAAAATTCAATAGACAAATTGTGAATTGATGGTGATATTTGTTATTCAGACCTTAAAATTCAGATTGCAGATAAGACGTAACTCTGAATTTCGACTGTGCGCCAATATGTTTTGTGCTTTATGTCAGTTTTTGTTGTATTCATTTGAAACATGTTTCTTACATTATTTGATGTATACTTATAAATCAAACAATAGTTCGATTATAGTTCAATACTTTTTCTTTTCTTGATGCAAAGCAAGGAACTTTGAATAATGAAACATATACTAGTTTCCACTTGCATAAAGGTTCTAGTCGTTTTTGGAATGTCTTGTTCCTACGTGAATATTAAAACCAGGCAACCAAAAGTGAATTCAACTCAATATTTGGTACTTATGACCTTAAACCATTAAACTAGAGGTTTCGTTTAAATAAACTGTCGAATTTGTGATTTAGTTAATGTTTTGGTCCATATTTAGATAGTGTAATTAATTATTGAATTTTCTAAAACGAAGAAAAAGTATATTTCGATTGTAAAATCTACTGTAAAATGAATTAGTTTTCTTATTTGTATATTTTAAGGCACATTTTTATTGGTCAATACGGAATGAGGAACGTTAATCTCTCTCTTAACTGTTTAATTTCATTTTTTGAAATACAGCTGCGAGTCAGAAAATCAAAGAGCAAATATCATAAGAGTGTCTGTCTGTTGGCTATTCACGACCTATCTGCTTAACCGATTTTGATGAAATTGGTATAGAGAGACTATTTATTCCGGAAAATGGAAGTGAAACTACAGAATTTAAAAAAACAAGCGAGCATCATTTATTCCTATTATATTATGACCAATGAAAATGTGTCTTTTGGAGTGCAATTGCTATACAATATATCACACTATATAACAGACCAGTGGCAATTATTCCGTAATGTAAAATGTCTTCGCCAAGTATAGTATTTTATATTATAAAACTTATTTATTTTTATAGTGCTTGTGAATTATGAACCGACTAGTAGTGTCGAATTCGATGACAGTGATTTGATTTATTATCGAGTGACTTGACAATATTCATGAAATCGAAATAGCAGTGATGTGGGTATTAAATGAAACATGATTTATGAAATTTGACATATCAAAGTGCATCGGTTCATAGTAATTGTCAATCTGGTGGTGATACGGAGATTTTGTGCGACTGGGTGTGCCAAACCTGACTCGGCACTAGTGGCTTCCGCTCCGACTTAAGCCTGTTGCACACACAACGCGCTACGAAACACGTCTAAGGTGGCTCCAAGTTATTCAAGCTTGTATTACAAATCGTATTTAAATGGTGCCAATAAAGGAACTGGAAACGAAACGGCGCTTATCATTCCGTCTTATTATAGCAACTGGTCGATTACGGAAGAGCTGCATCAATCATTACTCCAATCTCAATTGTTGTGATGGACTGAATTCCAGGTTTTGCTGCTATGTTCCACTGTAGCAAACATTTTACCAAAACAACAATCCTAGTTTACTGCTGTAGTTTGACGGTTAAAATGTCCTCTGATTAGCTGCTGGCTATCTCACACTAGCTAAACAGTTGCAGGTAGAGTACCATAAATTCAGCGAATCACCATAAGTGTGGCTAGCATTGATTAAATACAGCTTAGCTGCAATTGACTAGCAGATATAGTTTTGTAAGTGATAGGGAATTATCAATGCTACAATTTTATTCGTTTCTCATTGGCACCATCCCGCCCGCATTGTGTGTGTTCCAGTCTTTAATCTACGTCTTTCTAAAATATTCCGTTTAGGATGTAAACAGTTATTAGAGCGTAAGTTATTTTATTGTTTAGGTATTGTATAATGTATGTCTTAACCCTAGTTATTAAAGTATAAAAAATACTTAGCTGTGTAATACTAGTGTATGTCGCGCGTATATTGATGTATTTGGTGATGCCAATGTGAGAAATTAGAAATTAAATAATTTCATCATTGAAAATGGTGCTGTGAGATTCAAATGCTCGCGACATACAAAATGATTTATGAAAGAGTGAATACCGCACCGCGGTCTTCTTTCTCTGTGCCATTCAAATCGGATCTTGGATGCATGATTTTGTGGCCAATTCTGTTTAACATATATCTTTAAACTAAAATTGCAGCTCTAAATCTAGTGCTCACTGCTCCCCCTTTCCGCAGGGAGTATTTTGAAAGGTATAGCAATATAAATAGAGCTGTTTTAGTTAATGATTCTTAAACTTAAATTCTGACTTCAATCGCTAAACCAGTGAGGAATTTTGACAGTTTTTTTTATACAAAAATCTAAAAAACGTCAGCTGAACTTGAATGGGATTTTTCTGCGATTAAAAAATCTGATACTGTCGCAACTATCTACGAAAATATCATACAATTTCATGTCAGGCAACATTTTTGTCGCTGATAAGTGCCATTGAATGTCACATTGTGGAGAGGGCCCCGTATTCGTGACTGGGATATATTTTGTGGATGTGATTTTTTAAATTATTTTATACTGTGACTCGAAATATGTTTGTTGCTTGCGAGACAACAGCTGTATTGTGACTACTCGACGCGACTGATGTTCCTCAAAACTCGATGTTCATAATGTGAACCCTTGTAATCATCCTTTGTTAAAATTTATATCATGGTATAAAATAGGAAAATAAAATGTGTGTATCTAGAACACTAACTGCTGTTTTATTGATCCGTTATAAATATTTATTTACTACTAGATTTACTTAAAAGTGTATTTAGTTTTTTTTTAATGCCATGGGATCCTTTAGCTGCCTTTTTTATCAACTACAAGTAGGCTGAGTGGTCTGTGATCAAACGCATACCCCTAATCGGTTTCTACACGGCATCGTACCGGAACGCTAAATAGCTTGGCGGAACGTTTTTGCTGGTAGGATGGTAACTAGCCACGGCCGAAGCCAGGCCAGACCAGAGAAAAATTTGAAATTATAAATTCCCAAATTGACTCTGCCGGGGATCGAACCCGGGACCTCCCACTTTAAGACAACACTGCGCCAGGGAGGTCGTCAAAAAGCCTGTCACTCTCCAGGTCGACGGGGCAGAAAATGACACACCATAGTAGGGGAGTCCGAGGGGATTTTTTGGATTTACTCCAGCGCGGCAGATTAATATAAAGGGGGATTCTTTGGACCCTGTAGAGTACCTTAACCATATATTATGAGCCCTGTATGTTGGTGGGTCAGTCTAGGACAGCAGATCAAAATATAAGAGCTTGTCCCAAAGGAGCGTATTCGCCGCGAAACGTTTCGCGCGAATGCATTCGCGCGTTACCGAGAAACTAGGCGCCAATACATCGCGCCCACAAACATCGCGCGAATTCAAAATACGCGCGTAAATCGCGTGCACTACGCCAGACTCTCGACTCGCGTGCGATTCGCGCGTAATGTGCGCGAGTCGAGATACTAGGGAGTTAGGGACGCCTTGTTGCGCCCAGTTAACGCGCGATCTCCAGAGCGAATGCACGTATCCAGGAAAATGGAGCGCCAAAATTTTGATACGGAATTGTTTATAGATGAAATAGAAAAACGACCGGCGATATGGGATTTGGAATCACCCGATTATGCCAACAGAATTCTGTCATACTATGTGTCATTCTATCATTAAGAATTGGATGTACTAAATACAATCTATTTTCCCTCCGTTTTTGTCTTTTCCAGCGACGGTAAGCTAACCACAACGTGACCGTTCAACTCCATTTGTCGTACTGACTAAATCCGTCCCCAAATGCTCGCGCGTACTTAGGTACGCTCTTTCTGGGCAAAACGGTCGCGCGTGATACGCACGAGAGAATCGCAGCGAATACGCTCCTTCTGGACAAGCTCTTAAATAAATAAAATAGATCATCAACAATAGTCGAGCACGTCAGATTAAGGTAGAGTGAGTTAAGTAAAAGCTGAAAAGTGTACATACAAATAATCTGATGATTTGAGCGAGACCTAAAGGAGTTGCAGTTACAAACTTAAATACCTCCAACTCCTTAATTAGGTCTCCCGTCTCGCTCAAATCGTCAGATTATTTGAATGTACACTTTTAAGCTCTATCTTAATCTGACGCGCTCGAGTATTTTTGATGATCGATTATTTAATATTTGATCGACCCACCAACATACAGGGCTCATATATGGTTAAGGTACTCTACAGGATCCAAAGAATCCCCCTTTATATTAATCTGCCGCGCTGGAGTAAATCCAAAAAATCCCCTCTTGGGCTCCCCTACTACCATGTTGGGTAGGATCAAAATATATTCCTACCTCTAGGTATGGGTATGTCAAAGTTGCTGCGACAAAAGGACTGACTGGCCGAAACTATATGGGTAGTGGACGCCATTTCGAAATGAAGTCTATACGAGTGTGTATGGTATTCAGTAAGACTGATTCAGTTTTACTGCGTAATAAAACTCGCCATTGACGATAAGTCATTTGACTATTCATGGAACTGGGCCGATGATGCGGTTTGTATTATATTAAGGCAATTGTATCTTGAGCTGGTTAGATAATACGGACTACAGGGTAGCTACTCTGGGAAGTAGATAATATGTAAAGAAAAACACGATTTCACCATAATATACAGCTTTATTAGAAATGTAAATATAAATACTACAAGAAACACTTCGTAAAATACTAATACCATAGAACAGTAGATTAACTGGTTGCCGCTTACATACCGGGCTAAAGGTTGTCGCCTATTGACTTGTACCGCACAAGAACAGCACAGTAAGTTTAATTTCGTGTGTAAAGAGAGAAGTGTACGAATTATTTGGTCTTACGCATAAGTATAAAAGTGTCTTTTGAATTAAAAACATTTTGACGTTTCCATATAATATGTATGTATAGTAATAGAGTGTAAAAGGGACTCCGATTTAACGATTGTGTAATATTGTTTTGGTAAGACTGATTTTAATTTAAAAAATGGGTTAGTATTGCCTTGCCTGGTTTGTATGCGGCGTTGAAGCAAAAATACAGTTGACAAAAATCTCATCCCTATAATTGAATGACAATTAGGTACGCTTACATAGCACTTTGCACCGTATCAAAATAATACGAAGGCAAATGTGCACCGTTTTAAATAGACGATTATAAATAGGGTATAATAATCGACAAAATATCCTAAACTCTATAAAGATTTCAATAGGAAAAGTGCATGTGATAAATGATTTTGGCATTTTTTTAACCATTCTATTCGAAAAATCAGTCTTCTAGGCTGAGCACACCTCATGTGATCTGTGTTGTGTAATAATTGTGCCTTCACCCTTCTACAAGTGTTGCCAACTTTCCGAACTCTGTTTTTTAATCTATGTAGCTTCGCTAAAGATCATCACTGACTCATGCCTCGCCGCTTACTTCAGTAGATCGCCAAATAGTTTCCTGTATATTTAATTAATATGTAATAGCAATAATTTAGTATTTATCAATGTCAAAATACATGCAGACAAAAGAGCTGCCCTGGATGCAGTTTACAATTTACTTGTCTTTTGTGTAGATTGACAAAAGTACTTTTAAAAGTATTTTTGAATTTTCGGTGTGCTAGTTGGTTAGAAGTCAGCGACTACCTTTAAACTTAGACAGTTTAAGGTGCATTCACACTGAAGTTACTTTTTGTGGCTCAACATTTGCAAGTGTTACTAGGTAGGTATAATAAAAAGTTATTAAATGTTACCATGTCAAGTAACGTTGCCCAACTTTTAAAAACAATCATCATATCATAAGTTGAAGTTCTTTAAGTTTTTGGTGGTGTAGACGCGATGAGCAACATCTAACAAATAGCAACATATGGCCGCAGAAGTTGTAGAGTTAATTAATGTTATCATGTTGAATGTTGCTCCACAGAAAATATCTTCCGTGTGGATGGTGCATTCGGAAATTATCCTTGTCTGTCCCATAGAGATCTAGTCGTTAGCAATAATAATATCTCACGCTGGATGTACTATGAATTAAATCTATATAATTATATGAGAGAATCTATACTATAGTAAATATGACAATTAATTTGTAATGTGAGAAATATATTTCTATATTATGACTATATTATTATAATTATTAAAAAATAAGTTGAACTATCATTATAATGGACGAAATAAAAACAAATTCGAATATGGATGAGGATCTATAGTAAAAAAAATTAACAAAAAATAGTAATTATCGACTTTCGCTTAAAAATTATAATAAACTAACGAGCAAAAATATTGACAGCTCACTTCTGTATCACTAAAGTAAAACTTGAATGAAATTTTTGTTCTAATTTTAAAAAACTACTAAGTTTTAGGTCTTAAATGATAACACTATAATATTATGTTGTTCCGTTATTCACAGTGTCGATATTTTGGCTCGCGAGTGTACAACATAAAAATAAATCATATGCTAACTTAAACACATGCAATTTGTGATGATCGGACGAGTTTAAACGGTCTCGTATTGGCTGCGGATGGAGCGAGCGAGACAGCACGCGAATATGACGCCGAGCAGCTGAAACAAAAAATTAATATTAAATATAATTAATTCTACACAATTTTGCATTATTAGCTAGTTTTTCATTTTAGCTTCCCTGCGACTTGGACCAATTCAAATTAAGTATTTTGGCAAAGTCGATTTCCTTCAAAATCTATTTTATTAACCCTCTCTTACGATATAAATTACTTGACTGTTATATAAAACAGTTTCTGAGGATGCTCTATTTTATTTTGTTGAATATAGTAGAATAATCGGCTTACCCACTACTGGACTACACCCAAACTTCTCCTTTAGCAAAAATTCCCCCCCCCCCCCCCCATCACTCTTCGAGCTTAATTTAGCCAGTTACCTGAACAAAGGCGATGCCCAAGCCAACTCCGCCGAGCAGCAGCGATATGGACTTCAGGTTGGCAAGGATCTCGCTCAGGCAGCCCTTCTGGTGCAGAGTGGGCGAGGTGGCGGTGCACGCGGCGACGGTCTTGTCGGCGGTCACTTCGCGCGCGGCGCAGCACGAGGCCGGTATGGGAAGGGAGTTGTTCTTCCAGTCGCCGGGGCCGGTGATGCCGCAGCATTGCAACTGGTTGGGTGAATATAATAGATCTTTTTAAACTACCCTCATAATAGGAGGACGATTGCGAAAGCTGTGATGATCACATTGCTTTTTTACCGCTCTCACTGCAGCCTATTAACGTCCCACAGCTGGGCACAGGCCTCCACTCTCATAGGAGAGCGGGAATTAGAGCTTGGACCCACCACGCTGCTCCAATGCGGGTTGGCGGGCTTTAACGACTATTATCATGTTAGTGATAATAACCGGGACCGACGGCTTAACGTGCTCTCCGAGGCACGGGGGTGAAACACCGCCAACTTCCAACTCCGGGCTGGCACTGAGAATTTCTTAATTGAAAAACCCAATACCTAACTTTTTTACCGCTACAGTGTGACTATTACAATGATGCATTGTTATAACAAATATACCATATAATTAGCAAAACACAGCAACCGAAATTGTTGCAGCTTTTCTATAATACGCCCCCTCCGGCTAGAAACTTTGCACGAGGTTTATTATGAAAACGGTTACAGGAAAAGTAATTAGCTAGCACCCGACAGACGTAAACTGTTAGACATAGGTCTCTTGCAAGGATTTCCACACGCCGCGTGGATCCAGCGGCTCTCTGCGACTCGTCTAATGTCGTCCTTGCACCGCGGATTTGCTAACGCTGCGTTTTTTAGTGCGAGGTCGATATTCTAGCACTTTAAGACCCCAACGCCTATCGTTTAGCTACGCGCTATATTGCTACTTCAGCTCTTTCACTTTATATGGCAGGCGACGCTGCGAAAGGTTCACTTTCATTCGGAAGGTATTTTACAGAAATACATGGAAACCAGCAGTGTTGCGGCAACACGTCGCCTGCTGTTGTTGCCTGCAGTCGGCTACGGGATCACATCTTAAGTGGCAATAGTATGTGGCAATGGCAATAACAAACTTCAATAGTAAAGGTTTTTGTTAGCTATAAGTACTCACGTCAGTCTGTATGATATCGAAGTTCTTCTGAATGGCGGGGTCGTCGTAGTGCTTGAGCGACTCGTTGAGCGAGCGCATCATCGACGTCTCCAAGTCCTGGTGCTTCATATAGCCCGCGATGCCGACCGCCAGCTCTGCGATGAAGATCAGCAGCAGGAACACTGAGAACTGGAAATAGAAACGTGTCTAGCTATATCAAGCGTTTTTATTTATTTCCTAGATGATGCCTGCGACTTGGTCCTCGTGGATTAAGTTCTTTTTAAATTGGGTATTTGAATACTATTCAAATAAATGATTTTTTAGTGATTATTAAATAGAGTCGAAAAGTCGTGATATCCACGTCCCCTGTTAGTTTTATGTTGAATAACCATTTTAAATACGGGGTAACGCAGCCAGCATTCTGGACACGCTGCCTCATTGCAGCGGCTTAGATGATATTTTTAATGTTTAGTTTTTAGTTTTTAATTTAGATTTTAATGTTATTATAATGTATGGATTTTATAGTATACATAAACAAATAAATATTTCTAAAAACTTAACCATTAACAATCGGTTAAAGTAAAAAAGTACATCTAACTTTAATGACGTCACATTTCAGAATTTCATATGAATCCATACTTAGGATGCGTTTTGACGTTTGAAAAAAGTTGCTGATTTGACTATTTGTCAAATACCCAATTCCCGCAGGAACTCCTTAATTTTCTGGGATAAAAGTAGCCTATGTCCTTCCCCGGGATGTAACCTACCTCTATACTAAATCAAAATTAGTTGAAAAGATGGGCCGTGAAAGCGTAGCAGACAGACTGACAGACACACTTCCGCATTTATACCATTAGTATGGATTTATTCCACTAAAGCCACGAAACCCGTGACACACGGACGGACCGACAGCCCCCGTTTTGCCGAGTTACGCGTTTAGACATTCCGCTGAATCATGGAAATGTAAGCACGTCCTATAGTTTTTGCAAAGTTGCAAGTTAAGACTGTTGGACGCCAAGGTATGAGATATCGGTCGATTTAGTTTTGCCGAAGATAGTAAAGGCTTGTAGGCCTGCAGAAGACCCGATTCATGGTCAGTATTGACAAAACCCTTAAAAAAAAGAGAATAAACATTGATTGGCGTGAAGTGGCTTACTAAGGATTATTATTTTAATATTTTTGGCGCTCGTTTCTGAATAACCATCCTTATTTTAGGAACGTCGAGGTATGCCATATAAAATGCAATTTTGAAATAATACTGCTTTAACAGATGGTAGAAAGCCCACAGAACGACAGCTTCGAGTGTCGGAGGCTAAGGCTCGATGATGCTCTTTGGATCAGAGTCAGCCTTATTCTCAGTTAGAACTGGCAGTTCATACTGAAATTACTCTTTGCAAGGAAAATACTCATCAATCTCTTTTTCTAGTACTTTTTATTTTTTTATCGTACAACTATTTGATACTATAAAAATGACAGAGATGGCCGCATTGAAACAGCTGTTCTTTGTATATCGGTCGTTGCTCCTTTGAGTTCTTTTAGGTCCATGCTCCTTTGTAGGTTAATAGGTGTGCGGTATTTTGTTGCCTAAGGCTGGGAAAAGTCTACCTACATTAAATAGTAATTAAAACAAAAAACCCGGCTAACCTTGTAGTGGAATAAAATAATTTTTTTTAATAGAGGTGACGTAATAGCAAATAATATATTATTGTAATTTATACTTCCATCTATAAGAAATCATCGCGGAAAGTCCGTCCTATTCAATTGTCCTGAACGCATTATACTTATTAGGTATTTCCTGAACTCCACGACCTGTTATTTTAGTAAGAGAGTTGACTTTTAATTGGCAAAAAAATTGACATCAATAGTCGTATTAAATATTGGAAGCCGTTGCGGTCAATATTGCCATAACAAGTCCTCGGTTGGAGTTTATTAACATAATACGAGCATGTTGCTCTGGGTGTTACGTAATTATTTATGCGTTGTGCAAGTCTCTCTACTTGCAAGTAATTAAATTAACATTACGTTAATATAGGTGCCAATTGACAGCATACCTTATAAACGGTAAGATTAGAGCTCAAAGGAAAGGAGAACTCGGAAATTATTGCAGTAAAACTACTTTAGGCTTGAGACTTGAGAGCAGCTCCGATCTTTTACTGATGGAAGTAAGTAGCAAAGTTCGCGTTTTTCAAAAGATTAAGAACTATAATTATAGAATAGGCCCAAAGATTAACTACCAATGTCGGAATGAAGGCTGTGGATAAGTACTCATGTAAAGGCGGTGTTTACGAACAAAGTTCACTAATTGACTTTCATAAATGTACCTATATCTAATTAATAATTATTATTGACAGATTTACATTTATGAAAGTCAAGTTTTAAGCATTGAGTGTGCTAGGTATGTGATTGCACATTCAAATTCAATGAAAATCGTAGACACGCTCTAGAAACGGATATCTGTTTTCTGTGGTCTAGAAATGAATATAAAATTACCCAGGCTCAAAGGTTTACATGTCCTAAACCTTAGATTTTTTTTTGATTAATAGATTGTCTGGATCACTTTTAGCGATAGACCCTTTTATCCCGGAAAATTAAAGAGTTCCCGCGGGAATAAAAAAAAAGATATCTTCAACCGATTTTGATGAAATTTGGTATAGGGGTAATTTGATACCCGGGGAAGGACATATGCTACTTTTTATTCCGGAAAATTAAGGAGTTCCCTTCAAAAAACCTTAATCCACGGACGAAGTAGCGGGCATCATCTAGTACATAATATAGGAAAAAGATGACTGACTGACTGTCTAATCTATCAACGCACAGCTCAAACCAATGGACGTAGACATCAGCTAAGAAATGATTTTTTGAAAATTAAACTCCCAAGGGGATAAAATAGGGGTTTGAAGTTTGTGTACTTAGTCCACGCGGACGAAGTCGCAGTCATAAGCTTTTCAACCGTAAAGAGCAAAAATGTACCTTTTCAAAACGCTTCGGGATTTAACATTGCGTCAACGACATGAATCATTAAATCATATCGGACAGCATAATAGGTATGAGTCAGGCGGTGCTACAATTTACCGCGGTAATGCACAATTTACATACCTACTTTTTATTCACAAAGCAATTTTTCCTTGCGCAATCCACACTTCTTTCAAGGATCAACAAATGACTGATCTTGACAAAATTTTGTCCAGAGATAGCTTGCATGATGTATCCCAGGGAGAACAAAGGTATTTTATTATCCCGGAAAATTAAAGAAAGCCCAGGGGCTTATAAGACTTGCATCCTAACAGCCCAAGCCACGGGTGTCAGTGTTAATACCTGAGCAGTGAAGAGTTAAACTATAATAATATAATTATTGAGTAACTTTGATTTTGAATCATGCGGCGTTCTAATTTTTCATTTTTTCGAGAGGCCTTATGGCTAGATTCAAGAAGGAATCTCTTCCAGGCAACCTAGAATATATTAGTCTTACTTACATATTTTCATGTGAAAGTTTGTATGTTTATTAATGTTATCTTGGGATTCATGTGGATACTACGTCGGTTTGGCAGGAACTGAATAAGAGTCGAATGAACCTGGACCATTAGTTCTTATAATAAAAAAATAGCTGTACCCACTTACATAATATGATAAGCATAATTATACATAACAATAAAGACAAATTACACATCCAAGGTTAAAGTTATTCTATATCAAAAATTATGTTTGCAATACGTAGTACGCGTTAACCGATGCATGTTTATAATAAGTAAGTACTGTAGGTACCTGTTTACCTACCACCTATGTACCTAACAGGGTCGTAACGTCCTTATCATGTGGACATAGTGTGCACAAGTGTGGAAGTTCTCCATAATCTGGTCTGTAAGTAGTAATTAAGATGATAATCATACAGTCAGCGTCACGTGATAAGACTCTGGACTTCTGGCCCTACCAAATTACATCGCAATTAGGTACCTAGTACCAAATTGCTAGGTACATCAATAAAAAATCCTGCATCTTTGAAGCTTGAATTTCATATCGCTATCAAGGCAGATTGACGTCTCCTATAATTACCAACATAACAGTACCTACTAGTCACAGATATCTATTTTTTGAGGCATGCAAATTTTTTTAAAACATTTAATTTTTATTAGTGATATTATAAATGCGTAAGAGTCTATCGTTTGTTACCGTTTCACATGTCTTTTTGTTTCTTTATACATATTTTAATAGGTACTAGGTAGGTTATTGACTCTACAACACACAAGTATAAATTACCTACCATCTTAACACTGGTAATTTAATGAGTAGTAATTTCATAAAAACAAAATAAATCCTAATCTTATTATTAAACAAATCATGTCGCTGTGGAATGGTGCCAAGTATATGCTACCACTAGCGTTTCCCCAACGAATTGTTAATGCTGACTCCTATAATATATTATTAACATAAATAAATCCGCCGTTTCGTCACGATGTTGCTAAGCCGATTCTTTCCGAGGAAACAATTCATTGGATCTATTGGCTTTTATTTTTAGATTTGTTTGTTGACTTAGAACATGTTATAAAAATTACGAGTGTACAATCATACTTAATATTATAAATGCGAAAGTGTGTTTGTTTGTTGGTTTATTGGTTTGTCCTTCAATCACGCCGCAACAGAGCAACATATCGACCTGATTTTTGGCATGAATATAGTTGAGGACCTGGAAAGTGACATAGGGTACTTTTAATCCCGGAAAATTTAGAAGTTCCCGCGGGAATCAAAAAACTTCCATGCGGACGAAGTCGCGGGCTTCAGCTAGTCAATAATAATTGCCGATTTCCATAATATTGACAAAGCAATTTATACTCATATTCATCAACATCGTCTGAACCCGTTGCATCGCTAAATTAAGTGGACGAGATGAATATTAGATCAATCGTTCATGGAATCAGATAAAGCTAAATACACATGAGTCCAATTCGCTAGAGTCAATTGACCGCGACCAGTGTGACCACACCCCCGTGACCTTTGACACTCTTCTGTCGTCTCATCGTATAAACGGTCACTTCCTTTCCCTTTCATTTGACGTTAATAGGCCCATTCTATGTGTATGTACCGGTGATAACTGATAACTTAGGCAGGTATACAGTCAATCATCGATCAATGATCGCAATCCAGATGTATCGTGTACAGAGTGGATTGATGTTGGATTGATAGTCAATTCACTCACTGTACACGATTAGATTGACTGTGTACCGGACGCCTTAGACATCCGGCCTCCTATTTAGGTGGTCGTGGCACGGACTTAAGTTTTGTGAGTTAGGTATGTGCGTTTATATATCACTTGCTTCAATTAGTACCATAGCTTTAGGCCAAGTATTATTTCAACATCCTGCAAATTATCCATACTAATATTATAAATGCGAAAGTGTGTCTGTCTGCCTGCTACGCTTTCACGGCTCACCTGTTTAACCGATTATGATGAAATTTGGTACAGGGATAGGTTGTAACCCGGGGAAGGACATGGACAGGCTACTTTTTATTCAGGAAAATTAAAGAGTTCTCGCGGGAATTAAAAACCTTAATCCACGCGGACGAAGACGCAGGCATCAGCTAGTGGATTATAATTATTATAAAACACGAAGGGCAACAAAATCAAAACAATACGGCTTTAAGCGATAGTATACCTAGTTTGAAGTGAAGGAAAACACCGTGAGTAAACCTGAGCCCGAAAGTTCTTCATAACGTCCTCAAAGTGTGTGTGAAGTCCAATCCGCACTTGGCCAACGTGATGGACACAACCAGCCAAACACTTCTCAGCCTGAGAGGAGTCTCTAGCGTCTCTAGCTCGTATCTACTTAGCGAGCCGATGGGTTAAAGTGATGCTGATGATGACGTGGCATGGATTATAAGAATGCTTTTTCGTATAAGAACATGTTTTGTTCCGAGAAGTCGGGCAGCCCTAGGAGTTTAGTATTAACCTTTACTATTTATTATAGGGTTCGAAAGTTACCACCATAACTAGTGAACTTTGATATCCCGCGGTTAGGAAAACGGAAACCTTAATAATTAAGCTTAACTAATCGGATATCCTCAATGCATGGTGGTTTTCAGTGAGACATAGGTATCACGTCATAATTTGAATTATGCTTGACGAAGTAAACTCAAGGTTATTTTCATTGTTATACTTATTTGCTTATGCATTGATTTTATGGTTATTGCTAATGTATACTTAACAAGTAAAAGACATTGCCTCAGCCTCATCCTCCAACCTAGATCAAGCTAATCATTTTAATAAATACCTTTAGTATTAGGAAGATAGGTACCTAGTTAGTAACTAATTAACTTTTCAATTAATTGGAATTAAAATCGCGGCGCGGCGCGTTTTGAGGAAAAGATCGACTTGTAAATCAAGGACATTGCAATCCATTTTGCAAGCTCTTGAGGAAGAAATTACATTTTATTTAATTAAGTGTGAATGAGACTTTGTCATAACTCATGATATTACAGCGGATTATCCCTAGAATATTTTTAAGCCTAACGAGTAATTCGAAATAATTATATACCGATTTAGTATCAATATTAAAATCATCTACCTACTATTTTGTACCCAGCATATCTGTCCGTCTGTCTGGAATGGAGTACAATGTACATAGCATTTATATCTGTTTTCCGTTGTGATAACTGATATAGTTAACTGTTAACAGAATAGAAAACAAACACGAATTGCCTCCCTATGTTCCACTTCCATAACACAAATAGATTTGAAACTTTGCAAATGTGCAATGGCAATACAATAATTTGGTCCCATCTAGCTGATCTGCTGGTGGAACCAGGAGATGGTTAATGGAACTCTTCAGTGATTACTGGTAAGCCCTTCATGTCGTAGACCTAAAGAGGGGCTCATTTGGCTTGTTATAACGAGTCGAATTCATATTGTCATAGTGATGAGTCCTCGAGGTTCTGTTTTTTTTTTTCTTCTACAAGTTAGGCCTCGACCGCAATCTCACCTGATGGTAAGTGATGATGCAGTCTAAAATGATAGCGGGCTAACCTGTTAGGGGTAGGGCAGTTATATTGAACTCATACCCATAATCGGTTTCTACACTATGATGAAGCTTGGATTAGATAGTCATAGAGCACTCCCCATTGGTTATTAGTAAACTCCTCGAGTTTGTGCTCATTAGGTTTGTTTTGACGTTGCTACTACTTACAACAACGCACGAAGAAGATTAACTTATGAGATGATTTGAGTGCAAGATAGTGGGAAAAATAAAATAATCCGGCTTTATATGGAAAAACACGAAAGTACTGCTGAATAAACAACAATATTTTGTTAATTATGTGTGTTAGCTAATCACCATAAATTAACGTTAAATTGCATTCGAAGGCCAATATTAATGAAATACATAAGACTAATAAAAGATTTTTTTTAAAACCTAATTATGGATTTGTTCATTCAGAGTTTATAATAGGGATACAAAAGGCCACATATACTTAAATGAATTACAGATTAAGTATGTAGTATTTAGAAAATAAGAGACATCCCATTGATAAGTAAACCAATTATTATAAATTCATTACTTCGATAATTAAGTTATAGGTAGGTACTTGATACGTTGATAATAAATGACTTCTTATAACTATGAAGATTTACCGCTTTCAGAAAAAGGCGATCTCAATCGCCTATATCATTAAAAACAGACGGACAGACGGACAGACGGACAGACGGACAGACGGACAGACGGACAGACGGACAGACAGACGGAGAAAGTCGCACCATAAGGGTTCCATTTTACCATTTTGGTACGGAACCCTAAAAATAAAAATATAAATAACAGGTTCGCCCTTGACATCGATTACAAAGTACAACGGCTAACATCGACGCATATTGCCTGTTTCATCAAAATTGGTCTAATGAAGGCATTATGATTGTGCCAATAATTAAAAAAGCACACCCACACACTTTGCATCAGTCCCTAGAGTAGGTATAGACTATAGAGCTATAGATAGAATAGAAATATTCTTATTCAAATAAACTTTTTAATTGGTTTTGTAACGTTCAAATGAAGGTTCATTAATCAATTTCAATTTTGTATTTATTTTATGTAAGTATAATACAAATAACTAAACCCGCGATACACAAATATGAACTTATAAAATAAACAACTTACGTCATAATTTGGCCATTTTCGTGGGTGTTTCCTGTATTTAGGATATCATTGAATCGGTATTCCCTTCCTAGTTCCTACCGTTTCTTAGGCAGTAAAAACTATCTAGATGATGCCTGCCATTATTTTATTTAGGTTTCCTAAACTCACGTGCGAACTTTGATCTTCCAGGATAAAAAGTACCTATGCATGATGCCCAACGATGACTATCTTTACCCAATTACGTCAAAATCGGTTACATGGATGGGGTGTGAAAAGGTAATAAACAAAAGAATGGAACCTGGGACTTCCCAAACGCTCACACAGCACTAGTGAGGTCGCAGGAGTCATAGTAATTATATTATTACTACTATCAGCTAAAGAAAGTAAACAAGTATTGGAATGTCATGCAGTATGCTATTATCATTTGTTGTTTACTCGACCAACATTTATAAATACAATGAGATAAAACCAGTCCTACTTGCACATTATACACTTTATTAAAAAGTGAAAGCTGACCTACAATTTTTTTTCTTTAATCTATCTTCAATTTTAGTATGCACATATTAATATAAATAACCAGTTTTCTTGAAGACTACCTCGGTGCCCACTAATTTGTCAAAGTCAAAGTATACTTATTCAAAATTATTGGTACCTACAGACCTTCACTTTTTGAATGTTGATTTTACGAAGTAGTTCACACTGGTAGGTAGTAAGTAGGTAGGTGTTGGTGATAATTAACAACATTATTATCTTTAAACTAAAACTACGAGCCTGTAGTTTTAGATTGGTCTGAGAACAAAACCACACAAACTCAGCCGGGAGTCTGAGTCTGTGAGGACATATTTTAAAAATCTTGACTTTTCTAGAAGTAACTCCTTGATTTTGCAGAATAACTCTCTATTATACCCATGACTTTGCATGGATTTTGTTTTTAAAAATCTATGGGAACTCTGTAAACTTCTTTTTCAGTCACTGCCAAATTTTGTCAATATCATTCAATGCTTAATATGCTATAAGATAATATACATAATGATTTAAAGTAAGGATTTTAGTATGCATATGGCTAAAACTTACAGTGACAATCATGCAATGGTTCTCTTTGACCGCACCGCAGCACCCGAAGAAGGCCACCACAAACACAATCAAGCCCACAATGATCAGGATCACAGGTGCCGATGTGTAGAAGCTCTCGTCCGTAAGGTCTACATAGGGATGCGCGTTTATCTCAGATTTGGCGCCCACTATCAGGATTATAAGACCAGTTATCTGTAACAAATAAGTATATTGACCAACAGAGATCATAATATTGGATAGAATCAGGCATTACTTTACAGAAGTTCATGATTTAGCAAGAAAAGACTACAATCTCCCAAGGATCAAAGGATCTCCCAAATCATTATATCCATGTCCTCTGTTAGTTTTATGTTGAATAATCATTTTAAACTATTTAAAGTAAAAAAGTGTGTTGAACTTTGATGATGTCATTCATTTCATACAAAATCCAAATACCTTATGACGTTTGAATGAAAAAAGTTGCTGTTTTTAAGTAATAAGTACTGATTTCTTCTCCTTGGAGAGGCAGCTATGCAGGGCTCCTAGAGACCCAGACTAGTATTACTTTAACCAATGGGGATATACCTATTGAAGTCCTGCCTCACAGGACTTGGACTGGCAGATAGCAGTGACCGCCACTAGACCAAAGGCAAATTAGATCCTATACATACTATGTAGTGCGTTTGGTAATTTTTTCAACTGGTTTAAATTTACTTATTGTGCAAATACACAATTACTGATTACAATATGTTAAATTTGAGTATAATATTATCATATAAGCATGATTCATTACTCATTGTAAACCCAAGTAGGTAGTTAAGTCCTGTATACCTATTTATAAAAGTACCTAATTGACAGGCAAAATATTACAATAATTCAAACCTAAATTTGTATATAAATAGAACTTCAAGTTTGCAACAATAGGTATTTATTTTGATTTTAACAATGTTGTGCAATCACTTGTTTTAATTAATAAATTTAACGGGTAATCTACATAACTGTTTTAGTGCACGTTTAATAACAAGTTTCAAGTTTTATAAATGTGAAAGGACAATTCAAAATAATTCGATTAGCTATATACATAATACCTACTTCCCGACGGACCAGCTTCAAGAAAAAATAGCCTTGTAGGTATAATAAAAAATACTCACGGCAAACAAAAGATTGAAAGAAAATAGAAGGTATTTCACACACGACATCCCTGCACCGATAGCCATTTTTTAATGTTTCTTCTATTTTTCTTTAGAATTTTTACCTGGAACAACAAAATAAAATGCTATGTATTATGTTTAAAAATCCCACAGTAGGTATTATTCCTTTTGCTGCGCACTTATCAAGCCAAAGGCAAAACATCGATTTGTGTTGTTGGAAAACTTTTCGCACGAATATCACCACTAAAATGATTTTAATCACCTGTAATGCAACGAAAATACTTTAAATATCAAACCGAACTACCAAATGCGTATGAAAAATAAGAGCTTACCGCCAAATTTAATCTTTCTTGATAAAAAAATCAACCAACAGCTGCGGAACAGAGCACTGCGATGAGCGTCGAGCGATCCGAAAAAGTATATGCAGAGACAAGTAAAAGCAGCAAGCGCCAAGCAGCTACAGAAATCAGTGTTGCCAACCACTACGGAGCACGAGAAACACACGTACAAAATGAAATGCACGTTTATATAAGCGTTGGAAATCTTAAGTTAAGTAACTTATAATCTAAAGTAACATGTTTCCATCAACATCAGGATAATTATCAATTAGTTCGTTTAAGACATCATGAACCTGGCTATCAAGTTGGGTTTTACTATTTCCTGTATTTTTAAAGTCATACATATTGACGTAATTAATTATAATATATTATAATCAAATGAAATACATAATTTTTGTAAAGACCAGAAAAGAGGAAAGCACATATACGAACACAAAAACAATGGCACGTCGCGTCGGTCGACTTACATCTTACATTATTCTATTTTGAATGATATTATGAACTGCAAAATTTTGTTATATAATACGTATTATACGTATAATACAACAAATATTATATTCTGTTTTTGTGTTTCTACCCCCTAGAAAATACCCCCAAAAAATGGTTTCCCCCCAAAAATGCCACTAGAAAAGTGTCGCCCCTAGAACCCCTTTCCATCTAACTTGTCCCTAAATTTAGGCGGAAAACCCCCAAGTTGGCAACACTGACAAAAATACAGACGAAAAAGCATAGAGTAACTGAACGAGATATAAGAAAGTTCAGTAGCGTAGACAGAGAAAGATATATAGACGTGTCCTCACCGTACACAGTATGCGAAAGCGATAGTTTAACATAACTATATGTACTATATCTATGTCACCGTAAGATTTTAAAAACCGTTCGATTATAATCTAACTCGCGAGATTGTAAACTGTCAAAAGATTACAATATAACGCATTATTTTTCGGTAGATTGTAATCTGTTAGGTATATTAACCCGATAGAACCTAAGTGCTAACTATCTGATTATTTATGTCGAACCCCAACCTAACCTACAAGAAAGATACAAGAAATCGTAAATACAATGAATATTTCAAAAATCGACACTCAGTACATTGAACGGTTCACAACCTTTCGACAGTTTACAATATATCGAGAAAAAAAGCGTTAGATTACAATCTAACGGTTTATGCAATCTTACGGTGACATCTATATAACAACACTTATGAAAACTACTTTTCTTGAATAACATATTATTTTAATTTAGTTAAAATAATTTAATCTAATTCACAAGGCATCCATTACAAGTGTATTTAACTTGACATTAGCAAGAGCTTGACAGATGATATAAGCTTTTGGCGGCATCTGTCAAGTTCGTTCAATAACATTCACAACTACAAGTGAAATTTGAAAACAAGAAAAGAAAACCAAATTCAAATTGAATATACTCGTATATTTTAATCAATATGTTTCGCTTTTTACATACAATTCAATTCTCTTCCGGAGCGTACACCTTTACAATAAGTTAAGTGCGTGTTGTAATAAGGGAAATAATACAAATTAAATACAGATTAAAACTAGTTTCATTTATGAATATAATGATCTTTTGGCGTCGAGACACTGGGCCCGTGGGGCAGGGGTGCTAAAAATCTCCGCAAGGAGCTTACTAAACGCCTCAGGGAGGCAACAGGCGACCCTCGGGCGGGCAGCTTTCTCGCGCAACGAATTTCTATAGCTATTCAGCGCGGGATTGCTGCCTGCGTGATGGGCGCCTTACCTGGGGCACAAAATTTTGATAATTATTTTAATTCTTAGTTTTAATTAGGTATTTAAATTTAATTGCATTTACTGTATTCTGTTTGTTAAACTTGCTCGTTAATTTGTCTTTGTATTTATATTAATATGATCTTATAGGTATATGTAGAATAAATAAATCAATAAATATATTTATCTTCGCACTTTCATAATTATTATTCTTTTAGTAGCAAGTCCACGTCTTATACGTCTTCGTCCACGAGTTGAGTGGATAATTAAGTAATAATTAATAAAAAACAGCGTCACGCATAAAACTTGTATTGATCGATAACTGACATAAAACAATCAAGTGTAGTTATGATACAAAAGCTTCGATAGTTTATAATCATGTTAGTGCGTGTCGGACACTATCGACACTTATTTGCCATACTCCCAAGTAGTAATAAGCATTAGCAGTTTTCTCACAAAATATGATAAAAATTGTATCATGGCAATAAGGGTTGTTTTATAGATATTGTACATGTAATTATGTTAAAACTATCGCTTTCGCATACTGTGTACGGTGACGATCCGTCTATATATCTTTCTCTGTCTACGGTGATAACAATCCTCTACTCTACCCTCCATATCGGTAGATCAGCAGGGCGACCGCGTATCTTTTGCTTCAATCATTGATACATCGCAATCACGATTGGCAGAATTTATGGTATTCTTTCTGCGTCAATGGATTTCCTCCAATAGTGGAAGAGTGTTAACCAATCAGAGGTGATTGCGATGTATCAATGAATTGATGCAAAAGATACGCGGTCGCCCTGCGGTAGTAAATATTATGACGGCGCAAATGGAGTGAAACATGACATTTGCTGATACCATAGACAGTTAACAGACGTCGGACAAGTCTTGTTTTAATCCAAGGGTACAGAATAATAACTTGCCAAGGGGCAAGTGTACAGGACAAGAGTGATGTTTTTTAATTTTTATTAAGTTGCTACCATAGATAATACACTATAAATACTAGACGACGGGTTCCGGGCTAATTGTATTAAGCGACAATCTGAGCGATATAGACTTTTATACATATTTGGAATCAGCGAATTTTTCTGCGTCATTTGAGCTGGGTTTGGTGACGATCGGAGCACTTTTTTGTCGCTTAATACAACCCGCATTTTTGGGCCCATTTTGGACTGCAATGTATGAAGCGACACAAAATATTGACAAATTTAGGAACTGTG
This sequence comes from Erebia epiphron, assembly GCA_963932025.1. Taxonomy (NCBI): domain Eukaryota; kingdom Metazoa; phylum Arthropoda; class Insecta; order Lepidoptera; family Nymphalidae; genus Erebia; species Erebia epiphron. Next base: position 26,299,140 of record OZ009948.1, read on the forward strand.
TACTTAAGCTGACTACCAAATACCAGGCAGTCGTTTAAACGTTTTTTCCTGGAGCAACAATTTACAGGCAACGTACGTTAAAGCATTTAGCCTGACTTTATAAATATATAGAAATGTCGCTTAATACAATTAGCCTCTTTGTTAAATTCTTATCCAGTGTCGCTTAATACAATTAGCTTTACCTTATAAATATACAAGAATGTCGTTTAATACATTTAGCCTCTTTGTCAAATCCATACCCAGTGTCGATCCATACATTAGCTCTGTACATGAAATGTTAGATGTTGTCACTTCAACCATTAACGAGAGATGTTTTTGATTTTGATTACTGAGAAAGTTAGAATAAAATATAGAAGAAAATAAGTAAAGAAATGAAAACCAAAGAAACGCTCGTAAATATTTTACTGGACTATTTTACTGAAACTGGACGTTGGCCGGCAGAATGGTCACATTCCTTATTCATTCCATTACATAAGAAGGGATCAACAAAAAAATGCAACAACTACTGAGTGATTTCTCTCATATCACATGCGAGTAAGGTACTGCTTCACATCATAAATACTAGACTTCAAGCTTACTTGTCGCGCCAAATCGCACTGGAACAAGCTGGTTTCGTCAAAGGAAGAGGTACACGAGAACAAATACGAGTGATCCGCCAAATCATAGAGAAAGCTAGAGAGTTTAACAACCCTCTATACATTTGTTTTGTGGATTTCAGGAAAGCATTTGATACGGTTAAATGGTTAAAACTCTGGCAAATACTTTCTCAAATGAGTGTACCTCAGCATCTTATATAATATCTTATGACGACCTCCGTGGCGCAATGTATAGCGCTGTTGTCTTAACGTGCGGAGGTCCCGGGTTCGATCCCCGGCAGGGTCAATTTGGGAATTTATAATTTCTGAATTTTCCCTGGTCTGGCCTGGTGGGAGGCTTCGGCCGTGGCTAATTACCACCCTACCGGCAAACACGTGCCGCCAAGCGATTTAGCGTTCCGGTACGATGTCGTGTAGAAACCGAATAGGGGTATGGGTTTAATATAACTGCCATGCCCCTAACAGGTTAGCCCACTACCATCTTAGACTGCATCATCACTTACCATCAGGTGAGATCGCAGTCAAGGGCTAACTTGTAGTGGATAAAAAAAAAAAAAAACTTGTACAGAGGTTTTACGTGGATGGTACAGCAGCTGTACGAGTGGACGAACTACAATCTTCAACCTTTAAAACTCAAGCTGGCGTTCGACAGGGGTGTATTCTCTCACCGCTTCTTTTCAACATTTACACTGAACACAATGCGGATTGTTTTGTAAGACTGGGATAAAGGTATATCTGTTGGAGGACGCAAGATGTGTAATCTCAGATATGCGAGCGATACTACGCTTCTTGCCCAAACTAAAGAAGATATAGAAGTCCTACTGGAGCGTCTGGAGACAACTAGTCTTGAGTTTGGACTAACCATCAACAGGGATAAGACCAAGGTGATGATAGTAGATCAGGCTTATCATAATAGGCCAGAAATCCAAAATATCGCCAATTGCGAGGTGGTGCAAACCTACATCTATCTTGGTTCTACCATCTCTTATACTGGGGGCTGTGAACTGGAAATCCGTCGGCGATGTGCCATAAATAGGTCTGCGGTAAAGAAGCTCAATAAGATTTGGAAGAACAGGAAGATCACCAAAACCACGAAGGTTCGGCTTATGAGGTGTCTGGTTTTACCAATCTTTCTCTCCGGAGCTGAAACATGGTCGCTTAGACTACAAGACCGACGTAAAATTGATGCCTTGGAGATGTGGTGCTGGAGGCGCCTTTTAAAGATACCCTGGACAGCCTTTCGAACTAACAACTCAATCCTGAAAGAACTTAAGATAAAAGAAAGGTTATCGTCGACTGTGCAATCGCGAATTCTGAAGTTCTTTGGCCACATCTCCAGAAATGAAGGGTCAATTGAGCGCCTGTTGGTACAAGGTCATGTGGAAGGAAAGCGAGCCAGAGGACGTTCACCTACTCGATGGACAGACCTAATAAAAAGTGTGACCCAGAAAACTGTGGTGGAGTGCTCCCGCAATGCTACCAATCGAGATAAGTGGAGGAGCATCGCGCGGGAGGCGGTGCGACCCAATTTAAAGAAGACCGATGACGAGTGTACCAGTATCGACCCAGCAGCCACGACCACTCTGTCAAGAGTGCACGACTGAGAAGAAATGTTAAAGTTTAGGAATGAAGAAGAATGAGAATAATTATTTCAGGTAATAAGACTGTATAGGCTACGTAATAAAAAGAATGTTTAACTTCTGATTCCTATACAATTGTGATAAAAACTTTAGTTTGGTAAGCTAAGAAGTCACTGCTGTTCCTAGGTGATTGTCATTTTAAATAAAAAACTTACCTTTAAACAATTTATAATGCGCGTTTTATTTCTCATTTCATAATTATTAACAAGATAGGTAGGTACACCCTATGTATGTACCTTTTAATTTATCAATGTTTTAACCGCCAATTTCTGCAAACTTCATTATTCAAGTAGGATTACAAACAATTTATTTTAAAAAAAACAGTCGCATAAACTAATTAGCCATACATTAATAAGTTTAAGATATGGTATTTAAATCAATTAGCTTAGGTTTGAAATATGACCAACTATTTGATTAAAGCACTTAGCTTAGAGCCATTATTTGCATGCCTAGGCGGTTAAGTCGTTTAGCCTGAAATAAGAAACAATAATCATAGGCGGTTAAGTCATTTAGCCTGGAACAAAAAGAAGTAAAATATGGGTCATTTTGTATTAAGCGACATTTATCTTCGTTAAAAATAGGAATATTAGAAAAAAAATATTATCTAATTATGAGGAATATGTTATAAAAACAGTAATATCCTTCTTTTTATAGAAATAATGCGATTTGCTAAAGTTATTTTTTTTTTTCTAAAAATCGAAACTTTAAACTGCTCTGGTGTAAAGTTTCAAAAATGTCGGTTAATACAAATAGCCCGGAACCCGTCGAAGAGGTTGCTACTCTGCGGAGCGAGCGGAGGTGGTGGCGTGGCGGGAAAAGTGAAAAACCACCTTGTTTCCGCTTTCTCAAACTCGTTTGTAACTAGTAATAATAAAATAATAATTTTATAATTGGATTAGCAATGGATACCGACGAGAGCCATCCTGTGCCTTTAGAATTTAGATACTAGTGGTTCGCCCCGAACTGAGACCTTGCGGTATCAAACTTTTACAGAGCGCCATCTATTGACATCATTGTGAAGTTCTGTTAAAAATGCTGAAGCTCATTAAATGCCCCGCGCCCCGCCCATGCCCCGCGCCCCGCCCGGGTAAGGAGGCTCAGCCTCGAGGCCCGTACCCCCGCTTGGCCCTTACGGGCCAAACGGAGAAGACTCACACAACAGCTCATTAAAAATTAAATAATTTCGTTTCCATAAAATATTTATCTAGTTTTAGTATTTGTTGTTCAAGTACAGGATATAATTCAAATAATTGATCAAGTTTCAGGCTCAGCCTTTCAGAAAATTGAGAGTTCTGAGGTCAACTTTGAATGTTAAAAAATCTCCACGTTGAAAGCCCCCCAATTTGTCAATTTTAGGGGAAAAACTAAAAAAAAATTTTTGGACTCTATTCCTAATTAAGTATCTAAATGATATACCGCAATACCCTATAAACCATATTTTACTTCGCATTCGCTTCTAAATATGAGAGCCCTCCTAAAATATAGATTTTATAACAGCAATATTCGGCTGGAGGCCATCGGCTTACAATATATTTAAATTTGAAGTAATTACGTTCAGTATAAATTCAGAAGTTACAAGACTCTGACAGATGGCCGGCGGACGGAGTACGGACGGACGGACAAGTGCAAATTCACTCAAGTAGACTCAGAGACCTTCGCTTCGCTCGGTCAATCCTTACTTAATATTATAAATGGGAAAGTGAGTTTGTTTGTATGTTTGTTCCGCTTTCACGCCGTAACTACTGAACCGATTGCTTTGAAATTTTGCAGACGTAAAGTTAGAAGATCCGGATTAAATAATAGGGTACTTTTTATCCCGGAAAATTAAAGAGTTCCCGCGGGAACTAAAACTCCTCAATCCACGCGGACGAAGTCGCGGGTATCAGCTAGTAATTAATAAATGGTTGTCATTGACCACTGGTGTCCGATCTCTCACTCTAATTTATTAGTTGTAGTGGGTAAGTTTATTATTTAAAGTAGGTAGGTAATAGGTATATATTAGTGATGTAACGAATGTTGGTTTTTTCACATTCGCGAATGCGAATGCGATTGCGAATATTTATCTTCAACATTCGCGAATGCGAATGCGAATGCGAATATTTTAATATTTCAAAAAAACGCGCGTAAAATGTTTGACAGGTTTGACGTTTCGTGTCGGCCATGTTTAAATTGAACATAGTCGAGTCGATATTGGTTAATTGAATGAATTTAGTCACAGAAAGTTCATTCTAAAAGTTTTGTTTTGTTTTGAGGTTAGTTTTATGTTATACCAAATTTAATTGATATTTAAGGGACAAAGTGGCATAAAAACATGAGTAAAGCACACATCAGCGAAGTTTGGATTTAGAAACCAAATGTTAACATAACAACTTAACAAGTATTAGAAGTTTACTTTAGTTTAAAATAAAAATAATTATAATTTTGTTTTTGAAAAAAGGTTTATTTACAAATAGTTAAGTATTCGTTGTTTTGTTTTTTAAGTTTATATTGCATTCATTATAAATATATTTAATTCCTCAGATATATAAAGAGGAATGAAAAAATATACATTTAAAGCCAAAGGTTATAAATACTTAATACATTAGATATTTAAAGTTTAATAATTTTGTTTGAAGTAATTGTTTAGTTTTTTAGTAAATAGAAACTGTAAACTTTATTTTAAAATGGTAGTAAAGTAATAATATACTACTAAATAAATGAAAACCTTACATAGTTGTAACAAGGCTGATTAATGTTAGATTTGATCAGATCTCTGAAGTTCTTTTTTCATAAATGAGATTTTAATTTAGAATGTAGAAGTATGATTTAATAAAAATATCTAAGTGTTATCTATTGTATAATTATTTCATATGCATGCATATAATAATTTCCTTTTTGATTATTAAAAACATTCGCTAAATATTCGCATAATTTTTGCGAATGCGAATGCGAATGCGAATATTGAAAAATATGTGGATATTCGCGAATGCGAATGCGAATGCGAATATCCGTTACATCACTAGTATATATATGTATAGGAATACTATCCTAAATCATGTGTTTCAAAAATTGTTGCCAAAGTATGCGGATCCCATATTTTATATCTGTCAATGTAAGATTGCAAAAACTGTTAGATTGTAATTCAACTAGCGATATTGTAAACTGTCGACAGACCGTTCAATTTTCCGAGTGTCAATTTTTGAAATATTCATTGTAGGTATTTCTGTTTTCTTGTCTCTTTCTTGTAGGTTAGGCTAGGGTTCGACATAAATAATCAGGTAGTGCCCTTAGGTTTTATCGGGGTAATATACTTAACAGATTACAATCTACCGAATCTATAAAATTATGCTTTATATTGTAATCTTTCGACAGTTTACAATTTCGCGAGTTAGATTATAATCTAACGGTCTTTGCAATCTTACGGTGACATATCCAAAGAGTGGTTGGCCCAATAACAGCGCGGTATACCTACAGCGCGCGGCAACCACTCACGTTTGCCGCATCATGTTTGGACACACCTTAACAGTGAACACCTATAGTAAACTTAAAACTTAGGTACTACGAGTATGAATTACAAAAAAAACCCCCGACTAGAAAAAAGCTGATGCCCTTCAGACGGATGAACAGATTTTCATGAAACATGGCTAAGAACACTCTGGATAAAATTATCTATGATACAAAAAATACTAAACGAAAATCGGTTCATCCGTTTGGGAGTTACGATACCACAGACAGATACACAGATACTTATAACACCCCTCTCTTATTGCGTCGGGGGTTAAAAAGAGTTTAGTATGTTGCTCTAACAGCTCATAGATCTAACTACATAGTCTAAGATGATATTGTATGAGATGGTGATCATGTAAAAAAAAATGTTTGATGTGGGCTTTTATAGTTGTAAGTTCACATAGTGGCGGCTCCGCATCGGAAATTGCAGCGTTAAATGGCCCTCCACTAGGTGCACGATCTCAAGCAGCTGTAGGTTGGGAGTCTCTGGAAGCAAGCGGTACAAGACCCTATCCTGTACCGATGCAGGAGACTTTCGTCCATCAATGGACGCTTTGAATCGGTTGAGACGTTAAACAGGCTACATAGAAAGAAAAGTACTAACTACTAAGTTGGCCTTCCTGCATACATAAATAGATAAATATTTTTCAATTTGAATAAATACTTATTTACTTATATTAGGGGAGACCAGTGTGCTTAGCATGCGCACAACGAGATTATCTCGCGACGAGAGAGAGAGAAGTTGTCGTTGCCGGCAAATTTTTCATTCACCCTAACATGCACAAAATGCGGTATTTTACAAATTCTAATTCGTAGACAAAAATACCACAGATAAGAAATATTACTTTTATCTCTACTTTTGACGTAACGAGACAAGTAACCATGTTAGCTTCGGTAGACAGAGAGAGATAACGGGTAGACATAATTTTACTCGTAGTGCGCATGCTAGCCATACCTACAGGTATATGAAAGTAACACGGGATGAACGTAACAAATGATTTTTTGAACGAGCTTTGTTGGCTACTGAAAGCTGTATCACCAAAATGTGCAATTTTGAACTCCCCTCCCACCGAGTAGTAAACCTATGTATGGTCTGTGTCCCCTCTCATACTCAGTTTCAGTTGCGCTTACGGCGCTGTGCCGACGGTTTTTGAAATAACGAGTACCTAGATGCCGAAAAAAAAAGCTCCGAAGTAAGTTTTATCAATTTTTTTCAACTGCGTTTGTTTTAATTATGGTAGGTTTATGCTTGCGTGTCAGGTGTCAGTTAATTAGCATAAGTATTCATCTTTTTTAATTGGCATTTAAAACGGTATATTTCTATCGGATTTTTAGTGTAGAGGCATGTGTTTGCCATATTCGGTAAACATTTTAGGTAGGGATGAAAGTAACAAGTTGTTACTTTCATCCCGATTATGATCGTGACATACCAAAGCATGTTTTATTGTGCCTTTTTATATTTCAAAGTATTGCATAGGTTCTTATTTTCTTATTCCAGATTGCCTAATTTATATAATCGAAAGGCCAGTAGAGGTTTATTTACTGCAAAAATTATGGATTTGGCTACAGAAGAAATACTTCGCAGAAAAGTACACTCGCCAAAAACCCCTCCTGAATTAATTGCGTAAATACCTAGTTAATGTTACACGAAAACAATGCATGGTGGATAAGTTTCTCTCAAAAAGTTTTAATAAAAAATCCGAGATAGCAAATATTATCATTTAAGGTTTTAATTAACCATTTTTATGTTTTCAAACTAGGATTAAAACAATGCTTTAATTGCGAAGGTATTTTGCCGACATAGAATTAATACTTATCAAAATAAATATATTAGTCATCTCAAGTATTTAATCAAGATAAAAATTGTCCTTTAAACCATTTAATTTAGATAGAAATAAAGTAAAGTGAAATAGGAAATGGCGCGGCTACGGCCGGCAGCGGCAGGTGGGGTGATTTGTTTGTCTGGTTGATAGCTAATTTTTAATTAAGTAGGTATTTTAGAAGATTGTTTTTTTTCTAGAAATGTTTTTTTTTGACATTTGTGATACTTATGTAACATACAAAAGGCTGATTATGTTGATTATGAAAGTAACTTCGTTTTTATTTGTAATGTTACAACCAACCCGTTACACTGTTACAACCAACCCTATAGGGGTAGGGATGGTTGTAACAAATTCCACTAATTTTATTTGGTAGTTTTTCTCAAAATCTTTAACATCAGTTGCATTTGTGCTAATGTTAAAAGATAGCTGAAAGACCAATCTATCTTATTATGTACTGATAAGGATTTTGATATTCAACAAGCTCTGTGAGATACCTATTACGAGAAAATTGAAAATTGTTACGTTCATCCCTGGTCTCCCCAACAATATTAGGTAGGTAGGTTAATTGAATTCAGAACAAAAATCCCAAAATCCGAAACATTGTTTAACTATTATATGTGCGTAGTTAGCTGTATTAAAAGAGTATATAGATAAAGATTAGATGAAAACGTCGAGATAACCGAGATATTGGCCGGCTCGAGAATCGAGACTGATAAACCATCACCTTTACAAGTTTCAGTTATCTGAAACACTTTTCTTGAACCACTGTTTGTCTATTTGATTTTGTCATTACAAAGTTCTATGAAAGTAAAAATGAAAGTACCGAAAGTGTTAAAATCGGTGAGGTACTCGTTAGTTGCAGTCAATAGTTTATTTTTGGTAAGAAAAGAGATTGGTTCGTGCGCACCGATGGTCTGTGTTCGTGCGATACCTATACCTAATGCTTTTTGGTGTTGTGTTAAATAAATTAATCTGCGAATTACGCAAATGATTGAAGTTAAACAGTGTGGCTAGATACTGCCTCTCGCCCTCAGAGTAAGCACAGTTTATACTTTCTCTGAGCTCTCACCTGTCGTTAGTGTCCGACGGAAGGTGGATTTTTGGCCGAAGCCGAAACCGAAGCCGATTAGTCGGCTATCGCCACAACCTTCGGCCAATGTAGAAGGCAAAGGTATAATAACTCTAAAAAATCATTTCGAGATCGAGTAAAAGTGAATAAACCTAATTATATTAAGTTTTTTAAGTTTATGTTGACTGACAATCAAACACACACGATACGAACTTGTTTTGTTTTGATTGACCCCGAGACTGAGACCCTGCGCCGCACTCCTTTCCATTGCGCTCTCACGCATTCGTAACGTTCGCTCGTTCAATTTTGACACTTGCTAGATCCTTCGGCTTCGGCCAAAACTTCGGTATATTTTGGCCGAAGCCGAAGATTTGGCCGAAGGTGGCCAAAGCCGATGCCGAAGGTTCGGGTACCTGTTACAAAACTCGTGGGTGACTTCGTGACTAGGTATTCTTACCACGCTAAAGGCAAAGACGTGCCGTCAAGCGATTTGGCGTTCCGATACCATTGTTTAAGTCACCGTAAAATTGTAAAAACCGTAAGATTGTAATCTAATGCTTTTTATCTCGATAGAACTGTCGACAGATTGTGAACCGTAACATAGGTACTGCTTACAATTTAACGCATTATTTTTTCGGTAAATATGCTAAAAAGTCCCTAAACAAATAAAGAAAAAAACACAACAGATTGGCAGTCATAGGGACTGTCGATAGAATTGAAAACAAATATTTAATATTTTTAAATAAAAAATATGTCGGTCTTCGCGAATCCACAGGTTTACCCCCTACCAAAAAGTGCTCAACGCGGCTAAAGAAGTTTTCACTTCCAAAGTTAATCACTTCAAAAAATGCTAAATTGCGACGCGTCTTGCAGTCAACTTCAGAGTGATCAGACGCGACCACATGATTGGCGCTACATATTATTATTAAAAATGTATTGGAAATTTCAGGTGACAGGATTAATTCTTCTCACAGCGGGCATTATAGTCCTCACTAAGTTCAGCGGCTACGATTTATTCGTGACGAACACATTTTACACGGTGCCCAACTTTGCGATAGCTACCGCAGCTATAATCTTCTTCACTGCTATACTCGGATTTTATGGAGCGATATCAGAACAATTTTATTTTATAGCTGGGGTAAGTTTTAAATTAACTGGAATAATATTATAGAGACCTAAATGGTGCCCGAGACTTCGTAGACTCCTTATATGTTCCGGGATAAAAAGTAATCTAACCTATATCCTTCCTCGGCATGCAACTTACCTCTGTACCAAATTTCATCAAAATCGGAAAAGATGAGCCGGAAAAGTGTAGCAGACAGACCGGCACACCTTTGCATTTATAATATAGCATGGAAGCATGGATAAGTAAGCTGAAGTGGCAGCAGGGCATACGAAGACTACAGTGAGGCCATGTCTGTCGCAGATTTTTTTTTCCTTTTTTAATGCGGCAACACGGCAATCTGCTAAAACTAAGCAATAAGCCGCTTTGTTGTGTGAAGAAACTTCTGAGTGTGCCTTGAGTTTGAGCAAGTTATCCAGTGACCCTTCGCTCATGTCGTGTTGTCTGTCATCTTAAGTCATCTGGTCCAAGATGATGCTTTTTCTTTTCAGTCTGGAAAACTGCAAATGCGAGTGTTTTCCTTTAAGCCAAGTAAGGTTTCTCACTTTGGTATCTAGCTGCTTACGTTTTATCCATATGTGTGTTCTCCATGTCAATCGTCTGTCCAGATGCATGCCTAGGTATTTTGCAGTTTCTGTCTGTGGTATTGTCTCATCATTGAGGACGACAGGTGGGCAAGTTTATTTTCTTAGGTTAAATGTGACATGAGCCGATTTGCTCTGGTTGGCTCTTATTCTCCACGAGTTTTTAATCCATTCTTTCACATCCGAGAGATGGTTTTGCAGGTTCGCGGTCGCTATTTTTGGGTTGAAATGAACTGATAATAACGCAGTGTCATCGGCATAATATGTAGCTATAATGATGTTGGCATATTCAGGCAGATCAGCCGTGAAATCAGGTACAGTATTGGCCCCAGAATGTTTCCTTGTGGAACTCCAGATAAGATCTCATATAGCTCTGAGCATTCGTCGTTGAACCTGACTTCAAAGCACCTTTGGTTCAGATATGGTTTCAATATGTTGAAAAAGGAGTGAGGTAAGGTTTTTTTCACTTTGTATAGCAATCCCTCGTGCTATACCTTGTCGAATGCTTGACTTATGTCGCAGAATTGTGGCCCGTTGGCTGTTACTTATTACTTACCTAGTACTTCAGACGTATTCTGAGGCCGTGTACCTGTAAGCGCATTGTGGGACGACCTCTCGTGGAGTTGCATATTCATGATCAGGGTCTGATGATGGAGCAGGAAAGAGAAATGGGGGTTAATTTCTAAGCTACTTTTTAAGAATTCATTTTAATGTATCGTGGTTTTTTAGGGTTCCGTGGTCAACAAGGAATCCTTAAATAGTTTCGCCATGTCCGTCCGTCTGTATGTATGTCCGCGGCTTAGCTCACATAAGTGACGTAAGCTCACGATACGTAAAGTGGGGACGCATTTTTCTTCTCGTCTATACCATAATATGGGGCGTCGGAGAGATCTTTCAATAATACAACGAGTGTGGGAAACCAATTTTTCGATTCAGGGATCCGTTTGCGAAATATTAAGCTTTAGAGTGCTTAGTAATTTTTGTTAGAGTAAAGTGTCCGCCCCTGTGCCAGTAACCTACGGACTAAAAACCTCCTCCGATCTCCGATTTCTCCGCTCACACTTCCCGGTATTGCACGAAGCATTGCATCAGGAAGGCAGCTGATTTCTTAGACTGTAGTTCTCGGTCTGTCCCATTCGTCATATCCCCTCATCAATTTAGCATATTTTAGCCACTCTTCTTCACTCTTTAACGTTCTACCTATAATGTTTTTGGGCTTAGCTTGTCCTCATTTCCAGCGGCTAGGTTTCTCTCCTCTTCAACCATGCGGCACTCAAATATTTCATGTTGCGGAGTATCTTTCTCACCGCAGTATGCCGCCCCTTTGCCAGCAAAACGATTTTAATTATCACTATCACAGCTTTACAAACTAACGTAAGTAATAGGCGACCACAGAGGTAGCTACCTCTATGTAGGCGACCAACATAAAAAATGTCCGCATATTGTGACGGGCAACAACGGAACCCTACACTACGCTTGGCCCGACACGCAATTGGCTGGTTTTTTAATACTTTGCTTATTTAATTATATTTCAAGTTTATTTTTTTTTCTGACTCGCAATATTTTTTTATTTGTTTACAGTATGTCGCGTTACTCGTAACGGTTTTAATATTTGAAATAGCGATAACCGTTTTGGGATTCGAATTGCAAAACAAAACCAGCAGCGAAATAAGAAGGCCGATGTCCGATAGTATGCGGCAATATGGAACGATGAATGTCAATATTGCTTGGGACAATCTTCAAATAGGGGTGAGTTACTATAGCCCTTTTTAGGTTCCGTAGGAAACCAAGAAACCCTTATAGTTTCGACATGGCCGTCCATCTGTCTTTTTACCTTTTATAAAGAAAAAGCTTATGCCCGCGACTTCTTATATACTACACAAACTTCAAACCCTCATCGTACCCCTTTTGATTGATTTTTCAAAATTCCTTTCTTAGCGAATGTCTACGTCATAATAGAGCTATCTGCATGCCAAATTTTAGCCCGATTCGTCCAGTGGTTTGAGCTGTGCGTTGATAGATTAGTCAGACAGTCAGTCATATTTTCCTTGTATCTAAAGACTAGCGGATGCTCGCGACTTCGTTCGCGTGAAAATGCTTTGAAAAATTAAGGACTTTCAAAAATGGCGATACACGTATTTCTTCATTTTAAAATGGTAGCTCAAATACCAAGTTCCTTAAGGATAATATAACTTAAATAATAACGCACTTTTGTACCAAATTTCAACCCCTATTTTACTCCTTCGCGAGTGAAATTTTAACAAACCCTTTCTTAGTGGATACCTACTTATACTCTAAAATAACACACCCTCCAAATTTCATGTCTCTATGACCAGCGGTTTAGGCTGTGCGTTGATATATAAGTCAGTCAGTCAGTATGTAAAGTTTATGTAGTATATTTTATAGCTGTCTGTATTGTTGCACTATCCCGCTCCTATCTTAAAGGTTTTTAACTTTTAGTGATAGGACCGCCCTTGTGCACTTTGTTTTGTTTTGTTTTCTTTTCTATGTATTTTTATGTCTTGTATAAAGAGTTTATCTATTGATTAGATCTGTTGTCAGTCAGTCAGGGCTTTGAATTTTGTACAATACTAGATGATGCCCGCGACTTCGTCCGCGTGGATTAAGGTTTTTTGATTCCCGCGGGAACCCTTTAATTTTTCTCTTCCTTCCTCGGGATACAAACTATCTCCATACCAAATTTCATCAAAATCGGTTGAACAGATAGCCGTGAAAGCGTATAGCAGACAGACAGACAGACAGACAGACAGACAGACAGACAGACGGACAGACAGACAGACAGACAGACACACTTTCGCATTTATAATATAAGTAGTTATATGATATAGATTTATCTGTTTTTCTACTCAAATCGTTTTCGTTTCCAGTTCCAATGCTGTGGCCTCATCGGAGTGACCGACTGGATCGTCAGCAGATCCTGGGTGCCGGTGAGCTGCTGCTACATGGAGCCCGGGACTATATCGCCCTTCGAGTGCACCACGAGTGTGGCATATACAGACGGCTGCCAATCTGTGTTGAGCGACTGGCTCGGATACACCGCGTATGCTCTCGGAGTTACCGCTGCTTTTGTCACTTGTTTACAGGTTTGTCTATACTTACTACTTTGACACTACTTTGAAAGTTCCAAAGTGAGATAGACTGATTTGTTCACTGCATATACTTTTTTTATTTCACTACAGGTTAGACGATGGTAAGTGATGATGCAGTCTAAGATGGTAACGGGCTAATCTGTTAGGGGTATGCCAATTATGTTAAACCCTAGTCGGTTTCTAACACGATATCGTACCGGAACAATAAATTCGCTTGGCGGTACGTCTTTGCCGGTAGGGTGGTAACTAGCCACGGCCGAAGCCTCCCACCAGACCAGACCAGAGAAAATTATAAAGATGTGGCGTTACCTCCTTGCTAGCTGGCAACGCACACAAGCTACGCGTTCGGAATTCGAACTAGCTTTTGGAACGTTTTTGGATTCGGAACGTCCTGCGCGCGAGAGCTGCGCTATAGCATCAGACGACACACCATTCTATTGCTGGACGTCCAGCGTAACGCTTCTTTTTATATAATCTATTGTATCCAATTAATACACATATAAACGTGGACCAAGCTTATTATTTCTACATAACATAGGCGGTCAACACCACCCTATATTGGTGACTCTATATTGCTGACCTCCTATATTGGTGACCCCAACGCAAGCAAAAGCACCGCCCGACGTAAGAAATACATACGGAAACTATTGCTGACGACGAAGTGCATTTCAGCCTACGAGCAAACAAGCAGCCGACGTGCAATTTTTAATTTGTTGCCCGGCTTTTAAAGTTATCTTTCCTGGACGTCGTCTCTATGCAAGGACCCTATGGAGGAGTAATGAAGGAATGACGCATTATATCCAGTGATATTGTGATATTTCGTCGATCAAGCATTCGAAATTATTTATTGCAAAAGGATAAACAACAACGTTGTAAATATTGGATGACATGTGACATTGCAAGAAGTTTGTTCAAAAAATGGAATACTCGTGAAAGATTTTTTTTTTATGGACGATAGTTTATTATTTTTATTTTTCAATAGGTTTTGTTTTCTGTTTTTGACAATGGTTGGGCTTTAGTATACTGGACGCGGCGGAGGGGGGAGGGAAGGGGAGGGGAGGGAGGGGGGGAGGGGGTGAACCCCCCCTGTAAGCCAAACTCGTCGAATCCTAATAGTTTCCGAGATATTAATTTTTTTAATTTCAAAATGTAGACGCCAGTTTTACTGAAATTCGGGCTTAGCTCTACTCAGTTAGGTGTCGAGTGCTTAGTAGTTAATGGGAGAAGCCAGGGGATACCCTCCCCCTCCCCCTCTCCTCCCCCTCCCCCCACATATACTAAATAACAACTGTACATTTTTTTTATTCCTTGTAGTAGCAAATGTAATAAAGTCTAATAACAATAATATTGTAGTAATATTATGACTTAACTATATTCACATATGTGTTTGCTTTAACAATTCTTTATTTACTTAAGTTCGGTTCGGTAACCCATAGGAACCTAAGTGCCCGGCCTGCGGCCGGGCACTACCTGTATATTTACGTTCAACCCTAACCTAACCTAGCCTCTTGACAAATATTTGTTTTTTACTTAGGTTCGGTGTATTAACCCCATACGAACCTAAGTGCCCGGCCTGCGGCCGGGCACTACCTGGATATTTATGTTCAACCCTAACCTAACCTAACCTTTTGACAATTTTTTTTTTAACTTAAGTTCGTAGTATTAGCCCTATAAATACCTAAGCGAGCACTTATTAAACTGCTCTGATTCCATCACAGCCTTCTATCACAACTGTAAGGATTTCTGGTGGTCGTCTTTATGGGAAGTTAAAAAAAATTGTGGGGGAGGGGGAGGGGGGGCGGATGCGGCCTAGGTAGGTTAGCCTAGTCTTACCTAATTCCCTCACACCATCTTTCACACAAACAAAACAAGTAGAGATTTGCATGAATTTCGGGAAAACTAACCTCAAAATGTCGAAATTTCAAAAATTAATTTCTCGAAAACTATTACGATTCGACGGAAAATATTTTGGCGTTATGTTTATTACATTAATACCTTTCTGTAAAAAAAAAATGAACTGTCTACTGCACGTCACATATACTTTCCAATAATCGATATAGACATTGTTTATGGTTTGAATACGATTATTAGCATTTTGTGATAGGTACTTTTTAAGTTCGGAACGGATTTTATTACGTACAACGAAACTTTAGTACGCCAACTATGAACTAAACGTCAATGAGTCTATAATCTATGGCAAATGTCGTAATAAATAGTGAAAAGTGTTGAAGAATTGCGAATTTTCAAAAAAATATTTCTCGAAAAGTATTAGGATTCGACGTAAAATATTTTAGTGCAAGGCTTACCACATGAAGATCTTTCTGTAAAAAAAATATGAACGTCCAACTCCGCGTCCAGTATACTAAAGCTGAGCCTTGACAATGACTGACAGACAACTCCAACATTGTAAACATTGTAATATTTTCCGTGTATTTTTCTTTTCATTTCAGCTTAATCATTTATTTCAGATTATCTATAGTGATAAATGTGGTAACGTTTTAGATTTTATAGAGCAGTTCGAATAGTGAGTTTCTTAAAGCCAAGTTAGCAAGCGCCACAGCAATTTTCAAAATTTTAGAAAACAAGAAGTAGCAGATTAAGGCTTTGTAAGTGCCTGATGGGTTTATCAGTCGTGCTCTTCTTTGCTCAGGGTATTCTTCGCGTCGGTTCTGCAAAGTGACGTCGCCGCATTACTCATTGCGCTGCTTGACGCCCCGTCGGACGCCTTCACGCCCAACGCTGTGTGACTCTTCCGACGTTCTTCCATGCCCATCGCTGCACGACTCAACCCGACCGACGCGACGCCCCTCATGCCCAAAGCTGCACGAGCTTTTGGAAACGGTCGCGCCCATTCGCTTCGTGATCTGACCGACGCCCCTTCCGCAACTAGCGATATGCTATGCGATTATCGACTGGCGATTTTTCGCGCTCAGCCTTATGCTACGCTGCTTCTGCACGTCTCGACGCCTTTTTCGTGCCCAACGCTGCACGAACCGTCCGACGTGGCTAGCTCGCCTCAGTCGCTTCGTCTTGGTCTTTGTTTCCTTTTTAGCCTATTTCCTAATTTTATTTTATTTTTCTCCCCTTTTTTTTTTCTCTCCGCAGGGGGGTGATGTGGCGTTACCTCCTTGCTAGCTGGCAACGCACACAAGCTACGCGTTCGGAATTCGAACTAGCTTTTGGAACGTTTTTGGATTCGGAACGTCCTGCGCGCGAGAGCTGCGCTATAGCATCAGACGACACACCATTCTATTGCTGGACGTCCAGCGCAACGCTTCTTTTTATATAATCTATTGTATCCAATTAATACACATATAAACGTGGACCAAGCTTATTATTTCTACATAACATAGGCGGTCAACACCACCCTATATTGGTGACTCTATATTGCTGACCTCCTATATTTATTATTTTCTTTTTTCTTCTCCCGTTCTTTTTCACTCTGCAGGGGGGTGATGTGGTGCTCCGCTAGCTGGCCTCTTTGCTTCGCACCGGCCAGTGCATACGTCTGCGAGCTATGTTCTGAAGTTCGAATATCGAATCGCTGATTGGCAGAAAGCAACGTCGAACGGCCGGAGGATTATTCACTCTACAGACGCGAACAAGCGTGGTCGTCTAGCCTCGCTGCTAGGCCCACCGTTCTTTTACCATTTATCTATACAATGTTGTTTTTCAATAAGACATTATTTTAATATACTATCGTGGTAGTTATTATCGAGTGTATCATTTCAACGCCTACACTTAGGAAGTGAATCCTAACTAGGTAGTTGGTTGTAGAGCGAGGAAATCCAATAACTCTCTACAAATGGTGACCCCGAGAAGAATATTTTCAATAAAAGGTCAGTCTATTTTCAAGTGACCTCAATAAAAGGTCACACTATTTTCAAGTGACATCAGAATAAGGTCAAAGCTCGCTTTTTGAGGACGTTTCATATCAAGCTAGAAGAAGAATAATCTTTGAAATTTAATAATAATCAGAAGAATACTTATTTAAACAAGAATATTATTGTGAAGCAACGTTGCCAAGGAGAAACATAAATTCATCGAAGAAGACTTCGAAATTATTTTCGAGTAAATAGAATGCTGTGACGGATCGATGGACATTTGACATCGCAGATTTTTTTTTTTTTTTCAAGATTCAAATATAAGAAGGAAGATTATAGTTCAAATTCAAATTTTGGAAGAGAAAATTTATAGACAATAGTGTCAATTGTTTTGAATTTGTTTTATAGGAACGTGACTATCTGACATTTTCAGATATTTTGTAAACAATAATTTATTTTCTTTCAGCGAATTAGTTTTTTAAATTTTAGGATCTTAAATATAAAATAATGGAGAAAATTAAAATTTTGGAAGACGAAAATGAGTCGCTTAAAAAAAAAATTAAGGAGCTGCTTGGATCAGCTATGCCATTAGTGGAAGAAAATAAGTCGCTACGGTCCAAGCTAGCGAGTACCGCATCTGACCCCATTGCAGATGCACCTAAAATTTGTAAGGTTTCAGCTAAACTTCCACCATTTTGGGTGGACCGACCTACAGTCTGGTTCGCTCAAGTCGAGGCGCAATTTGCAATTTCAGGTATCACGGTTGATCAAACAAAATTTGATCATGTTGTTGCACAATTGGATTCGCGTATAATAGGTGAGATTGAAGATGTTATCACTCAGCCTCCATCTACTGAGCGATATAAATTTTTAAAGAAGGAACTCATCCGTCGTCTCTCTGCGTCTGAAGAACAAAGAGTTAGACAATTAATAAGCGACGAGGCATTAGGTGATCGCAAACCATCACAATTTCTTCGCCACCTACTTTCTCTTGCAGGACATGCATTGCGCGATCAAAGTATTTTGCGTCAATTATGGATGCGTTGTTTACCGCAGCATCTTCAGGCAATTTTAGCCGCTCAGTCTGAGCTAAGCTTGGACAAAATTGCAGACCTAGCGGACAAAATTTTAGAGGTCTCTCCTGGCGTAACTACTCCCTCTACTTCAGTTGTGACTCCATCTCCATCTACTTCTACTTCTACTTTAGAAAAAACAGCTTGCTCATCCGATTCTAATGTAGCTACACTTTCAGGTCGCATTGATGAACTGACCAAACAAATAGCAGCGCTTACTAAGGATAGTAAGTTTTCTAACCGAAGCAGAAGCAGGTCCAGAAGACGTTTTAACAATCGTTTATTTTCACCCTCTCCTAACAACCGAAATAACGGTGGTGAGGTTTGTTGGTATCATCGTAGATTTGCATCGCGCGCGACAAAATGCACAAAGCCGTGTTCATTTGTGGATCCGGGAAACCGGCAAGGCAATCTGTAGAGGCGATGCCAGCTTGCCCGCAACGTAGTCGCCGATTATTTATTTCAGAAAGAAGATCTAAAATTCGTTTTTTAATAGATACTGGCTCTGATGTATCTTGTTATCCAGTTTCGTGGGTAGAACGGCACCCTAAAGTTGCCGATTATAGTATGCGCGCTGCAAACGGCAGCGTTATTAAAACGTATGGCTCAATTCTTTTAGGTTTAGATTTAGGATTACGCCGAGATTTTAGATGGCATTTTGTTATATGCGATGTTAGCACCGCCATTATTGGTGCAGATTTTTTAGCGCATTTTAATTTGTTACCAGATTGCAACACCAGCCGCCTGATTGACAACTCGACTGGACTCTCTAGTACGGCGTCAATCACGGTATGTGAGCAAGATAGCGTGAAGACAGTAAGTAGTGCAAACGATATTTTATCGGAATTTCCGGCCATTATTAGACCTCCAGGCCCAGTGCGCGAGATAAAACACAACACGGTGCATTTCATCAGAACTACTGATGGACCACCAGTATCTTCTCGCCCGCGCCGCCTAGGTCCGCAGAAGCTCGCCGTTGCAAAGAAAGAATTTGATAACATGCTAGCATGCGGTTCTGCTAGGCCTTCCGACAGCGCTTGGTCTTCCGCTTTACATTTAGCTCCAAAAGGTGACACTGACTGGCGTCCGTGCGGTGATTACCGCGCTTTGAATGCGCGAACGATACCAGATAGGTATCCCGTTCGTCACATCGGTGATTTTAATCAAAATTTGGTTAATTCAACGATCTTTAGTACGATTGATTTAGTTAAAGCATATCAACAGATTCCTGTCGCAAAAGAGGATATTTGTAAAACAGCAATTATAACCCCTTTTGGTCTTTTTGAATTTCCTTATATGGCTTTCGGGTTACGCAACGCTGGTCAAACATTCCAGCGGTTTATTGATGAAGTCGTACGTGGCTTGGATTTTTGTTTTGCTTATGTTGATGATATTTTAGTTTTTTCTAGGGACCCGCAGCAGCACGCCGAGCATTTACGTTTATTATTCATGCGCTTAGAGGAATACGGCGTGGTAATTAATGAGAAAAAATGCCATTTCAATGTTTCAGAAGTAAGGTTCCTCGGTTATAGGATTAGTGCTGCTGGTATCAGCCCGCCTATCGAACGGATCAAGGATTTACAGGACTTTCCCTTGCCAAAAACGGTTCAAGGAGTCCGACGTTTCCTTGGTATGGTAAATTTTTATCGGAGATTTCTTCCTCACATTGCACGTTATCAAGCGCCACTCATTGATGCTCTGTCAGCTATTCAAGGTAAAGGTGCAAAGCCATTTATTTGGTCACCTGATTTAGAGCGTAGTTTTGCAGCTTGTAAGGAAAGTTTAGCTAACGCAACCCTTTTAGCGCACCCTTTGCCTGACGCTCATCTAGGATTATTTACTGATGCGTCTTGTTCGCATGTAGGTGCCTGTCTGCAGCAAAAGGTAGGACAAGGTTGGCAGCCGATAGCATTTTTCAGTAAAAAGCTGACCGAAAAGCAGTCTACTTGGCCAGCTTATTATAGGGAATTATTAGCAGTCTATGAAAGTGTGCAGCATTTTAGGCACATTCTAGAGGCTCAACCTGCCACGATTTTTACTTATCATAAACCTTTGTTATATGTTTTCTCTCAAAAACGAGAAAAGCTTCCCCCTGTTCAGTTAAATCAAATTATTTTTATTTCACAGTATACTACAGATATTCAGCATGTCAAAGGGGCAGACAACCTCGTTGCAGATGCGTTCTCGCGAGTGGAGGGCATCTCAGCACAGGACCTCCTCGTGGAGCTTTCTCGTTCGCAGGCATCCGATGAGGAATTAAGGAAGCTGCGTGATTCAACTTCAATGAAGTTGGCACGCGTTCCGATTCCAGGCACAACAGTTAAACTAGTTTGTGACCTCTCTACTGGAAAACCCCGTCCATTTGTTACTCAGAATTTCCGAAGGAATATTTTTGACAGCTTTCATAATCTTAGTCATCCTGGCGTACGAGCTACTTCACGCTTGATAGCTGAACGTTTTGTATGGCCGTCTATGAGAAAGGATTGTCGCATGTGGACACGTGCTTGTCAGGGGTGTCAACTATCAAAAGTTACCCGCCATACAAGTTCACCTTTGTCTAGATTTTCAGATCCATCTAATCGTTTTTCTGTGATTCATATGGATATAGTAGGCCCATTACCTTACTCGTCTGGTTTCAAGTACTGTCTCACCGTCATCGATCGTTTTACACGATGGCCTGAGGTATTTCCAATGCCAGACATTACCGCCGAAACGTGCACAGCTACATTCGTTTCTGGCTGGTTAGCAAGGCTAGGGTGTCCTGAGGTCATTATTACCGACCAAGGGTCTCAATTTAACTCTCATTTGTTTTCTAAGATAGTGGAGTTGACCGGCGCGCAGCATCGCACGACAACTTCGTATCACCCGCAATGCAACGGTATGGTGGAGCGACTTCACCGCCAGCTGAAGGCGGCGATTATGTGTCACGCTAACCCGCAATGGACCGAGGTACTCCCACTTGTACTCCTGGGAATAAGGAGCGCCTGGAAGGAAGACCTCGGGACTTCTAGCGCAGAGCTTGTATATGGGGAATCACTGAGATTGCCAGGTGAATTTTTTAACCCTACTTTTAAGGATCGTCATATTGATCCAGCATATTTTATTGATAGACTTCGCACTCATATGGCGAATCTATCGCCAACTCCTGCAACTGCACATTGCAAAAAGTTTTTCTATATACCTAAAGATTTATCTTCCGCATCATTCGTGTATTTACGTCGAGGAACGATCAAGCTAGCGTTACAGCAGCCGTATACCGGTCCTTTCAAGGTGTTGGAGCGTGGTGAAAAGTCTTTTAGGATTGAAGTGAAAGGGAAACCAATCACAGTCTCTATTGACAGGTTGAAACCAGCTTACTTGTCACTTGATCCATCAGATGCAACAAGTACACCTCCAGTTTATACGCGTTCCGGACGTAGGGTGCGTTTTCCGTCGCATTTACAAACTTAATTTCTTTTTCTTCTCCCGTTCTTTTTCACTCTGCAGGGGGGTGATGTGGTGCTCCGCTAGCTGGCCTCTTTGCTTCGCACCGGCCAGTGCATACGTCTGCGAGCTATGTTCTGAAGTTCGAATATCGAATCGCTGATTGGCAGAAAGCAACGTCGAACGGCCGGAGATTATTATTATTCACTCTACAGACGCGAACTAGCGTGGTCGTCTAGCCTCGCTGCTAGGCCCACCGTTCTTTTACCATTTATCTATACAATGTTGTTTTTCAATAAGACATTATTTAAATATACTATCGTGGTAGTTATTATCGAGTGTATCATTTCAACGCCTACACTTAGGAAGTGAATCCTAACTAGGTAGTTGGTTGTAGAGCGAGGAAATCCAAATACTCCCTACAAATGGTGACCCCGAGAAGAATATTTTCAATAAAAGGTCAGTCTATTTTCAAGTGACCTCAATAAAAGGTCAAAGCTCGCTTTTTGAGGACGTTTCATATCAAGCTAGAAGAAGAATAATCTTTGAAATTTAATAGTAATCAGAAGAATACTTATTTAAACAAGAATATTATTGTGAAGCATCGTTGCCAAGGAGAAACATAAATTCATCGAAGAAGACTTCGAAAATATTTTCGAATAAATAGAATGCTGTGACGGATCGATGGACATTTGACATCGCAGATTTTATTTCTTTTTTTTCAAGATTCAAATATAAGAAGGAAGATTATAGTTCAAATTCAAATTTTGGAAGAGAAAATTTATAGACAATAGTGTCAATTGTTTTGAATTTGTTTTATAGGAACGTGACTATCTGACATTTTCAGATATTTTGTAAACAATAATTTATTTTCTTTCAGCGAATTAGTTTTTAAAAATTTTAGGATCTTAAATATAAAATAATGGAGAAAATTAAAATTTTGGAAGACGAAAATGAGTCGCTTAAAAAAAAAATTAAGGAGCTGCTTGGATCAGCTATGCCATTAGTGGAAGAAAATAAGTCGCTACGGTCCAAGCTAGCGAGTACCGCATCTGACCCCATTGCAGATGCACCTAAAATTTGTAAGGTTTCAGCTAAACTTCCACCATTTTGGGTGGACCGACCTACAGTCTGGTTCGCTCAAGTCGAGGCGCAATTTGCAATTTCAGGTATCACGGTTGATCAAACAAAATTATTAACTCTCACTCGTGCGATGCTGCGCGCCGGTCAACTCCACTATCTTAGAAAACAAATGAGAGTTAAATTGAGACCCTTGGTCGGTAATAATGACCTCAGGACACCCTAGCCTTGCTAACCAGCCAGAAACGAATGTAGCTGTGCACGTTTCGGCGGTAATGTCTGGCATTGGAAATACCTCAGGCCATCGTGTAAAACGATCGATGACGGTGAGACAGTACTTGAAACCAGACGAGTAAGGTAATGGGAAACCAATCACAGTCTCTATTGACAGGTTGAAACCAGCTTACTTGTCACTTGATCCATCAGATGCAACAAGTACAACTCCAGTTTATACGCGTTCCGGACGTAGGGTGCGTTTTCCGTCGCATTTACAAACTTAATTTCTTTTTCTTCTCCCGTTCTTTTTTACTCTGCAGGGGGGTGATGTGGTGCTCCGCTAGCTGGCCTCTTTGCTTCGCACCGGCCAGTGCATACGTCTGCGAGCTATGTTCTGAAGTTCGAATATCGAATCGCTGATTGGCAGAAAGCAACGTCGAACGGCCGGAGGATTATTCACTCTACAGACGCGAACAAGCGTGGTCGTCTAGCCTCGCTGCTAGGCCCACCGTTCTTTTACCATTTATCTGTACAATGTTGTTTTTCAATAAGACATTATTTTAATATACTATCGTGGTAGTTATTATCGAGTGTATCATTTCAACGCCTACACTTAGGAAGTGAATCCTAACTAGGTAGTTGGTTGTAGAGCGAGGAAATCCAATAACTCCCTACAAATGGTGACCCCGAGAAGAATATTTTCAATAAAAGTAATCAGAAGAATACTTATTTAAACAAGAATATTATTGTGAAGCATCGTTGCCAAGGAGAAACATAAATTCATCGAAGAAGACTTCGAAATTATTTTCGAATAAATAGAATGCTGTGACGGATCGATGGACATTTGACATCGCAGATTTTATTTCTTTTTTCAAGATTCAAATATAAGAAGGAAGATTCTAGTTCAAATTCAAATTTTGGAACGTTTTTGGACTCGGAACGTCCTGCGCGCGAGAGCTGCGCTATAGCATCAGACGACACACCATTCTTTTGCTGGACGTCCAGCGCAACGCTTCTTTGATATATTTCTATTGTACAGTTTTATATAATCTATTGTATCCAATTAATACACATATAAACGTGGACCAAGCTTATTATTTCCACATAACATAGGCGGTCAACACCACCCTATATTGGTGACTCTATATTACTGACCCCTATATTGGTGACCCCGACGTGATCTACAACCGCCGCCGACGTGACCCCCGACGTAAGAAATACGTACGGAAACTATCATCGCTGACGACGAAGTGCATTTCAGCATACGAGCAAACAAGCAGCCGACGTGCAAGTTTTAATTTTTTGCCCGGCTTTTAAAGTTATCTTTCCTGGACGTCGTCTTTATGCAAGGACCCTATGGAGAAGTAATATGAAGAATTACGCATTATATCCAATGATATTGTGATATTTCGTCGATCAAGCATTCGAGATTATTTATTGCAAAAGGATAAACAACAACGTTGTAAATATTGGATGACATGTGACATTGCAAGAAAATTGTTCAAAGAAATTGAATACTCGTGAAAGATTTTTTTTTATGGACGATAGTTTTTTATTTTTATTTTTCAATAGGTTTTGTTTTCTGTTTTTGACAATGACTGACAGACAACTCCAACATTGTAAACATTGTAAACATTGTAATATTTTCCGTGTATTTTTTTCTTTTCATTTCAGCTTAATCGTTTATTTCAGATTAGCTATGGTGATAAATGTGGTAACGTTTTAGATTTTATACAGCAGTTCGAATAGTGAGTTTCTTAAAGGCAAGTTAGCAAGCGCCACAGCGATTTTCAAAATTTTAGAAAACAAGAAGAAGCAGATTAAGGCTTTGTAAGCTCCTGATGGGTTTATCAGTCGTGCTCTTCTTTGCTCAGGGTATTCTTCGCGTCGGTTCTGCAAAGTGACGTCGCCGCATTACTCATTGCGCTGCTTGACGCCCCGTCGGACGCCTTCACGCCCAACGCTGTGTGACTCTTCCGACGTTCTTCCGTGCCCATCGCTGCACGACTCAACCTGACCGACGCGACGCCCCTCGTGCCCAACGCTGCACGAGCTTTTGGAAACGATCGCGCCCATACGCTTCGTGATCTGACCGACGCCCCTTCCGCAACTAGCGATATGCTATGCGATTATCGACTGGCGATTTTTCGCGCTCAGCCTTATGCTGCGCTGCTTCTGCACGTCTCGACGCCTTTTCGTGCCCAACGCTGCACGAACCGTCCGACGTGGCTAGCTCGCCTCAGTCGCTTCGTCATGGTCTTTGTTTCCTTTTTAGCCTATTTCCTAATTTTATTTTATTTTTCTCCCCTTGTTTTCTTTTCTCTCCGCAGGGGGGTGATGTGGCGTTACCTCCTTGCTAGCTGGCAACGCACACAAGCTACGCGTTCGGAATTCGAACTAGCTTTTGGAACGTTTTTGGACTCGGAACGTCCTGCGCGCGAGAGCTGCGCTATAGCATCAGACGACACACCATTCTATTGCTGGACGTCCAGCACAACGCTTCCTTTGATATATTTCTATTGTACAGTTTTATATAATCTATTGTATCCAATTAATACACATATAAACGTGGACCAAGCTTATTATTTCCACATAACATAGGCGGTCAACACCACCCTATATTGGTGACTCTATATTACTGACCCCTATAAATTCTCAAATTGACCCGGCCGGAAATCGAACCCGGGACCTCCCACGTTAAGGCAACAGCACTCAACACTGTGCCAGGGAGGTCGTCAACACTATAGGTCTACAAATCTATCGCCTATAATATGAAATATCTATCAATCCGGCTAGCCGTATTGTAATTCGGCGTAAGTATTCTAAAATCCGGCTGCATCCTGCAACATATTTAAGATTAATAACAATGTTTTATTGTTTCAGGTTCTAATAGTAGCCGCGGCTGCTTGGCTGGCATACAGATCCAAATTCGAGGAAGTTGAACTTGAGCGATAAATCTTAATTCCTAATTCTTAGGTTTATAATAATTTAGTAGGTATTTGTTTGGAAGCCAAATTATTAAAAAGGATTATATTTGCTTTTTTATCCTTTTAATATGAGACAATTACAAATGATTTCTAAACTTGAGCTCGTTTTTTATGCCTTTACCTTTGTTCCAATGTGACGTGTGTATAGGGGGCACACAGCATAATATTATATTACCATCGCTTAATTAAAAGGCGTATTGTTTAATGTTTTAATATTGTTGACATTAGTGTAGTAGAATAATTAATATAACCCTTATTTTAGGGATATCAAGGCAAGGCAGGTGACATAAAACAGTCATTTTGAAATAATACTGTTTTAGGTGATGGTAGTTAACCCCTGCCACAGCGATGCTCGATAGTACCGAGTACAGACAGAAAATAATACTGTTTTCTGTTTTGTACCACGATAACGATTAGTGTATAATATTAATAGTGTTTTCTACATAGAATTTGAAATAATGATTTTCGGACTCTTTTTATAAATCAGCTATAAGTTGGTACTTATAGAGTCTACATATATATTTGGATGATCCAACTTATAGCTGATTTATAATATGCTCCGAAAAGTTAGAACAGCGTGATCGAGGATCGAACCGCCGACCACCTCAATAAGAGGCCGACGCGACGACGTCTGAACCACTAGGCTATCACTTTTTACTTTTTAGGGTTCCGTAACACTTATAGTTTCGCCATGTCCGTGCGTCCCGTCCGTCCGCGGCGTAACGTAACATATAAAAAAACAGATACGCGCCGAATTGAGAACCTCCTCCTTTTTGGTCATCTATTAAAAATGCCCGCATTTAAGTATTGTGACGGGTACACGTCTCGTACGGTACGGAACCCTATAGCGTATGGCCCGAGACGCATTTGGCCTTTTTATTAATATTTTGGGTACATACTCAATGTAGGAATATTGAAGTCTACAATCATCGAACGATCTCAAACGACTAGAAGTCAAGCCGTATGCAAGAGCGTCTAGAGATAAATCAGCTTGTTTTCCTTATCAAGATTACAAGAGTGATAAAAATACCGCGGCGAAAACTACATAGCTGGTTAATCGTCACGTGGAAGTCGCCATAGCTCAGCGAACAGCCAAGATGCTGGCTAAAATATTCACTACGGTCAAATACACGTTAGTTTCTGTAAATTTTCTGTTCTTGGTAAGTGTTTAATGTGTTTTAAAACAGTTATTATGTGCGTTTGTGAAAACATCATAACATTGAGAAAAACAAGATAAGTATAATATGTTATTATGATTCTGTATCTATGTCTATTGTCTAGTCTTTGTCAATAGTACAAAGTGGATAGGTCCTGCCTATGTCGTTTTCATACTGACAAACCATCGCGACATACCTATTATGAAACTAGTTAAGTAATTTTCAGTTGTAAATTATTTTTTGCAAATTCAAAAATTTAATAAGTACTAGATAATGATACTACGCGTGGGATTAGGTATTCAAATTCCCGGGGGAAATCTTTGATTTTCTTCGATAACAGAATACCTACTTTTTAGGGTTCCGTACCCAAAGGGTAAAAACGGGACCCTATTACTAAGACTCCGCTGTCTGTCTGTCTGTCTGTCTGTCTGTCTCCAGGCTGTATCTCATAGACCGTGATAGCTAGAAAGCTGAAATTTTCACAAAGATGTATTTCCGTTGCCGCTATAACAACAAATACTAAAAATTAAAAAAAAAAAATATATATTAAGGGGGGTCCCCATACAATAAACGTGTTTTTTTCGTATTTTTTTGCTCAATATTAAAAACGGTAACAGGTAGACGGTTTAAATTTTCACAGAATATTAACTTGTATATTACCTTTCAAAATAAATAATTAAATATCAATAAAGTAAATATTAAAGGGGGGCTCCCATACAACAAACGTAATTTTTTGATATTAACAGTAAACCTCTACAAACAAAGTTAGTTTTGCGGTTCATTAACAAAGGTAATTATACCTACTTCTTGAGTACGGAACTCGGTGCGCGAGTCCGACTCGCACTTGGCCGGTTTTTTATTTGATAATTATTACTTTCCTTTGAAAGTCATTCGCCAGGTTCTCAACAGTACTATAATTCTCGTGACAAATCCACGAACAAAATCAGTTTAAATCATGGACCGTGAAAGCGTAGCAGACAGACAGACAAACTTTCGCTTTTATAATATTAGAATGGATAGTATGGATTAGTGTAGATGCTCAGGGTAGTAGGTATGTAATACTAAGTACCTATTATTGAAGTTAAGACTGATGATGATCGATATTCTACTGACATTTCAGATAACAGGTGTCATCATACTGTCCGTGGGTAGTTCAGTGCAGTCCGCGTACAATGGCTACCACGAGTTCCTCTCGGATAGGTTCTTCTCTCTCCCCGCCTTCTGCATCGCCACCGGAGTCATCATATTCCTGATCTCGTTCGCCGGCTTCTATGGCGCCTTTATGGAGAACTACTACATTATCATGGCGGTAAGTTATCTTCTACGAAACGGTGTAAAATGTACGTTTAAGAAATTAAATATCACTTGCTTCAAAGTTCAAGCAGTGAAGGAAAAAGGAAGCCTACATGCCTGAGAGTTCTTCATAATGCACTCGAAGGTGTGTGAAGTCAGCCAATTCGTTCCTTCTCTTTCCGAGAAGAGACTTGACCTTCGTAATGAGCCGGCAATGGGTTAAAACCTAGATTTATACTTACTGAAATGATGAAGTAATCTTCTATCATATATTCATCGTAGTCAGCCTCCTCTTATTCCATTCAATTCCATCAGCCTGTATGCGTCATAAGAAAAAAGACATGACCTGTCACTTTTTTCGAAATTGAGTCGATAGCAGTAAAGGAAGACCATTATTTTTAAAATTCGCTTAACAAAGCAAATCTCTGGACATAAAGAGCGCTTTAAAAAACACGGTCGGAGGACTTTCGACCGTGTTTTGTGAGCGTGCGGGTCGGATCGTCCGCTCCGTTGGAGCAAGGGGTTACGGAAGGCAGAGGTATTCCTCATCCACTAGCTCCAGCGCCATCGTCCTCATCGGCGGTTGGTTCTGCGACAGACAGATATAATCTGCCCACTTCAGCTTCATTTGAGCTATGTCCGACCGCCTTGTTCTTCTCGTACGCTCGTTGCTCATGAGGCAGTACTGAAAGTTAAATATAAAGTATAAAGACTTTATGGTCGACTTTATAGATTAAAATATAATTACTACTAGCTGATGCCCGCGACTTCGTACGCGTGGATT
Organism: Erebia epiphron; assembly: GCA_963932025.1. Lineage (NCBI taxonomy): Eukaryota > Metazoa > Arthropoda > Insecta > Lepidoptera > Nymphalidae > Erebia > Erebia epiphron. The sequence goes on from OZ009948.1 coordinate 26,328,408, forward strand.
GAGGTTTTTTGGTTCCCGCGGGAACTCTTTCATTTTCCGGGATAAAAAGTAGCCTATGTGCTATTCCAGACTATTATCTATCTCTGTGCCAAATTTCAGCCAGATCCGTTAAGCTGTTGGGGCGTGATTGAGTAACATCCATACATCCATCCATCCATACATCCATCCAAACTTTCGCATTTATAATATTTATTTGATAACGACTACTAGGGACAAGTTATTTTAAATAACTTTTAGCTGCTTCGTACCTACTTCGTAGTAGCTAAAAGCATCGACGTACCTACAAATGCTAAACTGTGGCATATACAAAATTAGACTATACTAATAACCCTTTTATTGTTTCGACGTCGACTGCGGCCTATTTTCGCAATAAAATGTTAGTTGCAGTAACCTAAACTATTTTAAAACTCATAATTGTAAGCATCATTTACTGTCTCAACCCATCGCCGCGCCGTCCGGGCTGGGTCTTCTCTCAGAATGAGAAAGGTTAATAGCAGTGACGGAAATCACTTTACGAGTAAATCATCAATCAAATATTATAAATGCGAAAGTTTGGATGGATGGATGTATGGATGGATGTTTGTTATTCAATCACGCCCCAACGGCTGAACGGATCTGGATGAAATTTGGCACAGAGATAGATTATAGTCTGGAATAGCACATAGGCACACCCGGAAACTTAAATAGTTACCGCGGGAACCACAAAACCTCGATCCACGCGTACGAAGTCGCCGGCATCAGCTAGTCTAAATATATATAAAAGTAAAAGCTTTGACTGACTGACTGGTTGATCTATCAACGCACTGCTCAAACCACTGTACGGAGCGGGCTGAAATTTGGCATGCGGGTGTAGCTATTACGACGTATAGTACCTAGGCATCCGCTTATAAAGGATTTTTCAAAATTCACCCTCTAAAGGGGTAAAATAGGGGTTTGAAAGTTTAGTTGAAGGAGTAGTGTAGTTTATGCAGACGAAGTCGCGGGCAAAAGCTAGTAGTTATTATAAATAAATAAATAAAGTGTATAATACTATAATAGTGTCTTAGCTTATAATTTACGGTTTTCCAGTTCGTGGGTTCAATGGTGCTGATGTTCATATTCCAACTGGCGGCGTGCATCGGCGGGTATGTGCTGCGTGGAAACACAGTGGCGCTGGTGCAGCAACAACTGCAGAGCTCTATGCAGTTGTACGACCCGCAGAAGAACTTCGCCGTCACTGTACTGTGGGATGAGGTGCAAAGAGACGTGAGTTAAATAGCGAATGTTTTGTATGAGGTTGCGGGCGCGCAGCGCATAATAAGTCAGTGAATGAATGAAATGAAGGGCGTTAGTGCAAGTCGATGGATGGATGACCATCTCCGGACATCAGATCAAGGGCGGATCCAGGGGGGGGGTCATGGGGGTCATGACCCCCCCCCCCCCCCTGGGCTGGGTCCAGGTCCTAGGTGAACCACTAAGTAAAATTGTTAAACATACTGATTTTATAGATTTTTTATAGATTTTATTTAAGTACTTTCAATATTTAATCAAATCAAATATCAAATCAAATCAAATAATCAAATAAATATTATAAATGCGAAAGTTTGGATGGATGTCTGGATGGATGTATGGATGTTTGTTACTCAATCACGCCCCAACAGCTGAACGGATCTGGCTGAAATTTGGCACAGAGATAGATTATAGTCTGGAATAGCACATAGGCGATACTTTTTATCCCGGAAAATTGAAGAGTTCCCGCGGGAACCTTTAAATTGCGATATTGAGATGTTTCCTAATGTAAGAAAATTTTTATGTATTAAGGCTACACTACCTGTTAGTGTAGCGACAGCGGAAAGATCGTTCTCTACGTTACGAAAAATCAAATCGTGGCTAAGCGCTTCCATGGTTGAAGAACGTCTAACCACTCTAACCGGACTGGCACTTCTCCACGTCCATAAAAACGTACCCATTGAAGTAGATGAAGTGATAACGCGTTTGGGAGAAGACGTAAAAGAAAAATTGATTTTGTCATTTAAATATACTTGTATCTATTATAATCAAAATTAAATTATAAGTTCTTGTGTCTTAACCACGACTATGTGACCCCCCCCCTGGCGCCAAAGCTGGATCCGCCCTTGCATCAGATTTGGACTTTTTGGTTTCCACCGGTGGTTTGACGTACCCTCCGAGACGTGGAGGATATGATAATGCTAAATATTCCAATTCAGTAACCAATCCAGTTAAAGCTGTTTGACGTTAGAGCAACAAGAGTAATAGACTAAGGCAAACTTGCACAAGGGTTTTTAAATTGATTTAGTTAAATATTCTAATGCAGTCCCTTTTTGGCAACTACAATATGCATTCGCCAAAAAGGGACAGCATTACAAAATTTAACTGAATCAATTTAAATGTCCTTGTGCAAGCGGCCCTAAGAGAATATAGCTGCACTTTTGGTAACTATCGCCAGGAAGGCTGTTTGAGTATTAGGTGGGTTTAGGGTTCTCCACTGATGACGATAGTGAAAGTCTGCCCGCATGCTGATGGGTCTTTCACAAGATATGGCCATGGATTCTAATTCACCAATGTCTGACAAAGATTCTATATATTTTAGTAGCGCTGTGGCATGCTTCAACGTCGCACTGCGTTGTTCTGGCGTGAAACTGCTTTTTCCGACTTGCGATCAATGCTCTCAAAACATAAATATCTACCTATCATTTCTTTTACTGTTTTCATTTCCAGTTCAACTGCTGTGGGGTGATCGATTCACGCGACTGGTTGACGCCCCTCGGCACCAACGACTCGCAAGGGGTGCCGGTAAGCTGCTGCGCGCACGTTTGGGGTGCAGTCAACACGTTCACGTGCAACACTACAATCGCCTTCGATATCGGTTGCGCGGAAGCTTTTGGCAGCTGGGTGCAGCAACACGTAGCCGCTATCGGCATATCGGGAGTCGTCTTAGTTTTATTGCAGGTAACTATGTTGCCTCGACGTCTTCTACTGGCGAGTTTCATGACACAAAGCGTACTGGTCAGCTTCCGGCACTTGTGGGGCGTAGAAGTTTGCAGATTTTAAAGACCTGTTGAAAGAAAGTAACCGCATTCCTAAGCATTGCTGGAGCGATACAAATCCAAGCTCTATTATCATTTACAAATTATTCTTCAACAGAATTGTGTTTTCAGGAGCTTACTTTACTTTAATGGTTTTTTCACACCACTCGCTCAACAACGCCTTATTACATGGCCTGTTATCTAAGGTTAAAGTAAGACATTAAATCCCTAGGGTTATAATGTTGTACTGAAATCCATTATTCCCTAGGGTTATAATGTGATTTGAATATAGAATCATCGCGCATCTGAAGCAAGATCTGAAGGAAATTCTATTCATTCCAAAGAGGTTTTATTCATAATTCTTATTGCCATATCCATAAAGTCTAATTTCGGTAAACATAATGTGTTCTCAGCAGCCGCGGCCAACTCGATTTTCGAAAACCAAAGCCGTGGCCCACTAGATTCGCACTGACGAAATTTGTTTTTCAAATCGAGTAGGCCACGCCAGCTGAAAGAAGTGGTTGTATCGCGAGGTGTGAAAAGTAGAGTATTCACCGTAGGGGTAATGCTGTATTAATCTTGGGCGCCCCTAATTCCCGCGCTACTCTCAGGATTCTAGATGCAACACCCTCGCTACGCTCGGGAGTTACTCTAAAATCCCTCGTTCCGCTTGGGATTTATCCCGGCGCCCGTGACATAATACATCGCATTACCCCCGTGGTGAATAATCTACTATTTTTAACTTGTGTAAAGGCAAGCCTAAAATAGATTGCGGAATTTCGTTATAAAAGATTTCGCTCTTTCCCACCACTGACATTTGGACTTTCTTGAGGCAGAGCGAAGGAGTCACGATTTTATTGGGTTTCTCGTTTGCCTATTGTGCAGATCGCTGATTTTTGTGGATGCAAGCTATCTCGGTACAAAATTTCACAAAATAAAGGTTAAGAGACGATGAGCCCTGAAAAGGGGACCGATTGACACACTTTCTATGGATTAGTATGGATTTGTAAGCAATGTTTTATTGTTTCAGGCTTTGGCAGTAGGAGGTGCGGTTTGGCTAGCGAATATAACGAGGCAAGAGCGGGAGTTTCCATAATCAAATATAGTCATAGTTAGTTGTAATTAAAATAACTTATTTCTGTTAATTGATATAAAATAAAAATGTATCTATATGTTATGTTATATAATAAAATAACTTGCTGTTTTATTGTAGTTAATGGAAGTCCCATTAAGTAAGTAAAAATCATCTTGAAAAGGTTTAAAACAAACCTGACTACAGACTATATTATTTAAATCATACAAAGATCACTATGGTCGATGAATTCATATAATATCATATTCATCATCATCATCATCACTACAGCCTATTAACGTCCCACTGCTGGGCACAGGCCTCCACTCTCATAGGAGAGCGGGAATTAGAGCTTAGACCCACCACGCTGCTCCAATGCGGGTTGGCGGGCTTTAACGACTATTATCATGTTACTGATAATAACCGGGACCGACGGCTTAACGTGCTCTCCGAGGCACGGGGGTGAAACACCGCCAACTTCCAACTCCGGGCTGGCACTGGGAATTTCTTAATTGAAAAACCGAATACCTAACTTTTATGCCCGACCGGGAATCGAACCCAGGACCTCGTGATCCGTAGTCGACTATGCTAACCACTAGACCAACGAGGCAGTATCATATTCATATTATATGAATTCTGGTCGAAACTATGGAACTGGCTTTTTGTATAGAAAACTTTAAACGCATTTTTCACAATTTTAGCATAAAAATAGTATAATTATTATGTTAATGGTTAGATTATGCCTTGAGTTCTCAATCATCGATCTCATTTCTCAAGCGAGCAGCTGGGAGCTGCTGGAAGCATGCGGTAAAAGATGGTGTCTTTTAAATATCCATGCAATAGACCTTCGTCCATCAGCACAGACCATACAATTACTACTCGGTGTCCATCAGTATGTCTATTGGTTGTAACGAAAACGAACGTGTTGCAATATCGGCTTAAAAACTCATTAGTTTTATTGCAAGTATTAAAAACCGGCCAAGTGCGAGTCGGACTCGCGCACCGAGGGTTCCGTACAAACCTGTAGTAAGTTTTAAATTATTAAAAATATTTTTATTTAAAAAATTTGAGTTGATTGAATGAAAGGTAAATTGCGGTTTACGATTTATGACGTATTAAAAAAAAAACTACTTACTAGATCTCGTTCAAACCAATTTTCGGTGGAAGTTTGCATGGTAATGTACATCATATTATGTTTTTTTTAGTTTTATCATTCTCTTATTTTAGAAGTTACAGGGGGGGGGGGGGACACACATTTTACCACTTTGGAAGTGTCTCTCGCGCAAACTATTCAGTTTAGAAAAAAATGATACTACAACCCTCAATATCATTTTTGAAGACCTATCCATAGATACCCCACACGTATGGGTTAGATGAAAAAAAAAAATTTGAGTTTCAGTTCTAAGTATGGGGAACCCCCAAAATTTATTATTTTTTTTCTATTTTTGTAAGAAAATCTTAATGCGGTTCACAGAATACATCTACTTACCAAGTTTCAACAGTATAGTTCTTATAGTTTCGGAAAAAAGTGGCTGTGACATACGGACGGACAGACAGACAGACAGACAGACATGACGAATCTATAAGGGTTCCGTTTTAGCCAATTTTGGCTACGGAACCCTAAAAATCATTGAATACTGATGCACCGACAGATACAAACACAATATAACAGCTAAACACTTACCCTCGAACAGTGTACCTGAAAGGGTCCATGAACACTTTTGGTGGTTTGGTATTTCAAAGAATTTTTAGGTTAATTCTGAATTAAAGGTATGCTCACTAAAATTATTAAATTACATTTAAGCACCTTTAAATGAGGCGAGTAAAGTCACGAACTTAAAGCACGCAAGGGGGGTTACTACCATCGCATACAGCAGTAAGTATTATTAATTTGTCCCTTATTATAAGGATTATAATTCTCAAACACGAATTTCAACAACATTCAAACAATATAGCGACGGTAGTCTGCCCCAAGGCCGAGCCATGAAAAATGAACTAATACAACGTGACGCTATGTTTACCATCGTACTTCCATACGATGCCTACTAATTGGCTAAAGAAAAATCGAGTTAGGTATTTTTCATGCTACAGTCATACAATATCATCGACGCGCGCCATACCTATCAGGCTACTGCCTTATCACTCGTTGATAACCACCTGAAAACCTCTGTGAAGTTTCAGTGTATTGTTAACTGTCAATGTGCAAAGGTGTTTAACTGCTTATAATATAATTAAACTTTCTGCTTTAAAATGGCGCAGAACAATCTGGAAGTTGGTATGCGGTGCATAAAATACATGTTACTGTGTGTTACGGCCATTTTTGTGGTGAGTTGAATTACTTATTTGAATTGCGACTTATTTTTATATCATCTTATCTACTGTGATGTGGCATATCTTTGCGTGTACCTAGGTACCTAGGTACCTAGGTACCTGAGTGGATTACAATAACCTACATTGTTTAAATATACTTAGGTACAACAGTATTTTAATGGCGTAAGATAACATAACGAATTTTTTATTAAGTACACGTCATAATCATACTAATATTATAAATGCGAAAGTCACTTTGTTTGTTGGTTTGTTGGTTTGTTGGTTTGTTGGTTTGTTGGTTTGTTGGTTTGTCCTTCAATCACGCCGCAACGGAGCAACGGATTGACGTGATTTTTGGCATGGGTATAGTTGAGGACCTGGAGAGTGACATAGGCTACTTCCCGGAAAATTAAGGAGTTCCCGCGGGAATAACAAAAAACTTAAACCACGCGGACGAAGTCGCGGGCATCAGCTAGTGTTTTATAATTTATAGTAAGTACATAAGTACCTATGTATACTAAACTAGATGATGGCCGCGACTTTGCGACCGCGTGGATTAAGTTATTTTTATTCCAGCGGGTACTCCTTAATTTTCCGAGATAAAATGTCCTTCCCCGGAATGCCACCAATTTCTATACCAAATTTCATCAAAATCGGTTGAAAAGATAGATCTAAATACCTTCAATCAATTATGATGTAGGTAGATTGCATCAATTAGTAGACCTACTTATCATAAAGATGCAATTAAGGTATACATACCTATACATAGTACCAACTTTTTGTCGTACGACACGTCGGTTATCTATCCCATCGCCAACGGGAAAATTTAATTTAAATAAGCATAAATGCCCTTTTAGCTATGGCTGTGTTTGGTTCTATTGTCTGAAGGTCTTCATGTGCCTATTATATAAAATGCAACCTCTACTGTCAAGCCGTACCTAAGTAGATAATTAGTATAGTTATGTTAATTTTATCATGATACTGGCATAGCAGTGTGAATTTTCCAGGTTTAAAGCGCCTAATCAGGTGGAGAGTAGCTAGTCTTTATTTGACGACTGCGCAAAAAATGAGTATATTGTTTTCAGGGTTCATGTATGTATGTATATGAGTTTCTTTATTCCACCATAGCTTCTAAATGCCTTAACAGATTTGGATGTATGCATTAACTATTGCCACAATCTCAATTAATGGTTGTATTATAGTTATGGTATTATGGATGCAACAAATTGTTTGGCCAATCAAACTTTGATTGGCCAACACAATTTGATTTGATTATCAAAGGTGATTGCGATCGTCAAACGATAAACTGTAGCTGTCATTTGACCAGACCACTACATACTGACATACACTAGGTGGATAAGCAACATTCAGACGATCTTAATTGACATCCGCTAGAATAATGTTCAAGTATTGTCTAAGACTAGGACAAATTGAATGTCAACATTGAGTATCGTTAAATATAATAAAAATTCTTTCCAAAAAACCGACTTCCACTGTAAAGTACAAAATAATTTTGATTTCTACCCAACGACCTCATATTTTTACATAGACGGGCCCTGTGAAACAAAGAATGTGGACCTATTTTACTAACGCCATCTAGTCTGAAGAGCGGGACAGCGCTATGGCGGGGACAAGGACAGTGCTATACAGGTTAGGAGCGAGCTCTAAAGGTTGGACGCCCAATTTTTTTCTATGAAAGGGCCCATCTGGTACCTACGTACATATCGATGTTTCTACCCACTATGTTGAAGTTGGGCGGGTACATAACAAGGATAAGCAAAGTTGACGCATCAGACTCGCCCGACTTCAACATACGAAGTGGCTAGAAATCAAAATTATTTTGTACCTACTTTACAGTGGCGTTGGAAGAATTGAGAACCTCCTCCTTTTTTGGAAGACGGTTAAAAATAAAAATCGCCAAAACTGAGATATAACGTTCTTCCTAGCAGGTGTCGATATACTTACTAAGTATGTACTAACTTTTTTTCATCAAATGTGTAGTGGATACCTACCTCTATAATTTTTTCATCCCACCATCTCGGAAAGAGTATTTTTACGCTTCGATATCTGAATGCAAAAGCCGTTATTATCCTCTTGAGGATAAAGTAAATTGAATTTAGAACATCGTGTGCACGTTAGTAAATATCACTCGTCTATGAAGTTTGTGAATTCAAAACATCATTAAAACCTATTTACTTCTACCTCTATGGTGCCGAATTTCCATACAACCGTTTTTAATTTGTTAAAAACTCACACTCGTAACCTTCTTGGTGTACTTTTTTAATTTGCTTTGCGCGCACCATTTGTTTCACGTCATATTGTTTAAAATTAAAACCTTCGATTAAAAACAAGAAAATTGAAAATAAGTGAAAAACCTAAAATGAGTGATTTTAGTGACGAAGAAGTTAATTTGACGCCAACAGAATTGACTGAAACTGTTAAAAATGCGGAAATGAGCTTTCTCGCTCAACAATCACGCGAGAAGTATTTCATTTCCTCGCTGAGGTGGGATGAAAAGTTACGTGTTGCACTCGAGTTGAAAAGATTTTTCACCTCGTGCTCTTTTGATTCCCTCGCTGACGCTCATGATTCTAATTTTTGAATCCTTCGCTTGTGCGGGGTTCAAAATTGAGCACGCGGTTAAAAAACAACTTTTCACTCTTGTATAACAAATAACTATTAATGTCCACGAGCGCCGTAATAAATAATCGGTGTGTTCCGGGTCTAAAATGTTAACCTATCAAATACATGATAATAAAGACTTTACAAAAGTGACTCATATAGAAAACAAATGCCTTTATTCATTAAATCCTGACATCACTGATATGGTACTTTACCTTAAGGTCGCGTTCACTTTGCATGCTTTTTTGTACGAATATCGGTCCTGCGAACACGTACGAAAAGAACCGTTCGAGTACTATATGGAAGAGCTCACACTGGACGCGAGTTAGTCGTACGTTAACACATGTTCCGTTCCGACTTACGACGACGTCCGAAATCAATCCGAACTTGTCGGGATTTTTAATACACTTTCGTAGGTAGAACATTAAAAAAAATTGTTAAATTGGTTTACTGATTTTCATAATGGGTATTGCGTACATAAATATAAAACAGTATGGGGTCATTATTGACATATGATGAGAAGTTCACCGAATTCGTCTCTTAAATATATGTCACGCACGCAGTCTCCGAGTAAGAAGATAATCTTGAAGAAGCAGATTAGGTATTCATCACGAACCAAAAAGCAAATTGGCCGAATTGCTGATTCCGATTGGCTGAATTTATGGTATTCTTGCTGCGTCAATGGATTTTGTCCAATAGCGGAAGAGTGTTAACCAATAAGAGGTGATTGCGACGTATCAATGATTGATGCAAAAGATACGCGGTCGCCCTGCTGGACACTGCCTATTTGACGTAGAAAAACGTATTCTGTGTGTGCATTCAATTTGTACGACGAGAGGCCCGATTGCTATAATTTGACAGCTTTAAACGTATTAACTGCCTCGTTGGTCTAGTGGTTAGCATAGTCGACTGCGGATCACGAGGTCCTGGGTTCGATTCCCGGTCGGGCATAAAAGTTAGGTATTGGGTTTTTCAATTAAGAAATTCTCAGTGCCAGTCCGCAGTTGGAAGTTGGCGGTGTTTCACCCCCGTGCCTCGGAGAGCACGTTAAGCCGTCGGTCCCGGTTATTATCACTAACATGATAATAATCGTTAAAGCCCGCCAACCCGCATTGGAGCAGCGTGGTGGGTCTAAGCTCTAATTCCCGCTCTCCTATGAGAGTGGAGGCCTGTGCCCAGCAGTGGGACGTTAATAGGCTGTAGTGATGATGATGATGATGATGAAACGTATTAAGTACTCGAACTCCATATACATATACAGGTCGAATTATACGTTTGACAAACGATTACGATTACCATTTCCTTACACAATCGGGGGGCTGTATTTGTACGATTACATTTGAGCAAATTCGTATCCAAAGTGAGCGCAGCCTTATAAGTTATTTTTCCTTTTTGATATCAGTAGATATATATAGGAACTATATGTATACATAAAAGATAATAGAGCTAACAAGTTTATTGATAGAAAATATGTGTTCGATTAATTTCTTGAATAGACTAGCTTTTGCCTGCGACTTCGTCCGCGTGTAATAAGTTTTTTTTGCACGGAAATACCTTAATTTGCCGCCTAGGTCACTCTCCAGGTCGTCAACTATACGCACGCAAAATCAAGTCGATCCGTTGCACTTGTGCGGCGTGATTGAAGGACAAACCAACAAACAAATACAATTTTGAATTTGTAATAACTATAATAGCTGCAAAGTGCAAAGTGCAACGTGACTGGAAAAAAAAAACCACCGCCGCCGAAAATAAACGAGTTCCCGTAGCATTTTAATAACCTAAAACCGCGTGGGATTATCATCGCGGACATATTACATTCCCAAATTGAACCTGTGCGGCCGGGGATCAAACCCGGGACATCCGTACGTTAAGATAACAGCGCTCAACACTGCGCCACGGAGGTCGTTAACGTGTATAAAACGTATGAAACACTCACGCTACACGTTTCTAAGCGCAGGCGAGCAAAATCAATAACGATACGTAGGTACGCCACTACAGCGGCATTATAACCACAGGTGGCCTGCCCTTGTAGCCACCGCCAAGGTCGTGGTTAACCCCTGCTACCACTCAAATGACCTAGCATGCTATTTGATATACACGCATATTTAGGTAGACACCGTCATTAAAATAAAGTAGAGCTGGGCAATCGACAAATTTAATATTGCAAGTTTTTTAAGGTCTTTTTATTGACTTTCAAAATGGAGTATTTTCGAAATGTATCCCCGAGGGTACTCCTCATTTATGAGAAATATATGCAAAGAAAAGATAGAACTATAAGGAGTTTAATTCGCTATAATTCGCCAAAGTAGATAAATCAATATGGTACAGTGTGTATTTTGCACTTGTCGCTTACGATATTTACCACACCACACAAATCTTCCAAATTATTCTCAACGTACGTTTCACTCCGACACCGGAGCATCCTCAGAAGATATGACTTGACAATTCACGTTCCTTGATAAATATCATTATTAATTTATCTTAATTATTGGTTCCAGTTAACATCAGCGCTAATAATCTCCGTGGGCACAACGATATACGCGATCTACTATGACGTATCCTTCTTCATCGACACGCAGCTGTTCTCGCCGGCCACCTTCGTCATCGCCATCGGAGTCATCATGCTGTTCGTGTCGCTCTTCGGCTGCATCGGCGCGTTGAAGGAGAGCACCTGTTTGGTCAACATTGTAAGTGTCCTGCCTTGATACCTCATTTGCCAGTCTATAAGAATAGATCAGGGATGTTATGGAGCTCCGTAACCGTAACCGAAACTATCGGATCGGATATCCGAAATAAAAATGTATCCGTAACCGTAACTGAATCCGATACAAAAGTTTCGAATAATTTCGGATAGGCTAAATGAGACAGGTTATTGTTTGTATCCGGCCAAACCGACACGCTAGCCACTTGCTAAATCAAAAAAATAATAATATCCGTGTCCGAAACTATCCGACACTTACGTATATCGAAATAATTGCATATCCGTAACCTTATAAACCGGTTTAAGTAATATTATTCCTATATCCGTATCCGGTATCCGTATCCGGATCCGATTTTATATCCATAGCATCCCTGGAATAGATACAAGAAAGTTTGTATGTTTGTAAGTTTGTACCTATTATGAAAGCGCAACGTTTGACGCCTTAGACGCGTTTAGACTAGGTGGACGGACGATCTCAAGCGAGGAGCTGGGAGCAAGCGTGTCCTGCGCAGATCCATGCAGGAGACCTTTGTCCAACAGTGGACGTTATCGGTTTAGACGACGGTGAAGAAAGAATACTTCGGAACTGCTAGAACGCTGGGTTTCGTCTAAAACTCCTCTATTGTTCACCATTTAGACTACGCCTTAGTGCGGAAGTCATTTGATAAAATATTGGGATCGGAGATTTTCAATCGTTTATGTAGGTACATAATCTTTCGAGTAGAATCCCATTTCCGAGTTAGAAAATTCTTGAAAAAAAGTTGAATCATAATTACTTTCCTCGGAAACCCAGAGCTATAATTCTAGGCAGTCCATACATATACTTGTTATCATTCATACCTTATGTAAATAAGTCCATGAATCATCATACTTACTACAAAGCACTTACGCTTATGATTAAACACAAAGTTACAACTCAAGATGGAACCTTACCAACTGGATTTACTTATAACATGATCTGGATAAACTAAATTTGCTAAAGAAGCGTAATTATAATTAGGTACTTATAGAAAACGGGACCTAATCAAATAATTTTATATGAATTTTACTATTTCAGTTCGCAGTGATCCTAAGTCTGGTGCTAGTCTTGGAGATTTCGGCGGCCATTGCTGCGTACGTGTTGCGCGCGCAAGTAGCTGGCATGCTGGACCAGAACCTGCGCGAGACCCTGCCCTCATACTATATGAACTCTGAGGTCGAAGACGCCTTTGACTTCATCCAGTCCAGGGTACATGTTCTTGTCTATTATTTTACTCAAAATTTAAAATGTCCGCGCGGACAACCGGAGTCTGGACCAGAACGTTCGCGAGATCCCTCCTTCACATTACACGTTACAACAACCACAATCTTTCGATGATCCACCAGCGAGCTTTACCAGCGAACCACCAGAAGAGAAAGGCAAAGCGAAAAGTGATAAAATGAAGTTGAAATTTTATACGTCAAAATGAAAATTATAATTTTCACCCTTTTGTTTGACTAAATATCATTTATATTCCAGCTCAACTGTTGCGGCGTAGACAGCTACCTGGACTGGGGAGACGTACCGTCTAACGGACACTCTGGCATCACAGTCAACAACATCACAGTCCCGTACTCTTGCTGTGCGCAGACGCACTACGAGATCGTCGGAGACACAGAAGTCCAGGAGTGCGTGAAGCTGTACGCTAATGGATGCCTTACCAGGATTACATACTTGATCTACCAGAGCGCGGGACTCATTGGTGCTGGCGCTATGACTATTGCTTTCATACAGGTAAGCATGAAAACCTGAACGGTGTGAACCATGCCAACAGGAGTCCTGATAACCTTGATAACCTGGAAGGGTTATGGCAGTTGTAGGTACGCTGTAGGATTGTAAGCGACAACTAACTAGTAAAGTAACGAGTAACTACAATATTTTGGTGGTATGTATTGTAGTTACCCTTGTAGGATTCTACGCGACATTCACTTTAGCGGCACGTCTCCTCGTGTAGGGTGGAATTAAACCTGAGACGTCTCACTTATAAGACCACAGTCCACAGCTGCACAGCACTTAGCCCTCCACCAGTGAGGTTATAATAATAATAATAATAATCTTTATTTCAGACATTAAAACATCCATAATAATACAATACTAATAAACTACATCTAATATTAGTAATGTTAGTAAAAAAAGAACTTATATAACTATATTAGTAGTGTTAATTACCTTGATATCTACCGTTTGTGAAACACTGGGAGTGCATGTGCATGCTTACCCAGTGTCTCACAAAAGGATTTTCAAATTTTTCCGCTAGAGTATTGAGAATACCGTTGGTGCTCCCCCGCATCCTGCTCATCACTGACGCTGCTCTTTTCCTCATAATGCCATAGAAGTCATCTATGTGAGCTTCAGCAAACATCAGTGACGCGCTGCAGAATCGGGGCAATCCCAACAGCACTCTGAATCCGTTATTATACTGGATTCGCAGGTCGTTGTAGGCCCTCTGCGTATATGTCACCCACAGGCTGCACGTGTAAAATGTTTGGCAATATGCCTTAAAAAGCGTGAGCTTTACCTCTTTGTTGCAACGTGCGAACCTACGAGCTAACATGTTGCATCGGACCAACGCCCTGCGTTCCCTTTCCATATCTTTGACATCGGACAAATCCTCAGTTACTATGTGTCCCAGGTATTTGAACTCTGCGACTCTTTTTAGTGGAATTCCATTCAGAGTAACTGGAGGTTATTAACGAATTCGTATTTATTTATCTCCGTGGATTATTTAGCTTTGGCGAAATTGTGTTAGCAACGCTGATTAAATGAATTTATGGTAATCTTGCGGTATGGTAGTCTCCAATGTTAATCTTCGGCGCTTAGGTCTAATCGTGCCATGGTTTAATTAATGGAAGGGGAGTCCAGATTTGAACCATGTAATAATCAGGGCATCACAACTAATGATACAGATGGGCGTTGAGGGGAAACCCTATTGATTCACTTATATTTTTATCTACTCCAGCATCGAAAAGTTCCAATTTCAAATTTGACAACTATATCAAATTGAACCCTCTTTCGTGTTTGCTTCTCATAACGATACAGTTCGTTGTATGGGAGCTGTATCGTTATGAGTTGTAGCTGTATCGATATGGTTATCTTCATAAAATAGGATACCTATAGCTTAGCGGCTCTGGGTTCTGGCACTTGATTGATTTGACTTTTTTATTAATTTATAAAGTAAAAAATTATAAAGACGTCCTTGTCGTAGATAAAATCTTGTATGCAACTGTACGTAATTAGTCATTTTAATTCTCATACTATCCTATTTTGATAAAACAGCACTCGAATTAAAATGACCCTCATTACGATACAGTTGCATAAATAGCTATTTTTGTGTATTTCCAGATAATCGGCATAGTGTTCTCATTCTCGCTGGCCAGTGCCATTCGCAAGGCGAAGAATGAGCGCGAGCGCAGGCGGTGGGAGATCCAGGAGCGTATGGTCAACGCCTACACCTCTCTCAACCCCGAGAAAGAGCCGAAGCCAGTGGTCTACGTCCCTTTCAATGGACAAACTACGGCGTAAAGCCTGAACAAATTCTATTCTATTAAAAAATTCGACGGATGGTTAACCATTTAACCAAGAAGTATATTGTTATGTCCTACAATCCCTTTGAATTATAAGTATGTACAATTAACTACCTATTTCATTTCTCATACTAAATTGACTATACATGTACGTATGATTTATTGAACACTTATTAGTATTATACGTTGTGTTTGAGGCGCTGATCGACTATAAACGTTGCCAATTCGCTAAAAAATAGACTTCAGTGCTTCAACTTAGGTAGGATTTGTATTATTTTATTAATTCCGTCAAACAAGGGTATGTTTACAAGTTGGGTTACATCTACCAATAAAAAACTTTCGCACTTGACAAAAATAGTTCGGACTTATTTATTTCGTCGAGGTGTGATTGTTTGTCAGGTTTCCAGACCTGTAACTTGTTTTATTTCTTTTACATTAGGGCGTAAAATCGGGTTTCTCTTAGGCTTCTTGATGGCTGTGCATCGACTTGAAACTTGTAGATATTCAATTTGACATTCGCAGCTTCATCGTAGCTGTCCCACAAACTTATCTAACGGTGACACCGTCACTAGTAGATATGAAAAATAAAATAAAAACCGGGCACAGGGCCAGATAAGTTTGACGGCAGACGGACTATAAACAATCTTGTTTTAGCGTTTTCTATTTAGGTTTACATTGATAATCATGGAGTAGACCAGAACAGCAGGCTGATATCTTGAAGTTTATCGCCCTTTGACAAGGATTTCCATCTTTGATTTATATTTCTGACCGAATTTCAGCCACAGTGGCTAACTTCAACCGTGACTAGCCATCTCTAGACATACTCGTAAAATATCATTGCACTTTTAAAGGTTTTTTTTGTCTACTTTTTTTAACGTGCCCATATATTGAGTTTATAAAAACCATTTTCCAAAAATGTACATGCGTATGTAGGTACGTACGTATGCGTAAGTAGTGCGTACCATAGGTGAAAACAAGATTAGGTATTTGAATTCAAAAATAGTTTTATAAATAAATAGCTGATACCCGCGACTTCGTCCGCGTGGATTGAGGAGTTTTAGTTCCCGCGGGAACTCTTTAATTTTCCGGGATAAAAAGTACCCTATTATTTAATCCGGACTTCTAACTTTACGTCTGCAAAATTTCAAAGCAATCGGTTCAGTAGTTACGGCGTGAAAGCGGAACAAACATACAAACAAACTCACTTTCCCATTTATAATATTAGTAAGGATTATTTACTTAAACCTAATTACGAACAACAATAGTAAGTAGGTACCTAACCATGTTACTGAATGGTACCAAATAAGATTAAATATTGATAGGTATCTAGTTTATTTTTCAGTTTACCTCTGTGTTGTGAGTAAAACTTTCAGTATTTTTGTAATTTATAACTATAAAGTGAACCAAATTATTATTTTAGGCACAGTACTAAATTATTACATACGTCACAAGTTGTATTATTGAGATAAATAAAGTTAAGTTATTCTAATTTAACCTAATCGTTGTTTTATTTAGCCATCCAACCCGCATTTGAGCAGCGTGGTGGGTCTAAGGCCTAGACCCACCACGCTGCTCGAATGCAGGTTGGTCGAATAGTTTAGACTCTAAGCTCTAATTAAATTTCTCCTATGAGAGTGGAGGCCTGTGCCCAGCAGTGGGACGTTAATGGGCTGTAGCGGTTGTTTTATTTGATTAAAATTTGGTAGTTTTGTCATTATTTTGTGTGACATTAGGTACACGAGTCGTCGAAAGATCTATGTAACCTAAGTACGCGACGAATAAAACAAATTTTTTATCATCTGGTTAATACGTAAAACTGCATTGCAAAATTGTTGATTTCTGCATTTATAGTGGAAGTGTGGCGATCATAGGTATCATCTCGCTTTTGGGCCTAAATCCATTGTCATAGCAAGAATATAGGTACTACTTAGCCAATCGGCAATCACATTCACAACAATTGAGACGGTGAAAATGTTTGAAAGAAGTACTTGTAATGTAAGTAAGTCAACTTTTACGCTTTTAATAACGCTCTTATAATAATTAATCATCGCTTTGTCATAGCATAGTCCACCTCGTTGGCCAAGTGCGGATTGGGCAGACATCCACCTCAGATCTAACGTTATGGAGAACTCTTAGACATTTGTTAACTTCATTTATTTTATTAGAGTCTAGATACAACATGAATATAATAGGCACATAATGAATAACAGTAATTAAAATAATGAAGAAAAAATAAAACTCTCAGACATACAGGTTTCCTCACAATGTTTTCCTACACCGTGATAGCAAGTGATAGTTAGTAAGCAATTAGAGTTGCGTGTCTGGGAATCCCTGAGGCCATACTGCTAACGCTCAAAGCAATACTTATGCAATATTACTCAAGATGACAGTTTGATGTCACGTACCTTGACGTTCCTGAAATAAGGATTATAATTCTAAAACACGAAAGTCAACAATAATGAAACAATATGGTTTTAAGTGTTGGCAGTTATAGCCCCTGATCTCCCACATGTCTAAACCACGGGGCTATCACCAGGTCTGCCACAGGTACCTAATGCTTCAGGAAGGGGGCGGTCTATCTGCTCAGCAAATTAAGTCTGAGCAGATAGACAGCCCCCTTCCTGACGTTATGCACATCGCAAAGGGCGGGCGTCCATGAAAGGCAGGAGGTTTAAGTCCGTGTGTCATTGTATTATAAGAGATAGCTGCACTTTTTGTAACCATCCCCAGAAAAGCAGATTCAGTAATAGCTGGGTACTACACTCTCCACTGATAATGGAAGTGAAAGTCTGACCGCATACTGTTGGGCCTTTCGCTAGATATGGCCGGTCAAAGACGTGTTATCGTTACCAAAAATGAACCATAATTAGAAAAGCTGATTCTTGTACAGTATTAAAGTATACGCAATACCTATATAAACAGTATGAGAACTGACGCTATACATCGGGCCTTTCAGTAGATATCACCTCTCAAAGACGTTATGAACATACATCATCACACTCACATCACTACAGCCTATTATACGTCCCACTGCTGGGCACAGGCCTCCACTCTCATAGGAGAGCGGGAATTAGAGCTTAGACCCACCACGCTGCTCCAATGCGGGTTGGCGGGCTTTAACGACTATTATCATGTTACTGATAATAACCGGGACCGACGGCTTAACGTGCTCTCCGAGGCACGGGGGTGAAACACCGCCAACTTCCAACTCCGGGCTGGCACTGAGAATTTCTTAATTGAAAAACCCAATACCTAACTTTTATGCCCGACCGGGAATCGAACCCAGGACCTCGTGATCCGCAGTCGACTATGCTAACCACTAGACCAACGAGGCAGATGAACATACATACTGTAAAAAAATATTAGCAATTATTCACGTCACGTTGATTGCTATTACAAATTATGAAGGCGTATGAATTTATTTAACAGCAACGAACGTGACGACATAATAATTGCTAATATTTTTTTACAGTATGTATGTTCATAACGTCTTCGAGAGGTGATATCTACTGAAAGGCCCGATGTATAGCGTCAGTTCTCATACTGTTTATATAGGTATTGCGCATATTTTAATACTGTACAAGAATCAGCTTTTCTAATTATGGTTCATTTTTGGTAACGATAACACGTCTTTGACAGGCCATATCTAGCGAAAGGCCCAACAGTATGCGGTCAGACTTTCACTACCATTATCAGTGAAGAGTGTGGTACCCAGCTATTACTGAATCAGCTTTTCTGGGGATGGTTACAAAATGTGCAGCTATCTCTTAGTCTATTGGGAGCATCCCAGTGAAATCGGGCATGTCTTTTGACATCCATAACGATTTCCTCCTGCCTAGAAAAAAAAGGTACTGCTTCGCAATCATTAGTCAAACTTGTTAAATTAATCTACGGATGTACGTACATACATCGGTTGTTATCTATTATCAAAACATTATCAGCGACATTTGTTTATCGAAAACACCTACTTACTTAGTCAGTTTCAGAGCCTAGTTCCAACACGTTGTTATAACTACGTAAAATGAAGTTCAACAAGTCGGAAACAGAATACAGCATGAAATCCATAAGATTTCTGCTGTTGACCATCACAACTATGTTTATAGTAAGTATACATTTCACCATAATATCTAGGTATTATTGTTTACGTTGAATCTTATCTCTTGCACTTAATTATACAATGTACCTATAGTACTTACTATCACCTGTAGATAAAACTGGACTAAGTATCTAGAGTTTTAGACAAAGTTCCTGTTTAGTTCTTTGTATTTTTACGAATACGCCGTCATAAAGGGATTGCCAAAAAGTGTTCAAAAATGCGCACTTGTGTAATATTGTAAAAAAATAAGTAAAACAAAAATTATGGCTCTAGTCTTAGGTACTTGAAAACATGAAGTAGTGAAAGTAAAACATTGAAATCTAGCAAGTCAAACCTAATAATCTATATAAAATAATGTATATAAAATTCAAAGTCCTGACTGACTGACTGACTTATATATCAACGCACAGCCTAAACCGCTAACGTTAGACTTGAAATTTTGACAGTAGTTTCCTTTTGTAACGTAGGAGCTCACTAAGGAAGGATTTTTCAAAATTCCACCCGTAAGGGGGTGAAATAGGGTTTGAAAGTTTGTATGAAAGTCCGTCATTTCTCAAGTTATATCCATGAAACTTTTAATACATGTTATAATCGGTAAAAAATAAAGAAATACGTGCTTCACAGTTTTTGAAAATTCTACCCCCGAAGGGGTAAAATAGGGGATGAAATTTTATATGAACGTCCTTCATTTCTCAAGATATTTCTCAAGTTGTATCAACGAAACTTGGTTTTTTATCTTTAGGTAATAAATAAAGAAGTATATGTGGCACAGTTTTTCAAAATTCCACCCCTAATGGGGTGAAATAGGGGATGAATGTCCTTCATTTATCAGCATATTTTTCAAGTTATAACAACGAAACTTGGTATTTTGGCTTTCGTTATAATATTAAGAAGTACGTGTGTAACAGTTTTTCAAAATTCCACCCCCAAACGGGTAAAATTGTTGTAAAAGGCCGCCGTTTTTCAAGTTAAATAGCCGTAAAACTTGATATTGGGGCTACCGGCTTAAATTATGAAATACATAATTCACAGTTTTTATAAATTCTATCCCAAAGGACGTTAAATAGTCCTTCAATCACGCCGCATCAAAGCTGGGTTCTTTTTATCCCGGAAAATTAAGTAATGCCTATGGGAATTAAAAAACTTATGCCACGCGAACGAAGTCACGGGCGTCCGCTAGTTACTATACAAAACATACCCGCGTGTAACGGTGGCAAGAATGCTGGCTGCATATTCGCGCTGGGCAGCTAGGTTTATCAGTTACTAATAAAACTACTTTTCAGATAATCGCCAGCCTCATGATCGCGCTCGGTTTCTCGGTGTATTCCCATTACCACAGCTTCTCGTTCTTCTACGAGAGCGCCAAGGCCGGGAGGATGTTTTCGCCTTCCCTCCTCAGTATTATGCTGGGCATGTTCCTTCTCATTGTCACACTCCTCGGGTTTTTCGGCAGCCTGAAACAGAGCACTTGCATGGTCAATTTGGTGGGTACATTTAATGTTATTAGATTTGAAAACCGCCCTGGCTCATTGGATAGCGTTGCTTGTCTTATAATATGTATAAGAGGTCCCGGACTCTTTTTCTCTCCATATATTATAAATGCGATAGTGTGTCTGTCTGCCTGTTTGTCTATCTGCTACCCTTTAACGGCCCATCTTTACAACCGATTTGATGAAATTTGGTGCAGAGGTAGGTAAGAACATAGGCTACTTTTCATCCCGGAAAACTAAGGAGTTCCCGCGGTAAAAAAAAATTAATCCACGCGGACGAGGTCGCGGGCTTCACCGAGTTCTAAATAGTTTCTGTCTGGTTTGATGGTTTGGCCGTGGCTGATTAACAACCTTCCGGGAAAGATATTTGCTGCCAAGCGATTTAGCGTACGTACCGATATAAGACGCGAAGACAATAGACACCGGTAAATGGGTGTCTATGGGCTAATATTACTGCAACAGCCTAGGTACTACTCTGCTATCTTACGAGTAGCATTACTTATCACCAGGCGAAATTTCAAATTAGTCATGGGCAAGTTTTATACTAAATAAAAGACTGATACCTACTTAACTAATTGATCTTTTTATTTCAGTATGCACTAATTCTGACAATTTTGCTCATACTGAAGTTGGTTGTGATCGTACTGGCGTTCACATTGGATCCAGGGACCATACGGGACATGTTGTACATACCTATTTCCCAATATGCATCGGATCCAGAAATCGAAATGGAAATCGACCGCCTTCAAGTGTCTGTGAGTGTATTTTCTTCGAATAGCTTTTCATCAATCCGCTCGAGAAATCAGTTACTGCGGTATACACACTAGAAACATAGATTTGCCTATTGTCGCGGAATAAAGCGAATTTAACTGCTAGTTCCTTCATTATCATGGACTGCCGCAAAGTAACGCCTGCTTCTATCCAATAGTTAGACGTGAGTTAGCTAGAAAGACGTTGGGGGTGCTAATAGGTTCTGGAACGGCAATGTCAAGATCGCAGAAAGCCGTTGCGGATCTATCGCCGCAAGGCCGTGGTGTGTGGGAAGTTCTTACAAGAGACCTATGTCCAGCCGATGGACGTCGATGACGACGTCACCTGCGTATTCTTCTGATATCCATACTAACATTATAAATGCGAAAGTGTGTGTCTGTCCGTCTGCTACGCTTTTACAGCTCATCTTTTTTGGCACAGAGATATGTTACATCGCGGGGAAGGACATAACTATAGGCTACTTTTTATCCCGAAAAATTAAAGAGTTTCCGTGTACTTTAATATATATTAAATAGCGTTCTTATTCCCAGCTTAACTGCTGCGGCGGCGACTCGGTCTTCGACTACCGTAGGGTGGATTTCACTAGCAACCACTCGACAACTTTAGTCTCCATTAACAATGGTGTGGACAACCTGATAATGGTTGTACCTGAGACCTGCTGCGCCGTCCCAGGCGAAGATATCTGCTGGAGGATGAGAGAACGAAACTGTAAGAGTGCTTTGGTGAACTTATTCACGCAAAACAGCAGCATTATTGGCGTCCTGGGAATTTCTGTTATGTTTATTCAGGTAAAGTTATTTATTTACACTATTGTGGTGCCAATTTTGACGACCTCCAGTGGCTGTGTAAGCCAAACGACAAAAACATACCTATATAGAAACACAATTAAAACTCTACAATCTTATGGGGCTGGAGCCATAAACATGATAGTATGGGAATGTTAGGATTGAAGTTAAACAAACCCAATGTAATTTACGAATATTATATTATGAAAGTTGATTATTTATTTAGTTACAAAGTCTATTGATATATTATGATAAACGATTTAAAACACTAATTACGGACTATGTACGATATAACAAATATAATAATTAATTGATTGAATTGAGTGAATTAGCCGGACATGAGATGCGTGTACGCGGCCTCCCGTCGTCGGGGTTCAGAATTCACTGATTGGAACGCCCGGGAGAATCCCGACCGAAAGCGAGTCGGAACGGAAATTCCCGAGGGTTCAGTAGGTCTCGTGGGACTTCGCCACATCAGCCCCCCCGGAGACCTTTAGGTCGATCATGACGAATAAAGAATTCGTTCTTTTACATAATTAGTTTCCCTTGCTACAAAAGTATTATAATTAAAATTAAACATAAAACTTAATTAGGTATTAATTAAACTATTATATGGTTACAAAAAATAAACGATACAGTGCGATATTAGAAGTTTACGTACAATATTAATAGCTAAACGTATTCTCTAAAAATGGTTCTACATACTTAAGATATGTGAGTTTACTCACATACGAAGGAATCTAACCCGTCTGCCAGAGCGAGTAACTGTATCAGGCTTGGTGGCAGGCGGTTCTGAAGTAACAGGTGAAAGATACGTACGTGGTTTTGGACCAGAAACATCGCTATACACTTTGCATGCACTAGAGGCAGAAATTCTTATTTTCTGTAAATCCAGCGAAGAAGAAGCGTGCAAAAGATGTCTCAATTCGGAGTCCGTCTCTTGTGAAGAAGCGAGTTTATCTAAATTAATGCTATCAGTAACAGATTCAATCCGAGAGAGCGCATCGGCAACGACGTTGTCCTCTCCGGAAATGTGTCGCACGTCGGTCGAGAATTGTGACACGAAATCGAAATATCGGAA
This sequence comes from Erebia epiphron, assembly GCA_963932025.1. NCBI lineage: Eukaryota > Metazoa > Arthropoda > Insecta > Lepidoptera > Nymphalidae > Erebia > Erebia epiphron. Next base: position 26,351,905 of record OZ009948.1, read on the forward strand.
CTGACGTGGAGAGCATTTTTCAGACGCTTTACGAAACGCAGCAACAATAGGCTTGTGGTCTGTCCAGATCGTGAACGGCTTCAGCTCGACCATGAAACGAAAATATTTCACGGCTTCGTAAATGGCGAGTAGCTCTCGATCGAAAGGGCTATACTTACGTTGAGCAGAGGTCAGTTTCTTGGAGAAGAAAGCAAGGGGTTGACAATCACCTTCAACTTTCTGCTGCAATACGGCGCCGATGGCGATATCGGACGCATCACAGACCAACATCAAATCCGCTGTAGGATCGGGATGAGCAAGCAGTGTTGCATCGACGAGGCTCTTTTTGCATTCGTTGAAAGCATGTTCCAGCTCAAACGTCCAGGTGATTGGAGTGTTTGGCTTGGTATCCGTGCCGCTAAGTAGTTGGTGTAAAGGTGCTTGGATTTTCGCAGCGTTCGGTAGGTACCTTCTATAAAAGTTAATCATACCGAGAAATCTCCTTAATTCTTTCAAGGTCTTGGGCTGCGTGAAGTTCTGGATGCTATTTACCTTTTCTGGCGTAGGACTCGTGCCGTTTGCCGTAACTAAGTAGCCGAGGAACTCGACTTCCGGAACACCAAATACGCTTTTAGCGGAGTTTAAAACAGCACCATGATCTCGAAGGCGCTCTAGAACCTGTTTGAGATGACATTCGTGATCGGTGTGGTCGCGTGACGCAATCAATATGTCATCTATATACGGAAAAGCAAAATCCAGGTCCCTTAAGATTTCGTCCATGAACCGCTGAAACGATTGCGCGGCGTTCCTTAGACCAAAACTCATGAACGGAAACTCGAATAATCCGAACGGCGTAGTTATGGCAGTTTTGGGTACATCCGCAGGGTTGACTGGAATCAAATGGTAAGCACGCACCAAATCAATTTTGCTGAACACAGTACAGCCATGTAGATTATGGGAAAAATCTGCGATGTGGCGTACTGGGTATCGATCGGGTACTGTTCGAGCGTTGATACCTCTGTAGTCTCCGCAAGGTCGATCAGTACCGTCTTTTTTAGGTACTAGATGGAGAGGCGCTGCCCACGGACTATCGGATCTACGTGCAATACCTGCTCTTACCATATCCTCAAACTCACGCTTAGCTCGGCGGAGCCGGTCCGGTGCCAATCTGCGAGGTCGACTGTACACCGGCGGACCGGGCGTAGTGCGTATGTAGTGCAGCGTTTGATGCTTAACTTCGCGCACCATTGGCTCACCAGAGGGTCGCGTGACCTCAGGAAACTGTTTGAGTAACTGATGATAACGAGAATTACCTGTAACAGTCTTAATTTCGCACTCTAAGGAAGATAACACGGGTTTAGCATTTACAATAAGCGTAGTCGTATTATCAACTAATCGGTGGTTCCTTACATCTACAAGTAGGTTATAATATGATAAAAAATCTATGCCTATGATCGGTCTGGTTACGTCGGCTATTACAAAACGCCAGCGAAAATCTCGACGTAACCCGAAGTTTAAATTTAAGTTTATTGTTCCATATGTATTAATCACTGTACCATTAGCGGCAAAAAGTTTATAGTCAGTCTTCTTAACAATTGTCTTATTAGAACTAACATTTCTAATAGGGAACACACACAAATCAGCACCAGTGTCTATCAAGAACTTAACGTTAGAGTGTTTGTCCGTTACAAATACGCGACTCGGTGTGACGTCACGACAGTCATCGTTAGCCGCCATCAATGACTGCGTTTTTCGTTTTCCGATGAGTAAGTGCACGGCTCACGGCACTTAGTAGCTTTGCTCTGGAACTTGCGGTGATACCAGCATTGGGCATCAGTCGCAGAATCATTGGATCGGCTACGGGAACGTCGGCGCCATCTCGTGCTGCTATTCGATCTCGAGCGGGATCGCGATGACGATGCTAGTGCGGCGACTTTGCGCGACAAATCAGCGATTGATTGTTTCAGTTCGCTGATCTCATTATTCGACGTCGACGCAGACAGCTGATGAACTTGCGGCGCGGTACCAATCACATCCTTAACTGTGTCCGCAAGTGTAGCCAACTCGTCGAGGCTACTCTTCGATTGCGACGCCAAGATTACTTGAATATGAGTAGGTAGTCGGCCCGTCCATAGGGTACGTAAAAAGTCGTCGGGTACGCTTGGACCTGCTAAACCTTGTAAGTGTCGCAGGAATTGCGATGGCTTACGATCCCCAATGTCCTCTTGGGTTAATAATTGACGTACTCGTTGCTCCTGTGACGACGAAAGACGTTTCACCAGCTCTGTCTTACCTAATCTTATTATATTTATCACTATCGGGAGGGTTTTTAATAACGTCTCTTATTTCGGTTATGTACTTATAATCCAAATTTGAAATTACGTAATTATACTTAGTCGTGTCTGCTGTTATATTTGTTAAAGCAAACTGCCCTTCTAGCTGTGCGAACCAAAGAGCTGGCTCGTCTGGCCAAAAAGGTGGGACTTTTACGCGCACAGTTTCTACCGCGGGAGATTTGTTGTCTTCAGCCATTGTTTAAAATAAAAAACTTTTATTACACTGAATCTATTTTCGGAATAAAATAAGTTCGTCACTATGCACACAAAGAATGTTCGAAATATGCAAGCACTTGAGAGTTCGGGACGCGTCGCCGGTTCACCACTTATGGGAACGTCGGGTGTCACCAGTTATGGGAATGTTAGGATTGAAGTTAAACAAACCCAATGTAATTTACGAATATTATATTATGAAAGTTGATTATTTATTTAGTTACAAAGTCTATTGATATATTATGATAAACGATTTAAAACACTAATTACGGACTATGTACGATATAACAAATATAATAATTAATTGATTGAATTGAGTGAATTAGCCGGACATGAGATGCGTGTACGCGGCCTCCCGTCGTCGGGGTTCAGAATTCACTGATTGGAACGCCCGGGAGAATCCCGACCGAAAGCGAGTCGGAACGGAAATTCCCGAGGGTTCAGTAGGTCTCGTGGGACTTCGCCACAATAGCAGTAGTGGTGGAGAAAGTAGTAGAGTCAAAAAAGGACTGAGTGACGCAATATTATGTCTTAGAAATAAACAATTTGAACACTAAGCATTTTTACCTTCCATGTGGCATGTACTAATTTTGGCTGAGGACAGGGTGGCGCTTATATTGAAGGATTATGTTAAACAGTGCAAATCTGCTGGCTGCTTCTTAGCAAACTTCAACTAATTGAAATGAACTGTTGCAAATCCATACTAATATTCATCCGAATGTGTGTCTTTCTGTCTGCTAGGTGCGCTTTCACATAGGTTGTGTTCCGGGGCTACTTTTATCCCGGAAAATTAAGGATTATATACCCGCCGTAATGTAAAAAAAAACTTAAACCAAGTCACGGGCATCAGCTAGTGAAAAATATATTAATTTTTTCATTTGCAGTTACTTGGTATAATCTTTTCACTGCTGCTAGCGAGATGCATCCGGAAAGTGAAAAGCGAAAGGGGTCTGCTGTCGTGGAATATCAAGGAGCAAGTGATATTGGCGCGCCAGAGCAAAGAACAGAAAACACAGAAAGAAACCTTAGATGACAGCGTCTACATACCACCTCACGAGTCCAGCGCTGCTTAAAAACAAAAATAATATTGGATAGAAACAGCTTTACAAAAGTTCACAAGAAGTTTATTTCGATATACTTAATCCGCTAAAACAGACATATATCTATGTGGTACACGTGCAGTATGCGATAAATTATGCTATGCTGTATTGCTTACTTCCACTACACTACAGCCCATTAACATCCCACTGCTGGGCACAGGCCTCCTCTCTCATCGGAGAGAGGGAATTAGAGCTTAGAGTTTAGACCCACCACGCTGCTCCAATGCGGGTGGGCGAACCGACCGAAGGACTCACCGCCAACTTCCAACTCCGGGCTGGCACTGAGAATTTCTTAAATGAAAAACCCAATAAGTACCTATTAAAAAATGCTTGTTTTTCCTGGCATGTTTAGAAGCGCGGAGGGCGGGCGGTGCATATCGAGATCGACACGTTGTACCACACTTTGTCTATTTTAGTGGATTATATTGAATTAACCTTCTTGTTCGTTGGTTAAAAATACTTAATAGATAATCATACAATTATCCTGCAACTTTAGAATTATATCTTTTTAGCCTATTATATCTTATACCTATCTACTTATGTACCCTATACCTAGTATCAGAAATAATATCTTATTCAAATAAGACCTTTTGAATCGTCACGCGAATCTTGCAATGGTTCGGTAGGTAGGTATATATTGCAGTTCCTACAGAGAAGAATTAGTAGCTAGAAACTCGACGGTTGTTTTTTTCACGGCGTTTGACGGCCATAAAAACAGAAACTTGAATCCCGAGCCAATCATGGATGGCTAAGTAGGTACTTTTTATTCCGGAAATATGATATCTTCAATGTCGCTCGATGTTACCTGCCTAAAATACATTTTGTAATACCTATTCAATATTTCCTGATTTGTTAGCATCAGTCACCAGATAGTAAATTAATAGAATCATTAGAACCATGAGCTATTTATTTGTTTAACCTTTGTTTCTCCTTGTTCACGGCCCATCTTTACACCCGATTTTGATGAAATTTGGTATAGTGATAGGTTATATATCCCCGACATTACATACGAGTACAGCCCATCAACGTGCCACCGCTGGGCACACGCCTCCACTCTTCTAGTAGAAAGGGAATTAGAGCTTAGACCCACCATGCTGTTCCAGTGCTGGTTGGCGGGCTTTAACGACTATTGTGATAAATGATAATAACCGGGACCGACCGCTTAACGTGCTCTCTGAGGCACCGATGGGTGAAACACCGTCAACTTCTTAACTCCGGGCCCAAACTAAGAATTTCAAGTCAGAAAAACCCAATACCTAATTATGGCCCGACCCGGGACTCGAACCCGGGACCTCTTCGGCCGCAGTGGAACATGCTAACCACTAGACCAACGAGGCAGTTAATCCGGAAGGATGTAAGCTACATTTTATCCGCCGTCATACGTCGAAGCGAGAAAGCAATACTCGAACCTCAGATTTGATCTTTGGAATGAATAAAATTTACTTTAGATGCGGGATCTTTCGAAATTCAAATCACATTACACCCCATGGGGGTAATGGATTTCAGTACAACATTACAACCCCCCTAAGCCATCAGAATGTAATGACGTCCTATAACTTTAGATAACAGGTATTGTAATAAGGCATATCGAGATCTCTAATATAGCGGACGTAATCGTGAGGCATCATCTAGTAAAAACATATTAATAATTTTATTTATTAATAGATACACACTACACATAGCTACACGTATCCGATTGTGATAAACCGATTGAAAAGCAAAATTAAAAAACTAAAAAATTGTTCAGTACCTATGCAGCATTTAATGTGAATAATTTAATGGATCTAGGACCAACGTATCTATCAAAGCAATAAAGAAAACTGCATCAATATCATCGTTATCTCTTATCTAAAATTATTTATCGGCGAATTTTTGTGAATTGGAAAAAATATTCAGTAGAGATTTCGTGTTTCAAAGTGTAGGTACTCAAAGCGCTAAAAAAAATGAAAATAAAAAAGTTTGGACCGGAATTGAAATTGAAAACCGCGAGATATCTGATGTTGATGATTACGACCAAGTTTATTGTAAGTATTTTGATTTTTGACACTGAGCACCTAAGTAGATTAACTTCCCTTCAATTTAGAAATTGATGTTAAATTTAAGTAGAATTCAGACCAACGTAACGCCATGTCTAATGTGTTTTTTTTTTGTATCAGTATTTATAAGTCCTACCTATGCATCGATTTTATCAACACCAAAATGTTTGATGGTAAATAGCATTTTTCTTGCAATTTACATTATTTTAGAGAATGAGGTTTTGCGCGTCCTTTTCTTAGTATAATTAATTATCGTTTGCATACATAGCTTGTACTTAGTTTCCTATTAACTATTGTACCTACTAATACGATTGATATCTGCGATAAAAAATAAATTCGGTGTTGATAAAGAGACAAAGGCAATAGCAAAATAAATAAAATATATTATTTTGTATTGCCTTTGTCTCATTTCCATAATATATTATGTAAACTTGATTCTTGTTCAGCCAACAAGCCATTATAGAGTGCAAATTACATGGAGCCTGTTACATGCACTCCAAAATCGTTTACCAAAATTATTGACTTCAGGGATGCGATGCGGAAAACACTATTAATATTATAAATGCGAAAGTTTGGATGGATGGATGTTTGTTATTCAATGGAATGGCTGAACGGATCTGGATGTAATTTGGAGCAGAGATACATTATTGTCTGGAATAACACATATAGACTACTTTTATCCCGGAAAAATAAGGAGTTCAGGCGGGAATAAAAAAAACTTAAACCTTTGTATGATCGTGTTAAAATTATTCTTCTGTGATCGGTAGACCTCAAAGTAACGTCTGCCGCTATAGGTACTTTGCTATTTTAAAATAAATGGGTAGTTACATAATAAATTTTAAAACAAATAATAATTTTTTTTCTATTCTATTGCTCGGTTTCAGATACTGGCCTGTTTCATGATCGTCCTAGGTCTTGCGGTGTATTCTTATTACCATTCGTTCGCGTTCTTCGAAGAGGGCGTCAAAACGGGAAGGTTTTTGACGCCCTCCCTATTAACTATCCTGCTGGGCGTAATCCTACTCGTCGTCACACTGTTTGGATTTTTTGGTACTCTAAAGCAGAGTACGTGCTTGGTTAATTTGGTACGTGATATTTTCCATCAGTTCAAAATAAAAATACTTTTTAAGAATTCTACTACAGGTCAGCTCTTTACTGCGATTAAAGGTCTCTACAGAGGGGCGTCACATACCGTATTATTTGTACAATTATGTCGCGGTGCATCTCCGTGCCGCGTCGCCAGCTCCATACGAACTCATACAAAGAAGATTAGCCGCTACGTGCCGCGCCGCGCCAAGCATCTGTAGTGGGACTAGACCTTTAGGATCAATACTAATTACTTTAAATGTGATAGCGTGTTTGTCTGCTACGCTCTCACGGCCCATCTTTTTTAACTGCTAGCTAGCGTGGTAATTATCCACGACTGAACCCTCCCAGCAGACTAAAACAGAGACAACTCAGAAATAAAACAGCACAACGCCAGGGAGGTCGTCAATAGGGTTCTGTTCTCACTGTAGGAAAACAGCAAAATACATCTAGGCACGGTGAGCAGTGCCGCATTAACCATGTATAGAGACCCTTACAACTGCGCTCAACTTCACAACTTTGCCCTTTGGTCTTGTGGTTAGCATGTTCGGCTGAGGCCGACGAGGTCCCGGGTTCGAGTCCTGGCTCGGGTCATATTTAAGTACTTATTGGGTTTTTCTGGCCAGAAATTCTCAGTTCTAGCCCGGAGTTAGGAAGTTGGTGGTGTTTCACCCCCGTGCCTCGGAGAGCACGTTAAGCCGTCGGTCTCAGTTATTATCACTAACATGATAATAGTCGTTATAGCCCCCCGTCGAAGCAGTGTGGTGAGTCCAAGCTCTAATTCCCTCTCTCCTATGAGAGTGGAGGTCTGTGCCCAGCTGTGGGACGTTAATGAGGTGGTGGTGGTAAGAGGCCCTTAGAAAACGTAAACACTTGGGGCCTGGAAAGTAAACGCGCAAACGAAAGGCTTTAAAATCAGTGTTAGATACTATAGTATATAATATTATTATGTACCTACCTATGTCCTGTGTGAAATAAACCAATATGAATTTTCCGTGTAATAGGTATACATTGAAGGGTTTCTTTTTCAGTACGCTCTACTTTTAGGTCTTATGCTAATACTGAAGGTGGTTGTAGTCATACTGGCATCAATGTTAGACAGTTATATATTAAGGGATGCATTGTATATACCCATCTCACGATATGTTTCGGACCCAGAGATTGAGATGGAGATCAACCGAATTCAAGAGTCCGTAAGTACCTACTTCTCGTAAATTTGTTACCTACTCGAAAAAGGAAAGAAATGTTAGGGATCGTTGTATTGGGAATTAATTTGATATCAATAGATTCAGAAATACATAAGTATCTAGAACTAAGGGTGCTCATGCAAAGAAATCCGAGCCGTCGAACTGCGCTATTCCTACCGAGAAGAACCAACATGAAATCTATACTAATATTATAATTATTAAAGTGTGTCTGTCTGTCTGCTATGGTTCACGGCTCATCTGTTCAACCGATTTTGATGAAATTTGGTACAGGGTTAGGCGGTATCCCGGGGAAGGACATATGCTGCTTTTTATCCCGGGAATCAAAAAACTCAATCTGCGCGGACGTATTTCAAAATGTCAATAGTTATTTGTTATACACGAGTGAAAAGTTGTTTTTTAACCGCGTGCTCAATTTTAATGACCGAGCAAGCGAAGGATTCTAAAATTGAATCACGAGCGCAGCGAGTGGTTAAAAAATTAGAATCCTGAGCGTCAGCGAGGGAATCAAAAGAGCACGAGGTGAAAAATCTTTTCACTCGACTGCAACACGTAACTTTTGATCCCACCTCAGCGAGGAAATGACAGGACGTGAAAGAAAATGGTGCGCGCAAAGCAAATTAAAAAAGTACACCAAGAAGGTTACGAGTGTGAGTTTTTAACAAATTAAAAAACCGGCCAAGTGCGAGTCGGACTCGCGCACCGAGGGTTCCGTACTCAAGAAGTAGGTATAATTACCTTTGTTAATGAACCGCAAAACTTCGCAGTGTTTTTTAATAATAGGTATAATATTAATGTTCAGTGTTATTAATAAAAATCAACCCGCCCGCCAACCCGCATTGGAGCAGCGTGGTGGGTCTAAGCTCTAATTCTCTCTCTCCTATGAGAGTGGAGGCCTGTGCCCAGCAGTGGGACGTTAATAGGCTGTAGTGGTGGTTATTAATAAAAATCATACTCAGGTATATTAACTTTTATTCCCAGCTTAACTGTTGCGGCAGTGAATGGTTCTTAGACTACGTCGGTATGGAGTTCACAAGCAACCACGATACTGCAGTAGCCTGTGCAATAGACCAGGGCCAAAGCGTGGAAGTGGTGGTACCATCGTCTTGCTGCATTGCACCGCACGACGGAATATGCTTAAATTTGAGGACCGCAGGCTGCAAGACGGCGCTGATTGACATGTTTATGAATCATTCCGTAGTCATTGCTTCGTTGGGGATTTGTGTTACGATTATGAAGGTGAATTAATATGACCTTACCTACAACCCAGTCAAATTATCTGTGCACCAAGCTGGAACGCGTTACCCTTTGTCCCTCCCTTTGTGTCTTTGTCCTTCGGCTCCCCGCACTCACCCTTTTGATTATTTGATCGCATTTTCGTGTTATTATTGTTTTGTTCTTGTTAAGTTTGAGGTGCATAGATATTTTGATCGGGTCGTAGGTAGGTAAATTCTTCAAGAGAAATCTAATCTGAATAAAATGATGTGGGATTCAATAACGGGAGTCAGCGGTTCAATAAAGGTACTCTGCTGTGTTTTTGTTGTATAAAAAGGAGTTTTCTTGCAGGTGCTGGGTATAATATTCGCTATACTGCTAGCGCGGTGCATACGCAAAGCGAAGAGTGAAAGGGGTCTTATGTCATGGACGATCACTGAGCAGTCGATATTGGCAAGACAGAACGAGGCGAATCCATCAGAAGACCAATCGGTCAACCAACCAGACCAATTGGCCAATCAACCAGACCAATCCAGGAACCAGTCAGAAAACGACGAGGCGATTACAAATCGCGGTGCCGGTGGTGAAGTACCTACAGCTACCCTTGTACAACTGCGATTCTGATTTTAGCAAAAATATCTTCGCAAGGGTGCATTCTTAGTTTTTTGTAACAATCTTCATCCTCAACAAACATCTTCCTAATTACATAGGTACCGCATTCAGGTTGTTGAAATTTACTCAACATTCCTCATTATTTAAATGATCGATAGGATTACCCACGTGTAACTCTTTTTCAGACCTAAGTACGTACCTAGGTACCTCAGTCCTCATGTTGTTACACAGTCATTTCCTTCTATGTAGACCGTATAAGCTTCTATACCTATTTATTCTTATTTCTGCTATTCCGTACATGTACGGCTTTATCGCTCTCCTCCTATGGTCTCTCCGGTTTCTCGATCACTTCCTATCTTGAAACTTAACTGAAACTATATCTGTTATTAAGTAGGTACCTACTCATAAAATTACCTGTCTTGCTCATAACTGACTGACTGATATGCCAACGCACAGCCTAAACTGCTGAGTATTCTGCTGATTCTGAGTATTCTAATCCTGGATACCTGACTGACTACATAGGTCTTTTCGAGTGCTCGCCACCAAACACGGTATTCCACCTTCCTCATCCGCGCTTTCCCCGTCCCTTCAACATCTTTAGGTCATCGTCGAGCGAGCTGGAGGTCGTCCTACACTACACTTACTGGTACGCGGTCTCTACTCTAGAACACGTCTGCCTCTACCTCATCGGCTATCGGTTCAGCGACAGATAGGTATGACCTATCACTTCAGTTTGCTAATCCTTAAAGGTATGACTGTAGTTTTTGTTCTACTACGAATTTTCTCGCTCCGTATGTCCCTAAACTTGAAATTTTGCCAGCAGATTAAAGCAAATGTTCTCATTAATGAAGGATTTTTGGAAATTCCTCCGAAAGATTGTTTAACTACGTATGTAAGTCCATCCTTTGTCATTTCATCATATATCTATGAGCTTTCATCTTTTACTCAGTTTTGATTGTGTATTTTTTAAATATATCTGTTTCTGTATATATTAATTGTGACTATATTATTTATTTTCCCTCACTTTCGCTTATTTTTTCTGCCCTAAACTTGCCTGTTTGTCCTACTTTTCCTTTGAATGTCTGTATTGTGGTACTTTATGGTATAGAAATAAAGGTAAGTACAACCACTAGACCAACGAGGCAGTCATGGATATATAACTATACGTTAGATGACACTAGGTAAGTTTGATCGAGTTGATGATTCAACTACTACTCGTTAGATGGCAATAGCTATGTTCGTTATTAATTATTTTTCAGCTTGCACAGTTACGCCATCTCAGATAATGCGAAGAACTACAAGGTACCGGCGACTTTAATGCGCATTTAGCGAGCTTTGATTGAATGTATTAAGTGAACAGTCTTATACTGGTTTATATATTGTCTTTGGCAGAACAGTAATAAATAATTTAATACCTAAGTATGTTCAGCTTCATCACATGCTTTCGAATAGTACCTACTCTAGCATTACAACTGTTCTGCCTCGCTGCTCTGCACCTGCCCTAGCCTGTAGGGAACATAATACTGTCTACCAAGAGCATGTGTGAAACAGCCAAGATTACAGTAGAACGACGGGGCCACGATGCTGTATGTAGCCATAGCTGTTACCTAGTCTGTCTAGTGAAAGCTAATTGCAAAATAGCAGAAAATTAATAAAAATTGGTAGTAGTAGCAATACTTTTGAGCAGTAGTAGAATTAGCGAAGAGCGGCGTGCGTGCTATTTTGAAAACTTCATGCCAATTTTTTGTGAAAAAAAAAATGTTGCATGGATTTATTTAATATTTTATACTTAAGTAGGTTACACAAAAGGCAATAACTACAATAGACAGTACAGTTTATTGAATGAGTTTATTATCTTTCTTGTGTTATTACCCGACTGCGGAACGCACAGGGTTAAGTATGTGTTCATCAGTCTATATATGTATTTTTGTTCCTTGCAGGAAGCTACAGCCTAAACGCGTGGACCGATTTTGATGATTCTTGCACCAGTTTATGCCGAGTATATCAGTAGAGTATCACTGTGGAAGCCGAATTTGAGAATAAACAAAATGGCGCCCTCTAGAAACCATAATGTAACAAATTAAAAAATTAAAGTCGATAGACTATGGCAAGTGGGGTATCGATGAATAGGTCTTGCAAAATCATAGTTAGGTTCCCTTGATCATTTTCTCATTTTATCGATCATTTAGGATTTACGAGGTTTCAAAGGTTCATTTTTAGTGTATTCCTTTGTGTCGCACTACAGATAAAACGGCTGAACAGATTTTGATAATACTTGCACCACTAGATTTATCTTAATCTTCTGAGTGTCATAACGGAAGCCGAATTTGAGAAAAAACAAAATGGCGGCCTCTAGAAGCCATAATGTAACAAATTAAAAAATTAAAGTCGATAGACTATGCCAAGTGGGGTATCGATGAATAGGTCTTGCAAAATCATAGTTAGGTTCCTTGACCTTTTTTCATTTTAACGATTATTTAGGATTTACGAGGTTTCAAAGGTCCATTTTTGTGTATTGCTTTGTGTCGCACTACAGACAAAACGGCTGAATCGATTTTGATAATACTTGCACCACTAGATTTATCTTAATATAGAGAGTGTCACTACGGAGGCCGAATTTGAGAATAACAAAATGGCGTCCACTAGAAGCCAATAAATAAATAAAAGTCGATAGGCTCTTAGCCTATCAATAGTTGATAGGCTCTATAGCAAGTGGGGTATCGTTAGATAGGTCTTTTAAAATCACACCTAGGTTATTAACAAGTAAAATAGGCTATATTTTATTTCCAAAAAAATTAGAGATCCTTACGAAAATTGCAATAATGTGAGTTAAGTCGGAAAAAACGATCTCATCTGAGAGCTTACGTGGCACTGCCTAAATCGATAAAGTTACACGACAACAATGTACCTATGGTGGAAACGTTCCTCTCAAAAAGTTCTAAAAAAAAGTCCGCGATAGCATATAACTATCTTGACTTAATCAAAAATGTATCAAGGCGCAGTCGCACGTCCTAAAACTAAACTTAACGTGCGACTGCGCCTTGATACATTTTATTAATATTATAAGATTTAAATTGATAATAATGAAATACTTCAATTCATGTCTTGTTTTATACTTTTTGGTATCCAAGCAGTCAGGTTTTTTGTTTTTATAAATTACTTTTTTATTTTAAGTTATGACTTACTTAATGCTAATCTTTTATTTACTAATACCCAAACTCAATCAAAGAGAAAAATAAGTGTAATTAAATTTTTATCTCATGAAAATATATCCAGGCAAAAGTAGTATTATAAGAAATACACAAGTCATATACAATATAATATGGATGATTTTTTTTATTCAACACACACAGCATTGCATGTTTTCACAATTTAAATCCTTAGTAAATATGCTATACATTAATGGTATACTGTTCTAGTATATTCACATAAGATTACAGTAATTTTGTACGCAGGTGCTTAAACAATAACACTTTGAATTTCACAAGCATCTTTATATCTCTGCCGATGGTCCCAAAACTGTTTTCCCTTGCCTCTGATTTCATGTCCAATGGTCGACTGTGCACCATTGCTCATGAAAGGTGGGGTAAACTCTCTGTATGCTATACATACTCTCCTAGATGTTATATCTTCCCGCAGAACGCTATGCTCCCAGTGATATCTGCATTCACCATAAATCACTGTTAGAGATCTCCTGTAAAGAAAAGATTAATAAATAAACTTAAATAAATTAACTAATTCATTCTGAAAGTTGTTCTGGTGGGAGGCTTTGGCTGTGGCTAGTTACCACCTGTTGGCAAAGATGTGAGTCCAAGAGATTTAGTATAATGAGTTTTATAAAACTGCCATAGTTACCATGGCATGTTAGACAGCTACCATCTTAGACTGCATTATCATTTACCACCAGGAGTGACTACGTACAGTCAAGGCCTATCTTGTAGTGGATAAAAAAAATTGTAGTTAGATTACAAAATTCCATATCTAATATTATTTCACATTATTGCACAACTTATTTATAAAAACAACACAATGAACAGACAGCATTACTTCCTGTCAAATTTCAGTCAGTTGCAATAATGGTGGTACAAGGTTACAGTAAGTATTATACTTTAATCATCAATAACAACTGAAGTGGCATACACAAGTTACGAGTAGTATCCATATCTCCATGATTTAGGCCAAAGGTAAAGTTTTGCTCCGAAGTTAACAAATCTTGTGCAACATCTATAAAACAGCAACATCCCAAAGTTCAAAACTAACTATAACAGCCTGTGATAAAACTCTACTATAGAATTATAAACAAAATCTGGTTAACTAAAGGTATACTAATACAAGGACAACATTTAAAATCCAAAATATCATACCTTATCAACGGTATCCTAATTATAACATCCTTAACTATCATAGGTTTACAGTATTCCAACATGCTTTTATCTTTATCTTTATACTCTAAATTTAAACTGCCATCTTCTTCAACCAGGGGTGGGTATTGCTCTGCACAATACAGGTTATATTTCTTCTTATCCCCTCTATATGGTGTCATGGTAAGAGCTGAATTAGATAAACAGTTGACTGTTAATATTCTCTCGCCCCAAACCCAGCAGTCATCTATATGAGGGTCAATAGATGCACCTTTGCTTGGATCATACTCCAACGAACACTGTTCTATCACTTCGTAGCCTTCCAACAAGTCTATACTACGAAATCTATCTTGCAAATACTTCGAAAATTTAGGAAAACCTTCGAATTTACCTGGGACGATTTTCTGCTTTTTAAAATTAGTTTTAGGTCCATAGTTCTGTTTGCGACGTCCACTCTGGGAGTTATCCCATGGGACTTCATCTATGTTCTTCAGAAGCTCTTTTTCTTCGTCCAAAGATATAAAGTCCAGCTTTATTAACACACCAGGATAATCTATCGAAGTGCCTTCGTGGTTTGGATGTTGTTTGTACAAATCAATGTCCCAGCCGCTCCAGGCTTTGTTACAAAAGGGACAGTACACGTAACCCTTTTCCTTATCAAGAGGTTTGATATCTTTTAAAATATTCGCACCGTAATAGGTTTCGCAGACCAGACACGTTCGGCAGCCCTTACAACCACACGGCCGAGGTTTCATTTTGGTTTCGTATTATTGCACAATGTTTCACCTTGTTAACTTGAACTAAACAATAGTTCATCCACTACTAAATATTTTAGTACAAACTAAATTGACTACTTGAGGCTAGATTTCGAATCATTTTGCGAAGGCCGAAGACCCGAACAGAGACAAGATAAGGACCCGAAGAAGCCAATAAACTATGGACTGTCAATTGTCATAGTCACATTGACATTAATATTTTGACATTGACATTAGTATTCCGTTATAGAGGGCAGCCCCATAGTACGTACGTAGTAACCGGTACGTAACTATTATTTCACCGTACCGGGCTTTGATTTTTTAAGGTACCGGTATGAACTGTACGAACTTAAAACCGTATCTTTACCCGTTACCGATATACCTATTAACCTATGTCGATAACAGTGACTCCATAACAAATGTTTAAAAATATTGTTTGGTAACCCATAATTTTGCAAAATAAATGATTTATGAATTAGATTTGCCTGGTCGTCCTTGTTACTACTACACCGGCAAAGACGTGCCGCTAAGCGATTTAGCGTTCCGGTATCCAGTACGATGCCGTGTAGTAATCAAATAGGTTTAATATAACTGCCATGTCCCTAACAGGTTAGCCCGCTACCATGTTAATAATTTTTTAATAAATAAATCGTTTATTTTTTAATAATTAATCTTGAACTATTTATATACAATTAGAATGCATCATCACTTACCATCAGTTACCATCAGGTGAGATCGCAGTCAAGGGCTAACTTGAAGTGGATAAAAGAAACAGCTACTTTAAGTTAATCGTTTAATTATTCGAATGTGTACTGAATTATCTCAAAATAATTGTATGAAAAGAAGCGAATTACAGTATTCAATTCATATTTTACTTATATAACTAATAGGTACATTTAAAATAAGTTCCATTACACAATATACAAAATCATAAGCACTGCCCACGCGTTATGTTTTTACAGTTCCGGAAAGAACGAAGAAATTAATTTAAAACATTAATACATATGAACTTCAAAATAATCCGCATAAGTAAAAATAATATAATTAGAATTATGTGTGGTGACAGTACAAAACTCTTACTGTATTGTGTATATTAATATTTTAACCTATGATTTTAGCGTAGATAAAACCGCCTAACAAATGACATTAGTGGCCCGCCACTTATTGCTGTATAAAATTTCAGTGCATTAGTGTACACTTTATTGAGACCCGGATTGGATCGTTTACTTCCGTGCATCTAATCTTTACATAATAGGATAAACGACGGTTACATTTATTATTTTTCATTAAAATTCAATTTCATTAATTGGAAACTATAGTATAATTAAGTAATATTCATAAATTCTAACGAAAAGGTCTAACATCTGGAAGTCAAAACTAGAATTAAAGCTTAATCTTATGTATTTTTCCTTTTTAAATATAGTCACAAAAATAAATCTTACCCATTATTACTTTGAAAAGTGCGTATTTATTTTTATAATGCATGTTACAATGGCAGTGAGTGAAATGATGCTTGATATTCTTCAATATACTTCTTAATTAAGATAACAATTTAATATATAAATCTTTCTCTGATACTTCTTATCATCATCATATTTTCTCCATATAATACTGCATTTGCTCCAGTGGAGACTCCACTGAGTAGAAGAGTCGAAGAAGGAGTAGAAGACTCTTTCCAAATCTACTCTTTATTGCAACAGAGTTACAAAAATTCTCCGTAGAATTCTTTCTAGAGCCGTATTATTATTAGTCAGTATCCTCCTGACCTACAGTTCCTTTCAATCAAGTTCATCGAATTCTAGCACTCGGAACGTAGGATAATAAGCGAGCGCGGGGGGCGGTGGAGAAGGAGTTGGAGGTGCCAATACGACAGCTGGTGGTCGCAGCCCCTGCGCTGCTTGATGCTAATCATCCACTAACTCCCAAAGCATGAGAGCAGCATCTGATCCACCTGATGTTACAAGGCATCGGTCGTTAAATAGAAAACGTGCCGAATAAATAGAACCTGTGTAGACTTTCACTTCGTTGTATTCTGCTTTGGGACTAGCACATGGATACCTGTAAAAATAATGAATTTAATTTTAATAATGATCTGACAAGGTAAATTATAAATGTATACGATAAATATGATTATGATAATATAAGTGTTAAACGACTTACCTAAATAATCGCAAATATCCATCAGAATCACCGCTAATAAGAAGGTCGTGGGCAGCTGAACGACTAGCTGCCGTAATCAGGGATGTCATGGGATAAAACCGATTGTTCCACATGCCTGAAAATGAAAGGATAAGGTAAAAAAAAAATTTTGAAAATATACTGGTAAAATGATTATAGATTAGTAAAATAAAAATTATTTACCGGAGACAAGGAAACCAACAGTTGAATTATAGGTAAACCATTTGACATCTTTCATTGCTATTGGACTTTTTTCAGGTGATAGCGCCTTTATATCCCCTGAAAATAATTACGTATAAAATAACATGAATTGCATAGGTACACATATTTTGTAGCATTATATATAGATGCAGACTTACAGAATGACAAATCGTAGTCAGCCGTAACGGTCTGTAAGTAAACTCCGTCAAGACTCCAGTCTAATTGAACGAGGGGTTGAGCACCTCGAATTTTGTTTGATTTTTTATACGAAAATCCATCACGGGACACTCGGAATAGATATATGCTGCCATTCTGAGATCCAATTGCAAGAATGTCTCCCGCTAAAAATAAATTCTTTTTAGTAAGACTTGAAATTATTAAAAAAAAAATCTCTTTTTTGAAGATATCTCGCAACTTATACCTGAGTTATATTGTAAGCAGTTAAGAGGTGATCCACACACCCTAAGTGTAGCGACATGTGCTCCAGCTTCAGCATTTAAAATCACTAAATGACCTTCTGTACTTCCTGCAGCTAAAGCCCCACCCCCAGGATGCCACGCTAAGGAAACACATTCGTAGCCAACCTGAAGATATACATGAAAACTGTGATCAAATAAGAAGTTTAAAGTGCACTGTGGTATCCATTGTACGAATGTATTAATGTTCGAAGTATGTAGTAGTAGTATAGCATCCATACCTGTGTTGCAAAAATAAACTTGTGACCTTTCCAAAGTGCAATATTTTTATCATGACCAGCTGTTGCAAACATTTCGTCATCAGGATGGACAGCTATGCCCATCAAGTGCTTATGATGGCCGAATATTACCTAAAACGAATAAAAAATAGTACCTAACAAAATTATTGTGAATTTATATTTGACTAGCAGATGCCTGCGACTTTGTCCGCGTGGAACGAGTTTTTTTGATTCTTACGGGATCTCCTTAATTATCCGGGATATCAAGTAGCCTATGTCCTTACCTACGCCCATACAAAAAATCATGTTGATTCGTTGCGCTGCTACATCGTGATTAAAAGACAAATCAACAAAGAAACGCTTTCGTATTTATAATATTAAATGCCAAGTTAAGCTTACTTGATTAAATCGTCGTTGAAGAGATCCTTCCATAATATTGTTTTTTGTCGTACCAATATACAAATTCCCATCATTTCTTCCGGGCCTTTGAGGGTAAATACTACGCACTCCACCAGCGATTTCAGGTAACTGTTTTAACAGAAGTTTATTTAGTAAAATTGTAAGTATAAGTTATATTTTACACATCATATTTTAGGTTTTATCTTACTTTAGTCTCTGTAATCCTTTTATAGTTTTGTAAAGAATCCCAAGCTGCAATTTTTCTGTCTTTCTCACCACCCGATATTAAAGTACCTTCCGAAAGCATCACTAGAGAACTAATCCCCTTTATATGAGCCTGAAATATAATTTTACTGATAAGGGTTCCAGATTTTCAGAAAATATCATTTTATAGTTTTATAAAAATCAATAAAATATGTTGTAATTTAAAAAGTAATAGTAAACTACCACACCTCAAATTCCATTCGCACAAAGTACGCCCCATCGCTATCTACACTATAAATGGTGATAAATCCATCACTATCGGCAGTCACCACGTCACCATCTTGTTCAAACTGTAAAGCAGTTACTTGAGTCCGTGCAGGCTGAAAGTAAATAATTACAAATAAATAACAGTTATAAGAAATAATATATCGGTACATAATAACCTGTTACACCACTGTAACTGTGTCTGTAGACATAGCTACTTGCGCACGTCACTATGGCTTAGTGTTAGAGCTATACATATTTAAGTATCACAACCAGAAAGGCTAGAACCCAGAGCCATAAATTCAGAAAAAAAAAATAAAGATGGGAAAAAACTGGCGGGAATTCAAGTCACATTCAACCCTGTCATCATCCTCATCCTGTCATCATGCAAGTTGCAACCAATCTCCTATCCTAAAAAGGTTGCCTGGAAGAGATCACTCATAGTGATAAGGCCGCCTTTACACCGTAACAAGTTGTAAATTCTGTCATATTTCGTTTTACCTCTGTTATTATTTGTTTGTGTGTAATAAAATGTTTTTACTTACTTACTTATATTTTTGAATTATTAAAAAAGGAATTTTAGTTTTTTAAATAAACCTTTTTACGAGCCTTTTAAAAAAATGTGTCTCCTAGTTTCAAGTTTCAAAAACCGCAAGCCCCCTTTGCAAGCCCCACAGAATACATTAAAACAATAGAACTTGGCGATTTTTAAAATTAGTTTATTTATTTTATTCTTTAATATTATCATTTATTTATTTATTTATTTATTTTTCAATCTTTATTGCACGCAATAGAACGGAAATAAGAAAGGCAATAAAACTACGAACTAGGACTAAACAGTATGCAAAAGCGGTCTTATCGCCCAAGGCGATCTCTTCCAGACAGACCCAACGACAGGAGAAGAGAATACAAACGGGATGGTGCGCAAACTACGAGTATAATATATTTTACATATTATTAACTACAACCAATATGAATGAATAAAAAATAACATAGATTGACTGACTATATGAATAACTACTGAAATAGGTAAAAATTCTTCAAACTACTTTAAAAATTTTGAGTGATTTGGAATGTCGGATTTCTGCTGGAAGAGAGTTCCATAATCATCTATTCACTATCCGAAGGTTTTCAATTTGAGCGCATACTTAGGTATACCTAATGTTTTCTGAGATAAGTACCATATAAATGGGATCTACGATCTAATAATATTATTGGGATACAATAATTTTGCGTACCGGTTTAATAATATCAGTTCGTTCGAAAAATCCGTCTTTCCTCCGGTTCCAGAATGCAAGATGTCCCTTCCCATGCGTGATCAGAAGATTGTCGTCGAGGGGGTGGAATGCGGCGCCAGTGAGCTCTTCTTGTAAAGTCTATAAAAGTATTTTGTACTTATAAATTTTAAAACGTTATTTTACAATCATAATGATTATAATATGGATAGCTGAATGCACTGTGTTCACAAAAATAAATAAATCCAACGCTAATAAGGAAGTCGTGGGGCCTTTTCACGTGTTTAGATTTTTGCAAATCGTCGTCGGTGATGTCTGCTGGGAGGCTTCGGCCATCGCTAGTTACCACCCTACCGTCAAAGACGTTTAGCGATTTAGCGTTCCGGTACGATGCCGTGCAGAAACCGATAGATAGGGGTAATGGCCGTACCCCTAACAAGTTAGCGCGCTACCATATTAGACTGCATCATCGCTTACCATCAGGAGAGATCAGATACATACCTATTAGTATAGGTAGATCATGAGCCGTGACCATAAGAAAGAAAATAAACAGGTTTAAGTATATTATAAACGGTTGATACCTCCGTCATATATTTCGATTGATCTCTACTAAGCTACGCACCTGTGCAAACTAACTTACACACAATTTTAAGTTGTAGTTCAATATAAATAAAGATCAAATTAAGTGGCAACTCAGTACATATTACGTAGTAGTAGAAGTCAGTAGCGCCCACGTGCTACGTAGCCATAGCTTTAAAGCTGTAATAACCGCGGCGTAGCAGTGGGCGTGGTGTTTTCAGTAGGTACATTGGACTTTTAAATTATTATAGCTGACGAGAGGTTGGTAGGCGTTCTTTTAAACATAGGTTAGTATATAATTAATCATTATATTTTATAACTAGCGGTCCGCCCCGGCTTCGCACGCGTAGCACTTGATCAAAATAGTCAATACCCAATAATGGTCAGTCGGCACTGAGACGAACAACTCCACCATACGTTCTCAAATTTTGTTCAACAAACCGCTGTGAACGCTTGGCACTTGAGTCTCCAATACGACATATTTTCGCTGCACTTGCCTGGGAACTATGTTTAGAACTAACAACTAAGTTGAGACCTGGCTCTTTTAGGCATTTCGCAGTCTGTCTACAACAGTTAGATATTAAAATGTTTAAAAAAAATGTTAGTAAGTTCTCTTGTACCTATTTATTAAGTTTGTCTTGACAAATATGACATAAAAGTGTCTTGACAAATATGACATAAAAGACAGTCTGAATTAATAGACAAATAGAGGTTTAACGTAAAAAGTTAAAATTAGGTGAATTTTTCCGACTTAATTCACATTATTGCAATTTTCGAAGGGATCTCTAAATTGCAGCATAAGTTACTCGCTGATAAAGTAGCTTTCTATAAGTGAAAGAATTTATAAAATTGGTCCAGTAGTTTTTTAGTTTATCCATTACAAACAAACAAAAAAATCTTTCCTCTTTATAATATTAGTTTAGATTTGTAGGTTGTGAAACGTTTTTGGGAGTTCTCGCGGGAATTAAAAAAAACTCGGTGTTCTCCACGCGGACGAAGCCAACGGGAATCATCAAGTATTAATTGATTAATTAATCGTATGTTAAACTTACTGCAACTTTGCCGAGAAGATGTCCCCATTGCCACTGCCAGACCGATAAAATGCTTTCACGGCCAGCGTCGACGGCTAGCACGTAACTTCCGCCGTTCTGCATTTGAACAAAAGAAATGCGTGTAAATTTTAGGCACAATTGAAGTGAATACGCGTACGGGATTCCATTTTTGGGGTTTCGTACCTCAAGAGGTAACCAGGAACCCTTATAGGATCACTTCTTTGTCCGTTCGTCTGTCTGTTAACCGCCTTTTTCTCGAAAACGCGTGAGGGTATCAAGTTGCAATTAATATCAAATAGTTAGGTATGTCTCTTGGAGCTGTAAAAAAATCAAGCTTCTAAGTCAACGCGTCAATCAAAAAAACACGGCCGATTATGCTGCATATTTTGATACTCGCCACTAAATCAAAACCTATAGGGTTCTTCCCGTTGACCTATAATCATGAAATTTGGCACGAAGCAAGGTTGACACCTTGCGAGAGGTTTTGATTTTGTGTAAGACTTTTTGATTGAGAGAGCTTGAGACCAGCACAAGCATAGGAAAAATCCGGGAATCGTTAATTAGGGATCCGTACTTATTGGGTGTCGAATTGAATGTCTGGCGCTACCAGCTTAACGCCATATGTAAGCAAGTTATTTCACAACTCATTACGTGTTGTCATGTACCAAAACAATTTATGTTGTGTGGTAAGTTACGGAACGCTTTGTGCTCGAGACTGACTCGCACTCGTCTGGTTTTATAAAAACTGAACTGGCCACTTTTACGCACATTTTCATCTGACCACTTTTATATGGCCAACCCGTCTGTTAAGTATGTCATCAGCCACAACTCACGAGCTGCGAGAAGGCGACGGCGGAGACGCCGGCCTCGAACTCCGCCATGCCGAACACGTGCAGCGTCTGCAGCGTGTCGGTGCTCCAGATGCGCACGTGCGCCTGCGCGCGCCGCCCGCGCCCCGCTCGCTGCCCGCTCGCCACCAGCTCGCGGGACGGGTGCAGCTCCATGCTGCACACAAACCGTGTATTGGATAAATATAAATATTTGACATATCAATCAAAAAACACAGGAATTAACTAGAAGTTTAATTCGCTACAATCCGCTACAGTAGACAAATTTGTGTGGTACAGTGCAGGTTGCAGTGCAGATTGTAAAGACTTTACAATCGTGCATTGTCGAGTCAACATCTCCTGAAGATGCTCCGGTGTCGGAGTGAAACGTACGTTGAGACTTGAGAGTGAATTGGAGGATTTGTGTGGTGTAATGTTGTGCCTGTGCGAATTAGGTACTGGGTAGTGCGTGTCGCATGCTGCAGGTGAAAGACACGCACTGTACCACACGGATTTGTCTACTCTAGCGGATTATAGCGAATTAAACTTCTAGTTCATTCATTATCATGGACTTCCGCAAAGTAATGCCTGCTTCTATTCAATAACAAAATCAAAATCAAAATCAAAATGCATTTCAGCGCTGTACAGCCAGGCTCAGGATCTTTTGCGCATTTTTTTTTTAATTTAAAACATTTTTAAGTAGGTAGAATCCTACTGTCATAAAGGCTATCCTGAGTGATGGCTAGCTTTTATTACAGTAACCACTCCCCCAGTAGGACAAATCAGCGTAGATGGCATAGACAGAACGAATAGTAATACGCCATCCCCAGTGGTATATCACATTTGAGCCTGGACTTCAAGTTGCCTGATAATGTGGAATGAGATCAGTTAAAAGCCAAGTACACCCGTAGGTTGTGTATTGTTGTGTGACACAAGTGTTGGTTGACTATTTAGACCATTGAGTATCTTTTAGATCATTGTTTTTTATTCGATACAAGAATTCTTCAATTCTTAAAATAAGAATATTAATTCAATATTTGGAAATCGGTAACGACAAAATATGTTTGTACCTAATTATTAACCTAATAACATCTTGTCTGTACCATATTTTACCAAATAAATATTTACTTTACTTTACTTTACATTGATCGCACTTAGTTTTAAATTAAGCAGAGTACATAGGTAGGTACTAAGTATAGGTTAATTTGTTAGCGTGAGATTGTACTTAGATAGGGTGACGGTCAATAAAGATTTACTTATTTATTTATTAAGTAGGCAACAAATACCGATCAACATCTTGCTATACATACAGCCCACTATGATGAAGTGACGAAAACATTATTTGTATAGTTCTTGCAATTCACGAGTGCGCATGGCTCACGGTTGTGTGGAAGTCCTATCTGTATAGGTACATATTACATTTGTATATGTCACCGTAAGATTGTAAAAAACGTAAGATTGTAATCTAACGCTTTTTTTTCGATAGATTGTAAACAGTCGAAAGATTGTGAACCGTTCAATGTTTTAAGTGTCAATTTTTGAAATATTCATTGTATTCTAAACTTACTTAAACTTACTTAATTCATTGTATTTACGTTTTCTTGTCTCTTTCTTGTAGGTTAGGTTAGGGTTCGACATAAAAAACCTAAGTGCCTGGCCGCAGGCCGGGCACTTAGGTTCTATCGGGTTAATAAACCTAACAGATTACAATCTACCGAAAAATAATCCGTTATATTGTAATCATTCGACAGTTTACAATTTCACGAGTTAGATTAGGTATAATCTAACGGTTTTTACAATCTTACGGTGACATATACGTGATTACGCGTACGACTGACCATAGAGTAAAGTAATATAGGTACCTACGACTGACCGCTGCACGCACACTTACGTAATGTTCATACCTAACTACAAGTAAAGTTCACGCGCGCTCGTGAATTGCAAGAACTTTAACATGTTATAATTGCGATTATTAACCACTGTATGTCTTCAGTGTGCCCAATGTAGTGTCTCTGCGACTCCTCGTCTCTGTCGTACATGACGGCCACAGCGGCCACGTAGTACAAGAGCTCACCAGTTGGCAGCACCCACAAGTTGCGCCGAGAGTCCGCGCCGCGGTAGCCGTACCTGTTGGAAGTGTTTTGATTTTATAAATTGTAAAACACTTTATAAAACAGTATTTTTGTAAAATTAGGTTATTAATTTTTTTAATAATTACTATATTAATATCTAAGTTGTTTTAATAATATCACCTTGAAAGTCGTGTCCATCTCAAAAATGTATTCAGTAGTTTCCAGTAAAAGATTATACTGTGGCGAAAGCACTCATTGAATTAAAATATCCTATAGAACGACTATTTTAAACAAAAATCGAACAAAATTTGTATGGCACAAACAGGTAAACGACTTACCTGACTTATGCTTACGCTGGTTTAGAACCCTGTGCAAGCCACTGAGCACACGGCCCTCAAGTTACTGGCTATCAAGTTATAGGTAAGCATATGGAGTCTCAGCTCGCAAAATCGGAATGATCCGTCCAGTGCGTAGTACGTAGAAGTTAATTACTTACACCCATTCAAGTTGCATTTTCTTATCCGGTGGCGAATTGTCAATAGGCGCGTGGTGGATCGGAGGGTAGAACGTGCGGCGTAGACCACGGATTGTCACTCTCATCGGCTCCTCCTTTAGTACCTCTAATAGTGTGTAGTCTGCAACAAATCCTATCAAATCAGCGCAATGATCTGCAAGGGAGCTGTGTGAGACACGAAATGGCAAAGCGTATGGGTGCTGTTACACCAACCAAGACAGCGTGGAGGGTTTAGACTTCTACTGTTAGAATGTTCAGTGTTCAAATTTTAAAGTTATTTTGATAATACACACTTTTTACTGGAATTTGCGAGCATATCGCGAACCCTAGAGGAGGGTTGATTCGAACCGGAGTATATCAGCTATTATTTCTCGGGTTTTGCTAAAGGCAACTAGAATAATTACAAGGTCCGTAACAGCTGGCAACAATTCTACAAGAGAGTAAAAGTGTAGGAATTAGGCAAAATTATGGGCCATCAATGAACAAGTGGCAAGTTTTGTGTACAATTATGATTAATAATTAATAGATAATAATGAGAAGAAGCTTTTCGACCGACGGTCATGTGGGTTACTAATTTAACATGTATGTGGGTTTCGTTTCGACCCACACCAAAGTCTACGTACCGGAACTTCTTATAATTTCTCCCTCAGGTGCATAGAGGACCCTAGGACGACTTTTGCTGCGCGCTCGGCGACCTCGCGTGTCCTCTGACACTGGCAGTGCTGCTACAGCACCTCTCGATCGCGACCTAATATATAATCTATGATTATAATATAACTCAATTTATTTGATATGTTTTGATATAAGTAAATAACTTTGACACTATGTGAAACATTACACTTAATACATGCTAGGTAGATGATGCCGGCGACTTCGTCAGCGTGGATAAAGGTCTTTTTTTTTAACTCCGTAGGAACTGTATGATTTTCTTATCTTTTTCCTATATACGATCTATCTATGCACCAAATTTCTTCAAAATCGGTGAAACATATCGGTCATGTAAGCGTAGCAGTAGACAGACAGAGAGACAGACACATTTTCGCATTAATAGTTAGTATAAGTTTGTATGACTACAGGCTGAGAAAAATCAATGCGGCAGTGCAACGCTTAGTCGATCCAAAGCCCGCGAGCAAGAGCAAACATTGTCACATGCCCAGCACGACACATTTCTCTCAATTTTTTAACGCTTTGTCAACGCGACAAAGGTGCGTGAAACAGTTATCCGCCATCACACAGGTTCTGTTAGAGCTGCAATTAATTAAATTACTAACCTTCTTATCGGCGACTCTATGGGCAGAGGTGCGCTTATACCAGGACTCAAGGCGGGAGGCACCATCGCAGTGCCCAAATAAAACGTCTCAACATCCGCGAACTCATTCCGGAGCTGTGAAAAACTTCGCACCTGTAATGAGACAACCTTTTTTTACTGGTAAGTATAGGCTGGTACTTAGGAGGTAGGGGAGCGCTATAAGTAGGTATCGCCGAGTTTGGTGCGCGTTCTAGTTGTGAGGCTAGAAGACAACAGACTTGGGAGGATGTTCGGTTGGAATTGAGTAATTTGTACGCCGCGATGGCGTTAGGCGTTTATCCGGGTCGATGGATCATGGAGTATTATAATAATACTGGCAGTGTGGGAATTTGTAAATGAATGCTGGCTGCTTACCAACACAGACTTCAATTTGCAGTTGTTCAAAACTTTTTTAACTCCGGGCTAGTATTATGATTTTTTCGAACAAAATTTTATTTAGATTAAATTTTAATTAGTCAGTTACCTCTTGTCCTGTTATTGTATACATTCTTTTAGCCCCACTCATTTTTAGGACTTGTCCTAAATCTTCCAAAACCTCTTCAAAGGGCTGAGTTGTGCGTAGATTGAGCAATACACGACACTGCAAAATAGTACAGAGCAAATAAAGTATCTAATAAATACTAAGGTAAGAAACGGACCCTACACTGCCCAAAGACTAATAATCAGCAAATGGCTTAGTCGGACCTCAGAAATAGTTGTAGGTAACAACAACTGTTATGTCTAGGTATGACACCTATAACAGTTGTTAAGTTCCATGACTGACATTTCTTTATAACCCCTTCTCATTCTGAGAGGATATCTTATGATGAAGACGTGCGAAATAGAAAGCGAAATAAAATGTGTGTGATGGTTGAGATAAAACATTCTAGCCCTAGGAATGCATTTTTCAATAAATAAATAAATTTTTAAATAGGTAGGTACATGTATCTCACTCTGGTTCTCGGACTCACGCCGAAATTTAACGATCGGCTGATCAAAAGTTTGCAGTCCTCGGGGAGCTTTAAATCGCAAGATTGATTGTAGTGTATGAAATAATGTTCTCTGTAATAACATCCCACTTGGAAACACGTGACCTCAAAATCGAAACCGGGGTAGCGCAGAAATACCAAGGACTCCTTCATTGAAAACGTTTTATTAAAACACCCCACGAGATTGTACTTAATGACTTTATGGTCACAATCAGGGCGCTTTACATGCTCGATACTCGAAAGGGATTTTGAAATGAACGACTTTTTAGGGTTCCGTAGTTTAAACAATATGTAAATCTGTCGGTCTGTGTCACAGGCACTTTATTTACCAGTATTGATATGAGCTTTACAGTTAAAAAGTACAAGTATCAAAACTTGCTATCCATTCCGTCTGTCGGTCTGTGTCACAGGCACTTTAATAACCAGTATTGATATGAGCTTTACAGTTAAAAAGTACAGGTATCAAAACTTGCTATCACTACACACACAAAGACATAACATTTTTGAAAAAAAAAAACGGTTAACCCTCTAGCTAACCCTCTGGTTAAATTCCTGCGCTTCCACGCTTTATGGTACATACATTTGACGAAATTTCGTAGAGATATTATAGGCTATTTCCAAAAATCTAAATCCTCGTGGATGAAGTTGTAAGCATCAATGCAATGTGCGCAAATTTGCAAAAAATTATGTACCATGCGTCTTATTCACAAGATACTCCGAAATCTACCTAAACGAAGTATTTAAATCTTTACTGTTTCCACTACAATGATAAACGGAAAAATTACAAACGTGAAATACAAAATCGTTTCGTGCAACTCTGCCAGTGTAATGTTTTATTATGCGAGCCGATAAGTGATTTTTTAGAACATGTAGTGAAATGTAAGCGAAACAAAGGAATGTATTAAAGTTTTTCAGACGTTAGATTTATGTATGATAACTTTCGCATAAATTAGCTTTATTTCACTATGATATTAGGGTTACATATGAATTTAAACGCCTTGCTTATATTTCCCTCATAATGAAATTGCGGCTAGAGTAGGTACCTGTATTAGAGTTGTGACAGGCAAAGAATAGGTACAAATCTGAAATCTTCAAAGTTTGTAAATCATTTTACTGGCGGTATTTTTTTTTACCTAACTAGAATTTTCATTTGCGTCTCCTACTATGGCTCCAAATAAACGCTAAAGAAGATTAAAGTACGAAATCAAAGATTAGGCAGGTACTTCAAGCTTCTCGAAGATGTGAAAATGTTCTCAAAGGCACGGCTCACTATACTGAGCAAGAGTCTCCTCTTGGAATGAGAAGGGTTTGGCCATAGTCCACCATACGCTGGCCAAGTGCGGATTGGCAGACTTCACACACCTTCAAGACCATTATGTAGAACTCTCGGACATGCAGGTTTCTTCACGATGTTTTCCTTTGCCGTTTGAAGAAAGTGATATTTAATTTCTTTAAACGTACATAACTTCGAAAATTTGGAGGTGCGTATCCGGGGACCGAACCCGCGAATGTCTTAACCATTAGGCTATCACCTCACGAACGCGTGACAGAGATTTGGGAGAAGACGAATAAATACTTACGTGTTCTACTGCAGCAGGGTATGGTAGATTTAGTGATGGGCCCTTGAACGTCCAGGTATCTGACCGTACCGGATGATCCATGTTGTAACTTGTAAATGATCCGTGTGACTCTTATACTGGTATTCTTGCCGCCACCAGAAGAGGCGCGTCTGAATCCAAAAACGCCAGCTAGTGTTGATCGGCAAGAGATACATCTGACCCGCAGGCGATGGAAGATTACGTGATACGTCCTTGAAAACGTACCTGTATCGAATGATCCATGTTGTTGATGATCCGAATGACTCTTCCGCTGGTGTTCTTGCCGCCACCAGGGGGAGGCGCGTCTGACTCCGCGACGGATTGCTTACGAGTTCCCGCCCGGGACCACCCGCTCGCCCCGGTCACCGTCCCGCCGCCGTACCACATGCCGTTCTTCTTGCCGTAACTTGCAGCCTGATTGCAGACAACGTTTATTTTAGTCTCTACAGATATTGCACCGTTTTAAGACTTGCAACAAAAATTGCAACTCCATCTTAGATCGGCAGACAACTTGTTTACGTCTGTAGATTATGTCAGTTGAGCTGGAAGATCCAACATTATTGTTAGTAAAAAGGCTTGGGGACCTAAGTAGTTTAGAGGGTTCATAGAGGGTCCCCTGAAAATGGGAAAATGAGTGCGAAAGTCGTAGACATAGAAGGATGTGGAAAAGAAAAATGTCCGCGGTATTTTGAAGAGCCTACATACTAACAAGGAAATGAACAGCGTATATACAGTTTGCGCGTGAGTTGAATGCAGAGTAAATGTATGTGTCATCATACATTTACTCTGAATTCAATTTGCGCGCGATCTATAGGTATTCTTATAACCGCAAGAAAATGTAAGATTGGTTATATAAATCTTGACCATATAGGATAAATAAGGGTCGAGCTACCGCACAAACCCAAGCTGGTCTGCCGCCGGATTTCAGGGGGAACGTAAGTATTCCCCAACGTGTTCTAGACCATCTACTAACTATTAGATGTAAGGTAACCTATTTACTAAATTTATACTTAAAAAACATTTTGTGTTACGAATTTACTACTAACAGAAATTATGGGGCTGAATTTCATATCACTTTCAGTAGATATATAGGTGAGTATATTATAATCGTTTGAATCGGAGACCTTGACACGATTCGCTTGATTCACGACTTAGCAAACAACACTGCATATGCCTACATCAGAATGCATTATGAAATATGCCTGTAGGTATAGTTGCTTCTTGGGTTCTACGAAACATTTGGTTCAAAACATAGAAATTCTAGCTATTGCATTCTAGAATTGCATTTGTACCTATGTTTAGGCTTTAAATCCCTCTTAAGGCTTGAAATAAAAGTTTAAAATATGCATTTCAGTCCCACCATGCCCCGGGCCCTAGCCTTGGAGCTATACCACCAATGCAGTAATCGATTCTAAAGCATCTTTATTCTTTTTTCCTGATACGCAGTGATCCTGACTGTCCTTTCCAGCTAAAAATATCTGAACTGACTCCAACCTCTGAATCCTACGCGATGGATCTGGTGAAAGCAATACCCCAGACTTCTAAATGGATAACTAATCCTTGTCACAGCCTTAATACCATAAATTCAGGCAATCACAACAATTGAGATAATAACGATGATTGATGACGGATTTCCGGAATTGTTGTTCAGAAATATATAATAGGAAAAGGTGACTGACTAAACTATCAACTATCTCAAACCACTGGACGGATCGGGCTGAACTTTGCCATGCAGCTTGTATGACGTTGACGCTAAGGAAGGATTTTTGAAAATTCAACCTGTAAAGGGGTAAAAAAGGGGTTTGAAATTTGTGTGAAAATCGCAATTAACGTGAGTGAAACTACGGGAAAAAGCTAGAACAGGAATGAAATTTGCTGCTAGTCTATATGCCTATACCTACTTAGTGAGGCGATGCGACTAATACCCAAGAGTATTTTCTAGAATGGATATAGTCACAACAGCCACATCTTTGCCACTGCAGGTGGGGCAGTGGACGCGTATGGCCATCACGGGCTTTCTTGTATTAAAAGTGCCGGTCGTCTTTCGCGACATGCTTCCCTGAATGACATCATTCGTAGGTCTCTTGCCACCGCTAAAGTGCCTGAAGTGTTAGAGCCTAATGGCTTGGCGCGCAGTGATGGTAAGAGACCTGACGGGATGACTCTTGTTCCGTGGAAGCAAGGAAGGTCGCTTGTTTTGGATGCCACATGCGTGGATACGCTAGCGTTATCCCACATGCATCCGTCCTCCATGACAGCGGGGGCGGCGGTCACTAATGCAGAAAGACCCAAGAGGTGCAAGTATGAAATTATTGAAAATAATTTCATTTTTGTGCCTTTTGGTGTGGAAACCCTGGGGTCGTGGGGCGAAGATGCTAGATCCTTTTTTAAGGATCTATGTTCTCGTCTCACAGAGTCCACTGGTGACCGGAGGGCTGGCAGTTACCTCGGCCAACATATAAGTTTGGCTATTCAGCGGGGTAACGCAGCCAGCGTTCTGGGCACACTGCCTCATTGCAGCGGGATTGATGATATTTTTAATGTATAGTTTTTAGTTTTTAATTTAGTTTTTAATGTGTATTAGTTTAAGTTTGTTTATAATTGTAAAAGAAATATAATAAATTTTATGACTGTTTAAACTCGAATGGATATAGTTAGGTGACGAAAGTGTGATTTTCATCAATTCCAGCATTTTTACACGGAAATTCAAATTCTACTTCATTCCAACCATTTCTTTCCGCTATTGTTTTTGTAATTTCTTGTAAATACCAAGGCATTTAACCTACTTTTCATAAGACGGCCGATTTCATGCAAAGTATAGCATTACTGCCGCGAAATAATTTCTGTGCTACCTATAAACGGTTAATGAAGAATTTCAGAAAAAACTTTGTTTATTGGTGCGAAGTACCACTCGAGCCACTTCGAGGAAAGTAAAATAGGTTTATTACTGCAATGTAAGAAGGAACTAAAAACATTCGTTAGCAAAAAAGAGCCCAATAACGTCTCAGATCGATCGTTATTCTTAATACTACTGTAGATCGCTTAGTCTTAGACGAACAAAGTTACAGTTTTGCACCTATTAGAGCGAAACAAACTAGGGACTGGACAGACCAAAACATCCATGCTAAGCGTCGACGTCGGAGAGGAACCTTGTTTTGTCCTATCCCCTAGTGAGCGTATTCCATATAAAAGAGAATGACGTAGACATTTTGTCCACCAGACAAATCTTTTGCCCGTAGTGTATTATCACCCTAACATAAGTATTGCCAGATGCACCAACTGTGACCACGACGAAAAGCCCATCAGCATGCGGGCAGACTTTCACTACCATCATAAGTGGAGAGTTGTAGCACCCACCTATTACTGAATCAGCTTTTCAAGCGATAGTTACAAAAAGAGCAGCTATCTTTTAGTCTATTAGACAATCCGCAAAATTATGCTATGCGTACTGGCTGACTCATGGCTGCCGATCGGCAATCTACAACGTCTAAGCATAGGTGCTACGTCAAGTACTACGAGCTACGCCGACGCGCATCTACGGTCTGAAATTCACTACCCTGGAGGCCTATTACGGAAAAGTCGCATCAAATATTGCTACAATATTAATTCGTGTTATTCGCTAAATTTATGGTATTATAGCCGCAACAATGCATTTCAGCCAATAGCGAGAGAGTGCTGTCATGAACAGCTAGACCTAGCACGTGCCTAGCCACCACCAATGTTTGACAGCTACAGTCACTATCGCAATCACCTCTAATTTGTCGACAATGTCTTGCCATTAGCTACAACTAGTTCAATGTTGCCGTCATATCATGATCACTATTTCCGTACTAGCCCCGTTGTAGGCTGGAACACGAATTTGAAGTTCTGATGAAGCCTGTGACTTGACGCATTCAGGTTATACAATTAAGTACCTACCACAAATGTTGCTAAAAAGAGACTAATTTGACTTCAAACTTCATACCTATCGAACATCAGTGTCTAAGTTGCTAAAAAAGAGACTAATATCTTTAACTTAAAACTTACCGTATCAAACATCAGTGTCAAATTGTCAGCGCTTTTAGAGTAATACCGGATTCTTATTCGCGATATCTTGCACAATGCCCGACTGGGGCAACTGACGGGCAATCACTGACGATGGTAAACAAAACCACGGCGGTAACGGTCGAATTATGCTAGCGTCCTTGGCCGATGGTGCCTGACGGTGGTCAACCTGATCGCCAAGGACACCTCTTATCGCGTACGCGTGCGTAAAATAGGTAATTATAAAGTAAGTACAACAAGCCTTCGCGACCGCGCAAGATGTAGGTCCGTGCTGATACGTTTTAGTGGGTTAATTATCGTGGATTTTGTTCGGAGTATCGAAGTATTATGTCGCGGACGAGGTCAACAAATTGCTGCATAGCAAGTAGACTGCGGTGTTTTGTGGGCTTAGTGCGACTGGTATTGTTGGGAGTTTGACGCTCCGTAATGATTGTTTTTTTAATAGGTATAACAAATCATACTAATATTATAAATGCGAAAGTGTGTTTGTTTGTTGGTTTGTCCTTCATTCACGTCGCAACGAAGCAACGGATCGACGTGATTTTCTGTATGGGTATAGTTGAAGACGAAAGTGACATTGGCTAATCCCAGAAAATTTAAAAGTTCCCGCGGGAATAAAACTTAAACCACGCGGACGAAGTTGCGGGCATCAGCTAGTATAACATACTGCTGGCAGGCCAATATGGACAACGCACGTTCCAGTACGAGCTAGCCATTGAAAAAGGTGTACTTTAGAAGTAAGTACCTATAAGTAATGACAATAGTCATTTTTCTAAGGAAAATAGGTGCAAATCAGACATAATAAATCCACTTAGAAATTTTTGACATGATAATAGTCGTCACATGATAATAGTCGTCAAAGCCCGCCAACCCGCATTGGAGCAGCGTGGTGGGTCTAAGCTCTAATTCCCGCTCTCCTATGAGAGTGGAGGCCTGTGCCCAGCAGTGGGACGTTAATGGGCTGTAGTGGTGGTGGTAGTAGTAGAAATTATTGACTTTATTGAAAAACCGAATTTACTTAGTTTTACAAGTATACTTAAAAAGAAATATCTATCAAGCCGTTAGTAACATGTTGGTCATTTATTTTACATATTTTGGTTATCAAGAAATATCTCTACGCAAGCAGTATTCAAAACGAACGCGGCTCACGCAAAACAACGAATAATAATTACTTAAGTATAAAGAAACAGATTTATGTGAAAACAAAACAATATTCAGCCATTTTTTATCGGCCTGCTAAACACTTTAGTCAAGGAAAGCAAAAAATGGGTGCTTACATTTCATTTTCGTATGTGGGCGGTTAGAATCTACGTCGTAGGGTAGAAAGCTCTAAGTACTTACACAACCCTTTTTGCTGTAGCAAAATTTTTATATACGAAAATTTTAATCGTTTTAGCCACCTATTACGTCTTGTTGTTTGTTCATTTGATAGTAGTAATGACCAAATTATGGTGGCAGCGTAGGCGGCACTTTTATAACACTTAAAATAATAGTGAAGTTTAAACATACTTACTGGCATACTATTACGTGTGAATGGATCTTCGTCGCTGTCTACCAGAGTCAGCTGAGTAGAGCCTGCGGTAACGGCGTGGGGCCCCCCCTTTCGCTGCATTCACTTTCATAATAATTATTATTATACAAGTGAAATGCAAAAAGTACTTACGGGAGGTTCCGGCGTGTAAGCAGGCAGAGATATAACTGTGAGTGGCTCTTTGTCGCTGTCACCCATAGAGTCAGCTGGGTGCTCCATGCGGTAACGGCGTGGGCACCACACTTTCACTTCATACACTTTCATAATATTTATTATACAAGTGAAGTGTAAATACATATACTCACTGGTGGTTCCGGCGTGTAAACAGGCAGTGATATAACTGTGAATGGCTCTTCGTCGCTGTCTACCATAGAGTCAGCTGGGTGGAGCCAGCGGTAACGGCGTGGGCGCCACACTTTCGCTCCTTTGTACACTTTTACGTTAAAAAGTCAATTCACTTGCTCTTTTAATAACAGTTTCGAAGATGATCAAACTGAAATTGTTTTGAGTCCGGTTTGTACACTGTATTATTTTCACAACAATTAGGGATTATAAGCTTGATTTATGGCATCATTCAATGTTTTAATCCTTATCGATAATCTTAGTTTCCCCTTTATAAATGACCTGATAAATTTTGGTATAAAGCTGAGCCTGATTTCAAAATGTACCTATCTATCACTACCCAAATAGGTACCTGCTTGGTATAATTGAAACTTGAAGTCCGAAGGTCAAACTTTTGTCGTTAATCTAATAATGAAACACTACATAGGTAATCTCTGAACCAATATTTCTTCTGACCAAGGAAATCGACATCTTTTAGTAGTGATAAAAATACCTAATTACATATTGTGTTGGTATCAAGATTGGCTGTATAATTAGTTGAATGGATAGCACTACCCGAAAATGTAAAGCGAAATAAAAATGTATGAATGTTATACCAACAACAAAGGCATCGAGCAAACAAAGAATACCTAGATAAGAATCTCCAAATGCCATTCGCGTTCAACACCTCTAACCTGAAGTTCAAGTACCCTCCACAAACTATTAAGGTACTATTAAGTATTCTGTGTGTATTAAGTATTCTGGGTCTGTGTGTGTGTGTAACTTAAAGCCGAAGTTTGATGCAAGTTTTCTCTTCTTTGAACGTAAAATACTCTTTCAAGCTTAGGCGAAGGGGTGAGGCTCTTATTTTAAGCTAAAAGTTAAGCTGCAAAAAGTGGATAAGATGGAGACCACAGATATATTTTGATGATACAACTGCCGATGGTCGCGACTTCATCTGTGTGAGTTTTGTGTGTTTTGTGTGTTTGTGTGGATGCTTTTTAAATCGCATTAGAATTTCTCAAAATTATTTATAGTACCTAGGTGCAAGTAACAAACAAAATTCATCAAAATCGGTTTATCGGATGAGCTGTGAAAAGCTAATAGACAGACACCCTTTCTTATTTTCTGGTTTCTATGGTGGTATTGTTAAAATATTGTCGTATGCAATATAGAAATGACGTCAGACGTATCCATTGCATCGGACATTTGCATATAAAGTGTAAACGTTATATTATAACGGGCTATAGCTGATTTGAACGGAAAATTGCTGGGCATGTTGATGATATTCCAACCTTGAAGGCAGGTACCCGAGTCGCCTTGAGAGATTGCCTTCAATGTATATAATCTGAACATTCAACATGAAATGTAATTTGATATGGGTATAAATTAAAGGAGGGTAATTACGTATCGTATAGTAGTCGCAACTCACAATGTGAGGTTTTTTTTAGTACAGGAGAAACTATTATTTTCATCTTGGTTATGCTTACGACTGCTTCGTTGGTCTAGCGATTAGCATGGTCGATTGCGGATAACGAGGTCCTGGGATCGATTCCCGGCAGTGAAAGTTCGGGATTTATAATTTCTGAATTTTCTCTGGTCTGGCCTGGTGGGAGGCTTCGGCCGTGGCTAGTTTCCACCCTGGAAACTAGCCACGGCCGAAGCCTACCGGCAAAGATGTACCACCAAGCGATTTAGCGTTTCGGTACAATGCCGTGTAGAAACCGATTAGGGGCATGGGTTTAATGTAACTGCCGTACCCCTGACAGGTTAGTCCGCTACCATCTCAGACTGCATCGTCACGTACCATCAGGTGAGATCGCAGTTATTGGCTAACTTGTAGAGGAATAAAAAAAAATAACCTTCATTCAATTTTAACTTATTTTAACTTATTTAGGTACTATACGTTTTTGCGGCGCTTGCTTTTGAGACTCTGGGCCCATGGTCATCGGACACGAAGAATTTAATAAATGTCGTGTCCCAAATACTGATCCTCGCCTCTGGTGACCAAAGAGCTGCTCGCTTATTTAGCCCAACGGCTTAGCCTTGGTATTCAACGAGGTAATAGCGTCAGTGTTTTGGGCACCATGCTTAACGATCACTTGGACGGCGTGTATTTTTTGTAAATATAAAAAGTTTTTAATTTAGATTTTAATTTTAATTTATTTCTTAATTTAATCAAAATAACATTTGTGTGAATTCCTAAATCTAAATAAATAACATACTTATTTCATATTCGCTACTAGGCAGTCCGCGTTCTACGCTATTTCTCCTTCCATGGCTTTAAACATTAGTCAAATAAGTACACGCACATGCGAAATAAATAGGAACTTTCACGAAAAAGTGTGTTTTGAAATACCAATAGGTATACCGCCATACCCGGCGTTACCTCTGTCAACGGTAAATATCGAATTTGTCACGCGATATTACTTGAGTCACGACTCACGTAACTACTAAGTGTGAATTATATGAAATATAAAGAAATAAAGTGAGAAAGTGAATGGGTGCTTTACATAATATGTATGTATTT
Organism: Erebia epiphron; assembly: GCA_963932025.1. Lineage (NCBI taxonomy): Eukaryota > Metazoa > Arthropoda > Insecta > Lepidoptera > Nymphalidae > Erebia > Erebia epiphron. Next base: position 26,389,323 of record OZ009948.1, read on the forward strand.
CCATCGATTTGTTCGCACTGGCAAGCTATGTTTCATATAGGACATATTTGAGTCTACATAGTTTAGAAGTAGCTTAGTATGTTGTAGCTATAAGTATTTACACGTATCAACCTATGAACAGTGAACTACTCTTAGGATCTACTATCGCTTAAAGAAGTATTATTTTAATCTTCTTAACGTTCTTGTTTCAGAATTATAATCCTTATTTTAGGGACAAGGTACTTCATATACATCAACAATTTTAAAATAATACCGCTTTAAGCAAAAGCAGTGAGAACACAGGATGATGTTATGAGGGGTAGGTACAAAGTTTAATTAAAAACTGCCCTCAAAACACCGTCCTCCAAATTAGCCCGCTTTCATCTTAGACTGCATCATCTCATGGTATCTCATCTCATAAACATATAGACGGTAACATCAGAAATTGCAGTCAAGGGCATCAGCTTGTCATCGCATAAAAATATCTGTTTCGAAGTTTCCAATACCGTGGTTCCAGCAGACAAACGTTCACAGCAGTACATAGGACTCTTGCAAGAGATTCCAAAGAACATGGTGTAAGGGAGTTAGCTGCCTGTGCCAGCGACTGAACATTAGTTACATTATAATATTATCATCATAGTGATCTCCCAAATGAATATTTGGTTTCCAATATCGATCCTATGTCCATTAACACTATTCTACTATTTTGCTCAGTAGTAGTTTTTCCAACCAAAAACCGGCCAAGTGCGAGTCGGACTCGCGCACCGAGGGTTCCGTACTCAAGAAGTAGGTATAATTACCTTTGTTAATGAACCGCAAAACTAACTTTGTTTGTAGAGGTTTACTGTTAATATCAAAAAATTACGTTTGTTGTATGGGAGCCCCCCTTTAATATTTACTTTATTGATATTTAATTATTTATTTTGAAAGGTAATATACTCACAAGTTAATATTCTGTGAAAATTTGAACCGTCTACCTGTTACCGTTTTTAATATTGAGCAAAAAAATACGAAAAAAACACGTTTATTGTATGGGGACCCCCCTTAATATGCATATTTTTTTAATTTTTAGTATTTGTTGTTATAGCGGCAACGGAAATACATCATTTGTGAAAATTTCAGCTTTCTAGCTATCACGGTCTATGAGATACAGCCTGGAGACAGACAGACAGACAGACAAACAGACAGACAGACAGACAGACAGCGGAGTCTTAGTAATAGGGTCCCGTTTTTACCCTTTGGGTACGGAACCCTAAAAACTAACCAAAATATAATGTCTTAAAAAAAGATCTACCTAAAATTATAAAGTTTTGTTTAAAAATCAAGTGCTTATTTTAAATATCACAGCCAATGGCGTGCAGTTCATGGAGGCATAATGGCACTGCTTACCCAAATGGAAGTACGTCAATGCGTATTTATTATCAAAACAGCTATTAAATAGCTGGTATCCTGACCAACTGATGCCTACCGCAGCTTCAAACCCTGTTAACGCCACTGATCATATAATTCTTATTAGCTGATTATAATTAAATATATTAGACAATAAATAAAGGGGTTTTTAATACAAATCATACATAAACGGACTAGTACACAATAAACAGAGGTATTATCACTGTATCTTTCAGAATCACTTCACTTTCCTAAGCCGGTGCAGTATCGGAACTTCAATTGCAACGGATTTTTAAGATACGTCGTCGTTTCGAGCCGCCATACAAGGTACTAGACCCGTGTACAACAGCTGATGAATCCGCAGCAACAAAACAAAGCCTTCGCTCCAAGTAATAGAAGGACCTAAGTGCCACTATCACAAATAAAATATACACCTTATACAATAAGATTAAAGTTGTAAGTTGCACGCGAAAGCTTGGCGTATAGCACGGTTGGATAACAACGACTGTTTAGATTTGAATACGCTGTTGGCGCGGAGCGGTCGGCCAGCCAAGGTCACTCTCGGCTAATCCACGCAACCCTAACAGAACAGTATAGCACCAAACCGATATACATCGAGATTTTATAATTAAAAGCCCTTTATTGTGGTCTCACGTGCTTCGAATATTATGGAAAGGTTGTCGAGCGACACGCGACCCGATAAGCTCAGAATCAGGATTACGCATTACAAAATTAAGTGAAATTAGGCGAAGGTTGGATCACACGTTGGACCTTGATCCAAATGTTTGAATTGGCCAGTAATTTTGCTAGACATGATTGTTATTTGAACGTTTACTTAGTTGCTTATGAACTATATTTATGTAATGTGAACTATATTTGTGTTATTTTCTAAGAAATTATTATAATTAAAGCCATTAAAAATGGTGTCCAAGAAGGGCATTTAGTACGTAAGTTACAACCATAGATCAAAGGGGTAAACTTTCCTAAGTAATCAACACTGAATTTTGTGTTGATTCAAATCAACTTAAAAAAAGAAATGCGCTGAATTCGATTTGACTATGTTTATCCCCGGCTCATTTCAATAGAATCTACTTTCCCAACCCATGGTCAGGTCTTGACTATATGTGCTTGAAAACCCCTTAAATCATGTAGGGCAAGCTCTACATGATTTAAAAGTTTTTCAATTTGAGTCGACGTTTTTGTAGGTTTGCGCAAATAGTAGGTAAATTATATTATGTAAGAGACTCCGACTACGGCTATTGTTTTCTTATTATCACTTTAGTGTAGTCATTGACTACTAGTCAATCGGTTTTGAGCTGTATCGTGATCATCTTGTACGACTCAGGGTTGTTTAAGCGATTATGTAGGCACAATAGCATAATCTTAAAGGGAGAACAACAAAGAAACTTGTGTTAGTTGTTTTATTTTACAATAGTTAAGCACATGATTTATTGCAGTTGCAGTTTATCGCTTTTTTTATGATGCAATGCACGTAGAATTGCATCATAAAAAAGCGATAAAAAAGCTCTTCGTAGGTTTTCGTGCCGTCGATAGCCTACTGTAAACTCCTCGCAATTTCGCGTATCAGACATCGGACGCTTGACCTATATCCCTATTTTCGACAGCCCTTCGACAATGCCGGTGCGGTCATGCAAGGAAAAAATTACCCTAAGCATTTCCAAAGTCGTCCTTAGCAAGTATCGGCCTTACCCTTTACTAAAATTCTACATCAATGGGCTTACAACAAAAAAAATTGGCAGTCATAGGGACTGCCGATAGAACAGAAAACGAATTTTATTAAAATTTTTTGTTTATTTTTTTTTAATTAAAATTATTAAAATGAAAACCTTAACACTAAGGGATTAACGTTTAATTTCGAATGTAGTATATTTATATGTTCGCGAGCATGTCGGTCACAGTCACGCGAATCTACATTTTTACCCTCTACTAAAAAGTGCTCAACGCGCCTAAAGAAGTTTTCACTTCAAAAACTTAGACAAGATTTGGACACGTATCATTTATTATCCATACTAATATTAAAATGCAAAAGTGTCTGTCTTTCTATCTGTCTGTCTATCCGTCTGACTACGCTTTAACGGGCCCATCTTTCAACCGATTTTGATGAATTTTGGTATGAAAGTAGGTTACATCCCGAGAATGGCTATTTCTTATCCCGGAAGAAGTTCCATTGGGAATTTAAAATCCTTAATACACGTGGGCGAAGTCGCGGGCATCATCAGCGCGCGTGTTAACATCCATAGATCCATAGTCCATACATAATATTTTAATTGCGAAAGTGTGTCTGTCTGATGCATTTGTGTCATTTTTTTTTTTTTCATAAAGTACTAACAACAGTTAATACCCTACTAAAGTCACGATCTAGCCTATGAGTAAATAAAGCTAATGAGTAACATTATTTTAACCTAAACTTATACTATTTTGTGTCATTTTGATGAAATTTGATAGGTTGTATCCCGGGGAAGGACATAGGCTACTTTTTATCCCGGAAAATTCAAGAGTTCCCGCGGGATTTAAAAAATCTCTTCAACCGATTTTGATGAAATTTGGTATTGGGATAGTGAGTATCCAGGGGAAGGACATAGGCTACTTTTTATCCCGGTAATTCAAAAAATTCCCACGGGAATCAAAAAACATTAACCCACGCGGACGAAGTCGCGGGGCATCATCTCATTGGGGCAAATAAAACCTGACAGATTTCACAGCCACTTACTAGTATTTTCGGAGTCGGTTAAAACCTACCAATACGTAATAACCTTGATCGTCAAGATGCCGCAAAATTCTATTAGAAATATTATGAGGAAGGGTGTTACTTAAATTCGATCAAGAAAGATAGGCAAAGGAAATTTAGCATTTTACGGGTAGAGTATGCTATTTATAAGAAGCATTTTAGGATATTACAATATTATGTTAATACAGGTATTTATACATAGATAAGGTAAACATTTGTTTTTTTTTTAAGTTTTTTTGCAATGTAAGATTATGTCTACGAAGCGCTACGAATTGCTACGGCGAGCTACGCGAATATAAACTCGCGTAGGCATATTATCTTTTTAGCGTGAAACTTCATTATTACGTACTAGCAGATACCCGCGACTTCGTCGGGTGAAATAAGTATTCTAAATTCCGACGGGATCTCCCTAATTATTCGGGTTAATATTTAGCTTATGACACTCACAAATAATGTGGCTTTCTATTGGTACCAGAATTTTCAAAATCGGTTCAGTAGATCCAGAGATTACCCCCTATAACCTCACAAACTCACAAACTTTACCTCTTTTTTTATATGTACAGCGAGCAAACGAGCAGGCGGGTCACCTGATGGTAAGTGATTACCGCCGCCCATGAAAATTTGCAGCACCTTTGCAGCGCATTTTCTTATAATATTAGTATAGATATAGATCTGTACTAGAATTTGCCCGTGACCTCGTCCGCATGGAGTCATCTTGTTTATATGTATGTATAAAGTAAATGAGTAATACAATCGCAAATAATGTTTTCGGGTATTATTTAAAACTAGCTGACGCCCGCGACTTCGTCCACATGGTTTTAGTTTATTTATTTACCGAGGTAACTCATTAATTTTTCAGGATCCTTCCCCTGACACAATCTATGCCTGAAACAAATTTCATCAAAATCGGTTGAACAGATGAGTCGTGGAAGCGTAACAAATAAACAAACTCACATTTGCAAGAATTGTTAAATTTGGAAGTTATAAAATTCTGTTCTTCTTGTATTTAGTATTTACGAATAATTAATTCAGAAATTCAAATTATTAAAGTGCACGACAATTTGAGTAAATTGACAGCTTTGAATAAATTCATACGTGTACGTATTCCATTTCGAATTTATTTCTAAGTATTCGTTAACCTTTTACCATAACGTATATCTATTGTCATAATGTATTATGTATTAGGAAGAATAAGATAGAAAGAAAGGAACATTACTCATTAGTAAGCTGTTAAACTTATAACTTTAATCACAAAGGTCCTAGGTACATAGGTAAAAGTCTATGGACTAGGAATTGCCTTGATGCATATTAAGTGCAAGGTGGTGCATTGCCCCCGCCGTGGTGTCGTTGCCAAGTTTGCTCTATTGTAGGGAAACCATGAAAAATGAGTTTTAGGACATTCTCTAGGTCCTAGGTATATTATTTACAAAGTGTAACATTTTTCTGTTTATTTTTATGAAAACTGCTGAGTTTCTTGCCGGTTCTTCTCAGTAGAATCAGCTTTTGAACCGGTGCAAAATTTTACGACTTATCTTATATAAGTTATTAATTACGTAATATTTTTTTCGTCTTTATTTTTGTGATAGTCCTTAAACCCCTAGTACACTGCACTTTTCACAGGGCCCTGAGGAAATGATGGGCGTGGCCGCTAGTTTTGGCGTCGCTATTACACTGCACTGACTATCAGGCCCTATCTCAGTCTGAACGAGAACGTCAAGAGAGTTGTACGTGTATCTTTATGCTGATTATCGTTCACTAGGCACCCATGCTATCGAACGGCTGGACCGATTTTCATGGTTTTTGATTTGTTGTATTTGTTTCCATCCCGAATAGCAGAATAACTATTAAAAACATTGGACAATTGACGAAAAAATAAAATACATTTTCCCTTGATTTTCCCATACAAAATGTTCATGGGTTTCGTAACTGTCAAACATCAGATTATAGTCTGGAATAACACACGTCAATCCACGCAGACGAAGTCGCGGGCATCAGCTAGTCCTACATAAAATATACATTTCATCACTTTTATGCCTGAAAACTAAAGAGTCCCCGCGGGAACCAAAAAAATTTATTCCAAGCGAACGAAGTCGCGGGCATCAGCTAGTCCTACATTAAATATGCGAAAGATTTTGATAATTTTTCCTTTGGACACGAATAATTGTCAAAATGTTCGCGCGAGCCGGAGAAACGCAACTACTGAACAGCTGGTCGTGCGACGACTGAGCTCCCTACCGCCCTGAATGTTATTACATTACCCTGATTGCAGGGCGCAATGGCAGCTAGGCAGATCGGGACCACCCGATTTTCCTGAACAGGTACCCTTCCACCCTGTGGCTTATTACACTAAACTGATGCAGGGGAAGGGTCCCTGTGGAAAGTGCGGTGTAATAGGGGTTTTAGTCCTACACTAACGGTCTGCGTTATGGTTGCAAGCCGACTGCAGAATTGCAGTTAAGTTCACGGACTGTAGGTCGGCTGGTGCGATGCAGTTTAGGCGAATTCCACACTGCGACGTGAGCGGCCTTGACCGTAAGTATTTTAGTTTGTATACAAAACAGTACCACACACTAATAAGTAACAACGCCTCTCCGCAAGTGGAATTAATACGCAGCTCCACGCTCCGCCGCGGGGCGGTCGCAGTGTGTGACTAACCTTAACTGTACTAAAACAGAACCTAAACAGTAATTTTACAGTTGGCCATCAGTCCAAGTGAGGTCTGTCTTGACCCTTAGAGTTAAGTTAAGAGAGATAAATAAGAGACCAAATGGTAATTAAAGGTGAAAAAAATATGTTTAGTATTAAGGACCAAAAGACAAAATAATAATGTCCCGGTATAACGAAATATATTGCTACCCTACTTTATGAACCAGCACACACGAATGAACGAATAATGATGATTGTACATTAGGGACGAACATTATGTCCTTCCCCAGGATGCAAACCTCTATATCAAATTTCATCAAAATCTGTTGTAAAGATAGACAGACAGATACACTTTCGTAATTTTAATATTAGTATCGATTTCATTAACTGACATTTTCTATGCTGAGGCAAATATCTCAGTATGAAAAAATATATCAGTCAGTAAAATGAACGCAGTGCGTGCGGCTTGTTCGAAACTTGTGGCGCGTGCGGTTCTATGGCATGTGCGAACAACATTTAATGTACCCATTGTACATATACTTCAAATAAATACTAACAGTCACTATACGGGTTTTTTAAAACCATTACAATCTTGATTTATATAAATGAGTTCATATTTATCAAAAATAATGATACCACTTTGAAACTATACGTTTTAATACACGTGAGTCATTTCTCAGAAACCGTAATCTGTTCATTCATTTGACCGCCCGCACTGTTTATCTTGACCACATGAAACACTTTAACCTTGTCAGTAATAGGGGGACGGAAAACAGCTAATGAAAATTCTACATAGTTTTTTATCAACTTTGGCCAAACAAGAAAAAGTCCGCATAATTGTTTTCGTAATTTCCTGTCGCATATAAAATTATACAATCATTTCTTAGAGGTTAAAATATACGAATTGCCGTTAAGGGATGGAGATTCAAAGCTGGAGATTCAAAACTCGTTGCCCGTGGTGAGCGAAAAATGCGACGCGACCCAACGCGACGCGATACTATAGAAAATAAAACTTATTTACGTGACAATGTAGGCCACGTAGCTCTACTGTCTGTTACTGTCGCGTCGCGTCGTAACGAGTCGCGTTGTCGCGTTTTTCGCTGTCGTTGTAATGTCTTAGCCAAAAACACTGTGAGTGGGGCAAGCGGAATATTTCCGTATGAACTTGGGGTGTAAAGCCAGACCAGGGTTGCCCGTTATGTAGCCGAGGTTTAAGTTACCACTCCCTTCATACTTTCCGGCACAATGCTGCGTATCCATGGACATATCAACCACGCGTAACCTTTCACCCTTCCAACTACAGCGCTTCATAACGTATCATCATATACTGTAATTTAACTACATTGTTAAAAGTATAAGTTAGCGAGCTAAAACGGCAATTATGTACAGCCACTTTTACACTTGAAATTTCATTATGGATGTCGTTGCGTTGTCATTTAGTAAAATATTAATGCTTGTGATAAAAAGTACAAAGTAAAGTGTGTGCCAGAGAGATAGAAATATAGATACATTATTTTTGTTTAAAGTGGCGCACTTTACTCATATAGCTTGCATGTACTTTACGTATTCTCACTTCCAAGACTAGTTTTGGAAGGAAGGATTGTAGGCAAGAGAGATCTAGGTCGTCAAAGGCGCAAGTAGTTGGACGATATAAGGGGGTGGGCAAGGCTTAGCTATCCAAAGCTCAAAGATGCGGTTCTAAATAGAGAAGTTTTTCGAACGATGACCACCAAACTTCGTTTTTACTGAGGCACGCGATAATGATGATGATAAGCAAGCAGAGAAATCAGAAAAAATTTATAACATCGCCAAACAAGCAAGGAGTCGTATTATTATTTTCATAATTTCCTGTCGCCTACAAAATTACTTTTGGGCGGAGTTCGTTAACAATTAGCGAGTTATCGGTGTTGATTAAAAGTAAACTAAAATCTGAGCTAAAATTTGGTAAATTGTTACGTACGGTACGCAATCAAAATGCAAATGTCGGAGACGGTGCGTGGCTCTTATCCCGTGACCCAAATCACAAGGACGCGGCCTCGTGGGTTTATACCTTTTCTATTTCTGAGTAAACGTTGCCTAAATACCTTTGCCAATTGTCAAAACTCTAGGTGTTACTTTTTTAATCCTTCAATTTTTAGATTTACGTAGTAAAAAAAAAGTAAGTAGTAAAACAATGCATCCCTTTCGTTTCGCCTGTCTATCTATTCCCACAGTTGAAATCTGACACGGCTGCGTAGAATCTTAATACCGCTACATAGAAGGAGATTAAATAGGATATTCTAGGGTGCCTCCGGAACTTTTTAAGCGAAAGTCAAAAATCAAGTATTATACTAAGTATAATTTTATAAATGTGAAAGTGTGTCTGTCTATCTGCTATATGCTTCCACGGTCCAACTATTCGGCATAGACATAGGTAGGTTGCATCCCGGTTAAAGATCGTTGTTTCATATCCGGCAAATCAAAGAGTTCCCACAGTTTAACTTTAATCCACGCGGACGAAGTTGCGGGCATCATCTAGTATTTGATAAAAACGTTTTTAAATGAGGCTTACTTAGTACATATTTATGTGTATGGGAATTTCCATGCTAAAGTATAAAATCATTTACTCCTTTGTGTACAAAATAGCACGCAAAAGCCTAATTTTTAAGAGTATTTAGACGGGAAATGTTTGTATGTAGATTTTGTAAACCAAAACAGTTATTAAGAACCTAAACGTATTCGTTTAACCCATTTGGTATTCAGAATCACGCATGCCACATAATAACATATTGTGTGATTAAAATACATTGTTTCTAGCTACCAGCAGTCGTTATAGTAATTAATTCCTACATTTTCTTGCGTCGAATAACTGTGTCACCTAGATCTTTAAAGCTAGTCCTAAGTTAAGTTATTCGATTGAATAACTAAATTCAACTCTTTAAAACTAGTAGACTCTGCTCTCTCACGTGTGGATAAATAAATACCTGTCAATAATACTTAGGTAAAAGAAAAATACTAACTCCAATTGATTGACTCATTCAGTTGTCAACGTCCTCGCACTGCGAAAGCTGAAATTTTGCAAGAGGTTCCCTTTATAATGTAGACAAGGAATAAGGTCGGATTTGAAAAATTCCCACGGGACCAAAGCCGCGAGCGATCATAAGAATAGGAACCTTCTCTTAGAGAAAATAAATCCATTTATTATCGCTTTTTGTGATTAGAGATTACAAACAGACAGGAATGCTAGAAATAATGCTAAGGAATGACTTCTTTAGATAATGCGTTATGATGTGTGATGTCATCTATTTCGTGATACATTTAGTAGAAAAAAAAGCAAAGCATACCTTAAAAGTCTTGTAAGATGAAACCACGTAAGAAGCTCCGTCCTCCAGTTCCTCCAGTCTATACTTTCTGTCACCATCCATTCCGAAGATGAATCTCGCTCCTCGTGGAAGCTCCAATCTCTCAGATAATCTGTCGAGTAGCGCATCCATAGATACCAGGTCTCTACCCAATTTGAATCGGAACTCAACGCCTGGATGGAAAGGATCTCCATTTCTATAAAAGGTTACCCGTCTCGCTTTCCAGTAGTTAAGGTTCGCGTATCGACTTGCTGGCTCTGGTCGGTCTATTCGATCAGGTCTTATGTTCGGTCGAGGTTCAGAGCCTTCCGAGACGTCGTCGGGTCGTTGTGGCGGCGAGGGCGGGCGGGATGGGCGCCAATCGGGGGATTTCTCGTCATCGGACGGCGGTTGCGGCTCCGGGTCTGGTTGCGGGGGTTCGGGAGCTGCAACCGGCTCTGCCGCAACCTGGGGACGAAGGCGAGGTTGACGCGGTTGTCGCTTAGTCAGCACTCGACGCGACATGATCGCTGACCACTCGGCCGTCGACTGGGCGGGTGCCGGGCGGGCACTGCGCTCGGTCCACTTAATCAGCTGATAACTACGCATGTGATGCATAGCCGGCATGCCTTTCATTCATGGGATCCGTTAAATATATTACCTATTCGATTAACCGCCAGTTTGCATATTACACCTACTTTTAATTATGTATAATCATACGTAGTCAATACGTAAGCAACGAATAACCTAATAGCTTTTTATTATCTACTTCTACTCATTTTCAAATCATTTTGTAAGTAAAATAAAATAAAATCTAACGAGATCATTAAAGTCACTCATTGATTAATTACCAAAAAATTGTTTGTTTATAAAATTCTTTCTAAGAATACGTGTAGGTATAATCTTTCTAAAAAGCTCATAATGTCATAATGCTGTTTTCATCGTAATGTTACTTATATTTAGTTAGAGTTTATTCATCTTAGATGTTCAAGATAAGCGAAACGAGTTCAACCCTTGCGCGTGACTAAGTGACCAGAGTCACGATTTTCTAGTTTTATGTTTAGCTATTAAATATCCCATTTTTAGGGTTCCGTATCAAAATGGCAAAACGATACCCACCAGGTGAAACTACGTCCATCTTTCTGTCTGTCACATTTCAGTAATTCTATACCAATGCTATAGACGTGGGGATAATATTATAAATATTGCTTGCACAACCATTTTGCAAATGCAAAATGAAAAAATTATAAATTACGAGATGATTCCCGCGACTACGTCCGCGTGGACCCAATTTTTTCGATTCCCGCGGGAACTCTTAAATTTTCCGGGATAAAAAGTAGCCTGTGTCCCTCCCCAGGATACAACCTATCCTTGTACCAAATTTCATCAAAATCGGTTGAATAGATGGGCCGTGAAAGCGTAGCAGACAGACAGACAGACAGACAGACACACTTTCGCATTTATAATATTAGTATGGATTACTGTTAAAACACCTGCAAAGGGGCGAGTTTGTGCAAGACCAGTGTGTATAACAAAATTATTGTCCTGTTGTTCGCAATTTCAGGAGCGATTTCTCAACCGCGCATACTAACAATAATGTGTACGTACTACGTATACGCTACCTACCACAAACATAGTGAGAGAATAACTATATCCAAGCACATTAGGCAGTCAAAGTCTTTAAATATCTTTAAGAGTCGGGAAAAGGAATATTACCTTTCTAATATGCTATAGAATATATTTTAAGTATTTTCTTTTTATGTAGGTTTATGTACTTTTTATGTAGGTGTATGTATTATATACATATATAAAAATTTATTTATGTATATTTATATATATATATTTTTTATTTATATTTAGTTATATTATATGTATTATTAGTACGTATAGTTTAAGTAGTATATTATTATTACATGTTATTATTATTGTTGCACTTTCCCGCTCATTTTTAAAGTTCCTTTAGAAATGGGTTGTCTGGAGGAGATCATTTTTAGTGATAAGACCGCCCTTGCGCACGTGTTAATTTCTGTTTTTGTTTATTTTTAAGTTATTTCTTTGTTATGTGTGGCAATAAAGAATTTATCTATCTATCTATCTATACCTAAATATTATGAAAAGGATTCATTCACCTTTTTTTGAATCACCTTATTTTTTGAGATATGCAGAAAAATGAATGAAATAAGACCGTTTCCCCCCTTATGTCCTAAGTTTGCGAATCGAAAACTATCAAATACTTGCTGATACCCGCGACTTCGTCTGCGTGTAAAAGTTTTTTCAAATTCCCACAGGAACTCTTTAATTTTCCGGTATGAAAAATAGCCTCTGTCATTCCCCACGTCCTTTACTATACCTATGCAAAAAATACGTCGATCAGATGCTGTGTTGCGGCTTGATTGAAGGAAAAACCAAGAAGCCACCAAACAAACACACTTTCGCATTTATAATATTAGTATGATAGGCTTTAGAGATCAATACAAATATTATAGTGTCTTAATAATTAGGTATATGAATAAACTTAAACTTTACATTTATGTTCTTATTTATTAAGTTGCGGAACCCTCGGCGGACGAGACTGATTCGCACTTGATCGGTTTTTAAACTTCACCCTGTGTTATTACATGAATCATGGTAATAGGTCACCCAGACTAGAGAACGCGGCGGCAACTAACCATTTTTATTACCATAATAAATGTAGCATAAATTACCGATTTATATATTCTAATTCGTTGATACTCCTTTTCGTGACAAATATTTTACTTAAATTACGACTAAGGCATTTTGTTAACAAGAATTTTATTATTATCAGCTATTTTTGTCATGTTGCATTTTTGTGCATACTATACAATAAATTAAAATCGCAATATAAAATATTCAAAAAACTTTACAACGCTTAGGTAACTTCCATTTTCATGTGGTAGGTACCTAGGGGTCTGCAATAAAATCCATTTTTTGCGACTTCTACTCAAAATACCCATGTGAAAGACATGGATATGTCAAATCTGATTGTGAATAACTTTTCAACCCCATGCCTGATACGTAGTGCTTACTATTCAAATGACTAGCTGATGCCCGCGACTTCGTCCGCGTGGAATAAGCTTTTTTAATTTCCACGGGGATTTCTGAATTTTCCGGGTCAAAATTAGCTTGTCACTCTCCAGCTATACCTATGCAAAAAATCACGTCGATCCGTAGCTCTGTTGCGGCGTGATTGAAGGACAAACCAACACACTTTCGCATTTATAATATTAAGTATGATACTAGATTATTGTAAAGACTGGTAGAGTTGATGTAGAGTTAATTCAATAAAAATCGTTTAGTTCAATAAATCTTACTGTTTCAGTTGTGGCAGTTAAAATACTTTACTAAAATTGAATTAGGAAAATTTAATTAATAATAATTTAACTTACCACTGCTGCAGCAGCCGAAGAATCCTCAGAAGCCATTTAACTAACGAAAAAACACTTCAAAATACATCAACCATCACAAAGCTTCACTCAAATTAACTACAAAATTCCGTAGTGTGCTTTGCCGCCAAAAGAAATATACAACAGGTTCCCGTTCTAATTTCAGTTTATATAAATGGTGATACGGATTTACATAATTTTGGTATTAATTACAACTGTATGTATATTGGTTGTATAGGAGTGGTGTGAGAATGGTTGGGGAATAAAAGATTTCCTCGCAATACGAGCGAAGTCGTCCGGCTAGGTTTTGTGAAAGCAATCGAGTGACCGTTTCGTGGTGGGAGCGTTGAGGGTGGCGCGGCCAGCGCTCCCGTGTGCCTTGCGTCCGCAAGACATGCAAGAAATTCGTTACAAGACTCTAATGGGGTTATTACTTATTAGTTTAGCTGTCTTTTTGGTTTGTATGTATGTACATCGGCTCCCTCATATTTGTCAACTAGCTGATGCCCTAGACTACGTCCGCGTGGATTGTGGTTTTTTGACTCCTTAGTTTTCCCAGATTAAAAAGTAGCCTATGTGTTATTCCAGACTATATCTCTCTCTCAAATTTCATCCAGATCCGTTCAGCCGTTCGGGCGTGATTTAGTAACAAACATCCATCCATACATCCGTACATCAATCCATCCAAACTTTCGCATTTATAATATTTATATAATTAATTAATTAATAATATTATTATTATTATTTGATAACTAGATATTGATAAAATTGATTGAATTTGATCAATGAAGGGAAAAAATATTATGTTATAAATGAAAAAAAATAGACTTCTATACTTACTAAAATTCTACATCAATGCAAAATCAATCTATTGGTGGAAATTATGTTTGAAGAAATGGAAAAGTCTGTCTGTCTGTCTGATACGCTTTGACGGCCCATCTTTTCAATTTTGATAAAATTTAGTACAGAGACAGATTGTATCCCGGAAAAGGATATAGACTACTTTTATCCTGGAAAATTAAAGAGTTCGTGCGGGAATCAAAGTCGCAGGCATCATCTAGTTTTACCATATTTAAAAGAAGGGGTCGCGCCGATGTTTCGTACATTTGTCGTCAATCGGTCATAGTCATATACAAAACTATAATAGCTTTAACATGGCGTGCTTATATTTTTTTACATCTCCCCTTTGACCGGTTGTTTGCTGTTTGTTATCGGTTTCGTAATAGGGTGAATTTCCCAACAGCAAAATTTATGCGGCATGGATGAAATCGGTAGTGCAGAACGTTACTATACAGTTCTAATAATTTTTTCTAGGTAGAAGAGGTAGTTACCTATGTGCGTAGCAATAAATATTTCTCGATTAAGCTTTCAGTTTTTTTTTTAAAAATAGTTAAGCTCTGAATTTTTCATTTCGGTGGCTGTCACTGCAATATGTTTCTGTGTAATATTCCTCATAAAACAAAAAATATTAGTTACTAAGGTTTATGGCTACCTTTATTTTAATCATGAATAGTGATAGCATAATTCCATAGTATTTTTTTAATAATATCTACCCAGTTTAATAACAGGAGAGTAAAAATGCATGTGTCCCAGAAATTTCTTTAATTTCGGTGACAAAAAGTTTATCAAGTATATTTTTGCTTAAAACAACTCTAGCTCCCCCCGCGTGGGCTTAAAACTTACGCAATAGTGGCCTCTAGGTGTTGATCGTGGGAGGACGTGCGCCACTTGCCTGCGTGTTCCCGCAAAAAACGAAAGTATGTCACATCGGTGACATGGAACACATTTCTTTTCATTTCCGTGTATAGGTATAACTTTTCTTGCAATAAATTAGTAAACTTATTTGAGTATTCATGAATGGGCTAATGGTACTACGTTTATTTGTGTAGTATTCCTTACATCCTATAATAAATAGTTTTCTCGTAATACTAATTCTTTTCCTTGATTTTAATTTCGGTGTTTTCATTTCGGTTGATTCGGTGGCCTAAACTGGCCACAGAAATGACAAAATACTCACCGAAATGATAAAAATTCTCATTTCGGTGAGTTTTTATCATTTCGGCGAATAATTGTTTCATTTCGGTGGATCTTTTTATCATTTCGGTTGATTATTATTTCATTTCGGTGAAAATCCAAGCTAGGAGGTGAATATTTCACAATCTTTGAATCATCATCATCATCATCATCATCATCAGCCGACAGACGTCCACTGCTGGACATAGGCCTCTTGCAAGGATTTCCACACGCTGTGATCTTGCGCCGCCTGGATCCAGCGGCTCCCTGCGACTCGCCTGATTTAGTTCGTCCAGGTCCACCAAGTAGGGGGTCTGCCAACGCTGCGCTTCCCAGTGCGAGGTCGCCATTCCAGCACTTTGGGGAGCAGCATTGCTCTCTCCATCGCCCGCTGAGTGACCCTGAGCTTTCTTATGAGGCCCATAGTTAGCGACCAGTCTCGCATCCATAGGTTATCACTGGCAAAACGCACTGTTCGAAGACTTTGGTCTTCAAGCACTGAGGAATCTTGGACGAGAAGACATCTCGAAGTTTCCCGAACGCTGCCCAGCCGAGTTGGATTCGGCAGCCCACCTCTTTCTTGAAATTGGACCTACCTAACTGGACCGTATGTCCCAGGTATATAAACCCGTCTACAATTTCGAGTGCAGAGCTCTCGACGATTACTGGGTGGATTACTTGTTTTTAAGTTGCTTGAGAGCCATACTAATCTCGTAAAGGCTGACGTCCAGGTTATCTTCGGTATAGTGTCGGGTCAATTTGGCTCTGGGATTTCTAGCCAAATCGTCAACAGGCGTTGTGGTGTACTGTCCATAGAACTTCTCCACCTCTCCCAAGATCTCGGGTTTGGAAGAAATGAGACTACCATCATCAGTTATAAGTCGCGTCAGCTGGCTCTGTCCGATAGACAGATCTCTTGTGAATACTTTGGAGCCCTTGTTACGCTCGATGGTACTTTTGATGTATTCGATGTTAAAATTTCGCAAGTCATGCGTTTGCGCTTTACAAATCTGCCTATTAATCTGCCGGTAGGCCGACGCGTCCGCTGTAGACTGTAGTCCCATCTCTGCTTTCTCATCCATGAGCTTGAGAGTGTGGTCTGAAAACTTTTTGGTTCTTTTCGAACGGTGGGTCTTAAAGAACTTTGACCCTATCGTCTGGACAGTTTCCACCATCTTTGAATACATTTTTCTAATGTGTTTCCATGGCCTGTACTTTTGTGCGATTTATTGTAAATTTCACCCTGAAATTTCGCAGAACATCTAGGTAACTAGACTAATATTATTAATCAGGCTTGATAATAATAAATATACCAAACTTTTTAAAGATGCTAAGACATGCAGCAATTTAGGTAAAGTGTAAGGTTGAGTTAGGTAAGTCTTTGCTCAGTAGGAAGTAATATTTAAAAGCCTGCTTGTATTCGTTTTCGGTGGATTTTAATTTCGGTGGATAGGTTTTTTCATTTCGGTGGCTAGTTTTTTCATATCGGTGAACGAATTTTTCATTTCAGTGGTATCACAAATTCAAACACGATTTCTCATTAGTTTATTAGGTATATTTTGATGGCATTAAATAAGAGCATGAAGAATATCAAGACGTACAATAAACTACTGTTTAAATTTGAGAAAACTTTATAATACGAAAGTTCACCGAAATGAAACAAAAAAACGCCTTTGTTGAAATTGACCCAATAATTAAAGGCAATTCGAAAGAAAAATCACTTTTCTAACAACACAAATCTGTAGCCAATTTTCTTTGGTCGATAACTAGGTCTGTGGATTACAACTAGTGGTATATAGCTACTATACATAGATGAAAATTAACAGTAGTAAATAAATAAATCTTTATTGGTATCTAACAAAATTTTACAAATTAACTTAAACAGTATAAGTAGGTATATAAATCTTTCGCATTCCGAATCTTTGCTTTATAGACCTCCGAAAATGATTTTCCACTATACGGGCCTTATAGCACAGTATAAGAAATTAATAGCCAAGAAGTAGTTATTATACTTTTGAAGTGACAAGTGAAAATTCTTTAGAATCTTTGTGATTTGAAAATTTGATGAAACGAAAAAGCGACACTAAAAAGAGACAAACATATTCATATTAGGATTTAGCCTGCGAGAGAATGAGATAGAATACAAGTTATAATTGTCTCATTCTCTCGTAGGCTACTTTTTGAAGTTTCACTTCCGCCGTGTGTGACTTTCACACACACTTTTTTATTTTAGTTCTGGTTTTTACAGTAACGAGCATTCTAGCCATTAGTGTTGTGACTTGTAATATTTCAAAATTGATTTAATGTACTTAAGATTAATTGTATAAGTATGGTAACTTTACATGGTAAAGAGCACGTAAACTGACTTGCAACTTGCAACTGTTTTGTATACGCATAAAAGCAAGTAGACGTAGGAAAATACGTATTTCTCAGTGGTACCTACAGCTTTCTTTGATACTTGAAACAACGACCTCAATTTACATAGATGGGCCCCGTCAAACAAATAATGTGGACCTATTTGATTAACGCCATCTATTCTGAAAAGCGGGACAGTGCTATGGCGGGGACAACGACAGGGCTATATACAGGTTAGGAGCGTGCTCTAAAGGTTGGACGCCCAATTTGTTCTATGAAAGGGCCCATCTAGTCCTACCTACATGTATATCGATGACTTTAAACCTTAATTTTTTACCTTTATTGCATTGAAGTTAACTAAGCTTTTGTATAGGTACCTACATAAGGTTTAAATGGCGTGCAAATGGATACTCAGACTCCAGGTCAGAACCATTTCAAGAAAAACAAGTAGGTAACATTCAGTCGAACGCAAATCCTAAACTAACTACAGTGTAAGATTTAATTGTAAAGTCGTCACTTTTCGCAAGAAACTTTGTGACCGTACCAGTATTAAAAATGTGTATAATTATATATTCCCTACTTATTTATTTATTGTAGGTACGTTAATTTATCTCCTAAATGAAACATATGATTATACTCTGTACTTTTATTCATTTACTAATATTATAAATAGATGTGAAACTTTGGATATTTGTAAGTTTGTCTGTTTGTTACTCCTTCACCCCACAACGAATGAATAAATTTTTAAAGTCGCGGGTAAAGAAAGTACCTATCCTAAAACTATGCCTATTTTTTTTATTTTTTTTATTTTATTTATTTAGTACACTAACAATTTACATATATGACAAACACAAGAACGTTCACATTATTACTATTTCTTATACGTAAATCGATTACAAGTGCACATAACATTGAAAGGTTAAATTATGTCATGTAAACTAAATATTGGCAATTGAGGTATAAAAACTTACAAACTAGGTATTCAAAACTTACAAACTTACTTACATACTTAATTCATAATAATAATTTAGGGAACAAAATACCAAAAAATAGAAGAATAATAATAAAAAAACAATATTACCTTAAAGTGAAATTCGCTGATACATGATCAGTGAGTATTTTCTTAAAAGTAGTATATGAGTCATGAAATATGTCGATGCCTGGTAAAGTTTTAGACAATTCGTTATATTTGCCACAAATACGCGCAATGGGAGCTTGACGACCGAGATGTGTTTGTTCTTAGTTGTAGTATGTTATTAGTTCTTAGTTGTAGTACTGGTAGTACAATATTTCTTGTAACTCTCTGTACTATAATATTTTTAAAAAGTTGTTTTAGCTCTTCAGCTAGTTCTCTGTAAATTCTAGTTTCGAAATATACTATCGTTAAGTCGTATAAGTCGTTATACTAGACACACAAACAGATACGAAGGTTCAAAAGGATCTGTTAAAGTTAGCCGATTCAACGGCCTACTAAAGTACCTAAGTAAAGTACCTAACCTGTTTTTAATAATTAATATTTTTGTAATTGATTAATCGGTTGAAAAAAACTGCATTTAATAAAAATATAATGCAAATACTTAATACCTACTAGGTAATGCTGCTTTCCAGGTAGGTACCTGCGTATGAATAATAATGAGCTATTACACGGTAATTCTTCACCATTATGTATTTAAATAATTTTTGAATTTGCATAAACGATTTGATTCTTAGTTGCGCCTTTCGCGTGATGTAGACCAGGTAATAATACAAAGTTGAAGTACCTACCTACCTAAATACATATAATAATATAAAATGTGGCCTCATCGGTAATGCTTGTTTATACATCGACCTCCTATTTAAATGAATCCGGGAAGTGAACCCCTGGGCACGCATTATCATTCTAACTACTACGCGGACTAAATCCGCGTGAACGGAGGTTTTGGAAAAATCTCATGGGAATTTTTCGGGAATAAAGTAGTCATTCTCCGAGATGAAACCTATCACTGTACCAAACGACAACATCGGTTATAAGTATAGTTCGCACGCGAGTTGAATGCAGAGCTTATGTATGGTGACACATACATAAGCTCTGCATCCGTGAAAGAGTACTTAGCAGACGGAACATATTGTCATATTAATTAAACTTTAGTATGGTATATGGATAAAATAGATGTAGGTAAACGTATGTTTAGATAATACAATCTTTAATCGAATAATAGGTACTTATTTATTGTAAGTTAATTTTGAAGGTTTGTTGATTACGCTACATTGTGCTACGCTTCGTAGCACCCGCGTAGCATAGTTGTGGAACTAGTGCAAGCGCGCAAACTTAGTGTGACAAAAATTGTTTGACAGATAAAACACCGAGTAACTCACTTGAGAGTTGCACACACAAAAGCGACAAGACAAAACGTCCTATGATGCGTTTGTTTTATATAATATCAGCGTAGACAGAGTTTTAGCCATAAGTATAGCGTACCTACTATAGTACGCTACAATACCTACCTACAATAATTTACCTGAATAACCACAAAAGTGTGGGGTGTCATCAATAAACAGCCAATAACGGAAGCGCTATTAACCATTAACCGCGAAAACCAGCCAAATTTGAACCTTATGTCTTCAAAACAAAATATAATTTGCTTCGTACGTATGGTTAAACTGTCGGTGACAACCGGTGACTGACACTGTCATAATAATCGCGCATCTTTCTGATTGGCTGGCGGGGTAGTGAGTGGAGAACGCCCAAAGCTACCCGCCCAGCATCGCGTTGCTAGGCAACCCCAGTTGTTGATCATGGCAATGTCTCCAGTTCACATTAGCCTCGCACAGCCCAACGGCGAGAGACGATCAAACCTCTATATTTACAAATAGATGATTCCCGCGACTTCGTCCGCGTGGATTAAGCTTTTTTGAATCCCGCGGAAACTCTTTAATTTTCCGGAATAAAAAGTAGCCTATCTCACTCTCCAGGTACTCAACTATACCCATGCCAAAAATCACCTCGATCCGTTGGTCCGTTGCGGCGTGATTGAAGGACAAACCAACAAACCAATATACCAACAAACCAATATACCAACAAATATATTTAACGTGGAGGTATTTCGAGTACCTACGCATGTCGTTATAAATTAAGTTATAAAATAATTCATTTACCGGGATAAAAAGCCTATGTCCTTCCCCGGCATACAATTTACCCCTGTACCAAACTTCATCAAAATCGGTTGAGCAGATGGGTCGTGAAAGCATAGCAGACAGACACACTTTCGCATTTATATCTAACCTAGATGATTCCCGCGACTTCGTCCGCGTGGATTAAGTTTTTTGATTCCCGCGGGAACTCTTGAATTATCCGGGATAAAAAGTAGCATTTTATGTCCTTCCCGGGGATACAACCTATCCCTATACCAAATTTCATCAAAATCGGTTGAAGAGATCATTTTTTTTTATTCCCGCGGGAACCTTTGAATTTTCCGGGATAAAAAGTAGCCTATGTCCTTCCCCGGGATACAACCTATTCCTTTACTAAATTTCATCAAAATCGGTTGAATGGATGGGCCGTGAAAGCGTAGCAGACAGACAGACAGACAGACACACTTTCGCATTTATAATATTAGTATGGATTAGTATGGATATTAGTATGGATAGTATGATGCTTTGTTTGTACCAACGAAATCCCACATCATTTCGATAAGCCGTCCAGCTCTGGTCGCTTACGGGCTTGTTGCCAGTAAAACAGCTAAAAGCTAAATTAGGCAGCTCAAGACATCATATTATCGCGGTCAAGCTTTATACCAAGGTTTCCAGCAGGTAGGTACTTATTACAGAAAATTTGTTAATTTTTACTAACATTAATTTTGTTCATTTAATTATTATTTTTTAGCTTTGTAACGAATTTAATTTATAATGTTGTGTTTACCCACTTATAAAAGTGGGTACTACATTTAACTTTTTTATTTTATAGGATAAGTTTACCTTTGTATGTTTTATTGTAAATGTCCGTTAGTAAACCTAATAAATAAAATAAAATAAAAATTAATAAGTACACATTTAACGTTGGAAATACCAGGGGACGATCTTTCATGTCGCTATTTGGGTCAACGCGTTCAAACGACCTTCGAGTTTTATATTTATTTTTTATGTCATATTTTCTTTCTTTGATTCCGCGGCCTTGGTCCAATTAGAACGCAAAGGTACCTGCTTCAGCGAACCAGCTGTAACTTAGACTTTAGTGCGTGTTTTATTCATAACTACGACCTCAATTTACATAGATGGGCCCTGTCAAACAAAGAATGTGGACTTATTTGAGTAACGCCTCTAGTCTGAAAAGCGGGACAGCGCTATGGCGGGGACAAGGATAGGCTTATACAGGTGTGGAGCGCGCTCTACAAGTCGGACGCCCATTTTTTTCTATGAAGGGCCCTTCTAGTACCTGCATATAATCGATGATTCATAAGCAATATTAATCGACCGAGCGAAGCGAAGGTCTCTGAGTCTACTTGAGTGAATTTGCACTTGTCCGTCCGTCCGTCCGTCTGTCAGAGCCTTATAACTTCTGAATTACGGAACGTAATTACTTCAAATTTAAAAATTATATATATAAACCGATGGCCTCCCGCCGAATATGGCTTAAAAAGTAATAAAAATCTTTATTTCAGGGGGGCTCTCATAGAAGCGAATATGAAGAAAATATATTTTTATAGCGTTACATAAGGTTGCGGTAAGTATATCATTTTAAAGATAATTAGGAATAGAGTCCAAAATTATTATTTTTTTATTTTTCCCTATAATTGACGAAATGGGGGGTACTCAAAGTGGAGCTTTTCTAACGTCCAAAGTTAACCTCAGAACTCTAAATTTACTGAAATGCTGCAGAGCCTGAAACTTTATCATTTATTTGACTTATCCTGTACTTGAACAACAAATACTAAAATTAGATAAATATTATATGGAAACGAAATTATTTCATTTTTAATGAGCCTATTATTTACAACAGGACTTCACAATGATGTCAATAGATGGCGCCGCGAGGTCTCAGTTCGGGGTGAACCACTAGTTAATTAAATATTGACGAGTGGCCTAGTTGTGACAACGCATACCTATTAGTCCAACGTTGACCCAAGTCTGTAACTGGATGGGTGACCGAATTTGGAGGTGCAAATTTTGCTTTTTCGTTTCCTCTGTGCATCGGAGAGCATGTTTAGCCGTCGGTTCCGGTCATTATCATTAACATCTGATAATAATCGTTACAAAAACCTGAGAGTTTACCACTCTTAATCGAGTCGTATGCGGAAGGACGTGGGAACCCACCTATTATCCCAAAAAAACTCCCAATATCAATAAAGGCGCTTTCACGACTCTCAGTAATGAGGAATACGACGCAAAGAGAGAGAGAAGTATATTAAAGTGGTGCGAGGGTTCTTATGGTGTTGTCGAATTATGGTGGACTACCTACACCCAAACACTTCTCATTCAGACACGATGACGTGACTCGTGCTAGTATACGACTTTCAGGCGCAATAGACATCTTCGTATACACCGTCCAAGCTACATAGGTACTAATTTTGTTTTAGAATGGTTGAACTTTTTACTGTAAGTGATGATAGCGGTTACCATACCATACCATACCCCTAATAGGTTTCTACAAGGCATCGTACCGGAACGCTAGATCGCTTGGCGGTACGTCTTTTCCGGTAGTCGTAATTAGCCACGGCCGAAGCCACCTGGCCAGACCATAGATACAGCCTTAGATAGCGCTAGTAGGTACCTAAAGCATCTTGAAATCTGTTTTTATAACAGGTTATTTTTCTCAAGATACCTAATAGTTCTAAAAAATATTTATGTAACGCGTCGTCCCTTGTATTTATAATTTATACATAAGTTATATTAATAAGGGTTTTGTACGACTTACCCGATCAAAATAAGGACACACGAAAGTGTTCGTGACACGTAAACAAGCGTGTCGCTGCAACAATCATAATGATCGACTGTTGATCGAAAATGTGTTATATTTTCTATGTGATAGAGTTCATTATTGTTAGAAGAAAACAATAATCTTAAACGTGATAGCAATTTGCCAATTGATTGCCATAGGAAAGTAAATAAAACGTCTATGAATGATACGGTCCATTTTATTAAAACAAAGTCCAAATATAATAAAAAAAATAACATACTCGTATATACTTAATATACAAAAATAGTATACTTAGGTATATATAACATGATGACTAATGCTAGGTTCTCTGGAAAATTAGTGTGCAGCATTTTTCTGTTTCTTTGATTTTTTACAAGTTTTCTCTTGTTCTAAAACTTCTAAAAGTTCACTTTCACGATCTTTGCGTTTCTTTTTTGTCTTCTTTGATCTTTCTTTTTCAACGACGTTTTCAATTTTTGAATCATTAATATTTTCAACTTCTGTAGGTTCATTTTCATCATTTTTGCTTTTCTTCTTTTTCTTTTTTGGGATTTCTATATCGTCATTGTTTTTAAATATTTTACTCTTTTCTGAGCTTTGGCTAGTCTCTATATCTGTAGAAATATCCATAACTGGCAAATTTACAGCTTCTTGGAGATCGTAAACACTTTCTTTGCATTTTTTCTTTTTCTTATTTGGCATTTCTATTTCGTGAGTTATATTTCTATACTCTACAACTGTAGAAATATCTATGTCAGGTTCGGTTACAGAACCATTTTCACGTTCTCGTTCTTTGGGTTTTTTCTTTTTCTCTTTAGATATTTCTATTTCATCATTATTATATTCAAATGTTTGGGTTTTGGAACTTTCAGGTTCCTCGAAACATTTACGTTTCTTCTTCTTTTTTATAGTATGAGTTTTAAAATCATCTGATATATCCTGTGTAAGACTGGAATTGTCGTTATTTTTACTAGTTTTTATTGAGTTTTCATCTGCATGGTCTGCATTTGCATCCATAAATGTATCTATAATAGGTTCAACACCTTCGTCTTTTACTCTAGACTTTCGTTTTTTCTTTTTCAAATCTGGACTATCGTAATATTGACCATTTTTTTCATTTGTTATGCCACTATTAGTTTCATTCTGCAAATCCACGTTGTGAATGGAATTTTCATTATCTTTATTCCGTTTTTTCTTCTTACTTTTCGGAACATGATTTTCACCATTCAAACCTTCAGAACGCTCTTTAGGATTAGTTACATATTCTATACTATGAGATTCACTATCTCTATGTCTCTTCTTGGTTTGCTGTTTTCCTTGATCATTATCGTTAGTGTCAAACTTTTCACAATTTTCATCTACATGTTTATTATTATTAGTCTTATCTTTTACTTTCTTGCAAATTTTAACTTGATCATTGGCCACTTTATTCTCATCCTGCTGATTTTCGGTATCCCTAAAATCTCTGTCTAAGACTGCTAAAAAGAAACCGGTAGTAAAATCACTGTCAGTTTTAGCATAAAGGCATCTAGTGCCCATACTTCCATACATTCCCGAACCAAAGTTATTCCACTGGCCCTTAAGAAGCTCGCTTACATCTTTAACTCGCCATTTAGCTCTTGAAGCTTTAACGATATTTGTAACTACCCTCTCATTTTCTTCAGGGAATATCGAGCATGTGCTGTATACGATTCTTTTCGCGTTCGGAAATGAATTCATTGCGTGTTTCAAGAACTTCTCTTGTAAAGAAGTTAGATTGGCCATCCGACTTTCTTCAACGTAGTTGTGCACGCTGAGATCCATACCTATCAACGCGAAATACACATTAGTTGAAAATTATTAAATGGTTTAGAGAATTAAGACAATATTGTAGAAGTTTCCTCTGTTCTTCGTACATCAGCTACATTATTTCGCAAATTCAATATAGATATGATTTTTAAAAAATAATAGAGCTCACCAGATCCTGAACAGCTCGGATCAAGAAGGATGTACTCCACGTCATCCATATCGCCCCTCCTGATTTGCAGCGAGTCTTTGTGAAGAGTTTCCACGCACTTGGAGCCGGTCGCTTCCACAAATTCGCATAGAGTCTGGTATCTTTTCTCATCTCTTTCCACTGCATAGATTTTACCCTGTAATTTGAAAAATTAAAAACAATGTTTCATGTATCAAGGTATCTTTAGGTTTACTGTGAGAAGTCAAAGTCAAAGTCAAAGTCAAAATAACGTTTATTCAATTTAGGTAGGTAAACTACACTTATTGACGTCGAGTTTTTTATAATATATAATGGTGATAATCAGTAACGGTATCTTAAAACTAAAGCTACGAGGGTTCCAAACGCGCCCTGGTCTGAGAAGAGCCCACAACAAACTCAGCCGGGTTTTTTTTTTCATTATCACCATTTCACAAATCATCTTAACTTAGGAACTATCAGAGCCAATAGATCAAATCATTGCCAAGCTTCCTTGTCATTTAAGTAATCCTTTACATGGTAATAAGATTTTTTAATGAGTTTACGTTTTACATTAACTTTGAACTTATTCAGAGACATTTTCAACATGTCTTCTGGGAGCTTATTGTAGAAGCGGACACTCTTTCCAACAAATGAATTGCTAGTTTTACTAAGCCTAGAAGTAGGCATTACAAGTTTATTTTTATTTCTAGTATTGACATTATGACAATCACTTTTCTTCTTGAATTTATCAATGTGTTTATGCACGTATACTAAATTTTCAAATATATATTGGTTGTGCACTGTCATTATATTGATTTCTTTAAATTTATCTCTTAGTGACTCTCTTGGTCCCATATTACATATGGCTCGAACAGCCCTCTTCTGCAGCACAAAAACAGAATTAATATCAGCAGCATTACCCCATAATAATATACAATATGACATAATGCTGTGAAAGTAACCAAAATAAACTAATCTCGCCGTTTCTATATCTGTCAACTGACGAATCTTTTTAACCGCGTATGCAGCAGAACTAAGCCTGTTCGATAAGACATTTATGTGATTGCCCCATTGGAGTTTAGCATCTAACGTTATTCCAAGAAAAACAGCGGTATCCACTAAATCTAATTCCTCATGATCAAGTTGTACAGTGGTTTTTACCTGTTTGACATTAGGTAATGTAAATTTGATACACTTTGTCTTTTTCCCATTGAGGAGTAGGTTATTAGCTTCAAACCACTGTACCAATTTAGTGAGAGAATTGTTTCGTAACGATTTATTTTAAACAAAAGTGATGTATCATCAGCAAACAATACTATCCCATGATTATCCTTGGCAAGATAAGGAAGATCGTTAATGTAAATGAGGAACAGAAAAGGCCCTAAAATTGAACGTTGTGGAACCCCCATTTTTACAATCGATCCAGAAGACCGCTTTCCATTGACGTCTACCTTTTGTATCCTATTTTTTAAGTAGGAATTCATCATATCCAGTGCTACACCCCTAATTCCATAATGGTGCAGTTTTCTGACTAATGTTTCGTGGTCAACACAATCAAAAGCCTTGGATAAATCACAGAAAACGCCAAGTGCATCACGTGACTCCTCCCAGGCTTCGAATATATTTTGAATTAACTCAACACCAGCATCGATTGTTGAGCGACCCCGTGTAAATCCAAACTGTTTACTATGTAATAAGTCATTATTACAAAAATGTTTAAGCAATTGAATTAATATTATTTTTTCAAATATTTTACTGAAAGTGGGTAGTACAGATATAGGTCTAAAGTTAGTGGGGTCACTGGCTTTTTCACTGGCTTGGCAAGAATTTGCTGTTATCAAGTTTGTAGTATCTTTAATGACAATGGCATGTAAAAATGACTGTTTTCAAGTTTGCAATATCTTCCCCCAAATAAATTACAGCTAGTATTTCAAAGTTCGGTCATGAAAAAAATCGTCATATTTAAAGGTCATTCCTTATCAAATCAATCAATCAAATCAAATAAATATTATAAATGCGAAAGTTTGGATGGATGGATGGATGGATGGATGTCTGTTACTCAATCACGTCAGAACGGCAGAACGGATCTAGATGAAACTTGGCAAACAGATAGATTATAGTCTGGAATAGCACATCTACTACCGTCTACTTTTTATCCCGGAAAATTAAAGTTCCCGCGGAACCAAAAAACCTCAATTAAAGCTATTTTTATTTATTTAGATATACTTACTATTTCCTAAATAGTATTAGATATTTTTACCTCATTTCTCATGTAAGCTGCAAGCTGCGTAGTCTTCATACCGGGTGCAGCGCACATGTCGAGCACAACGCTACCCGGCGGCGGCGCCAGTAGGTGCACCGCCAAAGCTGTCGCCTGGAGCAAATTTACAAATTGGGTATTTGAAAACTATCCAAATAAATTATTTTTTAGTAATTATCAAATAGAGGATCTCCAAAAAGTAGTAATATCCACGTCCCCTGTTAGATTTATAACCACTATACACGTAGACTATTGATTTCAGTAAAAGAGTGCTTTGAATTTTGATGATGTCATAGTTCAGTATTTCATACAGGTACTAAGCGCATGTTTGATGTTCTTTGAAAAGTTGCTGATTTGACTTGTCAAATATTTCAAATAAAAATCATCATCATATTTCGGCCCGAGAACGGTTTGGCCATAGTCCACTACGCCTACCGGTCCAACGGCTTGACCTAGCGTGGATTGGCAGATTTCATACATCTTCGAGAAAATTATGAAGAACTCTCGGCCATGCAGGTTTCCTCACGATATTTTACTAAAGCTACAGTGTGGACTTTTTTCTCCTGTTTGGTCCAGTTAAAGATAATATTATCTTAACAGAACCCAGGTTCATAGACAAGGAACAAATCATATTGAAGTCATTCTTTCACAAACACCCTGAGATAAAGCGGTGTAACCGTCCGCGTCGTCGTCAACCGATAGACGTCCACTGTTGGACATAGGTCTTTTGAATTCCACACGTCAGTCTCGTGCCACCTGGACCCAGCGGCTCCCTTGCCATCGTCTGTCGCCCTAGTTAATGGTCTGCCTACGCTACGCTTTCTAGTGCGGAGTCCCGATTCTAGCACCTCGGGACACCGACGTCCGACACCCACCAGTTCTTCGAACTAAGTGCCCCACCCATTGCCACTTCAGTGTTGCAACTGGTTGAGATCGGCCCTGTGTCTATTTTTGTTTAAAATGAAGGTAGTTTACCTTATCCTGCAAAATAATCTTGCTTTCTTTATACAACTCATGGTCATGCATCTTTATACGAGGAGAGAATACGAAAATCGTCTTCACGTGGTAATCCTGGGTGAAGTCATCCTCTGTCAGACGTTGTATTTGTTGAAGATAGTCATTGTAGGAACCTGATGTACATCTGATGAATTTGAAACCCTCATCTTGAAATGCCCTTATAGCATCAGAGGTTGTTAGAAGATTCGTGTTAATGCGGACATAGCGGGGCTTGCGAACTGTTAAAAAGTAATTTTATTTGTTCACTAATGTTTAAAATATATCAGAATAATTACTGAGTTTTGAAAAATACCTTAAATTCCTTACAATTTATATATTTTTTTATTTCACTACAAGCACAGAAGTACCTTCAAGGCAAGAGTGAATGGGCATCTTCTAGGCAAGCACTTTCCAACCTAGGACCTCATCATTGCTATGCACTAAGAATGATGGTAGTCAAGAGCAAGCCTATGATGCAATAAAAAAATGTTCAAGCAATAAAATATTTTAAAAATGTTAACTAAGTTTGTAGAAGCCCATAGGAACTTTTTGATTTTCTGGGACAAGTGAATATAGTGAATAGGGGAATATTTGAAACACAAACCATCTTTGTACTGCATGAAATTGAAATCAGTTTAAACAGATGGAATGTAGAAAGGTAACAGAGACTATTTTGTATTTATATTATACTACAAGTTATTTTAGCTGGAGAGAAGGTATGGTTAGAGATAGAAAATATGGCTAAATAATAAAAGATGTTACTGTCTTCCTCTATTTATTAGCATAAAATATATAACTTTCTAACAGATGTTTTTGGTTATAATACTCAAGATACTCTGGAATGTCCTCAAAATAATATAACTAATTAACTAATCCTCCTTATTATGCGAACTCTTCTCATTTGCAGGTTTATATGAATGCTGATCTATTTCATTGCCATCATCATCATACTCTTTTTCGTGATATGCTTTGTATGCATACAAACATATTATTAAGTTAACAACTACTACAGCTGACACCACCGACCAGACTGTCCTTATGAAAGGGTCAACGGGATAGTAATCAGTTAGTATGTGACGCATCCCGAAAAATGCGACAAACGGCAATGTGAACATGGCCACACTATATAGAAATAGATTTGCCAGTGCGAGTGCAGCCAGCTGTGTTTGCCTCGGTATTAGAGGGCCCTCAGTATTTTCTGCCATTTCGTCAAAACGTGTCGTTATCTATAACGCAGTCTTAGATCTGGAAAAGAAAATAAATTACCTTTAGGTTTCGCATCGTCTTGAACTTCAGGTATCAATTTCTGAAATTGTTCTTTATATGATAATATCGTTTGCACTGGTTTGCTTTCGCCCGGCAATGTCTTTTTTCCGTAAAGAAGTTCTGCAGTGAGAACTTTTGCCAGCCAAGGATTCAAACGTGGTTCATTCACCAATATACCCGTGCTTTCAAATAATCTTTCGATATCAATGGCATGTTTAATAGTTTCATTGATCAGTGCGTAAAGTACATCAATTCTCTGTAAATACATAATACCCGTAAAAACACAAGTATCTACATATGAAGAGAGTAGTATACAAAACTAAAAACAACGTTGATTACTTACAAAATGCTTCAGTTTGTCGTCGTATAATAAAGTTTTGAAGCTACCACCTTCTTCAGTAACCTTCTGAACAATTTTTGCTGCTATTTTATAATTTCTTGGAACAGTAATTGAATGCTTAAACATTTTAATTATTCAATAACCAAAAAATAAAATTAACTATTTGCAGTTTGCATTTTCATTCATGCATGCCAAACTGATGCCAAAATTGCCAAAATTAGCCGAAATCAGAGACAAGACTGTATTCTGAAAAATCAAAAAAAAGATCACAAGATAAACGTCATATTTTGTCAAAGTCCACAGAGTAATTACCTACCTAATAATGAGTGAAAACTCAAAATCCGCCTCAACGAGCCTTTGATTAGATATAAAGAGACATCAAAGTATCGAGCACAGACATCTTTATAAACCTGTGGTATCGAGAGATCAGTTTGTTTGCGCCCACCCTTATAGATTGGTACGTATAATTTTAATCTGTGATTTGTGACCATAAATATTTTATTTTGCCTTTTTTTAAAGTTCAGGCTAGTGATGTGAGCTTGCGAGGCATACCTACACTTTTAATCGATTCCTTTGCGATTAATAATAATTAATAATTATTATGTAAATTGTGGATTTCAGCTTAAACTAAACCATTCTAAGAAAAAACAAATGAATATTTTGTTTTCTAGTAAGATCAATGTGAACTGACTAGTAGAAACTTATCTGTTGGTACTAAATTATTATTTTTATGCAAAATCCCTTTTCGCGTCTATCACTGGAACAATAATTGCTGTGTTAGTCTCAACCCTCATTGTAAAATAAATACAAATAGAATACAAATAAATTAAAATAGTCATTTAAAAATTACTTCCAATTTTTCTTTTTTTTCTGGTCAAGCTATACTATTATTCGGCTGATTCCAATATCCATCATTCGGTAATAGGTCATTCGGAAGAGCCATCACTAATCATCTAATCAAATGTTAACACATCTTTGATGATTGATCTTTATTTACAAATTACTGAATAAATTAGTAGAAGTTATTGACTTGTGTGATCTTCTGATAAATACAAAAAGCTTCGATTTCATGTGCAAGATTATGTGATATTACAATCCAATAATGAAATTGGTAATTTGTGTTTAGGTACATTATTTTGACCATTGTTTGTGTAATAACATTGACAGTTTCATTTCGAATGGCGATATTTCCCCAATACAAAATACCAGGAAATTCTATGATTCAACACCGTCGCATTGATATCGGTGACTAATGTTTACTGCATACTGCATGTGGTTTAAATTTTTTACAGTTAAAAATACAAGCTATGCGAAACAGGAAATCGGTTGCGATTGCTAGGATGTTGTGGATGCGTTGAAAATCTTACGAGTTGGTATAAAATCACTTAAATAATGGTTCCTGCACCTAGCTGTCCCTTAACATGGGACTATTGGACCGCCACACCGTCAGATTACGTGGAGCTAACATGCCTGATGCCAAATTCCATATTCCTCTCTTTGAGAGTAAGTTGGAATGCAACACTGCATGGTGTGAAAGAGGTAAGCATTCGAATTTCGAACCAATCTTGGGATGACTCATGTTTCATTTGCAGGAGAAGTAAGTAGGTCAGACTGTTACACAATGTGTTGTTCAAAACTCAGATGAGTTGACTATTAGTTTTTAGAAAGTAGAGTTGATGAGTTGATGGAACAGATATATTAATGCTAGAGTAAAATATTACTTAAATAAAAAAGAAACAACTCAACAACATAAACATATCCCTCAGGTTGCTTATCAAAAAGTATAACTTAGTATGATAGTGAAGATAATCTATAACTTCAAAAAAAATATTGAAGTACCTACTTAAGTATCTCTTTGTCTCAGAATTTAAAACCATTAAGCAAAAAATTTTATTATATTTAGCCAAAGATTTAGAACATACAAAAGTATGGTCAAAATCACTTCAGTTTAAGAGACAAGCTGAATTTCATGGGGCAATTTGAGGCTACTTTTAATCCTAATAGGGTGATATGATTCTGCATAGGGTGATATAGTCCATGGTTAGATCTAATTGCTGTCCTGTCCTACCTGCCTAACCTAAATAGAATGCTTCCAGTACAGCTATTATTATTGTGAAAGTGTTTGTTGGTCTGTCCTACAACCACATCACAGGTTTTGAGTGGTGGGAGGCTTCAGCCGTGGCTAGTTACCACCCTATCGGCGAAGACGTACCACCAAGTGATTTAGTGTTCTGGTACAATGCGGTGTAGGTTAGCCCACTACCATATTAGACTGCATTATCACTTACCATCAGATGAGAATGCAGTCAAGGGCTAACTTGTAATAGCTTAAAAAAAACAAAGGCAACAGATAATCCTGATTTTTTGCATGGATATAGTTAAAGATCTGAAAGATCTGGAGAGTGACATATAGGCTACATTTTATTTATTTTTATTACATTACATTACATTTTATTTTATTTAGGAATTCAAAGGATTCAAATTCAAATGTTTTTTATATATTTATTTTATTTCATTATTTATTCATATAAACACTTCAAGTGCTTTTGTATCTCCAAATAAATCCACCACTAGTCCGGAATGCCATTCCTACCGAGTATATTTATAATTACAGGAACTATGGGACCTAGCAATGAAGCAGCCCCTTTTTGGGATGCTCCGGGAGATGTCAGGCTATGTGTTCCAGTTCATCAACTCCCTAGCAGTCCCCGAGGAGGTTGACGATGAGAACAAGAGAGTGCGAGACATCAAACCCGCTCTTGGAGTGCTTATGATAATAGAGCGCTCCATACAGAGGCCTGGAGAAAACTTGTTGAACACACAGATCAGTCATTTAATAGGAAAAGGTAAATTACTAAATCATAGAATAAGCTAAATCCTTAAATCAAAACTTAACTAGAAAATAAACTAAAATATACATATTGTTGTATTAAATTTCTTAAGTATTAAATTGTAGATACATAGATAGATAGATAGATAAACTTTTTATTGCACACACTTGACGCAAAAATGATAAACAAAAGGTTGAAAGATAAAACAGAAGGATGCAAAATTAATTGTATTTTTATTAAGAACTTATGAATAATTGTATTTTATTTATAATAATTTGCACACCATATTATTGGTAGATTGTGGCTCGATACTGACTGATGACTATATTGTAAGAACTTCCTATGTAATAAACCGCAATCAGCAAATAAATATTATGATTATGATATTTTGTTACAGGTTTAAATGAATTTGATAATTTAAGAAGTTCAGAAGTCAATGACTTTCGTATGCGAATGAGATACCTAGCTGAAGATAGTTTATTGAAACGAGCGCAGAGCACTCAGTTAGAGAGGCTGCGGTACCACTGTCCACCGAGATTAGCAGATCATCCCACTGTGCCCACCACATTAAAAAACCACCTTAACAACAACTGCTTCATACTTGTTACTAAAGTGGCCAAAACTGAGGTTAGTATGGTTATTTTTGTCTTAATAAGTTTTGTATATAAATTTAATTCTTTTGTTTATGTAAAGCTTAAGCTATTAAAAATTTAAGTTTAGATAACACTGCCCAGTGTCCACAAGAACAGGACACAAGGACAGACAGACAGACACACTTTCACCTTTATAATATTATTATGGATGCTGCTAAAAACAAGAGAAGTTTTATTATAATTATGTTTTTATTTATAAATCCGTACTATTAGTATATATTTAAGAAACAACACATAATATAATTATTAATTAAATTGCATATAAAATAATGTATGAAAATATGTATGTGTGGGCATATGCAGCAATTTAGATTTTTGATGGATAATGAATTAATGAGGCAAGCTGTGATGATGGTTCGGGATAACCTACAACATTATTTTTAAAGTTTTTGATAAACTTCGGTAGACGTCATAATAAAATCAGTCAACAGTAGAGCCTTCCTCCTGTTGTTCTTCCATGACTTCCTGTTCATCGTTCTCGCCTTCTTCAATCCATTGCTTAAGAAGTTCTTTGGCTTCAGCCCTAAAAACAAAAAATCAATGTATATTCTACAGTGACTCACCAGAATTTTTGTTGCTGTATAGCTAGGATAGATTCCTATCTAACACTAGACCAAGCAGGCAGACTGGACATTCAGGGAATTATACCTTCCGGGCATTGATTTACCAACTAAGGATACAACATCACCTACAAATTAATACTCAATAATTTAATATAAAAAAATCTTTTTTAAACAACCAACTTCAAACTCCCGCGCCAACTTTACAACAACAAGCACACGCTATACAAAGTACTTTTTAGTATTTTATTGTTGATATTTTAAAAACCGCTCGACCGATTTCGATAAAATTTATATGGAACCACCTTTGAAGTATACCCTTTCAAACAAAAAAAGAATTTTCAAAATCGGTCTAGGCGTCTTCGAGTAATCGGGGAACATTCATAAAAAAAAAAAAAGATTCCGACGAATTGAGAACCTCCTCCTTTTTTGAAGTCGGTTAAAAAGCGTCCACAATCGCATATACAAACACAGCTATAGATAATATAGACTGAGACATCAAACGGTTCACAAAAACCAACCATTTATGGTTTTATACTTAGGTTTAAATTTTGTAATAAAAGTTCGACACACGACATTTTGTAATGAATCAGCGGAAGACTTTCTGTGTTCCGGTGTAAAGTGCTATAGGAGTCGCCAATTTTGTATTTGATATTTTTATAGGTACTTTATTGGTGATAGGTGATTTTATGAAAATTATCTTGTTATTGTGTATTAAATATTTTATTCACGTATTTTAAATAGAACGTAATTTCTTCTTGGCAGGATAACAATCCATTAAGTAGTAAGATTACGATTACGATTAAGATAACCGATTTAGCTGAAATTTGGTATGGAGGTAGGTTTTATGCTGGGGAAGGACATAGGCAACTTTTCCGCGGGAATCAAAAAAACTTAATCCACGCGGACGAAGCCGCGGGCATCATCTAGTTCTTTATAAATACAAAAACTAGTGACAAAAAAGAACTAGTATTTTGCGAAGAAACCTACTAATAAACAATTACAAAATATTGCATAGATTTTTAAATTAGGAAACAGTTTCCTCTTTATGATGACTTTATCAACCAGATATAGATTTTAAAATACTTCGGTCCACTAGCAGACCGTCTGATTATCAGCGGACTTCATGAACCATAATATACCTATTATTGTTCATGAGGCTGATTATCAGCGGGCTTCATGAGCCATAATAGGTATATTATGGTTCATGAAGTCCGCTGATAATCAGACGGACGGACACAATAGGTTAAATTAATTAATTAATTAATTAGGCTTTCACCGAGTATGAATTTCTAGTGCCGCTATTACAATAGTGCAGAATTTGAAAATGCGTCTACTTTTTATAATTTTGAAAACAATTTCCTTTTTTTATCATTGCGATATTACCCAAAAATCGATATTAAAATATTTTAGTCCAATAGAAAAAAAATATGGCATCGCACATTAAGAGTTTGACAACAATTTTTTTTTATGATGATATCCATAACTCCCAGGTATCGATGTTGAAAGTATTATTTATTATCTGAGGAATTCGAAACGGTTTTTACACTACTTACCGATTTTAAACATACCAATAATAATTTATCAAAAAATGGGCACTTTAATTATACTAGTTTATAACCACAATATAAGAAAATTAAAAAATTAACTAGGTACTCCATATTATTTGTATCCATTTTGATCTGACGCGCCTCTATCGCGTTCTCTATTGGTGCGTTAACGTGTGAACGTGATAGCCTGCGCGTTTGAAATATTGTAATTATGATGACAAAATAATTAATTTAGGTAAGATTGTGTGATTATTTCGCTACTATACCGTAAAGTAAGTTTATATAAATTATTTCCGTACCTAAAATATGATATTCCATCTTTTTTTTCGCATTTGTCAGATTGTTTTTGCACTTTTTTACGGAGCAAAACGGCATGTCGCCTTGTGTACTCCTACGCGACTGAGGGGAAAATAGTTCAGAATAAGTATTTATGCACTATTTGACCGTGCCGTTTTTTGCGCCTCAATGGTGCGTCTAAGGTATTGGTAAGTCAATGCTTCCGGGCTGTAAAGGTACAGAAGTTTCCCCTCAGAACGATTATAAATATTCATGCCTAATGCAGCTAAAAATTCGCGATTCGCGAAAATGAAAACATTGCTTCGCGGTATTCTGTCATATTCTATACTGTGAAATATGTTCTTCCATGTCAGATTCAAAACAAATACAACCTCTAAATGTATCTGGAAGAAGGCTTAAATTTTTTGGACATATAATATGTACATGATAATTACGACAT
Organism: Erebia epiphron; assembly: GCA_963932025.1. Classification (NCBI taxonomy): domain Eukaryota; kingdom Metazoa; phylum Arthropoda; class Insecta; order Lepidoptera; family Nymphalidae; genus Erebia; species Erebia epiphron. Next base: position 26,426,217 of record OZ009948.1, read on the forward strand.
TTATATAATATTCATTTATCGTTTAATAAAGTGGATGACAGGCAAAATGGGGTATATTTTTCAAGATGGAGGTGTTTCTCAGTGTTCCTAACAGCTTTGTAATTTGGAAGAAGAGGCAGTCAGGTCCTCACTTGAGGGTTGAGGGGTTGCCAAAACATTTACCTTTCTTCAGGAGTGAAAGCTCCTTTATTGAGTCTCTTCAGTCTTGGAAGTGATGCCAGGATTTCGACTCTCAGCTCTCCGTCGTCTTCCTCTGCTGCCACTTCCGGATCCTCTTGCCCGGTGCCTCCCATGTACGGACAACCTTTCAGTATTAGAGTTTCCAGTGCAGGTAGGACCTTGACGTTAAATAAAAGCACATCATCATAATTAGCCATGTTATGAATTTCATCGGTTTAGTTTGAGTATTAGGTATGCTCCTATTCATAGAAATACTAGTACCAATAAAACAAGAAGATTGCTAATATGCTACGTATTTCCTGCCACATATAACTTAGATACTATCAAGGCAAGAGTGAATAGGCATCTCCTAGGCAAGCGCATTCCAACCCAGACCTCATCATTGCTTGGCATTAAGCATGATTGGCGTCAAGTGCATGCCTATCTCACAATAAAAAAAACCTTAGAGGATAGATAACGGGGCAGTGTAAAAAATCTTAAACTCACCCTTAATTTCTTGACCTGTCTCGAAGAAAAAACCCTACAATTTCGTAAATTTAAGTACTGTAACTTCTTCAAGCCAGCATGAAAACCATTCAGTAGCTTGATGGGATTATTTCTCACATGTAAGATTCTCAAATTAACCAGTCTCTCTATTCCAACCAGACTGGTAATTCTATTTCCTGCCAAATAAAGGCTGTCCAAATTAGGAAAGTCGAAATCTGCGATGTCTTGAACCAAATTGTATCTGAAGTCTAAACACTTTATATGTGGCATTTTATAATCGAATTCTATTTTTTTTACTTTGTTATAACCCACTTCCAGTGTGCACAATTCTGGTTGATACACATCGTTGACAGATGTGATGGAATTGTTATTCATTATCATAACTTGCATGTACTTCATTTTCTTTAGGGCAGCTGAGTTCAGTAAGTTGTTGTCGGCGTGAATTAATACTAGAAACGGTAGTTCAGTGGCTTCTTGTAAGCTTTCTAGATCCAAGTTGTTATTAGAAACGTCCACAAACTGAAGGTGTTGGAATGACTTGATGGCAGAAATATTCGTCAGATTCATTCCGTTGCATGTCGCCTTTAAATATGTGTACCTAAAAGAAAGTGTTATTGAAGTTGTTTCCACCGTGAACTTTTAGCTTTACATTTTTTTACGCAATCTGTTTAATGGACATTTGCACCGGACATTTGGGATGTGGCCTCAATTAATGGCAAAAATGAAACGATTAAATAAACGCGGCACCTCATTGGCTGAACAGTGCGTTTTGTTGCCCATATGAGTAAGCGAGAGTGAGACAGAGAACAGCTTCGCTTTTGTCGTATATCCTACTACAAATAAATCCTTCAAAAAGTTCTATGGATGTTAATGAAGTTGAGCAAAATAAGGCTTTTATTAAAAGAGTAATATACCCGTCTCCCTCAGCAGTTTTCCCAAGTAGACTCAGTCGAACGCTGACCTCGGATCTATTCAGTCGTCTCTCCGGATAGAATATCTTCTGCACATTTTCTATTTCATGCTCCTCTTCCATTAAATCGCGTGCCTCGGCTGTAGCTTCCTCTGGCACTTCTGGTTCTGGTTCAACGTCATCTTCTTTGTTTACAAGGTTAAAATGTGATTTTAACATTTTTGCACCTGTTTGCACGCAAACACTTAGGTATCGCGCGGCGACAGCGTCGCCTTGGCGTCAAAGACGAATAAATCTCCACGCGACGATAATACCTAGTTATTTATGCTCCTAGTGTAGTATAATGAAAATTACACTCGAGGCGCGAAGGTAATAAGCGCCGAGAGTTTAATTTTGGGGGTAAAAACTGTGATGTGGTAACGACAATGGTGGTGTCGAAATAGCTATTACTTTGTGTGGCGGCCATTGTATTACCGCACTAGTGAGTGGCGTGCACAAGTTTTGAAGCTAGGGTAGGCATACCTAATGTCAGAATGCCTATTTATATGCCTATACTAGCTGTTTTGATGAAAAATTAGCCCAATTGGGTAAGCTGTGCTTTTACGCCTCTATGAACTGCACGCCACTGGCACTAGTGTCTTCTTTATAGTTTTAAACGCTGTGAAGTAATAGCCACTTTACGTGCGGCGTGGTCGTCTATATCGCCCGACTTCAGTCGCACAGAATTCCAGCGACAAATCACAGTCCCCCGCACACTGTCGGCACCATGTCGCCTGCACGCTGCATGAGACCTAAGGCTTCATGTAAACCTAAGGGTCTCCCCATCCATCTATCGACTCCGAACCGGCTTGAGCCAAAAAAGAGTCAAAAAAGGCTTATATTATGGTACTATTATGGTAATGGTATGGTATGGTATGGACTTCGTCCGCGTGGGTTTTTTTTCCCCACGGGCCGCGGGAACCCTTGCGGAATCTTTATAAATTTCATCAAAATCGGTTGAAATGATGGGCCGTTAAAGCGTAGCAGACAGACAAACAGACACATTTTCGCATTTATAATATTAGTATGGATTAAGAGTTAAACAGACGTCGCCCGCCCCGGCCGACGCGGAAACGGCGTTTCGCTGCGTTTTCACTCTTAATACCGTGTACATAAAGCTCACATAAAGCTTTTCTGGCCGGCTTTAGGTTTAGTGAGTCCTGAGGCCCTAATGAACTTTGCATACAAGCGACCAATCGTTGCGGCAAGTTTTCGTACGTTAGCAGAATAATCATCATACCGTGGAGTAAACCGGGGTTCGTCCCGGTACAATATCTTGTGGAGGTGGTGCTTAAATTACTCTATTTAAAGTGCTGTTGTATAAATGTAATAACTCGTCTATTAGCTTTTACTCTAGAAGGGCTAATGCTTATCCAATATCACTAGAAAGGGGACATAAGTGCCGAGTTAAAACATAAATATAATTGTTTAAAGAAATTAAGTTTCGCTGGAAAACACAGAACCAAATTTTTTAAAATTTCCTGTCAACAGTCAAAAACCAATGTCAAGTATCACAGTGACAATTATGTCAATAATTATTTTTTGTTGCCAAATGTTTTTATTTTAATGCCGAACTAAAAGGAATTATTGTTGGAACTTCCCGGTACTTTTAATAAATCTATGGTTACAAGCTTAAAGAATATCTAAATAGGCACTGAGGTAGGTACATCACAAATGAAAATCCTTCTGTGCATATCTGCTCACGCTTATCTCAGAAACTACTGCATGAATTTCCATACGGTTTTGACCAATGGATAGACGAACTCTTCGAGAAGAGCGTCTCTTTTGGTGTAGATATTTATTAGGGTATATTGAGCTATGATGATGATTGTTGAAAGTAGGCAAAATCGCACAACGTGATTTTTTTTTAAATAAATTTATTTTATACAAAAAACTTATAAATTACGTAGAAAATAGAAACCTAGTGGACAATCACTAATCTCTATAAGAGATCTCTACTATTGACCCTTTTGATTTTTATTGGCGAATGCTGCTTAAAAAGTTGAATATGCATTAAAACTCCTTTGAATTTTAATGAGTGTATAATATGTTTCAGTTCTCGTTCACATCCAACGTGTCTGTGAGTCTAACGCCGCAGCAGCACATAGAGACGATATTGCGGAAGAAGGCCAACTCGCTCAACATGCGCGGAGAAAACCCGCGGAATTACGTGCTCAAGGTAATGATCAAACTTCAATCTTTTTTTATTCAAATAAACTTTTTGAAGTGCTTTTGTGATTCAAAAGCACTTTAAATCGCCGCTCATTATTTTACAATATTTGATGATAAATTCAATTTCAATGTTAAGTACATAGAAATTGAATTTATCATTTAAAATATCTAATATAATAGTACGATCTTATAATTGTTAAAAACAAGTCAGAGTTGTGTTTGAACAAAGTGACGTGAAAACGTGTTAGATACTACTCCAAGTCCATAGGGGTAGTACACTATGTGTTAGACATTCGTACTATATGATAATTTGTGTTATGAATGTCACCTATGTAAGTTATGATGCAATCTACGATGAAAGCGGGCTATAGCGGGCTATATACTATATTATATGATGGCCGCAAATTCGTTCGCGTTTTTAAAAATTCTATAGGATCCTGTAGGACATACGAGTAAGCATCTGGGTGGGGTTTCTTCCATCGTTTTAAGCAGTATTATTTCAAAATGACAGTTTTTAACCCGAACGTCAACAATATTAAAACAATACGTCTTTAAGCGATGGTAGCATGCCCCCTGGTAACCATACGATATGTCGCAAACAATTTCGCAAAGCATTTGTAATGTATCTGACCCGGTGACAGCGTCGCTAGTATATAAAAACAAAAACTAAACAGACATAAAAATTAGTTCCAATTTTGACCACCGGGTCAGATAAGTCGGTGGGACTATAAGTATGGACTATAAAGCATAAACATAATAATGTTGTCAGGTTTGCGGGCGGGAGGAATATCTGCTCGGCGACCACCCACTCATACAGTTCCTGTACATACAAGAGACGCTGTCGCGAGACGGCGTGCCGCAGGTCATGACGGTCTGCATAGACAATATAGCACGTGAGTCGCATGCTATAAACCCCAATAAGTATACAATAACTTCCTCAATTGCAGCTCGTAATCGGATTTGTGCTCGTAGTATATTGGTTGGTTCGCCACCAGTCACATTGTAGACTAAATACGTCGGTGAAATGCCTACTCCGTCAGGGATTACAGGTGTGACGATATTCATAAATAATCTGTAGAAGGACAAGTAAATTGATCATTTTTATACTTTGAAACTACCTAGAAAAAATGCTTAAACCTAATTATGGCACATTAGAAATATCTTTGCTTGTATTAGATAGTTTCGATTAAGATACAATACGTAAATACTTATCGACACTTAATAATAAAATCATTCGGAAAATTTACTTACTTTTTCGTGATAAAATACTCAGGTTCAATCTAAATCACACCACTTACTACGGACACTCGGCACACACGACGTTTCAAATCAAATGCCATGCAGCATGCTTATAATGAGACAATAACAGAATGTCGTACAAGGAATGAAGGGCGCGGGCGGAGCCGGTAGCGATGCGGTAACACCGACACAACTTCAAAGTACTATCATTTTTTCAGTGGCGTAACGGTTAAATGAAATGATAAATGATTTACCAAAATGCATTATCTCAAATTTCTAAAAAATCACAGGTTTTTAAAATGCATTATGTGGTGTGAGCTTTTAAAGCAAATACGTGATGATTTGCTGTAAATAACAAAAACTAAAACTGTAGGTTCCCTAAACTTGCTGTAAGTAAACGAGTGTAAAAATCACACGCCGCAGAAATGCTGTAAGTAGCGTTAAGTTTTTAAATGGGAAGAAGTAAGTATTTGTAAAGCAAAAAATGCAGTCTTTCTCTTGCTGTAAGTACAAAATGTCTAAAATGAGTTGATTTTGGTCTACATACAGCATTTAATCTTGCTAAAAAAAATATAAGTACGGGCGTTTTCAACGGCGTATGTAATTTTTTTTTTCATCGTAGAGACAGGACCCGGGTAATTCGATGCGGCTTTTTTTCTGATTCTAATGGTAGTAAAAAGTCACTTTAGGTATTTTGTCTACTTACAGCAAGTATGCTTTCCTACGTCGATATGTATATGAATCAGCAGGCTGAGTGGAAGTTTCTTCACGTATTCGAGCGCGAACCCATTTGTATGGAATTGATCGAGCGCCAGCTGTCAAGCGCTTGACAATTCCATACAAATGGAAGTTAACGTTGTCGCGATCGAATGGGAAGAAAATCCCCTTCTAGGCACACTGAACAATTAGTAAAACGGCTTCCAAAAAAGAGGTTTCTCAATTCTGCGCGTAATTAATACTAAAATTACGTATAATATTTCAGTAGGTTCAGATATCCAATACTACTCGCTGCCGGAGCGGACGCGGCTTTCCTCGGATCAGTTCAACACAATAAGGAAGAAGAAGAACTACGAGTCATCGTGGAAGATAGAAAAGAACTACTCGTGCATTGTGCAAAGCGTTGGCGGCCTCAACGTCGACCCGGGCAGACCTGTTGAGGTAACTATCACTATTTCAGACGAATCCATACTAATATTATAAATGCGAGAGTTTGGATTGATGGATGTTTGTTATTCAATCACGCTAAAACGCCTGAACTCATCTGGATGAAATTAAGCGCAAAGATAGATTATAGACTGAGACACATAGGATACTTTTTATCCCGGAAAATTAAATACTTCCCAAGTTACCCAAAAAAACCTTAATCCACGCGCAATCGTGGGCTGGTATGCATGAACGTTGGCTTACATGTCGACCAAATAAGGACGACAAGACGTTTTTATTCAATTTTTAATTAATTAAAACGATTCGTAACGAACAGCTAAGATGTGGATCGTCCTTCCAGCGTTCGAATATCGAGCTCGAGCAATAGAAATAAAAGCTCCAACTCACTCACTAGACTTATTCAAACCACTAGCAAGTTGAAGTTCTGCAAGTAGACAAGGAATAAGACCGAAATTTTTGAAATTCTTACAGGAGCATTTGGGCGTTCTTTATTACAATAGGCATGGTGACTGATTTTGAAAAATGGTCAGATTATGTTCGGAAGTATCTACTATTTCGAAAAAATATCTTATTTCAGCAGAAAAATAAGGTTTGGTAGATAAAACTGGCATTTGAAATTTAAATTTTAAAATTGAACCAAAACGCTCGGCGGTGTCATGGCGTATTTTGTGACGTCACTATTGTTTTTACCAATGTACTCTGTGCCGTGTGCAGTAAACAATAGTGTGATTGTCAAAGCTCGAAAACAAACAATTGTGACGTCATTCGCTTCTTGGTGTTTTATCCAATATGGCGGATTGCTGTATTTTATAGTTTTATTTTATCAAAATAAATAGCAATCTCACTCGAAATAGAAAAATAAATACGTTTTTTATAAACCAAGAATCCTATTGAATTTGATAAATTCATAATTTCATTGATTCTTGGTTACTGTCATCATGCCTATTGGGTATTTGACGACAAGTCAATTCAGCAACGTTTTCAAACGTCAAATCGCGCGCTTGGTATGGGATGTTTTATGAAGTACTAAACTGTGACATCATCACAATTCGAAAAATTTCTTTTTTACTTCAACTGATAGTTTATAATGGTTTTCAAACGTAAAACTAACAGGACCACAACTCCTGTTAGTTTTATGTTTGAAAATATATAAAAAGATAAAAGGTTTCATTTGACAATTTGAACTTAGTGACGAGTTCATAATCCAATAAACACAAACAGCCATGTTTCGTTTCACTCACACTAGCTGATTCTAATAGACAAATATTGAATAAGATATATTTATGTACTATTTTTATATTCCTCCATATCCATATCCATGCAATTTTGTTGTCAGGTGGTATGCCAAGCGGGCATCTACCACGGGGGCAAGCCTCTATGCGAGCCGCGCAAGACGCGAGTGGCCGTCGTGAGCAAAGAGGGCGAGGCGCAGTGGAACGCGAAGCTGCAGTTCCCCATCAAAGTGTGCAATGTGCCACGCATGGCGAGACTCTGCTTCGTTATCTACGAGACATCCAAGGCAAAGAACAAGTGGAAGGCTAATAAGGTGAGTAACTGACAACGCGCAATGGTAACGTCAGACGGTGATACGAACGGGTAAATGGTAGATAATACGCGAGTGGTCGTGGTTAGCAAGGAGGGCGAGGCGCATTGGATATCTACAAGATACCTTGGCCAAGAGCAAGTTTAAAACTAAATTGACACATATAAATTCAGTTTACAGCCGAATCGTCATAATAATGTGTTTTAACTTCTTGATAGACACAAACTAAAGTAGAACCAAGAAGAATTGTCTTCTTACTCCAAAAATCTATTTCTCGTTGCAGTGACGTAATATCCAAAGCTAAATTTAGTTTTTTCGTAGCACTTTTTTAAATACTTTGTTTTATCTGTATTATAATTATGTATTCATTACATGTTCTTTTACTTCACAAGTATATTTTTAAAAAAACGAAGGCAATCACCATGACTTATTTTTCAGGACACAATCAACAGGCTAGCGTGGGCCAACACAATGGTGTTCGACTACAAAGACCAGCTGCGTACAGACGGCGTCACGCTATATATGTGGACGCACGTAGCGGACGGCACGCAAGGCGACGATTTACTCCTGCATCCGCTGGGGACCGTCGTCTCCAATCCCAACATCGAGTCCTGTGCGGCGCTCCAAGTGCGGTTCTCCAAGTGAGTGAAAGGTGGAATTTGGTGCTCTCGACTAATTTTCCCAGGTTTTTTTGAAGGAATTGTCGCTGACATTTAAAGATTTTAGTCCCACTTTGCTAAGTTGGGAGCTTTGTGTGCTAACCCAACATACTCTAGCTCATAAGACTTTCTGTGTTGAGTAATGAGTTAGCACACAAAGCTCCTGACATGTGGACGCACGTAGCGGACGGCACGCATGGCGACGATTTGCTCCTGCATCCGCTGGGGACCGTCGTCTCCAATCCCAACGTCGAGTCCTGTGCGGCGCTCCAAGTGCGGTTCTTCAAGTGAGTGGAAGGTGGAATTTGGTACTCTCGACTAATTTTTTCCCAGTTTTTTTTGAAGAATTTAAGATTTTAGTGCCACTTTGCTAGGTTGGGAACTTTGTGTGTTTTTCTATTTGTAAGTTGGGAACGTATAGTTTGGACGACTTGCTCCTACATCCGCTGGGCATGGTCGTCTCCAATCACAACATCGAGTCTTGTGCGGCGCTCCAAGTTCGGTTCTCCAATTGAGTGGAAGGTGGAATTTGGTACACTCAACAAATTTTTTCCAGTTTTTTTTAAAGGATTATAGATTTTAGTGCCACTTTGCTAGGTTGGGAACTTTGTGTGTTTCTACTTAAATTGTTGACACAAACTCCACCGATATGACAGCGGATTTTGGTGCCTCTCAGCCTCTATCAGACCGTTCACACAAATGTTATAAAGGTCCGGCGATGTAAATCCACCCTGGCATACACCACATTCTAACCTATAGTCGTTAGAAAGTGTGTCACTCCATTTTACCTTGTTGCTCTGGTTCTTGTACTAATATCTCAAGAGATTTATAACATCAGATGGTACTTTATGATTGTTGAGTTTTGACCATAGTAAATTGCAGATCAAAAGCTCGACTTAAGTCTAAAAAACAGACATATTATATATACATAGTGTCTCTTTTAGTATCGTATTTATGCTTTATTTATTTATGCTATGCTTTATTTGAGGAATAATTTATGGAAAATCCTTACAGCTACGAATGTCAACACCCAATCCTCTTCCCGAAGCCGGAATCAGTGAAGGCATACGCAGACCAGCTCGAGGACGAGGCGGGTGACGCGGTGGCCACGCTCAGCGAAGACTTCGAGAAACTTCGCGTGACCGCCGAGAAGGACCCCATGTATGAGATGCACGAACAGGACAAGAAAGATATTTGGTCTTCAAGGTAAGTACTGCGTTTTGGACAAAGTCAATAAATATATATCTTCTTCGTGCGTCGTGCCCTCAACTTTGAGGATCATGAGACCCCTTCTATCGAAGGGGTCTCATGATCCCACTCTACTATCACTATATCTATCGCACTCTTCTCATGATGCTCTTCCGTTTCTCTCTGTTTCCCGCGGCGTGGATGGCCTGAATGGATGGATTAATAAATCTATACCTATACTAATATTATTAATGCGAAAGTTTGGATGGATGTATGGAATGAAATTTGTTACTAAATCACGGCCAAACGGCGGAACGGATTTGGATGAAATTTGGCGAAGAGATAGATTATAGTCTGGAATAACTTAAAGGCTACTTTTTATCCCGGAAAATCAAAGAGTAATCCCGCGGGAACCAAAAAGCCCTCAATGCACGCGGGCGAAGTCACGGGCGAAGCTTATGTCCTTCCCCGGGATACCTATCCCTGTACCAAATTTCATCAAAACCGGTTGAATAGATGGGCCGTGAAAGCGTAGCAGACAGACAGACAGACACACTTTCGCATTTATAATATTAGTATGGAAGTATGGATATGGATTAAACCGAAATTATTGATCCGTCATACTCGTGCTCAGTCAGACGAATTCCTAATTTTTTTCTGTTGAAGTTGTAATGTAGACTCATATAATAGCGTTAGCCGTTATTTTCCACAGAGAATACTTCCGAGTTGCGGCTCCAGAATTACTACCAAAGCTATTATCCTGTGTGGAATGGACGGAGCGATCTGAAGTGGCCAGGGTGGTCAGAATATTGGCCACTTGGCCTTTGCTACGAGTAGAATCCGCCTTAGAGTTACTGGATTACGCCTATGCCGATGCTGCAGTCAGAAGCTTCGCGGTCAAGTGTCTAGCTAAGATCAGGTAAATATCTCAATAGACTATTTTTTTTGATTCTTTGTGCCCAATGCCTTTCAAAAGTTTGTCATATTGTAAAGCCATTACCAAATATGTTTAACGTGACTAATATTATTGACCGATCGAAGCGAAGGTCTCAGAGTCTACTTGAGTGAATTTGCACTTGTCCGTCCGTCCGTCCGTCCGTCCGTCGGTCTATCAGAGGCCAGAGCCTTATAACTTCTGAATTACTGAACATAATTACTTCAAATTTAAATATTATACAATATATAAACCGATGGCCTCCAGCCGAATATGGCTTAAAAAGTAATAAAAATCTTTATTTCAGGGGGGCTCTCATAGAAGCGAATATGAAGAAAAAATATTTTTATAGCGTTACATAGGGTTGCGGTATATCATTTTAAAGATAATTAGGAATAGAGTCCAATTTTTTTTTTTTTAAATTTTTCCCCTAAAATTGACGAAATGGGGGGCTTTCAAAGTGGAGATTTTCTAACGTCCAAAGTTGACCTCAGAACGCAAAATTTTCTGAAATATGAGCCTGAAACTTGATCAGTTATTTGAATTATATCCTGTACTTGAACAACAAATACTAAAATTAGAATAATATTATATGGAAACGAAATTATTTAATTTTTAATGAGCCTTAGTATTTACACCAGAACTTCACAATGATGTCAATAGATGGCGCCGCGAGGTCTCAGTTCGGGGCGAACCACTAGTATTGTAGGGAAGGTACGACAATAGGCAGAAAATCCGGCTGAGTTTGTTGTGGGCCTTTGGAACCCTCTTAGTTTTTAAATGCAGTAGTTTAGTAGAATTATCACCAGCAGATCTTATATTAATTTAATTTAATATCAAATCCCCAACTAAAACGCGAGCCGGTTTTTCCCCTTTCATAGCTGTCACTCTGACTGACACCCAAAAACGCGTGAAAACTTTAGGAACGTCAAATGTCAAACGGGGCCTCATGTGCGCCATAGACACGGATAGTCTGTGGTGACGTCTGCGTTCCGTTGTACGATTTTCATCCGCCTAACACTAGTGTAATGTCTGATAAATCTGAAATGGTTTGATTAGGACTAAATATAATATGGCAGAGTTGGTGTTTACATTGGTGTGTAATTTTTACATAGTCCACAGATTCAGCCCTTTTAAAGATTTTTATAACCATATTGGACAAAGTTTCTTCCTATTCCTGTCTTTCCTGCCGGGCAAAGCCAGCGCCAATGAAATAGTCATGTGTGAAGTTGACTGTAAGATGCGTCGCAGTAGCATATTTTAGCTCGTAGTATAAACGTTGACTTCGACAGTTTGTATGAGAACTGCGCAACTCTCACCTCAGGGGGAAATGGGAGACCCCCTAACATGCAACTAGTGGTGTACAGAGAAATCTTGTCAGGGGAAAGTATGGTAAGGCAAGGCGCCAATCAAACAGTCGCGTTTGAGCTGGGGGGGTTACTATGAGATCTTAAAGCAGGACATAAATTTAACTGCAGCACAGTTCAATGCAGTGTCTGCCTACCAGTTCAGTGCCTGAAGTCCACTATATTTCAATATCTATCCTGCTATAAGAGCTCATAGCAACCCCCCAGCTCAAAGGCGACTGTTTGATTGGCGCCAACCATACCTTCCCCTGACAAGATTTCTCTGTACACCACTAGTTGCATGTTAGGGGGTCTCCCATTTCCAATTTTCCCTTTTCATTTCCCATTCTTCATTTCATTTCTCCAATGAAGGTTTTCTGTTGCAGCGACGAAGACCTCCTCTTATATTTGCTGCAGTTAGTGCAGGCGCTCAAACACGAGTCATATCTTATGTGTGACCTGTCAGTGTTCCTGCTGCAGCGCGCCTTCGACAACATGAACATTGGACACTACCTCTTTTGGTATTTAAGGTACGTTTTCCTGCAGGGACGATTATACTTCTATACTTGCTGCAATTGGTGTACGCACTCAAACACGAGTCGTATCTCATGTGCGACCTCTCAGTGTTTCTGCTGCAGCACGCATTCGACAACATGAACATTGGACACTACCTCTTTTGGTATGTAAGGTATGTTTTCCTGTAGGGACGATTATACTTCTATAACGCGCTCAAACACGAGTCATATTTTATGTGTGACCTGTCAGTGTTCCTGCTGCAGCGCGCCTTCGACAACATGAACATTGGACCCTACCTCTTTTGGTATTTAAGGTACGTTTTCCAGCAGTGAGGAGGATACCTTTGTACCGGCTGTAATTAGTGCAAACGCTCAAACACGTGTGTGGATATGACTTAAAAAGTCACGTTTGTGTGATAACCACCCTCTCGTGACGTCGCAATTGGGATGATGCCTATAGGGGCGAACCCTCTTTACAAGCAAAAAGCCTGGCTTGCCTTAACAAACACCCAAACTTACAAAATTACAAATATCTTAACATTCATATTTATTATATAAGTAGGATTATTAGTCATATGTTATACAGGCAGCAATATAAATCAATAATACCTCAGTAACTAATCCATCAGTTTAATTTAGTATTAAATTATTCATCCCTATTCATGCGATTCGGTAACGAAAAACGTTCATCTAGGTTTACGTAAACCATGAAAGTTTTTGTGATTTAGAAACTCGTTTCGCAGAGTTTGCTATCCATAAAGGAAGTAACAATGTTGCCTGTGACGATGCGTTCCTCAATTAAGCTTGATTAAACAAAAATATGATAAACACAGTCACAACTATTCTATTTTGTATCCCTTATCGAGTAACCGGTTTTAATAAGGGCATCCATATTTTATGGACGAAACAAACAAACTTCTACTATATTGTCTCGGTCGCGTTTACATTTTACACAGTAACTTACTGTATTTTTGCCTACTGTTTTTTAAGATACCGTAACCGATTATCACCATCACGTTTTATAAGTAATTTTTAACGTCAATAAGTGTACCTACAGTGTACCTATATTGAATAAATGATTTGATTGATTGATTAAACTGCTAATAAAAATTGTCCATGTGCTTATAACATGGATTTGATACTATCGATGTATTTTTGTCAATATTATCTTTTATGTTTAGAAATAATGTGTTTTTCGTATATTATTAATTGTCATTATTGTTTTCACTAGGTCGGAAATGCACGTCCCTTCGGTGTCGGTGCGGTTTGGCTTAGTTCTAGAGGCGTACTGCCGCGGCTGTCAGGACCACATCAGTAGCCTCATGCGACAGATATCATGCCTCGACAAACTCAAATGTAAGCGAGTTTTATTATTAGTATTTAGTCTATAAATTTAAACAAACCAAACGAAAACAAAACCAAAAAAAATGATGTACATATACTTACCCAATTAACTCTGTAGCATAAGTTCTCTTCTGTCTTGTTCTTTGCAAGTCCTTTACGATGCACTGCACTAATGTGTAGCAGCTCCAATTAGTTTAGAGCAAAAAGAAAGGCCAGAAAAAAATGCCATTCAGAACACATATAAAAAAAAATACCAAACTCCCTTCCGAGTTCCCTGCCAAGTACAACCTAAGTCACTTCAAGGCCAGAGTGAATCTTCTAGGCAAACGCGGTTCAACTTTGATCAATGCTTTCTATAGGCATGATTGTCATCCAGCGCCAGGCTGTCCTTATTTCTTTTCTAGAAAATGCTTCCAGCTTTGCTAAAGTGATAGGACCGACAGGCAGTTTTCAGAGAAGACAAAGGTTGCCAGATAGGACCGTTACGTCCATCGATATATATGCAGGTACTAGATGGGCCCTTTCATAGAAAAAAATTAGGCGTCCAACCTTTAGAGCACGCTCCTAACCTTTATAGCCCTGTCCTTGTCCCCGCCATAGCGCTGTCCCGCTTTTCAGACTAGATGGCGTTAGTAAAATAGGTCCACATTCTTTTCGTTCGACAGGGCCCGTCTATGTAAGTTGAGGTCGTTGGTTACGTCAAATTTTCTCAGACCAGGGCACGTTTGGAACCCTCGTAGCATTAGTTTTAAGATACCGTAACTGTGATTATATTATCACCATCATATAAAATATGATGGTGATAACCAGATCACCATCATGTTCCGAGACGCTTTTGACTAGTTATTAATTTTATTTCAGGGGCGAATCAATGCATCCGCAAAAAGAAGGAGATAACCAAAGCGCGCGCCGCCTTGAGACAGCATCTCGAGGAGCAGCATTGTATAGAGACACTCAGCGACTTTGTGTCGCCGCTCACTCCTAGTCTACTTTGTAAGAGAATCAAGTGAGTCAACTGCAACAACTTTTTGAAGTAAAGCTTCTTTACGCACTGTTACATCCCTAGCTACTATGGCGTATATTGCTGATCATTCATGTAGCATTTTGACCCAGTATTCGAGATTGACGCAAGACAATAATGTGTTAATCAGCAATATATTGCCTATAAAAACAGCTAATTAATTCTTAATCCCCAGTCGTTCTGGTAATTAGCCTAATTGCTATCCACCTACAGACCCGGTTTCGGCCTGCCGGACTGGACAGCAATACAAGCTAAGGCCAAGAACCAAAAATATCGCCTAAAGACCTTTTGGAGGTCTCCGCGAGTCGCGACAAGTGATCTAAGTAGACTATCTTATTTATTTTGTGAGAATAGTAAAATTTTCACCACTAATAAACTTCAGTTCGAGTACTCGTGTTGTGTACTGTATAACCACCGAGTGCTTGGGACTAACAGCACGCTTGACTTGGGGAGTAAGCTGGTGAAAGCGTGACGAAAACGTTACGAAAAGTGTGATCGGGCGATTCGAACGGAAGATGAGAAGGAGATATAAGTTAGTGAAGATAGAAAGAGAGAGAGTTACGTTTCGTATATTACTGTAGGGGCAAGAGAGGGAGGTGGGAGCACACATTTTCTTTCTCTCTTTCTCTCATAGCCAGTTACTTAAGTACTAGTCACTAGTCTTGTGGTCTAAAGCACACTCGTTTTTAGGGTTCCGTGCCCAAAGTGTAAAAACGGGACCCTATTACTAAGACTCCGCTGTCTGTCTGTCTGTCTGTCTGTCTCCAGGCTGTACCTCATAGACCGTGATAGCTAGAAAGCTGAAATTTTCACAAATGATGTATTTCCGTTGCCGCTATAACAACAAATACTAAAAATTAAAAAAATATATATATTAAGGGGGGTCCCCATACAATAAACGTGTTTTTTTCGTATTTTTTTGCTCAATATTAAAAACGGTAACAGGTAGACGGTTCAAATTTTTTAATAATTTAAAACTTACTACATGTTTGTACGGAACCCTCGGTGCGCGAGTCCAACTCGCACTTGGCCGGTTTTTATTCCTACATAATATTCCCATTAAGGAGTGTTTTTTGAAGCTTCTTATTTGAAATCCATAAATACCAGTAACTTTGATATCTATACTAATATTATAAATTTGGAAGGATGGATTTACTCAATCACACCAGAACGGCTGGTCGGATCTAGATTAAATTTGGCACAGAGATAAAGTATAGTCTGGAATATCACATATAGCTACTTTTTATGCCGGCAAATTAAAGAGTTCCCGTGGATAACCAAAGTCGCGGGCTTCAGCTAGTATTTCAGTTTGTTATGACATGACAGAAATATCATACTCTACAACTTTCTCAACACAAATATTTTACAAAGAATGCTCCAAAAACGTAATTTATTTAGTTTTATTCGGAAAAGGTAAAGCGTGTTCTGTATATATTTTTATGGTATAGGTATTTTAAATTGCAAAAATATTATATTTTAAAAACTGTAGGTTTTTTAGACTTTACATTTTGCTATTGCCATCTCTTTCCTTGTACAGTTACAGGTAATAAATCTATCCTCCTCGCATTGTTTACATCGTTTTGGGCGTTAATGTTTTCTTTTAAAAGACAGCAACTAAGGACAATCACGCAGCTACTAATAGTTTTGTTTGTAAAGTTTGTCTGTGTTTTTGTGCCGAATGTAAGACTTGCCCAACTGCCTCGTTGGTCTAGTGGTTAGCATATTCGACTGCGGCCGACGAGGTCCCAGGTTCGAGTCACGGGTCGGGCCATAGTTAAGTATTGGGTTTTTCTGTCTAGAAATTCTCAGTACTAGCCCGAAGTTAGGGAGCTGTTGGTGTTTCACCCCCGTGCCTCGGAGAGCATGTTAAGCCGTCGGTCCCGGTTATTATCACTAACATGATAATAGTCGTTAAAGCCCGCCAACCCGCACTGGAGCAGCCTGTTGGGTCTCTCTCCTATGAGAGTGGAGGCCTGTGCCCAGCAGTGTGACGTTAATGGGCTGTAGTGGGGAAGACTTAAAAACTTCGTTCCAATAAACTTCGTGAGCAGCGCATATATAGACTTTATTCAACCAAAAGTGTTCCCAACAGGCCTGAAGGTTGTCGCGTAATGGACAGCAAAATGCGTCCATTACTCCTCGAGTTCGAGAACGTGGATCCCACGGGCGGTGACATCCGCATCATACTCAAAGTGGGCGACGACCTGCGCCAAGATATGTTCACTCTGCAGATGCTGAGGATCATGGACCGGCTGTGGAAGAACGCGGGTTATGACTTTAGGTGGGTTCCTTTATTGTTAAACCATCTAAATGACTTGACCAGCTTGGCTATGGGAGCTTTCGTGTCAAAAATCAATGTGCAGCAAAGATTTTTTACTAATGCAATTGTTATATTTTATAGTTTTCAGATAAAACCGTTTCAGAAGTTTGAAGGCTCACAATAATAAAAATAAAATAACCAAAAAAAACTTCAATAGACAGACAGGAACAGACAGAATATAACACTATCGCATTTTATAATAATTTTAGTCGTCGTAAACCGATTGACGTCTGCTGCTGAATATTGATCTCTTGTAGGGACTTCCCCACGGTATTATTGATTTCTTGTAGGGACTTCCCCACGGTATTGCGCCACCAGAATCTGTCTGTTTGCGCTTTCCTTCCAGTAATGATATTTATTTATTTTTTTCCAGATTAAATCCCTACAATTGCATATCAATGGAGTACGCAGTGGGTATGATCGAAGTAGTGGAAGAGTCAGAGACGGTGGCCAACATTCAGAAGCAGTTCGCGCGATTCAACGCGACGTCGGTCATATCCAGGGTCAACTTGTTCCGTGAGCACACTTTCCATTTCTATTTAACACATTTTCCACTATGAATGCCGGAAGCGTTATGTAAAACTAATAGTCCGTCAAACTTATCTGACCCGGTGACAGTTGGTTATTTGACAAACTAGTCAAATAAATTATTTTTTAGTGATTATTAAATAGAGGATCTTCAGATCCAAAAGACCTTATATCCACGTCCCCTGTTAGTTTTATTTCACAGAACCAACGCATCGATCCTAAAGCAACAAAAAATTACGAAAAGGCTATCAGCCATCTATCTCCCGAGCATCCTTGATTTTTTCGCCCATTTTGCCAGAAGGGCACAATCTTGACAAAAGTGGACGGAAAGAGACCTCGGGGACGAAGGCCGAGGTATTGGTCAGATCAAATCAGCATCGCTCTCGACATCAAGGTCCACGAAGCCCTGCATGTCGCAAAAAACGGTTATTGGTGGAAGGGGTCACGACCCTCAGTAATGGCGAATACGACGCAGAGAGACATCTACAAGCATGCCCTCACACCAAGGACATATTTGTAGCGTGTGACATAAAGAGTTTTAGTTGTATGTCGAACATAAATTTTAAACTATCGATTAAATTAAAAAAGTGCGTGGAACTTTGATGACGTCACAATTTAGTATTTCATACAAAATCCCATACTGAGCGCGCGTTTTGACGTTTGAAAAAATTCAAATATCCAATTGTAATAAAAATGTGTGCAATATTTGTGTGAACAGAATGGCTCCGCAAAAAGAACCCGAGTGAGGAAGCGTTCAACAAGGCGGTACAGGAGTTCACGATGAGTTGCGCCGGATACTGCGTCGCCACATACGTGCTGGGCATCGCAGATAGACATCCGGACAATATTATGATCAAGGAGAGTGGACAGGTACAGTATTAGACACCATACTACATTGAGACCCATAACTAATTTTTCCGGAGGACATGGGAACCCACCGCATTATTATCCCACAGAAACTCCTTCCATTATTTCATTAATGGAAAGGGTTCATGACCCTCAGTAATGAGAAATACGACGCGATGAGAGAGACGAATTTTCGGCC
Source organism: Erebia epiphron (assembly GCA_963932025.1). Taxonomy (NCBI): domain Eukaryota; kingdom Metazoa; phylum Arthropoda; class Insecta; order Lepidoptera; family Nymphalidae; genus Erebia; species Erebia epiphron. The sequence continues at coordinate 26,444,850 of OZ009948.1, forward strand.
ATGTCGTCTGCTGTGTTTTTAATTTTTATCTTCTCGTCAGTTTAAAATAATACGACAGGTATATATCTATCTATCTATATTGATCGAGAATCCATACAAATTTTATAAATGCGAAAGTGTGTATTACTGTCTGCTTCGCTTTCACAGCCCACATGTTCAACCGATTTTGATGAAATTTGGTACAGGGATAGATTGTATCCCGGAAAATTAAAGAGTTCCCGCAGGAATCAAGAAATCTTATTCCACGCGGACGAAGCCGCGGTCATCATCTAGTTTATAATAACTATTGTAATAGCGTACGCCCGCAATAATTGCTTATTCCTTGTCTACTGGTTCCCTTTATAATAAACCTCTGTGCGGCTGGGCTGGGCTGGCTTTTGCCTGGGTGTTGAATGTTGGTAAGTTAATCAGTGTGTGAATGAGTCATACTAATACTTTATCTATATTAATATTATAACTGCGAAAGTTTGGATGGATGGATTCTTGTTACTGAATCACATTCATTATTTAGGAGTTTATTGTAGTAAACGTAACTTGTTTTCTTTTGTCACAGCTTTTCCACATCGACTTCGGCCACTTTTTAGGCCACTTCAAGAAGAAGTACGGTGTAAAGCGCGAGTTCGTCCCGTTTGTGCTCACGCACGGTTTCATTCATGTCATTAACAAAGGACAGCGGGGCGGGAACAACGATCTGCTGGACTTTCAGATCTTTAGGGAACTCTGTGAGACGGTGAGTGCAATTCCTAATTGTTTTCGGCCACTTTTTAGGCCACTTGTACATACTTACGTACTTGTACATTAGATACAATTTATGATCAAATTAATTACTTATGTCATAATCCACTGATATAATAATTTATTTATAGTTATAAAAGGTATTAATTATCTCTTAAATTACCAGTCCAATCAATTAAAAAGTTATTATGACCTTTCCATTTTGTATGATAAAGTGCAGTATTTTATGTGTATTGGGTTGGTATTTTCTTACAATTATGCTCATACTTAAATATTGAAATCTTGTCTAAAAATAGATACGTGAAGCTTACCATCTTCTTTTCCAGGCATTTAAAATCCTCCGGAAACACGGGCATCTCATACTGTCTCTGTTTTCCATGATGATCTCTACTGGTTTACCAGAGCTTAGTTCGGAGAAGGATTTACAGTATCTTAGACAAACTTTGGTAAGTACTTAGCATATAAACCTTTGATAAGTAGCATATAAATGCAGTGCTATTACTTTTAAACTTCTTATGATATCATTAACTAGGCGACCCACTCGGCTTCGCTCCAAAAGAATTTTGAAAATTAGTGAGGGGGTGGACTTTCGAAAAATCCTGAATCATATTGTTGATCGAGCGAAGTGAAGGGAGTCTACTTAGTGATTTTGTACTTGTCCGTCCGTCCGTCCGTCCGTCTGTCAGAGCCTTATAACTTCTGAATTACTGAACGTAATTACTTCAAATTTAAATACAATAATTAATATGTAAACCGATGGCCCCTAGCCGAATATGGCTTAAAAAGTTAAAATAAACTTTATTTCAGGGGGTCTCTCATAGAAGCAAATGCGAAGTAAAATATTTTTATAGCGTTACATAGGGTTGCGGTATATCATTTTAAAGATAATTAGGAATGGAGTCCAAAAAAATGTTTTTTTAATTTTCCCCCTAAAATTGACGAAATGGGGGGCTTTCAAAGTGGAGATTTTCTAACGTCCAAAGTTGACCTCAGAACTCTCAGTTTTCTGAAAGGCTGAGCTTGAAACTTGATCAGTTATTTGAATAATTATATCCTGCACTTGAACAACAAATACTAAAATTAGATAAATATTATAAGGAAACGAAATTATTTAATTTTTAATGAGCTTCAGTATTTTTAACAGAACCCAAAATATAGGTCTTGAAAGCTTTAACTTGAAAAATGACCAACTTTCATACAGAAAGTCGGTTATTTTTCAAGTTCAACTATGACCCAACTATGATCAAATTCCACAGCTGAAATTCCCAAAAATGCTGTTTAGTAGGAATTCCCAGTTCTAACCCCAGCTAGTTCATTGATAGATCAGTCAGACATCAAGTATTTTATATGTATATGATAGAATTGTCTTTTGTTTATTCAATTTATGTAAATTTTTCAAGGTAATGGACCTATCAGAAGAGAAGGCGATAGAGCACTTCAGACTGAAGTTCGACCAGGCGGTAACTAGTTCGTGGACGGCGTCCGTCAACTGGGCCTTCCACAATATGGACAAGAACAACTGACAGTGACCCGTGAGCCGGCGCCTTAAGCGCCAGCCTAGCAAGCACGCGCCGCAGACACTGTGAGAGATTCGTGCGGCCTTATGTTACCCTGATACTTTCGTTGTACACTATTTAATAAAGACTGAAAAATATACAATGCGCGACGGCATGTTACTGTGTACGGCATTGCTATTTGTTACAAAAAGAACTATGAAACACATAAAATTGAACGCGCGCGTATGCGTGTTCGGTTTCGTCGAGCGACCCCAACTCATAATTGCGCTATGCAGTGAGATAATGGATCTATTGGAAGACATATTGGACAAGAACAATTGAAAGTGACCCGTGAGCCGGCGCCTTAAGCGCCAGCCTAGTAAGCACGCGCCGCTGACGCGTGAGAAACTTGTGCGGCCTTATGCTACCCAGGTACTTCCGTTGTACACTATTATAAAAGACTGAAAAATATACAACGCGCGACGGGATGTTACTGTGTACGCATTGCTATTTGTTACCAAAAGAACCATGTAACATGTTAAACTGAATGCGCGCGTATGCGTGTTCGTTTTCGTCGAACGACCCCAACTCTTGCATTGTGATATTCATAATTTTGGTGTGAGTAATGGACCTATTGGAAGACACATGTGGCTTTATGTTACCCTGGTACAAATTTCCATTGTATAATACTATTAAAAACTAAAAATACAACGCTGGACGGGCGACATGACGTACCACTGGAAGCGCGCATACACTTGTTCAATTTGTAGCACAAGGAACTCCACACTTGTCGTATTTCGACGAGAGGGAGCGAACGGAAGAGAAGGGTGATGCCATAGACTCTATGTTACCCTGGCAGTCACGTTGTACCCTTTTTAAAGACTGAAAATACAACGCGCGCATATACGTGTAAGATTTTGTTATAAAAAATCTGTGAAGCACGACCCCTCAGTCTCTGTGACAACAAAATAGGCTTTAAGCTGTCTTGTTCAGTTGTGCAATGATGAAAACGAAAACACGGAAATACGAAAATGATGTGTGATGATGTGAATGACTATATGTGAGCGTACACGTATGATTTGCTATAGAAGGAACTGTATGAATCACGGCAAAGTGTTTTCAGGCTTAAACTAAATTAATTGGCCACATCTAAATGTTGTATAATATGTTTTCATATGAAACATTTATGCTTCTACTTTTAGACCTGTTAATATTAGGGGTTAAAGTATGAAATTGCCGATTTGTACTGAAAAATTTAAATGCGTTTTTTTTAAATTAAACATATTTATTTAATCAAAATAATTACCATTATTATCTATACATTGCTGCCATCTAATAGGAAGGTCATTTATGCCTTTACGATAGAACTCTGGTGATCTAGATTCGACAAACTGTGTGAAAGCATTTTGTACTGCCTCCTGAGAAGAAAACTTTTATCACGTAGAAAATTGTCCAAATCACGAAAAAAATGGTAGTCCGTTGGAACTAGGTCTGGCGAATACGGAGGGTGAAGAATGGTTTCTAATTGCAGTTCCTGTAGAGTTCAAACGGTTTTTCGTGCTGTATGAGGTATCATGGAGCATTAATGGTGAAGATCGATTCATTAGTCGGGGCTGTTTCACTGCTAGTTTTGCTATAATTGTTCGGAGTTCGGAACAGTAGACATATGCCGTTAATGCTTGACCAGATCGGAGAAAGCTATAGTGAATAACACCATGCTGAGACCACCAAACAGTTACCATTACCTTTTTATTGGTAAGCTTTGCTTTAGGACACTGTTGCGGCGTTTGACCTGGGGTCAGCCATTGCATTTTTCGCTTACGGTTAATGTAAAGAATCCACTTTTCAAGCTCGGATCGGCTTCCACCATCACTTTCAATTCATTGTAATTCACCTGTGTGGGTGGTCTTCCACGTGGTTCGTTCTTCAAAACAAAGATTCCATCACGAAAGCGTTTAAACCAAAATCGCACGGTGCGTTCATTAGCAGTCCCCTCTCCAAACGCAACATTGATATTGTGAGCTGTTTCTGCCGCGTTAGTTCCGCGTCGGAACTCGTATTCAAAAATCACTCGAATTTTCGAAGTATCCATCTTTCTTGTTCAAGCTGAAAAAAAAAAACCACTGAAAGCCGATAATCGAATGTTGCACTTTTTTTACATAGGCACCATGTGAAAAAAGTTTCACTCAAAAATCTCAAACCATGAAGGTTCTATGTCAATTCGAAGTACCTATTACAATAAAACGGCAATTTCATACTTTAACACCTATTATTATGATCACATAAATGATAAAAGGGTTAATTTGAAAATAATAATAACTTCTTAAGGATAGCTTCTGCACATCGTACCGAGCAACTTTTGTTCAAGAGAATATAATTTTTTTCTTAATTTTAGAACAAAAGTTTTATCAGTATAATGTAGAGAAGTCGCCCTTTAGGATAGTTGTATTTAAAATAAACCTTGTATTATAGAAACAAAGTGTGAAATTGAATACCTCGTGATAAAAGTGACATAAAACCATCGCACCTATGAGAGCTGTTATACACTCTTATAACTAATAACGTAAGGTTTATAATCGAAGATCCAAATTAGGTTTCCTGTTTCAAGTTGAGGCTTGGATTGGATTTTTCTTGAATATGCAAAAGCTCAAAAACGAATTTGCATGCTGTGAAAGTCATTTATTATAAAATAAGAGTTAGCAAGTATTCTATTGAATGTATGACATGTAAAATGGGTTCCATGTTATCTTATAAAGCATCTACACATATGCCAATTCTGAACAACAGACCTTTTCTCATGTCCAGTTTGGTCGCCCGACTAAGGCGCCGAGTTATTTGCTAATCAAATTAATTAATTATTGCAATAATTTATGTTAAAATGTTTTGTTGGCATATCTGTTGATGCTTGAACACATTAAATAGACTATATTCCTTTATAATCGCTTAAAATTATTGCGTCACTTCAAACTTATAGTGTAGATAACTTCAATCTAAGTATAATAATACTATCTACAATAATAGAAAGACTGCAATATACGATTTTCATACAACCGTTACTAAAGTTTGTTTCGTGTATCTAAGCAAAAATATTTTATTTTTCTGTAGAACTGAGGCCTTTTTCCATTCAATAGCTTTTCTTAGTAGACATAAAGGGTATCTCAAAACTCTCGCAGAAACACGTAGAACGACTGTCTAGGCATGGAACGTATGTCTACGTTATTTCGCTTTTACGCCTCAAATACAGCAATTTATAATTTGAATACGTGCTGATGAGATAGGTACCGTAGTTGAAGCAGTATTATATTGTAGAGTTTATAATTATTGCAACTTGCTAGGTATTTTTGTTGCTTTTCTTTAAATAACTTCAGACGACCCCATGGTGTTGTGTACTGAACTGAGACTAATCGGGCAGATTCCGACAAAACACTTGTGTTAGCAACCGGTTACATAAATTATAGTCCTTGTTTTGTTTGTAGTTAATTTTTTTACTGGGAGATGTTATGTTACTAGAGCATGCAATGCCCTCAACACTCGACTCAACTCTGACAATATTAGCGCAACGCGAGGGATTTGAACTGTCGCATAGACCTTTTACATTTTAGTTCGCTCCTGAGGCGTTGAGCTATTTTGTTTTTTACTCTGTATTTGATAATATTTTAAAACTAAACTTCTTGGTAATATAATAAATTACAAGTCTTTAAAAAAAACGCGCTATACTGAGGGTTGAGACGATATTAATCTCAGTGATAGTTAAATGTTTATTTTGTTTTGGTTCCAAGTTTAACTATTTGCAACAGCTAGTGGCAGGTACAGAGAAGAATAGCAAATTCGCCTTGCCTTGATCGCCCTAATAGCAACTATTTGTTCTTATCCCGTCAAATTTGTAGGAAAATTATTAACATAAGTATACTAATAAATATGTGCAAGCATGTTAATTAATTGTAATATCTGTATTTTAGAAATTCTCTTTTGTATGATTGATGATTGGCTATTTCATAATATAATTACATAAATTGTGTATAAATATGTTAATAAACAAAATATCTGTAACAATACTATTTTGTAAAAAAAAAAACTAGTTTTTACATTATCTGCTATATAATATCTTGGCATTTTTTTTACATACTTATATATTCTATTACACATCAAATAGTATTTTAAATAACCATCTATACTTAAACTTATACTTCTTGTTATCTTACCGATCGCGTGCATTATTTTAAATGGTTACAGTAATCTCAAATGAATATATTATATTTTCACTCTCAATTGTGTGATCACCTGGCATTTATCTTTTTAAATAATCTGTAAACTTATGGAGCGTACTTTGACTTGGCTTTTATCCGAGAATATATGGATTGTCAGTGATAGCAATCGATGTGTGATAGCGCTTTCTATCGAGAGACGCAAGCGAGTTACTAGACGTAAAATCGGAGGTCGACCCCTTAAACTTATGCGAATGCCGGCTTACTTCGTCGCCTAGTGAGGCCGCACACCGGTTATGCATTTGTATTTTGCCAAATTGTATTGCAACATTTGAAACGCGCTACAATAGGCATGATGACTGATTTAGAAAAATGGTCAGATAATGTTCGGAAGTATCTACTATTTCGAAAAAATATCTTATTTCAGCAGAAAAATAAGGTTTGGTAGATAAAATTGGCATTTGAAATTTAAATTTTAAAATTCACGCCAAAAAGTTCGGCGGTGTCATGGCATCGTTTGTGACGTCACTATTGTTTTTACCAATGTATTCTGTGCAGTGTGCAGTAAACAATAGTGTGATTGTCAAAGCTCAAAAACAAACAATTGTGACGTCATTCGCTTCTTGGTGTTTTATCCAATATCCAAATTGCTGTATTTTATAGTTTTATTTTATCAAAATAAATAGCAATCTCACTCGAAATAGAAAAATAAATATGTTTTTTATAATCCATGAATCCTATTTCATTAGATAAATTCATAATTCCATTGATTCTTGGTTACTGTCATCATGCCTATTGAGGCCCCTTTATGTCACACGCTACAAATATGTCCTTGGTGTGAGGGCATGCTTGTAGATGTCTCTCTGCGTCGTATTCCTCATTACTGAGGGCCGTGAACCCTTTCCATTAACCAAATAATGGAGTTTTCTTGGGATAATAATGCGGTGGGTACCCCGTCCTTCCGCATAGATATATGGGGACTTTAAATGTGGCGCGTTTCAAATGTAATACAAATATATTTCTGGTGTGCGGCCTCACTTAAGTTAATTAATATAACACTGGACATGCAGCTTGGTAAACTTGTCTGTGCGTATCGAGTGTACCTAAATCTGTCTTTGTTCTGGAAATAGTCGAGTCACGATGTTTGCCTGTCCATAATAAATGGCAGATGGCAACGCACACGTACGTTTACAGCTTGGCACACTTGTCCGTGCGTGAGGTGGAGGCGCCACTGTCTATTAAAAATATGTTAGGATCAATTTAAAAATAATCAATTGATTTTGTTAGTTCCGAATTTCACCACGCTCTGATAAACTTGTCAGAAAAGTTAATATGTGCCCTAAAGTCGCTACCTTACTACTACCACCTTAAATGGTACTCGACTAATGTTCTCTGAATACCTGAATACTGCATAGCGTGTAATTTGCAATAAATTATAATTTATTGTCCTAAGCATAACTGCCAAACTTGTGTAACATTGTAGTAATTCATATTTTATGAGTTATGTGCGTTTATTTTACGACAATCCAGGATTGTGTATAGGTATGTGTTCAAGTATTTTATATGTAAATTTGTGAATGCATGTAGTCCGATGTCGGGTTATGAATGATTATGTTATTATAATATAGTTAAGTCTTATGGCTTGTACACATTATTCTATTGTCGCTGCCTGGGTCCAGTAAGTTATTTTCAGTGCCGAACTGGATTGCTTCGTAAATTGTTCCAGGTTATTGAACTGGCCAATTATTGTGACTTTGTGTATCGCGATTCGCTACTTCATCTGGCAATCAGCTAAATTCAGGGCAATCGGCTAAATAATCGCAACGTGACTCCGATCGCCTACTGTAACGTCACGTAACTTGTCAATACTAAATAGTTGCAGTATATGAAAGGATCGTTGACTTGATTCTTTCAATCATTGGTTCAATATAATCGTTTTTAATTAACAACAATTAAACTCTACCTAGTTTACCTATTAAGTTTTTTAGCATCAATGTATCACTGACAAATCATATTATTTGATTTGAGTAGAAATTGGAAAACTGGACTGGAAGATGAGTCATAGGAATAATGTGAACCGGCCATAATAAAAATAATTTAAGGTTCATAAAACATCGCAATTCTATATTCAATAGTTCCTTTGTACGTGTCATTTGTAATCGAGTTAAAGAAAGAATGCTAATTATTCAATAAATATTGTATAAAAATAATTTACCGAATAATTATTCGCTTATCTCAAATATATTTTTTTTTATAAATAAAACAATTTACATACTTGATTTAAGTGTCTGATTTCTTGACGACATTAACGAAATTTTCCCTATAACTGTGATTTAAGATTTTTAATTAGTATCTATTACCTACTAGGTAAGTATATTATTATATCCGCGACTCCATTAGTCCACGTCCATGTTGAATGTAACTCTCTTTACCAAATTTTGTCAAACCGGTACATACAACTTTTCGAAGTTTTGTATGTTTTAAGAAATTAAATATCAATTGCTTGTAACGGTGAAGGAAAAAACATAGTCAGGAAACTTCTTTTTTTGTTTTTGCTGTAGGGGGGGAAATCTTCATCGACATCCAGTCTGGACCGGATAGTGCCGGTCCCCCCTCCTGTCCTCAAGCAGCAATGTACCTGCCAGGTTGGGCTAATCGTGAGGAAACTTGCACGCCCGAGATTTCTTCATAATATTCTCAAAGGTGAGCCGGCAATGCGTTGATAAGAGAGAGTTATTGATATATATCTCAAGCTCAGTTCAGCCGATTCGAATGTAAACCCACAATCCAGATGCATTGCTAACTTATATTGAAAGCAATTATAATCCATACTAATATTATAAATCCGAAAGTGTGTCTGTCTGTCTGCTACACTTTCACGGCCCTATTCAACCGATTTTGATGAAATTTGGTACACGAATAGCTTATATAACGGGGAAGGATATATCTAGGCTACTTTATATCCCACGAAATTAAGGAGTTCCCGCGGGAATCGAAAAAACTTAGTCACCGCGGACGAAGTCGCGGGAATCGTCTAGTCTTAAATACATATCAAATAAATCTGACCGGACAGACAAAGTCGCGCCATAAATAAGGGCTGCAATTAGGTACCTACGCAACCCTGAAAATGCGGAATCCCAGGGAGACTCAGGTTCAAATCCTGCCGGTAAATTGTTTACAAAATTTATTACGTATGGGTAAAGCAGTTTACTTAGTAAAATTATACTAGAACTTCTGCACCTTGAGATACGCTCTTCCGTCTCCCCGTGTCACCCCGCAGCGTTGCTCTAACGGCTCCGTCGGATGACCGGTAGATACTACCTCTGTGCCGGTAGACCTATTTCCAACTATCCCTGGTGCTCCCACTAATAGGACAAATTAATAAGACCACTAGGAAACGCCCGAAAAGAAAATTATCGCAAACTAATAATAGCATTAAACTATCATAACTTTTATTGCTTTCATCCTTTACTGATCTTCAAAGATCACAAACGTTCGTTGTTCTATATGATCAGTGAAAAAGACTTGTTATTCGGTTATCTTTGACCTTGTTTTAAAATATCGTTTGCTACTATCATCAAATTGTAGCTTTTATTTTATCGTAACCGTGTGGTATCAAAGTTTCTATATAGGTACTCGGTGATATCCATAGATGGATAAATCACCCTCCGCGCAGGTTCAAGGTCTATTAACTCAGAAGCAAACGCCTTTCTCAGAGACGGTCATTAATAAAGGAACTCCTTAGTATACCTAGATTTAACTCCTTAGTAATGAATAGTACCTATGAAAATAGACCGTGTTGTACGCACCTATTTACTTCGATGATAGCGAGTGGGTAAGATTGGCCCTTTCATCGAGGGATCCGAGGTTCATATCCCAGACTGAATTCATATCTCAGAATTTTTCGGAGATAAGGGAGTTTTAAGCAAATTAAAGTAAGTAACTTGCTTTATTGGTGAAGAAAAAAATCGTAACCTTCCAATCCTACTACGCTCACTAGAATTAATATAGGCGTATCCCCGCGATGTCTTCTTCACCGACAGTGAAGCGTGGATGCTGAAGTTCTCGTGAAGTTCTGAAAAATGCGTATAGTCGTCAACGATTAACAAATGGTATAGGTATAGGCCTACTTAAGGCTCATTCGCCTATGTATCTGCCTTAAAATACTGTCCAGTGTCGAGTCTTCTCTTACGCCAAAGTATGGGTACTTACACCTGTGTCTGTCACCCGCGTAATATACAAAGAGTGGAAATGGCCAAGTTGTGAATTGTAGCATTCAGGTAGTGTCTGACGTAAGTAGGTAAGTAATTAGGAACGTCGTGTATTTGAAGCCTTAGGAAATAGGGTAAGGTCACGGTATAAGGTAAACTGTAACCATTGAGTTATTAAATAATCACGGTTGCCACACTTACCTAATACCTAATTAATTACTTAGACAATTATTAGTGATTATACTAATTATTAATGAATACTAGACTGAATCAATAAAGTCTTGATGATTTAATAGTATTGATTAAAATATTATGTTTAGTCATTTAGTACGTAGTACGTACCTACCTAATTACGGATCGAGTCATTGGTTTTTTACATAACATACATACACATAACATAGAACTAAATCCATACTAATATTATAAATGCGAAAGTGTGTCTGTCTGTCTGTCTGTCTGTCTGCTACGGTTTCACGGCCCAACTACTCAACCGATTTTGATGAAATTTTGTACAGAGGTAGGTTACATCCCGGGGAAGGACATAGGCTACTTTTTATCCCGGAAAATTCAAGAGTTCCCGCGGGAGTCGAAAAAACTTGGTCCACGCGGACGAAGTCGCGGGAATCATCTAGTTATAAATAAAATACAGAAACAACGCCTTATCACTAAAAGTGATCTCCTCCAGACAACCCGTCGGGTCGGGCCTTAATTAAGTATTGGGGTTTTTGACAAGAAATCAGTAGGTACTAGCCCGGAGTTAGCAGTTGGCGGTGTTTCACCCCTGTGCCTCGGAGAGCACGTACGTCGGTCCTGCGCCTGATCTCTCTCCGATCGTGTCTCCGTGTCCGTGTGTCGTGTGTGTCGAAAATCTTCCTTTGCATCAGGAAACGAGAGTAAAGGAACGGAGAGTGCACCTGTGTTTGCACACACACCTGTGCGATAAAATATCTCCCGCGTAGATGGTTAAGCTCTCTGGAGATTGGCCGCTGTGGCTGAAATTCGGTCGGGGTGACCTTATTATTATTAATGTCGAGTTAACATAGTATCGACATCTTCAACTCGACGTCCCACACTCAAGAGCGCCGCAGTCTCGTCGTGAGTCGTAACTCGTGACTGTCATGAGTCATGACCCATGCAACTGGGTTGAAATATTCGTAATTATAATTTTTAATTAATTTAAAATACCTACATATACTCAGGTAAGATCTTAAGTTCTTATGGCATTAAAAGGTCACTACATAGTAGGTAGGTAGGTACATAGGTTACCGAATACCGACTCAAGTATATTTAGATTAAGTAAGTATAAATCAACCTTGTACAGTTGAAGTAAATGCATATAACTAGTGGCATATACAATATGTACATAATATATACCTACGTTAATAAGTATATTATTGTAGTATTCAATTGGCACGTTGTTATTTATATAAATTTATATTAAAAATAAATTAAATTTAAGTGGGCCTAACGCACTAATTATAGACAGCTAATAAGTAGAGCTAAAACTGACGGATCTTATTCCATTCAAATACGTACGTACTTATTATTATCATTTATTTAACTTTGGCAAACAAACTGTTGCAGTTGAATGTTGTAAATACTATAAACTTAGGAATGCTTGTTATCAGTTTGTATGATAATATATCTACATAGTACCTATAAACAGGAAAGTAGGTATAGTAGCTTTTAGCTCTGTCTTTATGGTAGAAAGAGCTATACCGATCTCTGCTAATGGTGTAGCAAAGAAGTTTATTATTGTTGTTTAAGGTACGACGTACCGCTAAGCGATTTAGTATTCCGGTACGGATAAAAACGTATAAAGGTAAAGCGACTAGAGGTATAGGTTTAATAGGTATAACTGCCACACCCCTAACAGGTTAGCCCGCTACATCTTCGTATCATTCGACTGCATCGTCACTTACCATTAATTAGGTGAGATCGCAGTCAAGGGCTAACTTGTAATGGAATTAAAAAAACCGGCCAAGTGCGAGTCGGACTCGCGCACCGAGGGTTCCGTACTCAAGAAGTAGGTAGTACCTTTGTTAATGAACCGCAAAACTAACTTTGTTTGTAGAGGTTTACTGTTAATATCAAAAAATTACGTTTGTTGTATGGGAGCCCCCCTTTAATATTTACTTTATTGATATTTAATTATTTATTTTGAAAGGTAATATACAAGTTAATATTCTGTGAAAATTTGAACCGTCTACCTGTTACCGTTTTTAATATTGAGCAAAAAAATACGAAAAAAACACGTTTATTGTATGGGGACCCCCCTTAATATATTATAGCAGTTGAGGCAGTGAAGAAGCCCAAAGGAGGGGGAAGGCTATATAAACCCGGGATATAGGCCCGCACGGGTCACTTTCCGTTCGAACGTCGTAGTGTTTGCATGTAGTGATAATAAGTGCTGTATTTTACAAGTGTGATTTTTTACGAATAAAATTGATCAGAAGTTTTTTTTTCTTTGTGAATTAGTTCTGCATTCTTTTAAAAAAATAGTTTTCCTTTAAAACTGTAAAATCAGAAGCGGGATAAAGGACCGCTAAATTGTGGCCCACATACGAGATGAACCAAAAAGGAACATACCCAAATTTAAAGTGCTTAAAGTTGATCACGTGACCGATCAAGATATCTCTCGAAGGGTGACTCGCGTAATGTGCAGTGTTTATTTGTGTGCTAAAGTTGTGTTTTGTTTTCATGTGATTGTTATCGCTGGCTCGCGGAGCGTGGCCGAGCTGTGGTGTTGCACAGCTCGTGTGCTTCAGGCGCGTCACGAGTGCGCTTGGGTGTGCAACTGTGCATGCCACGTGGGCGCTCTGGGCGTTCACGAGGGCGATTCAGTCTGCGCGACACGCTGTCGTGCCGTGCCTCGGAGCCGCGGTGCTGCGCGCTTTCCCGTGTTACGCCTGGCATTTGCCTGGAATGGTGGTGAGGTGATGACACCATCGAGCCTCTGGTGATATGACGTAATATGCGACATCGGTAAGACCATTTAATTTATTTGCTTAAGGATGTAATACATACCCACCAAGCGTAGCCACAAAGTAAATGAACAGTAATTCATGTTACTGAATTGACTGTTAATTGTGTTAAGAAAAGGTTTAGACCGCAATTGTATTTACGCGATTTCCATTTTATGATAATTTCCCACTAAATTAGCAAGCTGTGTTGGCTCAGTGGTTGTTATTGGCATAACGCATACATTTGAGTCCCTAAACCACCCTGAATGCTAGTTTGTGAACAGTATAAAGTGTCTAGCAGAAACATCTTGTTCAAAAGTAGAACCTTTGTGGGTACCGACCGGGTACCAAAAATATTTTTGTGAAAAAGAGGTGACTCATACCCTAAGTTTGGATACATAACTTGAAACCTCTAAGTTTGCTGAGTTTTGAGTCATAAAGTAATGTTTTGCTAAAACATGATGCACGGATAAATTGTTTTTGCGTAATTTAGTTTTTTGTTTTTAAAATGAGGGTTGTTATTTAAAACTCTTGACCTAGTTACGATCGGATACCAATCATCCGCAATTTAGAAAGTCAAATACGTAAAAAATGCGTGATGGTTAAAAGGCAGATTATACCCACTTTACGATTCAATTAAACATGCTGTTTTTATAAAAAGTGTCTCTTAATTAATAACGCTCACTGTGTTTTCAAATGATGCGATGCATTCGTGATGTTAGACAGCGGTTTAAGAAAACCTGTTAAACCCGCTAGTATCTCTTGGGGTTTGTTAATGCTTCTGTGATACTTTTACAAAGGAATAGTGCTTGTACACAAAACAATAATTGTTGAGGTCAGGTATGGACGAGCAAACATATTTATAGTTCTGATAAACGTTAAAATTAACTTGAGTTTTACAGGTTATTTTCTTTAATATTACCGAACCAGGTTACGTAATTTGGATGACAGGAATGTTGCATTCTATTTTGATTAGAGAAGTTGTTTTTCTGCTCTCATGGATAGAAAGTTTGTTTTCGTTTTACCTGCGGTCAAGTATTGGGTGGATCGATTACGAGTCTACATACCTACCTGTCAGAATCTTAACTTTTTCTCGTTGGTAATTTTACATACGAGGCTTTTATAAACAAAATGGTTGTAATCCGCACTAAACAAGGATTACATAAAGTGCAATGAAGTTAAAATTCAGTTGTGAATGTATGAGGCACAGTGGCAGCTGGTTAGGACAATTGATCGTCGATGCTATGAATTGCTCGTAAAGGTACTCTGAACCTGTGATGGACATGACGTGTGTGCTGTGACCTACAGGTCACAGGTTCATTTTCTGTTCTATGTTCCTTTCGTCTTCGGCGCTCACCACGTGTGAGGCGTTCTGGTCACGCTGGGCTGCGCGCCCGCATGCCGCGTGTGTGAAGCGCGTCACTGCGCGTCTGCTGGTCGCGCAGGGCTGTGCGCTTGTCTAGTGCGCTGTGCTGCGCACTCGCCTGCCGCGCTTAAGGCGTGACACTGCGTGTCCACTGGTCGCGCAGGGATGCGCGCCCAACTGGTGCGCGATGCTGCTCGCTCCTGGTTGCGCATGGTTGTGCGCTCGCCTGGGGTGCGATGCTGCGCGCTCGCATGCCACGCTGTGAGGCGTGACACTGCGCGTCTACTGGTCGCGCAGGGCTGCGCGCTTGTATAGTGCGCGAGGCTGCTCGTTAGCCTACTCGATATGGTTGAACATAACTGGTATGAGTAAACTTTCTTCATTTTCTGTGTTCATCGATGATGATGTTTGATGTTTTGAATGTTCAAAGTTGTTTCGACATGGTACAACTGTGAGTTTGTACTATGGTTGAGCTACCTTTAGTGAGAGCTCTACCGACTCTTGTTGCTCTATGAGCTCTACTGACTCTTTGTGCTCTACCAGCTCTACCGACTCTTGTTGCTCTATGAGCTCTACTGACTCGTTGTGCTCTACCAGCGCTACTGTCTCTAGGAGTTCTACCGGCTCTATTGAGAGCTCCACAGGTTCTGTGAGTTCTATCGGCTTTGTATGTATGAGCTCTGCTGAAGCAGTCAAATAATTTTGTTGGTACCTGTGCTGGTACTGGTAACTGTGCTGGTAATGAACTTTTAAGTCAGAGAGCTTGTGAAGGTAATTGACTATGCGTTGACTACCTGCTATGTATGGATAGTCACGATGATCACGTCGTTTCGTGATAACGATTTGGTTTTAATTTCTGTTACATGTTTGGCGCCACGGAGTGGTGCCCTGGATCGGGGCCCTGGAGGTGTGCCCTGGAGTGGTGCCTTGGAGCGGGGTCCTGGAGCGGTGCCTTGGAGTGGTACCTCGAAGTCGTGCTTAGGACTACGCGGCACGTTCTTCGGTGACAGACACTTTCAACTTAATTTGCATAAACATTGCCTATGGCTCTGCTTGTTGTCATCCAATTTAGTTACATGCTTTCTCTAGTAAAGTTAGGTTAGTCGTAAATCAGACGTTAGGTCAGTTCTTAGGTCAACCGTTAGGCTACTTATTAGTTCAGTTGTTAGGTCAAAATGTAAGCTTACGTGTTAGGTTAGGTTACTTTAGGCTCTGTTAGGCTAGTGGATGACAGCGGACAGCGTTGTATGTAGTGGGCAGATTGAGAAGAAGGTTATGTCGGCAGACCTGCGAGGGGTGTAGCATAGCACTCTGTCAGGTGGGTGGTAGAATGGCTACCACCGACGGGGAGATGCACACGAATGTGTGTGTCGACCTCGAGCCAAGTATGGACCCGGTTCATTGTGAAAATCACAATGGTACCCATGGTTTTGGGTAGGTGCGTGAGCGCACTAAAGACTTCTGCAGCTCAGTACATGGTTCCTTGGAAAGGAAAATGGTGTCCCGAGGTGTGCGCTGCTTATTTCGAAAGTGAGTGTAACACCTAGAATGCAGACTGAAGTGGTCGCCATACCTGCGATCTGTCGACCTGAGTTAAGTTTCAACGTCTTACCACTGACTCAGTGCTGATGTGTGTTGCCTAAGTCATGTTTCAACGTACTACCTCTGACTTTGTGCGAATATGGGTTGACTAAGTTATGTTTCAACGTTCTACCACTGACTTAGTCTGGGGGAGATGACAGAGTCATGTTTCAACGTCCTACCACTGACTCTTGATCTAAGCTAATTGACCTATGTCACCGTTCGTGTGTAGCTTAATTAGCAAATATGTTGCATTCGCATCTTATCAATACGGCGGACGCGTCTATTATAAGATGTGAAGCTTTAGTTTTTATTCCCTTTCTGTTATTAACAAATTGTTGTTTCTAACGTTCAGGTGCAGACAATGAAAACGAGGAGTCCGGTGCTGAGGCTGAGCGGAGCCAGGGTCCGCGCACGCTTGCGGAGGACTGTTCGCCGCAGCCGTGTGCGTCTGGCTTGACGAGACCTGCTGGTGCTTCTGCTCCGCCTGTCGCCGAGGGACAGGACGTTGTCCCGCCTGAGTCGGTGCAAGATCCATCAATGCCGCTACTTGATTAAGAGCATATGAGAGGGAGTCCGAGGGCGGTCTCCTGTCAGGAGAGGCCGTATAGCAGTTGAGGCAGTGAAGAAGCCCAAAGGAGGGGGAAGGCTATATAAACCCGGGATATAGGCCCGCACGGGTCACTTTCCGTTCGAACGTCGTAGTGTTTGCATGTAGTGATAATAAGTGCTGTATTTTACAAGTGTGATTTTTTACGAATAAAATTGATCAGAAGTTTTTTTTTCTTTGTGAATTAGTTCTGCATTCTTTTAAAAAAATAGTTTTCCTTTAAAACTGTAAAAATATATTTAGGTACAGAAGTGAAACTCATTTAAAAAAATTAACAGTTTACTAAAACAAAACCAAATGCTTTTACAATTAAAAATAATAAATGATTGGAACAAAATTATCACAAACAATTCAAAAAATAACAATCAAAATCAAGAATAAAAGTGAAATTAAAAATGTCGAACCAACTCGGAGTCACAGACCACGTCGATGCAACGCGAATTTCAGCCGCCGAAAAAGCACGCCATACTTGGACGCGCTCTTCTTTTATAGCCGACCACTCCAAGATGGCGGCCATGCACCAAGACGGCCTCTCCTGACTATGCGGCGTCCTCGCCCGCCGCCACAATCAGAAGGGTCGCGAGATCTTTTCTGCCAAGACCCGCAGCTGGTGATGCTGCCACGCTGTCGGCGTGCGTTGCGCGAGGGGGGACCGGTGAGGAGCTCGTGGTATCGAGCGATGCCTCTGCCTCAGCCTCTGGTGGTGCCGGGGCTGACTCAAGTGCGGAAGAGGGACCAGCACCTGGGTCAACTTCTTCATCATCATAACCTGAAATGAGCTTCGATATAGCACAGCCCCATAGTTATGAATGGTAACAAAATGGATAAGCAATTCGAAATAAGAGTTAGTCTAAGTAGACATGTACATAAACCATTTAGTTTTATGGGGTGTCCCTATCACCTAGAGGAGGTGATGCCTAAAAACCTATGAGACGTCTCAAACCTAGCGCGCGCACCCATGGACCGCCATACGGCCATGCATCCATGTCAGTAGATGGACCGCCATACGGCCTTGCATCCATGTCGGTAGATGGACCGCCATACGGCCTTGCATCCATGTCGGTAGATGGACCGCCATACGGCCATGCGTCCATAATAGTCAGATGGACCGCCATACGGCCATGCATCCATCAGACTCGGGTTCTGGTCGATGAACTAGGAACTTGAGGTGACCATCATTAGACCTCCAGACTCGGGCAACGGTCAATGATCCAAGAACTCGAGATGACCATCATCAGACCTCCAGACTCGGACAATGGTCGATGACAGTGTATTCCAACCAGCCACCGCTGAACTTCCCTTGAGGAGTAAAGCATTACCGTGATTGGTTAGTCATAGCACGAAAATAGATGTCGTAGGTCAGTCCATAAGTAGGTAGGTACTTAAGGGGTAGGTAAGGCCTTTTTAGTTAGAGGGGTAAGAGTTGCTGGAAGCTATGATTAGCACAATCACGACTTTAATCTTCACCACCACAAGGTAGCCAACAGGCTGGACTTACATTCGAAGAAAGCAGCACACGCGTCCGGGCACCACTCTCCTCGCCAAGGCACCATGTACTCCGCTGCCGCCTGAGTGGTCTTGCCATACGACCCACTCAGCAGCTTCAGCTCGTAGCGACCGCTTGGCAAGGTATTTAGGACCTTGTATGGCCCTCGCATACCAGGATCAAGCTTCCCCGTGGACTGGGAGTGCTTGATCACAAACACCATGTCTCCAGTCTGAAACACACGAGGCGGACGACGTTTCTGATTAGCATAGGCATCCTGCTGAGCCTGGTTTCGCCTCAGCAGCTCACTCGCCCTGGTACGGCACATTTCACGCCATGCTGCTCGATCAGGCCGTGCGTTTTCGACAGCTACGTCGCGGACCAGACGTCTGATAAGGGGAGTTGCACCATCAATGCCCACGAGAAGGTTTAGAGGGGACACCTGTGTCGTCTTCTGCTTGGTCATGTTCAAGACTAACTGCAGTCTCCACAAGGTATCTGACCACGACGCACCTTTATGATTGGCCTCAATACGGATCATGTTAAGCAGGGTCCTTACATACCTCTCAACTTGACCATTCGAATGGTGCATTTCAGGCGTGATGTAGTGGATTTCGCAGCCCATTTCAGATGTCCACTGCACGAAATCCCTCGCCTCGAACATGCGGCCGCGATCGGTCACCAGCAATTTCGGCACGCTAAAAAGAGATACGGCGTTCGACATGGCGCGTTTCAGTTCTGCAGTATCCTGACGGGCCATAGGATAGAGGAGGCTATACTTCGTGAACGCATCTACCATGAGGAGTACAAACTTGGACCCATGAGACTCTGGCAGTGGTCCCAGCGTGTCGATGTGCACAGTCTCGAAGGGTAAGTCGGGCTTTTGCCACGATGTTATGTGCTGGTGGGGAGCTCTAGAGACACGCTTGTTTGATATACAAACCAGGCAATGAGCCACATACTTGGCTACGAAGTGACGGAGTCCAGGAAACCAGAAGTGCTTCAGGATCAGGTCTAAGGTCTTTTCGGCACCGATATGTTCGTGCTCATCGTGAAAGACTCGCAGCAGACTAAGACGGTGACCTTTGGGTATGTAGCACAACAACCGCGCTTCTGCTCCCACTGGTGAATAGCGGTAGTAGAGCGTACCATTTTGGTGTACATACCGACGAGAGTCCAGCTGTCCCGCCTGCAGCTTCTCGACGAGCTGCTGCGTCTCCTGATCTGCGGCCTGCGCCATCTGAGCCCAGTTGCGCGGCCTGGTGATATTGTTGACTCCACCTATCGGGTTACGGCTAAGGTAGTCGGCATGGCACATCATCGTACCCTTTCGGTACTCAATGTCGAACGTGAAGTCTTGGAGATAGATCCACCAACGAGCAACGCGTGGCAGTAAGTCCTTCTTACGCTCGGTGGCTTTGAGGGCGTTGCAGTCGGTCACAAGCTTGAACCGAAGGCCGACCAAATAGTGGCGGAAGTGTTGCAGGGCTTTAACGACCGCCAACGTTTCCAGCTCGTAGGAGTGATACCTACTTTCCGCTCCCTGGGTAGTTTTGCTGAAATAGGCGACCACGCGTTTCTTACCATCGTTGTGGATCTGCATCAGCACAGCACCATAGCCGATGCTGCTAGCGTCGGTGTGCACCTCCGTTGGCCGCTCAGGGTCAAAGATTACCAACACAGGCTCAGTGGTGAGTCGCCGGATGATGTCCTGGCGCACCTTTTCCTGCTCAGGGCGCCAGTGGAAAGGGACGTCCTTTTTGGTCAGTCGTGCGATGCAGGCTGTCCGTCCAGCATACCCCTCAATGTATCGTCGGAAGTACCCAGCTAGACCTAAAAATTGCCTAACTTGTTTGACGTTCTTAGGGGGTGGAGATTTTACTAACGCTTCGACCTTATGAGGGCTTGGCCTCACCTGACCTTGACTAATAACCCTCCCCAAGTATTCGACTTCAGTTGTAAGAAAGGAGCATTTGCGAAGGTTAATGGAGAAACCAGCATCAGTTAATGTTCGGAGAACCTGTCTAAGCAAGCTTATTCCCTCCTTGACCGAAGAGCTCACTAGGAGTACGTCATCCACGTAGACTAGGACTGATCCCGCATCGATAAAACTTCGCAGCGTATTATTAATGATACGCTGATACACTATGGGAAAGTTGGTCAGACCAAATGGCATTTTGACGTACTCATAGTGTCCCTCCGGTGTGACAAACCCCGTCTTATGAATGGACTCCTTATCAATGGGGATCTGATGGAACCCCGTAGCCATATCAAGACTGGTGAAAAATTTAAACTTGCCTAAACGGTCAATGTGATCATCGATAAGAGGCATGGGATACCGGTCCCTAACAGTGAGTCGATTTAAGGCTCGGTAATCAACACACATCCTATCGGAGCCGTCTTTCTTTTTAACAAGGATGATAGGACTGGAATACTGTGACTGGGATTCTCGAATGATTCCTTTATCCAAAAGATCACCAACTATCTCACGTACTTTTAGCTTCTCTTGGTGGGAGAGCTTGTATGGTCGGTATGCAACAGGCGAGTCATCAATCAGACTGATGTGCATCTCCCCAGTCTTAACCGTGGTAGTCGCAGTACCAGAAATTAAAAACTCTTTAAACTCTTCTAATATGGACATCAACGAATCGCGTTGACCACCCTCAAGCGGGGAGTTAACCAGGATCTGTTGACTATCGATGGTACCCACATGTTTTAGATTCTCAGGCGTTCGCGTCAAGTATTGTCGGTCCTTAGTCCTAACATAAGTGACACCATCGCGGTTGAGGATGTCCGTTCCAATGATGATCGGACTATTCATGTATTGGGCAGGTACTACGACAAAATCTGCCTCGATTGAAATTTCATTAAACTCGACCGTGAGGGTTACATAAGAATTGACAGTAATTTCCTGATTACCTATACCCTTGATTGTGTAATTGACAGGTTTCAGTGCACATGAAAAGTACTTAAGTACATTTGATGATATAAGTGAAACGTTAAGAGCACCACTGTCAATAAGCACATCCACAGGGATACCTTGAATCACGGCGGTAACCAGGTCATTATTTTGGTATTTAGTACGCGGCTGTTCTGTACACAGGTTAACTTTATGGTCATTACGCGACTCTGACCTATTTTTGACAAAACATTCCTTTTCGGTATGATTAGGCTTTCTACAGAATGTACAAAACGCTTTAGCGCCACTACCTAAGGCGGCCTGATCTTTCGGATCAACTTGACTATCTACTTTCAACCTTTTTGGGCAATCGTAATGTCCTCGCTTGTGTCCAGTCTGGCCGCAAGTATAACACGTGGTTTTTGAACGTGATTGCTCTTTAAAGCTTCGTTTTTTGGTAAAAGACATACCCGAGGGTTTTTCTTGCTTGTTGCGGTCAGGCTTGACATAAATAGACAAAAACGTGACTAAATCCTTGCAGGTTAGGTTGGCATTGCTTGCAGCTGCCTTAATAGTGGGATTGGTAATGCCTCGAATGGCGATCTGCACTATCAACTCTTCACTGAGTCCCTTAATGACACGCAAACGCAACAACATTCTCCTAGCATAGTCAGCATACGTAGGGAATTTGTCAGAGTTTGTGTTCATGACCTCGTATAAAATATTCGCATAGTCTAACCTGCGCGGACATAAAGGTTTAAATTCCTCAACAAAATTACGCCAAGAACGATCGGTCGGATTCCAATCATTCAACCAGGATTTCGCATCGCCCTTAAGACAATTTGAAACTCGTGATAGACACTCGTGATCGCTCCAACCGTTTGAAAACTTCGCTCGTTCCACTTCCTCACACCAATTATCAAAATCATGCAGCGATGGGTCAAAACTAGAAACAAAATAGTCAAGAGAACTTGACTTTAAAGATTTTATTGCATTGACTAAATCTTGTGTGGAGGTAGATGCGGAAATGGGAGCATTGCATTCGGTTTGAACGGTTACAACGTCATCGGGACGATTTACACTCGCGGCAATATTATTTGTGTTATTGAGGGTAGACGCGGAAATTGATTCGGATATCTCGCTGTTCGTGTTGTTTACTACCGCTGTTGAACTATTTTCGACAGGTTTCGACACGTTTTTCTCTATCGCGGAGATACGATTCATCATCGAGTTTAACGTCTGGATAAAAACACGACTATCTGTAATTGTTCGCGGTTCCGATGGGGTACGCGCACGATCTCGCGACCTATGCCTATGCCCTGTCGTCTCACATCGACGTGCTCTGCTTCGCGAACTTCGATGTTGGTCACGGCTGCGATCGCGGTTACGATACCCGCGATCCGACATTGTTACAAACACAACAACAAAAGTCAAAGGTTAGAATTTCGTTCCAATCGAAGTAAAGGGATTGTCAAAGAATGGATTTTAATTATTGTGGGCTTACTGAATACGAATCCCACTTCTGAATTTAGGTACAGAAGTGAAACTCATTTAAAAAAATTAACAGTTTATTAAAACAAAACCAAATGCTTTTACAATTAAAAATAATAAATGATTGGAACAAAATTATCACAAACAATTCAAAAAATAACAATCAAAATCAAGAATAAAAGTGAAATTAAAAATGTCGAACCAACTCGGAGTCACAGACCACGTCGATGCAACGCGAATTTCAGCCGCCGAAAAAGCACGCCATACTTGGACGCGCTCTTCTTTTATAGCCGACCACTCCAAGATGGCGGCCATGCACCAAGAATATATATATTTTTAATTTTTAGTATTTGTTGTTAAAGCGGCAACGGAAATACATCATTTGTGAAAATTTCAGCTTTCTAGCTATCACGGTCTATGAGATACAGCCTGGAGACAGACAGACAGACAGACAGACAGACAGACAGACAGACAGACAGCGGAGTCTTAGTAATAGGGTCCCGTTTTTACCCTTTGGGTACGGAACCCTAAAAAGGTAGGAGAGCGAAATGCCGCTTCTACTTGTTTGACCAGTTAATGTTACCGTAATGGCAATTCTTCTGTTGATGTACTTGAGGGAACCATCTTTAACAGTCCTAGCTCCTAGGAAGACCGCAATGGAGAAAACCCCAAAAATACCCGGAGTTTTTAAATTTCTCTACTATGTAGATAAAGTCTGTATTAAGTGTGTATGTTCATAAGCATTTGTAAAAGTTTATTCATTAAAAAATCCTTTTAGTCTAAATTTTAATTGTGACTACTCGTGTAAGTAAAAAATCGGCTCAGAATAAAAATTAACACCTAACTTGACATGCCTAAACTAGCGGCACGCTATGATGGCCGGTTTGACACATTACAATAGTGATGTGGAATGTCAATTTATTCTCGAACAAAAAACAATTAAGTTTTGTTTTTGTACCTGATTAAATAGGTTTAATAAAACAAAAATGTAAATGTTTATTTAATTTATTTGAACGAACTGAATATTTGAATGAAAATGAATATACATACTTTATATGCACACAAGAAACATATGAATACAAAAGATACCAAAAAAGGTGCCACAAAAGGCCATAATTCATCAGATTCGTCCATACTACTATTTTCACTGTCGTCACTGCTATCATCACCTGCATTAATAATTATATGTTCGTTTTCTATAATATTATCTATTTTCACATCTCTTTCATAATCTTCCCTTATTAATTTAACAGTTCTATTCACAACCTTTTCCCAGTCTCCTTTAGTCACATGTTCACAAGCTTCTTCTAATAATTTTAGCAGTTTTTTTGTGGTAAATGGGGGTTCTGTATTGTGTCTTGCAGCATATCCCTTAATTTGAGCCCACACCAACTCAATCGCATTATACTCACAATGGTAAGGCGGTAACCGTATAACTCTGTGCCCATGTTCTAATGCTATTTCGTCAATGACGTATCGGATCTTGGTTGGTTTGTTTTCTTTTAAAAGACGTACTAATTCCGCTTTTAACATATTCATGTTTGCATCTACGCCATTTTTACGAAGCCATGCGACGATATCAGCTTTCTTTTGGGATTGGGCAGGTGGCTTGTCAATTTGCATCGAGTGGTATGGGGCGTTGTCCATAATTATAATAGATGGTTCAGGGAGGCTACACAACATTGAGGTAAACCATTCAGTAAACTTTTCTCCATTCATGTCTTCATGATAGTCTCCAGTAGTTTTTGACGCAAAAGCCATGAGAGAACCTTCGACAAACCCGTTGATGGTTCCGGCGTGACAAATTATAAGTCGCGATCCTTTTCCTACAGGAACTTTGGAAGTAGATGCTGCTGTGTCATCGTTCCAAGAACGGCCTACAGTATGGTTAGCATTAAGCCATGTTTCATCCAAGAACACAACATTTTGCCAATTTTTGATTTCTTTCACTTGCCGTAAAAAAGTATACCTTGCCATCGCTATATCAAATCTTTCCATCAATATTTTGCGTTTGTTACATTTTTTGTATCGAAATCCAATGGTCTTCAAAATCTTCGTTAAAGAACTTTCCCCACCGAAGAATAATCCAGCTTCCTTCAGTGAATGCACCAACTTTTTTCTTGTTGGATACTCCTTCTGTAAATAGTAGCCGTAAACATGTCTTCGGATAGCATCGGCATCAAAGCTATCGATGCCTACGACTGGTTTTGCTCGTTTTCTCTTTTTTGGTGTGTGAAGTTTATTTTCTTCTGTGCCAGTCTCGCCATATTTTTCTTTAGTTATCCGTCTAACAGTTCGTTGTCCAATATTAAGCGCATCAGCTACGCGTTCAACCACTGACGTTATAGGTAAAATTGGCCCTCCATTTTGAGCTTCACGATCGAAATAGTTACGAAGGCGTATTACGAACTCACGTGTCTGACTATTTAGAACAGTTCTCTGCGTACGTTCGGTCATATCGACGAAATCCACAACAAAGGGCTTGAACAGAGTCCAAATTAACGAGCAAGGGTCAACAGTAATGCAGTATCAATATTTGAAATCCAAAGCCAGGTCAAAACTATATCACAATCGCATTGCACTGACAGTTTATACTTTTCGAAGCAACGTCAATTCGAAACTGCTTTGTTTTGCATTGAGCATTGACGCGAGTTTGCCGGAGGTAGTAGTTGTGCTAGCCAGCGATCACAGAGTACATTGAATATACAGGTATAGAGATAACACTGAGGATTGTTGTATAAGCGCCATCTAACGGTATACGACGAACCTAAAGCCAAGCAAATCGCGCTCTTCATGGTACCTATTTTTTTATAAATTAATTCCCCAGAGTAATTTCCAAAAGCCAAACAATATTTTGATTTTATTGATTTGGCTTTTGGAAATTACTTTGGAGACAATGGAATTTAAGTTATTTAGGTAAATAAAACAACAGTTTATCAATTGGACAGTTTATTGTTTCTTTTTCATAAATAAATTAAAGCACAAAAACATAAACGGAGCACATTCACGGATGGAATTACATTCAGACGCAAAAAAGCGATTTCAGAGGTTTGTCCACATAGTGAAAATTGTTCATATTCACAAGTACATTCACCCCTTAAATGGTGCAAACTGATTTTTCTACACTTGTATACATTTTAGAAATCAATTTAATAAATAAATTTTGAGTCCTAAACCTAAAACTACATTCGATAAAATTTATGAATCTCTGCACATCACTATCGTCAATAAAGTAATACAATTATTTCCTTCAAAGTCGTTATCAATTAATACGGAACTTCATGAGCGGACAAACGTCAAACCGGCCATCATAGCGTGCCGCTAGTGTAGAAATTTTCAACTTCCAACTTTTTAACCCCCGACGCAAAAAGACGGGTGTCTGTGACCGATTTTAATTTACATAGTTATTTTTGTTTGAAAGTTAACTTGATCGAGAGTGTTCTTATTCTTGCTCTATAACTCAAGAAAATCTGTTTAGCCATTTAAAGCTCTTTTCTAATTGGTTCTTTTAATTAAGAGTGTCGGGGTATTTTTTGGGTTCCGCACCACAAAAGGAAGAAATGGAACCCTTATAGGATCACTTTGTTGTCCGTCCGTCTGTATGTCAAGACCCTTCTTCTCAGGAACGCATGGAGGTATCGAGCTGAAATTCATATCAAATACTCAAGTTTACTGTCCCTTGGAGCTGTGAAAAAATCAAACTTCTAAGCCAACGCAATCAAAAGATACAGCCGTTTATGCTGCAAATTTTCAACACTCGCAAGGGAATCAAAACCTACAGGGTACTTCCCGTGAACTCAGAATCTTGAAATTTGGTACGAAACAACGTCTTATTGCACAGATAAAGGAAAAATTGCGAAAAGTATAAATTTTTAGTCACGTCATATAATAAAAATATTTTAATAATTTTAAAATTATTATGGATTTTATTTAGCAATAAAAATACCTTAACTTTTACTTATATACCTACAGGTTTATACGGAACCCTCGGTGCGCGAGTCCGACTCGCACTTGGCCGGTTTTTTATTTATTATCTAACATTTTTACTAGCCAAAATAACGCGATGGATAAATATATTTTCTTTCTTTCTTTCTATTGATTCGTCTTCCAAGGAAGCAATACAATTACCATAAGTAATTACCAAATTATTCTCACATCGCATTGCAATTTGTATTAAAAATTAATTAATAATAAATTATTCTTGGTCTTAAAGTGTATGAATTCAAACCGTGTCGAAAATGAATTATTTTAATTTAATTATGTTGTTAATAGTTAACCGTATTTGTTAATATATTTTATACTATTATTATAATATGGACCGTTGCGTGATACTTAGTTTGTAACATTGGAGTTTGGACCAAATAGTATTAATTCAAACTAAAGACTTTTTGTTTCAAGATTTTTAAAGTCATCCCGCTTTCAAACGAGAGAAGCATATTAAATACAATCCATACTAATTCATACTATCCATACTAATATAAATGCGAAAGTGTGTCTGTCTGCTACGCTTTTACGACCTGTTCAACCGGATTTTTAGAAATTTGGTACAGGGATTGTTGTATTGCGGGGAAGGACTTAGGCTACTGTTTATCCCGGAAAATTAAAGAGTTCCCGCGGGAATCAAAAAACTTTAATACACGAAGGATCATCGCGGATCGCGAACACGAAGGATCGCGGGCATCATCTAGTATTATTATAAATAGATACGAAAGCCTGTCAGTCTGTCTATCCATCTGTCTGTATGTCTGCTTCGCTTTAACGGCCCATCAGTTCAATATATCTTGTCCTACTAGGTACTGGTTGCATCCCGGGAAGGACATACACATTGCACATTTTACCTTTTTATTTTGTCGTACTTACGAAAACGCATCTGCGCTTCAAGATATAAGTAAGACGCATCATAATATAATCAAATGTCCTCATATAATCAAAAGCGGCTGGATAAGAAAGGCTAAGAAGAGGTTGTGGTGGCGCTCTGAAGACTTACAGCATTGGAAATCCACTAGATGATTTATGATAACGATAATAATTAGTGTAACGATTTTCTGTCGCGCGACAGGTCGTTAACGTGCCCTTTCACTTACCGAGTGTGTGATTTTAATGAACGCAGGTCCGCAGTTCCCGCCGCGTCGCCTAGTGAAACGGAACGCTTCTACCGCGTGGTCATACCTAGCCTTCCGTGGTAAGCCTACCGCGGGTGCTTTTAAAAACTTTTACAAACTAAAACAGTGCTAACATGATTGTGATATCCTAGTTCAAGGCTTAAGTTAGTTAACTAGATAATTAAATTGAATAATAGTTGAGTTTATAAGTTACTAAAATGACTGCCGGTTCCGAAGAGCATGAGCCCCTGATTTCTTCATCTGTGGATAACCAGCGTGTGACCTATAGCAATTCTCCACAGGTATGTATCTAAATACTTAGGTAATATAAAAAATATAAGATTTTTTTCCAAAGCAGCGATAGCTTATACCTAGTACTTAAGATGTCGGCCTCCTATTTTAGAGCTCGGAATTCGATTCCCGGGCATGCATCTCTAACTTTATAAGTAGGTTGGCAATGGGTTGATTACAATGATGTTGATGAGTTATAAATAAACTTTGCAACCATCGGGGTTTGAATTTGAACCCCATACTTACGGGAGCCGCTTGCTGTATATTGAGCTAAAGGGGCTTTAGTTCGATTTATCTATATCTTCCTGGTATTATATTAAAACCCTGAGTTGGTAGTACTTAGTACTTAAATGTACTGGCATGGCATTTTTATTATAAAAAAAAATATTTTAAAGGCGGTTTTACACTAGTGTAATATTACGAAACGTTCTCTACCAAATCTCTACATATTTACTACATAAATTATTATACTTACTTACTCTTCGAGGCTACACTGAAAGAAATGTTTTGTATACAGTTACAAAAACTTTGGTTACTCTTTACACAAAAAAAGTGACTTGCAAACTATGTTTTACTAGCTACAAAACAGACTTTTGCTATTTGAGTTCAGGTACTAGTTGCTAAAGTTATTTTGTTGAAATTAATTGAACGGTTTTACTGTTTTTAAGCTACCAGTTTATGAACGTATAACACTCCATTCTCTCGTTAAGTACTTTTCTATTTTGTATCTTTTAAGCAAACTGCACCCTACTGGTAACTTTATTGTGCGTTTGTTTTTAACAAGTCGATATGTTGTTAATAGGTTAAATATTTTGTATCAATTTAACAAACTGTTTACCTACTGGTAGCCTAATGGTGTGCCTTATTGGTTACAAAACACTTTGTCAACGGATTACTATTTTTTATTGTTACTGATATGTAAACAGTGTGATTGTTATTAAGATACCTTGGTGTGTTAGTAGTTACCAAACTGTTTGATAATAAGTAACTAAATTAGTTGAGTAATGGTAGGGAACTGTTCAGTAATAAATAAGAAACCTAGTTGAGTAATGGTATTATGGTTAATGAAATCTAGCTTATTAACATACTTATTTTTTTGCAGTAGATATAATTTGCAAGCTAAAATGTAAATCTATACAAATATTGTGTCTGTTTTTTTAAAAACCAAGAAACACAACAGTACATTTACATTTTAGCAACAAACTAAGTACATCTGTTACAAAAAAATAAGTATAAATACTATTACAAGCTAGATTTCATGAACCATACCATTACTCAACTAGGTTTCTCATTTCTAACTGAACAGTTCCCTACCATTATTCAACTAATTTAGTTACTTATTACTAATACAATTTGGTTACTACTAACGCACCAAGGTATCTTAATAACAATCACACTGTTAGTATTGGGTAATGTTACTGATTAAAAAAAAAATTATACATTTCTTTTGTACTTATTTATTTTTCCTCTCACATGCATAGGTAATACATACAAAAATACAAACCTAAAAACTTGCAAAGATGAAACTATCTACTCATAAACATAGATTTTACTATGAGACAATTTTCCAGAATAAAAAAGGACTGTTTCATAGTTTTCCAATGAGAAGTGGCCTCATGTATGAAACAGTAATTTTTTTGTCCTGGAGCATTTTACCTTAGTTATTAATCAGTTCTTTGAGTTACAGTCATAAAAACTTACACTTTTTATAAATTCTACAAAAAATTAATAATATTATAATGTCGAAACATACTTTAATAATAATTATTAGTTCTTTGAATTTAACATTCAATCTGTCAGTTAATACACTTATCGTTTCTATCCTAATACATCCTACATCTTAGATAGAAAAACGCTCTTTGTGTTAGGTACATAGCTTTTACCATTTGAAGTAATGGTCATATGATTGGGAATAAAAGAAAGTAATTAATCTTGATATACATAAAGAAAAATTTCATGTTCTGAAAACAGCACTTCGAAACTATGCAAGTACTTAATAATCGAAATCAACTGTTTGCATTTGTATACATTCAAAAATAACTCTATCATTGTCATTAACAAAAATACCTATTTTTAACCGACTTCCAAAAAAGGAGGAGGTTCTCAATTCGGCGCGTATCTTTTTTTTAATCATCATAATATATGAAATTTCGCCAAGATCTCCAATATCTTGAATAAAAATTGTCCTGGGCCTCTTCGTACCTTAAATTTTGACCCATTTCACACACCTCAGAGAAATATCTGAACATAGATTACATTGCAGTATTACTTCATCCCGCTTTTGTTTATCAATTCGTTTCGATGGTCTTGCAGTAACAACAGCATCTAACTACCCTTTTGAAAATACGTTATTTAGTTGTAATTGATGTTTAAACACACACACTGATCACTAAATAAAATTGAAACAGGTTTATCGCGCCGGTGACCGTTGACGAACAGAAATCAACTCATAGATAAATATACGCAGCGTTTCGTTCGTCACATAGACAACGTACAGGATAAATATCAATCAAAGTTTGATTGATATTTTTGAAATTGTTAGATTATTTGTAATTAAACACTAGCATTAACACAGCATTTATTACAGTACTACAGTTGATAGTTGTCAAATAAATAGGGTAGGTATCATCTGTAAAACCTTTGTAGCTATTAAAAAAGTAATATGTTAATTACAAACTTATTAAGCTTTCTAATGACTACAAAAGTTTCGTAATTCATTAAAATATGCACGTTTTGTAAAATATGATCAAAGGCTTTAAGTAAATAATAAACAATTAGTTATGTTGTATATTAGACATCCGTTTTGTTGCTATAGAAAAACTAATTGGTTTACGTTGTTTCAGTACCTAGTAACCAAACGCTTTGTAACTTATTAACCTAATAAATTAACCCAACTGCCTTTGAGAACACACACTAAACTAGATATGTTATAACTAGTCAAAGTTTATTTATTAACAACTAAAGTTTGCTTAAAATTTAAGCAACAAAACTAGTTTGGTTGATTCTTTTTTTCAGTGTACGACCTAGACAAAAAACCTGTCGAAATACTGGTCTCACGCAGACGTATAATTTTATTCCGACTTTTTTTTCGTAGTTATCTCGAATTACCAAGTAGTAAGGTATGCCGAGTATGTTTCTAGTTATTCTAAGTAGGAATGTCATTCCGAACTAGTGGTAGATTGACGATTCAAAAGCTCTTGTAAAAGTTTATTCATATAAAAACAATTGATTTTTTTTTGTCCGTATGAACGTCACGCCTACCTATTCATAATGTCCATATAACAATATCCCCTCAATCTGTCTGTTAAATGAGAAACTACTTAGTACGTTGGTATCTATTTTTAGGGTTTAAACTAAAGAACCGTATAGATACAAAATATTTGTTTAATCTTGTGACATAATGAAATTTGGTATATACCTATTATATACATTTTTATTAAGTCTATACGGATATATGATTAACAATTTTATTGGTCTATCAATTAATATTATTCATGCAGGTTTTCTATATTTAAATTGATCTTGTAACTATACCTACCTAAGATGTAATATAATTTTAGATAATAATTATGGATTTATTCTGTGGGCGTGACGACTGAAACGCAATTTATACTTTTTTGGCCGTCATCGTTCTACAGAAATAAATATAATTCATTTCATTATATATGTCACCGTAAGATTGTAATCTAACTAGCGAAATTGTAAACATGATAAAAAAAAATCAAAGTAAACGTAAATTTTATTTCAATGAAAAGGCCATTATATTTCAGTTAGAGTGGATAAGTATGTACCTAATATATTTTTTTATATTATCAGTGATTTTTATATTATTCCCGATCCTCCTAGGGTCCGGAGTTCGATTTCACACTTCTAACTTTACTGAGTTTTGTGCATTTTGAGCAATTTAATATTGTTTGGTTTTAACGGTAAAGGAAAAACGTCGTGAGGAAACCAACATTCCCGAGAGTTCCTACTAATGTTTACAAAGATGTATGAAATTTGCCAATCTCAAGTAATAATATAAAAAAATCTTCACTTGGACAGCGTGGCGGACTAGGCCAAGATCCTTCTTCTCTGAGGAAACCCGTGTCAAAAGAGGGCCGGGTAAGGGCGGAAGGATTGAAACTTGTTAATATGATATGACTATTGATGTTTTAAAATTTAAGCAGTACTTAATCACTGAAAACGATGAAAACTCACCTGCTCGCTTTACGCTTTGCTCGATTATTCGTTTAAAAAATAAACTGAATTAATGAGTCAAAGTAACTCTACCACTTAAATAATATGAATTGGAGGCTAGTAAACATTTTATAGTTTCCACTTTCCAATTGAAATTTCATCTAACTGGGAAATTAACCACACTTAAATACAAATAAGTCCAAGAAAAAGAATTATGCTTAAGTATGTAGGTACTTTGTTAAAATTAACTACCTACGTTGAAATTATATCAATCAAATCAAATCTTTTTTTATTCAAATAAACTTTTACAAGTACTTTTGAAACGTCATGTGAATCTACCATTGGTTCGGAATGACATTCCTACCGAGAAGAACCAGCAAGAAACTCGGTGGTTGCTCTTTTTAAATAATTCATATAAACAATAATTATTATTATATCAATGTATGCTTATGTAACCTCATTTAATTACTGTAGGTACAGTCAGTATTATGTATTCCCGTCTGCATATTCTATTTTAATAATAAGGCTGTCATGTTGAAACGGTACCTAATAGCTAACTACAGACACTTCTGAGTATGTTTAAAATGATTTACAATATTTGCTTACCTACGTCTTATCCACTTTGCATTGCTTACCTAATAAAGATGGTATATGCGATAAAATTAATGATTTAACGTACCTACATTATGCCAACCGGGAGCACTAAGTATCTGTCGGTTGGAAGTTGGAACTTCGATAAAATTCGGTGAGAACTTTTGTGTTTTAATCGCTCCACCAAGAGACCCCAATTTCCTTACTAATATTATAAACTAGCTGATGCCCGCGACTTCGTCCGCGTAGTTTAAGTGTTCTTGGATTCCCATGGGAACTTCTTAATTTTCCGGGATAAAAAGTAGCTTATGTCACTCTCCAGGTCATCAACCCATGTTTGGCATGGGTTAAAAATCACGTCGATCCGTTGCTCCGTTTGTCGGTCTGTCTGAGTACATTTTCTTCACGGCCGGCTGCGACGGCCCATCTGTTCAAACAATTTTGGGTGTACTTACATAGTTCAGTAGATAGGTTGAATCGCGGGGAAGGGAAAGGCGGAAACTCAAAGATTTCCCACATAATTCTCATAAAACCTAATTCCACGCAAACGATGTCGCGGCCATCATCTAGTATTTTATAATAAGTAATGACTAATGAGATAATGACTATAGTATCTATTAATTATTCATTATTCTTATTGTACCTATTAGATATACTTATACCCATATGTATTGTATTGTCATTAAACCTTTTATCATTAAAATGATAGATAGTTATAGTGATATACCTAGTATATTCATCGATTTTGCGTGCCCCAGGGGATCCCATGATACGGCTTAGGATCGGGCAGTGTGGAAGAGCTTGTGTGTGTAAAAGCTAATACCGCTAACTTATCTATCGTAGGTAATTGTACCCAAAAGGAAAACTATTGTTGGTTGACGATGCCTGTCTAAGGCTTCACAATAATCCGATTTTCAGGTTTTAGGTTTCTTTAGCCTGGACAGGAACCGGAAACTTTGTTTGACTCGTTTAATTTAGCAGTGTGGCGACGTAATCTACATACATAGTCTATGTCTACACAGTGCCAGTGACATTTGACAAGTACCAAGAAAAGAAACCGTTTTTTCCCCTCTGTTTTGCATCAACCAACGACTTTGCGACTAATTTAATTATTAATGTAGACCTGTGAAACTTCCCTAGTGTGAGAAGCACTATTAATACGAATTTCAAAATTAATGGGTTGTTTGCAGTAGCGTGCACAGATTTTGAAGGCTAGGGTAGGCATTAGTTAGTGAGAATTTACTGAATGTCATGGTGAAAAATTAGCATTGACTTATTTTCATTTGGTTAAGCAGTGCTTTTACGCATTTATGAACTGCACGCCACTGGTTGTTTGATTGGACTGAACCCATAACAGTCTAGCTGTTGACATCGACTTTGCGTTTTATTCCGGTCGTGGGTACGCGTAGGTAGTAGGTACCTACCTATCTACCTATACCTACTGTATGTCGAATCTCGATCAATTTTGATCAATAATTAAGCTTTCGAAAGTGTTGCCACAATCTGGGTAGCAGGTTTTTCTAAGTGCGCAACAAACGCGAATACCTATAATATGTTTACTAAGTTACCTACACATAACACACTAGAAATAACACACTTTTCTCGATTTCGGTACTTCATAAAATATGTTTCTAGGAATTCCAGTTTTGCAAAATTCTATTTTCTTTATTCCACTACAAGTTATTAGCCCTTAACTGCAATCTCACGTGATGGTAAGTGATAATGCAATCTAAGGTAGCGGGCAATCTTGTTGCCGGTAGGGTGGACGTAACGAGCAACGGCCGAAGCACCGAGTAGTAAACCTAATGGTCTGTGGGCCGAAGTCAGACCGCTACGCCAGGGAGGTTGTCCAATAATAACTGTTCAATTATATATAAAATTGGTAATTCTCTTAAACTCAATTATTACCAGCTTTGGAAATTGGAGAATATTGTATTTAGTGGTGTGACTTATGTTGTGATACGAAAATGGAAATTCTGTCCGGGCCTTTTCACGACCCACCCGCTTATCCAATTTTGACGATATTTACAGTTGGTTTTTATCGCAGTAGTAACATATAAATATGATTGAGAAATCATCTCGGACACTGGGATATAGGTACTTTTTATCCCGGAAAATATACGATTATCCAGGAGATTTTAAAAAAAAACCTTAGTTCACGAAGTCCAAGTCGCGGACATCTAGTGGGTAACCTATGATTTTTAATCAAAAGGTACTAAAATGCGTTTTGCTGTCTGTTTCCTTTTCACAGCTCAACCACTGAGCTGGATATTGATGAAAAATAGATTAGAGTTGGCCCGGAACCTAGATACCTACCTAGATTAGTTTAACGATTCAAAAGCACAAATAAAAGATTATTTTAATAAAAAAATCTTTTGACTTTGAAGACGTCGGGTACCAAGGTCTACGGTCTACGGTCTACGGCTTTAAAAAGTAAAACCTGTCCATTCATAATATGATCATCCGAAAGAAATTGCGATCATTAGCTACTAAAAATAATATAAAATTCTATCTTGAATAGATGCCGTGAAGCGAGGCCAAATATTTGATTTCCATCAAGTCAAAAGCCCACGGCTACGTAAAAAACCTCAAACTAGTTCCGTAATCAGTTTAATGATCTCGTCACACAGGTTTAGACACAACGTCCTCCCCATTCTTTAATGCGCTATACAATTATTGATAGTTTTATTGAAAAAGTCGCATTCAACGATAGAGTTCTCTGTTCTTTGCGATATTGAGTCTTGATTTTATTTTTTACTAGCTGATGCCCGCGACTTCGTCCGCGTGGTTTAAGTTTTTTGTTATTCCCGCGGGAATTCCTTAATTTTCCGGGACAAAAAGTAGCCTATGTCACTCTCCAGGTCCTCAACTATACCCATGCCAAAAATCACGTCAATCCGTTGCTCCGTTGCGGCGTGATTGAAGGACAAACCAACAAAGAAACAAACCAACAAACCAACAAAAAAAGTGACTTTCGCATTTATAATATTAGTATGATATGATATGATATAAGTATGATATGAAGTATGATACATAAGTAGTTCATCTAAAAAGTTAATCTCGTTTCTCGGAGAGCACGTTATACCGTCGGTCCCGGTTATTATCACTAACATCTCACTAATATTATAAATGCGAAAAGTTTGAATGGATGTACGAATGTATGGATGTATCCATGTTTGTTACTCAATCACGCCCCAACGGCTGAACGGATCTGGCTGAAATTTGTCACAGAGATAGATTATAGTCTGGAAAATAGCACATAGGCTACTTTTTATCGCGGAAAATTAAACCGGAATTACACGGAAACCAAAAATCCACACAAACCATGCAGACGAAGTCGCGGGCATTCGCTATAGTCTTATAATAATCTTTAGAAACCTTGTAAGAGTTGAAATAGTAGTCTTAGGCGAGTCGTATGGGGAAGGACCTGGGAACCCAACACATTATTATCCCAAGAAATCCCTGCCATTATGTTGTGATTAATGGAAAGGTGTCACGACCCTCAGCAATGAGGAATACGACGCAGATGTTCCTTTTTTTTTTTTTTTTTTTTTTTCTTCTTGGAGGAGGAAAATCCTCATGGATACCGTCATCTGGTATGCCCGACTTTACTGCAGGTGTTGTGCAGTAACCTACGGACTAAAAACCTCCCCCGTTCTCCGATTTCTCCGCTCGCACTTCCCGGTATTGCACGAAGCATTGCATCAGGAAGGCCGCTGTTTCCTTAGAGTGTGGTTCTCTGTCTGTCCCATTCGTCGTCTTCTCGCGTTTTCATAATGTGTCTCATTAATTTAGCATATTTTGCCCACTCTTCTTCACTCCTTAACATTCTAGCTATCATATTTTTTGAGCTAAGCTTGTCCTCATTGCCTGTGGCTAGGTTTCTCTCCTCTTCAAACATACGGCATTCGAATATTGCGTGTTGCGGAGTATCTTTCTCACCGCAGTATGGGCATTCATCACTTATGGCTTTCCCAATAGCATGTAGGTAGGTGTTGAATACTCCATGCCCACTCAATACCTGCGTAATCCATCTGTCCACTTCCCCGTGCTTGCGTTCCATCCACTCTTTAAGGTTCGGTATGAGTTCTCGGGTCCATGCTCCTTTGCCTCCGCTTCTCCAATCTGCTTCCCATTCTGCTAGCGTTCGTTGCCTTTCCTCTTTAGGTGTTTTCGGGTCTTCCTTAAAGTATCGCCTTGTGCGTTCTGAGGCCATCCGCTCTATGGGTATCAGGCCAGCTATTACTTGTACAGCTTCCAGTGAGGTTGTTCTATAAGCGCCACATATCCGTATACCAAGCAGCCTTTGTACTCTTGCCAGCATTCGTTTGTACTTGGCTTTTTTAAGCGTCTTCTCCCATATTGGTGCTCCATATAGCATGATCGAGTGGGCCACTGATGCCAGTAATCTTCTCTTACTCGCCCGTGGTCCACCTCTTCGAGGCATTAGCTGGCCTAGTGCTGCTGTTAGGCGTTCCGCTTTTCCTGCTGCTTCTTCGATATGCTTGTTAAATTTAAGACTTCTGTCGAGCCAGATACCCAGGTATTTTAGTTTTTCCCCAGGCTTTACTTCGACGCCTTCTACCAGAAATGAGATTGGACCGTGTCTTTTTTTGCCACTGAGCATAATGGCTTCTGTCTTCTCGGGTGCTAGTCTTAGTCGCTTCTGTTTCATCCATTCGCTTATCCTTGTGAGTGCGGTGTTGGCTTTTCTCATTAATGTGCGATCTTTTTGTGCCGATACTATTAAGGCTAGGTCATCCGCAAAATCTACGAGATGGACATCAGGACCCAGGTCCAGTCTGAATACCTCGTCATAGAGTATGTTCCATAATGTTGGACCTAGTATGGAACCCTGTGGTACTCCACTGCTTACTTCTATCGTTTTTTCTACTCCTGCGGCATCTCTAACGATAACACTTCTTTGGTCAAGGTAGCTATTTATGAGGTTGTACATATATTGGGGGAAATCTCTCTTTTTTATCTCTTCAAGTATAGCTTGCCAGGGCGCTGAATTGAACGCATTTCTAACGTCGAGTGCAATTAAAGCACAAAGCTTTCTGTCACGTTGAGTTCCTTGCTTAGCCGCTTCTGCAATTGCTATTACTTTTTCGATAGCGCCTAGTGTGGATTTTCCTTTCCTAAAACCAAATTGTGTATTCGCTAGGTTTCCGTGATCTTCTAGCAGTTCTTCTATCCTGTTGAGCAGTATACCCTCCAATAGCTTACCGTAGCAGTCTAACAGACATAGCGGTCTGTATCCCGCAGGGTCTTCGGCGCTTTTGTTGGGCTTTCGCAGTAATACCAATTTTGCTGTTTTCCATATGGCTGGGAATGAGCCAGATTGGATCACATTAGTCATAACTTTTTTAATCTTTTCCGGTATTAGTTCCGTGGCTAGTTTGATAATTTCGGGTGGTAAAAGGTCAGGACCTGGTGCCTTTTTTAGCTTGATTCGCTCCCGCACTTTCCTGATTTCATCGTCGGTAACTTCTGGTACCGCTTGTACTGGGGCTACTATTCTTTCAAATTTTTGATGCTCAGGAAAGAGTACGCCAACTATGTCCTGTATTTTCTTCAAACTAATCTGGGTGGGAGGATTGTGTTTGAGTTTCTTAGTGACAATTTTGTATCCGAGTCCCCAAACGTCTTGGTCTACTTCTTCACATATACCTTCCCAGCGTTTATCTTTAGCTTTTGTTATTGACGTTTGTAGCATAAATCTAGCTTCTTTGTATTCCTGTCTATATAGATCGGCTTGCGAGTCCTGCTGGTTTTTCTTTTTTTTGGTGTTCGCTCTTGTGTATCTTCTTCTGCACTCGATGCACTTTCGTCTTGCTTCCGCTATTTCGCTGTTCCACCAGTATACCTCCTTCCTTCTTTTTGCTTTTTTCCGTGGCATTGACTCGTTACAGGCGTTTGTGGTCACAGTTATTAGGTCTTCCGGGGTTTCTATTTCTTGTCGGTTTAGGATTTCGGCGAATTTCTCGTTGTTAAGTTTATGAAGATTCCATGTTCTGTTCACAGGGCTGATTTCAGACGCTTTTTCTACTATTTCGACGCAGATGTTCCTAGTTAGTCTTAGTAAAGTCAGGGTTTAGGTGTAAAATGAACGTAGATACCTATAATAATTACGTGAATAGGTATCAGGCTACATAATTATTATGTACCCTGATATTCACGTCATGCCCTGCGAGAACTGTTGGTCCAGTTTCATCACTTACTCATCGAAATCGTCCTTTTTAGCTCCATAAGAATTGCCATCTGGTACTTCCCTTGGTTTCAATTTACTTAAATAAAATTTAACCAAGCAATCAAGCACACTCAATTTCCATTAAAACCTCTAGCTACCGCTCTATGCTTAGG
Organism: Erebia epiphron; assembly: GCA_963932025.1. NCBI lineage: Eukaryota > Metazoa > Arthropoda > Insecta > Lepidoptera > Nymphalidae > Erebia > Erebia epiphron. Next base: position 26,484,422 of record OZ009948.1, read on the forward strand.
ACTCTACCAAGTACCTGACTATTATTTCATCTATGACACTATCATATATACCAGAGTCCAGACCAGGCATAGAAAAAGTCTAGTGATGTCCATAGCCCTGTAACCCTGTTAGATTCGACAGTGGATATCGTCATGATCGGGACCAATTCAATTAATGGACCCAATTCGGCGCAATCGTTTATTTCCTGTTCTAAGCTATCATAGATCCTTTATGGTTCGCCGAGTTTTATGGCAGGGAGAAACGATAGTTTTTAGTAGGTACCTTAACAGGGCAGACACTATACTGCCATCTCCTTAGTTTCAGGTAGGACGATAATAAATAGGGTTAATTTAATAAAAATACTAATAACCTATTGAGGGTATTTTCTGTACATAATACCTATACAGAACTACTTTTGTTCTATAACCTTTAAAAGTTGCATTTTTCTTAAACACAAAATAAAATTATGCGACGCTCGGACGGCGGTAAAGTCATTGATCGAAAGTAGCATTCTACCACAGAGTACATTGTACACAGAGCTGAATAGTGTCTAGACTCTAGAATGTACATCAAAAACTTTAAAGTTTGTTTTAGGTGATACACTTTTTGGAAATTTGTGTCTAAGCAGATATGCAGAGAAAATTAATATTTTAAATTAAATCTGTAGTTTTAATTTAACCGCCAGCTGACTGAAGTCAAGCACTGCAGACCTGTATAAGATAATAAACTTGTTTTGGAAACAACGTAATAATGATAAATTTTCAATAGCAATAGAATCGTGGGAATATAATGCTAGGATATCAACTTTTTTAAATGTCACTTGGTAGGTACGAATGATAGGCACCAACGCAAAATGAATAATTTAGCATTCTGGCCTTTTCGGACGTCGCATCGGTAAGGTGAGAATGCTGTTCCACACGCCTGTGTTACGCGGATTTATGCGATGTAACAAATGCAACCTTTCAGCTTCGTTTCGGACACATTCAGCCATTATGTGCTGCACATCTTGCACTGTACTGCACTCCGAACATGGAACAATTAGGTGATGGGGCCTTTCCCATCAGCGCCGCGAAACTGTTTAGAGGAATTTGTGTCCGGATCGAAGCTTAACATGCTATCACCACCTCGGTTCTACTTATGATGGCATTAAGAAACAACGGTTGGCGCCACAAAATCGGTTGTATTTGTATTTTGTATGGTTTTTATAATATCAACATTATCATCTTCGGGAAATCTCACATACAACGATATGCTGTTAAGAATGATTGTCATATTAAATTATTTATTTACTACTAAATTACACCTATATTTTTTTTCTAAAAAATTATATAATTGGCTTTCGAAATAACACTCCATAGGAACGAAAGTGATAGGGCTCAACCTGTCTTATAGGAATTCTGTTCGTTTCATTGTTGGTTTTATTTAAAATCGACAACGTTGAACTGAATGTTGTTAATTTTAAATGCGTACGTACGGCCGAGTTTCCTTCGAGGAGCAAGAAGACCTTAGAGTAGACCTTTTACTCCTATACTATAAGTATCCTACTTCTTAAGAAAAGAATTATAAATGCGAAAATGTGTTTGTTTATTGGAACAGAGCTAAGGCTCGACGTCCGAGAATTCTTCATAATATTCTCAAAAGTATGTGGAGTCTGCCAATCTGCGCTAGGCCAGCGTGGTAGACTCTGACCAAACCCTTCTCATTCTGAGAGGAGACTTGTGCTCAGTAGTGGGGCTGACTGACTACGATTGCAAATTACAAGTTAGCCCAAAGAAGTGGAATAAAAAATAGTTTGATTTTTTTGATTTGTTTCAGGGCAGTACGCACAGCAGTAGCCCCCGTAATAGCGGAGGAGAGGTCACCTTAGCAATCCCACCTTCACGAGGCTATGGGGCCATCGGGGGCGTGGAGAAGGTCACATACACCTGGGCAGATGTCAACGCGTTTGCTACTGAAGACAGGTCCAGGAATAGAAGGTTCTGGCACTTCTGGAGGAGCTCCTCAGATCGCATGTTTCAACAGAGGAAGCAATTGCTCAAAAATAGTAAGTACTTACAGCAGTAGGTATATATATTAAGTTAGCTTGAATAGGCAAATAATGCTAACTTTGAAGCTAGCTAAAAAATATCTACTAGACTACTTGAATGTTTGGATGGATGGATGGATGGATGGATATTACTTAATCACGCCAGAACGGCTGAACGGATCTAGGTGAAATTTGGCACAATCTATCTGGTCTGGAATAGCACATAGGCTACTTTTTAGCCCGCAAAATTAAAGAGTTCCCGCGGGAACAAAAAAAGCCTCAATCCACGCGTACAAAGTCGCGGGCATCAGGTATAACTATAAAGATATAGCAAGAAGCGTAGCCACAGTGCATACCTAAGAAACCTTGAAATCGATTTCAGAAAATCATAAAGTTGGGCTAAAAATGTGAAAGGAATATTTTAAACCGTATGTTCGTGTGAGTTGTGTTACTTTATTAACATAATTTAAAAAGCTTATTTTGAATCCACATTATACAAAGGCGTAAAATGTCGCCAAGTCTGAAAAAAACAAAGATCATTTGATCATTAAAATAGCAAATATTTTTGATAGGAAGTAAGCCATATAATTTCATATTATAATGTTTCGATCCCAAGATCACATTTAGGTACATCTACACTTAAATGGACTTCTAACAAGGTGGTTTTAAATTTAACACACGGTATACAATTTTCTATACACAATAATATTTTAGTAATGTTAATCCATACTTAATATCCATACTAATATTATAAATGCGAAAGTGTGTCTGTCTATCTGTCCATCTGTCTGTCTGTCTGTCTATCTGTCTGCTACGCTTTCACGGCCCATCTATTCAACCGATTTTGATGAAATCTGGTACAGGGATAGATTGTATCCCGGGGAAGGACATAGGCTACTTTTTATCCCGGAAAATTCGAGAGTTCCCGCGGGAAACAAAAAAGTTTATCTGTTCAACCGATTTTGATGAAATTCGGTACAGGGATAGGTGGTGTCCCGGGGAAGGACATAGGCTACATTTTATCCCGGAAAATTCAAGAGTTCCCGCGGGAATCAAAAACCTTAATCTACGCGGACGAAGTCGCGGGCATCATCTAGTACTTAATACTTAATTACTTAATTTACTTAATACTTAATTACTTAATATAACTTAATTACTTAATTACTTAATTTTACTTAATAATATTATAAATGCGAAAGTGTGTCTGTCTGTCTGTCCGTCTGTCTGTCTGTCTGTCTGTCTGTCTGCTACGCTTTCACGGCCCAAGTACTCAACCGATTTTGATGAAATTTGGTACAGAGATAGGGTACATCCCGGGGAAGGACATAGGCTATTTAGGCTAGGACATTTTATCCCGGAAAATTGAAGAGTTCCCGCGGGAATAAAAAAAAACAATCCACGCGGACGAAGTCGCGGGCATCATCTAGTCCGTAATAAATTATAATATATCGGCTTCCATTGAGTTCACAATATAATTTATATACTGTAAGTAATATTTTTTTTACTTAATACATAATTATTGTATTTTGAGTTGCCTTCAAATTATTAGTCACTTCTATTTAAATAAAGGAGACTGATGAATGATAGAACTGCCGGGTATTTTAATTGTGTGATTCTACCGGTAAATGTTTCTCTCGGTGGACAAGCAAACATAAATAATATGTCCCCAGTGTTTTCTGCCCATCCATGTCAAGAGACTCTCACACTCTCGCACTCTAGATCGTTCTCGTTCGTGTACAAAATAATGTGCTGCACACGATTTTGGTGGAATCGTACCATGTTACAGAAGGGCACTTAAACCTTGCATACATTTGATTTTAGAAGTTGTATTATGTATAATCATTCCTTTTAGTAAATGGAGCAGCGTATCCGGGGGAACTCCTGGCCCTGATGGGATCATCTGGTGCTGGGAAGACCACCCTCCTTAACACGTTGACGTTCAGAACGCCTAGCGGAGTGATGTCCTGTGGTACCCGAGCGTTGAACGGTCAGCCTGCCACCCCTGAGATGATGGCTGCACTGTCGGCCTACGTCCAACAACAGGACCTGTTTATTGGTACCCTCACAGTACGGGAGCATTTAGTATTCCAGGTAAGATCCACCACGTGTTTTATTTTTAAGGTGACGTTCAAATGCTTAATCACTTATTTGATGGAAAAAGACGATTTTGTCTAAATTGAAAGCTTGCTTTCGATAGAGTTTAAAAAGTGACTAAGGGCCCCGGACGGGTTCCAAACTAGTGGGACACTTTTCCGACGGTAAAACACTTGAGTTTAACCGGTAGTTATAAAATGAAAATCACTCATGATAGTTTAAACTTTAAAATAGTTTAAAAAGTGTTTTATTTAAACGTAAATAATATCTAGGCTATTTGGCATATGGCTTTGCCGATTGGATGGCATCGAGCCATTGCCCAAGTTGCCTATCATATTTTGTAATCATCATGGCATCAGCGCCTCAGCTGATTGCTGGCCCACTAGATAATATCACCAGCCACACACCACTAGATAAAAAGAGATATTATAGAAATATAAAATACTTGGCATTCTGTTTTCCCTTTTATGACCTCAAAAGCCCAATGTAGGTAAACAAACATAATATACGTAATAGCTTAAAGCTATATTATTATGATTGCCTTAGATACTATCTTGATATTTTAATGCAATTCGATTGATATTAGACCAAAATTATGACCTTAACTTATTTCTTGACCTTAGTTTTTTTTTGAGTTATTGAATGTTTCCTGCTTACGAGCTTTTAAGATACTAAGATCGTTAAGTATTTGTTATAATAGATATTTTTTGAACTTGTAAATTAACATTCAGACTTATAGGTCCTAACTCCTAGGCTCCGTACATAATATTATGTGAGTCGGTCGAATATTGTATAAATATAGATCGAGTAGGTATATAATATTGGGATTTTGGGCTAAGTGCTTACCACCATATTTTACAAAACCATATTAAACAAAGGGTTTGTAAAATAAAACGCGTGCCTACGCGTTGCGTGAATGATTTGAATGATGACATCACAAAACTACTTAGGAAAATAATATCATAATAAGCTTACTTTTGGGACGTTATGATACAATTGTCGAAACAGCATAAAAAAAATACTGCTTTAAGTGGTGGTAGAAAGCCTCCTGAAATTGGAATGGAGTTGGGGGAGTAATATAAACCTGGTAATGCATTTAACCGTTTTGTTACAGGCCTTAGTGCGTATGGACCGACACATCCCCTATGCTCAGCGAATGCGACGAGTCCAGGAGGTCATTTCGGAAGTAAGTAATATTACCTACTTTTCAGGCTTTCGCCCTGGTTTAACGCCCTCGGCAACGCACTTGGGCAATATTGACATAACTATTTCCATTGCTTGCTTGCATTGATTGCTTGATTGCCAATGTTGGCCTATTGCCGTAAGTTTTCATCACCTGAAAGTAAATTGCTCCAATTTTCAAGTTACAGCTTTTCTATTGGGCGGCACCTCATAAACTATGCATATTTTTTTAGCTTGTTTACGTACTTTAAACATAATCATTTATCATGTGGTATCAGCTGTGGTATCTTAACTTTAAAAAGCTATGCTTTAAAGTTTTAATATTTACTGTACTGCCTAAATACAGTAAAGCACACTGATGTTTTACCACAGAATAGGTAATAGTACTTTTACTAGACATCAGCTGCGCACCACGAGCTCATATTTTATTGTCCTTGCCACTTCTATTACCAATTTCGAATTCCGTGGAAATAGGATTAAAGGACTGTAACCGGAGCGGCAAGACGGTCTAATCCGATTGTGTGGTATACTAGTCGCAAATAGAGCAGACTAGCCGCAATGAAATAGAGCGTGCTAGCTGGACGCGTTTTATTTACCTGTGTCTAGCTAGACAGGTAGGTAGGTATATTTATGTCTGCGTAACTGACCCTGAACTAGACGACGCCGCGCTCCTAACACAAGGAACAGTAATGAAGATCGCTTCATACAAGATACAAGGGATGAGTCGAGACTGTTAAGGTGTATCCAAACATAAAGCGGCAATCGTGCGCGGCTGCTGAGCTGTTTTTGGACGTCTGCCGCATACGTTAATTATATTCGTGGGAATTTTTTATATAGCGCGCAAACGAGCAGGCGGGTGAAACCGCCGCCCATGATCATTTGTAGCACCAGAGGAACCGCCAATGCGTTGCCGGCTTTTGAGAAATTTGTTTATGCTCCTTTTAAAGAGCCCCATATTATAATCATGTGCAGTTATGAACATTGCAGTACCGGAAAGAGCGGCCAGAGAAGGCAGGAGTTTTTAGTCCGTAGGTCACCGGGAGCATCCCGGTGAAGTCGGGCATGTCAGCAACTCAGCAGTGACATCCATGAGGATTTCCTCCTGCCTCGAAAAAAAAATAATCATGAGGAAACATAGAAGATGGAAGCTGATGACTGAGCTGACGGATGGTTCTATAGTAGTACGTGGCGGAAATGGTGTGGATTGTGTCCTGCACACGTGTTACTGTCTGCCGCTCTATGTTTGGACACACCTTTAGAAAAACTATTATGATTTGGAAATGTTGCAACAATTAGAAAACATGTTTTTGTTTTTCGATAGGTAGCAAAATATTATTTTCGTTGCTGAGCAAAAAATATAAAAGCGCACCGATTACGCGCTTCTACGAGATATTACTGCGATTTGTTTACATTTTAATTCAACTAAGAAAAAATATTGTTTAGTACTAGTCTTTATGATACTGTTAAATTAAACAAATAACTTCTATTGACGCACAAGAAGTATACAATGCTGTAGGTACAAGTATACAGTTTGAACTAAATAATTTTAAGTTTATGTAGATCTCAGACGTGGCTTTAAATCCGGTTTTCTTTTTACAGTAAATATTTTTATCGTAGTGCTAAGTAAAACAATTGATTTCTAGCTGGCCCTATCAAAATGCCAAAACACAGTGATCGGGATCCCGGGTCGTTTGAAGGGCATATCAGGAGGGGAGATGAAGAGGCTATCCTTCGCCAGCGAGGTCCTCACAGACCCTCCGCTCATGTTCTGCGACGAACCTACCTCTGGCTTGGATTCGTTTATGGCACAGAATGTCATCCAGGTGAGTGCCTTAAAAAATTATGTTTCTTCCATCCAGGTGGATGTGTTTCTTCGTGTCTCGGAGAGTACGCAAACCGTCCTGTGCCTGGTCTCTCTCCGGTCATATCGGATTTTCCGTCGTAGGATAGGGCATATGACGAATGACCCTGTGAAGTTTGGCCACCGCGCCGCTTTCTAAATGCCTTTTACTGTACGAATAGATAATAGCTCCAGTTATAGATAGGTTAGGTTAGGTGAAGATTTTATGGAATTTTAATAATTGCTCACTTTTTTTTATTCCCCTACACGTTAGCCCTGGTAGCGGGCTATCCTGTTCGGGGTATGGCAGTTCATAAAATCATCCAATTTACATTTGAGATCCTGTGTAACATTAAGAATGTACGATTTCTTTGAATTTTATTACCGCCACTACCACTACAAGCCCTTTACTGCAATGTTAGTGGGCTAACCTGTTGGGGTAATGGCAACAAACCAAATTAAAGAGGATGGTCATAATTCCGTCCAGCAATTTATTTAACTTTAGACATAACACACGTTTTAAGTTTTAACGTAATTTAAGGTACCTACTTATTTTAAATTCTATTTAATTTAATTTCTACCAGGTGCTAAGTGGATTAGCTAAAAAGGGCAAGACAGTGGTATGCACGATACATCAGCCCTCGTCCGAACTTTACGCCATGTTCGACAAACTACTCATCATGGCCGACGGCCGAGTCGCCTTCCTAGGCTCCCCAGACCAGGCTACGGAATTCTTTAAAGAGTAAGTTTAGTAACATTTAAATTTAAAAGTCCAACAAACAAAGAAAAAAAAACATATAAATTGTAATTGACATATTGTACAATATGGTTTAAATTGTAATAATTTTATACAATTTTATCAATTGTAAATAGTAACAGATATTCTATATGGATTACTTCTTAGCTCTATTGTAGGGAATATTATGCATAATATAATATGATTCTTTAGTCAGTCTTCAGTCCTTATGGCTTCCTTTCAAACTTTTGGTCTTGTTTTAATCTATTGTTGTACCACCTGTGACGTTACCCTGGTCACGGCTGAAAACCAGCGTCTTGTTTTGTATGCATTTATGGGCATCTAAGACGCAGGATACAACGCTGAGCTGTACACCCTGTCTGGGTGGTGTCTCAGGCGAAAGTATTTGTATCAATTTTTGTTTCTTTCTTTCTAACATTAGTAAGCCACTATCAACACAACCAGCAAATTGATAGGGCTTGATTAAATTTGTACATTCTAGAGCCAAATTTTTCGATAGCAGTAGTAAAAGCCAATTCTTCCTTAGGCTTGGGGCAGCATGTCCTGCAAATTACAACCCAGCAGACCACTATATTCAACTCTTGGCCGGCATACCAGGTCGGGAAGAAACGACTCGACACACAATCGATACCGTCTGCACTGCTTTCGCCAAATCTGAATTAGGATGCAAAATTGCTGCTGAAGCTGAAAATGCCCTTTATCATGAGGTGAGTTGTATTTATTTCTATTGAAAACAACAAATATGTCTATTTTCTGGAAGTTATAGGTACAGTTAGAACATAGATTGTCATATTGTACCTACCACTGAGTAGGGTAATATTCGATTATCTATGTTTTGTAAGCATGTTTTAGCCCACCAATCGTTCACCCCAAATCAAATAAAATCAAATCAAATGTTTTTTTATTCAAATAAACTTTTACAAGTACTTTTGAATCGTCAAGTGAATCTACCACCAAGAATCTGCCCAAGGAGGGTAAACTACCCTTACCCTTACTTACTTGAGGGTAGGGTAGGAGGGAGGGAGGGTAAGGAGGGTAAGGGAGGGTAGGGTAGGGAGGGTAAGGAGGGTAATAGCTGATGGTTCATAAAAGAAAATTTTCTTTTTTTCTTCATTTTGAAGGTTTTTAAATTTATCATTTGATTTCAGCGTAAAATTTCATCCGGTTGGGCGGACTCTGCCTGGTCCAACGCAGTCGCGATGCGATCTCGTCGCTCCCCATACAAAGCCTCCTGGTGTGCACAGTTCCGAGCTGTACTGTGGAGATCATGGCTATCTGTTACAAAAGAACCCATGCTTATAAAAGTCCGCTTCTTGCAAACTATTGTAAGTTTATTTTGTATATATCTTCTTTTATTGCCTTTATAGTTTCTTCTTATAATCGTTCTTCTTTTATTCGTTCAAGGCTTGAAAATTTTTCTTGTGGCCTTTTTTTCGTTTAAGGATTGTTTTTTCCTGTTTTCTTATTGGTTTAACGTTCTATATGGATGCCTAATATTAAATTGTTAACTATTTCGTTAGCTATGTTCAGTTACGTTGTTTTTTCCTTTGCAATGTAGTGTAGTGTAGTGATACACTATAGATGTTTCACTTTTTTATTAAAATAATTTACGTGATTTACATTATTACTTATTTCAGATGGTATCACTCCTTATCGGTGTGATTTACTTTGGGCAAAATTTGGATCAAGACGGCGTGATGAACATCAACGGAGCTATATTCATGTTCCTCACTAATATGACGTTCCAAAACATCTTTGCTGTTATCAATGTAAGTTTTAAGATTAAATGTTAAGTATCTACTCGTATGTCTTTCAGATGATAATGTAGAGATTCCAAACTAGCTAGCATATGAAACAAGTTAGGAAAAGTTGTTTTGCCTGGTAACTGGTCGTGGCTGAAGTTAACCACAAGACTTAAATCTTGTCAAATAAATAATTTAGGAAACTGATTTTCAGAAATAGTTTGTTTCAGGTATGTTGTTTATGACGGTCAGTCATGGAATCGCCATAAGTATACTTAATGGCAGTATGTTTATTGTTTATTTACCAGGTATTTTGCTCAGAGCTGCCAATATTCATTCGCGAGCACCATTCAGGGATGTACCGTGCGGACGTGTACTTCCTCTCGAAGACGCTCGCCGAGGCGCCTGTGTTCGCGACCATACCACTCGTCTTCACCACCATCGCTTACTTCATGATTGGACTCAACCCATCTCCCGAGAGATTCTTCATTGCTTCGGGCTTGGCAGCTCTTATTACCAACGTTGCTACTTCGTTTGGTAAGTTTATTTTACTTTTTATTAAGTTATCTACTTCTTCTGCTTTTTTTTAATCTTTTTATTTTATAACTAGCTGATGCCCGCGACTTTATTTTGACGGTTAAAATTTTTTGATTCCCGCGGAAACTCCTTAATTTTTCGGAATAAAAAGTAGCTCTATGTCACTCGTCTTCATTATACCCATGACAAAAATTACGTCGATCCGTTGTTTTGTTACGGCGTGATTGAAGGAAAAACCAATAAACCAACAAACAAACACACTTTCGCATCATACTAATATTATAAATGCGAAAGTGTGTTTGTTTGTTGGTTTGTCCTTCAATCACGCCGCAACGGAGCAACGGATTGACGTGATTTTTGGCATGGCTATAGTTGAGGACCTGGAGAGTGACATAGGCTACTTTTTATCACGGAAAATTAAGGAGTTCCCGCGGGAATAACAAAAAACTTAAACCACGCGGACGAAGTCGCGGGCATCAGCTAGTTTATAATATTAGTATGATTTGCACAAACAAATACCTACAAAAATTATGTTTCTCGCAAAACTACACACATAGTTTGTTGGTCTTGGTCTTCTTCAATATTATCGTATTTTTACACATCAGCTATTTTGATACCAATCAGTATCAAATATCTCCAAAGAGAGTCTTCATTGCTTAGGGCTTAGCTGCGCTTTATTCTTAACGTGGCTACTTCATTTTGTGAGTTTATGATATTTTTATCTGGAATTCTTTCCTTGGTGGAAATCAACCATGATGACCCAAAGAAAGTTAAAAAAAATAATCGCATCAAATATCTTTGAGATGCATGCTTAGACGATAATAATAGGTGAGATCCAATCATTTTTTAAAGGCTCCTATATTAAAGGTTCTCAATTAATGGGTTGTCTGGAGGAGATCACTTTTAGTGATAAGACCTCCCTTGCGCACTTTGTTTTGTTTTGTTTTCTTTCTATGTATTTTTATGTCTTGTGTAGCAATAAAGAATTTATCTATCTATCTATATTTTATGAACATTGAATGTACATTGTAACAGGTAATAATAATGTCTAAGGATTTATGTTTTATGTCTCTATCATTCATAAATCCTAAATTTATGGACCTTAATACTTAGGTACTCTGTGATAATCTCCAAGTTATTGATCGTTCAGCTGGCCTTTGAACACTCCGATAGTTAATAAGCCTTCGTAATGATTCACAAGTCCATAACAGAGTACGGTTTGCTCGTGTTAATGGTTTATTAATATTATCACTTCAAGAACCCACGAAGAACCAGTTTTTTAATTATGTTGAAATACTTGAATGAGAATATTAGTCGTGAAAGGCCTATTCGATAATCAAAATATTAAAGTCTACATAGTTATTATAATTTATGACACAACGTGTAAATGATACGTGAATTGATAATTAATTATAAAAAAATCTTTTTAAACAACCGACTTCAAACTCCCGCGGCAACTTTACAACAACAAGCACACGCTATACAAAGTACTTATTTTATTGTTGATATTTTAAAAACCGCTCGACCGATTTCGATAAAATTTATATGGGACCACTTGGAAAGTATGCCCTTTCAAATAAAAAAATAATCATCCAAATCGGTCCACCCAGTCAAAAGTTCTGAGGTAACAAACATAAAAAAACAAAAAAAAAAAAAAACAGTCAAATTGAGAACCTCCTCCTTTTTTTGAAGTCGAAAAGGAAAAGAAGATGAGTGATTAAAAAACTAAACCCAATTCAGACGGATGAATCATAAAAGTCAATTCCACAGAATTACTTAGGTATAAGAGTTTAGTATTGTTTGTCTTCCCCATTTTTGTAGTAGGTTGAAATCAGCCACCGAACAATACAAAACAAATTACCACCAAAATTTACCAGCGAATACCATTTTGGTATTCGCGACTTCGTTTTATAGTTCGTGACTATAAAATCTATTTTTTTTAAACTTCCATAACGACTTACCATTTAACAAGAAATAAATTTATACAATCACATAAAGATCTAAACAGGCATTTTGAATATTTCGAAGGCGAAGGGCTCTGCCGTAATTTATTACGAAATTCTGACTAAATAAGGTCAATGTCATTGAGTTAAAGACAGTAGAGAGATCCATCGTGTAGAATGTAGATATCATGCATAAGCTGTGTAAAGCGCACCTTTTCTCTATTTGACTGTAATATCAAAGTCGATTCGATCTAGAAAGTCTAGATTCCTAGTCTAGACCTTTTGGACCTCTAGACCCCTAAAAATGGTTTCAGATATTCCAAGGGGATTTCATTATCAAGGCTTTATTTACGTGAACCTGGACGATCTATCAATAGAATAAATTGACTTTGGCCAAACTAAAGACGAACGATTAGGCTAGCCTCGTTTCCTCTCTCCTAAATTGCATTAAACAGACTCGTCAACAACCCATTTCTTGAAATAAACGTACTAGGTATAATATTTCTCTCTTTTAACTCTACCATCATAATACCTACCATCTAATATCAATATAGCGATATTATGAACTGCATAAGAGTATAACAAGCACGTCCAGAGCTTAAACGCTTTTTTCTCCGGTTCGAGGCCGCCGTTTCGCATAACATATCCGCCTCTAGTTTAAAGCACCTCTAATCAAAGTTGTACACACGCGTGGTATCAAATGTTGGGGACCGCAGTTTGCGGCAAAACAGTATAGTTTGTGGGTTATTCAGATATGTCGGTTACGATGGAATGTCGGATGAAAATGAGCCTTGTAAACTAATACATACTTAGGTTATAGGTATAGGTACTAATGATTGATGTGTGTTGCGGATTTAGATCTGGGTCAATTGGTAACTCTAACTGTATCACTTGCAACTTTCATTAGGGCAAGTACACACGAGAAACTTATTTTCTACGCAATGTTTAGCTATGTAGCTCACTTTAAACCTATGAATGAATAAAAATTCTTTCCAAAAAATTACGCGCCGAATTGAGAACCTCCTCCTTTTTTGGAAGTCGGTTAAAAACCGACAATTTTGATTTCTGCACACTATGTTGAAGTCGGGAGAGCCTGATGCGTCATTTTTGCTTATCCTTATTAGGTATACCCGCCCGACTTCAAGAACAACACGAAATCAAAATTATTTTTTACTTTGCAGTCGCTTTGGAAGTCGGTTTTTTAAAAAGAATTTTTATTTTTAACTTTTTAGTGTTCAGGGTTGAGGATTTGGAGTCAGAATTTTTATAAAAAAAATCACCTCGAGAGCTTCACGCTTCACGCTTCACTACCTCCACCGCGAAAATTCAGCTCTAACGACTGAATTTTTTTTCTAATCGGTTCAGAAACCACTGAGATATGCACCGACATACATTACCAAAAAAAAAAAAACGCGCCGAATTGAGAACCTCTTCCTTTTTTGGAAGTCGGTTAAAAATTGTAAGTCGTAACTCGTAACTTGCGCGTACAACCTTCGGGATGATCTTTGCATTCGTGTAAGTCAGTGTAAAATGCAGTAAAAAGAGTACAAACCGAGATAAAAAGTTCTGCGATGTCAGTGCGCACACTACACGTACTCACACAATTGACCCAAAGCTCGGCTTACAACTCGCGGACTACTATAAAGCACCATTAGGTAATTGATAGCTAAATAAAACAATAAGAATATCACTACTACACACTATACAACCTATTAACGTCCCACTGCTGGGCACAGGCCTCCACTCTCATAGGAGAGCGGGAATTAGAGCTTAGACCCACCACGCTGCTCCAATGCGGGTTGGCGGGCTTTAACGATTATTATCATGTTAGTGATAATAACCGGGACCGACGGCTTAACGTGCTCTCCGAGGCACGGGGGTGAAACACCGCCAACTTCCAACTCCGGGCTTGCACTGAGAATTTCTTAATTGAAAAACCCAATACCTAACTTTTATGCCCGACCGGGAATCGAACCCAGGACCTCGTGATCCGCAGTCGACTAAGCTAACCACTAGACCAACGAGGCAGTCATAGTCATAATAATAAGAATATGCTAGAGGCGAATCTGTTTCAAAGCTAATATTACTCGTGTGCGCACTCCCTTAACCTTAAACGAAGCCAGTATTTTACTGTCCCAGCTTGGCAATTAACATAAGGAAATATAATAATACATTTAACACAAGTATGCACAGTTAATGCATATTATTATATCTACACAGATATTTATTATTTCCAACTGTGGCGCAATCTTATGCAAGTCGCTGCAATTTAATGTCAATGGCAATAAGATGCAATATACCTAGTTACTCGTTAAGCCATTCATTTTCCTGCAGTCATCAGTGTCATTATTAACGTGGAGTTATTTCGAGTACCTACGCATGCCGTTATAAATTAAATAGGTAAATATTTATTGGATAGCAGCAGGCGTTACTTCGCGGAAGACAATGAAGGAACTACTAATTTAAGTCGCTATAATCCGCGACAATTGGTAAATCTATATGGTATATAGTGTGTATCCCGCACCTATAGCCCGCGATATTCACCACACCACAGGGATTCTCCAAACTACCCTCAACGTACGTTTCACTTTGATACCGGAGCATCTTCAGGAGATGTTGACTTGACAATGCGCGATTGTTTATCGCGGATTGTCGCGGATTATAGTGAATTAAATTTCTAGTTCCTTCATTTTAAATAATTAATTTACCGTTTAATTGTTTTTTTTAATCATCGTATGACTCTGGGACTGTGAAAAATAAATGCACCGAAATGGAAAGTTAATCCATCTTTCCATTAAACTTTCTATACCGTCCTAGTTATGTTTGGTTTTTAAGACGTGTGGTGCTTTAACCTTGAGTAGGTATGATCATCTTAATATATATAAATCTCGTGTCACAATGTTTGTCCTCAATGGACTCCTAAACCACTTAACCGATTATAATAAAATTCGCACACCATGTGCAGTTCGATCCAACTTGAGAGATAGGATAGTTTAAATCTTAAAAAAACATCAATTCACGCGGACGAAGTCGCGGGCATCATCTAGTATTATATAATTTTTTATTAGTATGCAGTTATACACCTCTTACTCTTACTATTTAAATTATAATATAAACTTTAATTTCTACTTGTATTATTTTCGTAGCTTCAAAATTTATAATATGTACTTACATACTAATTGTAATTGTACCTAGTTGTAATTAGAATTACTTAAGTACGTAGGAAGCACTAAAATCGAATTAACAGACTTTAAAAATGCGTGTTAAATTGTTTGTTAAATCAAGTTTGTGGTTTCAATGAACATAATAATAATAATATATACTTAGTCCTTATTTAGTATAATTTATGAGCTAACCTTTGTTCGATAATCGTTGATTGATAAAATTTTACCGTTTCTCCGAACTGTAGTGAAAGAGATGAGTAACAACAACAACCATTCACTAAAATTAAAGAATGGTTGTCTTTTAAATTATTACTATCAATATAATATTTTGGTTCTCAATTTCAATGTTTGAAACGGTCCCACTTACCCAATTAAGATTTTGAAGTAAAACTTTAATGACTTCCTCGGATTTTGATAATGTTAATCGCCTTCTTGTTTAATAACGACTCGACAAACCGCAGTCATTTATATACTACACAATGTGATGCAATATTGCGCCGATTAGTTTTAAAAATAAAAGTTTTTTCTTAATATCATACCTGTTGGAATTTCGTGTTGATCGCACATTACGAACGATCCGCAATTGCCAGCTATAGCCGCAGTCCGCACACCTAGCAATTCAGTCTTGTCAGTTGTCGCACGCGCATAGGTTTTACTTAGAAGATCAACAACGGCTTAGTTCGTGTAGTGACTTTCTTCGAGACTAGCTCTACATCTACTACTACTACATATAATGTAAAATTAGAAGGTCTGTTTAGTAATAGCAAAGTAATGGTTTGATCTATGAAGTCATCTATGAATCTTCAGT
This sequence comes from Erebia epiphron, assembly GCA_963932025.1. Lineage (NCBI taxonomy): Eukaryota > Metazoa > Arthropoda > Insecta > Lepidoptera > Nymphalidae > Erebia > Erebia epiphron. The sequence continues at coordinate 26,500,495 of OZ009948.1, forward strand.
AGGCTGCTGATCTATGAAGATTTTATTAAGTACTTGAAATAAGTAATAAAATCTTCATAGATTTATACCTCTGTTACTATGAAACAGAAACTTAATCTGTTTCTAAAATCTAGATCTCTACTAATTCTGTTCCGTTTCCTTGGTTGATTCGTAGTCCCTAGTTTTGTAATTTACCTTCATTCTGGACATATCTAGTCAAAATCTTAATTGACTGTCTGTTTGTCTTCCAGGCTACCTGATATCATGTGCAAGCAGCAGCGTGAGCATGGCCGCGTCGGTTGGACCGCCGATCATCATTCCCTTCATGCTGTTCGGAGGATTCTTCCTCAACTCGGGGTAAGACTGATGACTTAAATTAATTAAGATTTTCCTACCGGAGAGTCTAGGTCCGGATTCTCATTTCAACAATCCTAATTTCAAAATTACCTTGAGGCACAAGTTCAAGAGTGATTTCAGCATTGTTAGTTTATGAATTCAATCAGTTCCAGGGTTCTGTTTTCTGGTCATCCATAAATAAATTACGAACACGTACATTAAATACGTACTCAGATATAATAACGTCAAAGCTTTTTATCGTTCTAGATCGGTCCCACCGTACCTGGGCTGGATATCGTACCTGTCGTGGTTCCGGTACGGCAACGAAGCCTTGCTGATCAACCAGTGGTCCGGCGTGGAGAGCATCGCTTGTACCAGGGAGAACTTTACCTGCCCGGCCAATGGGGACGTGGTGTTGACCACGCTTAGCTTTTCTGAGGTAGGTTAACGGTGGTTATAGTTAACTATTTATTTATTTATTTAATGGCTCCCAGTAGGGTGTTTCCCAGTGGTCAGATTACATATACAGATTCAGTCGAAATCAACCTAAGTAGTGCAGTTACAGTTAGACTAACCAGAACAAAATATATTCCCGTTGGTCAGATTAAACTAACTCTTCCACTAATCTGACTACTGGGAAACACTGTCCCAGTACTCGCTTGAAATCCATCCATCTAGCGTAAGGTCCTCAACGCTCTTCCTTATGCAAGGTTGATCTTCTTTAAAACACCAATGCTCATCGGTACCTTGATCTATATTCGCCATGGTTCACGCTCCATTATACGTTTTTGTTTTTTTAGAAAGCAAGAAACTATATTTATTCAATAATGTTGTCACAGATTCTTAGTACTAGCCCGGAGTTAGGAAGTTGGTGGTGTTGCACCTTCGTGCCTCGGAGAGCACGTTAAGACGTCGATCCCGGTTATTGTCACTGGCATGGTAATAGTCGGTAAAGACCGCCAACCCGCATTGGAGCAGCGTGACGTCCTGATTTGATCGCGTGAAGATAGCATGAATTTCTCAATCACGTCTTCAGTTAAGCTTTCTCAAGAAGGTGTAGATATCCATATTTCTAATGTATCTTATTTACATTTTACAGAAAGACTTCACGATGGATGTGGTCAACATGATCCTGTTGTTCATCGGGTTCCGTCTGCTCGCCTACTTCGCTCTGCTGTGGCGCACGCGCCGCGGAAAGTAGCTGCTTCACTACTACTAGTATACGCAACACCTACCAAACAGTGGCGTGCACTCCAACCATATAGGCCCAACAACTTATCTGGCCTCATGGCCAAAATTGGAACTAATTTTTATGCCTGTTTAGTTTTATACTAGCGACGCTGTCACCAGGTCAGATAAGCTTGTGGGACTTTACTATATCGTCACGTCAACAGATAGAGGGTCACTGCCGAACCAAGGGGTTGCTGCAGTACACGATTTTCGCCCACTTATGTCCATTGGCTCTCAGCGACTCGCTGGAGATTATAAATACTCAAGGTTTTATATACCTTTCGTCAAGATCACCATTCAACCACCGTGAGACCTCTAATAGGAATGATGCCTAGGACAAAAATAAAATATTTCTTACGCATTAATAAATAGATACGAGTAGGTCTTCCAAAAGACCTCAAATTCACATCCTCGGTTAGTTTTAAGTTTGATAACAATTTCAAACTATAGATTAAAGAAAAAAAGTGGATTGAAATTTGATGACATCACAACTATGTACATATATATATATATATATATATATATATATATATATATATATATATATATATATATAGTAAAAATACGCTCTTCTCTGGAAGTTATCCAGAGAAGAGCGTATTTTTATACATACCTTTAATTCTGATGACAATACAATTAAATATATACAGTATCATTGTAAATCCAAGATGGCCGCCGCCATAAAATGGCGGATTATATATTTTTTCAACCCCCTGAATATGGGTATCAAATATTAGGGCTAGGCTAGTACAATACAGTATACTATGAAAAAAATTCCAAATCCAATATGGCCGCCAACCAAATAGCCCAATAGCCCATTAGTCATTACAGTAGACAGAGAAAGCCCATTACATATTTTTTCATCATGGGTATCAAATGAAAGGGCTTGACTAGTACAACACTGAAATCTAGGCATCTAATCAAAACAAAGAACTTTTTCAACTTAAAATCGTAAAATAAACTAAATAGAATGAGAAATAAAAACTGAAAACCGGAAAATTAAATACTTAAGTACAAAAAGTATCTATTTTATACTTTATGTACTCGTGGATGCTGTAGTAAAAACAAAAAAGAATTAGATAGGTCCTAGGTACCAGTCATCACGCCACTCTCCCCATCAATCTAGAGCCCTTGATCAGACTCAAAAATAAAATCGTAGGGCGCGTGATATTTCTATCAACAGTCAACCGCTCATAATCTTACTATATATACTATACTATAATATTATAAATGCGAAAGTTGGGATGGATGTATGGATGTATGGATGTTTGTTGCTCAATCACGCCCCAACGGCTGAACGGATCTAGATGAAATTTGGTACAGAGATAAATTATAGTCTGGAATAGCACATAGGCTATCTTTTTATCTCGGAAAATGAAAGAGTGGGAGCCAAAAAACCTCAATCCACGCGTAAGAAGTCGCGGGCATCAGCTAGTATCATTATAAATGCTAATTAGTATTTACATATTTAATCAGATTACGCTTCGACTTAAAATTAAGGAGTTCCCGCGGGAATAAAAAAAAAAGTCGCGGGCTGTTGCTCAATTTACGGAATAAATTAAACTCTCATTGGTATACTGTTCTATTGTGTCTTGTATTGTGGACTGCATTCTATTTTGTTAAAAATATGAATATAATGTATGATGAACCTCCTGTATACGTAACTATGATTGTAAGAAAATAAAGTTGTTTATAAATAAAGTTGCAGAAAATCTATTTATGTGTTTATTTTCTTTTAATGAAAATCTAATTAACAGAAACTTCATTCACACTAGATTTTGTACAGCGAAGACGTTGGCGTAGGCCGTAATCGAACATAGCACGCCGCGACCAAGTATCGAACTCGCAAGTCGCGACCACCCAAACAGGAAATTGAATGACTAAACCAGTAGGCTACCCTGTTTCTACTAGGCTATCATCGATGCATCGTCAACCGACGTCCGATAAACCGATAGACGTCCACAGCTGGACATAGGTCTCTTGCCTACTACTGTGTCTACTTAGACATGCCGCGTTCTTACACTGCCTGGATCCAGCGGCTCCCCGCGACTGGTTTGATAGACATATCGTCAGTCCACCGTCAGTAGGTCTGCCAACGCCATGGCTTCTATCGGTTTGTCTCGTCTATCGGTTTTGGAACTACAATATACCCATAACCCATTACCACTTTCGCAACACGTCGAGCTTTGTCGGTTTGTTTGGATCTGCCACGGACCGGATCTCCTAATTACTGATTTGATTGTGTAAAGAAACTTCAAGTTCTCTATCGCCTCCTGAGGGATTCCATAAGCCTTGAGGCTCGTATTAAGTGAGCATGACCACATCATCGATCATTAGCGGTACCTAATCTTTGGAATTTGAAGATACTCTTAGGTTGTCCATTTAAAGACTGGAGCTAAAGACACACGCAAATTCAATAATCTATAGATTATTAAACTTATGTACCTGAGCAAATTCACATTTGAAAAACGAGGGAATGCAAATGTTCAAGATATCTTTGTCTTGAAATACTTCATTTAGGTATATTTTAAAATCTAAAAGGCATGATGCATGACGACATGCATGTATAATTCTTTATTTCCGATTGATATACCTAATACCTAATATAATGAATTCTCTGACCTCATGATTCTCAACCTTGATGTTGTCATTATGATGCAAATCAACTTTTCTATAGCTGATTTGGAAAATATCACCAAGGAAAAGAGGATGTTTTATAGGATATACCTACCCTGGAACAGTGATAACTTACTTCACATTAGCACAGAACACCAATTATATACTCCTAGCGCAAGAGCTGAAGTTCTAGACTCTTCTCAGCGCATTTGGAACTCACGAAGCTACAGTTTTAAGATACTGTAATTAATTATCACCATCACGTCTTATACTTTACATTATTGATATTCTAATCTAAAAGTGTACCTACAGTGTACCAAATCTATGTATATTTGACCGAGCGAAGCGAAGGTCTCTGAGTCTACTTGAGTGAATTTGCACTTGTCCGGCCGTCCGTCCGTCCGTCTGTCAGAGCCTTATAACTTCTGAATTACTGAACGTAGTTACTTCAAATTTAAAAATATAATATGTAAACCGATGGCCTCCAGCCGAATATGGCAAAAGTTATAAAAATCTTTATTTCAGATGGACTCTCATAGAAGCGAATGCGAAATAAAATATTTTTTATAGCGTTACATAGGGTTGCCGTATATTATTTTAAAGATAATTAGGAATAGAGTCCAAAAATATTTTTTTCATCCCACCATCTCGGAAAGAGTATTTTTACGCTTCAATATCTGAATGCAAAAGCCGTTATTATCCTCTTGAGGATAAAGTAAATTGAATTTAGAACATCGTGTGCACGTTAGTAAATATCACTCGTCTATGAAGTTTGTGAATTCAAAACATCATTAAAACCTATTTACTTCTACCTCTATGGTGCCGAATTTCCATACAACCGTTTTTAATTTGTTAAAACCTCACACTCGTAACCTTCTTGGTGTACTTTTTTAATTTGCTTTGTGCGCACCATTTTCTTTTGCGTCATATTGTTTAAAATTAAACCCTTCGATTAAAAACAAGAAGATTGAAAATAAGTGAAAAACCTAAAATGAGTGATTCTAGTGACGAAGAAGTTAATTTGACGCCAACAGAATTGACTGAAATGAGCTTTCTCCCTCAACAATCACGCGAGAAGTATTTCATTTCCTCGCTGAGGTGGGATGAAAAATTACGTGTTGCACTCGAGTGAAAAGATTTTTCACCTCGTGCTCTTTTGATTCCCTCGCTGACGCTCAGGATTTAGAATCCTTCGCTTGCTCGGTCATAAAATTGAGCACGCGGTTAAAAAACAACTTTTCACTCTTGTTCAAATAACTTGTAGGGACACATGCATTGTGTAACATGACTCCTGACGCCTAGTCAGCAGTCGGACATCGCGTATGCAGTCTGTAACTAGTATCTAAGTTGTTCAGTCTCACAGAGTGTCTCTCGGTATCTTGTACTATATACACGCGGAATAAATATCAGTGAACTATCTGGGAATTATTAATTACACAACCCTTAATTAGGAGATACTAGTAGCACCTTCTGGTACCCACATCCCCATCTCCTAAAGTGGTGACCCCGCGACGGTCCTAAAGTGACCCGCGTTAGTCGTGTGTGAAATAGTGCAAGGATGTACGGACTACAGCAGCCCCCGGCCCAGCCCAGCCCAGCGGAGAATAAAAATTCAGCGACGGCTGCGGAATTACGGAGTTCAGCTGCGGAAAGGCAAGACGGTTTGGCAGCCGTGACGGTGTCGTCACGGATACCAGAATTTTGGTTGGACAAACCGAAGCTAACGGACCTAGCGGCACAAGTAGCGAAGTTAACCCTCGAAGTGCAGGCTATACAACGAGGCCGCACAGAACGTCGCGATACGCGTTATCACCGCAGGACTTCGGCGACGAGATTTCGCGATAGGACGCCACGCGGCAGGTCACAAGGAAGATCACGCAAGAGTCCAGAATGGCTTTGTTTTTACCATTATAAGTACGGGACCAAGGCCAGTAAATGTGTAGATCCATGCAATTGGGGAAAGAAAACGCAGGAAAACTAGACGCGGTGCAGTCAGCGGCGGAAAACTGCATCACGCCGGCAAATCACCGCCTGTGCGTAACCGACTCGAAAAGTGGTTACCAGTTTTTGGTGGACACCGGAGCCAACGTATCGGTGGTGCCAGTGAGTGTGGTTAGTTCTAAGTATAGATCATCCGTAAGTGATTATAAACTATATGCGGCAAATGGGACCGAGATAAGGACATATGGATTGGTCACCCTAATATTAGATTTTAAGTTAAGACGACCCTATAGATGGACATTTATTATAGCGGACGTCAAACAGCCGATATTGGGTGCAGACTTTTTAAAATACCACGGACTTATTGTAGATTTAAGTGCGCGAAAATTGATAGACCAGGTGACCAATTTGAACGTTATTACGTCAATAAGTTTTAATAGTGATATTTTTACTGTTAAGTCTGTTAACGTTAGTGACCCTTGGCATGAACTCTTACACGAATTTCCAGAGATTACTAAACCTGTGTCGTATAAGGAATTGCCGAAGCATTCCGTATTCCATCATATAGAGACTTCGGGACCCCCGGTATTCGCCAAGGCAAGGCCCTTACCTCCGGATAGATATGCGAAGGTAAAGGAAGAGTTTAGGGTAATGACCGAACTTGGTATTTGCAGACCTTCAAAGAGCGCTTGGTCTAGTCCACTTCATGTTGTGCCGAAAAAGAATGGCGATCTCAGACCGTGTGGGGACGATAGGCGTCTCAATGCAATAACCAAGCCTGACCGCTATCCTATACCGCCTTTAAAAGATTTTACGTATTTACTCGCGAATAAAAATATATTTTCGAGGTTAGATTTAAATAGAGCTTATCATTTTATACCGGTGGCCCCAGAAGATATTGAGAAAACTGCCATCATAACTCCATTTGGTCTGTTTGAGTTCCCGCGTATGACCTTTGGTTTACGAAACGCAGCTCAGACATTCCAAAGATTTATGGATACAACGGTATTAACTGGTTTAGATTTTTTGTATAATTTCATAGATGACGTAATTATCGCGAGCTCGGATATCGAACAGCATAAAGAGCATTTGAAGACGGTTTTCTCAAGACTCAATGAGTACGGAATTACTATTAATGTAGCTAAATGTAAGTTTGGTTTGGATAATTTAGAATTTTTAGGTTACGAAGTATCCACGCAGGGTATTCGACCATTGGGCGAGAAAGTTGAGGCTATTATCAATTTTCCCCGACCGGAAACGGTGGAGCAGCTCAGGAGATTCCTAGGCATGCTGAATTTCTACAGGTCGCACATCCCCAAGGCGATAGAATACCAAGGTGAGTTAAATACTTATTTACATAATTCTAAGAAAAAGGACAAGACTACAATCCAATGGACAGAAAAAGCCATCGAAGCATTCGAGAAATGTAAGGTCAGCTTACAAAGCGCAGTTACATTATCTCATCCGTTACGTGATGTACCTTTATCTCTGATGACAGACGCTTCTAACACATGCGTGGGAGCCGTATTGCAGCAAAAGGTAGACAACGCATGGCAACCGTTAGGCTATTTTTCTAAGAAATTGACTGACGCTCAGAGGAAATATAGTACATATGATAGGGAGCTATTGGCTATTTTTATGGCAATGAGGCATTTCAGGAATTTATATGAAGGCCGTCCTTTGACTATTTTTACCGACCATAAACCCTTAGTGTACGCGTTTACTAAGAGTAACAGTAATGTTGACAGCCCTAGGCGAGTTAGGCAGTTAGCTTTCATTAGCGAGTTTACCACCGATATTAGACACGTAGGTGGGGAAGACAATGTTGTAGCGGATACGTTATCGCGAATCGCAACAATAGCATGTCCTACTTCGGTAAATTACGAAGAATTGGCCACCCAGCAACTAGGCGACGAGTACTTATCGCAAGCGCTGCAAAACTCACACAACAGTAAGTTGCAGTTTAAGCAAATGCATTTACCATTGTGTAATAAACCTATTTATTGCGAAATATCGGAAAGTAGATTGAGACCATATTTACCTAAAGAATTTCGACGTATAGCTTTCGATTCGGTGCATAATTTAAGTCATCCCGGAATTCGAGCTAGTAGGAAATTAATGTCGCAAAAATTCTTTTGGCCTAATATGAATAAGGACGTGAGTACATGGGTGAAATCTTGTACCCAGTGTCAACGCGTCAAAGTTCATCGACATACGGAATCTGAGATAAATAAGTTTCCGAGAGTTGATCGATTTCAGCATCTACATATAGATATAGTAGGACCCTTACCCGTTACTTCGGATGGTTACAGATATTGTGTAACCATGATAGATCGTTTCACAGGCTGGATGGAAGCATTTCCAACACGCGACATGACGGCAGAGACGGTAGCAGAAGTAGTTTTTACAGGTTGGATATCCCGTTACGGAACAATTTCGAAGGTAACAACGGACCAGGGAAGATCTTTTGAAAGTAATTTGTTTACGCAGCTTATGAAATATTTAGGTATAGAAAAAATACGCACCACGCCCTACCACCCAGAAAGTAATGGTATGGTAGAGAGGTGGCATAGATCACTTAAGGTAGCTTTAATGGCACGTCTTACGGTTGGTACTTCATGGGTAGACGAGTTACCCGCAGCTCTGCTAGGTTTAAGAGCGGCACCAAGAAGTGACACCGGGATAAGCGCAGCAGAACTTACTTTCGGTAGAACACTAAGATTACCAGGAGATTTTTACGATGACGCCGTGATAAAAATCTCAGACTCAGAATATCTAAATAGGTTAAAAGATTCGATTAGTAAAATTAAGCCTAGGCCGGAATCGCATGGTAATAGCAGAACCTTATTTGTTCATCCGGACTTAAACGTGTGTAAGTATGTTTTTCTAAGGAACGACATGGTGCGCCGTTCGCTGCAGCCTCCTTACGACGGTCCTTATCGGGTCGTGAAGCGCAGTGGTAAGGTGTACGTTATTCAGATTGGTGAGAGGTTCAGTTCGGTATCCATCAACCGGCTGAAGCCAGCTTACGTATTGAATGAAACAGTGAGTTCGGAAACTTTAAAGGACGACAAAGAGGTAAGGATTACAAGGAGCGGGAGATTAATTAAAAAACCTATTCGTTTTATGTAACATAGTTCTGTATTATTTAGTTCACATAGTTATTATATTGTAGAACAAGTAGAGGCAAATACCTTACGCAGCAGAGCAAAGTTCTTCAGTATATTATGATATATAATTCATTTTAATGTTAATTGTGACACACTTTTGGTACATTTCTTCTTACTTATAAATAACGTGTTTAGAGATAAATCTTATTCAGTTTGGTTCATCAATCTGGCAGATACGAATCTATATAATTGGTACGCGATGGGTTACGGCCAAAGTAAAGAGCAGAAAGAAAATAACAACGTGGTGAACGAAACAGTAATCAATAATGGAATTAGCGACAAGCTTGATACTTTCTCTTGGTTGCTAATAGCCTTTGTAATATTGTTATCATTGTTGTGCGCGTACATAATCTATAGACGTTGTTGGAAGAGCATCAAATCGTGGCTACGGAGGGAAATCGCCGATTCGAACGCGAACGCTATACCAGTTGTGAAAATCCACAACCCTCAGGCTTCTTCCGCTGGAGGTGTCACCAACGTCGGTTACAGTTGAAAAGTACCAAAATGTGTGATTCGTATATATATTGTAATAGGATAATGATATGGACTAATTTTTTAAACAGGTTATGTGTTTCTTACAGTTTAATATGTGTACACGTTTATTATTGTAAGTGTGTAACCTACTTTATATATTATGTTTGCTCGTTCCTATCACCTCAATGTAATTTGATGCGTTAGGTGAATCAGCGTTTGTAACGACAGGCAGGCGAATTGTTGCACCGTGTATGCGACTTATGCAGTCTCCCGGTGATGCCTCTTAATTTTTTGGTAATAAGGATAGAATTATATTTGCAAAAAAATTTTTTTTGGCAGGGGAGTACTGTAGGGACACATGCATTGTGTAACATGACTCCTGACGCCTAGTCAGCAGTCGGACATCGCGTATGCAGTCTGTAACTAGTAACTAAGTTGTTCAGTCTCACAGAGTGTCTCTCGGTATCTTGTACTATATACACGCGGAATAAATATCAGTGAACTATCTGGGAATTATTAATTACACAACCCTTAATTAGGAGATACTAGTAGCACCTTCTGGTACCCACATCCCCATCTCCTAAAAACTATTTCCCTCCCTAAGATTGACGAAATTTTCAAAGTGGAGATTTTCTAACGTCCAAAGTTGACCTCTGAACTCTCAATTTCTGAAAGGCTGAGCCTGAAACTTGATCAATTATTTGAATTATATCCTGCACTTGAACACCAAATACTAAAATTAGATAAATATTATAAGGATACGAAATTATTTAATTTTTAATGAGCTTCAGTATTTTTAACAGAACTTCACAATGATGTCAATAGATGGCGCTCTGTTATGGCGATACCGCGAGGTCTCAGTTCGGGGCGAACCACTAGTAATACGATGCGAAAGTTTGCATGGATGGATGGATGGATGTTTGTTACTCAATCACACCAGAACGGCTAAACGGATCTGAATGAAATTTGGCACTGAAATAGATCATTAACAGGAATAACACATAGGCTACTTTTTATCCCAGAAAATTAAAGAGTTTAGTATACAAGTCATGGGTCGGTGAGGTAAAAAAGAAATGATAATATGGTTGGTGGCTTTGGCGTTTTCCAAATTCTCAAATTCTTTTATCCTTGTTTCTTTATCGGAAGGAAATCCCTGATTAGATCATACTAATATTATAATAATGCGAAAGTGTGTCTGTTTTCTGTCTGTCTAGCCCATCTTTACAACCGTTTTTGATTAAATTTGGTAGGTACAGAGGTAAATTGTATCCCGGGGCACACGTATAAGCAGCACATAAGCTTCTTAAATTTTTATCCCGGAAAATTTGCTTAGTTCCCGCGGAAATTTTAAAAACTTTTAACTAAGTAATACACGCGTACTAGTCGCGGGCATCATCAAGTAGATAAATAGGTACCTATTCTATTCAGTCGAGCTACAATGCAGGTTACAAATAATAAGTTTAAAATATTATGTAATAAACAGCCAAATAAACGCCACAAAACCTATCGACGTTTGACGTAATGCCCCACTTAATAGCCGCGTCACGGAGGTCGTTGGCTTACCGAGAGATGTTAGCGAAGCCCTGCAAGTACCATTCAATATGTTAGCCTGTAGCCGGATATTTATTGGTATACCCTTATATTAACCCTTAGAGAGGCAGTAGGCTATACGTTCCATCTAATAATATGTGCAACCCTGGGACGACGACAGCTTACCGTGGCACAAGCTGCTGCTGACGAGCCCAATAGGCGTCGCACAAGCGAAGCTCCGGCGCATGTTCTTAAGAGTTCCCGGAGCTTCTCATAATGTGCAGAAGGTGACCACTGGGGGGGTTTTAGTGGGTAGAAATCCCACATAACCTGATCTCTTCCCCCAGAGATTGGGTATCTCAGGGAGATTTCCCTGAAAAAAAAGGTATACTATACGTATGCTGTGTTACTTCATTGACCGAGCGAAGCGACGATTTCTGGCGAGTCTACTTGGGTGGATTGGCAATTGTCCAAGGGCGACGGCGAGGGCGACGGCGAGGGCGACGGCGATCGCGAGGGCGACGGCGACGGCGAGGGCGAGGGCGACGGTGAGGGCGAGGGTAACGGCGAAGGCGAGGGCGACGGCGAGGGCGACGGCGATCGCGAGGGCGACGGCGACGGCGAGGGCGAGGGTGACGGTGAGGGCGAGGGCAATGGCGAAGGCGAGGGCGACGGCGAGGGCGAGGGTGAGGGCGACGGCGAGGACGAAGGTGAGGGCGACGGCGAGGGCGAGGTTGAGGGCGAGGTTGAGGGCGAGGTTGAGGGCGAGGTTGAGGGCGATGGCGACGGCGAAGGGGAGGGCGACGGCGAAGGCGACGGCAAGGGCGACGGCGAGGGCGAAGGCGAAGGCGAGGGCGACGGCGAAGGCAACGGCGAAGGTACATTAAGTTTCCTGTTTCGTTTGTCAGCGTAGTGACTAGTGAGATTGACGGGCAGCCCGGGCCATTTTTTACCGACTTCCAAAAAAAGAGGAGGTTCTCAATTCGGCGCGTATATTTTTTTTTAGCCCATAAGTTTGTCTGTATCTTGTACTTTTGTTTGTTTTCTGTGTACCTATTTTAAATCCCAAATAAGATTTTATTTATTAGCAGACCAGCTGATGCCCGCGACTACGTCCGCGTGGTTTAAGTTTTTTTGATTCCCGCGGGAACTCCCTAATTTTCCGGGATAAAAAGTAGCCTATGTCACTCTCAACGATACCCATGCCAAAAATCACGTCGATCCGTTGCTCCGTTGCGGCGTGATTGACGGACAAACCAACAAACCTACAAACAAACACACTTTCGCATTTATAATATTAGTATGATATAAACAGGTATAGAGTGAGTGTGAGTAGTGATATATATAGTATATATAAGGTTGCTGTATTGTTTCTAATCCATTTATAAATTAGGTGTTTTTCTACAACAATTTCAAAAAACAATGTACACTTATTCCGGTAACAGTGTCAACTCCTTGAACCTTGTACAATGATTTTCATTAAAATTGTACGAATTGTTCATGGGATACTAAGCAATACTAATTATTATAATTATATGCAGAAATATATCTGTCTGGCTGTCTGCTGAACCATAAAAAACGGGCATAAAAGACACTTTCGCATTCATAAACTTAGTGAGGTTAAGTTCGTCTAGGAGGCAAGTCTATATGTAGGTAAGGGTTTTGGGCAGCCTATGTAGTTTGTTGTTCTATTGGTCAAACAGTAATCAATTTCTTATTTAAGTCAGGTAAGATAGACGGCGCTGTAGGTAAGGCGTTTATCGGTAATAAAATGATTTTACGGCTTTCTGAACCAGTGGTAGTATCACTCGACTATTCAAAAGCACTGCACTGTTAAAAGTCTACTTGAATCCATACTAGGTATTATTATAAATGCGAAAGTGTGTCCATTTGTCTGCTACGCTTTCACGGCCCACCTGTTCAACCGATTTTGATGAAATTTGGTACAAGGATAGTTTGTATCCCGGGGAAGGACATAGGCTAATTCCGGAAAATTAAGGAGTTCCCGCGGGAATCGAAAAAACTTCGAAGTGGACGAAGTCGCGGGCATCATCTAGTTCCTTATACAATCACTTGCAATACGCATTACAAATTTTTAACGGCCTTAGTGTAATTGCAGCCTCAAGGATTTCAAAATGTTCTGTGGCGACCCATTGGTTGACCCAATGGGCCAATAAAAATCTCAGAAATAGGCTCAAACATATGTATTACGTAAATACGACTATAATTTATAGCTACGCACGTGCCATAAAACATAATGGGAATGTAAAAACAGACTCTATTCAATGTAACATTTATTTCTAGTTTCATTCAAACATGAATTCCGTTAAAAGGAATATTAATGACTGTTTAATAATTTTTTTTGCTTCGGACTAATGAAAAAGACTTAATTCATTAAGGTTGATCAACAACCACGAGAACAAGAAAATACGATTATTTAAAGTCGCCTCAGTCAAAACTATAGTAGGTATACTTAACAAGCATTAAGTAAGTATACGTATTATTTTCATTGCTATATCAAAAAGCCATCTTGAGTAGATTTAAAAGCTTTGATGAATAATTAATAGGTTCGGCTTGCTTATCTTAGATTAGTATAATATTATTATTCACAAAACATGCATCGACGCACGCACACGCATTCAGCCTTCGAATGCAATCATAATATTTTGCCTAGTGGATACTGCTAATATAGAAATCAATAAATTATTTCTGTTCTGTATGATGCTCGCGACTTCATCCGCGCGGTTTAAGTTTTCTCTTTCATTTTCCGGGACAAGTAATAAAATTAAAAATTTTAAAAAAACCCACGACGAACTGCAGAGCTCCATTATACCTTTGACCTTTATAACTTTGAAACAACAATTAGAACGTAGCAAACGTATATATTACATAATATCTAAAACACAAAACTGCATCTTTGACAGCTCAGTAGTTTTTTTGACCAGTGTGGTGGACTATGGCCAAACCCTTTTCAAATGGACAAATCAAAAGAGTCCAAACGCGACGGGTATACGATGAGAATTTAAGGAGTTCCCATGATCGCCTCCTGACTCCATCATGATACCCTGGGCAGCATCTAGGTACAAGCTAAATATATCTAAAACAAAAAGCCCGCATCTAAATCAGCACAGTAGTTTTTGAGAAAAATGGTAACATATTGAAAAAATAAAATCATAGACTACAGCTCAGCTTTGTTGTCTATGGTCCTAAAATATATCTAAGAACCTTCTCTCAAGCTATATATATCTAACTAGTATTTCGCCCTGTGCGCGAGCTGCTAAAGCAGCTCACGGGTTGTGGTAAGACTTACAAGTAGTACAGATTTTACTGTACTAAACTGAATTCATTTATTATGGTGATAACAAAATAAATAAAAATGGCGCTGATTTTTTAAAACTTTGGTAACAGTTTCCTGTTTCGTAACCCCAGGGAGTCCTAAATATCGATTTTGAACGAAACTGGTCAATTAACAAAGAATTTCAAAATGGCGCTGATTTTCTAAAATTTTGGTAACAGTTTCCTGTTTTGTGACCCCAGGGAGCCCTAAATATCGATTTTGAACAAAATCGGTCAATTAACACAGAATTTCAAAATGGCGCTGATTTTTTAAAATTTTGGTACCAGTTTCCTGTTTTGTGACCCCAGGGAGCCCTAAATATCGATTTTGAACGAAATCGGTCAATAAACAAAGAATTTCAAAATGGCGCTGTTTTTTTTAAAATTTTGGTACCAGTTTCCTGTTTTGTAATCCCACGAAGCCCTAAATATCGATTTTGAACAAAATCGGTTAATTAACAAAGAATTTCAAAATGGCGCTGTTTTTTTAAAGTTTGGTAACAGTTTACTGTTCTGTAACCCCAGGGAGTCCTAAATATCGATTTTGAGCGAAATCGATCAATTAACAAAGAATTTCAAAATGGGCCTGTTTTTTTTAATTTTGGTACCAGTTTCCTGTTTTGTGACCCCAGGGAGCCCTAAATAATATAGATTTTGAACGAAATCGGTCAATTAACAAAGAATTTCAAAATGGCGCTGATTTTCTAAAATTTTGGTATCAGTTTCCTGTTTTGTGACCCCCGGGAGCCCTAAATATCGATTTTGAACGAAATCGGTCAATTAACAAAGAATTTCAAAATGGCGCTGATTTTTTTAAAATTTTGGTACCAGTTTCCTGTTTTGTAATCCCACGAAGCCCTAAATATCGATTTTGAACAAAATCGGTTAATTAACAAAGAATTTCAAAATGGCGCTGTTTTTTTAAAGTTTGGTAACAGTTTCCTGTTTTGTAACCCCAGGGAGTCCTAAATATCGATTTTGAACGAAATCGATCAATTAACAAAGAATTTCAAAATGGCGCTGATTTTTTTAAATTTTGGTACCAGTTTCCTGTTTTGTGACCCCAGGGAGCCCTAAATATAGATTTTGAACGAAATCGGTCAATTAACAAAGAATTTCAAAATGGCGCTGATTTTTTAAAATTTTGGTACCAGTTTCCTGTTTTGTAATCGCACGAAGTCCTAAATGCAATAAACCGCATCTCAATCAGCCCAGTACTTTTTGTGAAAAATGGTAACAGTGGTTGAAAAATTAAGATCATAGACTACAGCTCAGCTTTGTTGTCTATGGTCCTAAAATATATTTAAGAACCTTCTCACAAGCTATACCTACACATCTAATGCAAAAAACCGCATATCAATCGGCCCAGTACTTTTTGTGAAAAATGGTAACATATTGAAAAAATAAAATCATAGACTACAGCTCAGCTTTGTTGTCTATGGTCCTAAAATATATCTAAGAACCTTCTCACAAGCTAAACATATCTAATGCAAAAAACCGCATCTCAATCGGCCCATTACTTTTTGTGAAAATTTTTAACACATAGAAAAATTAAGATCATAGACTACAGCTCAGCTTTGTTGTCTATGGTCCTAAAATATATCTAAGAACCTTCTCACAAGCTATACACATCTAATGCAAAAAACCGCATCTCAATCGGCCCAGTAGTTTTTGTGAAAAATGGTAACATGTTGAAATATTAAAATCATAGACTACAGCTCAGCTTGGTTGTCTATGGTCCTAAAATATATCTAAAAACCTTCTCACAAGCTATACGTATCTAATGCAAAAAACCGCATCTCAATCGGCCCAGTACTTTTTGAGAAAAATGGTGACAAAAAAGTGCACAAACAAACAAACAAACAAACAAACAAACATACAAACAAACAAACACACAACCTCTTAGGGCAAACACATATACCGTCTCCGCTTCGTCGAGGGTAATAATTACAAGCAGTAAATATATATTTTTAAAATACTTCAACCCGACTACGGAAATAATACTAGAGAACCCCCACGTAATTATCCGTCATTTCGATATTTTACGTGTAAATCAATCAACCAATATTTATTTATTCAATTTAGGTACACTGTACATTTATTGACGTCCAAAACTTTAAAAAAAACCGGCCAAGTGCGAGTCGGACTCGCGCACCGAGGGTTCCGTGCAAACATGTAGTAAGTTTTAAATTTAAAAAAAAACTACTTACTAGATGTCGTTCAAACCAATTTTCGGTGGAAGTTTGCATGGTAATGTACATCATATATTTTTTTTAGTTTTATCATTCTCTTATTTTAGAAGTTACAGGGGGGGGGACACACATTTTACCACTTTGGAAGTGTCTCTCGCGCAAACTATTCAGTTTAGAAAAAAATTATGTTACAAACCTCAATATCATTTTTTAAGACCTATCCATAGATACCCCACACGTATGGGTTAGATGAAAAAAAATTTTTGAGTTTCAGTTCTAAATGGGAGCCCCCAAAATTTATTGTTTTTTTTCTATTTTTGTAAGAAAATCTTAATGCGGTTCACAGAATACATCTACTTACCAAGTTTCAACAGTATAGTTCTTATAGTTTCGGAAAAAAGTGGCTGTGACATACGGACGGACAGCCAGACAGACATGACGAGTCTATAAGGGTTCCGTTTTTGCCAAATTTGGCTACGGAACCCTAAAAATGATAGTGATAATCGATTACGGTATCTTAAAACTAAAGCTACGAGGGAAGGTACCAAGGTCTGAGAATGTAGCCTATGTCACCCAGACCACAACAACGAAACGATTGACACTTCATTCATCAAAATCGGCTCATTAGTTTATGTATATTCCACCGCTACAAACAAACAAACAGGGTTGTTGAAGATCGAAGACAGATCTCTACTTGTATCACAAAAAAAATTCTTTCCAAAAAATCGACTTCCAACGACACTGTAAAGTACAAAATAATTTTGATTTGTACCCACTATGTTGAAGTCGGGCGAGTCTGGTGCGTCAACTTTGCAAGTTGACGCACCAGACTCGCACAAGACGTTGGAAGTCGGTTTTTTGGAAAGAATTTTTATTTTTAACTTTTTAGTGTCAGGTTTGAGGATTTGGAGTCAGAATTCTTTATGGGACCACCTCGAGAGCTTTCTCTAACGACTGATAGAAAAAATAATCAAATCGGTTCAGAAACCACGGAGACACTAAAAAAAAAGAAAAAAAAAAACTCGCCGAATTGAGAACCTCCTCCTTTTTTGGAAGTCGGTTAAAAAATTAAGTCTCAATTGCCAGCTAAGCGGCCGACACGAATCCTTTTTCATTCATGGTCAAGGTCTATGTCGTTAACGGTCGTTAGAAAAAATATTTCTTTATACATGATTTGCTTCTGCCCGTCCCTTTGTTCGATTGCGTTTTAATATTTATTGAACTTGTATCATAAGTTGATGCTACTAAGTCAGATACCTTCACGCAATTCTCAACAACAAAAATGTCAACATACTAACTTATACATCATAAATATACATAACCCGGATACACTCACGTTTTATGTCAGAAAAGTGCCCGACTAGTACATACTAATTACTAACTTATAACTTAATCGGATGGATGATACGATACGCATTCGCTTTCGCGCCCACAACAATGTTTCCAAGTATGGATTTCATGGATTGGATGGATTTGGATGGATGAAGGTATGGAAGAAAAGAAAAGAAAAGAGTAATTATGTATAGTTCCATAAAAGATTACCAGAAATTGTTAGAAAAACTGGCTTGATTAATGTCACACTAGCTGATGCCCACGACTTCGTCCACGTGGATTAAGGTTTTTAGTTACCGCGGGAACTCTTTAATTATGTGTACTCTTTTCTGTACCAAATTTTATCCAGATCCATTAAACTGTTCTGGTGTGTTTGAGTAACAAACATCCATCCATTAAAACTTTCGCATTTTTCATATTGGGGTCCGTGGGAGAGCTTAAATATGTATTATGACTTACGAGATAACTATGGCGTAGGTAAGCGCTATTGCGTAATGTTATGAAATTTTGCCCAAGCCTATAAAAAAATAAGTATTCGGCATTGATTAGGTATTTATTATTATTATTTATCCATGCGGGCCGTTGCCTTTTGATGAGACGCTATTAAATTGTTAAATAATAATAAAAATAATAGATGATGCCCGCGAGTTTGTCGGCGTGATTTTTTTTTAAATCCCGTGGGAGCGCTTTGATTTTTCGAAATGAAAAATACCTAGACTATGCATGGATGCATCAAGCAACCTATCCGTTTGTTGTGGGCTCTTCTCAGACCAGGGCGCGTTTTGAACCGTCGTAGCTTTAGTTTTAAGATACCGTAGGTAACTAATTATCACCATCATGTTTTATAAATTATTATTATTATTATAATTAAGTAATGGACGTCAATTGTGTACCTACAGTGTACCTAAATTGAATAAATTAATATTTGATTGATTTGATTGATAATAATATTCTTCTTCTCATTCGTTCACTTCTGGCAGTGCGATCGTGGTGATTTTTCTTTCACGGCAGTTCTTGCGATCTCTCTCCAGCGACCACTGTTGGCGGCATCTCGAGAACAGTCGGAGACGGATGTAGCGGAACGGATCATGTCCATCCACTTAGGGAACGACTATAGACGCGAGCCCCCCTTGTACCCCCTTGACCCCACTCGACCTTGTACCCGAGGTGTATTTATACCACTCTTCCTTGTGATATGCCCAAAGAACTAATGGAATCGCTGCCTGTCGTATCCATACTAAGTCTGTCTGTCCGTCTGTCTGTCTGTCTGTTTGCTACGCTTTCACGGCCCAACTACTTAACCGATTTTAATGAATTTTGATACAGAGATAGGTTACATCCCGGGGAAGGACATAGGCTAAGTACTTTTTATCCCGGAAAATTGAAGAATCCCGCTGGAATCAAAAAAATGTATCTGTTCAACCGATGTTGATGAAGATTTATACAAGGATAGGTTGTATCCCAGGGAAGGACATGGGCAACTTCCCGGAAAATTGAAGAGTTCCCGCGGGAATCAAAAAACATCAATCCACGCGGACAAAGGCATCATCTAGTACCTAATAAGTATATGATTGGAATGCCTTTGCGTGCTCACCGACTCACTCACTCACTTCCATTGCCGAGTGCCGACTCACATAAGCACGAGTTTCCACTCAGAATGAGATATTAGGTATGTACTTTGCAATGTTTGCATGCTACGCGTAGGTAGATAATTCGCACCGCTACGGCCTATGCCCGAGCTGCAGCCCAATTCTCTAAGGCCGATCATCTGGAAGCCGAGGACAGCTGGAAGCAGTCCATGCTTCAAACTGCGACTGCATAGTGAACTACAGTCTTCTACGTACACACATACAATATGGAACCGCTCGAGCAGTTGCGACTGTTTCGGGCGGTTGGCAGCAGTTATCAATGGTAGCTTCAAGCTGTTGCCTATGACTGCAAGAGCGGTCCGTTTATGTTGATCACTGGCTAACTGCTCGAGCAGTCCGTGTATAACCCGGTGGGTATCAAAAAATGTTAGCCGCTGAGCCACTGACACATTATATTTTTTATCTACTCCAGCATCGAAAAGTTCCAATTTCGAATTTGACAACTATATCGAATTGAACCCTCTTTCGTGTTTGCTTCTCATAACGATACAGTTCGTTGTATGGGAGCTGTATCGTTATGAGTCGTAGCTGTATCGATATGGTTATCTTCATAAATAGGATACCTATAGCTTAGCGGCTCTGAGTTCTGGCACTTTTGGTTTTTATTAATTTATAAAGTAAAAAATTATAAAGACGTCCTTGTCGTAGATAAAATCTTTTATCTACTCCAGCATCGAAAAGTTCCAATTTCGAATTTGACAACTATATCGAATTGAACCCTCTTTCGTGTTTGCTTCTCATAACGATACAGTTCGTTGTATGGGAGCTGTATCGTTATGAGTCGTAGCTGTATCGATATGGTTATCTTCATAAATAGGATACCTATAGCTTAGCGGCTCTGGGTTCTGGCACTTGATTGATTTGACTTTTTTATTAATTTATAAAGTAAAAAATTATAAAGACGTCCTTGTCGTAGATAAAATCTTATATGCAACTGTACGTAATTAGTCATTTTAATTCTCGTACTATTCTATTTTGATACTCGGTAAGCCTCGTATCAAAAAACAGCACTCGAATTAAAATGACCCTCATTACGATACAGTTGCATAAATAGCTAGTATGCAACTGTACGTAATTAGTCATTTTAATTCTCGTACTATCCTATTTTGATACTCGGCAAGCCTCGTATCAAAAAACAGCACTCGAATTAAAATGACCCTCATTACAATACAGTTGCATAAATAGCTATTATTCATTGAAGGTTTGCTATGTAAATAATAAAAAATTCTTTTTAAACAACCGACTTCAAACTCCCGCGCCAACTCTACAACAACAAGCACACGCTATACAAAGTACTTATTTTATTGTTGATATTTTAAAAACCGCTCGACCGATTTCGATAAAATTTATATGGGACCACTTGGGAAGTATGCCCTTTCAAATAAAAAAAATCATCCAAATCGGTCCACCCAGTCAAAAGTTCTGAGGTAACAAACAAAAAAAAAAATACAGTCGAATTGAGAACCTTTTTTTGAAGTCGGTTGAAAATAACATTTCATAGCAAACCTTCAATGGATAAAAATATGTCATTGACTTTAATTTTTAACCGACTTCCAAAAAAGGAGGAGGTTCTCAATTTGGCGCGTATATATTTTTTTTTAATGTTTGTCGGTGCATATCTCCGTGGTTTCTGAACCGATTTGAATTTTTTTTCTATCAGTCGTTAGAGAAAGCTCTCGAGGTGGTCCCATAAAATAATCTGACTCCAAATCCTCAACGCTGACACTAAAAAGTTAAAAATAAAAGTGCTTTCCAAAAAACCGACTTCCAACGCCACTGTCGCCACTCGGGCGAGTCTGATGCGTCAACTTTGCTTATCCTTGTTATACCCGCCCGACTTCAACATAGTGGGTAGAAATCAAAATTATTTTGTACTTTACAGTGGCGTTGGAAGTCGGTTTTTTGGAAAGAATTTTTATTGATCGCCACTGAGTTACACACAGATCAGTTAACACATTCGCTGCGGCAGCATTGGATCCTAAACCTACGGCTCGTGCGGTACGAGACAAATACTGCCCGTATCTATATTTCCTGATATGCGTTACGACCTCTATTTTGCCGTACCGGAACCTGACTTTCAAAGTCCATGGAGACGTGGAAACTCACCATATCAATGGGTTTTTTGAACAAATCGATAGGCTACATCCTCGTGTATACCTAGCTGCGGTAGCCCCGGGTTCTCTATGATATTTCGAAAGATACAGAGATTTTTCAAAATCAGTCATTTACGGCAATATATATGCCGTATAGCATAGAAGTTAAAAAATTGCTAGGGATGGGTTTACTTCTGAAATGACAATCGATATTTTAAAGATATTCTTTATTAAAGACACAACAAATTTAAGTGTATAAATCAACATAATTCTTCATAATTAGTCAACATAATAATTACTCTTACAAGTACCTATCGCCAATTTAAAAAAATATATTTAAATATAAAAAAAATTAAAATAAAAAGCAGTCACTCATGTAAGTTTAGTACAAATACACTGATTAATAAATAAATAATAATAAATACAAATAGGTTTTTTAAATTTTGATTCATATTAGGGTACCAAATTATTATTGACCGAGCGAAGCGAAGGTCTCTGAGTCTACTTGGGTGAATTGGCACTTGTCCGTCCGTCTGTCAGAGCCTTATAACTTCTGAATTGCTGAACGTAATTACTTCAAATTTAAATATAATATGTAAATCGATGGCCTCCCGCCGAATATGGCTTAAAAAGTTTTAAAAATCTTTATTTCAGGGGGGCTCTCATAGAAGCGAATGCGAAGTAAAATATTTTTTATAGCGTTACATAGGGTTGCAGTATATCATTTTAAAGATAATTAAGAATAGAGTCCAAAAATATTTTTTTTTTTGAATTTTTCCCCTAAAATTGACGAAATGGGAGGCTTTCAAAGTAGCGATTTTCTAACGTCCAAAGTTGACCTCAGAACTCTCAATTTTCTGAACTCTCAAGCCTGAAACTTGATCAATTATTTGAATTATATCCTGTACTTGAACAACAAATACTAAAATTAGATAAATATTATAAGGAAACGAAATTATTTAATTTTTAATGATGATGATATTTTTAACAGAACTTCACACTGATGTCAATATATGGCGCTCTGTGAAACCGCGAGGTCTCAGTTCGGGGCGAACCACTAGTAATTACTTTTTATTTTTAATCTATGATGAGATCATATTAGGAACTTTAACGAAATAAAATAAATTTTAAAAAGTAGGTAATTCCCTTACTCATATCATGTTTTTTACGTGAAAGTCTCGTCGCGTAGTTTTTGCATAAAAAATATCGAGCACTTACGGCCAACACTAATGCAAACTGCGAGGCCGCGCGGACGCATGCAGTGAGGCGCGGGGTTGGGGGGGGGTACGGCAAGATAGTCGCCGTACCGCACTGAATAAAAATAATTACCTTGCTGTGCGTTACGGCAACTATTTTGCCGTACATTATTAGTATACAATATCATTATATTAAAAGCAACCATATAGAAAAAATCACTGTCTCTTTCCTACACGTACGGGAACATAGATAAATCACCCCCGCACCGTGCGCAAAACAAGGAAAACTAGCTGCCGCACTGGCTGACCGTCAAATACGGCAAAATACTTGCCGTAACGCAGCGAAAGTGTTAACAGATTATGGGGACAGTATCAAAAACTGTACTGACCCTCTAGTTTATGTATATGTCACCGTAAGATTGTAAAAACCGTTAGATTATAATCTAACTCGCGAAATTGTAAACTGTCGAATGATTACAATATAATGGCTTCTAATCTGTTAGGTTTATTAACCCGATAGAACCTAAGTGCCCGGCCGCAGTCGAACCCTAACCTAACCTACAAGAAAGAGACAAGATAACGTAAATACAATGAATATTTCAAAAATTGACACTTAAAACATTGAACGGTTCACAATCTTTCGACTGTTTACAATCTATCTAAAAAAAGCGTTGGATTACAATCTTACGGTTTTTACAATCTTACGGTGACATATATAAAAGATCATTGGTACTAACATACACAGAAGCTGCCTGTGTATCACGTTTTGGCTCGCTATCAAGTTACACCTTAGATCTCGTATCTGCGGTTCAATAAACAAGTAAAAATTATACAGGCTTCTGTTTGTAATGCTCTGTGAGATAATCTTATCAGTAATAAATATTAAAAACGCGTAGGCAACTAAATAAGGTACCTATTGAAGTACCTACCAATGTTGGTATCTGATATCTTTACTTTGTATCAGTTAATTTTGCTTGTTTAAGTAAAAACAAATGACTGATTCTGATATAATATTTTACTAGCTGATGCCCGCGATCGAGGTTTTGTGGTTCCCGCGGGAACTCTTTAATTTTCCGGGATTAAAAGTAGCCTTTGTGCTATTCCAGACTATAATCTATCTCTGTGCCAAATTTCAGCCAGATCCGTTAAGCTGTTGGGGCGTGATTGAGTAACAAACATCCATACATCCATCCATCCACACATCCATCCATCCATACATCCATCCATACATCCATCCAAACTTTCGCATTTATTATATTAAGTAAGATTAGTCTGGCAAAAGTACTTTATTTATAAACGTTTATGTGGACCCATTCCCATAAAAAGATAAGATTCTTTGAATCTGATTCAATATGATCATAACTGGCCAATTCAATCCCATATTAATTGTCGAAGATCCTTAGTATTTTTAATATAATGTCATCATTTAAATATAATTGATGATTTCTGATTTTTCATATTATTATTATTCTTGATATATCATTTTCGTATTCTTTCTCATTCTCTCCCAGTCTAAATCCTATTTATGTTTGTCACTTTTTGATGTCGCTTTTTCGTTTAGTTTTTTCGTTACGTCGAATTTTCAAATCGCAACGATTAAAGAAGTTTCAGTTCAAAAAGTCAGCTATCTCCACCATTGGGGATGCGAGTTGTTACTGTGCCAAAGTTCGTCAAAATCGGTTTTGCGTATGGGTCGTGAAAGCGTTACAGGCAGACCGACCGACAGACAGACATGCATCCAGGACTTTTCTTAGACATAAAAGGTAAACAAAACCCAGATAACTTATCAGATCGTAAGCCGAGCGCTTTTCCAAGCGCTTTAGGCAGTTGTACCACAATTCACTGGTGAGGAAGAAGCGCCTAGCTATCGACTATTTTCTCGCTCAAGAAACGTACAATCACTAGATGTAGATCCCGTGTCAATTAAAGGCCCATTACCTATTACACTGCACTTTTCACAGGGACCCTTCACCCTGAATCACACGATACACGAAATTGAGTTCTAATTCAATGCTGTTATGGTTTATTTTACTTTGAAGCCGAACTTTGACGATTTGATCGGCAATTCTTACACAATTGGGGGGCAGACCCACCACCCACGCAAATGGCCAAATTACCTATTACTTAGTAAGTTTCTCTAGTAAGTATATTTAAGATTATATTTGTGTGGTATTTGCAAGCTTTTTTAGAAAATAAATTGAAATTGAAATAGTTGATCGCTGAATAATATATGTTTTCGAGGAAGATATTGCATAGTCGTTCACTAACGCATTTCTGCCCGAAACTCATTAAGTACTTTTACTGCATCATAATAATAATTACTTATGTTAGTAATAAGTAATTATCAAGAATAAGCTGTTTAGTACTAATTAAGTAATTTCAATCGTTAATTAACGATTTCTTCTATATGTGAATTATTTCTAAAACAGTATTCATTAATTATATCGGCTGAACTGTCATCAAAAGGTTAAAGACTTACTAGACAAGATCATACCCGCGACTTCATTCGCGTGAAGTTTCTTTAAAAATACCGTGGGAACTATAAATTTTCCTGTATTAGAAGTAGTTATAAGACACTTGCAACTGATGCCCGGGACTGCGTCCGCAATGGAATAAGTTTTTTAATTCCCAAGGAAAATCCTTAGTTTTCTGGGATAAAAGTAGACAGACATATAGACAGACAAACAGACACTTTCGCATACAAAAGTAGTATGGAAATACTTCCATACTACTTTTGTAATATAATCCATACGGACTATTCAGCTAAGAGCGAAACTACACTACGGACGACGTTATAGTGTAGGTACAGCATACCTATGTAAAAATTAAAGGCTTTTTGTCCGCCAGACAATTTTTTAATCCGTAGTGTGATTTCACCCTGGGAATTTATTAATAAAAATGAAACTGTAAAAATGACCCACACTGTCACGCTGGGTGTCAGTGTGGGATCATTATTTAGCTCAAAATCGCGGCCGATCATATCCGCTTTCGGATATAAAAATTGATCAACAGACAAAAATCTGCCGTCCGCGTTTGCTTTAGAGTTTAGAGTTACCTATACCAACTCACTACTGGCTCACGAAAACTCTACTTAGTCGTTCTAGGAGGTACTAGGCACCAATCTCAATTCGTCAGTCGGCCCATAGTAAACGAATTAAAGAATTTAAAATGTAGTTTATTTTTATTACTTGCTGACGTAAGTAGCTCCCTCTCTTCCTTTGAGAGACTCTGTCATTGGATTCTGTTATATCATTGTATGCTAGAGTTTGCCCGCGATTTTATTTGATTTTCGAAGTATTTAGGTATACATGCTAGATGATGCCCGCAACTATGTCCGCATGCATTTTTTTTTTATTCCCGCGGGAATTACTCTGACTTTCTGGGATAAAAGAAGCCGGGATTCAATTTCACTACAGAAATTCGTTGAAATCGGCCGAAAAGATAAAGGCCGTGAAAGGGTAGTAGACAGACAGACAGACAGATAGACAGGCACACTATAGCATTAAAAATATTAGCATGGATTATAATTTGTGACACTAGGCATGTACAAGTTAGCCTATAAGTGGAAATATTTAAATGATGCTGCAGTATAAAATGGTAGCGGGTTAACCGGTTAAGGCAGTTATATTAAACCCATACCTGTTCGGGGATTAGATAGAATTAGGGAATAGAGAGTGCACCTGTGTCTGCGTTTGTATAATATTAATTATCTGACGCGCAGGGGTCTTACTAAAAATGACAGATTTATATATACTTTGACGTCCCTAAAATAAGGATTAAATTTCTGAAATAAGAGCGTCAATAACATTAAAATAATACTGCTTTAAGCGATGGTAGTAAGCACCCTGCGCATGGAGATAATAATATAATACAAACGCAGACACAGGTGGACTCTCTATTCCCAGTCCGATTGCAGAATTCCTTCGGGTTAAACAAACCTGCTCTACCACTCTGTTATCATTTATCACCGAATTCCGTAAGGGACTTGAGGAATCTTTACGATAGAGTCTAAGAACTGGTAGAAAACTTTAAGGAGGTGCTTGATAAAAGCTAAAGACTGGTTGGTTACACGGCTTCTCTACTGGCCAGATTTTCTAAGTAGTGGAAAGTAGGTTCAGCCGAACCGCAGTGGGTGCAAAATAAAATTTTCCATTATTTTCTTAAAAGTACCTACCTAAGTTTTGTGATGAAGCCATAATTAAATAACCATATGAAGTGTAGGATATTAAACCATTATTTAAATAATTCTGCCAGAACCTTAAAATTTCTTGAAAAATTAACTGGAAGAAATTAAATGTAAACAAAGTACGTACTCATTGAAATTTCATCTATCATCAGACCATGAATGAGGTGTTATTATATTTTACAAGCGAGTAGAGTAACTTAAAATACCTATAATATGTTAGTTCACTCACTCTTAAAACTCATGGAAACACTAAGCATACAAGAAAAAGTAGTAGTGCTGCTGTTTGCTATTAGAAACTTTAATCCAGCGACCAGCACCTCCTTAAAACTGTCAACCAGCTCCCGAACCATTTACTATCGTTAAAGACTGAGCTACGGAGGACCACTGTCATACATGTAAATTTTAACCATAACACCTCTCTTTCTAAAGGTCAGTCTGTCCTTATCTGTTCTATAATCTATTACATACAGGCCGGCAATCATAGACCGTCGCCGGTTCGGTGTCGCCGTCACACGTAGCTCTACAGCCTACACACGCGGTAAAATGTTACGTTCCAAAATCAATTTGAAATTCGAATGTTCTTGATTTTTTTTTCATTAAGCTGTGCACAGTAAAATGCGTTCCACACCGAAGTACAAAGGGACTCCTTCGCTTGCGTCTGCAAAGAGTTCGAGCAAAAACAGTTCGAATGCCGATGTGTTGGATAATGCTCATGTAAGTATTCTAATAAGCATTTACCTATTATTAATTAACCAATAACCTTTATTTACGGTGTATTTCTAGGTGGAAATAGTTATTAATTGTCAGAATACAAACATATGGTAGTACCTCTGATATAATATTGTATTCCAACTTCCGTAAAACTACGTAGCTCTACGTTACCGGCTCACGTGTTTCTCCGATTTTCTGGGTCCATCAACGTTGCCCCACCAAGATGCCCCGCCAGTAATTAATAAGAAGTTATATGTTCATAAACTTTTTAAGATTTTTTTGATGAAACTTATAGAAATTACTGTCCATACTAAGTGTTTGTCTGCCTGCTACGCTTTCACGGCCCATCTGTTCAACCGATCTTGACACAACTTGGTACAGGGGCCATACTGCCAACGCTTAAAGCCATATTGGTTTCATCAATTATATATTGTTGACTTTCGTGTTTTAGAATAATCCCTATGTTAGGAACGTCAGGGTATACGTGACTTTTTTTTATTGTGAGATAGGCTTGCGCTTGATGACAATCATGCTTCGTGTAAAGCAATGATGAGGTCTAGGTTGGAACGTCGGAAGTATGTCAAACCCAAATCCACGCATACGAAGTCGTGGGACATAGTTTATTTTAGGTAAATACCTATTACTAGTATAGTAGTTTTGGATATCTCCCTGCACCACAAAAACACCACATATTATGCAATACATGTTACTGTAACTCGAACAGATTCACATTTTATTAATTATAATATCTTATCCACAAAATATAATCGTTAATCGATATACTTATATCAAATTATCCTATCGACCTAGATTTTTATTTAGTGTGTAGGTCATGGAAAATACCCTAGGCATCTTAATCTTACGGAACTAACAAGTCATTGTACGTTTTAGAAAACGCATAAGTTAGGATTCAGTGGGCACGCTTAAAAACGATCTTACCGTAAACCTGAAAAGAGGATAATCAGAAACGTGAAAATTCAATAAAGTTTCTAAATATAATTTTTCATAATTAACACTACATAACAATTAACAATTTTTTTTTTTTTTAAATTTCAACAAGAAAACATACAGCATAGCCATAAAACTAAAGTTAAATCACGAGATTATTACATAGGCCAGTAAAGTTTACACCGTTAAGTTAGTACAGATTTATTAAGGTGGGAGTCCATTTCCAGTGGCAGACAATGAGGCGTGTATATTAAAACTATACTATCAACCAGGGGCCAAATACCTATTGTTTCATTATTTTTGACTTTCGTGTTTTAGATTTTAAATAATGCTTATTTAAGGATCATCAAGGCATGTGACATCAAACTGTCATATTTTTGAGTAGATAATATTACTGTATTGCTGGGCCCTGGTCGACTTATCTATTTAGTCGTAGTTGTTTAAATTATTTTTAAAGCTTAAAAAACAAGTCAGATATTTTTATAGAGAAGATAGAGTTTAGATCAGAGTCACACAGTCGCGTAGGTAGTTGTAAGCTGCCATTTTGGGTATAACTTATATCATAAAAAGACTAGTTTTCTTCGAAATGTGAATCAGGTAGATTTGATAATACGGAACCCTAAACATAATAGGATAGTTACTTATTCTTCTTTTTTATTCATATTTTTTAAATTTATAATAAGAATTATTTTACATACAATAATGATTAACAGCATACTGAAGATTAAATTACTAAAATAATATATTTAATCGTAGAATATATTAAGTAAGTACATTAATTTATAGGTGGTAGGCAGGCACGATGTGCTATTTAACATAATCGAACTCACGGTGTCTATAATATTTAATAGATGTCTTTTTAATTAACTTTGACGAGATACCTACAGATCGCGCGCGAGTTGAATGCAGAGTAAATGTATGTGTCATCATACGTTTACTCTGCATTCAACTCGCGCGCAAACAATACCTATCTCAGGTTACATCCCGGAGACCGGACGGTCATACGCTACTTTTTTACTCCGGAAAATCAAATTGTTGCCAAAGGCTTTAAGCATGTAAATTGGCGCCTATAAATGAAGTCGTGGGTGTCTATTTTTCTATTTTTCCGTCTGTCTGTAACCTCATCCTTTGCACATACTTATCTATGTAAATAGCTAATATCCTGGAGTCAAACATAACTTACTTTTTATCCCGTAAAATCTAAGATTTACCATGAGATTTTTAAATTTTTACGATTCCATAGTCAAGAAGGAACCCTTATAGTTTCGTCATGTCCATCTGTCTGTTTGTCAGTCCACGGTTTAGCTCTGTGATACTGTGTGTGGAATAGATGGGCCCCGAAAACGTAAAATACAAACAGACGGACATACACCTTTTCGTATACAATATTAGTTCATAGTTGGATCCAAAAGGAAATTTTCCTATCTCAATCTAGTTTGACCTGGGGGCATACTACCATCGCGTAAAGTCGTTTATTTCAAAATTGTTGACTTTCGTGTTTTAGAAATATAATCCTTATTTTAAGGACGTCAAGGTACGTCACATAAAACTGACATTTTTAAATTATGCAGTAGGGCGATTGTGTAAAACCTGCATCAATCATTGCAGTATCAATTGTTGTGATTGGTTGAATTTATGGTATTATTGCTGCGTCAGTGGATTTCTCCAATAGTGGAAGAGTATTAACCAATCAGAGGTGATTGCCATCGTTGACACTGTAGCTGTCATTTTTAGCCGTTCGCCCTGCAGCTTTAAGTTTTGGTGGTAGCCCTCCTGACAAGTGACATGGACTGTTTAATTTTGTAGTGTTTCCGTTCCATGAAATAGTAGATATTAACTCTAAGGTGCGTTATATGTAAAGTCTTAACCTATTAAATAATATTGTGTAATCTCATATGCCTCGCGAAGGCTGCCTCTTGAAGGAAAGAACCTAGTTTGCGGCTTTTTGTAACGAGATACCTACGTATCGTACGTGAGCATAGGTCATATCACATAGGTATGATAAATTGAGATTATTTTATTACATTACAAGATGGACTAGGTATAATATTCAATCATTAACTATCATCATCATTCATCATTAACGGGACTCGAGAGGCTCATCTCTATTAGGTATACGTCTCTTCATGAGTAAGGATTAAGGCCATATAGGCCATAACGCCATAATCCACCACGCTCGCCGTATGTAGACTTATGTAGAACTGTCAGGTATAGGTATGCAGCTTTCTTCGAGATGTTTACCTTCAAGAAGTTAGGGGTGCGTGCCCAGGGATCCAACCTGAACCCCCGAATAGGAGACCCGCATTTTAAGTGCTAGGCTGACACGGCTTTTACTATAATATTACTATGCTGTAGGTAACCCTCATTGCTGAGAGTCATGACTTATGACCTTTTTGTTAATCGCATAATAATTGCACTTAGTCGCTTCACCTATGAGTAGGTATAATAGTATTATACATATTCATAGGCGAAGCGACTAACCAACTATATGCCTACCAAGGAATTATAATAATACCTTGGTAGGCATATACAGGTACAGTTTTATTTCTTGCCTCAGGTCGATTAACTCTATCAGATATTTCTGGATAACAAATGACCGACGTGCTGTTCGAGGCACGTTGTAACGAAACGGTAGGCCAGAGTTACCCATCCAGGTTAAGATTGGTTACACGAGATCAAAATACAGGCGCGCGGGGGTGAAAGCGCATGTCGCAAAAGTTGAAGAAATAATTTGTAAAAATGATTGAAAAAATTATTGTAAAAATGATCGCATTGCATTGTATGGTTCAGAATGTTGGGCGGTGAAAGGGACGGATGAAAGAAAAGTACATGCGACCGAAATGCGAATGTTGAGATGTATGTGTGGTGTGACTAGAATGGATAAGATTAGGAATGAATAGGTATATAAGGGGAAGTTTGAAAGTTGCGCCAGTGATAGAAAAGATGAGGAGTAATAGGCTAGCATGGTATGGGCATGTAATGCGGAGGGAAGAAAGGCATATTACGAGAAGAATGATAGATATGCATGTGGAAGGGAAAAAGAGTAGAGGGAGACCAAAGAAAAGATGGATGGATTGTGTGAAAGAGGATATGCGTATAAAAGGGGTGAATGATAGGTTGACGGATAACAGAAGTGAGTGGAAGAAGAGAACATGTTGTGCCGACCCCACATAGCGTGGGATAAGGGCAGGAAGAAGAAGAAGATTGCAACAATGTATTTATAGGTTTACGGCCAGTTTCTTCATGATCAGCTAAAGTAATGAGTAAAAGTCTTGACTTTTAAGATTTTACCAGCCGAGGAATGAAACTATGGCGAATATGTTTCTTCATTCAAACACAAGTTAAAGGTAACAAAGGTCAAAGTGGTTGCCATTACATAGACGTTCATAAAAGTAACAAACCAACTTTAGCTTTAATAATATTATCTTAATTATTATTTTTAGTTAATTGTCCCTAACTTAAAGTCAGGAGTGAAGACCCATGCTCAGTAAAGGGCTGGTTGATCTTATTTGTCAATTGTATGTCATAATAAATACAAGAGAACTTACTAACATTTTTTTAAACATTTTAATATCTAACTGTTGTAGACAGACTGCGAAATGCCTAAAAGAGCCAGGTCTCAACTTAGTTGTTCTCAACATAGTTCCCAGGCGAGGGCAGCGAAAATACGTCGTATTGGAGACTCAAGTGCCAAGCGTTCACAGCAGTTTGCTGAACAAAATTTGAGAACGTATGGTGGAGTTGTTCGTCTCAGTGCCGACTGACCATTATTGGGTATGGACTATTTTGATCAAGTGCTACCCGTGCGAAGCCGGGGCGGACCGCTAGTATAAAATATTTTACTTTTATGCGTTAGGTAGGTACCCTTCCGGGAAGTTTATCGTATGCGGTATGATCAACTCATAATCAACTTGAACTTTCGCTGGAAAAAGTTCTGGGTGTTTTTTTTATATTTTATTACTCAATAAAATAATATCCAGGTAATAGATAAATGCACAGTAACCTTTTGATCGAATTTAATAGAAATTGTAGTACCTGCATACAACTTTGACAAAATGTTCAAATGATAATCACTTTAGTTTTTACAGCAGCTCTATGAGCAGTAAAGGTTGGGGGTAAAAGTAACAGTAAAAGCACCGGCTAAAATTGTGAAGAAACAAATTTAGCCGTTACTTTGGCTGTTAGTTGCAATGAAGAAACTGGCCGTTAGAAATAACAAGTTTTAGAAACAGGTTAACCGAATTAAAATTTCATGTTCTTAGAGCAAATTATTAGTTTCATTATGGAGAAATTTGCTTTGAATGGTAAAGTAAGGGGTATGTCCATGTAGACAATTTTATTAAATTTTGTTTTGGGATGCGTCAATGGCTGCTTAAGGTCTTCAAAATCACATATTACGTTTTCAAGCATACTGTATTAATTCGTCACCGTTTGATAGATAGATATACACTGCTTTCAAATACTTCGCCCGTTTTACGCTAGACAGAGCCTTAAAAAGTACAAGACATGCGCCCTTTTGAGTCTATTCTGTACGTTCATCAATTCGTAGACATTGTTTATACGTCTATAGGTTCTCTAGAAAACAAGCTGGTTTTCTTTTCTTTTTTAATATTTCCTATCATCACATTAGGTACTATGTGACTTTCGTAACCATATATTTTGTATCGTTATACTTAATGAAATTTATGCAATAGATTAAAGAATTTATGAGTTAGTCGTTAATTAATTATTGCCATGAACAATCACCTTCAGGTCTTTACTTTGTGTAAAATTGACGTTCATAAAGTATATTGTGTAAAGCACCAATTTTGAATAAGCATACTTTGAACCATATTCTGTTCTCAATAATCATGACATTGGTGAGTTTTAATTATCTATATAAAAATGAATCCCTATTTCCCTTGTTCACGGCATCACGCGTGAACAGCTGGACCAATTTCGTTAATTTTTTTTTTTTGTTGTGTTGGTTTGGACCCCGGGATGGTTTATATTCACAATTGGACTCGATAGGGGGAGCTGCAATCGGGTTTGAGGTTCAGGGCAGGACAAAGTCTGCCGGGGCCCACTAGTTAGGTATATTTTACTACTTAAATTAGATCTAAAGATTATGTTTTTTTAAAGAATAAGTTATGAAAGAGCCACGTGAATGGGCTATAAAAGAGCTTAAGACTTTAAAGCTCAAAGTGAGCAAGCTTTTTTTCTTCTTTCTTCTTAAGTTCTTAAAGATTTAACGATGTTGTTTTTGATTGAGGATATTATTTGTTATTTTGTTAAATTTTCAAAATTGTTATTTATAAAATAAACGCCTCTTATATGTTAATATTAAAGCGATTGTTATAATAACGTAAAATAAGTGATAGAATTAAAAAATCCTTAATAATTTCATTAGTTTTAATAAAGAATTTGTCAGAATTGTCTTTTTAGGGTTCCGTAGCCAAATTTGGCAAAAACGGAACCCTTATAGATTCGTCATGTCTGTCTGTCTGTCTGTCCGTCCGTATGTCACATCCACTTTTTTCCGAAACTATAAGAACTCCTACTGTTGAAACTTGGTAAGTAGATGTATTATGTGAACCTCATTAAGATTTTCTTACAAAAATAGAAAAAAAACAATAAATTTTGGGGGTTCCCCATACTTAAAACTGAAACTCAAAATTTTTTTTTTCATCTAATCCATACGTGAATCTATGGATAGGTCTTCAAAAATGATATTGAGGTTTGTAATATCATTTTTTTCTAAACTGAATAGTTTGCGCGAGAGACACTTCCAAAGTGGTAAAATGTGTGTCCCCCCCTGTAACTTCTAAAATAAGAGAATGATAAAACTAAAAAAAATTAATGATGTACATTACCATGCAAACTTCCACCGAAAATTGGTTTGAACGAGATCTAGAAAGTAGTTTTTTTAATAATTTAAAACTTACTACATGTTTGTACGGAACCCTCGGTGCGCGAGTCCGACTCGCACTTGGCCGGTTTTTTAATAGTGCAATTATTATTATTTTGCATAATTTGCACAATTACACTTTATAATACAGACTGGCTCTTTCATAACTTTTAGTAGCTCTTTCAATACCGAAATGTTATGAAAGAGCCAAAAGACACATTTTTTTAAAATTAATATTTCGTTAATTTTTTCATAGTGTTTAGGGTTTTTCCCTATGTAATTACCTACTCTAATAAATGAATAATAATTGAAGATAAAAAAATCAGCATTTTTTTCATTAAAAGTATGTTTATTTGCTCCGTTTAGTAAACTGGCTCTTTCATGCCACTTCTCCCCTACTAATCAATAGCTGGCACCAATACTAGCGAGTAATATTATGAGGCAAAGTCTTAAAAAATGCAAAAATGCCTGGTTTCTAATATCTTTCCTAAGGTTTTTTGCAACCAAAAACTATACCCTAACGTAGGGTGACTCGGACTATCGGCAAAACAATCTAATTTTGAATTTTGCAAACCTGATTCATTTTTAGCCAATCCTTAAGTATATATACATCGATGACTGAGGATATAGCCTCACATAGCCTAGCCTAGCCCTAGGCCTAGATTAAAAGTCTACAAGTAGAGTAAGGCTAAGGCTAATTATGAAGGGATATATGTGATTACACTAATACTTAAACACTCTTAAATAAGTTATTAGTAGGTAAAGTACGCTTCAATGAACAATAGAGTCATTGTCGACTTTGTGCACAGGGTCACCGGTGAAACGTCACGGTTCTTTGTATTGGCTATTGGGGAGGTCGAAAGCAAAGATAACTCCTGATACATACAGGAGAAAATGGACCATTTTTCAGAAATAATTTCACAAGTGGTTTGAAGTTAGCCTCCTGTTTGCGTGGTCAGCGGCACGCATTTCTAACAATGATTTCGGATTGTTAGAAATGCGATGCCCAAGGAAGAAGACGAAGCTTTCGCTTGGTTGTTAGATTGGTCGGATACAGTAGGCAGTTATCCTTGAGACGACGCGAATTGTGAGGAGGTTCCTCTCTCTGGAGCCCTGACCTGATGATTATTTTTAAACATGATTTGTGTACTATCATACTTCATCCTAATATTATAAGACGTGCGAAAGTGTGTTTGTTTGTTGTTTTGTTGGTTTATTGGTTTGTCGGTTTGTCACGCCGCAACGGAGCAACGGATCGATGTGGTTTTTGGCATGGGTATAGTTGAGGAGCTGGGGAGTGACATAGGCTACTTTTTATCCCGGAAAATTTAGGAGTTCCCGTGGGAATAAAAAAAACTTAAACCACGCGGACGGAGTCGCGGTCGCGCATCAGCTAGTTTTTAAATATTTATGTAGAAAAATCTCCAAGGTGTTATGTCTGCTAATCCGCACTTAACCGGCGTGGCAGAGTATGGCCTATATTATCTCTATGGCCATAGCCCTTCTTATTCTGAGACAGTGGTTTGCCGCAAATCGGTTGAATATGAAGAGTTGTTTTGTTTTCCAGAATGATCTCGATTTTATGATATTTTTTCAAATTAATCTATGATACAAAATCAATCTATGATTGGTTGATTATATTATTTTGTGTCAATTACCTTCAATTTTCTTCTCTATAGGTGACCGGGAAGAGATCCCTTCTTAGCGATAAGGCCGCCTATCCCAATGTACAATTTCTATCTTTTTTTGCTTTAAATTTTGATTATTTTGTTGTGCAATAAACTGTAAAATTTTCATTTAATTAAGCTTCCGAGAGATATCTCGAGGGTTACTAATATTATAAATGCGAAAGCGTCTTTGATTGTTGGCCTTTTGGTTTGTCCTTCAATCACGCAGCAACTGTGCATGCAACGGATCTACTTTTTGCATGGGTATAGTAAGTGACTAAGCTACTATTTATCTCGGAAATTTAAGGAGTTCTCGTGGGAATAACAAAAAACTTATTCCACGCGGACTAAGTAGCGGCCATCATAAATTTCCATGACATGTTGTATGTTTTTAATATTTTTTCTGTCTTCTTCAACAGGAATTGGTACCAGCTGACATAGTCTACGTGGATAGCGGCATCGTCCCCTCAAAATACAATGAGCCGCTATTCGACGAGGTGGAGGAGCTTTTGGGGGCTTCCCCCGCACCTCGACCTTGCACTCTGGTGTGGCGTGACATCACAGTTCATGTTAAACTCAAAGACGGAAAGCTCAAGAGACTGGTGAACAATGGTATGTACATATACATCTATACCAATATTATAATCAATCAATCAAACAATCAATATTCATTTATTCAAATTAGGTACCCTGTAGGTACACTTTTTGACGCCAAATTAATTATAAAATATCTATAGAGGTAAAGTTTGTGAGGTTGTAGGGGTCTCTGGATTTGCTGAACCGATTTTGAAAATTTTGGTACCGATAGAAAGCCACATTATATTTTGTGAGTGTCTATGCCTATGTATTAACCCGAAAAAATTATAAGTAGAAATTAGTATAGATTAGTAAGTATAGATTACATAAATAAATCTTTATTGACCAACACATTATCTGAGTACAATTTAGCAAATTGACTTATAATTAGCACCCTTAAAAAATGCCTTTTTTTGTTCGCAGTGAGTGGAATCGCCAAGCCGGGAACATTGGTAGCTCTAATGGGACCCAGGTAAGAATAAAAAAGGTTTTACCTCATACATTACCTATTTTGTGCTAATACCAAAACGACACTGCGATCTCAGAACATAATATTATTTAGAAGTGGTAGAGTAGCGTGACCTTTTACCGCGCAGATTTTAAACATCACATTGCTTTGAATGCTAGAGAATGGAGATCCAGGTCCGGCTCGATTTATTTGATTGATTCATTCTGATTATCAACACATTGCTTGTTCAGTGGAGCAGTCTCCCATCACACTCCCACTCAGAATGAAAAAAAAACCCAGCTGAGTTTGTAGTGGGGTCTTCTCAGACCAGGGCGCGTTTGGAACCCTCGTAACTTTAGTTTTAAGATACCGTAATTTACTATCACCATCATGTTTATATAGTACTTACCTAAATAAAATAAATAAATAAATAAATATTGAATTGAATTGAATGAGAAGGGTTTAGACTTTAGAAGGGTCTTATTTATGTTTTAAGTTCTTGCCTGAAAGTTCTTCATAAGTTCTCGAATTTGTGTGAAGACTGCCAATCCTCACTTGACCAGCTTGGTTGACTATGGCCAAACCTTTCTAATTGTGAGTAGTGGGCTAGGCGATGGGTTGCCACAATGGTGATGATGAACCTGGCATAGCAAAGTTGGTTTGAAAACTAGCGCATCACCCAATACACCCAGAAACTTCACGCAAGAAATACTGAAGAGTCTACCTATACCTAATCAGATGAAAAACGTATAGGAACAGGCAAACAAACTTTTGATGTTACTAGATGATGCCCGCGACTTGTCCGCGTGGATTAAGCTTGTTTTAACTCCTAGACTAGTGGGAGGCTTCGGCCGTGGGTAGTTACCACGCCGGCAAAAGACGAGTCGCTAGGCGATTTAGCGTTCCGGTACGATGCCGTGTAGAAACCGATTAGTGATATAAAATAAAAATCTTAGACTGCATCATCACTTGCCATCAGGTGAGATCGCAGTTAAGGGCTAACTTGTACTTGATAAAAAAAGCCTTTGTTCGTCCCCGGGATGCAACCTATAATCTCTTTACCGAAAATCGTCAAAATCTACTGAAAAGATCGGTCATAAAAGCGTTGCAACAGACAGACAGTTAACCTTTACATTTATAATATTAGCATGGATAAGGATACAATTCCGAACCACTTAAAATGTCCACCATTCAAAATTGACCTGTAGAAAGTTGGTTCGCGCATCTCTTTGTCCATTGACATTAATAATAACAATTTGCGTATTGCAGAATTGATAGTGCATTAATTAAACAGGGTCGATTGTGACCGGTCCATCAATGGGGACCAGTTGTTAGCGGCGTTGGACATTGCGTAATACATACTAATATTAATTACTAGCTGATGTCCGCGACTTCGTCCGCGTTGTTTATGTTTTTAGATTCCCGCGGCAACTCCTTAATTTTCTGGGATAAAAAGTAGCCTATGTCACTCTAGCCAGGTCCTCAACTATACTCATGCCGGAAAATTTGAAGGACATGAAATTGAAGGACAAACCAACAAACAAACACACTTTCGCATTTATAATATTAGTATGACTAGCTAAACCGCCCCGGCTTCGCATGGGCGGCAACTATAGCTACTACGTTTAATCCATATACCTATTATGCCTAGTTAAAAATCTACCTTTTAGTAGCTAATACTTCTGGTGTTGATTTAGGTTTTTATGATTCCCGCGGGAAGTCTTTAATTTTCCGGAATAAAATGTAGCCTATTCTCTCTAATCTATAATCTCTATTCTCTACCAAAATACGTCTAGGTAGTGAATAGGTAACAAGGTTACAGACAGAC
Source organism: Erebia epiphron (assembly GCA_963932025.1). Classification (NCBI taxonomy): domain Eukaryota; kingdom Metazoa; phylum Arthropoda; class Insecta; order Lepidoptera; family Nymphalidae; genus Erebia; species Erebia epiphron. The sequence goes on from OZ009948.1 coordinate 26,539,820, forward strand.
AGGCCCACTGCCGCATAAATTAATATTAGTATGGATTTTGAAAATCGGATTTTTGTTGCAGTGGGGCAGGAAAAACCACATTGATGACCTCACTAGCACACAGGAGTCCAAGTGAGTATTTTTATTTAAAAGGAACCCTAAAATTAAGGTTTTTGTTTTGGATTGGAGGATTTGATGACCCATCTGTGGAGTGGTGAGCGATGTGGCCTTAACGTGGGAGGGCACGGGTTCGATTCAAGTCAATTGGGGAATTTATAATTTCTGAATTTTCTCTGGTCTGGTTTGTTGGGAGGCTTCGGCCGTGGCTAATTACCACCCTACCGTCAAAGACTTACCACCAAGCGATTTAGCGTGCCAGTACGATGCCGTGTAGAAACCGACTACGGGTATGGGTTTAATAGAACAGGTTAGCCCGCTACCATCTTAGACTGCATCATGACCAGCAGCCAGCAGGTGTGATCGCAGTTAATTTATTCCACTACAAGGTAGCCCACCTTGTAGTGGAATAAAAAAAAGGTAAATGGGTACAATTTTGATTTTTCAATTTCAAATGTAACAAAAATTTAACATATTAGTTAATTTCCCACCTTGTAGTGGAATAAAAAAAAGGTAAATGGGTACAATTTTGATTTTTCAATTTCAAATGTAACAAAAAATTTAAATTTAACTAAAAGGTTAATTTTTCTGTACTTTTATCTAGTAAGGTTCATGTTTAATAAATTTAAATAGGTAATTTTGTTTTTAAAAATAAATCTGTAATTTACGTACACAAAAAATATATACCTAAGTAATTGGCTTCCGTGTAGCACGTGGAATTGAATGTGTTTTTTGGAAAATTTACATACTCTGTTAATTGATAAGCCAGACAAAAATAATAAAAAAACTCAAACAGGTAGTTAACATTTTCAAAATGTGCATTTTTTTAAATGTCACGTTGCTCCAATGCAATTTCCCGATCCTAGCCGATAACCTTGTGAAGTTGTGAGTTATTTTATGAATTTCAAAATTTCGCACCCGAAGGGTTCCGTACCATTGTACAAAATTTAGCCCGCCAACCCGCATTAGAGCAGCGTGGTGGGTCTAAGCTCTAATTCCCGCTCTCCTATGAGAGTGGAGGCCTGTGCCCAGCAGTGGGACGTTGATGACCTACTTTTAAAATACAAGTTTGGTGTACCTACATATTGTATTCGTAATTTAATGTATACGTAATTTAATATAGCAATAGACACACACCACTACAGCCCATTAATGCCCCACGGCTGGGTACAGGCCTCCACTCTCATAGAAGAGAGGGAATGAGAGCTTAGACCCTCCACGCTGCTCCAATGCGGGTTGGCGGGCTTTAACTATATTGACTATAATCATGTTATTGATAAAAACCGAGACCGACGGCTTATCGTGCTCTCCGAGGCACGGGGTGAATCACCACCAACTTTCTAACTTCGGGCTAGTACTGAGAATTTCTATTCAGAAAAACCCAATACTTAATTATGGCCCGACCTGGGACTCGAAATCGGGACCTCGTTGGCCGCCGTCGAACATGCTTACCACTAGAACAACGAGGCAATTTTCACAGAGAGTGTATGTCGAGGCAGACATACAGAATTTCAATGTGAAAATTTCAACTGTTACGGTTCATGATATACAGCCTGCTGACAGTAGACGGCTGGACGGACGGACAGCGGAGACTTAGAAATAGGGTCCCTCTGGGTACGGTACCTCAAAAATATCACCGCTTGAGTCAGGTAAACCAACATGAACCAAACTTCTATAAAGATTTCTGAATTGTTGCCAGGCGGGACGATCGTTGACGGAGAAATAGCAATGAACGGCATCCCGGTGGGGGAGTTCATGCACCGGGAGAGTGGCTACATGCATCAGGACGAGCTCTTCGTAGAGAACCTCACCGTTATGGAGCACCTCACTATCATGGTAAGATTATGTTGCCTTTTTTTATTTAGGGGTCATCCATAAAGTACGTCACACTAATTTCGTGATTTTTGACCCCTCCCCCATCCTTGTCACAGTTGGTCACATTTGTGAGAGGCCCCCCTCCTCCCTTGTGTGGCGTCACATATCTTGCAACTTTACATCTAGAAATTATTAAATTAAAACAGCATACGGAAATTAGTATTATTTCCATTTAAATTATTTTTTAATATACCTACCTAATCCACATCACATTATGAAAAAATTAACCCCTCCCACCCCTTGTCACACAATGTCATACTCCGTCGACCCCCTCCTCCCCCCTTAACGTGAGACGTAATTTATGGATGACCCCTTATAGGCCAGTACTTGGCTGCAATCCGAATTGCTTGCAAGTGGTGATGCAGTCGGTGGAGTGCGCTTGCCTATAAGATGCCTTGATTTGAAGGTACCTATATTACAAAGGTAAAAGGGGTAAACGGAAGCCGGAAGGGCATTCGATATACTTGCGGTTCGAGTTAGAAACGAGGTAGCGAATCGCTTTGTACGTGTCCGTGCGACTGCTCTTAGCACGATTTGACTTGGCTCGGCTTCGCAGCGGTGGACACATCTATTAGGAACCCTCAGACGATAATATACCTAAGACCGACCCAGTCCCAGTGACGAAGTTTTGGGTTTGAAGGTTTATTTTACAGAAATTCCGAGCTTCAAAAACCTACATGCATCAACGCATGTATGAAATCGCGTGAAAAGTACCTAGTCTTTAATGTATAAAAATATTAAAAGGCGACTGACTGACTGATTGATTGATCTATCAACGCACAGATCAAACTACTGGACGGATCGGGTTAAAATTTGGCTTAAAGATAGGCAGCTATTATAATTTATAACGTCGCCATCCGTTTTTAAAAACGACAAAAGAAACTATTATGTTAATGACGACGTAAGAAAGTGTTATTAAAAACCAACCCCTAAGGGGGGTAACCTAGGATTTTCCTATGACAATCCATCTTAACGTGACCTATAGTATGAACACGAGATACATGGTGTATGTATTTTGAGTTTATTAACATCGGAATGTATTATGTAGGTATACCTTTCTGCCCATACACCCTTATTTACCCTAATTGGCTTTCACACGACATTGTACCGGAAACCTGACTCGCTTGTCGGCAGTCTTTAATTATGTCTTCTTTACTTAATATATTTTTATATTTTTTGTAGCTGTAATTCGTTATCCGAAAAATATTAATAATAATTTATTTTCCGTAAGTATATTTAAAAAAATTATATGACGAATTAAGTCTATAATATACTTATAATCTAATGTAATATAATAGTAAATCTAGTTTTTTAAATATATGTACCTATTGATATACTTAAATATTAAAATAATAAACTAACTATAAAATAAAATTTAAAACTAATCCTTAAATATACTTACCTATTAACAAAAGATAAAAATAATAGTAAATATTGTTTACTTATAATATTACATTACACATGAGTTTGTTTATTTGTTGGTTCATCTGTTCAAGAGGTAGGTAACTCGAATGCACTTCTCGCCTGCATCTGCATCTTTTAACACCATTACCATGACGATCGGTCAATAATAATAGAAGCTACATCACTTTTTATATTTATTTACTATTCCCATCTCGATCCTCCTAAAATTCTCGGAGCTATGGCCTAAAATACGGCTCAGGCGATTTGCATCTGATAACCATTTTCAATGGTAAAATTCTCGTGTCGACCCAGAGTTTCATACGAACATATTATATAATGGAATTTTAAAAAACAATTATTAATTACGTTAAAAAATCGTAATATCATTGTTGTCCTTGAAGGGTCCCAACTTAATTGTCTTCAATCAAAAGGGTGTCAAGCAATAATAGGCCGTTTTTAATATTTTAATAGGCCTATTAAAAAATGGCCTATGATTTTTAAATTTCTGTTTAAGAGTGATGGACACATCTGAATTTTAATAGTTTTAAAACATTAGTTAAATTTGATTTACATTTGCATTATTTAACGTACGAATTGACTTGCGAGCTATGTCCTTACCACATTATGTAGAATTTTAGTATGCTTTACCTATATCATAGATAAAATAACAGCTACTTCGCCCGTACGGTTTTCCTTGAGAAGTTCGACAGTTAAATTTAAATTGTAAATCAGCCATTACAAACTGATAAACAAATCCTATTAGAACAGGGCACGTGCCAAACATACAAATAAATAAAATTAATAGCCCAATTAAAAACATAAGGTCACATTAATTTGTTATTTCGGTACGCGCCTCTTCTTAAATTATGTACAAAAACATCAAAAATTGGTGGAATTTTATTCTTTACTTTGTTTGTGCCCTTCATCTTAAACTAGCCTCTTAAACTCAGTACCTAAACATATTTCTAATGTTCTTTTTACCCATATGTCTAAAGCTAGCCTACTCACATTTGTTCAAAATCAGTTTAGGTATTTGGTATATTATATATTTATACTATAATAATGTCAATGTAAGTATATTTTGTATAATATACTATAGCAAAAGAAGCATATGTAATGGTATTATACTTACGTTTGTCGTAGGTTTATTTATAGTCTTACACTTAAGCCTTTATTAATAAGCCGACGTCAGCTAAGAACAGGTTCTCAAGTATCGGTCAATCTATGGTAAAAACCGGTTTGAAGCATAGATTGACCATTAGGTACTTGGGAATCTGTACTTAGCTGATATCGGTTTATAAATAAGGGCCTTATGTACCTTTATCTTCCATCTGAAATAGATATATTGCTTTCACCTCAGCCTTATATGCAATTGAAACAATAACACGTAAATGATACCTTTATGAAATACTCGATTTGTGGTTTCACGGGCATCTCAGGTTACGGCACCGAAAGGCAGCGGCCTGAATTCAAATCCCGGCTTATTCCTAATAACCGAAGCCCTTATTAAGCACCTAATAAATTGTGTAAAGTTTATTTGAATACCTGAACTAAGGAAAACGTGTCATCTGAAAATCTTCGACCTATGAACACATTTAATAAAGAATTAGACAATTAGACCTTATTAAGGACGGACTATAATCGAAATGAAATCCAGAATCGAGAGATCGATTGATTCTCGCTGAGCAACTAGTCGATTGCAGAAAAACTACATCAATAATTTCTACTGCCCTAATATTCCTGTTGTTGTGATTGGCTGAATTAATGGTATTCTTGTTGCAACAGAGGTAGAGCATTGCCAATAGTGTGATACTTACGTCATAATTGTGGGGGCTTATTGGCTAGTCGTAGTCATAGTTGTGTTAGTTAGTTTATAGTTGAAATGCATTTTGTTTTAATTTTCTCGATTTTCCAAAGACTGCTCCACAATCTTTTTTTAGTTCAATTCACTCACGTAGGTTCGATTTTATACAAATTTCAAAGACCTATTTTACCCCCTATTTTTTTTCTTAGCGGATGCGTACGTCATAATAACTATCAGTATGCCAAATTACAGCCCGATCCGTTCTATAGTTTGAACTGTGTGTTAATAGATCAGTTAGTCAGTCACCTTTTATTTAATAAACCCAACACGTCTATAGGCCCGTCTCCGCATGGACCGTCGCACATCACCTCTGGCGCGTCGGAGGAAGGTCAACCAGCTGATGCGGCAGCTGTCTCTATACGGAGCCCGACACACGAGAATTGGTGGGCTGGACGGACAAAAAACACTGTCCGGTGGCGAGAGGAAACGACTTGCTTTTGCTTCAGAGGTGAGCGTTCTTAAAAATCTGGAGGTTTCAAAAAAAGTATTTGCGTTGGTCATGGGGATAGATATACAGTTTTACATACACAGCTACCGCCTTGTATTCCAGCATTCCTACTAGAAATTATGAGGACTTGTAAAGAGATAATCTGTGGGTTTATCAGACCTTTACAAGTGTGTGTCTTTATCTTAAGTAAAAATCTCCATAAGGTATCCACCACCACCACTACAGCACATTAACGTCCCACTGCTGGGCACAGGCCTCCACTCTCATAGGATACACAAGGTATAAGGTATACACAATTCTAAAGCTTAAACCTAGTCCCTAGGTAACATCATAAAGTAAGTTCAGTAGAGAATAATCTTTATGGTAACATGGTTATGTTTGATCAACAAGATCATGCAGAAAGTGAAAAGGAGACAAACCTCTACTTATAGTCTAGTCTTGAATGTACTTGGTTTAGGTACATATAACATAGTAGTATTATCTTTGCGTAATATTTAATAATTTAATTTCAGCTCCTAATCGATCCAGGACTTCTATTCTGCGATGAACCCACAACAGGACTGGACTCATCGTCCGCGCAGAAGTTGATGACTCTGCTTCGAGCCAGCGCAGTCCAAGGCAAAACTGTGATATGCACTATACACCAGCCGTCTTCAGAACTGATGGCGTTGTTCGACAAGCTGGTGTTATTAGCGGAAGGAAGAGTAGCTTTCGCTGGCAACGCTTCAGCAGCGCTGCAGTTCTTTGAAAGGTATGTACCGAACCTTACGATACCGAAGATAGGTAACAGAATATTGAAATTTTTGAGTGGCATGTTTGAAATAAGCTTTTTCAGCTTTTTCTATGGTTGAAATATCCACGATTTAGAGACACCGGACATGCCTTAAAGAACCGACAAACTAAGTAAATGACGTTGAAAAATACAGTTCAGGAAATATTACTGAGATTGCACCATTTGGCCATTAGCAAATTTATATTAAAAACGGCTAGACCAAAAAAACGAAGGGTCACTGGTAGAGATCTCCTGTAGCGATAAGTAATTGTCACCTTCGTCTCACTTTCTCACGTTAATGATAAAAGCAGGTAGCGAATCATTGCGATGGCGCCTCTGTCTAGACAGATCGGGCAGTCGATACGTATATCGGTTACAATAATTAGGCATGATCAGAACGATAATTCGCTGACCTTAATAAGACTTCCCGACATTTAGAAACAGCGGCAACGTTCAAGGGCTCGCGTTTTACATAATATGTCGCAAACTATATTCGAAAAATACCGAACAATATGATATTTTTAAAACTTCACAAGTGTACAGAAGTAACGAAAAAATTATTGACTTTTTAAGTATCTCAAACTAAGCTTGTTTAAGATCAGTAGCATTGATTTTTTTTTTATTGATTTATTTATTGATAGCTTTCATGTCTTACATACTAATACAAATTATTCATAATATAATTAGCAGTTAGCATGCATGGACATGAGGCCCTGTCAGGGCGTTGCTAAATGTTAACATTATTATTATTAGTTTTATCTAGTTATTATTATTAATTTATTTAGCACATAATAGATGTAACATACAATATACCTACTTATAATTTATAATCTATTAAAACATGTGTTAATAATTTACATATTTTAATATTTTATTTAATAGAAAGGGTTTCCAAATTAGAATAATTTTTAATTAAATACTGCTACAGTGCTAATTTGGAAGACAAAAACTCTGTGACTATACTAAATTACAACCCCCGTGAATTCAAACAAAATATTTTAGCGCAATGTGCAAAAATTCCAAAATCGAACAGGTCGAGCTTTTGCAGCACGGTGTAATAATAATAATTATCCAAAAAAATTACAGTTTGGGCTATGAGTGCCCCATCACGTACAACCCTACAGACTACTTCATCAAAGTCCTGGCTCTAACACCCGGGTCGGAAGGAGCGTCAAGGCAGGCCATCAAGAGTGTATGCGACAGATTCGCCGTCAGTGACGCTGCTAAAGAACTGGACATGGAGATTCATTTGGAATTTCACCTTATGGATAACGAAGTCATGGTACGTACCTATTCAAATAATCTTACTAATATTATAAATGCGAAAGTTTGGATGGTTGTATGGATGTATGGATGGATGGATGTATGGATGTTTGTTACTCAATCACGCCCCAACAGCTTAACGGATCTGGGTGAAATTTGGCACAGAGATAGATTATAGTCTGGAATAGCACATAGGCCTCATCATTATCCTCATATCGATCAATTGCCGGTCATGGTCAACTACATAACACGAGCTTCCTGTTAGAATGAGAAGGAATTTAGTCATTAGATTGTTAAACTTCACACACCTAAGTTGAGAACCTTATGAAGAAATCTAGGGCGCACAGTTTTCCTAACAATGTTTTCCTTCACCCAAGCAAGTGATATTTAATTGTTCAAAACCCACATAAATTAGAATAGTTGAACCACTTGAAGAAGCCAACCTTAACGATCAGTCTATCTCCTCTCTAACTACGTCCATACTAATATTATAAATGCGAAACTGTGTCCTTCTGCCTACTACGCTTTAACAGCCCATCTTTTCATCATATTTTGATGTACAGGGGCAGGTTACATCCCAGGGCTATTTCCGGAATTAAAATAGCCCATAGGCTACTTTTTATCCTGGAAAATTAAGGAGTTCCCCGGGAATCCCAAGTCAAAGTCAAAGTCAAATTTTTATTCAATTTAGGTAGGTATACTACACTTAATGACGTCTAGTTATTTATAATATATAATGGTGATAATCAGTAACGGTATCTTAAAACTAAAGCTACGAGGGTTCCAAACGCGCCCTGGTCTGAGAAGAGCCCACAACAAACTCAGCCGGGTTTTTTTTTTCATTTTCACCATTTCACAAATCATCTTAACTAAGGAACTATCAGAGCCAATAGATCAAATCATTGCCAAGCTTCCTTGTCATTTAAGTAATCCTTTACATGGTAATAAGATTTTTTAATGAGTTTACGTTTTACATTAACTTTGAACTTATTCAGAGACATTTTCAACATGTCTTCTGGGAGCTTACTGTAGAAGCGGACACTGTTTCCAACAAATGAATTGCTAGTTTTACTACGCCTAGAAGTAGGCATTACAAGTATATTTTTATTTCTAGTATTGACATTATGACAATCACTTTTCTTCTTGAATTTATCAATATGTTTATGCACGTATACTAAATTTTTAAATATATATTGGTTGTGCACTGTCATTATATTGATTTCTTTAAATTTATCTCTTAGTGACTCTCTTGGTCCCATATTATGTATGGCTCGAACAGCCCTCTTCTGCAGCACAAAAACAGAAAACTTAATCCCAAACAAAAAAAACTTAATCGACGCGGACAAAGTCGCAGTCGCGAAAAAATATTGCAATCGCTTACGTGTGCAAAGCGTTTACGTGTTCTTAGGTGTTGGCAGGAGTGAATATTTCCTAACTTCTGTTTCAGGACTCAAGGCGAGTGATGGACACTAACTACAAACCACCGTACGTTCACACGAAAATCATTTGGCTCGTCTACAGATATTTTCTGTTAATATTAAGGGATCCACGGGTTCAGTTTGTGCGAATACTACAAAAATTGGTAAGTGAGCTTTAATTGTTGTCGTTGTATAAAGCAATAAAGGTTCAGGGGTTTACTACCATCGCTTAAAGCAGTATTACTTCAAAATGACAGTTTTAGCTCATGACGTCCTTAAAATAACGATTATAATTCTAATACACTAACGTCAACAATATTCGGCTTTAGCGATGCTATGCCCTCTGAATTGGTTTGTTACAAATATGTTGTTAATATGTTGTAATAATCTGTTTTCCTCCGTTTTGCTACTCATAGAGTCATTGAGAGAAAGAGAGCGGGTTGGCGGGCTTTAACGACTATTATCATGTTAGTGATAATAACCGAGACCGACGGCTTAACATGCTCTCCGAGGCACGGGGGTGAAACACCAACAGCTCCCTAACTTCGGGCTAGTACTGAGAATTTCTAGACAGAAAAACCCAATATACTTACTATGGCCCGACCCGGGACTCGAACCTGGGACCTCATCGGCCGCAGTCGAATATGCTAACCACTAGACCATGTTATATAATAACTCGCGCATAATACTATGCATAGGTTTAACCATTATTTCACTATTTCACTTTTATTTTCGAAATAATAAAACGAACATAAACACACCTGATACCTGAATTGACAAATGTAAGAAAACAGATTGTTTTTTTTAAGTGTTGCCCTTTTATTCCGTGGCAGAGCGTGGCCAGACTATACAATGTTATAGTCTGCAGTGGAGTATGAATGTATGATAATGAGGAACTTGAAGTTTAATTCGCAATAATCCGCCTCACACACCGACACGACACCCGCCTCTTCGATTCCGATGGAATTCGATTCGATTCCGATTCATGCAATGGCATGACTTGATTTTTTAGTAAAAAAATCATTAATTTCCAGGCCATAGCACTAACAGCGGGGCTGTGTTTCATCGGCACAGCTCGACTCACACAAGCTGGTATCCAAGACGTCCAGGGGGCGCTCTTCATAATCATAGCAGAAAACACCTTCTCGCCAATGTATTCAGTGCTGCACATGTTTCCTGAGGAATTCCCAATGTTGCACAGGGAACTAAAGGCCGGATTGTATTCTACGCCGGCTTATTACGTGGCCAGAATGCTGGCTCTGGTAAGTTGACCCATGTAAAGAATATCTTAAAGTTTCAACTGAATCTATATAATCAAACTATGTAGAAACAATTATTGTCAAATAGCATTATGTTTAGTATTTCCATCATTGACTTACCAAAATCGATGATTTCCATACTTCAACTCGTACGTTACGGCCGTTACTTAAGTGTGATGATAAGTTTTTTTTTTATTTTTTTTTTATTATCATAGGAAAATCAACAGCGATTCTTAACAATATTACTAAAACAACAAAAAAACAGGATTAACATAGCCAATTACAGATTTTCTCAAACACAAATAACAATTTATAACAATTTTTAACAATTTATGAGAGTGAGTTATAGTTACATACGAGTACAAAGCAAAACAATTTTAAGAAACAAAGTTACGATGATAAATAATTAATCTTCTATTATAAAACTTCAGCGATCGTACAACTTATTACAAACAAGTAATAAAATTAAAAATTTTAAAAAAACCCACGACGAACTGCAGAGCTCCATTATACCTTTGACCTTTATAACTTTGAAACAACAATTAGAACGTAGCAAACGTATATATTACATAATATCTAAAACAAAAAACTGCATCTTTGACAGCTCAGTAGTTTTTTTGACCAGTGTGGTGGACTATGGCCAAACCCTTTTCAAATGCAAGAAAATAATACAATTATTTTGCTATAATCCGCCAACAGAAAAAAATTCTGTATGGTCAAGCATGCAGTTACAAGAGAAGCACAGTTTACCTTCCCAACCAAGCAAGAAAGCTAAGTTCCCAAGCAAGCAATGCCACCACCACTCACATGCACCACCACACAAGACTTTTATACTATTCTCGACGCACGTTTCGCCCCGACACCGGAGCATCTTCAGGAGATGTCGACCTTACAATGCAAGATTGTCTAGTGACGTTCGTGTCAAATGCGCGGTGTTATGTACCGTGTTTTAAACCCCCACCACTATTGCCCCGCCCATTACCCCCGGGAAACCTACCCCCTCCAAAAAATCGAAGCAGTGGTGAATTTGAAACATTAACTTGTTCATTAAGTAATTTAAATTGATTATTATTATTATTTTTTATTATTTCTAGCTGTTCCAACTAGAGCTGTAGCGAACCGTATGTATTCGGTACTGAGTAACGGGTGCGCCATCCAGTACCGAGTAACGAAACGTTACTCACGAATGCATTTCGTTACTCGCATGCATTTTGTTACTCGTATTTTTCGTTGTATGGGTGAATTTAAAAACTTACGTTATAACTAACTTACGTAAAATATAAAAAACCTATTTGTGGCTTTTTCATAGCATCTTATGAGGTATCAGAAGTAACGAGTAACGTAACGATACGATAGTAACGAGTCGCATTTTTCGTTGTATGGGTGAATTTAAAAACTTAAGTTATAAAGAACCTATTAGTCGCTTTTTTATATCATCTTATGAGGTATCAGAAGTAACGAGTAACGTAACGATACGATAGTGACGAGTACTAATTGTTATAGTAACGAATACATACGGGTACGCTTTTTTTCGTTACTTTTACACCTCTAGTTCCAACATGCTCAGTCGAATACCTTTATCGCAAGTGTGTAATATTTCATATGAATAGTTGGAAGATAGCGACGGGTATACGATGAGAATTTAAGGAGTTCCCATGATCGCCTCCTGACTCCATCATGATACCCTGGGCAGCATCTAGGTACAAGCTAAATATATCTAAAATAAAAAGCCCGCATCTAAATCAGCACAGTAGTTTTTGAGAAAAATGGTAACATATTGAAAAAATAAAATCATAGACTACAGCTCAGCTTTGTTGTCTATGGTCCTAAAATATATCTAAGAACCTTCTCACAAGCTATACACATCTAATGAAAAAAACCGCATTTCAATCGGCCCAGTACTTTTTGTAAAAAATGGTAACATATCGAAATATTAAAATCATAGAGACAGCTCAACTTGGTTGTCTATGGTCCTAAAATATATCTAAGAACCTTCTCTCAAGCTATATATATCTAACTAGTATTTCGCCCTGTGCGCGAGCTGCTAAAGCAGCTCACGGGTTGTGGTTAGAGTTACAAGTAGTACAGATTTTACTGTACTAAACTGAATAAATTCATTTATTATGGTGATAACAAAATAAATAAAAATGGCGCTGATTTTTTAAAATTTTGGTAACAGTTTCCTGTTTCGTAACCCCAGGGAGTCCTAAATATCGATTTTGAACGAAATAGGTCAATTAACAAAGAATTTCAAAATGACGCTGATTTTGTAAAATTTTGGTAACAGTTTCCTGTTTTGTGACCCCAGGGATCCCTAAATATCGATTTTGAACGAAATCGGTCAATTAACACAGAATTTCAAAATGGCGCTGATTTTTTAAAATTTTGGTACCAGTTTCCTGTTTTGTGACCCCAGGGAGCCCTAAATATCGATTTTGAACGAAATCGGTCAATTAACAGAGAATTTCAAAATGGCGCTGATTTTTTTAAAATTTTGGTACTAGTTTCCTGTTTTGTAATCCCACGAAGCCCTAAATATCGATTTTGAACAAAATCGGTTAATTAACAAAGAATTTCAAAATGGCGCTGTTTTTTTAAAGTTTGGTAACAGTTTACTGTTCTGTAACCCCAGGGAGTCCTAAATATCGATTTTGAACGAAATCGATCAATTAACAAAGAATTTCAAAATGGCGCTGATTTTTTTAAATTTTGGTACCAGTTTCCTGTTTTGTGACCCCAGGGAGCCCCAAATATAGATTTTGAACGAAATCGGTCAATTAACAAAGAATTTCAAAATGGCGCTGATTTTCTAAAATTTTGGTACCAGTTTCCTGTTTTGTAATCCCACGAAGCCCTAAATATCGATTTTGAACAAAATCGGTTAATTAACAAAGAATTTCAAAATGGCGCTGTTTTTTTAAAGTTTGGTAACAGTTTCCTGTTTTGTAACCCCAGGGAGTCCTAAATATCGATTTTGAACGAAATCGATCAATTAACAAAGAATTTCAAAATGGCGCTGATTTTTTAAAATTTTGGTACCAGTTTCCTGTTTTGTGACCCCAGGGAGTCCTAAATATAGATTTTGAACGAAATCGGTCAATTAACAAAGAATTTCAAAATGGCGCTGATTTTTTAAAATTTTGGTACCAGTTTCCTGTTTTGTAATCGCACGAAGTCCTAAATGCAATAAACCGCATCTCAATCAGCCCAGTACTTTTTGTGAAAAATGGTAACAGTGGTTGAAAAATTAAGATCATAGACTACAGCTCAGCTTTGTTGTCTATGGTCCTAAAATATATTTAAGAACCTTCTCATAAGCTATACACATCTAATGCATAAAACCGCATCTCAATCGGCCCAGTACTTTTTGTGAAAAATGGTAACATATTGAAAAAATAAAATCATAGACTACAGCTCAGCTTTGTTGTCTATGGTCCTAAAATATATCTAAGAACCTTCTCACAAGCTAAACATATCTAATGCAAAAAACCGCATCTCAATCGGCCCAGTACTTTTTGTGAAAATTTTTAACACATAGAAAAATTAAGATCATAGACTACAGCTCAGCTTTGTTGTCTATGGTCCTAAAATATATCTAAGAACCTTCTCACAAGCTATACACATCTAATGCAAAAAACCGCATCTCAATCGGCCCAGTAGTTTTTGTGAAAAATGGTAACATGTTGAAATATTAAAATCATAGACTACAGCTCAGCTTGGTTGTCTATGGTCCTAAAATATATCTAAAAACCTTCTCACAAGCTATACGTATCTAATGCAAAAAACCGCATCTCAATCTGCCCAGTACTTTTTGAGAAAAATGGTGACAAAAAAGTGCACAAACAAACAAACATACAAACAAACAAACAAACAAACAAACAAACAAACAAACAAACAAACAAACAAACAAACAACCAAACAAACACACAACCTCTTAGGGCAAACACATATACCGTCTCCGCTTCGTCGAGGGTAAAAATAGTAGAATTCAAGATTCTTGGATGTTTGCTTTTATATTGTAACTAATTCTTATTTTTTCTGAAAATATACATACTAGTTATACTTACTTAATTATATTTGTATACGAGATAGCATAAATTATAACGTACTAACTACTCTATACTAATATTATAAAATGCGAAATTTTGGATGGATGTTTGTTCCTCAATCATACCAGAACGGCTGAACGGATTTGGATGAAATTTGGCACAGGGATAGATTATAGTCAGGAATAACACATTTTTAAATACTAACATAGGCTTTTTATCCCGGAAAATTAAAGAGTTCCCGCGGGGACCTCAAAACCTCAATCCACGCGGACGAAGTCGCGGGCATCAGCTTGTTAGCATATAAATCTCACTTGACATTTTCTTGTCCTGGCTTGTTCCTATGTTACTTCTGAAGTACTGACCAAGGGTTTTCGTCCTAGTTCCCAGGTCTCGTGATAGAGCCAACGTTGTTCACACTGGTGGTATACTGGGTGGCAGGACTTCGCGGCACGGTCTACGCTTTCGGCTTCACTGTCTTCCTGTCCATCTTGGTTCTCAACGTTGCCATTGCCTGTGGTGAGTTAGACAGCTTTTACTGTACCATGATGTAATAGACCAGCAATTTGATGCTTCGTACGATATTCATTTGTTACCAACATATTATCTTGGCCAGTGTCGTCATGTTCTACAAGGTATTAACTCTTAATATATTTCTCAGAAAACTTTGATAAACATCTAGACTAATTATTTTTTTAGCGTTCATATTACACTTAAGACATTTCGCTGTTCAAAATATTCAGAAAAGATATTTTCTTTTCAAGCATCTGGAACTTAATATGACAAAATCCAGATTTCCTTATTTCTACTTATCTCTTCTATTAGTCAAAATAAACGTAACCATTATTCTTCGTGCATAATAACATATTGTATCTTAGAAGCCATTGTTATAATATTTTGGAACATGTAACTAACTTCTGTTTTATATTTCCAGGATCATTCTTTTCATGCGCCTTTGGGTCAATGCCAATCGCGATAGCGTACCTTGTGCCATTCGACTATTCGCTAATGATGACCTCTGGACTCTTCATTAAGCTAAGGTTTTTATTTCATTTCTATTACCATAGCCATACAATTTGCTTTTCATAGTTAACTATTGTTTCTTTTTGTTACCAAAACGCAAACTGATCATCTGTTTTATTTTTCAGCTCAATACCTAAATACATATCATGGATTCGACATTTATCATGGCTTATGTACTCAAATGAAGCTATGAGTATACTGCAGTGGGATGGAGTTCAGAACATTAGTAAGTGGTTAATTATATTAGCACCACGATGGTCGTTACTGTTTTTTTTAGTTTTTTACCTTTTAATCTTCTTGCTTTTCTTTCATATTGTGAATTTAATATAACTTTTATACCTTCCAAGAGCTTACATCTAATTATTATTTTCACTTCGTTAATCTTTCTATTCATATGTATTTACAAAAGAACAGGTCTAATTGAACTACCTTGGGGGAACACCATACCAAAAAACCTTTGCGGACCTTTTATTGTTAACTTACCTGAATATCACATCATAGTTATCATCGTCTTTATGAACAGTTCTTTGAAGCTTCAGGTAGAAATTTAACAATAGGTATGGCGCTAAAAATAGGGACAAGGGATTTCCCAACAAAAAACCTGTAGCACTATTCCGACAAAGATTACAATCTCAATTGTTGTGATTGGCTAAATTAATGGTATTCTTGCTGCGACAGTGGAGAAAGAAGAGAAAATACCTATAGATATCTATAACCATATTCCTGCAGATAAAATATTATTAATTATTATTTATTTAATAAATCAGAGGTGATTGCGATCGATACACTGTAGCATTCATTTAACCAAAATCATCATCGTCTTCGTCGTCAACCGATAGACATCTACCTCTTGTAGGGACTACCACAAGCCAAGGTCTCGCACTCTCCTGGCTTTATCGTAATAAGCCCACTGGATAGTATAATAACTTACACTATTGTATTTATTTTATTTATATACTTACTTAGTTACGTATATTGATTTTAAAAAAAAAGACTAACTGCTGATTTTATTGCCGGCTCTTCTCGGCAGAAACTTTCCGAACCGGTGGTAGAGTCAAAACAAGACGCAGCATAACAGACACCTGTATATCCTACATGTTTTTAATAAATTGAATATAATTTAATTGGATCAGGAGTAACTTAAGATGCTACTTACAATTAGGTATTTGGCTACTATTCAAATAAAATATTTTCTAGTGATTATTAGAAGATCTCACAAAAGTCGTAATATCCACGTCCCCTGAAAGTTTCATGTTGAATAACCATAAAAAGTGCGTCGAACTTTAATGTCGTCACATTTCAAAATTTCATATAAATACCTACCATACTTATGACGTGTTTTGACGTTTGAAAAAAAGTTGCTGATTTGACTATTTGTCAAATAACTACCCAATAACTATTCCCAGACTGTGTGGCGAGAACCAATGCCAGCTTTTCACATGTAACGTCAGGAATGCGAAATTTAAAAATGACTTTTCGTGTTATTTCAGCGTGCACGATACCTCAACCCGGCGTGCCCTGCGTCAGCACCGGCCAGGAAGTATTGGAGAAGTATGACTTTGAACCAAACAAATTCTGGGTGGACATCCTGGCGCTGTTCCTTCTTTACCTCGCCTTCCACCTTCTCGCGTTATTCGCTTTGAGATACAGAACTAGGAGAAAATAGCCCAAAGCAAAATAGCAAGAAAATTTTTGGGTCGTAGCTTAGCACAGCAGTCTTGCTATTGACGATAAGTCATATGACTTAAAAGTCGAGTAAGTCAAGACATAGTGAGAGAGTTATATAGGTACAGGGTAAATTAAAAATACTGATACCCTCTTAAGGGCAATTTTTGTACATTAATAATACTGAAAAACTCTTTGTAAAGCTTAATAAATTCACAAAAAAAAATTAAACTTTACAGTATAGATTCTAGACACTCGTCAACTCCATGTTTTAAGTAGGCAGCTTTTGACTAGTAATAATTTTAGTCGATTATCGAGCGGGCCGTGTTGCGTGAGCCGTAGAGTGATGCTGTCTTAGAGCAGCCAATTGTACATAATAATGGTTATTTTTGTATAAAAAAAGAAAATTTGTTATTACTCAGAAAGTTTAAAAGTCGTAGATCAAAAGTTGTTCAGTATAACTTACAGAAGCTATTCTTAAGGGGCTATTAGTATTTTTAAATTATACCTGTAGGTACATTAAAAAAAAAAACAATGTAATAATAATTCAATATTAGGAACTTACTATGTAGGTACCTATCTAAAATACTTGTTCTTGTTATTTATTCTAATTTCTATTCTAGATCTGTTTTACTAGATCTAAATAAATAAATTCAATGTTACCTCAAAACTCAGAATTGTTTGCTTATTTACCTTTACAAAATGTTACAAGTTACAACTACTTCGGTAGATATAAAATTTAAATTATGTTACCCAAATTAAACAATAGATTATTATTTATATAAATACTTACTTACCTAGTAAGCTGTTGCAGTCTTACTATATTATAATAATATATATCTTACAATAGCCATAGATCTATTTACATAATGTGTTTAGATGGTATTTTTATGAATTGATAAGTATTTGATAGAGAAATAAATTATAATTTAAAAGCTAAGGTTTGCTGAGTTTTATTTATTTGCTTTTAAAATTAAACCACGGACAAAAACATGCTATTGCGACACGTCTTGCGGTTAACTTCAGAACTTGAGTGGCGCCAGCTTCATATACCTAGGTAGGTATAATTCCCCAGGGACTAGTATATTATAATTAGTGATCTGTGGGTATAATGGTATACTCAACGACCTCAATTTACAAAGACGGGCCCTGTCAAACAAAGAATGTGGGCGTATTTTTAGCAACGTCATCAATGCCATCTAGTCCGAAAAGCGGGAACTTGCTTGCAATTGCATCTTGAAGTTGAATGAAAGCTTGAAAACGTACGACTCGGTAATAGATTTATAGGTCATAGCCATAGAAGCCGTAAGGCCAGTTAGTAAAAAAAATTCATACAGTTTGCCGCGGAAATTAAATGATTGCGTAATGGATAAAAATATTAAATAGGAAGAATAAATAACGTTTTTTTAAAAATTATGTATAATTGTGAATTGAAACACTTACCCTAAAATAAAAATTATACAGTGCCAAACTAATTAAACTTTAGATGTTAATTAACCGACTTCCAAAAAAGGAGGAGGTTCTCAATTCGGCGCGTAAATTTTTTTTTTTTTTTAATGTATGTTACCGCATATCTCCGTGGTTTCCAAACCGATTTGAAAATTTTTTGTTTCAGTGGTTAGAGGAAGCTCGCGAGATGGTCCCATAAAAAAATCTGACTCCAAATCCTCAATCCTGATGCTGTAGGTATACCTACGACTCAAAACTAGGGAGTTAGGCAGTTTTGATGGTGAATTCATATAGTAGGTATCAAGTCACGTGTATAGGATTCAACTCTGAGTCCCAACTCCTCAACCCTGATGCTGCAGGGTACAGAACTCCTTAAAAATAGTGATTTAGGATTTTTTCATGGGGAATTCATATTGTAGGTATCAAGCAACGACTTCACACTTAAACCCAAGTCCCAACTCTTCAACTCTGATGCTGCAGGGTACTGCACTCCTTAGCCGTGGGGATTAAGACTACACTAAAAAGTTAAAAATAAAAATTCTTTCCAAAAAACCGACTTCCAAAGCCACTGTAAAGTAAAAAATAATTTTGATTTCTACACACTATGTAGAAGTCGGGCGAGTATAACAAAGATAGGCAAAGTTGACGCGTCAGGCTCGCCCGACTTCAACATAGTGTGTAGAAATCAAAATTATTTTTTTTACTTTACAGTGGCTTTGGAAGTCGGTTTTTTGGAAAGAATTTTTTTTAAGAATAACAAATTATATAGGGTCGTGTCCAAAAATGAAACACTAAAAATTCAAAGTCTCATAAATCTTTTGTTTTTACAGATAGAAGTCTAATTTTTTAAAGGTAGATAGGCAATATTATTAGGTATCGGATGTCATTTATAGTTTTTTTGATTGATGTGTAATCAATCAGTAAAAAATTAAAAACCAAAAAACGGGAAATGTTTCATTGTGTCCACAATGGTGTACACAGTGAAACACCACAAATTTAACAATGAAACATAATAAATTCATACTCTCTGTCTCACGTTTTTTGAAATTTATTGAGAAGGTAGTACAAAAAAATGCTGAGTTCAATCATAAAAGGTTTTATTCCTAATTGCACTTTATTTTGGTTTGCGCTTTCCAGTCCGTGGATGGGCCTTCAATGGAGTCATGAGTTCCTTCATCTTCGTTTGTCTCTCTGAATAACAAAGGTTGGCAGTCAGCTTGGTATATCCCCACCTGTTCTTCGCGAAGCGAAATAAGTACGGTGCTCACGATCAGGTCCACTTAACTCAAAACTTTTGAATTTTGGGCCCTACTGGGTCAGAATGCCATTTCTATGTATGTTGCAAAGCCTAGACTTTCTACTACAACCAACGCCTCTTTTTACAGCATTTTTCCTCCACCAAGATGAGTAGTAGGAGTTCGTATCTGTCGTGCCTGAACACGTGCCCCAAATATGCGACTTTTCTCATCATTTCTCATTTTTCCTCGAGAAAACAAGGAATATTCCTTGTCCGTGCGTTAGAATAGCTCGAAACATATTTTTTCCTGAATGATAACCTTTCTTTCTTTTTAGGGTTTAATATTCTAGCCACAAAAAATATTCATTTGTACAGGAAGTATAATATGATTCTATATGGTACGCAATGAAACAGTGTTTCATTGTGCCCATTATGCAACTGTTTCATTGTCGACTACCTAAGGATTATTTTACTAACCTTGAAATTTTTCCCACTAAATTGTAACACTATATAACATAATATGATCTATTCCACGTTAATCTACGAAATATGGTTGATGCTAGGTTATTATGAAAATTATGAAAATTTCAACCAAAATTTAATGAAAAATCTATAAAGAATGCTGAAAATATTTACTTTTTGTCCAAAAAATCAAAAAATTCTCTGCAAACACGTCATCTTCCACGTGGCACCGATGGAAACTTGGATAGGGCGGGGGGTTCACAAGAGTGTCCTAATCAACGACCTCAATTAACATAGACGGGCCCTGTCAAACAAAGAATTGTGGGCGTATTTTTAGCAACGCCATCAACGCCATCTAGTCTGAAAAGCGGG
The DNA here is from genome assembly GCA_963932025.1 of Erebia epiphron. Classification (NCBI taxonomy): domain Eukaryota; kingdom Metazoa; phylum Arthropoda; class Insecta; order Lepidoptera; family Nymphalidae; genus Erebia; species Erebia epiphron. The sequence goes on from OZ009948.1 coordinate 26,560,473, forward strand.
AACTTGCTTGCAACATCTTGAATGAAAGCTTGAAAACGTATAACTTGGTCATAGATAATAGAGGCCATAGCCATAGAAGCCGTAAGGCCAGTTAGTAAAAAAAAATATCATACAGTTTGCCGCGGAAATTTAATGATTGCGTAACGGATAAAAATATTAAACAGGAAGATTATAATCGTTTTTTTGGGAATGTATAATTGTGACTTGAAACACTTACCTTAAAATAAAAAATGTAAGTACAGTGCCAAACTAATAAGACTTTAGATGATAACCTAAGAATAACAAATTATCTACACGACGAGCGTTCGTGACAGCGCTACGATGGGGACAAAGACAGGATAGGAACGCGCTCTCATAGTCGGTCGCCCGACCTTTTTCTATGAAAGGGCCCATCTAGTACCTACATATATATCGATGGTCCTAATGCGATATAATGCACGATCTGACAAGGTAGCATTTTAGAAATATCACAATGTTTTATTGTGTACCAATGTTTCATTGTTGGACACTTGACCCTACACGACGAGCGACCGTGATTACGCTACGATGGGGACAAAGACAGGTTAGGAACGCGCTCTCAAAGTCGGACGCCAGACCCTTTTTAGGGTTCCGTACCCAAAGGGTAAAAACGGGACCCTATTACTAAGACTCCGCTGTCTGTCTGTCTGTCTGTCTGTCTGTCTGTCTGTCTGTCTGTCTGTCTCCAGGGTGTATCTCATAGACCGTGATAGCTACAAAGCTGAAATTTTCACAAATGATGTATTTCCGTTGCCGCTATAACAACAAATACTAAAAATTAAAAAAATATATATATTAAGGGGGGTCCCCATACAATAAACGTATTTTTTTCGTATTTTTTTCGCTCAATATTAAAAACGGTAACAGGTAGACGGTTAAAATTTTCACAGAATATTAACTTGTATATTACCTTTCAAAATAAATAATTAAATATCAATAAAGTAAATATTAAAGGGGGGCTCCCATACAACAAACGTAATTTTTTTATATTAACAGTAAACCTCTACAAACAAAGTTAGTTTTGCGGTTCATTAACAAAGGTAATTATACCTACTTCTTGAGTACGGAACCCTCGGTGCGCGAGTCCGACTCGCACTTGGCCGGTTTTTTAAGAAAGGGCCCATCTAGTACCTACATATATATCGATGGGTATAATAGATATTATGTACTACAAGTGTGTCTGGCGGACCAAATAGATGCATATGTAAGTACAACTACCAGTCAAGCAATCATAATAATATGTATTAGTACTTATTGTCGTGAAAGCTTATAGCTTATCCACCTTTCCAGTTTCCAGGAAGGTGCCATGATAACTTTTACAAGGTATTTAAGTAATCAAAGTGGTTAACGGAAGTTCTGTTTCCCACATGTTGTGGACTGTGGTGTTTGTCTCACAGCGACACTATCTCATCAGTCATCACCAACCACCATCTTGACCAATTTTGATTAAATTCCCGGAGATTGACAACATCAACACAACAACAAAAGCGTAGTACTTATCTTCAGGGTCAAAATGAAATGGAAATCTCAACTTCATGTTCAACTTCACGCACTTTAGCACAGAGTACTTTGTATAAATAGGAAATAGAGACCCAACTCTATGCTTAATATTGGAAATGCATCACTAGCGCCTCTGGATTTGAGATTTGGAACTAACGTCGTTGAATATAGTATTACTATATGTATGTATATACAGGCTACCTACCTGTATATACATACTTATTATATATTATACCTAATATAGGTCTTTTTTTTCCTACAATTTGGATAAATAAAACAAGGTTATTTTATGAAATTATTTTTTTTTTTTGGTACTGTCACAAATTTTTTTTGCTTTTATCTGATATAGGTCACCTGAGTCGTACATTTTTATTTTACCCGTCATAATTTTATTTATATTTTTACAATAGTTAAATATCATAAATCGTATTATTAAATTTAATATATAATCGATATTTTTTTCTTTGTGCTCTGCACAATAAGCAAATATGTTAAAATCGGCTATGGTTAATATAGCCGTTTTTAAATATTCTTTCAGAAATTTCTTATAAATATTCTTTTTTATAATTTCATGAATAATGTGCTTAACATCCATTAATAATTTATTTAAATCACTGCTGGGATAGCAAAGCCAACGTCGACCTGCATATTCTCGGAATTTAATATATACGCTCTCATTGCCTTCTGGTGCCGTAAGTTTGCTTGTGCATATATAGCACCCCTTAAATATTTTACTTTTCCGTTTTTTTAAAAAATAACCATTTACATATTCCAGGGGTGCCATAATAGCTGGGTCTTTTTCTAATTCTTGAATGGAAAGTAACTCCATGTCTATAAATTCCGAGAAGTCCAGAGTTTCAGTCGACTTGGCTTCACTATTTTCCGTTATTAATAATGTGTGGAGTGCATCACAGAAGTCCCCTTCACAATTTTTTCCACGGATGTGGCTGTTCAAATTATTAACGAGTAAGGTTGCATAGGAATTTTCAAATTGATCACAACTTGGGTTGTTGTTGCGACACCCATGGCTGCGAACAGCACCAAAGAAATTTTCCAATGGATCTTGGTTTAGGTGCCGCATCCAAACAGATGTAACGTCGTGATCAATTTGAAGTTTTTTTAGCAACACTTGAAATGCTTCTAGTGTCCACACCCAATTATTTATAGTGGGAACATATGCATCTACTTTCCCAGCAGGATTTACAAATTTCATTGATTTAAAAATTTTAGTCGCATTAATCCAGTTTTTGTGGTGCTCCGATGTTGGAGTCACTGGACCTAATAATGGTTTTGCATGGTAGTTTTTTGTTGCACTCCCATTGACAGAGTCAAATACATTGTCCATAAAATGTAGAAGTGAAGCAGTGTCTGAACATTCCGGCGGAATGATGCCAAGATCTGAAAAGAAAACAGATTATCAAGTATGTAGCTTTACTACGCTTTCTTCAATCAGGAATTTGTATCCACAGAATATGCCCAAATTTCAAAGGGAGAACCTGTCTTATAAAAAAATTATATACTCTCTTGCAGTAATATAATCTTCTTCACAAGAGTTATTCAGTTTGCTTTAATTAATTTAACAATGCCTACTTGTAAAATGTTAATCAATTAAAGCAAACTTGTAATTATTGTTATTTAATCATTCATTCATGAAAGATATCATGTTCACGAAGGGAGTTAACACATCGTAATCCTGGATTCGGGCTGACGGAGCAGTAACGAAGAACAATGGGAATGTTTGTGTTGCAGAATGAATCGCCGCGAAACAATAGAACTGCCTCGCAGTCGGTCACCATCCACACATAATTAAACATGATTTATCTTCTATATTTTAATAATTTTATTTTGTAATTTCATTTCTTTAATTAAATTAAATTTCAATTTTTTTAAAAGTCTTTCGCTTGCCGCCGTATCATAACTAGGGTGACGCAATTTTTGGTATGTATGGTGGGTTGGTTTAGATTCATAATTGGACCCGGTAATGGCGCTGCAATGGGGTTCTAGGTTCAGGACAGGATGACGACTATCCATGACCCTCTAGTTATTTATAAATCCTGAGCCTTAGTGCAATTTGTGCATTCTCTTTTGACAAAATTAGTTAATAAAATAGAGTATTATTCATACATACTTGAAAAGCATCCCATGCTTGTTGCTACTGTCCTGCTAAAAACTTGGGCTGCATGTTTCACCTTCATTTTGTTTATTTTCTCAGGGTTTATAATATTTTCCGTTAATTTTGATACCAATTGTACTCCTTCAAAAATTGGAGTCTTGTTGTGAAGTTGATGTAAATGTTCCCACTTTGCCACTTTAACAGAATTATTCATTTCATATTTTAAATTCTTTGTTATCAAATTATTTCTCATTGCTTTTAGAAGGTGAGGGGGATCATAAAGTGGTATAATTTCATGGTCATTGATCAATATTACTTTCTCTTTCGGTATTTGACCTCTCCTTAAATATGTGCCCCTGGTCTCTTCTAATAATAATTTTATTGCTTGGTGGTTGTTCGTCCCCTGGTCACATACGGACGCTACTATATTAAAACCTGCTTCCTGTGATTTCCTAATTACATTTTTGAATTGTTTCACTAACTCTGGTCCTTTTGTTGCACTCGCAGAAAAAGTATAGGCAACAACTTGTTTATAATTGTATACAACCCCTCGTAGCATAAAAACTTGTGCATGATTAGCAAATTCGGGTATTCTTATTTCCCCATCATCCACAAACCCTGTAATGATATTTTTCCTCTCATTGTATGTTAGACCAGGTTTGAGAGAAACCTCGTCGAATATTAGGACAGAAAGCTTTTCTTCATCTTTCATACTATTTTTTTTTATTTTTAACTGTTCAAATAAGTTAATATTAATTCCTGGATGAAGGTTTGTTTTCTGCAAAACCTTAATTAGGGTTTGTGGAGAAGGTAAAATGAAAATTTTCCTCAAGAAGCGGTATCCTTTAGGACTTTGTTTTAAAATTGACAAGCAATTTATTTTATCTTGGAAAGTAAAACGCCGACCTTTAACTTTTTTGTTACTTTCACGCCATTGTATCTGCATCAGAATTTTTGCTGCGGTTGAACAATTTTCAATTGCATTTAAAAATTCAGGATTTGTTGCAAATTTTTTAGCAGCTCTTAATTCCGCTGACTGCCTCTTTGCCTTACTTTTATATTTGCAAATCTGAACTTTGGCTGCATTGATTTTCTTATGCAGTTCAATTTCAGCTTCTGTCAAAAATAAATGTCTTGTTCTCTTACTCACTTTTGTCTGATTTTGTCTGGCTACTTTTTCAACTGCAATATAAACAAAGTAGGTGATAAGATATTAAAATACTGATATAATTAAGTATCTATTTTCTATATTAGATAGACTCAGGCGTTACTTCTTAAATACTACTAATTACTACGAAATTCTTTCCAAAAAACCGACTTCCAACGCCACTGTAAAGTACAAAATTATTATGATTTCTACCCACTATGTTGAAGTCGGGCGGGTATGATAAGGATAAACAAAGTTGACGCATCAGACTCGCCCGACTTCAACATAGTGGGTAGAAATCAAAATTATTTTGTACTTTGCAGTGGCATTGGAAGTTGGTTATTTGGAAAGAATTTTAATCTATACAAAGAAGAATTAAAGATTTAATTTACAACAACATTTACTGGGACTCCAAAATATTCTGAAGTAAAGTTCCCTCTATCCTTTCCCGCGATGCAACTCACTACCAAATTTCATCAAAATCGGTTGAAAAGATGGGCCATTAAAGTGTAGCAAACAGACACACTTTCGCATTTATAATAATATTACTTAGTATGGATTTAGGAGTAGAATTTGGTGTGCCTAAGACTTGTATAATATTATATTTACTCAATAATAACCTTATAAAATAACCTTACCATTTTTCTGGCAACCATCTTTCTCAATGTCTGAGACACATGAAGACAGTGCTTTGCTAGTTGTTGCAATATTTGGACGTAATATGTTTGTCCGAACCAATGGATCTGGAATAATAAAAATAATGTAATTATGATGTGTTTCTGAATGTCCCAAGATAAGTCACTTTATCTACTTGAGCGAAAAAACCATTAGCCAAATTTGTCCAGCAGTTCTCGAGTGTAATGCTTACCAACAATTGTATATATTGTGTGCCTAGAGGTGAGGTGAAACAAGACTATATCAGACGAGGGTGAAGGGTGCCTGCCTGAGCGAAAGGAGGGCTGGCATCACCCGAAGTCTAAAATTGTGTTACATCTCGTGGCACACACTAAATTTTTCATTTAACCAGCATTGAAAGTGCCGAGTTTTATAAAAAAAATATTTCTTATTTATTTTAGTTGCCAGGTGGTTGTTTACAAATAATATGATATCTGTCAGTTTAGTTGATGGTAAGGTTTGAAATAAACAAAAGATACTCTGACAGGAAGGAGGGCTGCTACGTCATTCAGCTAGGGCAGAAAATGATTATTTTCTACCCGCTGAATGACATATTCGTCTGAAACTGACTAGTTGACTATATGAAAATAGTATTTCATTTTATTAACATATGTTACATATAAAGAAAAGAGTACTAACCAATATTTTCCTTTTGCAAGGTGTCTTCTAGCATGCTCATTTCCATATGTGTATTAGACAAATTTTGACTTTCTAGAACAAAGAAAAAATATACATATAATACTAATATAAAAGTATTTTAAATAAAATTCACATTAAAAGTTAAGTTTCATCATTCTATTCAATTAAATTTGAATTAAAATGTTTTTTATTCAGATAAACGATTACAAGAGCTGTTGTGATTTCATCAAGTGAACCTAACACTGATTTGGAATGCCATTTATTGCTATGAAAGGGTAATAATAGATTGGTACTTGTTATCAACATGATATTTGGCACTGAAAAATAGCACTAGTACAAGCATCATATCATACTAATATTATAAATGCGAGAGTGTGTTTGTTTGTTGGTTTATTGGTTTGTCCTTCAATCACACCGCAACGGAGCTACAGATTGAAGTGACTTTTGCCATGGGTATAGTAGAGGACCTGGAGAGTGACATAGTATACTTTTTATCCAGGAACCAAGGAGTTCCCACAGGAATCAAAAAAACTTAAACCACTCTGACAAAGTTGCGGGCATCAGCTAGTTTTTAATATGTTCAATATTCAATGTACTTCTCATCCATGGCCAATTAGTTTTTAACACCCTTTGTAAATACTACAATAGTCAAAGAAAGTACCTGTTACAATTGTTGGCACTTCAGTTATAGTTTGAAGGTGCTGCAAAGGTTTATTTTTAGTAGATAAATCTTCTTGCTTGGTTGTAAGACCTAGAACAGAATGAAAAAAAAAATGGTGATTACAATAATTTTTATAGAAAATTTACACTTAACTTTTAACTAAAGTCCATATCAATTTGAATATTATGAAGTTATCAAGACCTAGTGCATCATAATTTGCTAACACATTTATAAGTTCTATAAAATCTCAGCAATCTCTGAAAGTTTGTCGGATATATACCTCTTGATGTTGATGGTTCTACCACATTTTCATCCCCCATCTGAATGAGCCTCATGGGTTTTCTTTCACCAAATGTGTATTTTCGGCAGGTCAATGGTCCTGAAATCCCAAAGAAAATGAAAGTTAAATGTTTACAATAACAATAATTTCAGTAGTTAGCTGCAAGTGTAGGTTCGCCCATGCCCATTTAGTCAACTGAAACTGTCCCGCTGATACTCAACTATTGTATTAAGTGCTTTGAAACCCACAATGTTTTGTGAAGTCAAAATTTGATTGGACTGTGTGCTAAAACAATATTTATGCATTGTAAATGTACAACTAATATTAACAAACCTGGCATATTTAATGTTGGTATAGCTATATTGCTAATTTTGTTGCTGCGACATAGGTACTTGTCTTCGAAATGTCTACGGCACACACGTCGGTACTTGTATATGTGCTCATTTTCTAGCCCTATAATATCACCACCAACTGCATACAACCAATCATTGAAACGCTTTCGTTCCTTGACTGGATTTGGAAATCGATGCAGCACGTGCAAGCCTAGAAATAATGAAAAAATTTGATCAAGTAAGATCTTCAGATTTGTATCTGGATTCTGGGGTACTGATTGTTTAAATATAGACTAATTAATTCGCAATGTGCAAAACTTACGTTAGCGTTACTTACGTACCTACACACCTACTTATATAAATCTATTACTTTAGAAGTTACTGTTAGCTATCTATTAACTTTGTAGTTATTAGTAAGTACATAAGCTAGATGTTTAGTGATAGAATGGATTAGCTACCTTGACTTTCCTCGCACCCAGGAACACAGCAATGTTTTGCTGATGACATGATTACACTATAGAACGATTTACACTAGAACTAAACTAACTATAATACACTAATTATTAGTAAAACAAAGAGTCCTGCCTCAGTTTTAGAAAAAAATACACTAAATTTATGAGTCTTATCTCCACAAGAGTCCTATCTCAGTTGCACAAATATCACTGTAATAAATTTAACCGGAGGAACTTATGCTCAACTCAACGGCCAATTCACACAATAATAAAGTTATAAGATTAAACGAATAATTCAAAAAATATCAACGTAATCCGCATGGCAAGAAAACGTGGACATATTTGAAATTTGAATTTTCACTTTTGTGACATTTCAAGCATGGTCAGTAACTTAGTGTTGCCTGATTTTGCAGAAATTCTACTAATAAAGAGTTAAAGTGTGGATTAAGATTTAAAAAGATCTTAAAAATAATTCTAAATTAAGGATCACACAAAAAAAAACATATTAACTTTGTTTTACTATTTCTTCCGATTAGTATATATTTTGAAAACAATCAATTACTTTTTATAAGAGTTACCAATTTAGTAGTTTTATTTTTGAACTGGCATGTTCTTAAAATGACAGTCAGCGCCATCTAGTGAAGACTTTTTAAAACGTACGCTGCAGTACTCCCTCTGGACTCGAAATTTTGAACTACACCATTATAATACTACTAAATTTAAAATGCTTGTTGTATTTCTATCAGATTTGCAGTTGAGTGTACTATGTAAATTTGTAGTGTAGTACACAATGTATTTCCCTGTTTTTTATACTAAGTTTACGCACCCTGCACTTTAGCCACGATCTGCTTGACATACATCAACGCCATCTAGCGCAACGTTAGTGTAGTTCTTCGCAAACAGCTAGTTTCACCCGAAGCGAGATTGACGCCGCTCAGGAACTCGCTTTCCGTTGAAAAAGTTCACCACATTTCTGAGAGATGGCACCACAAGCGATATTTACCTGACAGCAAGGCTTGCAAAGCGGCGCAAGCGTAGTTCAAATTCATCCGCCATATTCGTCGTGTCAGACGGAGTGCAGTGCACGGCTGTGTCATGTTTTATCGTAAATTGCATATTATTTATGAAATTGAGTCGTTATTGGTGCTTGTTTTTTATAGGGGACACTAAAAATATGCGATCCAATGAAGTTTCGAATGGACACTCGTGTCGCTTGTTGAAAAATAAACGTGCAACGAACTGTGCATTCGTGTGTTTATGATAACAGCATTAGCAGTAACCGTCGGTTGTGTATTGTTTTTACCCATAACTGGTATAAAAGTTGAGTGCTATTATGCAAGATAACATAACCGTGACCTTCGATTTCGTGACCGTGCTTTTTGAGGTTAAAATGCAGCTTGGATTTTGAACGACTGCGCCGAGTGCTATCAGGTTAGTAAATAATATCGTTTTATCTGTTCTGATACGACGTTTCGAGGATTTTATCATTATGTCCCAGTTGCAAGTGGTACTTACAACTTGAATTTCGAACACTAAAGGCTTGAAATACCGGCGAAAAGTTCGTTTATATTTTGTTTGAGTCATGTAACTGTCGAATGTCGTTGGTCATAAACCAGAAAACATGGAAAGTAGTTTACAAGTAAATGTGAGTTAAATATGTAAGGTATTTATTTAAATATCGTTTACAGTAAAGCAAAATTGTTGGTTATGTCAAGAATTGGTTAAAACTCGAAGAAGTAAGTATGACGTTTGGCGCCAGCTTACAAAGCCACCTTCCGCCCGGCGGGAATGCAATGCAACCTCACCGCAGGACGTAAAAAGGGACCAACTTAAAACAAGCTTCCCGTGGACGCGTCTGCTGTCTTTGCTTAAACACTTTTTGTTAGAGCTGTAGCGAACCGTATGTATTCGGTACTGAGTAACGGGTGCGCCATCCAGTACCGAGTAACGAAACGTTACTCACGAATGCATTTCGTTACTCGCATGCATTTTGTTACTCGCATTTTTCGTTGTATGGGTGAATTTAAAACTTACGTTATAAAGAACCTATTTGTGGCTTTTTCATAGCATCTTATGAGGTATCAGAAGTAACGAGTAACGTAACGATACGATAGTAACGAGTACTAATTGTTATAGTAACGAATACATACGGGTACGCTTTTTTTCGTTACTTTTACACCTCTACTTTTTGTACAATCACGCTTTACTCGCTACCAGCCTTCCATCAAGTTGTTATACCATTTACCGTTATCATAATATCCATCAACTTTTTTTTAAAACTCATGCTCACGTAGTGTAGACTGTAGACCTAAGTTAGGTTCAAAGAAAAGTACCTAGTTTAGTACCTGCCGGCTACCTTACATGGGTACGTCCTACTTTAGTCCTGCCAAAAAAATGCGAAAGTGCGTTTGTTTGTTGGTTTTCCTTCAATCGAGATTGAAGTCGCGGGCATCAGCTAGATTATAAATGCGGTTGGCCCAGACTCCTTAATACAGGACAGGGCTTAACGTAGGTAACTACCAAGTGCGAACCTCTTCCTCAAGGACCAAGGTAGGTAAAGGACGCATTCCGTTATTCATCGTCATTCGTTTAGCTTAGTTTAGCGTAAGTAGGTACCTACCTAGTTGTAATACCTACGTGGTAATTTAAAAGCAGTAGGACCTAGATTATTCATTAGATTTCTAGACCATTATTAAAGTACCTAGTTGTTTACCTGCTTAGTTTCACTTGATTTGCTTCTAATTTTGCTTATACGTGTGTACTTACCTATAACTTAAGTATGTAAGTACCTACCTTATTTGTCTAACTTGACCTCTTACTTTTTTAAGTTTATGTCATCGATTAATGATACAGACCTACTACTTGATACTCGGTATGCAGAATTAGAGATCAGTTTCGCCCACGTGCGGCTTACGTCATTTTATATTGGTAATAAGTACCTATAAGTAACCCAATCCAGAAGCTAATGGGATAGTAAAAATATTACCATAATAGCATCTGGATTGGGTTATTAGGTAGGTAGGTATACTCTCTGTTATGTCTGGTTTGGGTTTATCACTTTTACTCTTCTGATTAAATTCACTCGAGATAGGAGGATAGAGTGCTATCTGTCATCCTGATAGGGTTACTTGAACCTTATTAGTTTGGAACTTTGTATTTAGATAATATAATATGATACTTACCCTTACTATATAGGTCCTGTCCAAAGCAAAAAGGTTCCCGGAGTTGGGAAGAAGCCTCCCCTTTGAAAGGAAACTCTTTTGGAAGGACGAAATCAGAAGGATCGTCAGGAAATTTATCTCAGAACTGATAGAACTGTAACTATCATGATTTAGTTAAGTACCTACTTACTTATTTTATCACTAGACCTATGGAATTCTTGGTAGGTTGCACAAATTGCAAAATGACTGCAACAGCGTTTCGCCTTACGTCAAACTTCCTGTCAAATGGCCCAGTCGATTACACTATGAGAAAAATCCAACTCAGGTGTGCTTTTAAAGCTGTTAAAAGTTATGTAGTTAAGTATAGTTCGTCAAACTTATCTGAACCGGTGACAGTGTCGCTAGTTTATATGAATAATTAAATAAAAATGAAAACTTCTTCTTCTTCATGTCCTGGGGTTATTTTCCGCACTTGAATGTAGGCGTCCGCTGTGCGTGAAACCGCTGGTGCAACTCCCCGCTGGATCACTCCAGCCAGCCGAGCTCACTCCAGAATCCGAGCAGGCCACCCAGCCGGCGGTCGGCGAGGACTTCCGGTAGTGTTGCTGGGGAGCCAATGTAGGCTTCTCGTTGGGTGGAAACACCGCTGCACTCGAGCAGCACGTGTTTTGGTGTCTCGTCGCTCTCCATGCAGGCTTTGCATAGAGGGCTGTCGGTGATACCTAGAATAAATAGGTGTTTGTTTGGAGGGCAGTGTCCTGTTATCATACCTACAACTATCCTGAGTTTGACTCGATTGAGTTGTAGAAGTTTTTTAGTTAGTAGTTGATTGGGGTTGGGTATCGCCTCCTTTGTTTGTCTGCAGTCTGTAGTGTTTGCCCATAGTTCGGCATGTGTACTTACGGTTTGTTTCCTTATCCAGGCTTTGTATTCACTGAAGGGTATCGGGACGATCGGGTCGGGTCCCGCTACCTTCAGGTTTGAGGCTCGTCGTGTTAGTTCGTCGGCTGCATCGTTTCCTATGTTCTCACTGTGACCTTTTACCCAGCCCAGTGATACTTGGTTCGAGTTGGTCAAAGTCTATTGCATTGTGACAGTCAAGAACGAGCCTAGAGGTAGTCGTGTTTTTTGCTAGGGCTAAAAAAATCTATACATGCATTAAAAAATCCAATTTTGGCCACCGGGTCAGATAAGTTTGACTGTAATGTAATATTTAACAAAGCAAGTACAATACGGTAGCATCAATCTTAGTTAACATTATAAGCTAGATGTCTTCATCACTCTTGCCAGGACAGTCTCTATACTTCTATAGCTTTCCCGAAATAGTCGGAACCGCAAGCACATTACCTACGTCAAACAGTACATCGTCCACTATAAATACACCTAAAGTGAACATTACCTGCAGGTTGAGTGGGAGTTCTTTGACGTATTCGATCGCGACAACATTGACTACCATTTATATTATGGAATTGATAGAGCGCCTGCTGTCTTGACAATTGAGTATTTGACTATTCAAATAAATTTTCAGTGATTATCAAATAGAGGATCTCCCAAAAGTCGTAATATCCACGTCCCCTGTTAGGCTCAATTTACACCGCCGCGGAATGGAATGGAAGCGACTTTTTGCAACGAAATTGAACATAGCATAATGAACTTTATGTCAATTTTATAACATGCAAACTAAATAGGAGCCAAAAAAAGGTCGTGCGTCTTCCGGGGAATCCTCGCGCATTCTTGAGAATTCCCCTAGCTACTGTCGGCGCCTCCTGTGGAATCCGCGGGAAGTGGCGCGAACGGGGAGTCAGCTGGGGGTCCTTTTCTCATCATTTTCTTCTTCTTCTGCCTCACAAATGAGCGGTATAAAAATAAGATCCAAGTCAACCATTCTTGTCAAGTAATAGATCTAGACTGAACGTCCCTCAAGGCGCAGTCGCGCGCCTTCTCGCGTCATGAGGCGAAATTCACGCTTCCATTCCATTCTATTCCGCGGCGGTGTAAATTGAGCCTTAGTTTTATGTTGAATAACTAATTTAAACTATCCAATAAAGCAAAAAAGTGCGTCGAATTTTGATGACGTCAATATTCAATATTTCATACAAAATGCGTTTTGACGTTTGAAAAAAAGTTGCTGAGTTGACTAGTTTTCAAATACCCAATTCCATACAAATCGCAGTTAACGTTGTTGCGATCTAATGGGAAGAAAATCTCCCACTAGGCACACTGTCTAGCTACTGTGTCTAAGGTGAGCAGTAATTCATATGCCAAGTCGATATTGTATGTCGCATGTAAATTTTAATCCTTGTAACAGTTGCAGACTATTTAAGTAGTATTTACTAAAAAGCTTAGCTAAGTAACTAATGAAGTTTTATTTTCTAAATCCATTCGTGTTCTCCTTTAACAGGTAATCTTTGAATGTCGTAAGGTATAGTTTTCATGAGTTTTATTAATTTGACCACATCAGAGCATCTATCATCTAACGTGGACGATGGATTTAAAGATTTATAATTTAACTAGCTGATGCCCGCGACTTCGCCCGCGTGAAATAAGTTTTTAATTCCCACGGGAACTCCTCAATTTTCCGGAATAAAAAGTAGCCTTTGTCACTCTCCAGGTCCTCGAATACACCCATGCCAAAAATTACGTCGATCCGTTGCTCCGTTGCAGCGTGATTGAAGGACAAACCAACAAACAAACTGACTTTCGCATTTATAATATTAAGTATGATATGACACGACGAACTTTAACAAATACTGCTAAAATCCTCTTTTAGGGTAGAAAAAAGGACCCAATCATGTAACATATTTAATAAGCCACCATTATAATAAATATCCTGGCCATATTAAGTAATTATTATCTCAAATATCAATGCTATTGACTGCAAATTGGAGAACAAGAATAGTTATTAGATTCATGAACTTAAACATGGTCCTCGAGAGGGCATTTCGAACCCTTATGCTATTTAAAGGGCAAAGGGTAAAAAGTAAAACCGCTTGATCTGAGTTGATCCGTATAGTTTGAAATTGGAATGTGAAATAATACAAGGGTGAAAAATGAAAACGTGCATGTATGTAATGTGCATTGTATAAAGCAGAATAAGTAGAATAATATGCATGCCGGTTAAGGATTATTCAAATACAAAACACAGAAACATCTGCATCTTGAGTGACTGCACGCTCGAAGAAAGACAATGTACAGTCGAAAGTGCACGCATGACGGCATGAATCACATTCCTTATACGTACCAGTTGCCTACAAAGAGTACAATTTGTTTCATTATGCAACGTACGAGGGAAATGGACATGGAGAAAAAAATCAAACAATGGATCATCTTAAGATAGTTGGCGTATAGAAAACTAGCTGATGCCGCGGCTTCGTCCGCGTGGATTGACGTTTTTGTTTCCCGCTGGAACTCTAATTTTCCGGGATAAAAAGTAGCCTATGTGTTATTCCAGACTATCATCTAACTCTGTGCCAAATTTCATCCAGATCCGTTTAGCTGTTCTGGCGTGATAGAGTAACAAACATCCATCCATCCATCCATTCATTTATTCTGTATATCCATCTAAACTTTCGCATTTATATTATTAGTATTGTATAGATAGTTAAGTAAGTATTATCAAAAGTAAGACTTAACGAACTAATATTATTACTTTCAGATAAATGGTTATCATGAAACGTAATTAAATAATATTGTTAGTCAAGCGTGCCACAACGTTCAAGACAAACATGAGAAGATCAAATTTTATCGATGACTACTCAAAATGATTTTTCAAGGTTACACACACCACTTGTGCATAATTAGTTAATTACACTGTACCTAACGTAGTTTATGATCATACTAATATTATAAATGTGAAAGTGTGTTCGTTCGTTTGTCCTTCAAAAACATCGCAACGGTGCAAGGGATCGACGTGATTTTTGGCATGGGTATAGTTGACGATCTGGAGAGTGACATAGGGTACTTTTTATCCCTGAAAATTGAGGAGTTCCCGCGGGCTTCAGTATACCTACATATAATAAAAAATATGTTAATGACAGCTATTATGGAACACTCAAAAATATACTGTGGAGTGCCCAGGATGGTTGAGAAAACTAAATTGTTAATTTATACATTTTGACTTAAGCCTGCCCCACCTGTATTCGATACATTGTCCCTAATAAGGAATGATCTTATTATTTCTCGTCCTGCTAGCGCAACGACTTAAAATATACATTTTTACAATCCTCTTTTGTAGGATTATTTATGTCCTGACTTCCACTTCATTTCTCTTCTGATTTGCCCTCGATTTGTGGGCAGTTTAAGTCATCATCTGCTACAACTATTCTGTTTCTTAGAACTGCTCTATTTCTAAAATCTAGTTAATATCTAGATTTATATTGTCCAATTTGATTTATTTGTCAAGCTCCATTTAATCATCGAAGTGCTAACCGAATGTAGTGTAACTACACTGAACAGTTCTGCAGCCCTACCCTTTTTTGTAAAGAAATTGAATAACTGTATTATTTTCCTCAAAAGTAGACAAGCGATAAGTTTAATAAAACTGCCATAATTACTACATCCAAGTTCTTTAAGCCCGCTTACATTTTCACTTTCTGCATCATTACTAACTTTTTACCACGTGAAACCGCAATCATGGGTAACTTGTAAACAAATTTATAAAAATAGGTTATGAAGATGACACTCATTTTGGATACGAGCCAGCGTATCTAGTTGCTATCTTTTACCTAGTTTAGTTGTGAAATATTTACAACTGAACCTGCAACTTACACGTTACGTACGTATACGTACCTAACTGCAGTTATAACTTCACAGTTCTTATATGATGGTATCGTTCATCATCGTACCATGCCATCCAAATAAGTTTACTTACTTACTACACAAACCATTTTGACGTACTATCCACTGCACGTATATATGCTAGTTAAGTAGGTATGATATTTTCATTGTCATAGAGAACATCTATAATTACAAAAAAAAATGCGATTTGCACGATAGGCAAACTAGAGGCCGTAATAGGCTCGTCACTCCATCGCTCCGCCTCAAAAAAGTCAGAAGGTCATTCGTGGGAATGAGCATTCTTTTCTATAACAAAATTCCACAACCTATTTTAAACTTGCCTTAGATACACAAATTTAAGAAATCCATTAAAAGTATGCTCCTAAAAAAAGCTGTTGAAGATTATGTCAATGAAAGAGGAGCATGGATTTGATCGCTCCAGCAATGCTAAGGACACCGGTTACTTATGTACACATTGATATAATAATTATTGTAAATGAATTATATTTATAAAGAGCAACCAACGAGTTTCTTGCTGGTTCTTCTCGGTAGGAATGGCATTCCGAACCAGTGGTAGATTCACTTGACGATTCAAAAGTACTTGTAAAAGTTTATTTGAATAAAAAAACATTTGATTCGATTTGATTTGATGAGTGTGCGCTCTTGATTCACAAGAGCCTGACGACCAATAAGCCGGCTTTCTAGAAAGTGGTATTACGAATCCTATCAGATTCTGCGGCTTGGAACCCGCGTTTTGCACTGTCGTTATCAAGGGGTTCTAAAAGCCACTCTAGATAATGTACGCCATACAGTTAGTGGGTGTTTATTGACATCATCTGTTACGATTACGATATCATGTATTGGTAACACAGCGACTCAAATTCAAAATCACAAATACTGTAATTTCTTCGACGCGACGGTAATCCATACTTCCATACTAATATTATAAATGCGAAAGTGTGTCTGTCTGTCTGTCTGTCTGCTACGCTTTCATGACCTAACTACTCAACTGATTTTGATAAAATTTGGTACAGAGATAGGTTACATGCCGGGGAAGGACATAGGCTATTTTTTATCCCGGAAAATTGAAGATTTCCCGCGGGAATCAAAAAACATCAATCCACGCGGACGAAGTCGCGGGCATCATCTAGTATACTAATAAACCTTTTTTAACGTCTGTGCTCAGGTACAGAATTACGAGAAATCATGATGGGAAAAGTTGACGGAATCGTTGGTCGCCGAAATTCCCCTCTATCTGGATTCTGTATGCACTCGTGTAAAAGTCCCGGCTAATCGCGATTTGCGAGGAATGCTGAACTAGTGTTTCGCCTTTCAAAGGAGCAGATAACGTACGTAGGATATTCATTACGAATCTATCTTCGCTAGCCCGAAAGGGCACCCAATAAAAGAAAACTTAGCATACCTACGTAGTTTTTGAAATATCGAAATTTCCTTTGAAAGTAGGTATACCAAGGTGTGGTCGCAGTCATAGATAAGATTTATATACTGAGCTTTATAGGAGATGTAGAATTTTCAAGGAGTGGAGTAGCTACGGATACGCATTATCTTATCGTAGATGTAACCTACGTGTAGAAGTTTATATAAAACTAGATGATTCCCGCGGGAAATCTCCAATTTTCCGGGATAAAAAGTAGCCTGTGTCCTTCCCTGGGATGTAACCTATCTCTGTACCAAATTTCATCAAAATCGGTTAACTTACTTAATCTAATTTTATTAATCAAATCCTAACCAACCTTGGCTACCAAACCTAAAGATATGGTTGGTAGCTTAAAAAAGGTAGGTATAAATTGTAGGTACCAAGTACTAACTTGTTATCTGATTTACTTAATAATCTAAACAAAAAAAGAATCGTTTTCATTTGAATTTAATAAAATTGCAGAGTTGAAAATCTCATGACCTTTGGAACCCTTTGTCACAAATCAACACAAAACCGGTTTGCAAGGCTACCTACAATTTGCATTTTTATAATAATCCTTTGTTGATTTAATAATCATTTATTTTATACTAAACTAGCGGACGCCCGCGACTTCGTTCGCGTGGCATACGATTTATAACTCCCACAGGCATTCCTTAATTTTCCAGGATAAAAAGACCCTGTGCACAAAAAACATCCGTTGCTCTGTTGCAGCATGATTGAAGGACTATTTAACGTCCTTTGGGAAATAATTTTCAATAACTGTGAATTATGTATTTCATAATTTAAACCCGTTGCCCAAACGTCAAGTTTCATGGCTATAAATTAGAAAACGGCGGCTTTTTGCACCAACTTAAAACCCCTATTTTACCCGTTTGGGGGTGGAATTTTTAAAAACTGTGACACGTTATTCTTTATTTTTTACCTATAGCCAAAATACCAAGTTTCGTTGATATAACTTGTAAAATACCTTGAGAAATGAAGGCCTTTGATACCAATTTTCATCCGCCATTTCACCCCTTTGCGGGTTGAATTTTCAAAAACTGTGAAATATGTACTTCTTAATTTTCAACTCGCAGCTATTATACTAACGGCCGGTTTCTGAATTGAGAATTTCATGTTGAGTCTGTCTCAAAGACTACTTAAGGACGAATTAAGTAAATTTTTGTTTCTGAATTGATATTGAGCTGGTTTCTGAATTAAGCATTCAAGCAAAAACAGCAAGCTCCAACTCTCAAACCTTACACAATATCAATTCAGAAACAAAAATTTACTTAATTCGTCCTTAAGTAGTCTTTGAGACAGACTCAACATGAAATTCTCAATTCAGAAACCGGCCGTTAGTATAATAGCTGCGAGTTGAAAATTAAGAAGTACATATTTCACAGTTTTTGAAAATTCAACCCGCAAAGGGGTGAAATGGCGGATGAAAATTGGTATCAAAGGCCTTCATTTCTCAAGGTATTTTACAAGTTATATCAACGAAACTTGGTATTTTGGCTATAGGTAAAAAATAAAGAATAACGTGTCACAGTTTTTAAAAATTCCACCCCCAAACGGGTAAAATAGGGGTTTTAAGTTGGTGTAAAAAGCCGCCGTTTTCTAATTTATAGCCATGAAACTTGACGTTTGGGCAACGGGTTTAAATTATGAAATACATAATTCACAGTTATTGAAAATTATTTCCCAAAGGACGTTAAATAGTCCTTCAATCATGCTGCAACAGAGCAACGGATGTTTTTTGTGCACAGGGTCTTTTTATCCTGGAAAATTAAGGAATGCCTGTGGGAGTTATAAATCGTATGCCACGCGAACGAAGTCGCGGGCGTCCGCTAGTTTAGTATAAAATAAATGATTATTAAATCAACAAAGGATTATTATAAAAATGCAAATTGTAGGTAGCCTTGCAAACCGGTTTTGTGTTGATTTGTGACAAAGGGTTCCAAAGGTCATGAGATTTTCAACTCTGCAATTTTATTAAATTCAAATGAAAACGATTCTTTTTTTGTTTAGATTATTAAGTAAATCAGATAACAAGTTAGTACTTGGTACCTACAATTTATACCTACCTTTTTTAAGCTACCAACCATATCTTTAGGTTTGGTAGCCAAGGTTGGTTAGGATTTGATTAATAAAATTAGATTAAGTAAGTTAACCGATTTTGATGAAATTTGGTACAGAGATAGGTTACATCCCAGGGAAGGACACAGGCTACTTTTTATCCCGGAAAATTGGAGATTTCCCGCGGGAATCATCTAGTTTTATATAAACTTCTACACGTAGGTTACATCTACGATAAGATAATGCGTATCCGTAGCTACTCCACTCCTTGAAAATTCTACATCTCCTATAAAGCTCAGTATATAAATCTTATCTATGACTGCGACCACACCTTGGTATACCTACTTTCAAAGGAAATTTCGATATTTCAAAAACTACGTAGGTATGCTAAGTTTTCTTTTATTGGGTGCCCTTTCGGGCTAGCGAAGATAGATTCGTAATGAATATCCTACGTACGTTATCTGCTCCTTTGAAAGGCGAAACACTAGTTCAGCATTCCTCGCAAATCGCGATTAGCCGGGACTTTTACACGAGTGCATACAGAATCCAGATAGAGGGGAATTTCGGCGACCAACGATTCCGTCAACTTTTCCCATCATGATTTCTCGTAATTCTGTACCTGAGCACAGACGTTAAAAAAGGTTTATTAGTATACTAGATGATGCCCGCGACTTCGTCCGCGTGGATTGATGTTTTTTGATTCCCGCGGGAAATCTTCAATTTTCCGGGATAAAAAATAGCCTATGTCCTTCCCCGGCATGTAACCTATCTCTGTACCAAATTTTATCAAAATCAGTTGAGTAGTTAGGCCATGAAAGCGTAGCAGACAGACAGACAGACAGACACACTTTCGCATTTATAATATTAGTATGGAAGTATGGATTACCGTCGCGTCGAAGAAATTACAGTATTTGTGAATTTTCAAAAACTGTGAAATATGTACTTCTTAATTTTCAACTCGCAGCTATTATACTAACGGCCGGTTTCTGAATTGAGAATTTCATGTTGAGTCTGTCTCAAAGACTACTTAAGGACGAATTAAGTAAATTTTTGTTTCTGAATTGATATTGAGCTGGTTTCTGAATTAAGCATTCAAGCAAAAACAGCAAGCTCCAACTCTCAAACCTTACACAATATCAATTCAGAAACAAAAATTTACTTAATTCGTCCTTAAGTAGTCTTTGAGACAGACTCAACATGAAATTCTCAATTCAGAAACCGGCCGTTAGTATAATAGCTGCGAGTTGAAAATTAAGAAGTACATATTTCACAGTTTTTGAAAATTCAACCCGCAAAGGGGTGAAATGGCGGATGAAAATTGGTATCAAAGGCCTTCATTTCTCAAGGTATTTTACAAGTTATATCAACGAAACTTGGTATTTTGGCTATAGGTAAAAAATAAAGAATAACGTGTCACAGTTTTTAAAAATTCCACCCCCAAACGGGTAAAATAGGGGTTTTAAGTTGGTGTAAAAAGCCGCCGTTTTCTAATTTATAGCCATGAAACTTGACGTTTGGGCAACGGGTTTAAATTATGAAATACATAATTCACAGTTATTGAAAATTATTTCCCAAAGGACGTTAAATAGTCCTTCAATCATGCTGCAACAGAGCAACGGATGTTTTTTGTGCACAGGGTCTTTTTATCCTGGAAAATTAAGGAATGCCTGTGGGAGTTATAAATCGTATGCCACGCGAACGAAGTCGCGGGCGTCCGCTAGTTTAGTATAAAATAAATGATTATTAAATCAACAAAGGATTATTATAAAAATGCAAATTGTAGGTAGCCTTGCAAACCGGTTTTGTGTTGATTTGTGACAAAGGGTTCCAAAGGTCATGAGATTTTCAACTCTGCAATTTTATTAAATTCAAATGAAAACGATTCTTTTTTTGTTTAGATTATTAAGTAAATCAGATAACAAGTTAGTACTTGGTACCTACAATTTATACCTACCTTTTTTAAGCTACCAACCATATCTTTAGGTTTGGTAGCCAAGGTTGGTTAGGATTTGATTAATAAAATTAGATTAAGTAAGTTAACCGATTTTGATGAAATTTGGTACAGAGATAGGTTACATCCCAGGGAAGGACACAGGCTACTTTTTATCCCGGAAAATTGGAGATTTCCCGCGGGAATCATCTAGTTTTATATAAACTTCTACACGTAGGTTACATCTACGATAAGATAATGCGTATCCGTAGCTACTCCACTCCTTGAAAATTCTACATCTCCTATAAAGCTCAGTATATAAATCTTATCTATGACTGCGACCACACCTTGGTATACCTACTTTCAAAGGAAATTTCGATATTTCAAAAACTACGTAGGTATGCTAAGTTTTCTTTTATTGGGTGCCCTTTCGGGCTAGCGAAGATAGATTCGTAATGAATATCCTACGTACGTTATCTGCTCCTTTGAAAGGCGAAACACTAGTTCAGCATTCCTCGCAAATCGCGATTAGCCGGGACTTTTACACGAGTGCATACAGAATCCAGATAGAGGGGAATTTCGGCGACCAACGATTCCGTCAACTTTTCCCATCATGATTTCTCGTAATTCTGTACCTGAGCACAGACGTTAAAAAAGGTTTATTAGTATACTAGATGATGCCCGCGACTTCGTCCGCGTGGATTGATGTTTTTTGATTCCCGCGGGAAATCTTCAATTTTCCGGGATAAAAAATAGCCTATGTCCTTCCCCGGCATGTAACCTATCTCTGTACCAAATTTTATCAAAATCAGTTGAGTAGTTAGGCCATGAAAGCGTAGCAGACAGACAGACAGACAGACACACTTTCGCATTTATAATATTAGTATGGAAGTATGGATTACCGTCGCGTCGAAGAAATTACAGTATTTGTGAATTTTCAAAAACTGTGAAATATGTACTTCTTAATTTTCAACTCGCAGCTATTATACTAACGGCCGGTTTCTGAATTGAGAATTTCATGTTGAGTCTGTCTCAAAGACTACTTAAGGACGAATTAAGTAAATTTTTGTTTCTGAATTGATATTGAGCTGGTTTCTGAATTAAGCATTCAAGCAAAAACAGCAAGCTCCAACTCTCAAACCTTACACAATATCAATTCAGAAACAAAAATTTACTTAATTCGTCCTTAAGTAGTCTTTGAGACAGACTCAACATGAAATTCTCAATTCAGAAACCGGCCGTCAGTTTCATGGCTATAGCTTGAGAAATGAAGGACTTTCATACAAACTTTAAACCCCTATTTTACCCCTTTGGGGGTGGAATTTTGAAAAATTGTGAAACACGTATTTCTTTATTTTTAACCAGTAGCTCACGTACCAAGTTTCTTGGCTATAATTGAGAAATGAAGGACTTTCATACAAATTTCCAACCCCTATTTTACCCCTTTAGATGTGAAATTTTGAAAAACTGTGACATATGTACTTCTTTATTTTTTACCGAAAGCCAAAATACAAAGTAACGTTGAAATAACATGTAAAATATCTTGAGAAATTAAGGCCTTTTATACCAAATTTCATCCCCTATTTCACCCCTTTGGGGTTCGAATTTTCAAAAACTGTGAAACATATGTTTCTTCATTTTCAACCCGCAGCTCATATACCAAGTTTCATGGCCATAACTTGAGAAATGAAGAACTTTCATACAAACTTTCAACCCCTATTTTACCCCTTAGGGGGTAGAATTTTGAAAAACTGTGAAACACTTACTTCTTTATTTTTAACCGGTAGCTCACATACCAAGTTTCTTGGCTATAACTTGAAAAATGAAGGACTTTCATACAAACTTCCAACCCCTATTTTACCCCTTTAGGGGTTAGATTTTTGAAAAACTGTGACACACGTAATTCTTTATTTTTTACCGTTAGCCAAAATACCAAGTTTCGTTGATACAACTTGTAAAATACCTTGAGAAATGAAGGCCTTTGATACCAACTTTCATCCCCCATTTCACCCCTTTGGGGGTTGAAATTCCAAAAACTGTGAAATACGTATTTCTTCATTTTTAACTCGCAGCTCATATACCAAGTTTCATGGCTATAGCTTCCATAAAAATTTTCAACCCCTATTTTACCACTTTAGGGGTTGAATTTTGAAAAACTGTGACACACGTAATTCTTTATTTTTTACCATTAGCCAAAATACCAAGTTTCGTTGATATAACTTGGAAAATACCTTGAGGAATGAAGGCCTTTTATACCAACTTTCATCCCCCATTTCACCCCTTTGGGGGTTGAATTTTCAAAAACTGTGAAATACGTATTTCTTATATTTCAACTCGCAGCTCATATACTAAGTTTCATGGCTATAGCTTTCATAAAAAATTTCAACCCCTATTTTACCACTTTAGGGGTTGAATTTTGAAAAACTGTGACACACGTAATTCTTTATTTTTTACCGTTAGCCAAAATACCAAGTTTCGTTTATATAACTCGAGAATATCTTGAGAAATGAAGGACTTTCATGCAAACTCTCATCTCCTATTTCACCCCTTCGGGGGTAGAAATTTAAAAACTATGAAACACCTATGTCTTTATTTTCAACCAGTAGCTCGTATACCAAGTTTTATCAATATAACTTGAGAAATGACGGACTTTCATACAAACTTTCACCCCCTATTTCACCCCCTTAGGGGTGGAATTTTGAAAAATCCTTTCTTAGTGAGCGCCTACGTCACAAAAGGAACCTACTGTCAAAATTTCAAGTTTCTAACCCCAGCGGTTTAGGCTGTGCGTTTATCCCTTAACGATTTTATATATATATTAGATTAGATTAGATTAGATTAGATAACTACCTGCCTACGAAAGTTGTTATCATTAAAAGCAACTTTTGTGACGTAAGACCATAGTTAGTACCCTATTGGGTATCAAAACCCTTTTTTTAAATCCCATGGGAACACATAAATTAACCATGGTGGTCTCCGTGGACGTGATGCTGGATAGTTATCTCTTGCTAAATTTCTTCAAAATCAAATTTCGTGAAAATGCAACATAGATAAACTGACAGACAGACACACTTTGGTATTTATCTCGGAATAGTATTCATTTGTTATGTGGCATTTATCATACTAATATTATAAATGCGAAAGTGTTTGTTTGTTTATTTGTTGGTTTATTGGTTTGTCCTTCAATCACGCCGCAACGGATCGACCTGATTTTTGGCATGGTTATAGCTGAGGGCCTGGAGAGTGACATAGGCTAGGTACTTTTTATCCCGGAAAATTAAGGAGTTCCCGCGGGAATCAAAAAACTTAAACCACGCGGACGAAGTCGCGGGCATCAGCTAGTAGATAATAAATATTAAAATAGTGATTTTAATGGTCAAATTGGTGGCATTCATATCAATTAGTGAATTTATATAAAGTTTAAAACGTTATCAGTGAAGATCTTGATGCTATTCAGTAAACAAGTTAGATCTCTGTGAAAAATACATAATTCCCAGTTATAGATACTTAATATGCATAAGTTATGTATCACAAATAACATATTATGTAAATATAAACAAATCAGAAGTTAATTAATTGTCTAGACAATTTTCTCTGACGACTGAGATCAAGAATCTAGATAATTATTAACGCAGCAATCTATTTCAGTCGCCGAGGATTAAATGCGCCATGATGTCCGAATTGATTGACTCAAGGTCGCTTATTCCATAGAATTTAATATAAGTAAGTAAGTAAGTAAGTATATAGACAAAAATTTAATGATTTAGTTATTTTACGTAAGACAACTTGTGTCGCCTATTATAAGTCAAGACTACCACCGGTTCGGAAAATGTAATTCATCTATTTCATTTGAGACCACAGAACTAAGTTTCGTTTGTAGAGGTGTACTTAACTGTAATGCTAGTTAAAGAGATACCTAGTTTTATTTCTCCTGTACATGTATACTAACTAAACCTCTATCAAAACTTGAAAAAAAATTGATTCTCCTTAAGTGGGATTTTTTTTATTTAACCACAGTTTCGCTTTCAGAATTATACTGTGACCTGGCCTACCGAGGTAAACAGCTTATGTAGGACTATTCAGTTAACTCATAGCCTAGTAGTGCTAGCAGAGAGGCACACCAAATGTTGCGAAATAGGTGGATTAAGTTAGTAATAAATTAGCTAACTACGGCAGAATTATCGTGTTTCGAAATTTTCGACCTATAAAACAATGAAATGTCAATATTTCATAATAATCAACTATATCAATGTAACTGTTATTTTACGTTTAGCTTCGTGGTCAGTAAAATGTACTGTTAATTTGAAGTCTTACATTTTACAAATTGCTCACGTAGTATGTTTATCTAATTTAATTAAACAAATACTAGTTAGTGACAGTTTGATAACTTCAGCGAATGAACATAAAATCTTGTCGTCGTTAGAAGCAAATGAGGTTGGTTTGCCTGACAGACCAAAGCTGGCTATATTCGCGACATGTAAGGATGCGGTTAATTAAGCCTCTGCCTAGATTTCCGCTTTAACCAGTCAAACCAGGGTAAGTGTTTTATAGTTATTCACCGACTATAAATCTCTATTAACGGTTTTACGTGGCACAGTACAAGAAGAATGAATTTTACCTATTAACGAGACAAAACTGCTAGATGGCCGATCATAAATCTAATTCAACGTTGACAACGCCTCAAAGGATACACGATGCAATGTGAATTTAACAAAAGATAAATCTGCACAAAAATATACTCATGTAGATGTGCTTACTTACCTCATGATGAATTCATCGCTTGCTCAGACAAAATGAAGACATGCAAAAAAGAATTGCGGTAATCAAACGCCTTTATATGTTAAAGACAAAGAAAGAAAATATTCAATACCAATAAATATGACGTGATATCTTCATACACAGATAATTACTTTGAGCATCATTTGAAATGAACATGAGATTTAAAGAAAAATAAACAAAATATATATGTAAATTCAATACAAATAAATTTGACGTGATATCTTCACACACAGAAAATTACACACGGAATTGAACATGAGAACACATTAGAAGTGTTTCATATTACTTGTACAAAACACGTGCATTGGATAGATGGTACGTATCACGAGCTCTCCTAAATCAGTTTGTCCGTAACTTGAGACCGATGAACTCTGTAATTAGCGGGTTACCTACGTTCCAAGAAGGTGAAAGGAAAGTTGCGCGTGATCCTCTTTTTTTGTTAACCACCTTTGGTATTATAATGTTAATAATTGTCGCTTGGAGCCTCGCAATCTTTTTCTTGTCCGATACCAATTACTATGGCATTGGGCATTATTACCAGCCGGACGAGTGAAAGTAGGCATGTAATTATGAGATAATGATGAACATCGACGGACACTTAATTTGTCCGGTAATTTTATTATACTATTCGCGAATGAAAATATCCAGAGTGATTAAGCTTTAAGAGCTCGGTGCTGTCTTAAGAACTCGTGATGATATACTAGAGTGTCGAAGTATTTACTACCAGATTTGGCGTGACGTGAAGAAATGGGGAACTGGTTTGATGCTCGTTAAGACGCGCCACGGAGTCTCACGTATCTGAACAAAAAGCGAGCCGGGAACAGGGCAGACTCGTTTTGGACAATACCCGACTTGACACTTGAATACGGATGCGTTTGCCAGCGCATGGCTCTTCGAGGGAAGGCTGCGTTTGGAATGTAGGCTTTGTAGATCACGATAAGCATTAACTGCTTGAAAGGAGTGATTGTTCAGGGAAATATGCGCAATTAGCTGTACAAGTGCATTTTTGGCTTTAATTGAATGTATGCTCAAAACTTTAATTGCTTTCTTATAAAATGCAGGTTGCAATTGGGTTACCGATGCTGAATTTATAATTATTAAAACATTTATCCGTTTAAAAAGGCATTTCTGCTTCCCAATTACGCAGAACAAGTAATTGATGGATTCCGTAATCATATTAACTGTACCTCCGAAATACGATGCCAGTAGCGCAGTAGCGAAATTTAAATTTCTAGCTCCATTTATGAGAATTACATGGGTCACCGACCCTTAATTACCCTCCACAGCACGGCGCCGGTGCAATGCTCCAGTAAAATTTAACATAACGAGACTATATTGGACCCAAACGGCGCCAGCTTACTTATTACATGTGACAAAAATGGATTGCTTTATAACAGCTAAGCCACTTTAAGGATTTCCAGGAAAGTTTTAATTGTTATCCATGGTGTTAGTTATATTCTTCGAATTTTCTTATTATTACGACACATTCATTGAAGTTTTCAGACCCTAGCTTAACACCACCAGTATTGCAATTTGCAGCTGTAGTGAGATGGTCGAAATCAATGCCGAATATTGGCTAGTCCTTTTTCAGATAGTGGCTTAAATCGACCCTGCATCTAAATTACGAGAATTTCAACCTTAAACAACGCTATGTATGTAACCACAACTTTGCCCGCTTTGTCCTGAGCCCGCTTTTTATCTAAGTAACTAAGCGAAAAATCTCATTGAGGTGGACCAATTATGCGTAGTTACTTATAGATGCTAGAGTGCTTTGAAAGGCACGATCCTGTTCATATTCACTAACAACAGTATTCTTCCATACATTTGTGTGCTAGTGGCCGTTTGATGAATCGCTCACATCACCCTCAATATTCATAATTGTTTTTGTACATTCATGATATAAAAAGAAGCCAATGTACGACATAAATGGTTGTATCGATTGCAGCTAAACCCTTTGTGGTGGATTTTGTAAGACAATATAATCGACAACATCGATTTACGTGTATGCCGATGATTCATTCGATTCCATGAACCGGTTATTTGATTTTTTGTCGGAACTGATTATTTTTTGTCGGACTAACTTTGAAGATTCCACGTAGGTAACATAATGTGGTTTAACATATGTGTGAACTTTGAAACAAAATACACCAATGAAAAGATTGGTTGTCAAAGAGTAACTGGTTATCGAGTTTCTTTTTCTTGGTGGAGTTATAGTTAATAGTTAACTTAGTTAGCTTTTGAACTTATTTCCCTGCTTGTATAGTTATAAAATATACATCTTAAAACAAATTTAATGAAGCGTTTATTTTTCAGAATATCTTTTCGAGAACGAAATCACATTCACAACAACAACTGTACAAAAAAACTAAATTTGAAACAGCATAAATAATTATTATTTATTCGTGTAGCGGAAGTTTTGTTACCTAGTAGCTTTGTAATGAACAAGGCGATAATGATCTATTAAATCTATCAGAATGATCTAGCGATTCTAGACTTTAGTGTTTCAGCTACTTATTATTATGCCGGCTTAAATTGGCACATAAGAAAGCTTTGCTGGTGCAACGCTAAGTAAGATGTTTAACAAGATGATCATTAAGGAGCAGTGTCACGCGACAAGTTCCTATAAAAGGTATCCTGAGTAAACATTTTCCCGTTAACTATGACACACTGTGCGGAGTTTGGAATTTAGGAGCACTTCTAGACTGAATCTTTTGTTTGACCGATCAGCCTCCTGTTATTTATTGGCATGAAGACTCAGTACAAGGTGAAAACTAAAGTTAAGTTTCTTTAAATTATATATATCAAATAATGACTTATAACCGAAAGGAGAGTTTGAAGAGCTGCCCGATTTGTATCATATTTGTGTCTACCAACTTATCAATCAACGTAGCTAATTCAGTTTAACACAATCTCTGAACTATCCAGAGCTGTCCTTTATCGCAGGCCCGGGGAGCACAGTGAAAGTAATATGCCAGAGCACACTTCGCAGAAACGCCGCCTGTTTTATCGGTGACCTTAAGTCGATATAAGCTTTATGGCTATTGACTAGTTATCACACGATCGTGTACCGTATAATAGCATCCTCTACCACATCTTCAAACTGCCTACTTAACTGTTCAAACGTTTTCAGTCGGCTTTCAAGCAGCCTCAGCGCAGTGTATGTACGATTACAGTAACTAGCTAGTGTTCGCCATCGGCAAAGCAGCCAGCGACAAATGCCCCTATTGCGACGAGGAGGACACACCAAACCACGTCATATTTGAGTGTAGGGTGTTTGAGAAAACGAGGAGGCGGAGAACTCCTAACAAAAAACAACCTGATAACTCAGATGTTGAACAGTGAAGAGGGGTGGAACAAAGGTGCAAAAATGCTTAAGGCAATAATGGGAAAAAGAGTGAGTGACGAATGGGACAGGCAAAAGGCAAACGAAGTCTGACTAGACAACCGCCTTTCCGATGATATGCACACTGCCGTACCGGGAAGGACGGCCAGAGAAGGGAGCAGGTTTTAGTCCGTATGTCATCGAGTACATCTCGGTGAAGTCGGGCTTGCTAAACGGCATCCATGAGGATTTCCTCCTCCCAGAAGAAAAAAAAACTAGCTAGTGTTAACTAGGTATTGGACGCAAATATTGGTTAAAGTCTTGTGTGAGGGAGATCTAACAAACACTATGTATTAAAAGTCTAGTTTGAGATACTTAGATTTAATGCAGAAGCTATGTAGCTAACAACCTCGTGTCAACAGCGCAATTTATAATATTTGCCTGTAATTACAGACGACAGTCTTCGAATTTATGAAGTAATTACTCCCATAATACCTTATGAAGACTGGTAGCGCGGTTGCAAAATATATGCGCTCGGTAATTCAAATGAGTGAAATAATCAGTGCAATCGTTATTTATGTAGTGTACTTTTACACTTTAACTGTCTCACTGCGTTTTGCGCTCTATTTATTATGATAATGAACCAGAGAAACAATTTAATAGAAAGTTGTTTTTTTTTAATTGCCAGGTGTTACAAAATTAACAAGTGCCAACTTTAGAAAAGCTTCGAAGTTCAAAATTGTATGAATTAGTTATCATACTAATATTATCAATGCGAAAGTGTTTTTGTTTGTTGGTATGTTGGTTTGCCCTTAAATCACGGTGCAATGGAGCAACGGATCGACGTGATTTTTGGCATGGGTATAGTTGAGGAACTGCAGAGTGACATAGGCTACTTTTTATCCCGGTAAATTCCAAAGTTCCCGCGGGAATCAAAAAACTAAACCACGCAGACGAAGTCGCGGGCATCAGCTACTGAAGAATAATAACTAGCTTATACGGCAGTTAAAGAAGTTATGGGTTGTCTATAGTAAGAGAAGTTAGACATGGTTGTCGAATCTTGAAATAGCCTTCTTTGTAAATGTTTATCCATCATCTTTTCAAATGGGCATCATGTGCGTGATCATGAATTCCTCAAATAGAATTAAGGCTTGCCTTACAAATGCGCACGATTACCTAATATTCATAGCTGACTTGGGTCAGATGTATCTATTGACACCGGACTCTCTCGGGTCAAGAATCAGTGGAGATTGACGATAAAATGGGGCATTTAGCGCAGTTATTGACGTCACCGTCTGCTATATGATTAACGGTTTTAGTTACATCGATACTTGCTCGCTGTGCTACACCTTATAAAGTTTTATTACGATTTCCTGCTCTTGGTGTTTTATCGTATGCCATGGTTACATTGTGCGGCATAATTTCATATGCAAGCGCTCGGCAAATAAGTTTATACCTGTCTGTTTTCCTAGTTAATCAAGTTAACTATTTCTTTATCAGCGTACAAAATATTTTTACTGAGTTAAATGTATTGCGTATCAGATACCCGTGCAGAATCATGAATAACAGTTATGAAACAGATAACAGTATAAATGAAAAGCTTAGAGGCTTTTCTTACATCACATAGAACGCCTTCTATGATCTATCCCTAGACATGAGTGAATTACTTGAGAGCCGGTAAAACTGCTCTTTTTCTCACTAATTAGGTAGCAGTTAGCAATGCTAATTGTACACAGCAAGATTTCCCGAGAAAGTTGTTTGCAATTACGTCTCTAATGTTAGAATCATACTACCCGTATCGTAAGAAGATGTATATGCGTTATATGTCATTCAATTATTCACATAATATATTCATCTGGACTCAATATCAGTAACACTAGTGAGGGCCGAGTGAGATGTAGGGCAACGTAAGGATATCTATATGACCTTGACTTGATATACCGCCTATGAATCGACCGTTTATTGTTCTGTTTGATTTGTTTCATTGATGAATGTGGCTGCTAGTTGAGGGAGTGTCAATATTAATAAAAACCGGCCAAGTGCGAGTCGGACTCGCGCACCGAGGGTTCCGTACAAACCTGTAGTAAGTTTTAAATTAAATGTTTTTTTAAATATTTGAGTTGATTGAATGAAAGATAAATTGCGGTTTTCGATTTATGACGTATTAAAAAAAAACTACTTACTAGATCTCGTTCAAACCAATTTTCGGTGGAAGTTTGCATGGTAATGTACAACATATATTTTTTTTAGTTTTATCATTCTCTTATTTTAGAAGTTACGGGGGGGGGGACACACATTTTACCACTTTGGAAGTGTCTCTCGCGCAAACTATTCAGTTTAGAAAGAAATGATATTACAAACCTCAATATCATTTTTGAAGACCTATCCATAGATACCCCACACCTATGGGTTAGATGAAAAAAAAAATTTTGAGTTTCAGTTCTAAGTATGGGGACCCCCAAAATTTATTGTTTTTTTTCTATTTTTGTAAGAAAATCTTAATGCGGTTTACAGAATACATCTACTTACCAAGTTTCAACAGTATAGCTCTTATAGTTTCGGATAAAAGTGGCTGTGACATACTGACGGACAGACAGACAGACAGACAGACAGACAGACAGACAGACAGACAGACAGACAGACATGACGAATCTATAAGGGTTCCGTTTTTGCCAAATTTGGCTACGGAACCCTAAAAATCACTTGGATTTTTGGATGTAAACGCCAAACGTATGAAAGTTTATCAGATACAGACTAAAGTACAGTACAGGCAAGTTAATATTCCGATTTCTGAGGTACAAAATGCTCCGGTTTCTAAATCATGACTATTCTCACTGTCATTGTTGTTAGTTATATTGTAGCTTAGTTTGAATTTCATTATTTCTATCTGATAGATAGCTAATCTACGTTAAGTTATGTGTTTATGACTTTAGTATTAATTTTGTACTTAGTTCTTTTCGTTATCATCAATTTGAATAGTTACATAGAATAGGTAAGGTTAAGATTTCCAGTATCTTATGTACTCAAATGAATAGTCATGGATAATACCGTGACCATGTTATTATAGTTATAGCTCATAGTCTAGCTCATATTATTATTATGACTGTATGTGCATTTGGTATAACAGATGACTAATTCCGTTCGTGGATTATCGCGATTCCTCATTGGTCAGCGTTCAGAGATAGTGCGTTTTATTTTACACTGACTATGTATATACATATTTTAGTGCAACTATGCATCATATTATTATTACTACCACAATTCATATATTAAGTACATTACTTATTGATTAGGTTCACTTGCATTTAATATTGTTATAACAAAACATAAATATGTTAGTGGCTTAGGAAGTTAGGCAAAATATAATATCAATCCATACTAATATTATAAATGCAAAAGTGTGTCTGTCTGTCTGTCTACTACGCCTTCCCGGCCTATCTTTTCAACCGATTTTGCTGAAATTTGGTATCTAAAAGGCAGGTTATATCCCGGGGAAGGACATAGGCTACTTTTACATTTATCCCGGAAATTAAGGAGTTCCCGCGGGGGAAAAAATCCTTAATCCACGCGGACAAAGTCGTGGGCAACATCTAGTTCGAAATATTTTTGCTAGCTGCACATCACATTTCTGCAATATTGTAAGGCGAGGCCTTGTAATGTCTAAAGTCTAAACCATCAGACCAGTTCAGTAAATTTTGATATAAGTATTCTGTATTCACAATCATGGTTTCATTTAATAATTTGGATACCTATACGGAATTCTATTACTCATAAGCCTAGTACCTAGTACCTACTCCGGTTACCTTGCGTTGCGGTTTGATAAAGCATGCACAATAAGTATGGCATGGACGTAAACACGTGTTACCAACTTACCAATTTCCATCAACTTTAAAAAGGATATGATCAAAATCGTTATGATGATTTCAATAACTATTGCCTACAATACTTAAAAATAGAATTAAGTAGGTACTTACTTAAGTTTTTTTTATATCGGTCGGCTAAAATACTGTTGTAAGTAGTAAGTAGCGATTTAATTTTTAAGAGTTTAAATTAAGTAAAAGAATACTAAAACAAACACTAAAAGAAACTAGATAAAAACAACTTTAGGTGTCACAACTCACAAGGCATACAAACAATTCAGTGAATTATTTCTTAATTGAATTAATTAGCCTCGCAATTGACCTTTTTGTTGGCATTCTGCAGGAGAAAAGTGTGCTCAATTAATATGTCAAATATGTAGGTCACAGCACGAATCGATCGACTGCAGAGTGCAGAGCCCTGTTTATTATTCCAGTTTCTCAAGATACTAAAATATAATGTATTCATCTAAACATAGCAACTGATGCACAGAATAAATCAGTAGTTGAGAGGTATGACCTTATGTTAATAAATAAGCTTAGATAAATATGTATGAAAGATAAATTGTGTGTTGTGTGGTGTTATTTATTAAGATTACCTTAAAACTATTATGAACTATTAAACTTCATCATATACCAGTTTTTATTAATAAATCACCATTAAAAACCATGATTATGTGTAATTTAAACGAACCAAAAGCAGTACAAAAGATCAAACGAACTGCTCTACGATGTTTAAATATCTCCTAACAACATTTTTTTAACTATAAAAATTTTAAGTGATGATATTTCACTCATGTTATCTTAGTTGAGTTTAAAATTTTGTAACGATAAGATTGGCTTCACATTCTTCTTAGCGTTGCGTTGCGTTCCAATTTTTTTTTAAAGTATTAAGGTACTTAAATATCTGATAAATAAGTAATAACTACTTTATATAAGAAGTTAATAAACTTGCTTCATAAATCTTAATACCACCTAGTTACTGAAAGTTTGATATGAATGATGTCAGTTAATGCGTTCCCCAATTTATATCTTGGATATCATAATGGCGTTCTGATGATATCACTACGGATCGTGAACTTATTGTGGTCGTGAAATGGCCCATCAATACAATTTAGAGATATGAACTTCGAGAAAGGCCATTGGCTGACTGGAGGGTATTTTGAATATTATTTAGGGGTCGATGACTTTCACAATGAAGTGTCCGTTTAAATGATACCTCGTCCACGTAGACCTCGGTTTGTGATTCTCAGTCTTGAGAAGTTGAGTATGATAAGATCGATCTCTGATCTCAGGTGATACGTAATCAAAGATGCAGTAAAACATCAAATACTAAAGGGATATTGAAAGATATGGGAGACATAATCTTATAGTTATTTTGATCATGTTTGCTTTAACTAAGTATTTGAGCTCAAAATTGCTAAAATTCATGATTGATATCTGCTTTCACGGGAATAGTTTTAAGGTTTGATAGTAACTATGTGGTTAGAAATGTAATAGGTAGTAACCATCGCATTTCCCAAGGTTATCACAAAATTATGTTTTTTTTCAAATTCCGCTCCGCTTCGTAAATATGTGAGGTTTGTATTGACACTGGTCGCTGCACTTTCGATTTCTAATCCACAATCCATGGGTGTGTTGGAATGTGTCTACATGGGCCCACGCAACGCTATCGGCCGCAGTCAAAACATATTAGGTCGGATAGACAATGCGACACTGACCACAGACATGCAAGATGGCTTCCCATAGACCAACCATTAAATAAACGAGACTATAAATTACCAAGAAAGCACAGATAAACTTTTTAAATCTTTTGCTTTGGCTGTTGAGAAATGCAGTCAACTTTAATCAGTTTTTACATTTACGTTTGAATCGACCTCTGCAGTGATGCGTCCAAGTTTTTTCAAAGTTTGAAAGTTTATAATTGAAATGAGAAATAACGTAACTTAGGCATTTATTTCAAGTAACAAAATCTCATAAACTAAATAATCATAACATATTGCTATAGCTAGGTTTTAAGAGAATAGGCGAGGATAGATGACGCCCGGGTTTCTCTTCGGGTGGTCGAGGGGTTCGATCCCCAACACGCACCTTTTAACTTGTTAGGTTTGTAACCAGTATGAATCAGTCAAAAAAATAAATCCATGCTCATTTACTCAAGCATATCTTATGACTGCTCCATAATATTATCTTATTGATCTGAGATGGTATAATGTTACAACACAAAACGGTAAATAAGTACATAATCGAAATGCTTTCGATATGTCAAAACGAAAATAATACGCGGTAAGTAAAGTAGGTTATTACCAGCAACCGTGTGGTCAGATCGATTTCAAGGATTTGTGGTTTTAACGTGCACCAGGTTTTTGGGGACAGAATATCGAGTTTTGTTTACCGAATGTCCTATTAGAAATATTCTTCACTTAAAATGATTTATGCTAGATTTTAAAGGCGTGCGTAGGCATTCTGCGTTCACCTTAGTTCTTCATAAAAATAACAACGAAGAGAAACGTCAAAACCTATAATAAGGCAATAGGTTAATTAAAACCTATATAAACCTAGATATCGTTGAGTAACACAACGTGAGGAGTACTGAATAGCTTACGTATAAGTACTTACATCCGTATAATTTGGAATTATTCCTTCGTGTTAGCGTTTATGAATAATAAGAGCTCATTTGACTTTAAATTGAATCAAGAAATATAACATCATGACAAAAACGTCAATAAACTAAATGTGTCTTCTATAAATAAGATCGCTTGGCGGTACTTGAGTCATTCTTTATCTGTTAGTGAAAGTGTAATTATTATTGTCACCAGTAATTGTGATTGGTGTTTCGGGTTAACTAAATCGCATTATATGTACTTAATAACACATGAAATAACCGAACGTGGAATTATACTATACGAAGCATCATCTGTGTGTATTATTTACAAGAGTTTCCTGCCTTCGTGTAACAGCTCAGAAGTGCTAATGAACCTCGTCTTCGGCTAAAATTAAAGGTACGTGTGAATCGATTATTATTTTTATAGTAAATAGTATCTTAATTCAAATTTCGAGTGTTAACCAAGCAATGGTATATATTGAGTTTAACAAAAATGTGATAGTTGTTTTTATTACAACTTGCTCATAAAATGTTATAAATTTTTGAAGAATAGAAATAGTCTTATTTTGGAAGTAGCTAAAATTGTAAAAAAAAAAAAAAATAGAAACATTAAAAAAGTATCTGAGTGTAAAAAATTATATATATGTTATAAAATATATATATGATTATGTATCTAAATGTTTATACGCCTTGTAGTGGCAATTGCATAAAATAATTCTAATAAGTAGCAGCCTGCATACATTCGATTTAGTTTTTTTTTTAATGGGTTCACATGATTTTCGTTTCGAATAGCTACTTCGATTTTTGATACTTATGTACCATGATGTATTCCTTTTCTGTGTTGGTTTAAGTATCAGGCAGTAGCTGTACCTTGCCATACCTAGTACTGAGTAGTGCCAACATATCAAAAGTAGTAAATTATTTTGTTTCGTGAAATTTTAAAAGAAAGCATGAACGAAAAGAATTTCAAACACAAACATTAAAAAAAAAAAATTTTTTGGAGCAACCTCTATAGTAAATAGTAATCACGCGTAAACTGCAATCTGAAACCGGTTTCGCTGGCAGCGACGCGATGTTGCTAAGCGCTAAGCTAAAATTTTTGTAGATTACCCACTTAATTTTTAAGTTAGTCGCATGTTTATTTCTTTAGTTATAATAATTATGTCTTTCCTATATATTAACACGGTGCAAAGTAAAGCTGACTGTGTCACTGTTTGTAACACAATTTCATATCAATTTATAATTTAAAAAAAAAAAAAAAATTCAAAGATAATAATATGTAGATGTCATTATTAGTAAGCTGAAAAATAATCCACACACATTTTACATTAATTTATTATTTCCCAAGTTTACTACCGATGAAATATTTTTGTGTATTTCTTCTGCACGATTCATAGTAGTGGCGAGCCGAAAATTAACGTGTTTCTGTTTTTTTTTCCATGTGGATATCAATTACTTCAATGAGTGCCTGCGGTGTGGGCAGGGTGTGATGATGGTGCTCTGACGCTGCGAACTTGATGACGTGAATGCTGTTATGGAGGCGCGTGTGTACTTGCGGTGTCGGAGGCCACATTGCTGCGATGGGCGAGTGCTGGACTGTGGATGACATGGAGGCGCGTGTATACTTGCGGTGTCGGAGGCCATATTGCTGCGATGGGCGAGTGCTGGACTGTGGATGACATGGAGGCGCGTGTATACTTGCGGATTTGGAGGCCACATTGCTGCGATGGGAAAATACTGGACTACGAATATGGTGAAATCATTCATTAATTTATCTATTTAATTATGGGTTGATATGGAATCATGTACTTATTGCTCGGTCGAATAAGAATGTTTTTAATGGAATAAGGGCCGGTTGATTCAAATCAATGGTTATCGTAGCTTACGTTGACTTTTGTTAATTTACTAGTGTTGCTTCATGGTAAAAATAATGATCGACGCCTTCTTTGACTAACGCTTGTGGGCGCCATACTGGGAGGTTACGATCCGTCAAAATGTGTTGATGCAAACCAACCTAAGCTGTAAATTTAAAAAAATCGTTAAGACTGATTTTTAACAATTTCATGATTGGTTTTGAAATAGAATTTGTTTATTGAATTGAATTAGAATTAGCCTTTGTTATTTAAAGAGAAAGAAATCAATTCCATTGAAAAAACATTTTTTTTCGTATTGTCTGAGGAATAACGTGATTTTATAACATGATTTTGTAGGTAAATTTTATGTTTGATTATATTACGAAATTGATCGATCGAATTGAATGATGATTGAATACTGATGTCAACAATGTTGTGAATATAATGGACAATATCAAGGTTGAAATGAAAAACTGGCTGTTAGTTGACAAAGTTATTTTAGTCGCCACCGAGTTTCTTACTGGTTTCTTGTCGCTAGATCGTGAACGAAGGTGGTTATGCAACTGGTATTGTGAAAGATATATATGATTTTAGTTGTTGTGAATGAAGGTGGTCACTCAATTGATAATGAGAGAGATATGTATGATATTAGTTGTGATGGACGAAGGTAGTCCACAAATGTTATTGTGAAAGTTATGTATGATTTTAGTTGTAGTGACCGACATTGTGAAAGTTAGAGTTAAGTATTAGGATTACGGATTGTAAACGTGAAGTCTTCACTTGTTTGTTGTAATCTCAGTTCAATAATGTGAAGGTTACCTGGCTGCTTCACAAATATCCGATTGCATAGTATTCCTTTTATGATCAAAACTCCCAATAAACTAGTTTATCTAAACTATTATAAAAAGGTATATTTGCTTAAAAAAAGAAAACATAATTTTTCACTGTAAAATCAATTTTATGTGGGCTATTCGTTTAACATTCTTTTAAATATATTGTAGTTACAATTTGGTATTCTGACTGACTGTTCTAACAATACACAGCTGGACGAATCGGGCTGAAATTTAAAGATTATGACGTGGACATCTGTACATAGCTAGGAAATGATTTTAGAAAGTACAAACCCTAATAGGGGATAACCGGATGCCCATAAAGATTGAAGGCAAGGTATAGAAAACGGCAGTCTGACCTGCAATGCTTGTACGGCACAGAGTGCTGGGCAACCAAAAAGACTCGCGAATAGAAATCGCGTGTTAACGAAATGAAGATGCTTAGATGGGTGCCCAATGAAACTAGACTCGATAAAGTGCGGAATGGGCAGATCAGAAGAAGTTTTAAGGTTGCCCCAATAACGGACAAAATGGTAGAGGGTCGTTTACGTTAGTACACATTATGCGGCGAGAAGAGAATCATGTTGTGTGGAGAGTATTGGCAGAACGCGAGGCGGAGAGGGTACCCTGCAGCCACGTGGCGGACAACTGTAACCTGATATGGAGCGCGAAGCAGTTTCAGCAGCAGACAACCCAAGACAGAATATATTGGCGCAAGCAAATGAGAAGAACTGACTCCAAATAATGGAAAAAGTCTAGAAGAAAGAGAAAGAGAATCACTAAGTGGATAAGATAAGGGTTTGAAAAAGGAAATTTTAACTCAAGCTGCAGAATTATTACTTTTTGCTACGGAACCTAATTTCTGATGTTATTAACTAAGCAACGGGAAAATGAGATTTTTTTTGCAACAATCACTAAATTTTTCAAAGAAAGCGTCAAGTAAAGAAAAACAAACTACTTCTCCTACTGATATAATATATCGCCATCAAATTTACAAACTTAGCCACAGTGTTTACAACTCACCAGTATTTCACGTTTTAAAGCTTCATCATAATATAATATTCCTCATTTAAAGGAAGAGCACCATTCGAATTTATGCAGTTAAATCGATTTTTTTAAAGTTCTATATGTATTAAAATCTTAGGTTAGGATTCAACATAAATATTCAAAAGTAGTTATGCTATTTTGGGCTAATATACCTTCATTCCATTTATTATTTATTATTGCTTTCATGTACAATGTTCATAATACAATCATAGAGACATGAGGCCCCATCATGGTATTGCAATATCGAATATTTTATACAATCAATTAAACTTATAATGTCAACTTAATTTATAAAAATTTCAAATCAAAAATTAATTCAATAAATTTATAGGTACATAATATTATAGACTTTCACCCTTAACATAAAACTTAATTAACATACTAAGAAACTGTAACGGTTTTGGTAAATTGAATTTAAACATGGCATGGCGGTTAGTATAATATGATATTTTTAAAAGTCATTATAATCGTATTTAAAAGTCATATTATGTCCATGGAACTAATTCTATTACGTCTATGAGTATATTCTATTACGAGTAATCGAGCAAGTAGTCAAATAACCAGTTAAATATTAAGTCAAATAATCACACAATAAAATAATAAATAATAAAAATCTAGTCATGTCTGTATTTTGTACGATTAGAATTAGTTAAATTGAAATATGGTTGAGATTTCGGTGGCCATGTACTACTTTTGTACTAATTTTGGTGATCGTTTGCTATTTTTGGTGATCGGCTAAACATTTGCCCTTGGGGGTTTCTAATATTTAGGGGCCATAAATCTGATGATAATATTGGGTGAACATTATAGAACGAGTTGTAAATTATACATGTTTCGCTGTACTTTTAATACGCCGAGTTGTATTTACTTAAATAAATAAAAAAAACAATATTTATTTGCAAGATTATGGGTACAGATTAGGTCTTAAAGTGGTAATTTCACTAACATATTCTACCAAATATTCTACCAAATGGTGTGCAAATTGTTTCAAAATAAAATTTACGATTAAATTACATTACATTCGATAAAAATAGCACTAACTTACTCATTTAAAATTATTAAAAACGTTTTAAAAAAAATGTTAAATGTCACCGAAAAAAAAATATAATTCGAAGAAATATAGCGGATACGATAGTATTTTTCAGACTTACTTTGATAGTGTCTGACTTAGTGATTTGGAGGAGTTTTTGGTGGCGAGTAGTGCTATTGAGAGTGGAGGTTTGTTTAATTAGCACCCGTTTGAAATTCGTAACAACGCGGTATCGGTGACGCGAATCCACAAGTTTACTCCCGACTAAAAAGTGCTCAACGCGGCTGAAGAAGATTTCACTTCAAAAAAATAGAACGAAGCGAAAGAGAACGTATTATGTTTATACGTAAGCCAATCGGTAGATTAGCCTTAGAGATAGCTTCTAAGTTTTGTGATGATTAGAGTTAAATACAAATAAGTTTTGTGAAAGTTAGATTTTAAGAGAAAAGCTTTATGACGATTAAGTGATTTGAGTCCTGAGATGACTCCTAAGTTTTGTGATGATTAGAGTTAAATAGAAATAAGTTTTGTGAAAGTTAGATTTAAAGAGAAAAGCTTTATGACGATTGAGTGATTTGAGTCTTGAGATGACTCCTAAGTTTTGTGATTATTAGAGTTAAATAGAAATAAGTTTTGTGAAAGTTAGATTTAAAGAGAAAAGATTTATGACGATTGCGTGATTTGAGTCCTGAGATGACTCCTAAGTATTGTGATGATTAGAGTTAAATAGAAATAAGTTTTGTGAAAGTTA
This sequence comes from Erebia epiphron, assembly GCA_963932025.1. NCBI lineage: Eukaryota > Metazoa > Arthropoda > Insecta > Lepidoptera > Nymphalidae > Erebia > Erebia epiphron. The sequence continues at coordinate 26,601,727 of OZ009948.1, forward strand.
GATTTTAAGAGAAAACTTTTATGACGATTGAGTGATTTGAGTCTTGAGATGACTCCTAAGTTTTGTGATGTTTAGAGTTAGATAGAAATAAGTTTTGTGATAGTTAGAGTTAAACAGTAAAGTTTTATGACGATTGAGTGATTTGAGTCTTAAAATGACTCTTAAGTTTTGTGGTCTTTGTGATGATTGAGTGATTCGAGTCTTATAGATGACTCCTAAGTTTTATGATGGTTAGAGTTGATGAGAAAAGTTTTGTGATTTTAGTGTTTTCGTGATCTTGGAGTCCAGTCTAAGGTGTATCCTAAAGTCTTCGAGATTTTGGAGTAAAGTTTTGGAGATAAGCAGTATGTGTGATGAGCAGCCGATCTTGCGGTGTCTTGAGATTTTGGAGCTAAGTTAGGGGGATAACCAGTATGAGTGATGAGCAAATTAGCTTTAAGGTATTTCTGATTTTATTTTATGTGTTTAGAAAGCTTTGAGAAAGCTTGGAAAATAATTATGTAATTTGAGATAAATCATAATTATTGATACCATCAGTGCAAAATATCAATAGTGAAACTAAAATCATGATGACGAATTTTAATAAAAAAAATTGTTCTTAGTCACTTATTGTTGAGTGATGGAATCAAACTAAATTACAATGGATTTTTGGATCGAAATTATGCATACTATAATTAATAAAAAACACTTGGATTTCCAAAAAAATAAATAAAGATATCATGTCAATAGCAATTGGAGGACCAATTAAATGATCAGATGGCCGGAACAATTACCATTTACCGATAAAATTACTATTTTTTTTTCCATTCTGCAGAGTTTCTTGCCGGTTCTTCTCTGTAGAGTATAGGTTCCGAACCGGTGGTAGATTCACGCGAGGACTCGTCTAAACAGGACGGCCGAGCTGTTAGCGTTTATGAATAATAAGAGCTCATTTGACTTTAAATTGAATCAAGAAATATAACATCATGACAAAAACGTCAATAAACTAAATGTGTCTTCTATAAATAAGATCGCTTGGCGGTACTTGAGTCATTCTTTATCTGTTAGTGAAAGTGTAATTATTATTGTCACCAGTAATTGTGATTGGTGTTTCGGGTTAACTAAATCGCATTATATGTACTTAATAACACATGAAATAACCGAACGTGGAATTATACTATACGAAGCATCATCTGTGTGTATTATTTACAAGAGTTTCCTGCCTTCGTGTAACATTCGTTTTTGGATTCAGTGCAAATCATATATTTTTTTATATTATTTCGTTATCTCGAACACGAGTCGAAAGCGAATATAATTGATTAGGGCTTATAATTTAAAAACAGCTATTCCCATACAAAATTGATTCATACTCTGAAATGTTTATTTGTTGTAATTCGATTAAATGGCTGACGGCCTGTTTACCGCAATACGCTGAGCAAACGGCTAACAGAACCCGCTTTGTTCTCTGAAATTAGCAGAAGCAATTTGTTCAAAACTCTTGCACAATTCGCGGTTTCATGGAACTAAGCGTCGTTCCCACTGCTTTATTGTGTCAGTTACATTTTTGTTTTTCGCAATACTAACTTTGACGACCTCCCTCGCGCAGTGTTGAGCGCTGTTGTCTTAACGTGCGGAGGTCCCGGTTGGATTCCTGGCAGGGTCAATTTGGGCTTTATAATTTCTGAATTTTCCCAGGTCTGGCCTGGTGGGAGGCTTCGGCCGTGCTTAGTTACCCCCCTACCGGCAAAGACGTGCCGCCAAGCGATTTAGCGTTCCGGTACGATGCCGTGTAGAAAACCGGATAGGGGTATGGGTTTAATATAACTGCCATGCCCCTAACAGGTTAGCCCGCTACCATCTTAGACTGCATCATCACTTACCATAAGGTGAGATCGCAGTCCAGGGCTAACTTGTAGTGGATAAAAAAACCCAATTTTTAGCTTTTACCTACTCTTCGCAAGGTAATAAAAACAAGCCTAAAAATAATATAAGTAATTGAAAAGGTGCTCAACTGATGATTTTAGAATACTTCGCTTTTGCAGGAATGTCTTACTTGGAATTCTGTGTGAGCCATTTATAGCTATGTAGGTATATCGTTAAATTAAACAGAGTACTTTTATTAATTTCTGCATCATTGCGTTTACTTTTTACTCGATCGATACCAGTTTTTGGACTTATTTTGTATTCAGTAGCCACTCTTCGTTGTGCCCATGGCCCGTTTAAAGGCGCCTCATTACTTTTTATCGATACGAGATTTCGAATTTTTTTCGCCCCCATAAACATTTTAAGAATTGTTGGAACGGAAATGACTTCATTTTTGATGACCGGTGAGAATCAGGTTACGTAGAAACTTGAAGAGGACAGACCCTTGCAAAACATTGATGCAATCAAGGCGACAATCTCCATTGACACATCTTCTCTTATGGCTAAAGACAAAGTAACTACATATTATTTAAATCTTTAAACTACTGTGCGAATTCTATGATCTCAATCTGAAGCCAGAATTCCGTAGATATTATGGAGAGAACATAACCTAACCTAGCAGAAGTAGGTAAACCATTAACTTTTAAGAACGTGCGAGTACAAGTAAAACCAGACGTTTAACAGATCGTCCTTGTGTCTAAATCGCAGAGATATAAAACCATAAAACCTGACAACTTATTTGTGTGTTATAAAGTTGCTTGAATTGAAGTCGTTAAAATCGTCTACGTGGACTTGCTTTGATGTGGGCATTTTATGTGGCTGTAAAATAGCATAACGTTTTTATTTAGAGTTGGCTTTGCTTTGTTGAAGTGTAATATGGGGCCAGTGCATTGCTAATTCATATTTATTTTCAACAAGTTTTATATTTTTTCCATCTTACTGTCAGGAAACTATGTAGTAAGTAGATACAAAATCGTTGATATATTACTTAAATGTAGCGATAAATCAGGATTATACTTAAAATAAAAACAATTCAATGAAAACATTGCTGAAATATGAAACTAGTAGTAGGTGCTAGAACATTCCTTTCATTTGGCAACAGTTTTCTTCTCCGAACAAGGAGCTAGTACCACGTTGATAGTGCTATGTTTGGAAGTACTCGCTGCGTTTTGCCTATGATTGCCTAAAAAGCAGTTATTGCGAATGCAACGTAAATTGTTATGCCTATACGCGCTCCGGGAATAGTTTATTACCTAGAAGTTCGATGCCCTGAATGGACCGACGCCACTGTTTACAGTTGAGTAACGTAAATAATTCGACTCAGGTTACGGTATATCCATTGCATTTCAAAAATCCACGTTCCGGCTCCCGAGCATCTTTGGAACAAGTAAACTTGAATTATAGATTTATTATATGTATACTAGCTTATGCCTGCGACTTCGTCCGCGTGTTTTAAGTTTTTTTGATTCCCGCGGGAACTCCTTAATTTTCCGGGATAAAAAGTAGCCTATGTTACTCTCCAGGTCCTCAACTATACCCATGCCAAAAATTACGTTACGAAACTCATTCACATTTTGTATGGGAAAATTCTTTCCAAAAAACCGACTTTCAAAGCCTCGCGCGTCAACTATGCCTATCTTTGTTATACTCGCCCGACTTCAACATAGTGTGTAGAAATCAAAATTATTTTTTACTTTTCAGTGGCTTTGGAAGTCGGTTTTTTGGAAAGAATTTTTATTTTTAACTTTTTAGTGTACTCTAAATCCCTACGGCTTAGGAGTGCAGTACCATGCAGCATCAGAGTTGAGAAGAAGAAGGGGTTCATACTTGGGTTTAAGTATGAAGTCGTTGCTTGACACCTACAATATTTATTAAAATCTTAAATCACTATTTTTAAGGAGTTCTGTACCCTACAGCATCAGGGTTGAGGAGTTGGGACTCAGAGTTGTATCGTATACACGTGACTTGATACTTACTATATGAATTCAACATCAAAATTTCATAAATTACTAGTTTTGATGATTTCATGTAGTACGGTACACCTACAGCATCAGGATTGAGGATTTGGAGTCAGAATTTTTTATGGGACCACCTCGTGAGCTTCCTCTAACCAATGAAAAAAAAATTGTTCGATCGGTTTAGAAACCACGGAGATATGCACCGACATACATTAAAAAAAAAAAAAAAGATACGCGCCGAATGGAGAACCTCCTCCTTTTTTGGAAGTCGGTTAAAAATCAAGGGAAAATGTTGTTTCTTTTATTTTATCTTTTCGTAAATTTTGTTTTTACTAATTATTCTGCTATTCGGGACGAAGACAAATACAAAAAATCAAAAACCATGAAAACCATGTTCAACAAACCCGACTTTATTAAGAAGATTTACTGACTACTGGAGATATTTGAAAGAAGAACGACTCTAAGAGGAGACTAAGAGGAACACTACTAAGAGGAACGATGTGACACTCAGTTACATCGTTCTTATTTACCACAATCTATCCTTCCTCATCCAGCCATAGTTTCGTTTATCAACGATTCGTCCGATAAACTATGATTTATGAGACAAAAATGCGAATTAAGCTAAATCTTCCAAAGTCGAGCTTTTACGATCCAGTATCAAAAATGGCAATGATGGCAATTACACTTCCTTAGGTAGACATCTTTAAAGCTTTTTTTCTCCGCAGTTTCATGACGTTATTTCGCGTACTATAATTTATGGGTAAAATTATTATTCGTAGTGTGTTTTGGAGTAATTATTCAGATATATTCATACATGCAATCTTGTTCAAGTCTGCAACCGCATGGGCACGTTCTGAAGTAGGGTTGAGAGATAATGCAAAAACACTTTCTGAAATATGACAGTCAAAGTGAGACTGTTTCAAATTGTGATTTACCTGCCAATTTAGTTAGTTTAGTCTGATTATTTTTCAATCCCAACATAATATGTTATGTACATATTATTTTCAAATAGGTACACGAAGGAATACAGACAAAAGCCGGAACGCCGGAATTCCAAATAACCCCATCGACATATTATTTGCTTAGCGATTGATTGCTTGACCTTTATAACGTGCCTGAAGGTCCATTTTACCTAGACTATTAGTTTCGGATGCTCCAATTCTGCCAACTGTACAGTGTTCTCGGGCGTTGAGAGCAAGATCTACTACTAATTCAGTTTTAGAGATAGACCATTGAAGCCTCGCTTAACATTGAGAGTCAAATTTTGTGATAGTTGAGTTATCAACCCTATAAAGCTGTCATTGGTTTGCAATGGGGCCAAAGGAAATGCATTCAACTGGTTCCAATTGAGAGGAGTTTCACTTATCCTGCCTTTCAATGATGCCAAAACGATACTCGGTTAATTTTACAATCATGCATGCTAATCCATTAGGATTAAGCTGATATTGCCATGTTTGATTCATCTTTATCAGTTGACAAGAGAGTCTTCTGATCTTACATCCTTCTAATATAGATATCTAACAAAGAATTTAGCCAGAGTGATGTTATGTTATTCAATTCTTATTGTTCTGTCATGTTTTAAAGTGCTCTACCCTGGTGTAGTGCTAGGTAAGATTTTGGGAACTTAATTATAAGTTTTTAGTGTATTTTCTTCTTTAACATGTTTATTGTTTAATCCATGATGATTCGGGGTCTGATTATAATTGGCTATTAAAATTGGTGTCTCATTCAAAACTGACTCAGATATCAGCATAATAAGTAGGTAGGTGTACAGTTCAAATGGCTAGATTTAGAAATCTCATTGAAATTGGTTTTTTTTTTGGATTGAGCAAAACCGGTGCTGATCAGCTAGTTTATAGATTCAGTAAGATTTTTTCACTCTCTTTCCCATTTTCGTCATTGCCATAGCCATAACCAAGCCAAAACAAAATTCCCTCGTAGTAAATTCCCATTATACTGAAGGTGTGAAATCTAGTAGGAAATTTTTAGCCATCTGCGGCTATAGGTCGTAAAAAGTCACAGAAATTGTCACCTCCGTAAATGGGGAGAAATGAAGTTCACACAGTGACCGACGACACAATATGACCTTTACACCACATGTAGTTATGGCGTGAGTAGTGAGTAGTGGCTACAAGCACGACACATGGGAATTTTAACGTAAGGAGAAAGTGAAAAGTGTTAATAAAGGAACAGTAACATTCTTTGCAATCTTTCATAATAAACATACAATAGGAACGAGTTTCGGATAATTTATTTGAGTAAGATCTATTATTATGCCAATTTATTTTTTCTTTTAATCATGCTATTTCTATGGAGAATTAGATATTGTATTTTGAGACAGCGATGCGGCCTGCAAAAGAGCTATCTGCTAGCTAATAGCTACCAGCGACCCTCTCGGCAAATCCGTATATGAGCTACTTGACACTGGAAAAAAAAGATTAAGAATCCGAATTATGATTAAAGATTCCTTCTCCCTTATTATCTTTAGAGGATCGAAACTCTTTTCCAATAAATAATACTTAGTTTATGATGTTCTTCCAATATAAATCTTTATTTGGTGACGCACGCTTCTTCTGAAGATCTTATCCTAGCGAGTTATCCATTAACTTAAATTACGCAAATAAATGAAAGTGTGTGTGTATTTTAAAATAACATAATATGATATTGTTAGGAAGTCGAGCGCCACATGAATCCACAGGATAAAGTTTCTGTGGGGACAGCGGCGCTGCGGTCGGAAGTGAATTTCATACTTATTCCGTTGCAGCCTGCCATTGTAGTTTCGCATTACTTATTGGTTAGATATTGTGGTATGTTATGTTTATTAGTTTAACAGTTTAAATACTTTTGCTTTCAGGTAAAGTTGACGCTGTACGATATAGAAGAGACGTCTGAAGATGGATAGTTACTTAGGTATTAAACTTTCATACCGTACCGCCAAAGAGATCGATAGATAGACCCTACTGCGCAGCTAGAACGTACCTATTTTTTAAAGTAACTAATGAGGAAACGCTGGGATTACATGTATCCCTTGCATAAAATTATCTATTTTTTTCACAGATGTCATTTCGCTCTGAATTGCCATTTGGCTCTACTACTTATGAACTATGTTATATTTTTATAACTTATGAAATAAGTTCAACTTGAATAAGTAGCAGAGTCATATACCATAAGTGGCGCAAGAAGTCCCACATGAAATAAATATTTCATTTCGTTTCATTTTCTACATAATAGTTAGATCCTACTCTATCGTTCTGATTATTTATTACTTCACCTATTCAAATGTATTTAAGTACTGTGGGTATGTACTTACTGTCCTTAAAGAATTTCTATTATACAGAGGCACGGTCCGACCTTGCAATCACTATACCTAATTGTCTATTTTGTATTATGAAACCCTATTTTAAATAGTTAATAACGCAAACGTGTTCTATGTACCTACGTAATTATATGCCTACCTTGGTAATAAACGACTTCCCTTTAGGTTTGTAGGTACAAATAACTCATCAAATTATAATCAAGGTTTCTAGTTCGAAATAAACAACCGTATTACAAAACTACATATTTAGCAATAATAAAAAAACATTTGTTATAAGTTAGTAAGTAATCAATTTGCAATTTTTTGTTAGTATAAATACTAAGACCCTTATACATTCGATATTCTGACGCTAAACGATGGTGTCTGAAAAGTTAAACACATGGGCATCTGTAAAAATAGCTTAGTTCCATGATCAAAGCTATTAAAGACAGGTTAGTTTCATTTGAGCCTGCAGACGACCACTGCAGCTGAACAAAGGCCTATCCAAAAGACCACCACCACACCAGCCTCTTTTCATTGCTTGGTCTATCTTTCTGGATGACGACCCACACAACAGTCTTGCAAGCGGACAACACACTAGTACTTCAAGTAGACTTTAACTAGAAGATATAACTTTTCGGCTCCAGCGGCCATCGCTTCTACGACAAGTATCTTACTGATTATATTATATTGATGTTTTGGCTATAAAAGTCTTGGAATTTGGTTCTCTCCTGCGGATCTTTTCGATAATTAGACTTCATATCACTGTTAGGACGACTTGGCGGGGTAAAGTCAATGAACCCTTCATTTTGTATGTTTTCTCCAGAGAAACTCCCCAAATTGTTGGAATCGAAATGGCCGTGGCCAAACTGGATTAGTAAAAAAGTAGATTATACAAGTGTATATGCGCTTTAAGTTTCATTACCATGACGGTGGTCACCTTCAGTATTTTATTTACCTACGTTTAAATAATAAACGATTTCATGGAAACAATTTCTATAGGTTATTATTTGTTTAAATAAAATTGCGGGGTTGCTTTGCTTGGGCTGTTTAATATTATAATCAGGTTCGTATTTATTTAACACAGCAATTCAGTAGAAACTTGTTCTTTACCCCTATGTAAGTAAAAAATATTTTAAAGAAGTAGGTCATCATAATAATTTTAACCAATTGCCGGCTCACTACTGAGCACGAGTCACCTTGGGTTTGGCTATATTCCACCACGCTGGCCAAGTGCGGCTTGGAAAACTTCAAACACCTTCGAGAATATTTGCATATATGAAGAACTCTCGGGAATGTAACGCTAAAGAAGTAGGTAGGTATTCCAGACATTAAACTTTTAACTGCTTTTAACAGACTTTAATGTATGAATGTATGTATGTATGTATGTATGTATGTATGTATCTAAACTAATATTATAAAGAGGAAAGATTTGTTTGTTTGTTTGTAATGGATAAACTCAAAAACTACTCAACCGATTAAAAAAATTGTTTCACCTATAGAAAGCCACTTACTTTATCATCGAGTAACATAGGCTACCTACATATTATTTTAAAATAATTTAGAGATCCCTTCGAAAATTACAATAATGTGAATTAAGTCGGAAAAATTCACCTAATTCAACACTTTACGTTAAACCTCTATTCGTCTATTAATTCAGACTGTCTTTTATGTCATATTTGTCAAGACACTTTTATTTCATATAAATGTCAAGACAAACATAAATACAAGAAAACTTACCAACATTTTTTGTAAACATTTTAATAACTAACTGCTGTAGACTGCTAAAAGCCTAAAAGATCAAGGTCTCAACTTAATTGTTAGTTCTAAACATAGTTCCCAGGCGAGGGTGCCAGCGAAAATACGTCGTATTGGAGACTCAATTAGTGCCAAGCGTTCACAGCGGTTTACTGAACAAAATTTGAGAACGTATGGTGGAGTTGTTCGTCTCAGTGCCGACTGACCATTATTGGGTATGGACTATTTTGATCAAGTGCTACCCGTGCGAAGCCGGGGCGGACCGCTAGTATTATACATATATTTTAATGTTTAGTTGTTGCACTATCCCGCGCTCTTGTTTTATAATCTCCTCTCCCCAAAGCTTGTCTGGAAGAGATTGCTTTAGCAATAATACCGCCTTTGCATCCTTCTGTCTTATATTCTAAGCTTTTGTTTATTGTTATTATTTTTAAGTGTGTGCAATAAAGAGTTCATCTATCTATCTATCTATCTATCTGCGAGCGAGAGGCGTAATTTTATTTTTGATTGGTCTTGTTAACTATTTCGGAAGTATTGTTTTTTTAAGCATTCTTCTGTCTCTTATTTAGCACAGTGCTATCATATTCTACTGGTAATGTTTAGTTTTGTGAAAAGAACAACCCTTCTTTCAGAACCAATCTAAGAAATTACTTATATTTATGTAAGTAGGTACCTAAGTACAACAATTAGTGGCCTTAACCGATATATGTACGATTCTTAATTAGAATATTATATCAGCCTTTAAATACATTATCGCTTCTGAATTTTGCAAGAACAATTTCGTAAGTCAATGAAAACCCTGTGTAGTAAATATTATTATCTGTTTTAATCGATAAGTTTCCGTAAAATGAGATCTAATATTGTAGCAATCGGTGGTATGATCGACAATATTCCATTGTTCTCTTATCAGTGTTTGAATCGCTTATCAGTACATTCGATTCGGCCAAATATGGCGTCTACTATGAAATATGCTATGAATAAGGAAACAAAACTTATAATGCAGTATTTAACACATATGTTTTTTTTATTAACAGAAAATATTATTACATGTCAGTACCTATAGACAGACTTCTGTCTGTCAAATTTCTATTTAGAATAAGAATCCATTTTGGCCTTCGCATTAAAGTTTCCTCTTGAACTTCCGCAAAATATTTATTTTAATAACAGAAATCGCCCAGGTATGTATGTTTTTATTAATAGAATAGATGATGCATGAAATGTATATAATTTTATTAATCTTATTTCGTTGATTAAATATATTCGTGGGAAACATACTATTGCACAATAACAATTCGGCTCCCAATAGTGTCAGGTCAGCTATAACGTTTTAAATTAAAATTGAATTTTTAGAAAAGATCAAAGATTGTTAATTTATATGTACTTATATTGATGAAGGTTTAATTAAACAGAATACCTTATGCTTACAGTAGAGTTCATCATGTAATGTTTTTTTACTTTACCTGCACGCTCAATAAAATCAAATCTTACATGAACACTTTTCCAATTAAATGCATTGTAAAACTTGACCTTGATTTACTGTATCCGAGTTAAGATTTTTTAAGAATAATCGTGTGAGCGAACGTTCATTAAATTTAATTGAGGCTAATTTATTTTATATCGATTACTTAAAACGCGCTCGATCGTGAGTCGTGACTCGAAACAAATAATGATAAAAATATTTAAATGCAGTTAAATTTTAATTTTAATTGTCCAAGAATTTATTCCGTATGTATATATTATACAATGTAGTCCGTATTAATAAATACCTAAAATGAAAGTTTTCTTCTAGATTAGGTATACGAAAAAATAATGCCGACTATTTTACTCCAACAAGACATTTTCCGGATACGAAAATGATTTATACATAGATATTAATTACAGTAGGTATCTTATACATTTTATACGAATAATAATATAAAACAATCCAAAAATCCAAAGCCCCGAGCCTCCTGGGTTAGAGCCAGGTATCCTCTAAGTCTAGTAGGATAGGTAGGTAGCCACTAGACCATCTCGGAGATCATTATAAAAATGCCATGATGTCTGTGCATGATAATTATTAAGTATAACCATACTCACTAAGCAGATTCCACGTTCCATGAGTAGGTATACTAGAACCTCCTTTTTGGAAGTCGGTTGAAATAATAACTGTTTTAACGACTTCAAGAATGAACTAGCGTTGCAAACTATTAGACATACCTAATAGTTAATATTTACCTCACCCTTATTATCTGTGACCCAGTAAGATAACCGCAAACAAATAACTTTTAGTGCACTTTATCATCCAACTCACTCAAACTATAGTTACACTTCGCGTGTTAGACAAGAATGGCTTGTGAGCAATGATAAGTGGTTTGTTATCAGTTGCAGTTAAAGTTAGGTAGTTACCTATAGCGTGGTGTTTTTTTAGCATTGACAGTTATGTTATCGAAATAGCACTGCTTTTAAACGGTATCTTGGTTTGAGAAGTTGTAGGAAACTTTCAAGTAACTGTAGCCTGGAAAGACGCATTGGGCAAATGTAAGGTCTCTTAGGGTATGTTATCTAAATAAAAAATGGAAAAAACATAACATTAATATAGGACTACTTAACTATATAATATTAAAACAACTAGACGATGCCCGCGACTTCGTCCGCGTGGACCAAGTATTTTCGATTCCCGCGGGAACTCTTGAATTTTTCGAGATAAAAAATAGCCTATGTCCTTCCCCGGGATACAATCTATCCCTGTACCAAATTTCAGCAAAATCGGTTGAACAGATACATTCTTTTGATTCCCACGGGAACTCTTGAATTTTCCGGGATGAAAAGTAGCCTATGTCCTTCCCCGGGATGTAACCTATCTCTGTACCAAATTTCATCAAAATCGGTTGAACAGATACATTCTCTTGATTCCCGCGGGAACTCTTCAATTTTCCGGGATAAAAAGTAGCCTATGTTATATGTTCCAAATTTCAGCCAAATCGGTTCAGTAGTTGCGGCGTGAAGGAGTAACAAACATACACACAAACTTTCGCCTTTATTATATTAGTGTGATGTGATGTGATGTGATGATATAAATAGAGCGGTGATAGCGGTGGTGAAAGAATTCGATCCCCGAAAATGCTTTTTCCTCTTCCTATTCGTAGTTGTGTTCGTTAATAAACAATTAAATATCACTTACTGTAACGATGAAGGACAATAATGAGGGACACTGCAGGCTGCATGCCTGAGAGCTCTCCATGATGTTCTCTAAGGTGTGTGAAGTCTGCCAATCCGCATTTGGCTAGTGTGATGGACTATGGCTCATACAGTTCTCATTACGTCGCCAATAAAGCAGAGATTTCAAAGAAATAGTTAAGTAGGTATAGGTAGGATCTAGGAATGGAGACTAAAGTAAAAGTATAGGTACGCTTCATTGCCAACGAGAAAAAAGATCGTCGATAAACTAAAACCTCAAAACGTAGTCTACGCAACTCAATTCCGATCTGTATAGAGTGGGTAATCTCGGTAAAGTTTTTGATATAACAACAGTTTACAAATACCTTTTCTGTGCTTACGCAACTCAATTCCGATCTGTATAGAGTGGGTAATCTCGGTAAAGTTTTTGATATAACAACAGTTTACAAATACCTTTTCTGCGCTTACGCAACTCAATTCCGATCTATATAGAGTGGGTAATCTCGGTAAAGTTTTTGATATAACAACAGTTTACAAATACCTTTTCTGTGCTTTTGGTATTCAGCCGTGGGCTTCGAAGTCTAAAGAACAAAGTTCCATGGGCGTCTGATAAAGCTGCAGTTCCGTTCATAGCAGGGCGAAGCAACGTCTATTTGGAATTGTTTATGGCTTGCTGTTCATGGGTAATAAAGAGCCTAGCACCCATTGTGGCTGCATAACACTCATAGCTGGGAGGAATGCCCTTATGCTCTCAACTGAACTACATACTTAAAGCTGAAATAATGTGCATCGTGCTCGTTTGAACTTCGAAGCCGCAGCGACATTGGTTATTTGTGGCTCTCGATTTTTTTAACAAGATTTTATTAGCTTGGCCTAGGCCTGGGGTCTTATTAGATACGGGAAAATGATTGATATAGTGTAAAAATCGTAGTTGCCCCTTTCGCTATTGACCAAAATCCATTCGCAGCAAGTATGCCAGATTTAAATTTCAATCATGGTTCAATCTATAACAACAATTAAAATTGCTACCATGATAACTGCAGCTTTAACGGAATAAAGCTACTGGAACATATTATAAATGTAAAATCTTTGGAATCATGTGGTAAAACGTGGAATATTTCAATACAATTCGCAATTTCTCACCCAATTCCACAGGTACAAAATCTATATATGAAAATGAATGGAAATGGAGGAGGGCCAGGAATAAATAAAAACCGGCCAAGTGCGAGTCGTACACGCGCACCGAGGGTTCCGTACAAACCTGTAGTAAGTTTTAAATTATTAAAAATATTTTTATTTTAAATATTTGAGTTGAATGAATGAAAGGTAAATTGCGGTTTACGATTTATGACGTATTAAAAATAAAAATTGTAAAAGGTAGTTATAGCTAGGTACTTTTAAGATTCGTTCGTAATACTGTAGATGTAACACGACTAAAACTGTAACGACCAAAGATGTAAAACGGTAATAATTACCTTTATGTAGAGGTTTACTGTTAAATTAAAAAAAAACTATGCTAAATAGAGCATTGGCTATAGTTTTCCTGTAAAATATACATAAATTCCTATTGACCATAATTATTTCAGATTTTTCGATTGGTAAACTCCGGAGATAAGGGGGGGAACGGTATTTTTTTAGACTTTTTCCCCGATAAATCAAAAACTATCATGACTAAAAATAATTAAAAATCTGTTTTAGAATGTACAAAGTAAACCCTTTCATATGATACCCCACACAGTACAGTTATCTCACTTTTAAATTTCAACCCTCCGATTTTCCCCCCTTTTTAAATAAGAACAAAAATAATTTCCAATTTTTTTTAATTCCAGTGTCTTCGGGCCACTAATATACACAACTATTCCAAATTTCATGTCGATAGCTTCGGTAGTTACTGAAATAATCGAGTGTGACGGACGGACAGACGGACAGACAGACGGAGAAAGTCGCACCATAAGGGTTCCATTTTACCATTTTGGTACGGAACCCTAAAAATCCGCAGCAGGAATAAGAAAATGAAATTAAAAAAAAACCGTTAAAAAAATCAATTCCGATACCGGGAATCGAACCCGAGCCTCCTGGGTGAGAGCCAGGTATCCTAGCCACTAGACCATATCGGATGATGACTGTTGTGTTGAAATACGTGTTAACAATGATATCAAGAGATCTGGATAACATCGCGTTAACCAACACATCCTGATATGGGGACAATTATTGATATGACCCTAATCAGGCCTGTGTTACTCTTGGTACTTGCGCGACGAAAATACCGACGATCGCGCTCATTCCCGGAATGCTTACGCAGTCGGGGCTGGCGCGTTATAAGCGAGCGACGTGCTAGTGAATTTAACGCTGTTTTCGTAAATAGTTTTTTGAAAATATTTGTTTAATAGTTTAAGTTAAGTGTTTAGCATATTAATTATTTGTAGGATAAATAGTTGTAGACATTTAAACTCATGTAAATAAAATGGTCTATCGATCTTTAGAATTATAATGGCAAAAAGTCGCTGCAACCATAATTATTGTTGCGTGGAATTAATAATCATTATTTAGGCTATTAAAGCTAGCAAGCAAGTCAGCAAGTAGTCAATACAATAATATGTAGTCAATAGTACTTCTATCACGGAACAGGTACAATTCATGTCAAACTTAAATAAGCCTCTTTTCAAGTAATTTTTTGAATCGAGGCACGAGCTGTAGGAAGTACAAACGAGTCGCAGGGAATACGCTCGCCCTAGTTAGGCCCTTACTCCCTAATTCTTATTACACCTTGCCGATTTAGAGTAAGGGCACGGAATATATATTTATATATTTCCGTGATCGAAATGTACCTACCTCTCCGAGCGAAATATTATGTTTCGCCGCGCTGCTTCGCCGCGACGAATGACCTTGCAAGTTGCGTGCGTAGTGAAGAACTCACTGTGTAGCGACACACAGTAAACACAGTCGATCATAGTCAGAGTAGGTACCTTACTTACCAATTCGAAAAACCTACTGTATTGTTGTACTGTTTGCTGACAGCCCTAGACAAGCTCGCAATGTCGTCCGTGACGTAGGAAAGGGAAAAGATGCAAAGCAATACGGACACTCGCGCGCGGCGATAATGTTTAATTTAGCTTGCGGGCGTGATTTATCTTTTTAATAATAATTATGTAGGCTATTAAAACGTCGGCAAGTAGTCAACATCAAAGGAGTGAGACTTCTGTACGTCAGTACTATTATATTATTCTGTGCCCTAATACCGAAACATGCCAGTTTGTAGAAATACTCTGCCGTTGCGTGAGAACTGGGTACTACAGGAAATGGCAAGTTTGTGTTTATTCCAATTGACGACCTCCCTGGTGCAGTGCTAAGCACTGTTGCCTTAACGTAGGAGGTCCCGGGTTCGATCCCCGGCAGAGTCAATTTGGAAATTCATAATTTCTGAACTTTCTCTGACCCGGTGGGAGGCTTTAGCCGTGGCTAGTTAACACCCTACTGGCAAAGACGCCGCCAAGCGATTTAGCGTTCCGGTACGATGCCGTGTAGAAACCGATTAGGTATAACTGCCATACCCCTAACAGGTTAGCCCGCTACTATCTAGACTGCATTACCATCAGGTGAGATCGCAATCAAGGGCTAACTTGTAGTGGATAAAAATAAAATTTTTACTACCTAATGATGTAATTGCCTATATAATGATGTAATCCCTAATTGTAATTGTAATTATAAGAACCTTTTTTAAAGAAATCTGATATTGTTACTTATTTGTTTATTCGTTGGTATGTACTTAAAACGGTAATTTGAAAAAATATTTCTGCTCAATCTACATCAGCAACGTATTTTGTAAAACAAGGCAGATGAAAGCCGTATACCAGGTATTGATTTCCTACGCAGTTACGTAAAGATTTGCGTTGGAGAAGGCAATGAATTTGTTTAACTATGCCTAAATAAAACTAACAAACTCGTACGAGGAAGCACATAACCGAACACCGCTGATGTAGGTAAAGATAGAACTGATAGATATTTGTTTATTGTACAGAATAAACATTTCTACGGATGTGCTGTTTATAAAGGTAGAGGCCTAAAAAATAAACATTAGATGAACTACCATGTCTATACAATGTTTACCTGTTGATCCAATACAAAGTAGAAAGAAACCGAGTGATAAAACAAGTAACAACTATAAATTATAGCACCTGCGCATTTCTTTGGTGGAACGAATAAACATAAGGTGCGTAAACGCTGCTGTGAATAGAAAGATTTGGATAATTTTGACACCGTATGAGTAATGTGCATAAAACAAGAAATCCTATGAATATTGTAGCGTACCTACTAAAAATCAACAATATTTCTTCATTTGTTCGTTCCTGGTATTCTTAAAATACCAAGATTTCACTCACGAACAAATTATAGAATGCTTTATGAGCAATAAAATTTACAATGATACGACGACGTCGGGAGTCGGGACCGGCTGCCGAGAGTCCAGACCAATACCTACAAACTAAAACCGTAGTGCGTGAATACTCCAAATGTAACATGACTTACTGAATGACGCCCGGCATAGGCACTAAAATTCTACATCAATGCGCCCGGCAGACTCTTTACTTAAATTTCAAATAAATTGAATCTACCACTGAACTGTCGGAGTGCCTTTCCTACTGAGAAGAACCAACAAACTGAGAAGAACAAACTCGGCGAGCAATTTACAATAACTATCAATTCATATGCATTGTACATATTAAAATACTAGTTGTTGCCCGCGACTTCGTCCGCGTCAATTTCTGTTATTATGATCGCGATATCCAGTCACGGACATTTTTAGATCATTTAAAGAGGAATAATTCTTTTATACATATTTTTTGGGTAACTTAAACCGTTTACGCAGCGCACGCAACGGAAGCCCTCAAATATGGATAATTTTCCCCGTTGTTGCAACATTTTTCACTGATGCTTCGCTCATATTGGTAGCAGCGTAATGTTATATAGCCTAAACCCTTCCTCGATAAATGGACTATCCAACACAAAAAGAATTTTTCAATTCGAACCAGTAGTTCCTGAGATTAGCGCGTTCAAACAAACAAACTCTTCAACTTTATATATTAGTATAGTATAGAGTATAGATTCGATTATATCATTAATATTTTTTTCAATCAGTTAAATAAAATGCTACATGCTTTGATGAAGTTAGTATACTAAAATGAAACACAGAAGTTACATTTCCTGGAATGTCAATAGTTTTCGTGTAACCTGGACAAAGACGTATGCCAAAAATTTTTTCCTATTGCTGAAGTCTCCAATCCACTTGACCTAGTTTTAGGAGACTAATTATAATTCAATTTACTGATGGCTTTAAGTTTCTTCTAACTTTTTACAGTGTAGTTTTAGTTCTATCGTTGAAGTTGAGGTAGATGGGTATTATTAAATGCCACTCAGTGACAATTCAAATATTATCTGATGCTTGATGACAATCGTTGAAATTCATGAAATTTGTAGTTTAGTTTTAGTTTTACTTTAGGATATGTAAAATCATCTTATACCTACACTGACACGACCCGAAACGAACGACACACACATAATATTTTTCAGTATTAGTAGCGAGAGTCGGTCGATTGGGCGCATCGAAGAAATGATGATGATACTTACTACTGTTCTGTCGGCTACTGCGTGTCTTGCGAATACTGAAGTCCTATACTATCTCCTTTATCTGACATCTAATTGAATACATCCAATCGCAAAAACTACATTTCTTTCGACTACTAATTTATAAAATGTTTTCGCCCACCTTTAAATGATGACGTCGCAGTTGGTGGATGAGAGTGATTTAGGAACGAGCACTGTACACCTGTTGAAGTGGGCGGCTCGGCGAGGGATTGCTTTGAACGTTCAGGTAAAATATTACCTGATTACGTATTTGGAATGAAGGTGTTGATCTGTAGTAGGCCAAGGGATTTAGTATTGTTTATTATTAGAATATGTTGAAGTAATGAAATTTGCTCTTTAAATAGATGTCTAATAAACATGGGATCCAGGAAAGACAAATTCGTAACCATAAAAAACCGTGGATCTGAGGAATGTATAGGTGTAGATCAGATTGGTGGAGGCCTGTATGCTAGCTGCTCTAGCTGTGTACCTACACAAACAGACTGGTAATGCCATTGCCGAAAGCCAGTGCACCAGAGAATCGTGGTAGGTACCTACGTTGCAACTGTAGTTATATCTTGAATTTCATTTCTGTGTTTGCCGCAATGCAATTTGCAAAACAGGAATCCATGTATGGATCAAGATTCATGTGTGGAATAAACTCCCTTAACAGGATGATTCATTTGGGATGGTGTGAATGTCTGTTTCCGGTGCGACCTGATGTATTCATGAGCAGATTGGCATACCACGCGTTGTGCAAATTCTACGACCCCTTGTCTGTGTGGATTTATAAATAATCCCGGTTCGCCAGTGGCGGCGGCGGTGTGGCAGACCGCGGACGGCGCGGGCGCGCAGCCGTGATGGACGCCCATCGCGAGATCCACTCCAACGATGGTCTATATCGATAATCCAACCGCGATCACTATTGTGCTTTCGATAATTGCGTTCTAAGCCCGCGCGTGTATCTGGATGACATGTGACCTTATGTTGAATGGACTTAAGTGTTGTTGAGTGTGTCAATGTTTAAGTGCTAAAGTGATGTTTCAAGTTTAGTTTTAAATCTGCATCTCGCAACGCCGTTTTAAATATCAGCTGACTAAGGAATGCAGCTTAACGTTCAGAAGAAAACTTGTGCTCTCTTATTTTCGTATAAATCTTATTAGAAGTCTGGTGATATAAACGAACTGATGTTTCCAGAATTCTAATGAAAAATTGTATTTGACTAAAGTTGTCATGCTCAACATTTTGCTTGTGTGACAAATTATAAACCGTCAGGGCTCTTTAATAATGACCAATGATTTTTCATGATCCAGTTTAAAATCCCATTTTTCTATCGAGTTAACAAATATTTGTTGCTGATGAATGTGTATTTCGTATTTGTCTCTGGTTTCAATTTAAAAGGTGGATAGGCAGATGTCCATAAATAAATCGAGACAGTCAAGTATGTCACAAATGCTGTCTTCCGTACTGTACACGTGCATTGATTATATACTTTCACACGTGTGGATTCGTACGACATCCTCCAAATATTCAATAATTACCTACACAAAACGTGCGATAATATTGTAATTCACAGGATTTTGCTTTAAATTGTACATTTTCTATGTAGTATAGTAAATTTCGCATGGTTTAATGTGTGGCTAATTTTACTCCAACATTCACAGAATTCTCATTAGTGTCCACCACATTTACCTGTACAGTATTGGCACGTGTATTTTCAAATGATAATTTTCCACCAACTGTGTGTGTTTTTTTTTTATTGAACTGCCTTGTTCCTATATTAATAAGTTTTGTTGAAAGTAAAAATACTTCTGTCTATCATGAATAATAAACACTGATAGTTAATGAACACCAATAATCACTGCTAGGTTAGCACTTAGTACTTATTATGTGCTTAATTAAGTTATCAATGATTCAACTCAAGCCACTCAAGCTAATAATTCAGATAAGCTACGATTTATGTATCCGATGTAATGGTCCCAATTACTTGGTCAGTTGAAATAAAATGCAATAAGTGGTTGTTGGCCTTAAAGTATAAAATTTTCGGTAGTTAAAATGATGTTTTTATTCAAATGTAGAAAAACGGATAGGCTTGAGGTGTGCTATTAAGATACCCTTAAAAGGTTAACATAAAATTTAAATTATTCAATAGCGACCTCCACCTACGTGCTTTTTCAAAAGAATCATTTTAAATTTTAATTTTGAGATGGTCTGCAATGTGTTGTCATCTTAGTAGGCGTTGACGAAGGGCTTGTGAAACTTTTTAATTTTATACAACTTTTGAGTGGCACTTTAAAAGTTTTAATTGGGTAGCATTTGTTGATTTGTCCTAACCGTTCAACATTGTATCACCAACAATTAAAATTCCACAATTTTTAATGGGCTTTCGTAGTCAACAATGAGACCTTTCGTTAGGTTTGTCTTCGGTCTATCCGTCTGTTGTAAATTATTGAGGGTCAACAGCTACCTCACGAGCTATAATCGACCAAGGCATCATGTAGTTTCCCCTGCTTCTTACAATTCACTCTGTGTGTTCCATAGAGTGTTAAAATTCTTATTTTTTATTAACGATCAGACGTTTTCCTTATTGATTCACTTCACCAAATATGTAAAAAATGCAACTTTTATTACTGTACAAAGTCTTGTTGTCATTTTCGATTTCAATTATGTTTAGGTATTCATTACAACAAAAAGTACAAGTTATTAAATACTTTAAAAAAAATCTCATACTTAAAATAATTATGATTCCGTAAATATTCCGTATATTTTTAATGATTCCGTAACTTGTGATCAAAGGAGTCCTTAGTATCGTTAGACACTCGTCGTTCTGGTGTTAATTATGTGATTGTGTTTTACCTTCCATTGAAATTTTTTCAAACGTGAATTATTTTGTAGTTCATAAAATTTAATTATGCAGCATTTTTCCATTTATTCTAACTCCATTTATTCCAACGTTGCATTCCCCATGCCCAGTGGCTTGTAAAAGTGTACAGAGTAATTGATATCAGATAGTTACGCAAATCTGATTGATGATAACGATCCAGCTGTTGATACCGTTACTTCAATTTGGCCACCGTCTGCTCAGTTACAAGTTCGTTGAACTCCCGAAAAGATAATAACATTAATAAATTACAACATTTTCCCATGTATGTGTTTGATGCATTGTGTGCATTTTTGGCCTCAGTTCTTAAGGGCTCCATAACGGGCTGGTATTCTGTATAGTCTCCAAATCTTTTGGTAAAGAAAACACTGCTTTTTCTAAAAGTTGTTCACAAAATTTAGAATAAGATGCAGTTGTTACAGCCCGTTTACGAGCCACTTCATTTGATTTATTTCCGTTCCATTTTTTACAAGTTTTATCAATTACAGTTTGACAGATGAACACTTCACATTATGAAATAGCGAACATAATGAGGTCATGTTGTTCATATAGATCAAATAACACGTCGACAGGCTTTATTTTCAGTCTGATACCTAATAGTTACAAGTTACAACTAGTGCTACGAAAACATCTTTCAAGATGATGCAAGCGCTGCTGGAATCGCTCTACAAAATCTATACAGGTAAGTTAATCATTGTAATATGTAATTTAAAAGTGATTTGTTTCTTTATGTAGTGTGTAGTGTATTTAGAAACCATAACGTATCACAGGAGTTGTGGGTGGTAACCAGTAACGTTAAGTTTTTCCATCCATAATATGACTTAATCAAATGCTAACAGGCACAGGTTTGAACCTTCTGTTAACATAACACACAAATCACAACTCCTTGCTACCGACATTATTATAGAAAAGCTAGTGGAAGTCAAGGATCCGTGCTTGAAAGCATTGAAATAAGGTAAAAAATCATACAAGTAATATAATAAGTCTATGTACAAGTGCTATTGAAAAATGAAATGATTTATGTCACGCAGGACAACTTGTGCCACTTATGATAAGTCGCAAGAATCTACTACCGGTTCGGAAAGGTGTTCTACTGATAAGAACTGGAATACACTCAGCAGTTGCTCTTTTCATAAACAGAAAAATGTTACACTTTACAAATAATATACAATGCATACGTTACGTACGTAACGTAGTATTAATTTTATGTTGGTGAGAAATGTAAAAGAAATCCCATAAGTGGTAAAAAAATAACTAAAAAAAGACGTGTGGCACTCGGAGACTGCCGCGGTAAAGCTATTGCATAGCATTTTTTATCAACTTGTTGTTGACTTCAAGTTGTTGAAAATAAAAAGACTATTTTTTATGAAAAGATGATTTTGGTTGCTATGACTACTTGTGTTGTTGACTTCAAGTTGTTGAAAATATAAAGGCGAAATAATTTCAAAGAATTATGTTTTTAATAGTCCGGGTGTCCAAGGGGAATCAAAAAACCTCAATGCATTGAGGTTTTTTGATTCCTTCGCCTTTATATTTTCAACAACTTGAAGTCAACAACACAAGTAGTCATAGCAACCAAAATCATCTTTTCATAAAAATAGTCTTTTTATTTTCAACAACATGAAGTCAACAACACAAGTAGTCATAGCAACCAAAGTGTTAGGTTTTTTTTCGTTACGGAATTTCTGGATTCGGTCTCCACGCTCAAGGCCCGCGATAGAAGCTATGCAATAGCTTAAAAATTTTGGATTAAAGAAGGCGTTACTTTGCGGAAGTCCATGATGATGAAAGTTAGAATTTTAATTCGTAATAATCCTCCACAGAAGGTAAATCTTAAGTGCGAGATACGCACTGTACCACATAGGTTTACCTTCTGTGGCGGATTATAACAAATTAACTTCTAGTTTTTTCATTAACTAAAAAATGTGTTTTAATCTCAGTTTAATTGAGTGTTAAGCGATACTCGAAACTAACAAGCGTGTAACTAAACTAACCAACATATAAATAAGTGCAATAAATGGATGGTAGCAATTAAGCGAATTGGCTCGTGTCCGCTGTTTACCTACCTCGGGCTTTTAACTGTGATTCATCATCATCATCATCTGTTTTGAAATCCTCAATGGAAAGAGCTGTGTGCATAGCTGAAGTCGTATTACGGTCTAGTGAGTTCAACTTTATCAAAGGCCTTCCTTTATTAAAGTTTAGAATTCTAGGAAAACACAGGTTTACCTGCTACACTAGTAATGTTTAAGGAAATTCGAAATTTTCTGCGGCAAAATAATTATTTAAAATGCGAAGGTGTGTTTGTTTGTTGGTTTGTCCTTCAATCACACCGAAACAGCATCGGATCGGATATTTGAGGACCTGGAGAGTGCTACTTTTTATTCAGGACATGTGAAGTCGCGGGCATTATCTAGTTAACAAATACCTACCTTAAGGTTTTATACAGATTTTCTTACTAACTTGTTACTCTGAAACAGTATCTACCGTGCCTGCCTGGCAGACCAAGGACTGCAGACCAAGACTTAAATCTGCAGGATAAATTCATTGAGTCCCTGGTGCCTGCCTGCTTGTGCCTGTGTGTGTGTGTGGTGCCTGGTGGTGGTGGTTGGTTTGCCTGTTGGGAGACTTCGGCCGTGGCTAGTTACTACCGTACTGGCAAATACGTGCCGCCAAGTGATTGAGCGTACCAGTACGATGCCGAGTAGAAACCGAATAGGGGTGTGCCCTAACAGCCCGCTACCATCTTAGACTACATCATTAGGTACTTACCATCAGGTGAGATCGCAGTCAAGGGCTTACTTATAGTGGTTAGAAAAAATACTGTAGGAGTTCACTGTGCAAGACTTGAGAAATTCCAATGGGATCTTACAAACCATAAATCTATATGGACCAATCTGCGAGAATGAGCTGGTCTCCAAAAAAATCTGGGCTTCAACAGCGTAGATGCAAATTGTTGAGAATATTATGTGGGCGTACACTTTCGTGATCAAACTCTTGTGGTTTAAATAAGATAATTTCATTGAACGTATTTCGTAATTATAGTGCGGATATTAAGATTCTATTGCTGATTCCTATCGGCTAAAATTATACATTTTAAATTCATACCTAACTGCGACTCATTCATGTAATAACAAAATATAACATTAACTGTTTTATGTAGATTATAGAACATCAGAAATTGGAACGCTATTAATTATTATAACTGTAGTAATTAACTATTAAGTAAAATCAAATTTATTTAATGTGTTTTTATGTTCCACAGATCATCCGATTTGAAATATTATTTTCTCAATTTAGTTTTAACATAATATCGGGTTTGGATGTACCAGATAACGACTAGCGACTCAGTGATTTTGCTTATAGACTGTGATTTACATTGCATTGTTATTTAGTTTAACTATTGTTTTAAAATTACATACGTTGTGCAAATTATTAGATAAATGTTATATCTACTGTATCAAGCTTAAAACTTTTTTTTAAATTTACATATCGAGCAAATGAGCAGGCATTAGGTTCACCTGATGTTAAGTGATCTTCTAGGCTTCTGGAGCGAGCTCGGATGGCTGGAGTGATAACTTCGGCGGGGAGGGGCAACTCACGTACAGCAGACCTCCAACTAAGGTTTAAGTGCGGAAACCTGCCCAGTAGGAAGAAAGAAAGAAGTTAAGTGATTACCGTTGCCCATGAACATTTGCAGCACCAGAGGATCCGCCAATTCGTTGCTGGCTTTTTGTTTATACTTTGGACTTGGAAGATTTTTGTTCGTGTATTTTGCCTTTATCTTCTTAGAGGAGTGAGCTTTTAATCTTTTAATCAAGAGATCTTATATAATTAATGGTACCAATTGATGGTAATTAATAGTTCTAAGTGTAGGGTATTTTTACACCTGGCATTCCTTGTTTAGCATAAGTTTACGCAACGCGGGCAGGTCTGCCAATTGACGTCACAATGGGACAACAAATCGTATGTTCATCGGTGTTACGACTTGCGAGAGTTCGTATTGTTTCCATTGATCGATGATTGCTCTATAAAGTCCTCCCACTCTGTTTCGCTATAACAACTTTAATGGCTCGTTTTGGTGATTGGGATTCCGTAGTATTCTTACGCGACATTATTATGTTATCAGATAATTTAATTTTAAATGTGTTGAGTTGATCGATTGGGATAAATTTACATACCTAATCTGTTATGTTAAGTGCCTTTTGGATGACTCGTCTCGGTATTGCTGGGTGGTCTTCAGTCTTTATATTTATTAAAAAAAATTGGTGATGCCCGCGATTTCGTCCGCGTGAAATAAGTTTTCTAATTCCCATAGGACTTCCTTAATTTTCCAGGACATAAAGTGGCCTATATCACTCTCCAGGTCCTCGTCTCTACTCGAGGAAAAAATCACGTCGTTCCGTTGCTCTGTTGCGGCGTGATTGAAGGACCAACCAATAAAGCAACACACTTTCGTATTTATAATATTAGTATGAAATGCGAGAGTTCGAGACATATACCTATTTTATACTAATTTTCATTTTATAATATTTTTATAAGTACTTATTTGTCTTATAACAAAATCCGTTCAGACATTTTTCAGCCTTTGTATTACAGCCATAAATTTTAAATTAATATATGTATGTATACCTAAGTATCAACAATGTATGCACATAAAAATTTGTAGCTGTCGATAAAAAAGCTTATATACTTAACTACAATCATGTAATAATAAATTGGACCGTGACATTTTGATCCGCAGGGATTGGTAACGATAATGCTCATTAATACATAATCGTGAAGGTTAACAAAAGTAAGTCAATAATATTATTACCCCTTTTAAACTGTATTTTAGTCGAAGGTCATGTATTGGTCGCATAATGAGTAATGATTTGGTTAACTTACATAATATTGAGCATGTTTTTCTGCAAGGATATGGTGATAATGTACATAGATACTGTATAGAATAAAGAATAGGATCGCTTCACTAGCTTAGCTTAAGGGGCTCATAGTTTTTGAAAATGAAGCGATTTTGTCGGCTAGTTTCACTCCTCTTCTCGAATGACTTGCATTGTTTTAGCAAGAAAGGAATACAATTATTTTGCTTTAATCCGCCAACAGAAAAAATTCTGTATGGCCAAGCATGCAGTTACAAGCGAAGCACCGTTTACCTTCCCAACCAAGCAAGAAAGCTAAGTTCCCAAGTAAGCAATGCCACCACCACTCACATGCACCACCGCACAAGACTTTTATTCTATTCTCGACGCACGTTTCGCCCCGACACCGGAGCATCTTCAGGAGATGTCGACTTTACAATGCAAGATTGTCTAGTAGTACTAGAGTCTTGTGATATGATAGTCGTCTTTTTATACTATATATCTACTGAAATCCATAGTAAGATAGTTAAAAACTTTTAGTAAATACCAAAATAATATTGGTCTGCATCAATACCAAAACCTTTAAAGCGTACAGACTGTACCTTCAATTTATTTTTAGAACTTGAAAAGAAGTTAATATTCGATAAGTTACGACGTGCCATATTTACCAAAGATAAGGTGTTTAAATGCAATAAAAATATCGTTTACTTACTTAAAATAACTTCCTTGTATTCGATAATCGCTAACCCAAAAGCGAAAATGGTCGTAAAACTTTCAAGAATGTAAACTCGGTCGGTTTGTCACGAGCTTTGAAAATGAATTTAAAAGTGATTGTCCTTCATGACTGCAGTTTAATAGTCAATTTAATCAATCATTTACAATTTTAGGTTTATGTAAACTCAATAAATTGTGTATACCGAAATAAGAATAGCGTCAGTTAATATAAAACGAAAAGTAGGGGCTGTAAATATATATTTTAAGAAAGTCATACTATTTTGGGTCACAAACTTGTTCACACGCTTGACACTTTTTATTAAATGATCGTTGGCCTACATATAAATTCAAGCTGATAGGTATTTTCTAAATAATAATATTTTGGTTCATTTTATAACTAAATCTAGTGCCATGGCAGAAACACGATTGGCTAAAATTTTCTCTTTTCTCTATCCCAATATTTTTCAAACAATTCCCCGAAATTTAAATTCTAGTTTAATTCGGAAACGGTAGAAAGTTTTTTATAACTCTTCGGTCGTTCCTTCATTGCTGAAGATCGTGGTCCTAGGTATATCCTTATAACCTTATTTATAATACGTATTAAGTAAATATAATTAATTTTTAAACGTTATATTCATCTCTCTTTCTTTAGATCGAGCTCGAACCATGATTTTTAAAAAAAGTTCCACTATTCTAATCTTTTGGACCTTATAAGTGATAACCCTAACTTGACAGCGACCTGATGATATTATAGATAAAGACCAACATAATAACATAATTAATAACGACTTGTCTGTGATAGGTAACAGGTTCTTACCGCTACTTACTAAGTATCATTTATGATTTCGGCAATGGAATGGTATGATTGAAATCTTGCAGATTAAAAAATAAATTTTCTTTAGGTTAACTTTCAGGTTTTTATATAACATCTAACTTCGTTTTCAATGTATCTATCAGCATAACCGGCCTTTGTAAATTTATCATTTTTACGCAATACAAAAGGTCAGAAAGAGCAGCAGATGAAGAACAATGACAGTATTGCAAAGTTGTGACAAAAAAATATAATTAATGATCGTTATGTCAACGACCTTATAAAAGGGAAGGAGGAATGAGGAGACGTCAGACATGGTATAACTATAGGGTAAAATCGCATTAGCGATATTTTGCTCAAATGCAAACATTTTTTTGACCGAAATATTGAGCTCTTCCTTGACTTGATTGAGTTTTACCTTCTCCTTTAAACTTAGTTGTTCTTTCGAATTGATTTGGTATGAACGACTAGCTGATGCCCGCGGCTTTGTACTAATTTACTAAGTAACTAGATGATTCAATTTTCCGGTATAAAAAGTAGCCTATGTCCTTCCCCGGGTGTAACCTATCTCTGTACCATTTATTAGTATAATATTAGTATGGATTTAATTTTATGTTTTGTGGAACTGAGCCTCAATAAACGTAAGACACTCATCCTAATAATCATCATAATATCATAGCTAAACGTTATACATGAAATTTATTTATCTACTTAATTTTTGTGCCACCCTGTCTAGGCGACAGGACTAAAAGTTTAATGACTAAAGTTCCTAGCGTGATCGGACTTTAGCTTTCCCGTTGAACTCGAACGAGTCCGAAACCTTACACAATTCCCGCCAACTTTTAGTTTTTTTCCATTCTCTCCTGTGGCCAGTGATCCAGTTTGCGGCCAGTTTTGTAACGTTTCTCCCTCGTATTTTGGACGATTTTCGTCAGTCAAGCCAAAGCGGATGCGAAAGCAAGTTCCACAATGGTGCAGTTTGACTTCGGATATCGATAAAAACTTTTTTTTTTTGGTACGCTGCGGTTGACTGTTATCGATAAAATTTTACTCTTATGTAGTACCTAAACTTCCAAGCTTATTTCTAGTTTCATCTTGACAGCTTCCAGCCGTAGCAAAAAGGGAAGGGTTATACAGCTTAAGTTCCCTTTATGGATTCAGCATCATTAAGACACAGAAACATTCTATATGTGTTGTTCATATCGATGTTTTCTACCGGAATCTTGTGTTACGCTGCGCGACCACAACACAGATTTACAACAGTGTATCAAGTCAAGGTCACGGACGCGGGTAGAATGCGTAGTGTTGGTTCTCACAGGCCGCTCTCGTATCCTTTAATTAACTCCCTCCCTCTGTCGTGACGGCGATGTTTTATCAGTCGTGATCGTACTTTGTGTCTACATTTTTCAACTTCCAAGTTTTTATAGGTGTGACCAACTATTCCACATTATATTTCACAGTTATGCATGCTTCTGTACACTGGATCAGCACTTACGATCATCCGAAAACACAGCAGAACGTTTAATAGGACATCGATATTTTCTTCTTCTTGTTCGTCGTTACACTCTTGACAGAGTGTTCGTAGTCATCACAAAGTGACGGCTTTAGTGGCAGATGTAATGCGCCTCACGAAGACGAGCTACGTTTATCGATATTTCATACATCGATAAACGTAGTCTTTGACGTCGTTGCACTTCCCTCGGCACGGGACCACAGCACAGATTTAAAAAGATGTATCAAGTCAAGGTCATGTGTGCGGGTAGAGTGCGTACTGTTTGTTCTCACGGGCCAATCTCGTATCCTTTAATTATTAAAGTTTAATTGACTCACTCCCTTGTCGTGACGACGTTTAATCTCAACTCAATTTTTTTTAAAAATAGCTCTTTTTTTGTGGCAGCCTTTTTAAATGGCCGAAACTTTTACTTTAAAAAAATATATGAACGATGATATGACAAACATTATAATTATTACTTCGCGAATATATTTTTTAGGTCACGCGTAATTTGTATCTGAGTGTGAGAACATAATTTATTCACGAAAGCTTTGTTCTTGACTTTGTTTATTATTGTTTATGTAAACTAGCCAATCGAAAATTCACTCTTAACTTAAATGGAGCGCGCACATAAGGAGATAGGATAAAACGTTCCTCTACGGACGACCTTTCACGCGTATGTTTTGTTCTCCGGCCCGTATTCCAGCTAGTAGTCTGCTTTCGCTTGGTTCTTTCTAGAAAAAACTCAAAACTTCAAATCGAGGTAACGCGTCCGGCGTCTGGGCGTCGTTCTACGAAAACGCCACCTGTCAAGATGTGATGTCATGTCTCTGGAAAGATAAGTTTATTGCATAGTGTAAAGATCACTTGTAATTATTGCTGTAAAATTAAAGAGTGGGTTTAACTACTCGTGCCTTTAACACGTGGGCCGGAAAAAGTTGGCAATAGCTATAGTCGGGGATACGGAGACCCTATGAATATAGTTATCGTTATATAAAAAAATACTTTCTTCTAGTCACTTCGAACGTAAAATATGCGCATGTAAGCTTTACGCGCGTGGTAAGTACAAATGGACCAGTGATGATTGGCCTAGTTGCGACAACGCATATCAGTCGATTGCGATTGTTAAGCAACGTTGACCCAAGTCGGTAACTGGATGGGTGACCGAATTTGAATGTTTGAATTTGGCCTTTTCGTTGCCTCTGTGCTTCGGAGAGCACGCTTCGGTTCCGGCTATAATCACTTACATCTGATAATAATAGTTAGTAACCTAAAAGTTGAAATAGTACTCTTAGTCAAGTCGTATACGCGGAAAGACCTGGGAACCCACCGCATAACCCAAGCCAAGAAAACCCCTTCCATTATGTGATTAATGGAATGGGATCATGGCCCTCAGCAATAAGGAATACGACGCAGAGAGAGAAGTTCAAATAAAATGAGTAAAATTGGTTTGTTAGTTTCTCTTCGACAAAAAATGGCAGCTTCAAAACAGCAGTTTGGTTTGGCAGAGTCGAAGTGGCGTTTGAACGTTTCTTCCGCCAAGAAACGAGAGGCAATTCGTGCTCAAAACTAAGAAGAGAGTCGGTGATAAGTTGAGATGATGATGAACTTACTATTTATAGTAATCTATTGTATGTTTTATGACTCCGTATGACAAAGTAAATAAATCTAGGTGCGAGTCAAAAAGCCAATTTGCCTCGGCTCTATTCTACTGTGCAGGGCCTATACTACCATCGCTTTTAAAACCGTATTGTTTTAATATTGTTGAAGTTTCTGTTTTAGAATTATAATTCTTATTTTGAAGAAGTCAAGGTACGTGACATAAAACTGTCATTATGAAATAATACTGCTTTAACCGATGGTAGTGTAACCCGCCTGGTGTGTGTGGCGTGGCGCCTTAGAAGTTTCAAACTGGTAAGATAGGTAACTATTTATGCTTTACTCGTCTGTCAACAGGACGTTACAATAACAATTAATATGTATAATTTAAAAGCCGTTACAATTAATTAAATACTAAATTGCAATACTCATTGCGCGTAATTTGTTTACATTTGCAATGCAACGGTATTAAAGCATTCAATAAATTTTAATTAACCTACGACTTTGTGACAGTGACTTTGTGCTTGATCCTAAGTGCAAACATGACTTTTATACCTACGACATAAGAACTAACATGCCATGTTACTATTTTTCAAGTACAGGTCAAGGTATCAAGTGATAAAAGTCTCGATAAATCGAGAGAATGGATAAAGAAGTGTCCACAGTTGATACATTGTAAAAAGATAGTAACTTCTTTACTTTCGAAGAGGTACTATACTCATTAACATAACTACTATACAGTGGCAGTCAATTAATAAGTAGGTACATAAAATAAACATTGTTTGATCTCACTCAGTTCTTTGAAGACGCTTCCTGTCTTAGTATTAGTATGTTAATTGCCCTTTGAACTGTATATAGCTATTTATGCAACTGTATCGTAATGAGGGTCATTTTAATTCGAGTGCTGTTTTTTGATACGAGGCTTGCCGAGTATCAAAATGGGATAGTACGAGAATTAAAATGACTAATTACGTACAGTTGCATACAAGATTTTATCTACGACAAGGACGTCTTTATAATTTTTTACTTTATAAATTAATAAAAAAGTCAAATCAATCTAGTGCCAGAACCCAGAGCCGCTAAGCTATAGGTATCCTATTTATGAAGATAACCATATCGATACAGCTACGACTCATAACGATACAGCTCCCATACAACGAACTGTATCGTTATGAGAAGCAAACACGAAAGAGGGTTCAATAGGCATGATGACAGTAACCAAGAATCAATGAAATTATGAATTTATTTAATGAAATAGGATTCATGGATTATAAAAAACGTATTTATTTTTCTATTTCGAGTGAGATTGCTATTTATTTTGATTGAATAAAACTATAAAATACAGCAATCCGCCATATTGGTTAAAACACCAAGAAGCGAATGACGTCACAATTGTTTGTTTTCGAGCTTTGACAATCACACTATTGTTTACTGCACACTGCACAGAGTACATTGGTAAAAACAATAGTGACGTCACAAACGACGCCATGACACCGCAGAACGTTTTGGCGTGAATTTTAAAATTTAAATTTCAAATGCCAATTTTATCAACTAAACCGTATTTTTCTGCTGAAATAAGATATTTTTTCGAAATAGTAGATACTTCCGAACATAATCTGACCATTTTTCAAAATCAGTCATCATGCCTATTCGATATAGTTGTCAAATTCGAAATTGGAACTTTTCGATGCTGGAGTAGATAAAGAATGTTATGTTACGCCATAAATTACCCATCGATATTCTTGTTATGTCATTATTTATTTATTGCACTTTATAACATTTTAGCTAATTAATAATCTCGACAGTATTCTCACAGTGTGTTTAAACTCCAACCGTATACTTACTGTTATTGTTTATTATGTTTATTAATAAGTATTATTTTCATCACTGTCACTTAATAGTCGTCTAAAGTCAAAACAGTTTGGAAATGTATACTATATTGTGATAGTGTTCTAACTTTCAACGGTGTATCATTAAAATTTCACCAAGTGTCTCATAATTGTACACTTCTCATAAGTGTATGCTGTCATGTCTCTAAATCAATGTACTATTTTGAGTGTAGTAATTAAAGTTGTGCTACATAGATTCAACATCTTGAATCAAGTTCTTAAAGTAGGTCGAATTTGGTGCAGGGCATATACAAGCAACTGTTTACAACTTGTTCCGAACCTTATCGATCGTAATCAGAATCTACAATTTTTTATTAACTTTATTGGTAATCAGATACCAAAATTATCTGAAAGGTTACCTTTATTATGTAAATCTCAATTAGGTACCATTGCATTTAAAGAATTATTATGACCCCAGCAACCTTCAAAGTTAAGTCATCGACATTAGAAGTTATTATTATTAGTTATTTTTCTTGTTGTTATGCCTGTGGGCACAGGTCGTAGATTGTTGATAATAAAAATGGTTACAGTCTCATGTTCTTAACATTTTCAAGAGTAGAGTTTGCGTACTTAATTCCCTTGACTTAATTATTCATAATTTATAGAAAAATTTAAACAATGGTGTAGCATTCGGATTTTTTTAATAAAACACGTTAATAACCACAATAACCTAATAAAGTTGTTTCTATTAAGTACCAACTTAAAGCCATCCCTAAAGATCATTAAAAATATGAGAAGTGAAAACAGTGTCAAAGCGTCATGCGCATTACTTTCCCAGACACAATATCCCTTGATCAAGGTACTCGTATATCTTTAATTTAGCGCCTTATTTCAAATAGCGTTTCACGACCACCGCGGGCCGTTGTCTCCTGCGCCCTTGTGTTCCGGTTCAGCTGTCTTTTGCTACAGAATTGAGAGGTTTTGAGCAATCCACTGCAATTTACTTGTAAAATTTCACCGATCATGCAAATTTACCGTTTGTGGATTTCTTGGGTCGATTTTGTTTTCATTTACATGTTTTTACTCTTAAGTCTTGCTCATCAATATCTTGCCATATAGATGTTTTTTGTCATCAATTTTTAGTTGTCCAAGATTAGACTGTATCCATATTAGATTTCGAATATATTATCATTATCACATTCATATGATTGACTATTGATAACCACAACATGTTTTGTACGTTTGGTAATTGGTTGAAACTTATAGGGTTCATGGAGATTTTTGATTTTTTCTAAGACACTTTTTCTCTTCTGGTGGCTGCTAGAGCTAGAAATTTTTTTACTTTCTTACTTGAGATCATTTAATCTTTGATCATCATCAATTTTTTTATTATCTTGAGTGATATTTCTTAATTATAACATTTCCATTCTTTAACTTTGCAAAGCTATTCTTTATCATCAAAACAAAATAAGTAAGTACATAATAAGTGTATCATATCCAATATATCTTGGTGTTGTTTTGACCTTTACATTAAATTTTCTCTTACTTAGTGGTCACGCAACCTAAAAACGTAACGGCAACAAAAACCAAGCTATACAATCGCTCAACGAATATCTCAAAGGGTCATTTGGAATTTCGTCGTTTGTCTGTCGAACTGTAGGTTTAGTTTGAGACTCGACATCTCGTCATCGTTGGCTGATCGAGCGTTGAAACGCTTAAGCGTTAGTGTAAAAAGATGATCACAATATTTTGAAGAAATTGATAGCTCTAAATTTATTGTTGTCCTTTTCCGCAGAAACTTTTATGAAATGAGTCCTGTCATCTAGTTTTGATATTATGTATAAATAAATCAGGCACATGAATTGCCTTATTTTAAATCTTGAGGGGTCTCAGTACGCGCGACCGAAACTGCCGGCGCACGTGGGTATTTCACATAACATTGTGTAAGATAGAGATAGACTCAGTGTAGCGAGTGCATGCGCGCATACTTCCGTGCCA
Source organism: Erebia epiphron (assembly GCA_963932025.1). Lineage (NCBI taxonomy): Eukaryota > Metazoa > Arthropoda > Insecta > Lepidoptera > Nymphalidae > Erebia > Erebia epiphron. The sequence goes on from OZ009948.1 coordinate 26,635,598, forward strand.
CCGTCCCACTCCCGCTGCGTTTTGGGTGAGAGGCGCGATAATTTTCACCGAAATCAAGCGCGAAAAGGGTTGAACAGTCGTTTGGGAAACCCGTTTGTTTGTAAAACCTTATTAATGTATGTTTACAAAGTAAAGTTATTTCAACTAATCAATAAATAAACTATGTTTTTTGATAAATTGTTTTATAATTTTCGTACTCATAATCTTATTTATATGCGCCCAAAGTTGTCATCAATTTAGTGTGAAAATAGGAATCTTTCGAAATCATTCTTTTTCAATATTTTATATATCAATAAACCTAGATAACGACGAGACAAATCGAAATAATACTTAGTTTTGAGCGTACAATATCAAATAATGTAAATAGTAATTACGAGTTTACGTTTGTATGAAGAAGGTACCGGCTGGAGTCCCCTTAAGTTCGCCCTGGATCTACAGCCAAGTCTCCGAATGGAAACCTTACTAAATTACATTCAGTGTTGCTGAATTTCCGACTGAAAGTCAAGATCATTTAGGTACATTTTTTCTGATATACCTAGTGTTTCGATGCTCGAATTGTATCAACGTTGGCGAAACGTTAAATCTTATACTAACCATACTGTTGGTTGAAGTCGGAACGCCGCAGGTCGACGCGTGATGGAATGCCCCAGAATCGACTGCAATTGTTGTTTGTTGTTGCCAAATAACTGTTGTTATAATGTCGTTCGTCTTGTTATGGTTGCGTTATGCCGTAGCCCGTACTTAGGCAGTAATTTGAAATGACTTCACTTGATTTGTTCAGTTAGAGACTTGACAAAGACGGAAATTGTTGTGACCAACATTATATGTACGGAGTCTGATTTATATTTTAGAATCTTGTAAGCATAATTCCAGAAGTGGGCAAATAATTAAATTACTTTTAAAATATGTTTGTACTCTAAAATATTTGGTGTTTTGAAAAATAATAATACAAACAACAAAGTATTTTTTTATTCTCCAACTTCATCAGAATCATCATCTTCACTCGTTTTGGAGAAAATTGTTTATACCCACAAATGGGGGCTACTTTAGAATAGGACAAAAAATTTATTTGAAATAAATCTACGCCAATCTTATTTTGTCTTGAAATTCCTAATAGAAATACAAATTACGAAAAAGATATTACTTTAAACTTCAAATTTTTAGTAACGGTACACATCCATGACCATTGCAGTTGTGATGAAAATTATTAAATTGTATGATGTTTCACATTCGTTCATTCGTTCATGCGATAACTTCCCAACCCTTTACTTTGCCTATGGTTATCATTCGGCCATTATTGTTTACTCGAATAGCCAAGTAAGGAAAACTGGACTAGGTATACCAACGCTGCGCTTCCCAGTGCGAGGTCGCCATTCCAGCATTTTGGGACCCCAACTTAGCCAATTACTGTTCTTATAATAATACAAACATAATACTTTACATAATAGAGAGGACTAGCGGACGCCCGCAACTTCGTTCGCGTGGCATAAGTTTTTTAATTCCCATAGGCATTCCTTAATTTTCCGGGATAAAAAGAACCCATGACAAAAACCCGTCAATCCGTTGCTCTGTTGCATGATTGAAGGACTATTAAACGTCCTTTGGGATAGAATTTATAAAAACTGTGAATTATGTATTTCATAATTTAAACCGGTAGCCCAAATATCAAGTTTCACGGCTATTTAACTTGAAAAACGTCGGCCTTTTACACCAACTTACAACCCCCATTTTACCCGTTTGGGGGTAGAATTTTGAAAAACTGTTACACACGTACTTCTTTATATTATACCGAAAGCCAAAATACCAAGTTTCGTTGTTATAACTTGAAAAATATGTTGATAAATGAAGGACATTCATTGCCTATTTCACCCCTTTGGGGGTCGCATTTTCAAAAATGGTGAAACACGTACGTCTGCATATCTAACTGAAAGCCCAAATGCTAAGTTTCATCACTATAACTTGAGAAATCAAGGACTTTCATACAAACTTTCAACCCCTATTTTACCCCTTTAGGGATGGAATTTTGAAAAACTGTGAAACCCGTATTTCTTTATTTTTTACCGATAACTCATATACAAAGTTTCATAGATATAACTTGAGAAATGACGGACTTTCATACAAACTTTCAACCCCTATTTCACCCCCTTAGGGGTGGAATTTTGAAAAATCCTTCCTTAATGAGCGCCTACGTTACAAAAGGAAGCTACTGTCAAAATTTCAAGTCTCTAACCCTAGCGGTTTAGGCTGTGCGTTGATATATCGTCGCTTTTCCTACGAAAGGACCTAACTGACATCGAGTTAATTGTTCAGGGCAAGCGTTTTTCGGTTTCGTGCTCAACTATATTGTCCACAGCTTGCTCAAATAAAGCTATATTAAAATTAAAAAAATATTCTTATAATCTGTGAATCAAGGCCTTTTTGCAAGTAGGAATTGTCTTATTTAAATGTGCGTATTTATTTAGGTAAAAATATTTAAAACAGTTACGCCACTTCATAAGAACTTTGTTTTTCTGAAAAATTAATTACTTAGGAGATACGACTGTATTTTTTACTGAATAATTAAATCACATTTAATTCAAAATAATTTGTTTTTTATTTCTTTATATATAATAATAATTAGGATAGTTTTAAATCATTTTTTGACTGAAAGTTTTTGGATTCGTACTATTTTGGATTTTTTTACTGCCCAAGGTTTTATACATTTTTTCTCACCAATTTACATAATTTTTTAACTCTATTAGTTAATGTCTAAGGTATTCCGTCGCAATCAAAATTCAGACGTAAGTGAAAACCCCATTTTTATTCAATATAGTCTAGTTCACACTAAATGACGTATTTTCAGTTACGTCATAGTTGATAGATTTTTATTAAGCTGATCACTAAATAAAAATCTTTCTAATAGCCCTGAGTATAAAATACGCCACTTAGTATGATTTCCTTTTCGCAAATGAGCATATACGCCACACTTACCGATTGTCCTAGCCAGTAAACGGTAAAAGATATGAAAAAGTCAATAAGACAGATCGACAGAGAATCAAAAGTACATTATTATGATGTACTAGCAGATACCCGCGGCTTCGCCCGCGTAAATTTTAGTTTTCCCTATTCTCACGGGAACCATGGATTTTCCCGGGATGAAAAGTAGCTTATGTGTTAACCCAAGATGCAATTTATCTCCATTCCAAATTTGAGCCAAATCGGTTCAGTAGTTGCGGCGTGAAGGAGTATTGAAGCTTGGTAAAATACGAACTTTGGAGCCCCGTTTCACCCCTTTAGGGGGGGAATTTTGAAAAATCCTTTCTTAGTGCACCCCTAGACCTCATAAGGAACCTGTGTGCCACATTTGAAGTCTCTAGACCCAGCGGTTTGGGCTGTGCGTTGATATGTCAGTCAGTCAGTCAGTGTCTTCTTTTATATATTTAGATTTAGTGCAGTTACGTCAAAAGTGTCAGATAGGTACTTTCGTAGGAAAAGCGACGATATAAGTCAGTAAGTCAGTCAGTCAGTCAGTCAGTCAGTCAGTCAGGACTTTGAATTTTATATATATAGATAACTCAACTATTCTCAAAAGATTTCTAACACCCATATTGAATGGATTTCTTCAAAATAAATTTGTATCCATAAACCATAATCAAACTCACATCATAGATTCACAGTTGTAAATTATTAAATTTTTCTTTCTGTTTCAGGTAATGCATCATCGCTATTTAACGGAAACATAACATCGGTGAGAACATTAGGTAAAGTTATGTACTTACCTACCGGATATTATTCACTGCACATCCTTATTTACTGATTTTCAATGGTAAATTTATTCATAACTAGCTGATGCCCGCGACTTCGTCCGCGTGGTTTAAGTATTTGTTATTCCCGCGGGAACTCTTTAATTTTCCGGGATAAAAATCACGTTAATCCGTTGCTCCGTTGCGGCGTGATTGAAGGACAAACCAACAAACCAACAAACAAAGTGACTTTCGCATTTATAATATTAACTATGATTGATACTAGTAGGTACCTACTAGAGTAGACTTTAGCACACACGGTTTAAACAAAGAGTAAGTAAGTATTAACTATTTTTAAATAATAAAATATAGCCTACAGTTGATGTGTTGTTAAGATTTTTAAGAATAGGTATGAGTTCACTGAAAAAACGTAAGGGTTAAAAATAAATGAAATACTGCTAAAAATTACCCAGCATGTTTGTCAATATAGCACCTGCAAAGTTTTTAGTTAAAAACAAATACGTCAACTTTGCAGCCACTACTTGTCAAGTATTAACCGTTAGAATTGGTTAAAAATAAATGGTAACTACAACCGACCTACTCGGTAGTAACAGCAGTGTTACTCAGTATTCTCAACCAATTTAATCGGTAACTACAACCGACCTACTCGGTAGTAACAGCAGTGTTACTCAGTATTCTCAACCAATTTAATCGGTAACTACAACCGACCTACTCGGTAGTAACAGCAGTGTTACTCAGTATTCTCAACCAATTTAATCGGTAACTACAACCGACCTACTCGGTAGTAACAGCAGTGTTACTCAGTATTCTCAACCAATATAATCGGTAACTACAACCGACCTACTCGGTAGTAACAGCAGTGTTACTCAGTATTCTCAACCAATTTAATCGGTAACTACAACCGACCTACTCGGTAGTTACAGCAGTGTTACTCAGTATACCGAACCAATTCAATCGGTAGATACAGTCAATTAAATTTGTACGATCAATTAAAAATATTTATGCATCCACCTTCACTTTTTTTAGTATCTCATGTTACATATTTACAAAAAACAATGAAAGTAGGTACATACATATTTCTCTATTAATAATACAAAGTTAATTGACTGATCTACCGTTCGAATTGGTTGGGAATACTGAGTAATACTGCTGTAACTACCGAATAGGTCGGTTGTAGTTATTACCGATTAAATTGGTCGAGAAAAAGTTACTTACGTAACGAATACGTACACAAAGTACTTCAGTAAATAGTACATTCATGGAAACCACTGATTGAACACGGTTGCAAACTTAGGCCTACTTATTTAATTTATTTGGGACAAGGGGTTCTTATAATATTAAAGTTCAAATACACTGTAATACAAAACGGATTTATTTTGAATTTTATCTATAATCTAACTAGCAAACCCGGCGAACTCCGTTTCGCCACCAGATGGCTTTCCCGCTATAAAGATTTTCCCGCTTTTCTGTTGAAATTTTTCCTGAATTTTCTTTGCTATAAACCTAACGGAGCCCGAGACCTTTCCAACGAATGCAATACCGTGGAAATCGGTTCGTGCGTTCTGGAGTTATAGCGTCAGGAAGGAAAACCCGACTTATTTTTATATAGTAGATAATCTATCTTAAATATCTCACATCTTACACTGGCTTCACTTCACAATACTTTACGAACACTGAGCGCGCGTGTTACATGTAACTCCAACGAGGTTCCAGGACGAAATGACACGACTTGGCCCGAGTCGCCACGATTTCTCGACACAGCTTGGTTGTTAACAACTATTGGTTTATCAAGTATTAACCGATCATATCTACTTATTTAAAAGCAATTATGCACTTGATTAGAATTAAATGAGTTTATCTTACCTATTAATAAATCAGTTGGTTTGTTAAAATCAACCGAATAATGACTTTTTTGAAATCAATTGAGCACTTAGTTTAAAATTAAATGACTCAACTTGTTTGTTATTAAATAAGGATGTTCATAAAAATCAACAGATTTAAATGCTAGTTTAGATTTGAACAAAATACTTATTATGAATTAACAAAACCACTCATTAGTTTTGTATCATGTTCGAAAGTGTTTGGATTTACCAATTATGTTAATTACAAATTATTAATTTTCTATTTGTTAATAACCAAGAACATTTAACAATATGCACAGGTCTATTATATACCAAGTTTACTTGGCGTTTTTAGATAAGTCATAGTTAAAATATGCCGATTTGCTTTTAACCGAGCCAAAAAGGTCCTTTGTTAAAATAAAATTTTTTCAGTGTTAGATCAGAACTCGGAAATTATGTTAATTAAGTACGCTATTTATTTTATGTTATTTTTATTTTTATTTATTGGGGACGATTAACAATTACACATTAAATCTTATTATCTAAGCAAAAACAGTAATATATTAACAAATGTGCAATCCACTACACCATCCACGGGTTAACAATTTGAAGTTTTGAAAATGAAGGCGACACAATGTATTAAACTTATCTGAATTATATATATGTTATATAATATGCTACAATAATATATACTTATGCTAAAATACAACACAAAAATTTAAATTTACTGCTAACAATATATAAATAATTAATAAACAGAAAACCATAAGAAAATAGAATAGAGAAGATGAGTTACAGAAATGGTAACAGCCTCTTATCCAATGTAGGTACACAAACCCAGATGTCTGTGTACAAACCTTATAAAAAAAATCTTATAAAAATTATTATTTTCCATAGATTTGACATTGCCTATTAACTCTATGCATAATTACTTAACAATTAATAACTTTTTTCCACCTCAGGTTAATTAATTGGTTTAAATATAATCGAATAAATACACTGTAAATTTTATTTGTTCAATGAAACATAATAAAAGGTACAATAATAATTAAAATGCGTTTGAGGTCGTGAGGTCTATCACCCATTTGTCAACATTACTATCACTCTGGTCGTAAAGCAATTGTTATTGGTTGTAATTGAATACTATTTAAATAAGTTAATGTTCGTACATAATTAGGTGAAAAAAAAAGAGTTACGCAATACAAGGAATTGCGTTTATAGAAGGTAGGCTTTCAAAAGGCTTATTAATTTACTAGGAAATTAAAGAATATGAATAATGAATTTGAATTATGATGCCCACGACTTCGTTTAAGTTTTTTCAATTCCCGCGGGAACTCCTTCATTTTCCGGGATAAAAAACCTATGTCCTTCCCCGGGATACAAACTATCCCTATACCAAATTTCACCAAAATCGGTTGAACTGATGGGTCGTGAAAGCGTAGCAAACAGACACACAGACACACTTTCGCATTTATTATATTAAGTACTAGCTGATACCCGCGTCTTCATTCGCGTGGTTCAAGTTTTTTTGATTCTCGCGGGAACTCCTTTATTTTCCGGGATAAAAAGTTGCCTATGTCACTCTCCAGGTCCTCAACTATACCCATGCCAAAAATCACGTCGATCCGTTGCTCCGTTGCGGCGTGATTGAAGAACAAACAAACACACTTACGCATTTATAATATTAGTATGGTGGATTTCAATTTTGTAAAGGTTGCTTTCGGGACATGCTTAATATGAAAACTGAAAGGTACACTATCATTCACTGCAGGTGTTCTCATACTCTAACTATCGAGTAAATATAGTTTTATACATGTTTAATATGGCGCGCTGCCTATTCTCGTTGCTGCAGATTCTTTGGCGATGATAGTCAGTTATTTAATGAGGCAGTGATAGCTCATTTGGATCTTGGATTACTATCTCAGTGTCAGCTTGCTTTATTATTAACTGCACAGGTAGATTTGCTCCGATTACATCTGTGTTATGCGTGTTTTGATAGGTATATTAAACATAAGTGGTGAACGCATCTATTTCTATTCTTAGTTGTTCTTGTTGTACTAGGTTAGATAATTAGATATTATGCTTTCTTGACATGATTCTTCGTTGGGATTTTTCACCATTTACATGAAATACTAGATGATGTTCGCGACTGCGTCCGCGTAGATTTAGGTTCTGGAGGTCTTGGAGAAACTCTGAGTCTCCAGGATAATAAGTAGCCTATATGTCGTTCTCGAGATTTTCAACTACGTATAAATCTTCAACCCATACATAATCAGCAGGGCGACCGCGTACCTTTGGCATCAATCATTGATACATCGCAATCACCTCTGATTGGTTAACACTCTTCCACTATTGGACGAAATCCATTGACGCAACAAGAATACCATAAATTCAGCCAATCGGAGGTGATTGCGATATATCAATGATTGATGCAAAAGTTACGCGGTCGCCCTGCTGGTCGATCCGTTGGTTAGTATGTCTTTGAAAATCAACCCTAAATGTAATTTATATGTTTAAGAAAGCATTGCCATAATCACATCAGCAAAAGTTTATCTTGGTTATAAAAATGCTCTTCTACGTAGCTTCGTATTAAAATTCCAAGCTTATTGCTTTTATTATGAAAACGTTTCATAATATTTCTGCTTGGTAACGAATAGCGGCCTCCTCTTTGTGACAAATAGAAAATTTGACACACTAATCCACATTGTGACACAAACGGACACCTTGTCACCTAAATATTCCAAACACACAAACACTCATGTCTGTGTAATCGTCAATCTATCGTATAAATAGTCCAATGAAGTGTAACTAGACGTGAAGTGGTGCCAAAATTCCTAGTTCGATCTCCGTTGTTTATTCTTAATAACATTGTACCGACTCAGACCGACAAATATGTTCCGTGAGACAATGTCTACATTCCGCATTGTGGAATTAGCTCTTAATATTTTTGTATAATACTTAAGTCTTAAATCATTAAATACAAGCTTTTACTGTCCGCCATATTGAATTTAGTGTGACGTCATTTAATTTTTCTCAGGAAATCATGGGACTTGATATCAAATCAGTGCATAAAAAATATTAAGTCCGCCATCTTTGGGAGTCCGCCATTTAGAATACCGTCACTTAGCTAACCATCCATTGTAATCCAAACGAAATGCAAAATTTTGGCTCAATCGGGTGCGGATAACTTTTTTAAATTCATTTGTAAGCTAAATAAATAAACGCTTGTAAAAATACCTTTATATTTGAGCATATTGTTTTAAATTAAGACCAAGAAGCAGATTTCCTCCTAGGATGTACCTACTAACTACTAACCGTAGCCCGTAAATACGTCCATTGCTGTACCTTGGGTTAGCGGATGGGGTTTAAAAGGCAACGGACAGTCCGACAGACAAACACAGCATGCATTTATAGTACTAGATGATCTTCCCCGGGATACAACCTATCTTTGTACCAAATTTCGTTAAAATCGGTAGAAATGTTAGGCCGTTAAGGCGTAGTAGATAGACAGTCACACTTTCGCATTAATATTGGTATGGAAATATGGATAATATGTTGTTCTAAGCGATGTTGTCATAGACTGTTTTGACTGTAATAATAATATGGATTAAAACGTAGGAGTATCTATAACTGCCTTAAACGAACACACAATCAAAATAGAAACGACTATGTCTATGATTTATACCTCAATAAAACTACTCCCATAAACCGTAGTCACATAAAGATGATCATGACCTACGTTGCACTGACCTTATACGGCGCGTACATTGACTTTGACATAAAACCAACAGCGCTAAGGCGATAATTATTAAGATCATGCGCACACTGAAGACGATTTCTTTAACTTTATTTCAAGTTCTGTAATGAATAAATTATATTATATTATTATCTATATATATATATATATATATATTATATATATATATATATATATATATATATATATAAAATCGTTAGCTAATCAACGCACAGCCTAAACCACTGGGGTTAGAAACTTGAAATTTTGACAGTAGGTTCTTTTTGTGACGTAAGCACTCACTAAGGAAGGGTTTTTTAAAACTCCACCCCTATGGGGGTGACATAGGGGGTGAAAGTTTGTATGAAAGTCCGTCATTTCTCAAGTTATATCCATGAAACTTGGTATACAAGCTACAGGTTGAAAAATACATGTTTCACAGTTTTCAAAAATTCTACCCCCGAAGGGGTGAAATAGGGGATGAGAGTTTGCATGAAAGTCCTTCATTTCTCAAGATATTCTCAATTTATATGAACGAAACTTGGTATTTTGGCTTTCGTTCAAAAAAAAGAATTACGTGTGTCACAGTTTTTTAGAATTCTACCCCTAAAGTGGTAAAATAGGGATTGAAAATTTGTATGAAAGCTATAGCCATGAAACTTAGTTAGAGCTGCGAATTGAAAATTAAGAAATACGTATTTCACAGTTTTTGAAAATTCGACCCCCAAAGGGGTGAAATGGGGGGTGACAGTTGGTATGAAAGGCCTACGAAACTTGGTATTTCTGCTAATGCTAAAAAATAAAGAATTACGTGTGTCACAGTTTTTCAAAATTCCACCCCCAAAGGGGTAAAATAGAGGTTGGAAGTTTGTATGAAAGTCCTTCAATTCTCAAGTTATAGGCATGACACTTGGTATGTGAGCTACCGGTTAAAAATATGTGTTTCACAGTTTTTGAAAATTCTACCCGCAAGGGATGAAATAGAGAGTTGGTCCTTCAATCACGCCGCAACAGAACAACGGGTATTTTGCACCGGTAGTTAAGGATCTGGAGAGTGGTATAGGCTTTTTATCCCGGAAAATTAAGGAGTGCCTGTAGGAAAACAAACTTATACCACGCGAACGAAGTCGCGAGGTATATTATAAATGCAAAAGTTTGCATGGATGAATGTATGGATGGATGTTTGTTACTCAATCACGCCCCAACGGCTGAATGGATCTGGATGAAATTTGGCACATAGGCTACTTTTTATGCCGAAAAATTAAAGAGTTCCCGCGGGATCCAAAAAACCTCAAACCAAGCGGGCGAAGTCGCGGACATTAGCTAGTAAATTATATTACAAGGTATTAAGTCTATAATTCCCTGGTGTAAGGTAATATTTCAAAGAAAAGTGTCGAAACTAAAGGTTGATATTAATTACAGAGCTCTGGGTGAAAATTTTATTGAATTTCTTTCCAGCAACAAAATAGCCATAGTTAGTCATACTTTCATTGAACCTACCTAATCATCATGGCAGACTACTAATTAGTAACCTTGAAATATATTCGCTCGGTGTGTTGAGAAGTTTTATTAAATTACTAACTATTTAGCGAGTGACAAGGCAAGTTTTGGTCTGGGGTGGCGTCTCAAAATATTGTCGGTTATGATTTACACTTTTTATTATTCCCTTACCTATAACTAGCTCGATGGAATGGAAAATTCTATACGATCGACGAGGAGTCCATGTATGATCGACGGATCGAGCTATGCAGGTGAAATAATACCAACTTCCAACTCCAGACTATTACTGGGAATTTCTTGTCAGAAAACCCTATTTATGGTATCACCATTGATGTAGAGTTTTAGTGGGTCTAACTCAGGAAACGGAACAAGAACCTCAACACCCACAGTCGAAAATGTTATCAACTAGAGTCTAGACCAACGACGCGGCAAAACATTTAAATAGAGTTGATATGAGACGAGATATAATATTTATCAAAGCTCATTTTTAGGGTTCCGTACCCAAAGGGTAAAAACGGGACCCTATTACTAAGACTCCGCTGTCTGTCTGTCTGTCTGTCTGTCTGTCTGTCTGTCTGTCTGTCTCCAGGCTGTATCTCATAGACCGTGATAGCTAGAAAGCTGAAATTTTCACAAATGATGTATTTCCGTTGCCGCTATAACAACAAATACTAAAAATTAAAAAAATATATATATTAAGGGGGGTCCCCATACAATAAACGTGTTTTTTTCGTATTTTTTTGCTCAATATTAAAAACGGTAACAGGTAGACGGTTCAAATTTTCACAGAATATTAACTTGTATATTACCTTTCAAAATAAATAATTAAATATCAATAAAGTAAATATTAAAGGGAGGCCCCCATACAACAAACGTAATTTTTTGATATTAACAGTAAACCTCTACAAACAAAGTTAGTTTTGCGGTTCATTAACAAAGGTAATTATGCCTACTTCTTGAGTACGGAACCCTCGGTGCGCGAGTCCGACTCGCACTTGGCCGGTTTTTACTATAATTTTGGACAAAAACAGAACGTCCTTCATCGCAATGAGAGCAAACAACCAGTAGGTAGTTAACAAGAGTGATGTGGTTCGCGTCACGTACGCGGTTTTTATTAGATAAACATTAATTTGCGCCACCATGGAAAGGGTCACCATCATAGAGGTAGTATAAACTCCTCTGTGGTCACCATGGTTTTAGCATAATTGGCTTCTATGACTTCAAAATTAAACATGATAATAAAAGAAAGTGTGTGTGTGTGTGTGTGTGAATTCACAGACGGCAGTAGTGAAACTTCAGAAAAGTAGCCTGCGACTGCGATAAACGTAACTACATATGTATCTCATTTTCTCGCTGGCTAAATTCTTTATAAGTATATGTTTCTCGTTTAATTTTTTCGTTTCGTTGAATTTTCAAATCACCACGATTCTAATGATGTTTCAGTTCAAAAAACAAATAGCTACTAAGCTAAGGTCTGAAAATGTTATGAAAGCAATATCAGATGAAAGGCCTATAAATCTAGCCTATAGTATCTATGGAGCTAGCACACTTCTTAGCAATAGAAGAGTAACAAAACAAATTGGATGTGCACCTGGCGCAGACATTAATTTTGTCCAGCGGACGCCCATCAGTTGAGATCACGAAACCAATCTGTCAACCATGAACCAATGTCAAGACTCAAGTCCCATATAACAGGTGACCTGAGGACTGTGATTACCACAGCAACTGGAACAAAATTACTCGTTCACGACTGTAAAAAAGTTCTTTTTTACCTCCAGCCTCGCTGTTCTTGCTACAATATTTATTTATCTCGTTTCAAGTCTTGGATACAATTGGTTCGTCTTTACGTCAGAGAGAATTACACGTGTTTCGTTTCATCAAATGTTTTGACTTTTACATGCCGTACCGTCATGTTGCCGTTCCATCATCATTTTCGTTCCCAAAATATTAATATTAAAAACCGAGGTGAAATTTTTTGCAGAGACGCAAGGACGCTCGTATAAATTCTGCGAAGTTTGAGATTTATGGATTTTCGTGGTCAGGAATTCAGCATATATTCAACTTCTATTGTTACAAATAATAGTTATACTTATGCTGTTTTTTTTACTGATGATGTTGGAAGTGGTGTGGAATGTGTCAAAACCGTCAATAGGTAGGAACTCTTTAACTTATGTTAGCGCCGCTCGATGACTACAGATGGCGCTGTACCATGTGAGGCGGCAAAGCAGTCGTTACGCGAAGTTTCTGCTAATCAGAGAAGTTCCCGCATAATATGTGGCAGCTATGTTTAATGACATGACTACAATAGTGCTTTAAAATATTACATTTTAGCAACTTCAGAGTCTTTAACCATTCGATACTACGATTTGCCTCGAGTAGCAAGTGTTCTAGAAAGTAGACCTTTACCTTGGTTGCGAGTGGTTATGGATCTAGTTGGTGTTTTAATTTAACATTGCAATTATTTTAATAAGTATATCTTATGTTTCTTTCTACATAAATGGCCGAGTCTGTGTATTGTATACCTATTGTCAGTTTGCATCTTAAAAAACCTATCCATCACCATACGCAAGTAGGTCTGCTAACACTTATAACCGTAGAAATGGGGTCACTTCACTGTACACTTTTTGAAAGTCAATAACAAGTAAATTAGTCTATATAATAGTAATTCAAAACATACTAAAGCTAAGCTTTGTGCAAAAATAAATATTTGCTGAAATGCAGCGCTCGATCAAAGTAGTTCCACACTCGAGGCGCAAGTCCACAAGTGATATAAGAATTGGCACTTATTGGGTGCTTGTTTGGACAACGGTCATTTACCTTAACGCGTACGGTAGCTGTGCTTGCGTAATGAGTATAACAAATATAGTAAAACTCATCTAGTTTTACTATATTTGTCCGCGACTTCGTTTGCGTGGATTGATGTTTTTTGATTCCCTCGGGAACTCTTCAAGCCTATTAGCTTCTCTTAGCCTATTTCCTTCCCCGGAATGTAACCTATCTCTGTACCAAATTTCATCAAAATCCGTTGAGTAGTTGGGCCGTGAAAGCGTGGCAGACAGACAGACACACTTTCGCATTTATAATATTAGTATGGATTAAAAGTTGTCAAGTTTGAAATGAGTTTGCTTCGCGGGATCCGTATCTCTGAAAAACTTATTTTTTGTCTCGGAAAATAAAAGAGTATTCCCATGGGATTACTTATTAACTACCAGTCAGCACTGACGAAGTCGGGGCCATCAGCCAGTAGTTAGTACATAATATGTACTTGTACACAACATGTTTAGTAAAACACAAAAAAAAGACAATATTAAATACAAAATAATATTTTCACACTTTACATTTTCTTACAGATAGTTGTTATAAAGCTTATTTATAGGTTTCTCGCTAAACAACTGTAAACAATTAAACACTTGGTTATAGATTCTCTAAGCACATGCGAATATTTGTTTACGAATTACGTGGTAGGTAACTAGTAACGTGTCAATATTATTTTAACTGCATTCGATGAAATAACACTCACGTAGAGGCGAATACTTTGTTTCTAAAAGGTAAACACTAAACATCGATATTGTAACTAAGCGAGCCGCAATTTAGTGTGCACAGTGTGCGTTTTCCTACGCTTTAGGGTAAGGTCACACTGATGGCGTCGTCCACATGGATCTTAGTTTTGGAATTTCTGAATCACAAAATCCTTTGGGCCCGTCAGTAGTCAGAACCTACATTCAAATTCTAGTTTTGGTATCATCTATTTTTAAGACCAACTTTTCTCCGCAACGTAGTCCGCATGCATCTGGATTTTGAAATTCCTCACAATCCGTTTGACCTACGCTCTAACTAGACAGAACCTACATCCAAAATTAAGTTTTAGGTGCAGCGGACTGAATTGAATGATGATTTTCCGGTCCATCGGGCTATGAGAGTAAAAGGAACAGAGAGTGCAAACACACTTCTGCACTATAATCTCTCCCGTGTAGATAATGTCTCTGTAAATTGGCCGCCGTGGCCCGTGGCCGAAATTCGGTCGGTAGGACATTATTATTATGCATTATATAATATACTGTTTAAATATTATCAATGTATTTTAAATGCCAAATAAAAATAAATATAGGTAAATAGATAGCAATACTTACTAATAGGTAGCAAAAATATAATAATTATTAACACAGTAAAAAATACGACGACGTCCCGTCACTAACATTTCCATATCCTATAACGCACACTAAAGGTGTTTTTGCGTATATTTTTTACACGATCATTGCGACACAATAAGTGTAATACCTAAGTTGCAAGAACGCTTTAATAGAGATCGTGACACCGATCTTATTATTTTTTGTTGATATTGTAAAAATCTACCATAATAACAGAGGAGACCGACCAATATCAAAGTTACCAAACGTGATTCGGTGTTACTTGTAAGTAGTTGTGAGTTAGACTCTGGGGCCATGGCGTCATTCAGTGCAAAAAATCCTGAGCCACAAAAAACAGCTGATTTAATTGCCTTCGCAGGTGACAATACGGACTTTTTATACCCACGACCAAGATTTCGACCGCTTAGATCTAGGTTTTTTAAAAACCTAGCGTAAACTGGTTGATTTTCCGGGATAAAAAGTAGTAGGTATGTCCTTTTTCGGGAAATTGGTTGAAGAGACGGGCCGGTTAAATGTAGCAGCAGACAGACAAACAGACACACTTTCGCATTTATATCATGCATTTATAATTTTAGTATGAATTTTGTGAAGAAATGTCGAAGGTTTCATTCCAAACATCACTCTAGCATGCATTCTCCGAAGGAATATTTAGTAATAATATATAATTTAGTTTTTATAATAGGAAATTTCATATTTTGGCTAATTCAGTTGTCACAATCTGTAAACTAAAATGACTAGCCTCAAATATGTGTTGCTTCCCTTTCATCCCCTTGCAATGATGTTCTTTGCGGAAAAGTTAGCGCTAGATTAACGCCTTTTAATTTAGCCACATCAACTTTTGGTCTACTCTGGTCTCTCTGAATCGTGGTCCTCATTACCGAGGGTCTTGATAAAATAGTTACATAAAATACGCAAATATTTTCTGCGCAAGAGGTCGTCGACATTTTGACTATTACACTAGCTTTGTTATACAAAACTTGGGCATCACAGTTTTTACTATTGTTACCGTGCTGAGTGCACCCGCAATTTAACGTCATTTTAATGTTCAAAAAAACACAATTCCGTCTGGCTTTAATGGTGGTTGAGCAGGCAACCTCACTCACGTATAGATTATAATCGTTTGGTACTACAAACAATATATGTAGTTTTTTATATTTTCCAATTTATTTTTTACGAGAATATTTTAGGTTCCTTTCTAAGAATAGAACTTATAGTTCGGTGACATTTAAAGTTTTAATTACATAATCAAACCACATTGTTCCATCCATCCAGGCATGCTGTTCACTATTCAAAAGTATATTGTATTATTTGAAGCAGTAGGTACCTACTCGGTACAATGTTTTAGACTTTAGATCAAGGTCGTTATAATATAAATCTATAGCTGAATGAGGATGTTAGAGAATGCTATTGGGTGTACTTTTGAATGTGAGTAATTAAAATGCGAAACTGTGGAGTGCCCACACTCGCTGCAGGAACTATAGCCATTTCCAGGCCGTGAGACCGTGACACTGCGAGGGTTAGGCTAAAAATATGGAACTGGTGCTGCAATGTCATAGTGTCAAAAGCAAACAAACAAAATAAGAATGATCCTGTTTGTACTTGGATGCCCTTAATCATTTTTGCACTCGCTTTGCTTGCGCTTATGGTGCATATAAAATCATGTTTCATCAGATCTTATTTTTGAAGTGAAACTTCTTTAGAATCGTTGTGATTTGAAAATTCGATGAAACGAAAAAGCTACACTAAAAAGAGACAAACATATTCATAATAGGATTTAGCCTGCGAGAGAATGAGATAGGAATACAAGTTATGTCTGTTCTGTCGTGTGTGAATTGCACACATACACTTTTTTATTTTATTTTATTTATTTGGACAACCAAAAATTGTTAGACACATTAAAAAAAACTTGAAGAACTAGACAGGGATACATTGGGGCTGATTCTGTAGAACTGAACTGAACTGAACTGTCTGCTGAACAATCTCTAAACTAAACTAAAATGACAGCATTAAAAATATTGCTAACACTTTCATAATACTCCCTGCGGAAAGGGACAGAACTAGATTTAAAGCTGTCATTTTAGTAGAGATAGTGATATACAGAATTGGCCTCATTGTTAAATGTCTAAGGTGCCACATCTGAGAAGGAGACTCCAAATAGGTTAACGTAATGATACAGGTTGTTGTCAGTAAGTGCACTGGCCCTTTTATTCCACCATGTACCGTTCAGCTATAGATTTTAGTTGATTGGTTTGATGGAGCATTGTGCCATAGTGACGTTGCATTAAATCACAATACCTACTTGTGTATGTAACACTTTCGGTTGTTGCCCGTCGTCTGTCCGTTACGCTACATTTACGCGTACTACGATACATCATTCATCGAACTCATCACCACATTCGAGGCCTGTCACACGTCGCGGCCACAGACGTGTATTTCAATCGTATCTATCGACTACATTGCTTTGCATTGCCAAAGAGATAACCAATAATTGCGTCTTTGTGTTACCAAATAATATTAATCCCATCAAAAACATAAATGTGAAATGAGAGCCAAATTCAAAATTGTGATATATATGCCTTGGTTGTTGACTTCAGCGACAAAAGAAGTGAGAATTTGACATGTTTATATGTGAAATAGTTTTTGAGTTATGAGGGGGTCAAAAGTGGCTCCAAATGGTTCGTGTAATAAATAGTACACACGGTGCTGCTCGCCAGTTCTTTAAAGTTCTTCTTTATTTTTTGAACTTTGGCTTGACACGCTACCGCGTGTCTTGATACATATAATAGTAAATACCTTTCAATTAAAGTTGCATTTTTTCATTTGATTAAACCGCGGAAATACTAGTATCAATTTCAAAGACTAATGCGATAGACCTTGGAAAAACACAAAAAGGCAATACACTACCGAGCCTTATCCTTTTAAATGCTCAAAGCCTTAAAATGAGGATGGAATGTATAATGCTCGAACTCCCGTAACGATTAACATGAACGCTATCTACCTTATTTGGTGTCGTTACTTCGAAGAATTCGCACGTGTTCATAATTACTGTTTCATTTTTAGGGTTCCGTATTACATGACGGGTAAACGGCCTTTGATTTTTAAGCCCACGAGAATGTCTGCGTGAATTTCGGTATTTGGAAATTCTCTTCTGTCTTTCCTGATACAAAGTAGCCTATGATCGTCTCCGAAATGCAAGCCAACCAGTACCAATTTTCGTCTGAATCGTTTAAGCTGATGGACTGTGAACAGCTAATAGACAGACAGATACAATTTCGTATTCATAATATTAAGTAGTATAGATTCCTCTTTGGGTGTGCGGTGTGCGGTATCTAGTTGTACCTAATCAATATTGAATACTGCAAGGCGACCGCGTATCTTTTGTATCAATCATTGATACATCGCAATCACCTCTGATTGGTTAACACTCTTCCACTATTGGACGAAATCCATTGACGCTTAAGGCTAGCACTGCAGCTGTCATCTCAAAAAGCCTATAGTGTGTGTAGCAGCGTCAGCTTAAGTTTCGAGTAAAGGTTTATGCTTTAGACCTACTACCAACAGCTCTTGAAAGCGTTTTCTTATACCTACTCTAGTCCCAGTTGGTCTAGTGGTTAGCATAGTCGACTGCGGATCACGAGGTCCAGGGTTCGATTCCCGGTCGGGCATAAAAGTTAGGTATTGGGTTTTTTCAATTAAGAAATTCTCAGTGCCAGCCCGGAGTTGGAAGTTGGCGGTGTTTCACCCCCGTGCCTCGGAGAGCACGTTAAGCCGTCGGTCCTGGTTATTATCACTAACATGATAATAGTCGTTAAAGCCCGCCAACCCGCATTGGAGCAGCGTGGTGGATCTAAGCTCTAATTCCCGCTCTCCTATGAGAGTGGAGGCCTGTGCCCAGCAGTGGGACGTTAATAGGCTGATGAGTCCCAGTTACCAAACGATCATCAAAACCTTAAGGTCACTGCCGGATGACGAGATAAATGCAGATTTGAATGATTAAATTGAAAAGTTATTAGTTACAAATTCCGTATGAAACAATTACGAAACAAAGTTTATTATTTGACGTTTTTATATATTTGCGTATGTATGCGATTACTCGCAAAAAAAATTTTTTTTAATGAGTAGTTTATTTGAAGATTTATGTTCTGACTTATTTATGTTTTTACTTTTAATTGACGTGATTAATAATAGTACGGAACTCTTCTGTGTTAGTCGTACTCGCGATCATCTTTTTTGTGTACAGAATGCCGTCATCTCCCATTTTGTGCCTCGCATTATGGTTACCATGGTTGTAATCATAGAGAATGTGTTATTAGGCAACAGACGTGGCCATTGCAATTTGTGTGTTGTCATTTTTTGTTGTCTCGCACAGCGTCTGTAATTACCATAATATACAGTTCACTAATATACAGCTGTGCGCGGTTTCACTACCTGCGGTTAATTTGAAAACATGTTAGTGAAATAAATAGTTTTACATTACCTACATTATATTACACTAGCAGATGCCCGCGACTTCGTCCGCGTGAAATAAGTTTTTTAAATTCCTACGGGAACTCCCTAATTTAGCTATGACACTTACAAATAATGTGGCTTTCCATTGGTACCAGAATTTTCAAAATCGATTCAGTAGATCCAGAGATAACCCCCTACAACTTTACAAACTCACAAACTTTACCTCTTTATAATATAGATTTGACGACCGTTGTCTTAACGTCCCCGGTTCGATTCCCGGCAGGGTCTATTTGGGAATTTATAATTTCTGAATTTTCTCTGGTTTGGCCTGGTGGGTGGTTTCGGCCGTGGCTAGTTACCATCCTACCGGCAATGACATACCGCCAAGCGATTTAGCGTTCCGGTACGATGCCGTGTAAAAAACAAACAGGGATGGGCTTAATAAACTTCCATACCCCTAATATGTTAGACTGCATCGTCATTTACCGTCAGGTGTTTGTAAGAGTACCTAATAAGTCACTCTTTACTTGTTCATTTGAATGGTAGGTAAAGTCCGGTAACTACCGTACCTACCGTACCGCACCTACTTATGCTATTTTAAATGTACTCTACCATTTTTTTTCGTCCATAGTCCAGCGTGAGTATAAAGTAGGTACATAATATTATCTAGTGAACTCTACCTTTTTGAAGAGCGAAAAACGATTTTTTAAGAACAATCCATATTTAAAAGCTATTTTTAGGATCAAATATCTGTTTCTAGATTTCTAGCACTCCACGTTAAATAGGTCTTTGTAAAGCCGTGTTCGTAGGTGCATCAGTGTTTTTATCATGTTTTTTAAAATATTTCGTTATCTAAATCTAAATTGCTGTCCTTCAATCTTTGCCAAAAGACCAAAGCTAATTCGGCATAGTTAATTGCTTTAGGTTGAATCAATAAAATTTTATATAAGTATATCGTTCGTTTTTAGGGTTCCGTACTCAAAGGGTAAAAACAGGACCCTATTACTAAGACTCCGCTGTCTGTCTGTCTGTCTGTCTGTCTGTCTGTCTCCAGGCTGTATCTTATAGACCGTGATAGCTAGAAAGCTGAAATTTTCACAAATGATGTATTTCCGTTGCCGCTATAACAACAAATACCAAAAATTAAAAAAATATATATATTAAGGGGGGTCCCCATACAATAAACGTGTTTTTTTCGTAATTTTTTGCTCAATATTAAAAACGGTAACAGGTAGACGGTTCAAATTTTCACAGAATATTAACTTGTATATTACCTTTCAAAATAAATAATTAAATATCAATAAAGTAAATATTAAAGGGGGGCTCCCATACAACAAACGTAATTTTTTAACAGTAAACCTCTACAAACAAAGTTAGTTTTGCGGTTCATTAACAAAGGTAATTATACCTACTTCTTCAGTACGGAACCCTCGGTGCGCGAGTCCGACTCGCACTTGGCCGGTTTTTTAAATCACGCGCTTAATTAATGATTTGTGCATTTGAATAGCATGTAGGTTTTATTTGTAGGTACGATACATCATACAGCTGATCACGATATCAGATTTCTTGGTAATAGAGTTTGAGGAAAAATTGATGTGAATTTTTTATCTACCGCTTATTGTTCGCTTGGATAAAGAAATTCAAAACTTGAGTTAGAGGTTAAACCCAAGGGTTTGGTTAGGAAAGGCACTTTATTTTTTTATCCACTACAATTTAGCCCTTGACTGCGATCTCACCTGATGGTAAGTGATGATGCAGTCTGAGATGGTAGCGGGCTAACCTTTTAGGGGTATGACAGTTATATTAAACCCATACCCCTAGTCGGTTTCTACACTACATCGTACTGGCACGCTAAATCGCTTGGCGGCCCGTCTTTGCCGGTAGGGTGGTAAGTGGTAACTAGCCACGGGGAAGGCCAGACCAGGGAAAATTCAGAAATTCCCAAATTGACCCTGCCGGGGATCGAACCCTGGATCTCCGCACGTTAAGACAACAGCGCTCAGCACCGCGCTAGGGAGGTCGTCAAATTTTTTCTTTCAATTATTTCTCAGTAAACTGTTGTCCTTCGATTATTCATTTCTTCCTTACTTTAGTATTTACTCATCGATGACTTCGGTATTGCTTTGTGCTGTAAGCCTGTAGAAGGAAAAATATTTACTCGTTATTTTCAAAGTCAGCCTTTGCATACTTATTATCATATCCTGGTACTTATTGCAGTCCAAACACAATCAGTGCGATGCTGATTTGTTTTATTCAAAGCGTTGCAAAAACCGCGAGAGAGATGAAGTTTGTCTACTTAATTGTTCTGAGGTTGGTGGATTTATCATGACGGAAAGCCACACGAAAGTTTGGATGGATGGATGTTTGTTACTCAATCACGCCAGAATGGCTGAACGGATCTGAATGAAACTTGCCACAGAGATCGATTCTGGTCTGGAATAACACAGGCTTTTTATCCCGAAAAATTAAGGAGTTCCCGCAGAACCGAAAACCTCAATCCACGCGGGCATCAGCTGGTTTGTTTATATTGATTGCAATAAAGAGGAGACGCTGTGTTGATTGTTCAAATGCTTTAGTTTTAGTTTACTCGGATTAGTATAGCGTCAAACGAGTCGTAATAGTTACCTACTTAGATTTATGCAAAATACTTAGTAGTTATTTAAGAAAAACAGCACTCTTACTCAACTATTTTGCGTAACATTACCAAAAGCAGGAAGGTACCTACAACAATGGTACATTTAAAAAACATTGTCTAACAATATTACGGCCGGTGACCAAACTGACAAATAGTGACCTAGAACTGCAACTCATGTAACTAGTGATATTGACCGTTTTTAGGGTTCCGTACCTTAAAAGGAAAAATCGGAACCCTTATAGGATCACTTTGTTGTGCGTCCGTCTGTGTGTCAAGACCCTTTTTCTAAAGAACGCATGGAGGTACCAAGCTGAAATTCATATCAAATACTCAGGTCTACTGTCCCTTCGAGCTGTGAAAAAATCAAACTTCTAAGCTAACGCAATCAAAAGATACATCCGTTTATGCTGCAAATTTTCAACACTCGCAAGGGAATAAAAATTTGCAGGGTACTTCCCGTGAACTCAGAATCTTGAAATTTGGTACGAAGCATCGTCTTATAGCACAGATAAAAGAAAAATTGCGAAAAGCATACATTTTTAGTTACATCATATAATAAAAATATTTTTAATAATAATTTTAAACTTACTACAGGTTTGTATGGAACCCTCGGTGCGCGAGTCCGACTCGCACTTGGCCGGTTTTTTTTATTTACACAGGTGATAACGTTTCGACGTTCCAACCGTATACTTATTTACTAATAATACATATAAAAGTGTCTATAATACATGACATATTTAGGTGTTTGTTTGCGAACGATAACGGCGTAGACGACACACGGATTAAAGACGGTTTGCAAGTATATATGTTAGTGATAATGCGGCCCTCTGCAGACGGGTCGACGCATATACTGGTGGACATGATATCCAAAGCTATAAGAATAATAACGAAAAGTTTTGGAGCATTGAACATTTTGTTGTATTTTTTTTTTTAATGTTTGTTACCTCAGAACATTTGACTGGGTGGACCGATTTGGATGATTCTTTTTTTATTTGAAAGGGCATACTTCCCAAGTGGTCCGATATAAATTTTATCGAAATCGGTCGAGCGGTTTTTAAAATATCAACAGTAAAATAAGTACTTTGTATAGCGTGTGCTTGTTGTTGTAAAGTTGGCGCGGGAGTTTGAAGTCGGTTGTTTAAAAATAATTTTTTATATTAAATTATTGTTGTCGCGGGAGACTAGACAAAGTCATGTACTATAGATCTCTTTTTTTTTATTGCAAAGCCAGGCACGCGCTTAACGACAATCATGGTGGAAGGAAATCAATGGTGATGTCTAGGTTTGAGGCGCACTGACCTTTCTGACGTCTCCACCAATGGACGTCAACTGCCGGACGATGGTCTCCTGCATGGATCTCCACCACTGAATCCTATTCGGTGATCTCCACCGTACATAGCCTTGAGCCGCTTGCTTCCAACGGCTCGCTTGAGATCGTCCGTCCACCTACTGGAGGGGTAGTCCAACGCTGGGCTTCCCGGTTTTAAACCCACAAACTTATCTGGCACGGAGGCCGAAATTGTAACTAACTTTTTTGAGTGTTTAATTTTAGTTTTTATCTTATTTTAGTATAAATATTAGCAACTTTAAATGTGATAACAGCGACGGTGTTGACGGGTCAGATAAGTTTGTGGTATTTTCAGTTTATCAATTTAATAACAAAGAACATGACAGCCGGAACTTTAAATTTACATCGAGGTTCGTAAGTAAATCTCTATTACCGTGTCTCTAGGTACTGTTCACGGAATCCAGAAACTTAAACATTTATTTCAGAATTGGTGATGCTATCGTTGATATGAAAAAATCTTTCCAAAAAACCGACTTCCAACGCGACTGTAAAGTACAAAATAATTTTGATTTCTACCCACTATGTTGAAATCGGGCGGGTATAACAAGGATAAGCAAAGTTGACGCATCAGACTCGCCCGACTTCAACAACATAGTGGCACAGTTTAATTCAAGGCTGTGATAGTGGGTAGAAATCAAAATTATTTTGTACTTTACAGTGGCGTTGGAAGTCGGTTTTTTGGAAAGAGTTTTTATTTTTAACTTTTTTGTGTCAGGGTTGGATTTGGAGTCAGAATTTTTTATGGGACCACCTCGAGAGCATCCTCTACCTTACGACTGATACAAATAAAATCGGTTCAGAAACCACGGAGATATGCACCGACATACATTTTAAAAAAAAACGCGCTGAATTGAGAACCTCCTCCTTTTTTGGAAGTCGGTTAAGAAATTGCACCAGGGATCGTCGCGTCGCGCTCGGTTTCTCCCATTTCATACCTAATTCGAGCAAATAGCGAGCCCGACTTATCTATTGGATTTATCTCGACTCGTCAGTGAAGCTTATTATCGAGATTCAATAATAAATAATATAACTTGCAAGTTTCTCTTGGAAAATACCTTAGAAAATATTGCCTCATAACTGTCGGCTCTGTGCAAAAACAGATTAATTTTGTGGGGCGGTTCCTGGTTGGAGCAAATTAATAGTTAGTTTTGTTTTCGGATGCCTTATTGTTATTTAAATTATGTTCGTTTATATTTTTTAGATTGAATTAATTTTGCAGACCACCGCTACTAAAATCCATTTTAAAATTTATCCAATCATAAATCAAATCTGGGACAGGGGGGCATGTTTATTCCAAAAAGACTCTTCTTCCTTCTGCCCTTGTCCCACGCTACGTGGGGTCGGCACAACATGTTTTCTTCTTCCACTCACTTCTGTTATCCGTCAACCTATCATACACCCCTTTTATACGCATATCCTCTTTCACACAATCCATCCATCTTTTCTTTGGTCTCCCTCTACTCTTTTTTCCTTCCTCATGCATATATATCATTCTTCTAGTAATATGCCTTTCTTCCCTCCGCATTAAACCCAAATAAACCCAAATAGATTTTCTGTGATCTCACTCTTCTCTCTCATTCTTCTTTCTATCACTCCAATTTAATCCAAAAAGACTGCAGAACGATTAAGCAAAAATAAAAGAAAATTGATTTTGCAATTCTGAGTAGCTATAGGTAAATATAGTCATGTCTTAATTAAACTAAGCCTTAGCTAACTTTTTATTAGATAACTGCAAGTTTGCATATCTTCAAAGCTCAGGGGGTTGCCTTGTAAGTAAAACAAGATATGTACTGAGTATAGGGGTTGACTTAATTTTGGGGTAGCACCCCAATTATAATATGTAGAATAAGGTATCGAGGGTGCAAGTGATCTTTGATATAAAACAACTAGAATAAACTAATGTAACGTACAGTCAAAAGATATTTAAGTATATTAAGTTATTTTATCTGTATTGTCTATATAGGATCAAAATCTCTGCTAAGTATTGTAAAATAGGTAATATTTTTTCGTTCTATTGGCAATAACTTGCTATTAGTTACTAAAGTGCATTGTTGTGCAATCAAAAATAGCATCAATTCAGCAAGCTTTTTCAACCGACTTCAAAAATAATTTAACTTTACAACAACAAGCGCCAACTTTACAACAACAAGCACACGCTATACAAAGTACTTTTTTTATTGTTGATAGTTTAAAAACCTCTCGCCAGATTTCGATAAAATTTATATGGGACCACTTGGGAAGTATGCCCTTTCAAATAAAAACAGAATCATCCAAATCGGTCCACCCAGTCAAAAGTTCTGAGGTAACAAACATTAAAAAAAAAAATACAGTCGAATTGAGAACCTTCTCCTTTTTTTGAAGTCGGTTGAAAAGAGGTTTTCAATTCGACTGTATTTTTTTTTTTATGTTTGTTACCTCAGAACTTTTGACTGGGTGGACCGATTTGGATGATTCTTTTTTTATTTGAAAGGGCATACTTCCCAAGTGGTCCCATATAAATTTTATCGAAATCGGTCGAGCGGTTTTTAAAATATCAACAATAAAATAAGTACTTTGTATAGCGTGTGCTTGTTGTTGTAAAGTTGGCGCGGGAGTTTGAAGTCGGTTGTTTAAAAAGAATTTTTTATATTAAATTATTTAGCTTTATATCTTTTATAGAGATTGTAACAAGAATTACAGCATTTTCGTCTGCATTAGCATTGTATAAAAGTTATCACTTCTAGTATTAAGTATTTCATTCCAGTGCATAACACGTGCATACAATGATACAAGTGCATTTAATGTTCCCAACTCAGTATGATTCACTATAGTCCTCTGAACTTGTAGTGTGGGCGCTTTCGTATAATTCACCGCGTTATATTATACAATTATACACGGAATTCTCGTTCCCCGTCGTTATTACATGCTAAACACATTTACACGCTCAATAAATACGGATAAAGCAGGATTAATATTGTTTTACCTTCAAACGTTTCATAAATCTTCTAATATGGCATATTTTACATTCATATTTTTTGGTTTTTAAAGTGAAACTTATGTAGTAGAATCGTTGTGCTTTGAAAATTCGATGAAACGAACAAATATCCATCCATCCATCCAAACTTTCGCATTTATATATTTATGTATGTATGTTATAGTATAGATAGATGATGCCCGCAACAACGTCCGCGTGGATTTAAGTTAGTTTAAAATCTCGTGAGTAATCCCTAATTTTCCGGGACAAAATGCCTAGATTTCCGTCACCGGGATGAAAGCCATATACATCTCTGATTTTTTTTGTCAAAATCTTTCAGCCTGATGCGCAGCGAAAAGGCAGCAAACAGACAGTTTCGCATTTATAGTATTTGTATGGATTTCTTCAAATCATGCATCATGCAAAAATGACGCAAGATCAGAAAGGATTTCAAAGATTTACTTGACATGTATCATGATGAATGAAATCCACCGTGAATGCGCCATTAAATCTCTCCAACATTTGAATGAAGAGTTGCAAACATATAAAATGGCATTACATTATAATACTGTTATCATTCACTCGCAAGAGATATTACGACACCCACTCTCGGGGCTTGCTAAATCCTATTCCACCCCCAAACACCGGTTTTGAGATAAAGGCTCATATACATCGACGTCAATTATTAAATTTAACTCGTTTATGATTGACGAAAATGGTCTATGAGACATGAATAATGTCCTCCCGACCGAATTTCGGCCACGGCGGCCTATCTTCACAGAGAGTGCACAAGTGTGCATACACAGGTGCACTTTCTGTTCCTTTACTCTCATAACCCGATGGGACGGAAAAACCGTCACGACCGGTGAGAGGTCAGGCTCAGGACCGACGGCTTTACGTGCTCTCCGAGTCACGGGGTGAAACATCGGCAACTTCCTACCTCCGGGCTAGTACTGAGAAATTCTTGCCAGAAAAATCCAATACTGGTTACGGCCCAACCCGGGACTCGAACCCGGGACCTCGTCGGCCGCAGTCGAACATGCTAACCACTGTACCAATGAGGCTGAGTAGGTAATATTCGCTTTTGTAACTTGGTATTTTCTTTGTATATTTATTGTTATCTACAAGTCTGAATCTGCTCTGTCAATGCCCTGCGATGTATGAAAGACGGCATACGACGGAATTAAATAAATGCCGATACAATCAACTACACAGTGAGAGTCTTGTTCGACGATAGTTAATTATTCTTGTAAAGTCATTTATAAACTGATTTACGATGATACGAGTTAAATGTTGTAGACTTGTAGGGAACCGTCGCGTCGGTAAGAAGTGTGTTTACAAGATATTAAGTTGGAGTTACTCAAACATGAGTAAGTATGAAGAAAATAAATTGTTTAATTACTCATATTTTAGTGTAAAAGAAACAAAAATATTGAAGGAAATATAAACACATTATTAACAAGTAATAAAATTAAAAATTTTAAAAAAACCCACGACGAACTGCAGAGCTCCATTATACCTTTGACCTTTATAACTTTGAAACAACAATTAGAACGTAGCAAACGTATTTATATTGCATAATATCTAAAACACAAAACTGCATCTTTGACAGCTCAGTTGTTTTGTTTGACCAGTGTGGTGGACTATGGCCAAACCCTTTTCAAATGGACTAAAGCAGCTCACGGGTTGTGGTTAGACTTACAAGTAGTACAGATTTTACTGTACTAAACTGAATTCATTTATTATGGTGATAACAAAATAAACAAAAATGGCGCTGATTTTTTAAAACTTTGGTAACAGTTTCCTGTTTCGTAACCCCAGGGAGTCCTAAATATCGATTTTGAACGAAATTGGTCAATTAACAAAGAATTTCAAAATGGCACTGATTTTCTAAAATTTTGGTAACAGTTTCCTGTTTTGTGACCCCAGGGAGCCCTAAATATCGATTTTGAACGAAATCGGTCAATTAACACAGAATTTCAAAATGGCGCTGATTTTTTAAAATTTTGGAACCAGTTTCCTGTTTTGTGACCCTAGGGAGCCCTAAATATCGATTTTGAACGAAATCGGTCAATTAACAAAGAATTTCAAAATGGCGCTGATTTTTTTAAAATTTTGGTACCAGTTTCCTGTTTTGTAATCCCACGAAGCCCTAAATATCGATTTTGAACAAAATCGGTTAATTAACAAAGAATTTCAAAATGGCGCTGTTTTTTTAAAGTTTGGTAACAGTTTACTGTTCTGTAACCCCAGGGAGTCCTAAATATCGATTTTGAACGAAATCGATCAATTAACAAAGAATTTCAAAATGGCGCTGATTTTTTTAAACGACATGGTCAAAAATTGTATGGAAGTCTGACCCAGAATGTCCAGAGATGAAATCTATGTCATTAAATAGTACAGATCTTATATTTAAAGAATAAGAAAGTTACATACAGCTTAATAGCAGCCGTGGATTAAAATTATGAACGTTATAAAGAATTGATTATGTTGCTCAGTTTTTGTCGTGGTAATATACTTTACTCAAGAAACTTATAATTGAGTGATGTTTTAATTTTGTATATTAATCTCAGATAATATAAAATCCTAAGATTAAGCTTTAAAAACCGGTTGGGCAGCTTTTATTGGTTTAAAAAAATATTATATTTTATATGAGACTTTTCACGACCGAGACCTAGATGGCGCTGTACGAGTTAAGTAGCAGTATTGAGTAATCGGTACCCAGTTGTAGATGTCAAATTATAGATGTCGCTGTTTGGCATTAAGTCCCGCTATTTTTTCAACTAGCTTTACAGCTCTGGGTTCTAGCCCTTTTGAAACTGAGAATTAATGCCATAACGTAGTGCTGTCAGTACTTAAGTACTAATTGATTGGTCATTTGTTTTTATTTATATGTTAGCTAAAAATCAAAATGAGTGAGCATTATTTGAATGAACATTAAAACCGCTATTATAATGCTTAATTTTATATATCATCGTTTATAATAGATAATATAGACTAGCAACATTAAAGGCATAGGATATTCCTACATCCTTGGGCATAAGTTTAATCATAGACAGTAGAATATGTCTAATTGACGTCTGACGTTAATTCGACGTAAGACAAAGATCACGTGATTTTTAACAATAAAAATCGATTGAAAGTCTCCTTTCTTCAATATTTTTTCAGCGACTGCTATGAAACATAATTATATATTTAAAATTCATTGTTTATTTTAATTAAATTATTTGATGTGCTCGTATGTTTGGACAGCCTGGGTCAAAAATCGACCATCTCCTTTTGGTACCAGTTTCCTGTTTTGTGACCCCAGGGAGCCCTAAATATAGATTTTGAACGAAATCGGTCAATTAACAAAGAATTTCAAAATGGCGCTGATTTTCTAAAATTTTGGTAACAGTTTCCTGTTTTGTGACCCCAGGGAGCCTTAAATATCGATTTTGAACGAAATCGGTCAATTAACACAGAATTTCAAAATGGCGCTGATTTTTTAAAATTTTGGTACCAGTTTCCTGTTTTGTGGCCCAGGGAGCCCTAAATATCGATTTTGAACGAAATCGGTCAATTAACAAAGAATTTCAAAATGGCGCAGATTTTTTTAAAATTTTGGTACCAGTTTCCTGTTTTGTAATCCCACGAAGCCCTAAATATCGATTTTGAACAAAATCGGTTAATTAACAAAGAATTTCAAAATGGCGCTGTTTTTTTAAAGTTTGGTAACAATTTCCTGTTTTGTAACCCCAGGGAGTCCTAAATATCGATTTTGAACGAAATCGATCAATTAACAAAGAATTTCAAAATGGCGCTGATTTTTTTAAATTTTGGTACCAGTTTCCTGTTTTGTGACCCCAGGGAGCCCTAAATATAGATTATGAACGAAATCGGTCAATTAACAAAGAATTTCAAAATGGCGCTGATTTTTTTAAATTTTGGTACCAGTTTCCTGTTTTGTAATCGCACGAAGTCCTAAATGCAATAAACCGCATCTCAATCAGCCCAGTACTTTTTGTGAAAAATGGTAACAGTGGTTGAAAAATTAAGATCATAGACTACAGCTCAGCTTTGTTGTCTATGGTCCTAAAATATATTTAAGAACCTTCTCACAAGCTATACACATCTAATGCAAAAAACCGCATCTCAATCGGCCCAGTACTTTTTGTGAAAAATGGTAACATATTGAAAAAGAAAATCATAGACTACAGCTCAGCTTTGTTGTCTATGGTCCTAAAATATATCTAAGAACCTTCTCACAAGCTAAACATATCTAATGCAAAAAACCGCATCTCAATCGGCCCAGTACTTTTTGTGAAAATTTTTAACACATAGAAAAATTAAGATCATAGACTACAGCTCAGCTTTGTTGTCTATGGTCCTAAAATATATCTAAGAACCTTCTCACAAGCTATACACATCTTATGCAAAAAACCGCATCTCAATCGGCCCAGTAGTTTTTGTGAAAAATGGTAACATGTTGAAATATTAAAATCATAGACTACAGCTCAGCTTGGTTGTCTATGGTCCTAAAATATATCTAAAAACCTTCTCACAAGCTATACGTATCTAATGCAAAAACCGCATCTCAATCGGCCCAGTACTTTTTGAGAAAAATGGTGACAAAAAAGTGCACAAACAAACAAACAAACATACAAACAAACAAACAAAAAAACATACAAACAAACAAACAAACAAACAAACAAACAAACACACACACAACCTCTTAGGGCAAACACATATACCGTCTCCGCTTCGTCGAGGGTAAAAACAATGACTAATATTGAGTATGGACTCGATATTAGTCATTGTCTTTAATACTTAATATTATAAATACGAAAGTCTGTCTGTCTATCTGTCTGTATGTCTACTACGCTTTAACGGCCCATTCTTACCTACCTATGTTGATGAAATTTGGAAAGACATAGGCAACTTTTTATCCCGATAAATTAAGGAGTTCCTCCGTTAATATAAGAGATTTCTAGTTATCTATGCTTTTAGTATGCTGTATAATATGATACTTTGAAATAGAAAATTTTAAATTGGTGAAGTACCTCATAATAAAGGTATTCGACAGATTACCTACCGTATTGCTTAGTCTCACGTAACCCCGAAAACACCGAAGAGTAAATAGGTTGAAATAAATCTTGCTTATTGAACCCGTCTTTATTGAGCTTAAAATCGAACGAAAAATTAAATAAGTATATCTATAAAATGATGTCCAAATGTAGGTAAGTATATTTTACTCGAGCTCAATGGGGAAGTAATTTACATAATGAAAGTTAGGTTTGACTCGATACGAATGGAATAATAGGTGTTACTGAACAGGAAACGTGATTAAAATAATTAATATTTCCAGCGTGTATTGTTTTATTGCGATACAATGGGCGTAAATTGAGTTTTAACTTTAAATTTTTTGTTTTGGTTATTATAATTTTATAGTGTTGTTTTTTTCGATTAACTATAACCTCATACCTTTTGTTGTAAATCGTGACTGTTATAAATGCTTAAATTTTAATCGATTGTTTTGTGTGCTTATTATGTTTGTTTAATAGGATTAGATGTCTACTGAACTTAATTTTATTATTTTGTTGTTAACGGCAAGGTTCCCTACTATGAGAGTGGAGGCCTGTGCCCAGCTGTGGGACGTTAATGGGCTGTAGTGGTGGTGACGGCAAGGGTGATCGAAATATCACAGAATCTCATACGATAAAGAGAAAGAAGTCTTGACTCACTCAAAGTCATATTTTTTATTCAAATAAACTTATTAAAAGTGCTTTTGAATCATCAAGCCAATCTACCACTGGTTCGGAATGCCATTCCTACCAAGAAGAACCAGCAAAAAACTCAGTGGTTGCTCTTTTAAAATCATTTACAATTACCTCACTGACTGACTCATTAATCCCAAGCCCAAATCCCTGGACCTAGAAAGCTGAAATTTTGTTCAGATCTTCCTTTACAATGTAGATGTCACCGTAAGATTGCACAGGCCATTGGATTGTAATCTAACTAGCGATATAGTAAACTTTCGGCTAATTACAATTTAACGCATTATTTTTCGTTAGATTGTAATCTGTTAGATATATTAACCCGATGAAACCTAAGTGCCCTACCTGATCATTTATGTCGAACCCTAACCTAATCTACAAGAAAAAGACAAGAAAACGTAAATACAATGAATATTTCAAAGATTGACACTCGGACCATTGAACGGTTTACAATCCGTCGACAGTTTACAATATCGCTAGTTGGATTACAATCTAACGGTTTTTGCAATCTTATGGTGGCATAGACAAGGAATAAGACCTTCCGAAATTCCTATGGAAGCGAAGTCGTGGGTGGTATAAGTATTATTAGGTACTTACTAAGTTGTAATAGATTACGGAGCAATGAAATATCTATTCCACATCGATATCTCTGTATGAGTCGATACGATAAAAAACTGGTATGTATTCGTCTATAGCATCTTTAGATCGACGTTCTGTATCTAAGCAACTGCGGAGTTTCTTGCCGGCTCTGCTCAGTAGAATAGTTTTCCGTACCGGTGGTAGTCTTGAGTCTTGACATATCATTAGTAACACCAGGGTGTAACCAGATGCGTTGGTTTGATCAAATCTGCACCAATTTAGATAAGAAATTCCATTCTATGTCACAGAGAACCGAAGTGCACGGCGTGATAAATCATCTGCCGGGAGATTTTTGACGAAAGGAGCCAAACCCCTTAATTAGGAAGAATAAAACTTAACGAGAGTTAAATTTCATAATACAGAAACTTAATAACTTTATATTAACAAGTTTTATATTAATATTTGTACCTATGAGACACTAATGTCTCAATATCTTGCACAAATGGCCGCTGTGTATGGTAGCAGACAGAATGTCCCGTTTGTGCAGCATTAGTGAGATAATTGTTTCGCTAGTCAACTGGTCTTGGCTAACGGTGTATTACGGGTGATTATTAGAAAAATTATAAAAAGGCTTTTCCAATTTAGAAGTACCAACTTTCTTGTTTATGTCACCTTAAAATTGCAAAAACCGTTAGATTGTAATCTAACTAGCGAGATTGTAAACTGTCGACAGATTACAATTTAACGCATTATTTTTCGATAGATTGTAATCTGTTAGGTATATTAATCCGATAAAACCTAAGTGCCCAAAGGGCACCTACGGGCATTACCTAATTATTTATGTCGAACTC
This sequence comes from Erebia epiphron, assembly GCA_963932025.1. Lineage (NCBI taxonomy): Eukaryota > Metazoa > Arthropoda > Insecta > Lepidoptera > Nymphalidae > Erebia > Erebia epiphron. The sequence goes on from OZ009948.1 coordinate 26,669,137, forward strand.
TAACCTACCTACAAGAAAGAGACAAGAAAACGTAAATACAATGAATATTTCAACAATTACACTCGAAACATTGAACGGATCACAATCTGTCGACAATTTACAATATCGCTAGTTACATTACAATCTAACGGTTTTTGCAATCTTACGGTGACAGATATTTAAGCGCAGGTACACCTTAGGCCTTCGCTCAGATTCAGAATCCCAGATTTACTAGAAAACTATATCAGTACATGCACATACACATAAGAAAGTACTTTTAAAAGACTTGTAATGTATCAATAAAATATTTGTAATAAAATGTAAACTGTCAATTTTGTAAATTGATTTTTTGGCATAAATAAATATAAAATAGGATTTTCCCCTGAATTATGAGCTCATAATTCAGAGATTAGCATCACGTATTCATATCAAGTATTCACGATAAGGCCCAAATTGTAAAACCGTTGTTGCAGGATTCGCTCGCTTGTATCTGCATTTGGCGTCCTCTAACATGCAAAAACCTGTTTCCAAGCAATGTTTGCTCAAACTACACAAACATCAGCCCTTCAACGTCAGATTACATCAATATGCACAAAGGGGTGACGTGACAACGGAATTAAAATGCAACCCTTCCAGTCTGTGTAAACTGAAGCCTCGTGAACCCCTGCGATCGCCCTAATCACTTAATAGCGTATTTGTGTCGGGTTAATTCTAACAAAAGACTGCTTTTGCAACGTCGACGTATTTGTAAATAAAAGCCATTCATTCGAAGTTGTTTTTTCTTACTTATTTGTATTTGAAAAAATTGCTTTGTGCATTTTTTGTGTGTTTACTCATTCTGCACTCTGATAATATGTGCCGATATTAAATTATTTTTATGTTTAAACAATTCTGTATATTTCTCGGGATAAAGTTTCAGTATTAATTCAGACAATTCAGATACTATCCTAATTCTAACAGAATTTTCGATATTTTATCTAATGACGACGCGTCCCACTCATGAAATTGGATGTTTAGAATTTTCTTTGTTCATTACAATATACTGTACATACTATATGTACGTAGCGTGTTGCTATTCGGTATTTAAAAATAAATACATTGCAAGCACATAGTCGAAGTAGTAGCTACATGATTCATGATTTTAATCGGTTTCTATTCTCATTTCAAGATCATGATTTTTAGCGAAGATTGCTTCATCATTTGGTATGCATCATGATGTCATATCATACAAAATACAAATTGACACACGCAAATCAGGTATGTATATTATTATGATCCCTTCCTTTCTTATTGCCTGGAATGAGAAGGATTCAAAATAAACAAATATTGTATTATAATAAACCCTTTATCAATTCGATGATAATGATAGAGAATTTTGGATTGATAGAAATTTTCTGCAGGGCGACCGCGTACCTATCTTTTAAATCAATCATTGATACATCGCAATCACCTCTAATTGGTAAACACTCTTCCACTATTGGACGAAATCCATTGACGCAGCAAGAATACCATAAATTCAGCCAATCGGAGGTGATTGCGATGTATCAATGATTGATGCAAAAGATACGCGGTCGCCCTGCTGGGCAAATAAAGTCTTTACAAGTCATCGAAAGTAATGATTCACACAATCTATCGCAACAAATGAGGAAAAATTTCCGTCCGCCAATAACAAAAGTTTGTTTTGAAGAATGTTTTAGAAGTTAATGCTAAAACTCGCAAATTATCCTCGGTCGTGACTAAGGTTTGAGCAATCATTGAAACGCAACGCTCATCAAATGCCTCACCAGTCACCAGCCGCTTTACCGGCGTCTAAAGTGTTGTTTAGCAATGTGTTGGTGTCAGTGGAGTCGATAATGGGATACGAAACGGGGTTCGCTTGCAAAATTATAAACCAACGAAACGAACGTGTCCAACTGTACAGACACCTGTGAGTTAGGTACCTAAAAGTTCAAAAAATTCAAAATTCAGATGATTTTTAGACTTTTTACAAGTGATTATGAATAGTCAAATGAATCTACCACTGGTTCGGAATGCCGTTCCTACTGAGAAGAACCAGCAAGAAACTCGGTGGTCGCTCTTTTGAAAAAATATATGGTATGATTACAATAATTGCAATAATTTGCATACACATACATACAACATATACACATACATAAGTAACCGCAGCCCTGAGCATTGCTGGAGCGAGTCAAATCCATAAGCTTGGATTGTGCTCGTTTTATGTGCACAAAATATCTGGAAAGAGAAAACGTTGTACAGGTAATGTACCTATACATAAACCGCTAAAAATCTCTCTGTAATCCATTCAATAAATTGTGGGTCGTCCAAATTCTGTCACTGAGGCCGGCGATGATTCATTTATCATTCTTCATCATTTACGAGTATATCAAGGGTTACCATCTTTGCACTTCAAATATTGCTGGTTTTGTCTTAACTCTATCAATTTAAAACGTAGCCTGCAGCCTTCTAACTGCTTTGTTTCGCCTTTACCTTAATTGATTTTTTTGAAATGATTAAAGACGTTTTGTTACTTAAAAAACACTATTACAACTTTAATGCAAGGAGATCAGATATCAGCGACACCTCCCGCTCGTGCTTCAAATACAAATCAAATGCGGGACGTGACTGGCATCAGAGTGCATCGGATTTGAATAAATAAATCACGTCGGTTCCATCCCGGCTTATTTGTTAGCAGTCGAGAGAAAGGCGTTCGATTCCTCGCCTCGGACGTAATCGTAAACAAAATCTAGCTTTTACCGCTTCAATGGCTGCAACGTGTATATTGCCGACTGGTCAAAAGCGTCTCCCCTAGAAGAGGAAACACGATTTCGAATTTCCAGCTACCAAAGTTGTAGGCCATGAGGTCAAAATTATAGAAGGAGTAATCGAAGTGGTAAGCGTATACTGTAGCGGCAATCATAATTCAGTGATGCTATAGATAGTGGATATCATCATCATACTAATATTATAAATGCGAAAGTGTGTTTGTTTGTTGGTTTATTGGTTTGTACTTCAATCATGCCGCAACGGAGCCACGGATAGTCGTGAACTAATATTATAAATGCAAAAGTGTGTTTGTTTGTTGGTTTAGTGGTTTGCCCTTCAATCACGCCGCAACAGAGCAACGGATAGACGTGGTTTTTGGCATGGGCATAGTTGATGATCAGGAGAGTGTCATAGGCTACTTTTTATCCTGGAAAATTAAGCAGTTCCCGTGGCTATAAGTTATCATAACTCATGTTATCCTCTCTAAGATTAAGTGACCGAAGTGTGTGTGAATTTTTGATCTATTGTTCCATTTTGTTCCTTATGATGTTGTCCCATTTTCTTTATATTACGAGCCAGTGAGCAGTAAAATTCCTCTCTTTAAGCATTTTGCAAATTGACTGCCCAATTTTCCTTGACCTTAATCAAGTATTAAGAACATCCTTTCAGCCTCAGAGAACAGCCTTAATTTTTTATCTCCCGGTGAAAGTATTTGCATTGCAGGCAATGCAGACATTCCAACTTCCAACTCATTTAGGTGTGCTATCATACTAATATTATAAAAGCGAAAGTGTGTTTGTTTGTTGGTTGGTTCGTTTATTAGTTTATTAGTTTGTTGGTTTATCCTAATCGTAATAGTTTATCGTAATCACGCCGCAACGGAGCAACGGATCGACTTGATTTTTGGCATGGGTATAGTTGAGATTCTCAACTCTCCAGGTTCTCAACTTGAGAACCTGGAGATTCTCAACTCTCCAGGTTCTCAACTTGAGAACCTGGAAAGTGGAAAAGGCTACTTTTTATCCCGGAAAATTAAGGAGTTCCCGCGGGAATCAAAAAAAACTTAAACCATCATCAGCTAGTCAGCTAATACTTGCGCGTCTGAATCTGGCTTTAATCAGTCCATTTTGAATATTACTTATTTATGTAAGTAGTAAGATGCTTCATTTCTTAATGACTGTTCTATGGGCGTTTCAGTTTATTCTATGTTTATGACACAGTGCTTATGCTGATCAAACCACTAATTCGTTGACTGTTGCAACGTGTCGGCACCCGACTTGTTGGTGCATCTGTGGTTGGTTCAAGGAGTGTGTATTAATTTCCGGTTCATGCTCGTGCTCGCTCCTATCTGCGGAGGCATCGTTTGACAGCGATCCTATCTTCGCCGCATTCACACCATCGCATTGATCCGCTAGATGCTCTCTCGTGACTGGATAATGCTGAGTACACACATGAAGTTAATTAATATCACTTTCCGAATTTTCCGAAAGCTTACACTATCATTTAGTAAGTTTTTGGAAGCTTGAGAAGACACATTCAATCAATTCACTCCATTCCAATTCTGTTACGAAATGAAAATAGCTGAATGTAATCGACGCTCGATCGTTTCAATATACAAACAATTATTGTTGACATGCCTTCGTTTGCCTGATCCTAAATTATTATTTTTTGATTGGCGCGCAGTTTCGGGCTCCGAACCGAATGGGTGAGTCAAATTTCGGAACGCATTTTATTTTTGGGCTTCTATGGACTTCTTTTTATCTGATGAGATGTGAACAGGTGAAGACGCAGAGAGCATGGATACAGTCGGTCAGCGCCAGAAGCAACATAAGATTTGTACCGGATGTAAACCACGACGAGAACGGCGTCCAATAATATTATTTTATCAGATAACAGTATACTCGGACAGTTGCTAAATCTGATTAGGAAACCGTATCGGATCGGATGATTGTGCTTAGCCTAAATCTCTTTGTGAATTTATCTCACACGTGCCGATCTATGGTCATAAACCCCTCATTTATTTCTACCAATTAAAAGCATAAAAGCGTTTATTATGTCTTGTAGATATTTAAGAAGCTGTTATTACAACGTTTATTATGTCTTGTAGATATTTATTATGTCGGTTCGACAATTTTCAACTCTCTATTCGTATCCCGATGTCTATATTGGATATAAGGAACCAGAAGTTTAATACGCTATAATCCGCGACATAAGGAAAATCTATCAATCCACAATGCACGACTTCATAATCGTGAAGGCAATATCTCCTGAAGATGCTCCGGTATCGGAGTGAAACGTATGTTGAGGGTAGTTTTTGGGGGAATTCTGTGGTGTGATAAATAAATATAATATATATATATATATAATAATCAATAAATATATAATATATAAAATCACTGTACCACATAGATTTTCCTTTTGCCGCGGATTATAGCGAATTAAACTTCTGGTTCTTTCATTCCGATTTCTATCATTATTTTGCAACTCTACTAACTTTATCTAACAAGAAATTGGCCGTGACTTGTTAGTGTCAAGTGTGGCCTAACGTTGTATTCCGAAACTTGTATAATTAGTATTCAAAGTTAAACTATTACCGATCGACAGATTTAACCATCAACCATAGTTATTTGTTATACAAGAGTGAAAAGTTGTTTTTGCGTGCTCAATTTTGATGACCGAGCAAGCGAAGGATTCTAAAATTGAATCACGAGCACAGCGAGTGATTCAAAAATTAGAATCCTGAGCGTTAGCGAGGGAATCAAAAGAGCACGAGGTGAAAAATCTTTTCACTCGAGTGCAACACGTAACTTTTCATCCCACCTCAGCGAGGAAATGACATGACGTGAAAGAAAATGGTGCGTGCAAAGCAAATTAAAAAAGTACACCAAGAAGGTTACGAGTGTGAGTTTTTAACAAATTAAAAACGGTTGTATGGAAATTCGGCACCATAGAGGTAGAAGTAAATAGGTTTTAATGATGTTTTGAATTCACAAACTTCATAGACGAGTGATATTTACTAACGTGCACACGATGTTCTAAATTCAATTTACTTTATCCTGAAGAGGATAATAACGGCTTTTGCATTCAGATATCGAATGGTAAAAATACTCTTTCCGAGATGGTGGGATGAAAAATATATTTCAACGTACAAGTTTTTGAGATCCAGGATCAAACCGTTCATTCATAATCCTATTAAATAGTTTCTCCAGGCTTCCTCTATCTATGGCCGATGGTGTGCATTTTAATATTGATTTATTTTTATTTTAGTAAATAGCTTTAGCTAAAACTGAAGGCGTAAGCTGAAGATCTAGCGCCCTATTCACTCATTTAAAGATAGATAGATAGATAGATAGATGATTTATTTGTTCACGAAAACAATTCACAATTTGTGCTTACAGAAGTTAGTCAATTATTGATTACTTATTGCCTTTTACAATCGTTCGTGAACAAATAAGGTTCCTCGCTCAGCATGAAGCCGCAGCAAGCTGCAGCGCTGGTTTTCAGGAGGAGCCTTAAAGTGTTCATAGACGTGTTTCCGATTTTATCACTAAAACAAATTAATTACTATACAATTTAACTATAAATAAGATTACTTGAAATATACTATTAAGCTAAGTGCCATTATTAGAATCACTTATTACTTTCTACCTGCATAGTTTATTTACATAATACCTCATTAAATACTATATAAAATAAAATAAAATAAAATAAAATAAAGACGCACTGGTGCCGTTTGTCGCCACACAAGTGCAGGAACCAGCAGGAACGTATTGGAACAAAGAAGTTATAATTAAGCATTAAAGTGGTTATAAGATAATAGTCATATATAATTAATTGATCAAAAATTGTCAGATTAAAAAAACATAAATAGCAAAAGATAAATACAAACATAAATAAAATAAAAATTATATATTATGAATCGATTTCACAATTCGCTTTTTTGCTGCGTGAGTAAATGAATTTTAAGTTTGGCTTTAAATAAACTACTTGTTTGGATGGCACGTAAAGGAGGTGGCAAATCGTTCCAACACTTAGTGGCGGCAAACTTAAAGCTTCCACGAAAAGTGGCAGTTTTGTGCAGTGGCAACGTATGCTTAACACGAAAAGCCCTTGAGTTTTTTGTGCGATCTGAATACCCATCTTCTGCCCACTTTAATTAATTAAAGGTACCTTTAAAGCGGAAGGTAAAATGGGAGACGGGAGGAAATTCCATATCTTACCGGTCTTAATTATAAACAACGTCGGAGCAAATAGCTTCTTACGTGTCCATGGAATTTTGACCACCTATCTCCGGAATCCAGATGCAGACCTCGACGATTTCTTTCTGCGCCCAAATTTCGCCACGGTTTGAAAGTATTATTTCCGCTTTTTATCTTTCATCTGTCTCGCCTTAAAATTATCAACCCAATAAATCTCAACACTACGTGAAACGTTAAATTATCACTCGCCATACTTTAATCAGTATCAAAACTGGTGGTCAGTCTACGGCCGTACGTCAGCCAATCACCGGGGTCATCTAGATCAAGCAACAAAGACGTCGTTAACGCTACCGTTAAATACTTGACGTGTTACACTTCTCCATTCAAAGCTGAGGGCCCTTTATCTGCGGTGTAAGGGTAAGTGCACATTATGGCACGAGCTGCATTGCCAATGCGCATAATCGCTTCCCGCGCCGCCTATACCAGGCGGAATTGAGTGTATGAGTTCAGTTTCTATACAAATCAACGATTACGCTTTTTCTTATATTTTACCGATAAAAAAACTTTAATATCCTAAAAAAAATTAAAGTTGGCACTGGCAGTTGTAAGACTTTTAAGACAAAAGACAGATCTAAAATCCCGTTGCGCTGCTTTCAATAAAAATAAATTACATCCGTACTCAGTCAATGATGCTAGCTTACATTTTAACATATTTTGCTCTAAATACCAAACTTTGACAGCTGTGTGATCGTTTTTATAACTGATACGAAAATCCGTCGATGGTCTGCGAACCGGCGCTGCTCCGCTGCAACTGTCAGTGTAATGTACGCTAATATCTTTAAAGAGAAATTATATCAATACTCAGTCCTATTATACTTTACCAAACTTGGACAGTGTTATCATAACTTCCAATAAGACTTCAGGCTAAAACTCTCCTGCTAATTTCACCATAAATTCAACCAAGTTTTTAAGTAGCTAGGTATTTTCATCGTCGCAGTTATTGAAAATCGAATTTGAAAGTTCAAAGCACACTAGATTTGTATCGCTAACAATACCGGTAATGGGTGGTACGATTCGAACGACACTAAACCAATGTGTCAAACAGAAAATAGTATTATGGCTGGAGTATACTGTGGTATTAGAACGATATCTATTGGAGACACGATCATAAATAGGCTTCTGGTTTTAATCGATAAGATCTACTTACTTGCTTTTGTGATTGAAATAATATGGTCCCAGATATTCGCCAGTCAACGGTATTCGGATATGTTTTTAACAGCATTAGTGTCATGTTAGTCGGTTATTATTATTTCTGTTACCTCGAGGGAGATTATCAGTCTGGCACGCAATCCGTACGGTGTTTTGAGCAAAGATAGCTTGTTTATTATTAATAGTAGTTGTCACTTGTCACTGAATATTAATTTGTTTTGAAAATAAATACTTATGACTTTTTCTAGGCCGACTTTCTTACATCCATGGATTTTTTTTCCAATTGAAATAAGTAATTGATCTGTTGTTCTCTTCAAAAATAAAAAAGTTGTAATAGTTGACCAAGTGTCCATTTTATAAAAGAATTGGTATAAAATATTTGGAAACAGGTTAACCTAAATGGCTTGTTGGTGGTATTTTTTTACATTCAATGATGTTCTATTAATAAAAATTGATTGCAGGTAAGGCCGTAAAGTCTAGCCACGAAAGTACGTAACCTAGCCTCTTCCCACCAGACCAAACAAAACTTCACCAGACCATACAGAACAAGCTTCCCACAAAAGCCCTTGACAGCGTGAAACGTATTATGTACTCGCGCTGTTTAAGGAGATCATACATGCTTCTCGACGTGCAGTTATCTATGACCTTCTGAAACAGGTTGAATTGTGTTTGACAAACGATTACGATTATGATTTCCTTACACGATCGGGGGACTGAAAATCAATCCCGTTATTAAATAGGTTTTTCATCATACCTATTCGAAAAACGAATATTGGCTTCAGAGGATAGCGGGAACAAAATGTAATTTTTAGGCCCATGGGACTTTTCATTTCTCCGTTCTGATTGGTCCGCGTTCGTGCTTCAGATTAGTGCGTAAACGTATAGGTAATGTCCATAGATAGTAGGTTGATACAGCTTTTTCTCATACGTAATGATGAAAAATAGTGTGTGTCACTCGGGGCCAAATTATTTGTTCTCGGGCGGCGTATATTGAATTCCTCGCTACGCTCAGGATTCTACTTTAGAATCCTTCACTTCGCTCTGAATAAATTCTCTTTGGCCCCATATAACACAAATAACTATTTCTTTACCAGGTAACTGTTTCGTGCTTTGGAACACCCAGTCACACTTAATATTCCGCGTGAGGCTTATCGCAACGTGTCCTGAGTGACGTTTTGTTTGCAGCGCTTATCAAGCCATCAGTTTTATGGGGAAAAACTCGCGTGCGACATCTCAGAAATGCATAATAACGTGTTTCTGAGATGTCATAAATAAGACATAATTTATGAAGACATACAGTGAAGGAGGATTTTGCAACATCTGTCATAAGCGCTAAAAGTTTACCACAAGATTTAGACCTTAACCAGACTAGAGATTTAACCACATTTTGTGACTTGACGACAAAGAAAAGCCTGGAAAACAATCAGGTTGGAACGGGCATGGAAAGAAAAAAGCAATACTCTGTTGTCTTGAAGATAAGTTCTTAACTAATAGAAACGCGTCGAATGAAGGTTTTATTTTGTCAGTATACATATTGCAGTTTTTTTTTATCTCACAAGACAACCAATAATAATGCCGATTTATTTCCTCTTATTTTTGTTATGAGGCGGAATTATTCTGTATCACTTTAACTGATTTTAAGCCGGTTTCCATGCCAGCCATTAAGGCTCATTCAGGGAGTCTAGCAGGCCACCTACGAAAACCTATACCCAATAAATTGAGAGCACATTCCCTTACTTAGAAGTCAGCCCACAAAAAGATAAAGCCCATTTTAATAACACGTTATGAATAAATCTAATTTACGCTTACAGTGTATGTAAATCACTATCCCTTTAAAGGCCTGGGCAGAGAGAAAGCGTTACGGGAGCGACTTAGTTACAGCAGCAGAATGGATATGGAAAAACGTGACACTGATCGTGCCGTGAACGATTTGTGTTACAAATGCAAGACGAAGTATGGTAAAACTTCACACTGCGGAGCGTGATATGCGTAATGCGCGTAAGTGTAGCAGCGTGGTTCATACAACCTCTTCGCAGTACAAACCGCTGAAGGCTAACATTAACACATTATTAGAATATAATGAGCCCGCTCTATACTGGAGTGGTTGATTCGCACCGTTAATAGGTACCGAGCACGCGAATAAACAGCGGACATTAATAAGCTACTCAGAACTTTTAAACCGGCCGCATGTACTCGTAGGTACTGATTATGAAATTGTACGTCAGAAAACTGTCGAACATCATCAACGATCGTACGATTGGGTAAAATTCTGATCGGATCTAGTAATGTTTGAGCAGAGTGTCTTCCAGCATGCTCCTGAATTGTTCCTTACAGACAATTTCAGGTAGTATTCGTCTGGCTTTAGAAGGCGCATTGGACACGTTACCGCAGTTCGTTATGTATGCCCAGGCCTCAAGATATACGTTTATTCTCTGGGGTGGTCTGTTAAATTCTCGTGGGCCGCGACCCTTGCGTGTGAGCGCCTTCGCTCTGATAATTACCTGTGACTTGAATACTGATTGCTACTGTTTAGGGGAACTGCAGACGTCACGTAAGTCTGTGAATTTAATGCCATCAAAGTTAGAAGGGCACCCAGTTGAGGTAGTGGATTTTTTTAGTTTTACTTTACTTTACTTTAATTTCGGATTTAATTATTCGATTCTATTATTTTTATTTCACTACAAGTCAGCCCTTAACTGCGATTTCACCTGGTGATGCAGTCTTTGATGTTAGTAGGACGGACCAAGATGGTAGGAAGGTATGGTAGCAAGATGGACTTCTAGCGGGTAGGGGTAGGTACACGACAACGTACCTACCAGAATTCTAAAGCGCTTGGCGGCACATCTTTGCCATTATTAACCGACTTCCAAAAAAGGAGGAGGTTCTCAATTCTGCGCGGTTTTTTTTTAATGTATGTCGGTGCATATCTCCGTGGTTTCTAAACCGATTTGAACAAAATTTGTTTCATTGGTTAGAGGAAGCTCACAAGGTGGTACCAAAAAAAATTCTGACTCCAAACCAAATCCTCAATCCTGATGCTGTAGGTGTACCGTACTACATGAAATCATCAAAACTAGTGAGTTAGGAAATTTTGATGGTGAATTCATATAGTAGGTATCAAGTCACGTGTATACGATACAACTCTGAGTCCCAAATCCTCAACCCTGATGCTGCAGGGTACAGAACTCCTTAAAAATAGCGATTTAGGATTTTAGAATTCCCAAATTGACCCTGCCAGGGATTGAACCCGGGATCTCCCACTTATAAGACTCCCACAGCGCTCATCACTGTGCCAGGGAGGTGGACAAAATTTCATCATCATCATCGATTTTATCATTTGAAGGTCATTCTTAAAATTATTAAGTTATCGAAAAAAGAATAACATTTGGATATGGCACGGATACATAAATCAATAGATTTTATAGTGTAAGAATATTTTGTCTATTGTAATTACCCACGGAGAAAACAGATGAATATATTTGTATGGAGAAACCGCCTTGCCATTTCGTCTTAACTGATGGGATTAATGATCTGCCGATTGTGATTTGAAATATGAGTACTGTCTGGAACTTTAGGTTCCAACTCCTCAATACAGATACTGGATAGATCATATAGTAGCTTACACAATATGGAAACAAAGTTATAGGGATAAATTAATAGTTAGTTCCTCTTAAATCAGCTGCATCCATCTAACGTATAGAACCTAACCTAATAGTAATAACTCGCAGAGCTGTAATGGGGAGGCACACTGCCAATTTATCCCGCTAGGTGACGCATCGTCGCTGGTGTTGTTTACCTGTCAAACACCATATATTTTTTACGCGATAGTTTCATTTTCTTAGAATAATTCATTTTTATGCCTAAATATTGTGCATTCCGTTTTCCTGCTGATGAGGAATGAAGAAGACTATGGTGCAAAGCCTTGCGCCAATAAAATTGGAAACCCAGTTCATCGGCTAGGTTATGTAGCGCTCACTTTAGACCTGCCGATTATTATGGCAAGAGCACACACTGGTTTTTTTCCCAGATTCAGTTAAAATAGGATGCCTAATTACCTCAATTATGTACGCAAATGAACCTGACAGTTACCAGCGAGGGTGGCGCCATCTGAGATTAGCTTTGCCTGTCCCTCCCCATTGTACCATCGTGATACAGAATTAATAGAAAAGGCTACAGTCATTCTTCTCGTGAAGCGGGAGCAGATAATGGTTCCGGTGTTATTGGAAAGGTATTGGGGCTTGTAATTGAAAACCTAGATAAACGGTATAATTTCTTTGTAACGAGGAAATATAATATACAATATTTCCTTCGCTATGAAGTAATTGGAATCGGTTGGTAGATATTTCTTCTGAATAACTAGAAGAATAATTCAAAATCATGTTCTTGAAATGTCAGATCTTCCGAGATGTTCCCAGGAGTACACTCATATCACGAAAAATAATCTGTTTAAAGGATTAAATTAAAACTAATGTCGTCATTACGATCCTTCCATGATAAGGCAGGTTAAAAAAGGAACTTCAAAGATTTAATTATCAAAATCTTAACCGACAAAAAAAGCAGATTGATGATTTTACCTGGACCCTTAGATGTTAGATGTAAATATAAATTTTTAAAACCACAACCTGCAATATGTTGGAAGTTACTTAGTTATTTAACGGAGATACTTCAAGGAGGCGACACGGAATGTAATTCGCGCTTATGTATAACTAGATGATGTCCGCGACTTCGTCGGCTTGGATTGAGGTTTTTTGATTCCCGTGGGAACTCTAACTTTCGCCTATGTCTTTCCCCGGGATACAACCTATCCCTGTACCAAATTTCATAAAAATCGGTTGAACAGATAGGCCGCGAAAGCGAAACAGACAGACAGACACTTTCGCATTTATAATATATATAATATTAAGTAAGATTAGTAAGATAGATTGTGCAATACGTAATACGTTGAACTTTCAATGAGTACCTATCAAACAGGTACAATTGAATCTTTCAATACGTGCCAGTGCAATGCAACGAACAAAATACCGGTAGTGAAATTGATATAAAAACCAATCTCGTTCGAAAAAGGAAATGAGAAAATATCCCTCCCGCAATTACCCCACGTATAGAGATGTAAGTACAATTTGTAGGAAAATTGCTTCTGCGGGCTATCATCGACAAAGAGTGTCGGGCAAGGCACGCGACATAAAAACAGCTCAGCTAAAATAAGCTCTACCAGAATGTAATAGAGTACACAACTAATATTCATATTTTTAGGTATTTCATAAGAAGCGTTACGCTGTTTCGGAGGGAAGTAAGAAGGGGTTATTTATCTTATGCAAGTTGTATCACCCTGATAACATAGATCGATATTTCTAAGTACCTATATATTATAATTTCCACATACGAAGGAGGTACCGAATAATATAATTTGTAATTTAGATTTGAAGCTTCTCACTAAAATGTTTGACTTTACATAATATCTTTTGATATCTAGCGATCGCGTCGTAGCATAGTACTTAGATTAAGTTCCTAGGTAGATCCTAGGAAGGATGGTACTCTTGGACGAATAAAAGATGATACTAGATGTTTTAACGTTTAATTTTATTATTAAGTAAATAAGAGACCGGAATAGAAATATTTTGTGCAAGATATTAATATTATAAATGCTATAGTAAATCTGTCTTTTACCTTTTTACGGCTCAAACCGAACTTAATATTTGATATTCTGCATAGAGATAACTTTAACAACTTTAACTTTGACGGATTAGTCAAGTCAAATAATATTTATTCAATTTAGGTAGGTACACTGCACCTATTGACGTCCAGTTATTTATAAAATACTAGCTTATGCCCGCGACTTCGTCTGCGTGGTTTGAGGTTTTTTGGTTCCCGCGGGAACTCCTTAATTTTCCGGCATAAAAAGTAGCCTATGTGCTATTCCAGACTATAATCTATCTCTGTGCCAAATTTCAGCCAGATCCGTTCAGCCGTTGGGGCTTGTTTGAGTAACAAACATCCATCCATACACATCCATCCATCCAAACTCCAAACTTTCGCATTTATAATATTTATTTGATTTGATGGTGATAATCAGTAACAGTATCTAAAAACTAAAGCTACGAGGGCTTATTAAGATAATTTACATCTCACAAAATCAAATTTGAACGACAATCAGCAGGTCTCATGGCGGGCAATGAACTCACATTTTTACTTGCAATGATCGATTTGTTTGAGTCGTTCACCTCTATCAACAAATACATTGTCCGTGACACGCATTTACCCTGTAAACATGGCGCAGCGGAAAAGATACGATAAATAAAGGTTAATGTTTAATGTGTACCTATTGGATTGATCCTGATCGTACAGGGTCTGTAACCCTGGTTTGAATGTGCCTTGGAGCATTTCGGGAATGTGTACATCTTGAAAAGTTCAATGGTTTTCCTGAGCTTTACTATCTAACTAGCTGATGCCCGCGACTTCGTCCGCGTGGTTTAAGTTTTTTGATTCCCACGGGATCTCCTTAATTTTACGGGCATAGTTGAAGACCTGGAGAGTGACATAGGCTACTTTCTATCCCAGAAAATGAAGGAGTTCCCGCGTGAATTTAAAAAAAAACTTAAACCACGCGGATGAAGTCGCGGGCATCAGCTAGTATTAAATAAAATTACGTGTGTGACCAAATCCAATTACAGTTATGCTCTATCTACAGTTAGTAAAGCTAGTGATTCTCGTTTAATTCGTCTATGGGATTTCCAATCACTTTGTTTAGATTTTGTACGAAGTACGAACGACCTTGCGGCACGCTACCGTTAGGCCTTATTTCTTAGCTAACTATTGGGAACTGGTTGTACGAAAACTGTTGAATTTTCTGCTGTTATATTATAACGGTGATGATTTGTAGGTAAGTAACTTCGTTTATGGAAAACTAGCTGATGCCCGCGACTTCGTCTGCGTGGTTTTAGTTTTTTTTATCCCCTCGGGAACTCCCTAATTTTCCGGGATAAAAAGTAGCCTATGTCACTCTCCATGTCCTCAACTATACCCATGCGAAAAATCACGTCGATCCGTTGCTCCGTTGCGGCGTGATTGAAGGACTAACCAACAAACAAACACACTTTCGCATTTATAATATTAGTAAGTATGATATGGAATTAAGTTTTATAGTCCCACAAACTTATCTGACCGCGGTGGCCAAAATTAGAACTAATTTTGATGCCTGTTTAGTTTTAATTATATGTAATACTAACTTAGATGAAAATATCAAATTTTAGAAATGGTTGTTTGAATATTTTTATATTCATTTTTTTTTTACCAAGTAAATATTTTATTTAATGTTATTTATGTATATTTATTGGTAAGAATAGAAAATCAAAATACTAAATATTAAACTAATAAACTAACTATGAAATAAAATTTAAGACTAATCCTTAAATATACCTATTAACAAAAGATAAAAATAATAATTTAATATAAAAAATTCTTTTTAAACAACCGACTTCAAACGCCAACTTTACAACAACAAGCACACGCTATACAAAGTACTTATTTTATTGTTGATATTTTAAAAACCGCTCGACCGATTTCGATAAAATTTATATGGGACCACATGGGAAGTATGCCCTTTCAAATAAAAAAAGAATCATCCAAATCGGTCCACCCAGTCAAAAGTTCTGAGGTAACAAACATTAAAAAAAAAATACAGTCGAATTGAGAACCTCCACCTTTTTTTGAAGTCGGTTGAAAACTCAATTAAAAGTTTCTGTTTGATAAAAACCCTGACATCAGTCAAGCCGGAGAGTAGATAAGCCGGCTGTGCCCCGGATACGGTTAATTAACACGTTGTTAAATCCTTCGCTAGGCGGCTCGATTGACTTGACCGGCTGCAGGCCCAAACAAGCCGGCCGGATCAAGGCAGACCCTTTTGTTGACCTGACGTGGCCCACAAATAAACCGTTGGTTTTATTTGTTTAATTGTCTGTTTTAACCTAAAGATTAAATTAATTAACGTACTAGTTACTACAATAGCTGATGCCCGCGACTTCGACCGCGTGGTTGAATTTTTTTAATTTCCGTGGGAACTTTTTCCAAGATTCGGACTCGGGGGAGGACATTTACCTCCCCCGAGTCCGAATTTCATCTACTTTATAGAAGTAAAAAAAAAAAGATACGCGCCGAATTGAGAACCTCCTCCTTTTTTGGAAGTCGGTTAAAAATGGGCCGTGATAGAGTGACAAACAAACTCACATTCGCATTTTTAGTATTACTTAGGTTATCAATTTAGGAAAAGAAGATAATTTAATAGATTAGTAGATCAAGCACAGTACTTTTTATAACTAAATACAAGAACTAATTCTGGTAATATAATTTATTAATTAGGTACTACGATTTCAAAGGTTCTATGGGAAACACGATGCGGAGCAGACCCAGCGACGCCGGGCAAGTGAGTACGCGACGTGGACTTGAGTTAGTTTTGCTACCAAGTTCCACGCTGTATGCATAGATGGCGCTGATATAAGATTAAAAAATGTGTATTATATTGTAGCTCTAGAGATTGGATCGAATTGAATTAAATTGCAAAATCACATAATGGTAGGAGTTTTCTTGGGATAATGATGCGGTGGGTTCCCATGTCCTTCCGCATGCGACTCGACTAAGAGTATTAAACTCTAAGGTTTTTGCGATTATTATCAGATGTTAGTGATAATAACCGGGACCGACTGCTCGTGCTCTTCGAGGCACGGAGGCAACGAAAAGGCCAAATTTGAACCTCAAAATTTGGGCACCCCTCCAGTTAGCGACTTGGGTCAACATTGCATAACAATCGCAATCGACTGATAGGTATGCGTTATCACAACTAGGCCACTCGTCCCTCAAGGGATATAATATGTAATAATTATGTACTTATGGGATTTTAAAATAAACTCTAAACAGTTCCAACGAGGCATCAAACCGGTAGATTTATATCAAGTAGGAACCTACAAACCTGACCAGGCATCAAACCAATTCGTTGTAATTGTTACCTACTACCTTAGATATGCCTAAAATGTAAATTAATTTTAGCTTCACGTGTCTCAATAAATAATAAATTTATTTTCCTCTTTTTTTCGTGACCCATCGCCGTGATTATGGGCAATCTAAAATTGATTGGAGGTTAGCGTGATGCATCGTTGTTTTGCTTCACGTTGTCAATGCGACCCTTCGTTTATTAGGGTTCCCCGTGTTTTATAACGCTATTAGGAGTTTGGTTCTTAACTTCTTACTACCTGTAGGTACCTACCTACCTCCTGGCTACCTCACCTCGATAATTATGTTTCTGCTGCTTTTGTATTTTGGCTACATACTTAATTTCTGTTAGGTAATTACTAATATTGGGTTTTTCTGACAAGAAATTCTCAGTACTAGCCCGGAGTTAGGAAATTTTATGGTGTGTCATCCCCGTGTCTCGGAGAGCACGTAAAGCTGTCGGTCCTGCGCCTGATCACTCTCCAGTCGTGTCGGATTTTCCGTCCCATCGGGCTATGAGAGTAAAGGAACAGAGAGTGCACCTGTATTTGTGCACACACTTGTGCACTATAATATTATGTCCACCTAGCGTGCGCCCTATACAAATAAAAAAAGACATGGATTTTTTTGTCCGTACTCCGTGGTGTGTTTTCGCCCTAACAGTCAAGACAAGCCAATGCCGTAGGCAATGTAATGTTCGCAAACTTACTTAAAATATGAAGATATTCTATGATCTACGGAACGACAAGTTAGGAAAATAATTTGCGCTTTGCCCTCGTTTTTTTTTCAATAGTTCTCCATGGTGTGTCAAGTGCCCTATGTGCCGTGATTGATGTACGGGGGAACACGATTGGATGCTAGAGCTAATGTTTTTTTTATTGTACAAGCAATAGTAATTCTAATGAGTATGGTTGTACGAGGCATTGTATTTTTGTAATAACTGTACCTATATATAGTACTTACCTATAGAAGAGGCACAAAGTTGACGATTTTGTTCAAAAGTAAAGGTCTAATTCTCCTCAGAGTTCCAAAAAATCTTGCATCTCTCTCTACCCAAATTGGAGAACGGTAACTATCCCATCCATTTATTAGGATGGATGGGATACTGGATATCCCATCCATCCAAATAAATATTAATACTGTGCGTGGTGCGTGCTTAACTATCTATACAAGCATCTTATACTTACTTGGATGGAACAGGTGTCTCTGCTTCAGTTCCGCGATTGTGGAAGGAAATCGCAATCGTAATCGTTTTGCAAACGGATAAAATTTGACCTGTTGAAGAAGTTCAGAAGTTAGATGTTTGCACGTCAAAAAAGCAATGTATGCACTCTTGGTTGGTTGGTCTTAGCCTCCTCTACGATTATTCTCCACCCGGTAGGCTTCAAAGGATAGACCTTTGCCTCCTTCCTCAGAGATAAGAAAGAAAGAAAAACAGTTTATTCGACAATGGTGTCACAGACAAAACACAGATTACAGATGTAACAATTTCATCTGTGACACCACCCAGAATGGGTGTACAGCTCAGCGTTAAAAGCCTTGCGTTGTATGCCAATAAATTGCATACAAAGCAAGGCGCTGGTTTTCAGCTGTGACCCGGGTTAGATAGTTTCACTAGATGACCATAAATGTTGTAAAAATTAATGAACGTTTCCGTTGTCCTCAGATTGGCGCGCCCCGATGACGGACGAGTCGGAGGCGGGCCGGCGGAGTCGCGCGCCGCCGGCCCCGCCGCGCCGCGCGAGCGTGCGCCCCGAGCCGCGGCCGCGCACGCTCCCGCCAAGGCTCATCCGCCCCTCGGAGCACCTCGCCATCGTCGAGCATGCGCGCGAACAAGCTCGCGAGCAAGCACGCGAACAAGTCCGCGAACAAGTCCGCGAGCAAGCACGCGAACAAGTCCGCGAACAAGCTCGCGAGCAAGCGCGGGAGCAGGGGCGGGAGCGACGCCCGCCGCCACTCGTGCCTTCCGTCACCGTGATACAGGTACCTGTCTCGTTTCAAGCGTCAACCAGCGCTAACCGTTAATTTTTCCTTTTCCAGCCCGGCCGGCCAAAGCGCCCGGCGTAGGTATAAAGGCGCCAGCGTAACTGAATGAAATGTTGAATAATTTATTTATTTCACGTGAAGCAACTTAAGCCACAAGACGCTACCACCGATTCGGAAAGCAGATTTGACGGAGAAGAGCCGATAAGAAACTAACAGTTGCTCTAAAATGTTACAGTAAAAAATACACAAGACATATTAGGTACGTTACGTTACGAATATTACACTGACTTGTGGGCTACCTACTTAATGCGAGGCCGGTAGCTTCTATGCATCTTTGTCGTATGAACCCATACAGGAGAATTCATGGGTTTTATTTTGAATTTGAAAAAATATCGCCAACGAAAAGCCCGAAAAAGCTTAAATATGGTAAATTCAGAAAAACACCCTGGACAAAAAGTTTTTGTCCGGGAATAAACTTTGCACATGCACTTTTGCATGGAGCTGCACAAGCTACCGCGGCAGGACAAGACTGTGAACTATCTTAATAGACCAGTTTTCGTTCTGTAATCCTCATAATGATTTACAATACCTAGGCACCTATTAACTATCAATGTATCTCTCTAGTCTCTAGGGGTAAAGAAAACGTATGACTATAAAGCATATAAAACTAATGATGTTTTAAACACAGGGACAACAAGGGCCTCGCCCGTCGCCCTTCGTGCCCTCCGTCGCGGTGCCACAGAGCCAAACTCGCCCGCCACCGCTTGTGCCTGCCGTCACTGTGTACCAAGGGCCGCAAAGGACGCAGGGGCCGCAAAGGGCTCTTGTGCCTCGGCCCCCGCCCCCGCCTTCCGGGCCGCGGCCCTATGTACCGCCGCCCACTCGCATGCCAGCACCCTTGACGAATCCTGTTATGAGGCTGCCACAACCGAGGAGAGATGTTCAGGTATGTCGACTTTTGATCACAAGTTTTCAACTCTTTACACTAACGAATATTATTAAGTTTAATATCGAAGTATTACAGCAAAAACACACTATGGCCAAAGAAAATTGTCTACCAGAAAAAGGCAGCGGAACTCACTTTTCTAAGGAGCTGTACAGACAGGACTCAACATCGTTCCCCTCTGACGCAGAAGTTGAAATAAAATGAAATTAATTTCATTTATTCCAGAATATAGGATGATGCAAGATGTTTAGACTTAAAATTAGAACCGCATATTCCGTTAGCTCACCCTGACGTACAAAGCCATAAGTGTCTCGATGGAAGCCGCCAAAAAATCAGCTCAGACGATAGAAGCTTCACAAAGCGTTCAGCCAGAAAAATAGATGGTAGGTACAACAAATTAAGTAGGTGCGAGTAGAACCAATCACTTATCACTAACAGGAAACTTTATCTTGCTTGGACAAAAAAGGTGCGGTGTTACTATACGACTTCTTGAAACTTGTTTTATTCTCTCTACATTTTAAACTATTGGCAAACTTTATGGTTTTGACCTCACAACATTCTAAAGAAGATTTTTAAGGCGACTCGTTAAAATAAATCAATCTCCTTTCCTAAGCTCACGACGTGGAACTGGTAGCGTAGGAGCAAAAAATTCATGCTTGTTATCCTAAGGATCTGTGAAGGATTAACGGTGGAACCAGCGCGACAGCTCTCAGAAGCTCAATATCAAGCGGGGTAGCTTTTTACTACAAACCGCATTGTTTAGGTTGATTTAAGGTGATCGCATACCAACGAGCTACATGTCTTGTTGTTCGTAGCCGGAAATCGGAATAAATCTTAATTTACGCCGATTGTTTAAATACCAAAATTGCGGCATGCCACTGTCGTAGGTACCGTAATATCCCAACAGCACGATCGTGTCTTGTCACAATATCACAGATCACTTACATAATATAGACTGTCACAGTCTGAAAAATGAAGTTTTCCATTTGTAGCAGGCCGCATTTTGTAGCGTAAAACAGAAACATTTTTGTCTGTGGAAAGAAGCGGTAGTGTAGGCAGTAATGGTAGGCGTAATCACTCATCTTTTATTTTGGTACATTAAATAATGATTCCATTAAATAATGCCTCAAAATCTCTATGGCCAAGTAATGGACTGAAATTCTAAGGCTCGAAGTTTCCGCTATAGTCATACATTATCAAGGCATACTTTCCTAAATTATGTTCAACATGTCCTTAATAATAAATGCAAATTAAAAATAATATAGCAAATAATAAAATATGCTGATTATGTATGAGCAGAAATGCGCAGGCGCCCGATTCGAATTGCTGACAATTCGACATTTTCAGTACTCAAAATGTCAAATTGTCAGCAAGATGCTGCGTGTGCTTTTCTGTCTCTAGCGGATCGAAGGCACTATGCGATCAGCTTTAACAACGCCCGCGTAATATAGAAGCCGGACCAATTCGTAACGGTCTACGGAGGATACAAGAAACCTGAGATAACTCCCTAAATAATGACGATTCAAAATGACCCGGCCTCGCGCAGACAGATTCGAAAGTTGTATTAAATTTATCCGAAGATAAACGCTGTAAATTTACTTTAGCTAAAATTATATTCGCAAAAACACATTTGAAAGTGACGTCTTAATTGACTCGATTTATGGGTTACTCAAATTTTAATTAAGTTGCCATTGTATTGTTGATTGTTGCATAAATCGTGCTTTGGATCCTTCTTTTGACAGACAAATTATTAATCTAATAGTACGAGTACCCACGGTTAGAATGTAGCTTCTGGATACTGTAATGCAGGGCGCACATTGTGGCCTAAGTCTATTGTACACTATCTCTAAACTAAACCTTATATGGCAGGTCTAAACATACTGCCATGCTTTTCACAACGCTCCATGATAAAGAGGATAACGCTAATTTTAAACCTTTCATGACAGTTAATGTCATATCTTACTGCTATCGCTTTTATAATGTGCTCTCTGCAGAAAAGGATTCCACTAGATCTTAGACCTTTCAACATTGTTAGGTTTACAGATTTTGTGCATTCTAGCTTGATAGCGTCTGAAGAAATAATGAAGCTTCATCTATGTAATGTCAAAAGATATCTTTTGAACTTTTGTCACCCCCGAAAGGTTCTATGGTAGCCTTGACAGTTGACTGATGCTGGCTGCTGAAAAAAAGCGATCGCTCTGGCAATTTTAACCAGTGGGCGACCAGCCTTATGATGGCTTCTCGAATAAGGCTTTGTAGGATAGGTACTTATTAAGTTATGCAGATTTTATAGCTGTAAATAACCCAATCAAAAGAATTATAATTTGATTCAAACATTTTTGATAATTTAATTAATACTAGCTGATGCCCGCGACATTGTCCGCGTGGATTGAAGTTTTGTGATTCCCGCGGGATTTCTTTAATTTTCCGGGATATAATTTAGCCTATGTGTTATTCCATACAAGGTATAATCGATCGGTGTGCCAAATTTCATCCAGATCCGTTCAGCCGTTCTGGCGTGATTGAGTAAAAAACATGGATAGACATCCAAACTTTCGCATACAAAATTAGTATAGATTTTGGACCTTAATTTTTTAGACCTTTAATTTTTTTAAGCGTCTATTCACATCTTCGATTGGTCTTCCTAGAAGTGTTATGCAAACACAAGATAATATTATGGGCTCAATGTAGTCATACGTGTTTGTGTTATGGCATCCACGACGGAGCGTGGGCGACACTTTCTTTGCCAATGTCCATATGCTAATGATTATCAGAACGATGATATGGCATTATTCATGCATTAATACGAAAGCGATAGCGATCAGACTCAATGGAATTCTGAATAGGTATATTGTGGCGCCGCGGAAATATGTACTTGTTAGAATTTTGAAATGCGCGTCTTAGACGAGTGGTACGCTCTACCGGTACCGTCGATATTGTATTGTTAGATAAAACCCACGACTTTGTCGAGTGGATTTAGGATTTTCTGGATAAAAGGATCCCTCTCCAGTTTTTTCAACTGCTACATCACAATGAAATCTATTATTATGAGAGATAACTGGTTTTTTGGTAACGATCGCCAGAAAATCTGATTCAGTGTTAGATGGCATAACGAACGAAATGTTAATACTTGGAAAAGACACGCTATTATCTCCACTTACTACTCTATTCAACATAATACTCACAAAAAATAAACTACCAAAACAGTGGATGTGCTCTAATATAGTCTTACTTTTTAAAAATTATGAAGGTGCCTTCATAATTTTTGCTAATAAAAATTGCCGACATAATAATTGCTAATATTTTTTTACAGTATGTATGTTCATAACGTCTTTGAAAGGTGATATCTAGTGAAAGGCCCGGACAATAGCGTCAGTTTTCGTACTGTTTGCATAAGTACTGTGCATACTTTAATACTCTACAAGAATCAGCTTTTCTAATTATGGTTCATTTTTGGAAACCATGAGCCGTTTTTGAGCGGCCTTTTCTAGTGAAAGGCCCATTTGCATGCGGGCAAACTTTCACTATCGTCATGAGTAGAGAGACCTTCACCCATCTAATACTGAATCAGCTTTTCTGGCGATCGTTACCAAAAGTGCAGTTATCTCTTAGTCTATATCAGCCTACATGTATCCACAGCATGGCATAGTTCATAACGAACAAAGACCAGAGCGTCATCGCGGCATCAAACCGTCTCTCGATAACTTCAGCAGAATGGAGATCAAGCTTCGAAGAGATCGGTTCTTAGCGATAAGACCGCGTATCATAGGTACAGCTTCTTACCTTCATCTTACTTCTTACTATCTTACGAAAGTTTGGATGGATGTATGGATGTTTGTTACTCAATCACGCCCCAACAGCTTAACGGATCTGGCTGAAATTTGGCACAGAGATAGATTATAGTCTGGAATAGCACATAGGCTTTTAATCCCGGAAAATTAAAGAGTTCCCGCGGGAACCACAAAACCTCGAGCCACGCGTACGAAGTCGCGGGCATCAGCTATTTTATGTATAAAAACAGAAGAACATATCTTCTGGTTCTTTATCTAGTTTGGCGTGCAATAAAGTGTATTTTTAGATTCATTTCATTTCAGAGCGGTAAAGTTAAATAGACAACTCCTGCTAATCTCGCCTCTACATTTAAAACAACAGCCTTCAATCGGCAGTTCGCCGCGGGATCCGACCTGTCAGATCGTGATAGTCATCGCGCTACTACCTCAACACGACATTCGACTTATCGGAATCGACGTCCGGAGAAATTCCCTCCGATTTGCCCTTTACTCGTTAAGATATCTGATAGTAGCTATCTATAGATGTAAAGGGATAAATTATCTGACAGACATATTAATTTTTCTTCTTCTTCTTTATCAGCATAATTTAACTTGTCCTTTGTTGAACACACTACTATGCTTTCGCAATGCTTCCCGATGTAAGGAAAGTCTCCTCCAAGTGTTTTCCATGTCAACATCATTTTACATGTCTCTTGTACAATTTTTCATAATTTCTTGAATTTATCTAAATGTGTTTTATGTATGGTGTACAATAAAGTATATTTTCACTAGCTGATGCCCGCGACTTCGTTCGCGTGGAACAACACAAAGTAGCCTATGTGCTATTCCAGACCAAAATCTATCATTGTGCCAAATTTCAGCCAGATCCGTTCAGCCGTTGGGGCGTGATTGAGTAACAAACATCCATACATCCATCCAAACTTTCGCATTTATAATATTTATTTGATTTCATTTTCAACATGTAGGTAGTTTAAACTACTGGTTCATGGGTACCTACTACTTTGAGATTTAAAAATACTACTTTGAGAATTAAAATGAAGGTTGTCTCTGTAACGTAGACCCCCTCTAAGTTTTTTTAAAATTTAATTTCGGCATGGTCTTAGACCAGTACTTAGCACTCAGTAGAATGAAGTTGAAAAATATACTTACGATTTGAGTTCAGAATTCCAGAAAATAATGTAGTAATAGGTACTAACTACTATGCTGTAATAGTTACTATAATTATAATTTTAATTATTATTACTAAAAATCATAAAAACATCACTAAACCCATAGCTACAAGGAAGAAAAGTTCATGGCAGCCATTTAAAATTTAGCACGCGTTAAAATCAAGCTTATCAGATGGTTTACTACAAGGAATCGAGCGTGTAAAGTATAACTTATAAGGCCAAGGCCCGCTCCGCCCAGTCTGGCGCGTCGTTATTAAGTAGTGCTTTCGGGGGACCCCTAAACTGGGTCACCCGGAACCTAATAAGGTTTATGATGGCCTATTAAGCTCTGTGAAAGTTTATCACTAGGTTGTCTTTTATCTTTGCACAACTGAGACGCCTGTTACATAAATGCCTTATGATGTAGGCCATTTAGTTAGAATCCGGGTTTGTAAAGATAATGCTTTTTTATTTATTTTTCATATTTGTATTTTTCTGCCTTGTTAATCTTTAAGTATCAAAGAAACAAAAGATGTTTTATTCAATTTTACAAGTGCTTTCGAAGCGTCAAGTAAATTAAATGGAATATTTTCAGATTTTCCAGCAAGAATCTCGGCCGATGCTCTTTAAAATAACCGGCCAAGTGCGAGTCGGACTCGCACACCGAGGGTTCCGTACAAACCTGTAGGTGTATAAGTAAAAGTTATGGTATTTTTATTGCTAAATGAAATCCATAACATTAGTAAGTTAAAAATTATTAAAAATCTTTTTATTAAATGATATAACTAAAAATTTATGCTTTTCGCAATTTTCCCTTTATCTGTGCTATAAGACGTTGCATCGTACCAAATTTCAAGATTCTGAGTTCACGGGAACTACCCTGTAGGTTTTGATTCCTGAGTGAGTGTCGTTTAGTCGAGTAGGTTTTGATTCCTGAGTGAGTGTGAGAGTTGAGTGTCGAAAATTTGCAGCATAAAAGGCTGTATCTTTTGATTGCGTTGGCTTAGAAGTTTGATTTTTTCACAGCTCCAAGGGACAGACTTGAGTATGTGATATGTATTTCAGCTTGATAGCTCCATGCGAAAAAGGGTCTTGACACACGGACGGACAACAAAGTGATCCTATAAAGGTTTTTTCCTTTTGAGGTACGGAACCCTAAAAAGGTAGTTTATTATTTTGTACGTCTAAATTATTAATAGTGTTTTTAAATAAATATTTATTTAAAACTCTACCTATTAATAATTTTGGTCAAACTACGGTCGACATATTTTGTCGAACAGAACGTATTATGTATATTAAAGGTTCTTCCAGGTTGGCGCATTCTTAAGTCTGCATCATCAATTACGGTTAGATGAGATCACGAGATCTAAAAACTCCACTAATAAAACGCACTTACACGAACGATTCGGTCATTATGGCTCACTGGCATTTACAATGCACTCCGAAATGCCAGAGCAAATTAAATATCATTATTCCAACGAAAAACTGTGGCGAGCATTAAATTAAACTGACAGTTTCAATAAGGCATGAAATAATCGTCTAAATTTGTAATGGACGGTGAAACAGCGAAGATGTGAACAAGATCACTGTCGTTCGCTAACTAGAATATAGCTAAGTGCAAAAAATTTGTTTAGAAGTATATCTATGAGACAATAGTCATGTGGGATGGTGAATTACGATGATACTGATGCTTCAGTTCTTTAGGAACTAAGAGGCAGCAGTAGTTTTCCATGTACTCCTATCTTGCCATGGTTTCACGAGAGCCCTTCCCGTTTGAAGGTCTGCCTCAATGGACCAGGAGTTATTTTTTTTTCTTTTGTCAGTCGGATAATTCGACATGTTTAAGGAGTTCATAGATGTCTGCATGTCAAAAAGCATGTATGAACTCCTTAAACAATCCGAGTAATAATACGTTTTAAGCTTTCAAATGATCACGGTTTTCTAAGACAATTGGGCCTCTGGTCTCCATTGACCGACAGGCTGCAATTGCAATTTGCAACGCCGCACTGCCAGCATTAGCAGCGTTTACCCTTACCTCCTTAACTGTTGTGGGAAATTACATAAGTTTTAAGTAAGTAAAACAAAATTTTCCGAAATATTTTCACACACAAAGAAAGCTGTAATTTTTTTCCCAGTTGTTTAAATTGATTGTAAAAGATTTATCACCTTTTCACAACTCCGCAATATTAATCACTTAAGTATACTTAAACCATTAGAATGATACGAGAGTTTTAGAAATTCAACAGACAACGTAAATATTTATAGAAGTACAGTTTAAATAGTGGCTTTATTGTAGCTTACCTGCGTTTTAGTTCAAAGACGACAGAAAATAAACGTCGCTGTACTATTTCTGGTCCGATCTTCCGCCTCATTAGAGATTTAGCGTTCGCTAAACGGTTCGTTAGCTTCTATTAATAATAATCAATTTAGTTTGCAGTGTCTCGTGTTAGTTATGCCAAGACCTGCCCGAGTTCCAAGAGTGCATTAGACATAGGGTTATGTTTCTTCAATCCATCCTCTCTTACTAAAATGTTATATCCTACTAATAAAATAATAAATGTTAATTAGCTTACTTACTTTGAGGAAGATAGCTTGCGTACTGTAGATGGACAAAGGCTACTAATTATCCCGGCAAATGAAAGTCACAAGTCAATGTCAAAAAATTTTTGTCATCAATAGTCACTGCTGCCGGAGCCAAGGGTTGAATTTAAAAAGAAAGCAAAAAAAAGATTTGTTCAACAACAAGTAGGTATTTGGTTTCTGAATTGAGAATTTCATGTTGAGTCTGTCTCAAAGACTACGTAAGGACTAATTAAGCAAATTTTTGTTTCTGAATTGATATTGGGCCGGTTTCTGAATTAAGCATTCAAGCAAAAACAGCAAGTTCCCACTCTTAGACCTAACATAATATCAATTCAGAAACAAAAATTTGCTCAATTAGTCCTTAAGTAGTCTTTGAGACAGACTCAACATGAATTCAGAAACCGGCCGTTAGTATTCATTTTAAACATCTCTTCCGTGATCTCTACTTTGTTTAATCGAGCAAACGTTTTGATTGACAACCGGCGCCTGGCTACGACGTCGTCATTCAGAATCAACGGATTGTAATCACATAGTTTTTTTGCCCATTACCACTAGATGCCAGCAGCAAGATTCGTCTAGTTACAGTTAGGAAGTCTACGTGACGAAACGTAGATCGAATTACAAAATGTACCGTTTACGCTATCACATCTAAAGTGACTAAACTATTGTGTGGTGGAAAAAAAACGATTAATCTTTTTGGGAACTAATGGGTATTGTGTTTCCATTTTATTTTCTTTTTTTCGATGGTCGCCTGCCAAACCTTTTGGAATGAGTGGTGAGTCGATTCATTCTCTATTACAGTACTGGGAGCAGTTGTATATTATGCTCAGGAATTTTGGCTGGAGTAGGCACTTAGGCGCGGGATATATTATACGAGAAGCGGCGAGGCGGAGGCGGCGCGGCCCCAGGTTACCACAGGCGCCCGCGCCTCGCCGCTTGGACGCCGCCGCTCTTTATACCTTAGCTCAGGCTACTTATGCAAGCTTTGTAAGTGAACCCTAAAATAAAAATTAAAAAAAATAAAATTGTACACTCAGTACAAAGATTATTTATTTACCTTTAAAATGGTGTTTAGTTTATTTTGATAGGACAAATAGGTTTCGAAATATATAGTCATGCACATTTTCGATCGTAATATTTCCGAAAGTATTCGGTCTATTGAAATGAAATAAAAAGCATTTTGTAGATGATTTTATGAACTATCATTTTGTTCCTGTCGTTTTTTTAGCTCTTATACTTTTCGTGTAAATCACAAGAAACATGAACAATTTTTCAAAAAAATAAAAAATACGCAAAATACGCAGGCATATTTCCAAAACTATTTGTCCTATCATAATGATTTAAATGATATTTGGTAGATTATTTAGTGTAGAATATTTTCGCCATAGAAAGATTTTTTCTAGTTCTAATATATTTTGAGAACATTATAAAATACCGGGCTCAGGGGGAACGGAACGGAAAGCCCGCGGCCTAGGAGGGGGGAATTTTTAAGAGGTACATCTCAGACTCCAAGGAACACTTGTGCCAAAAATCAGCTTTACATTTTTTATTTTAGGGTCAATGTTTATTAATCCCGTACTACCTGGCGTCCCGCCGCTTGCGTACATTTAGTATGAAATACTTAATATGATACAACCGGCGCACCTCGCCCTCGTACGTCGCGCCTCTCGTGTATATCCTGTGCCTTAGATATGGACCACGCCGCTGCCAGCTGAAATGAATATGCCAGTTCCGCACCAAGTATAAATATTTGAAATTGGAATTGCATGTGGTTTTTTTCGCACAGTTTCTTTGGACTAGCTTAACAACTAGTGGCAGAAACCTAAGCAAGTACCAAGCCTTGTCTTGCACCGCTATAATTCTAGAGATGTTCGCAACGAGTAAAAGCTAGAGCAAGCAAGAACCTACCCACTTATCCCCGTTTATCTGATAATGTGTCGCAACTATGTAGGTACAGTAGGCAGTAGTTAATTTGCATCGATGTTCTCGCATACAAAATATATTTGCATTGGCCCTAAATGTGCCTGTGATTTTGTACGCGCGCGCGTTCAATGCATATTAATATTTAATTCAGCTGTCAATTGAACAAGCAATATCGGAGTTTCGCAAGGCTGGGCGCACACCGGATCATTAACAGAGAACATCACTCTGTGGGCGGGCATGCTTGCTTGGATAACAATTAAGAGGTGAATGCACCCGATTATAGAATTGGCAAATAATACAATAGATAGAGCGCTTGATTTAAGTTTCTTTGAATTAACATATTATTGTATTAGGATGATAATTTTGATTTCTTGCTGAATCTTTAATGTTACATACTCTTGTAACATAGTTTTGTGGACGTTACTTAATATAGTTAAAACTACATAAGTACACGCGACTTCGTCCGCGTGGATTAGTTTTTTTATTCCCACAGGAAGTGCTTAACTTTCTGGGATAAGTAGCCAATATCCTCCCCCGGGATACCACCTATTTCCGTATCAAATTTCACCAAAATCGGTTGAAAAAATGGGCTGTGAAAGCGTAGCAGAAAGACAGACACTTTCGCAAATTATAATATTAATGGTCAGCGGCGTGCAGTTCATAGAGGTATAAAAGCACTGCTTACACAAGTGGAAATACGTCAATGCTAATTTTTTTAGAAGACAGTAAGTAAATAGGTATTCTGACATACCAATGCATCCCCTAGCTTCAAACCCTGCGCACGCCACTATAAGCAAACGTAGGAGTAAAATAAAATAGTGCAGCTTTTCCTACTTACAAATAAAAACATACCATACTATTTAAGACATTACGTCAATAAAACATCATAGATTCATCGTGTGTTATGTCAACCCTAATAAAAGAGAAAGTCCAAATAAGTCGAAGGCTTATAATGCTTATAAACGATGTTTGTGTTCCTCCGATTGGACCCCGATCTTTTATTTTACAAATGTTTCGATCTTCACCCACGCAGACGCCAGCAGCCGCGGGCGGCCGGATCGGACTTATAAATATTTGTTAGGGTTGTCACCAATTATGTTTTTTTAAACATATTGCATTAAGAGGATTAATTAATGACAAAATTGTTGGTATTAGCACACATTTTACAAATAGTCGAGAAGATTACTTCATAGCTTGTGAACTAGCCTAACTGCACACAGTTAGGCTTGTCACAATGCAAATAGGCTGAGTAGTTGATATAAATCGTAAATAAATAAAACATATTACACGTAATATTTAAAAAAATACATGAATAAAATGTACTTAAGTACTTAAGTTATTGGAGAGGAATGTTTTATTTGTATTGTGTAATGTTAAAAAAAAATTAAACAAAATCTGCAACCTATTTTCTCTTAACAATTATATTTATGTAGCGGATGTAAATCAGCTGTACAACAGACAATCAAGCTGGCGGAATCTAAAAAAATTAAAACTTACCCTTACTTTTTAAAATAAAACTGTGTATATTATGTGGAAACTGGCAACCCTAATTCTTAACATTAGGGTCCATTGAATACACATTACGTCAATTTAAAATGCTGACGAACTAATGTCTTCGCCGATAGACAATAATTAGAAACAATTTTTTATGTAAATAGGACGCGTGTCGTCCAATCTTATTTACAATTTAAATTATCTATTTGTTTACAATAAGTTGGGCACTTAACCATTCTTCTATCTTCGAAAACTTTTAATTACCTTAATTTCTTATCTAGGTAGGTACTTACTGTACCTTGCTGTAACTTTTCCTAGGAAAATAAAATAAATAAAACCTATTTATATCTAGAATTCTAGACGGACTAGCTATAAATTCTGTGTGTTACAAAAAAACTAGATGCCACCACCACTACAGCCCATTAACGTCCCACTGCTGGGCACAGGCCTCCACTCTCATAGGAGAGTGGGAATTAGAGCGTAGACCCACCACGCTGCTCGGGCTTTAACGACTATTTCATGTTAGTGATAATATCCGGGACCGACACGAGGGTGAAACACCGCCAACTTCCTAACTACGGGCTAGTACTGAGAATTTCTAATCAGAAAAACTCAATACTCAATTATGGCCCGACCCGGGACTCGAACCCGGGACCTCGTCGGCCGCAGTCGAACATGCCAACCCAAAAAATTTTCTAGCTTTCTAGTCGCCTGTATTTAGGGTATTTGTATTTGGCTATTTGACAACTAAGTAGCCAAATCAGCAACGATTTTTCAAACGTCAAAAGTCAAAACGCCCGCTTAGTTTTGTATAAAATACTTGTGACGTCATCAAAAGTCAACCTACTTTTTTACTTTAATGGATAGTTTATATAGTTATCAAACACTAGCTAGATGATTCCTGCGACTTCGTCCGCGTGGATTAAGTTTTTTTGATTCCCGCGGGAACTCTTGAATTTTCCGGATAAAAAGTAGCCTATGTCCTTCCCCGGGATACAATCTATCCCTTTACCAAATTTCATCAAAATTGGTTGAACAAATAAGCCGTGAAAGCGTAGCAGACAGACAGACAGACAGACAGACAGACTGACTGACAGACAGACAGACACACTTTCGCATTTATAATATTAGTATGGATTAAATTAAATTAACAGGGGACGTGGACATTTGGTACGTCTGTTTGCAGGTCCTCTACTTAATAATCGCTTAATAATAATTTATGTATGCACTAACTGATGTTGTGGTTGCGCGTGGTTTAAGTTTTCTTTTATTCCCGCGGGAACTCCCTACTTAATTTTCCTGGATAAAAAGTAGCCTTTGTCACTCTCCAGGTCTTCAACTATACCCACCCATGTCAAAAATCACGTCGATTCGTTGCTTCGTTGCGGCGTGATTGAAGGACAATCCAACAAAAAATCACACATTAGCATTTATAATATTAGTATGCGCGACATCCGAAATGAAAATAATTTTGAATGGGTAAACACATGCGATGTTCTATTTAATTCAGATACCTACTGCGAGTGTAATGGCACTTGCAATATTTTAAATAGAACATTGCTTTAACTCTCTATGGCCCGTGTTCTGGAAAACGCCACGAAATCTGACACCTACTTTGTAAGGGGATCCCACGATTATTGGCCTCGGAGGAGCGCGTAAAAAGTCGAGTGAACGTACAATATCGGTTTTCAAAAGGTTCTTTCACGTTGCATTCGACAAATTTAGTGGAGGGCTACTAGTAAAGTGGGCGGTTGGTCGTTTTGTTGTTTCATGCTTTATTTCAAGAGTTTATAAATAGTATTTTTTATTGATTCGGTAAAGTGGCCCTTTTTATTAGGGTTCCGTATGATGAAATCTTAGTCTTCAGTTTCAGACGCGGGAGATGCATAAGTATGAATGAGAGTGTGCACAACTGCACAACTCATTAGAGTAAACCGACAAGAAAAACTTAGAAAAAACAATTTTGAAAAAAATAGTTATGTTTATCTTTTACCCACCCGCATCGTGAAGTCACCTGAAGAATCACTTACCTGGGGCTATAGTTTTACGTTATGTAGAGTAAATCTGTATATTATGTAAAATGTTTCTAGATGCATCTATTTGAGCTGAACGTTGATTTTATCAGTCAATTAGTTTTTCTTTTTGTGGTATCTATACGAGAACCTGTATATATCGATACTAATATTATAAATGCGAATGTGTTTTTGTCTGCTACGCTATAAAGACCGATCTTTTCAACCGCTTTTGATGAAATTTGGTACAAGCATAGGGCTTATCCCGGGGAAGGCCAAAGGCTATTTTTATCCGACAAAATTAAGAAGTTCCCGCGAGAATTAAAAAAAACTTATCTCTCACGCGGGCATCATCTAGTTCTTTGTATAGTGACCTATAAAAAGTACACAGTATCGAGGTTAGGAAGGCGCTTCGAGTTGTCGAGAGGCATTTCACGCCCACGTCGCTCGCGCCCTATTGACACTTGACGGCTGGGCACAGTTCCATTGTCCAGCTGCGATACGACACGAGAATAAATGGTGAAGAAGCCAAATGATAATAATTATAAATGCGAAAGTGTCTGTGTTTTTGTTTTACGATACGACACGAGATTAAATGGTTAAGAAGCCAAACTTTAATAATTACGAATGCGAAGTCTGTGTTTTGGTTCTTTTATCTGTTGCTTTACTATGTTGACCGATCTTGACAAAATTTGGGACGGAGATAGCTCGCTCCTGGAGACAGACGTAGAACTGCAGACAACTATTTCCTATACTTTATGTATCCCGGAAAATAGGTTTGAAAATACACGTGCCACTTTAATGAAGTTGCGCGTAACCAGTAGTAATAATTAATTGATATCGTATCGCTGTGGTGGTTTTAACTAATTTAATTTGACCTCCAACCTGTAATCTTCATTTTTCACGTCGTCATTTTACGTAACCAGATAAATGAATAGGCAAATGACTATAGAATGCTATAATTATATCTTATATGTTTTAGGTATTTTAAAAAATCCTAGTGATTCGAAGCTAAACTTAATTTCAAAGATTATTTTCTGCAGTCTGCAAATTCTAAAGAACAAAGTAAATGCGATGAGCCTTTGAGCCAAGTTAGTTGTAATAAAAACAGGGATTTACATTCAGCAGTCTCAAAACAACTTAAACGATTAAAA
Source organism: Erebia epiphron (assembly GCA_963932025.1). Lineage (NCBI taxonomy): Eukaryota > Metazoa > Arthropoda > Insecta > Lepidoptera > Nymphalidae > Erebia > Erebia epiphron. Next base: position 26,703,309 of record OZ009948.1, read on the forward strand.
AAAGTCGTGACGGGTCTCGTTAGACCTCGATAAAGGTGCATAATGAATGCGTCCCGTACGGGACGATTATGCTAATAGCACTCTTGTAAGGCCAAGCCACTGCCATATCGGGACACAATGAAATGGGTCATTTTAAAACACTGCCGCATAAAATTGTTGCATTTCTGAAGATCGCACATAGCCGCAAGAGCCGCAAAAGGGGAAATGTGACTGAGTTCAGAATCTCCGGGCACTATTTGGTGACAGACTTTAACGCGGAACTGACGTGTGATGTAATTCTATTCACGTTTCTTCGATGCACCTGATGCAACCGAATCACGCTCATTGTCAGTGTGCGTAAATATTGCATTTTTATATGAGGTAAGGTGATTTATGAATGAATAAAGAATGCTTTATGTTTGTAAGGCCAAGAACAACCACCTGTAGCCACGGCACTGCCATTTCAATCATATTTAAAAAATGCACAAATTTGTTGCATTCAAGACAGCTAGGCAGCTGCAAGAGAAAATAAATCAGCACTACAAATGTCAACATCATCATCATCATTTATTTATTTAATCAAAAACATACAATCTACATGATGCACAGTTATCAAAAAATAATACAACAATAATTGTTTTACAATTCAGAGTTTTTCATTAATATACCTACATCATTAAAAAGAGAGCTTTTGTTACTGCTGCGCTATGAAACCTAAAGTAAATGGCAGCATGAGAAAATGCGTAGGTACGCAATGTTCAAGTTAATGTCGATTTTTGCTGGCGGCATCACCATTTGGTTGACTGAGTCTGGCTCCTAATATTTTCAGTAGGGTGTAAAACCATTGCGTACGTGTCTTGCGGCTCTTGGCGTCTTGCCTCGTATCCGATCTCCATAACCTTTGATGCAAATGTGCATTTATTTGCATAATATTCCGTCACGGTAGCCTTTGTTAAAAGCGGACGCGTGACAGCGGAACCTTTTTTACTGTCCGCTCACAGCAGCAACGTAGATTGACGTGTACCCTTGTAGTACTGACGATATATTTTTTCAATTTAAATTGGCTTGTCACTGGTACCAATTTTTAAAGCATTTTCTGGGCTAACAGCGGGCATTCGGAATCCTCTACGCTGCTGGTGTAAACTGTTGCTGACACAACGAAGTATTTACTTGGCACAGTTATCTCTTCTCAACGGTGCAATACCATACATTAATTTTATTTTAATATAATAACTCGAACTGCCTCGTTGGTCTAGTGGTTAGCATAGTCGACTGCGGATCACGAGGTCCTGGGTTCGATTCCCGGTCGGGCATAAAAGTTAGGTATGGGGTTTTTCAATAAAGAAATTCTCAGTGCCAGCTCGGAGTTGGAAGTTGGCGGTGAGCCACCCCCGTGCCTCGGAGAGCACATTAAGCCGTCGGTCCCGGTTATTATCACTAACATGATAATTGCCGTTAAAGCCCGCCAACCCGCATTGGAACAGCGTGGTGGGTCTAAGCTCTAATTCCCGCTCTCCTATGAGAGCGGAGGCCTGTGCCCAGCAGTGGGACGTTAATAGGCTGTAGTGTAGTGATGAATAACTCGAAAAATGTACATTTTTCTCTTTTGAAGCATGTATTTGTAGATGTTTCCTTAAAATGAGATCTTAAAGAAACTGAAACACCAGATGATTCCCGTCCGATTAGATTACAGTTTTTTTAGTCCCGCGGATTTGAACTCTTGAATTTTCCGGCGTGACGGAGTAACTAACGTCTAAACATCCAAACTTAAATCAAATCAAATAATGTTTTACTTATTCAATTTAGGTAGATATACTACATATATTGACGTCCACTTATTTATAAAATATTATGGTGATAATCAGTAACAGTATCTTAAAACTAAATCTACGAGGGTTCCAAACGCGCTCTGGTCTGAGAAGAGCCCACAACAAACTCAGCCGGGTTTTTTTTTTATTATCACCATTTCACAAATATCTTAACTAAGGAACTATCAGAGCCGTTAGAGCAAAATATTGCCAAGCTTCCTTGTCATTTAAGTAATCCTTTACATGGTAATAAGATTTTTTAATGAGTTTACGTTTTACATTAACTTTGAACTTATTCAGAGACATCTTCAACATGTCTTCTTACAAGTTTACAAACATAAAAAAGTCATAACTTTCACATGAATTATTATGGGTAGTTATCTTATCAGTTATCACAGCTTGCACGTCGATATACAGTAACTCATGATTGCATTGAGGATGTTGTAGGGTTTTTTTTTAAATTACCGGACATCCTGCTATGTGCCGTGATTGTTTTGATTTGTGACAGTTGCAATCCACAAGGGAATTAAGCAATTATCCTGTTGAGTTGTCCACCATAATCAAACGAAGTAGTACCGTAGTAAATTTATAATTTTAGCTCGTTATCTAGAATGCTCAGTGACAACTTCAACTTTTAACTTTTGTTCCAGTTTCAGTATATTTCTACAGACTATGTTGAAGTCGGGCGACTATAACAAAGAAAGGCAAAGTTAACGCGTCAGGCTCGCCCGACTTCAACATAGTGTGTAGAAATCAAAATTATTTTTTACTTTACAGTGGCTTTGGAAGTCGGTTTTTTGGCAAGAATTTTTATTCCATGAATCAGGACAAATAAAATACGAGTAGTCACTTGACTCCTAATATTATAACACCAATATCATGAACTGGTCGTAGTCAATTATGAAGAACATTCTGCGATTGCGATAGCGTTGCGCAATTAACACCCAGTTCCACCGACTAAAGCCCTCGGCAGCATTATTATTATCATGAATATGTAAATCCTCGTTGCTGTTGCGCACTCCATCATAATTTTCTAAAGCCCATTTGTTCGCCCCATTAGAGAAAGTGAAATCCTAATTGAAACCGACGAATTAGAAATTCACATAGAAACGTGTGAATAGGTGCGTTTTCCACGCGAAATAAATCAGTGAACATGATTGCATATATCATTAAGTGAAAAGTGGCTACGGGGCACCTAATAGACGTTTCGCGATTAAGATACGAGCTCAGCTGTTTGCGGTTGCGGATTATTCGCAACGCAAATGAGCATGATGATGGGTTTTGGAGATTAAACCTAATGTTGCTATAATTCACTATGCTGTTATGTAACTAAGGGGCAATACACGCTCCTCCGGCTTTCGTTTGCATTAAGTATGTCAATGTGATTAATTCTGTTCTAGAATGTCTGAATTTTCAAAACAAAATTTAGACAGTCTAGAACAAAATGAGTATGAGTTTATGGTAGCTTGGTTTGGGTGGTGTACTATCTAGGTGGTTTCAGAATTAATATGTGTGCTTTAATTAAAAATCACTTGTTTCAAAACGGTAAAGGAAATCATTTTCACTCCAATGCTTAAAGGTCTAGCCCCACCACAGAAGCGCCTAATCAAACCCCGCCCCGTTCAAACTCATACAAATAAAGGCCCAAATATTGTCAAAGCCCATCATAATCGTACCGACAGCTTGAAACGTATTACTCGAACTGTTTAAGGAGTTCATACATGTTTTTTGACGTCCAGCCATCTATGAATTCCTTAAAAAGGTCGTACAATACGATACGATAAAGATTTCCTTACACAATCGGGGGGAATATTTACCGCTACGTGCCGCGCCGCTCCGTGCATCTAAAGTGGGGCTAGATCTTATGAGATTTTTTTTATCTTTTATTTTTTTGGAGGCTTTTGTCCTGTTGGACATGTCAGCCCCATCGTACAAAATAAACAAATAATCAGAACAAAACATTACATAAATTCCATACCTAATTGGACATTATCCATCATGTAAAAAACTCCCACACCTAACGAAAAAGACGGACTCACCAACTGTTTCCATCAAAATATGTTCATCACCGATGAGCTGCGGAAACCAAATTTTTTTCGGATTTTGGACTGCTTATGGCACTTTGTGCAGTTCCAACATCACTACAATTCAAATTGTTGCGGCTCATCAGTGACTCCCGATCTCTTCTATTCCTGCTGCATTATTTTTTTTTATCCACTACAAGTGAGCCCTTGACTGCGATCTCACCTGATGGCAAGTGATGATGCAGTCTGAGATGGTAGCGGGCTAACCTGTTAGGGGCATGGCAGTTATATTCAACCCATACCCCTATTCGGTTTCTACACAGCATCGTACCGGAACGCTAAATCGCTTGGCTGCACGTCTTTGCCGGCAGGGTGGTAACTAGCCACGGCCGAAGCCTCCCACCAGGCCAGACCAGAGAAAATTCAGAAATTATAAATTCCCAAATTGACCCTGCCGGGGATCGAACCCGGGACCTCCGCTCGTTAAGGCAACAGCGCTACACACTGCGCCACGGAGGTCGTCGAAAAAGATCCAAGAAGAATTCCATCAAAAGATGTTGTACATCTTCCACCTGTCCACAAACTTCACAATTCGGTGAGTCTGCCTTCCCCATCAAATATGAAAATTTCTTACATGGATAATGCCCAGACCTGAGATCATTTCCATAACATCAAGGAAGTTGATCAATGCAGTACCGGAAAACACGACGATCGCATTATCTGAAACCGGTCGGTTATGGCGACACTATTTAATGATCGTGTGAATGCTTTTCCGATGAAAATTTAACTAGTTCACATGTTATTAATGAATTATCAAATTTTATACTTATCAATAATATAATTCTTGTAGGTTGCATAATATGGCTTAGTTATGTCTGGAGACGGCTAATCACGTTTTCCTGTCTGTTTAAGCAAATGATATTTCTCTCTTTGCGTCGTATTCCTTACTATGAGGGTCGAGACTTGAGACCCCTTTCACATAATGGTAGGAGTTTCCTTCTGATAATAATGCGGTGGGTTCCCACTTTCCACGTCCTTCCGCATACGACACGACTAAAAGAGTATTAAATTATTACGATTATTATCAGTTGTTAGTCATAATAACCAGGACCGACGGCTTAACGTGCTCTCCGAGGCACGGACGGAACAAAAAGGCCTAATTTGAAACTCAAAATTCGGTCACCCATCCAGTAACCCACTTGGGTCACCGTTGCTTAACAATCGCAATCGACTGATATGCGTTGTCACAACTAGGCCACTCCTCCTCGTCGTAAAAGTGATATTCAACCTTCGAAAAGTTGGGGGTGTGTGCCCGGGAATCGAAGCCGCGACGCCGTTCATAGGAGTTCGAGTGTCAACCACTAGTCTATCACGGATTATTATAGTCTAGAGCTAGACTCTAGTACAAAGTAATTCAATATTGAGAGAGTAAGTTAATACTTAGCGATTAAATACGCAGCTCACATTAACCCGATATTAAGCACCGCCAGTAAATCATGGTCCTACGTTCGATTCTCATTTCGCCGACTGCGCGTGTCGGCGATGTACTGCAATTTATAATTGACCGTTTGTTAATATGCTTATCCGATGTAATGAATTATTGCAATTAAGCTGCTACTTTCTAGGGCTTTGGGGTCAATGAACACTCGTAGTAAATAGCTTCATCCTTGCTCATTTATTGCATCTATGTCTACATATTTTAAGGTAACTATGTCTTCTTATTTTAAGGTAACTATGGTTCTAGAATCCATACTTACCTAATGCATATGTCACCGTAAGATTGTAAAAACCGTAAGATTGTAATCTAACGCTTTTTTTTCGGTAGATTGTAAACAGTCGAAAGATTGTGAACCGTTCATTTTTGAAATATTCATTGTATTTACGTTTTCTTGTATCTTTATTGTAGGTTAGGTTAGGGTTCGACATAAATAATCAAGTAGTGCCCGGCCTTCTATCGGGTTAATAAACCTAACAGATTACAATCTACCGAAAAATAATCCGTTATATTGTAATCATTCGACAGTTTACAATTTCGCGAGTTCGATTATAATCTAACGGTTTTTTACAATCTTACGGTGACACATACACAATATCCATATTAATATTATAAATGCGAAAGTGTGTTTGTTTGTTGGTTTATTGGTTTGTCCTTCAATCACGCCGCAACGGAGCAACTGATCGACGTGATTTTTGGCATGCATAATGGGTATAATTGAAGACCTGGAGAGTGTCATAGGTTATCCCGGAATGACTTCTTATCTCGAAAAATTAAGGAGTTTTTTTTTTTTTTTTTATCCACTACAAGTTAGCCCTTGACTGCGATCTCACCTGCTGGTAAGTGATGATGCAGTCTAAGATGGTAGCGGGCTAACCAGTTAGGGGCATGGCAGTTATATTAAACCCATACCCCTATTCGGTTTCTACACGGCATCGTACCGGAACGCTCAATCGCTTGGCGGCACGTCTTTGCCGGTAGGGTGGTAACTAGCCACGGCCGAAGCCTCCCACCAGGCCAGACCAGGGAAAATTCAGAAATTATAAATTCCCAAATTGACCCTGCCGGGGATCGAACCCGGGACCTCCGCACGTTAAGGCAACAGCGCTACACACTGCGCCACGGAGGTCGTCGAAAACCGAGTTCCCGCGGGAATCAAAAACTTAAACCATGCGGACGAAGTCGCGGGCATCAGCTAGTTATAAATGCGAATAAAGGTGTCTGTTTATCTGCTACGCTTTCACGGCCGACCTGTTAAAACGATTTTGATGAAATGTGGCAGAAAATCAAAGAGTATCAATGTGTTTTTTTGAAAACGTTAATCCACGCGGACGAATTCGCGGGCATCATTTAGTATTGGCGCCTTGGCGCCATAAATAAACGACACTGAAAGAAATATTTATTGTAGTCATAAAAAAATTTTAAACGTTTACACGAAAATTCTTTACAATTCGTAAGATGCAATAAATGCTTACACTACCATAAATTACAAGCGTCTGTAATAATCATAAATTGAATAGGCTCGGTCATATTGGCACTACATTGTTGCAAATTGCAAGTAAATTCACACTTATGTCTTACTAGCTGATGCCGGCGACTTCGTCCCTTTAGATTTTTCGATGAAAAGTCGCCGAAGAAAGCCGATGTTCGTTTTGAACTCCAAAGTAGATGATAATAAATGGGCCTTTATTGAATAACTAGCTAATGCCCGCGACTTCGTCCGCGTGGAATAAGTTTTTTTAATTCCCACGGGAACTCCTCAATTTTCCGGGATAAAAAGTAGCCTATGTCACTCTCCAGATCCTCAACTATAACCATGCAAAAAAACCACGTCGATTCGTTGCTCCGTTGCGGCATGATTGAAGGACAAACCAACAAACCAATAAACCAATAAACCAAAAAAGCAACAAACAAAACACTTTCGCATTTATAATATTCGTATGATGGATATCCGTAGTCTGGAATGTAATAGAAACCCCGGCTGAGTTTGTTGTGGGCTCTTCTCAGACCAGAGCGCGTTTGGAACCCTCGTAGCTTTAGTTTTAAGATACCGTAACCGATTATCACCATCGTGTTTTTTTAAGTAAGTAATTTTTAACGTCAATAAGTGTACCTACAGTGTACCTATATTGAATATAAATGATATTGACTTGACTTGACTTGACTAATTTGGGACCTACATGCCAAATCTCTATGCCAAATTTCATCAAAATCGGTTGAATGGATGGCTGCTCGCAACTTCTGGTTTTGTCATATTCCATTTACTTCCCGATATCTGAATTTTTCTCCAGGATGTAACAAATAAAGAGTCAGTATAATAATGTACTTAACTATCTTTATACCAAACTAGATGATGCCCGCTCGTCCGCGTGGACTAAGCGTTTTTTCGACTCCCGCGGGAACTCCTTAGTTTTTTTTTTATCCACTACAAGTTAGCCCTTGACTGCGATCTCACCTGATGGTAAGTGATGATGCAGTCTAAGATGGTAGCGGGCTAACCTGTTAGGGGCATGGCAGTTATATTAAACCCATACCCCTATTCGGTTTCTACACGGCATCGTACCGGAACGCTCAATCGCTTGGCGGCACGTCTTTGCCGGTAGGGTGGTAACTAGCCACGGCCGAAGCCTCCCACCAGGCCAGACCAGGGAAAATTCAGAAATTATAAATTCCCAAATTGACCCTGCCGGGGATCGAACCCGGGACCTCCGCACGTTAAGGCAACAGCGCTACACACTGCGCCACGGAGGTCGTCAAAGTTTTCCGGGATACAACCTATCCCGGTAACAAATTTTATTAAAATCGCTTGAACAGGTGGGCCGTGGTGAACGTAGCAGACAGACAGACAGACGCACATAATACATATAGGTATGGATTGGAGGGTTTGGCAGGAAGTTTTGAGGCAATGAAGAACCTGCTGTGTAGGCCAGTAGAGATGTTATTGAAGATACAATATATCCTACAAAGTAGTCAAATTGTGCGTAATAAATGGTAATGGCATTTTTAATAAGTGTTGGGAATTCACGATTTTTAATCGGTTACTGATTAGCAATGCAATATGGCAATGGAAAGGGATAGCATTGCAATTAGTCTTGTCATTTTAGGTTAGAGTTTGGGTACAACAGAATCTGGCACAATATATTAGTGCATCAAAACCGCTTCCTTAAGTTGAATGTTAGCAGATGTGTAGCAACCGATTAGGGATATGGGTTTAATATAACTGCCATATCCCTAACAGGTTAGCTCGCTACTGCACTTAACATCAGGTGTGATCGCAGTCAAGGGCTAACTTGTAGTGGAATAAAAAAAAACTTTGACGGCATTAGACGGGTCCTCAACCAGCTGCAATTTGCGCGTGGCTCGAAAATTGAATCAACAAATTGTGTTGCATGACGGTCGTGTCCAATAACACAACACGTTGTCACAAACAGACGTATTAAGTTAGGGTTGTCGACTCTTGGAAATTGGGGACCGGACATCTTGAATTCCAATGTATTCACAGTTTTGCCAAAGCAAACCTTGTCTTTTCCGTGTATGTTTATTTTGCACGCAGTTATAGATTTTTCCCGTGTAAATACTTACTATAGATTATTTTGAAGTGCGCACATAACAAAAACGTTTATTTTCACAATATCACAAACATCACAATCCCGGTATGGTCACGGTAAAAAGTTTGATTCAGCTTTTCCGCAATCGACCAGCAAAAACCATAATAGCTTTTTTATTTATTTTAATCTTTATTGCACACCAAATACAAGGAATTACAGAAGACATTACGGCCGACTTGTACAACACTGCCTAAAGTGATTTAGTTAAATATTGGGATGGAACCCTTTTTGGTAAGTTTATTCCGGGGTTGATATAAGAAAATTTAACTTGAAACATTTAACGGCCTTGTGCAAGTGGGCCTAATACTATGAATAGGACTATGCAGTATGCAGTATTCTTTCTTATTAAATTACTTAGATTTTTTGTTTTGTTATGGTGTTGGCAACCCTACAGCCCGATGTGTAACAAGTGGAGATCGGGCCCTTCCTCGTGACAGCCGGGCTAATATCATTCACGTCAATTTAAGGACGTATTAGCTTTTATAGAAAGATAAACTGGCTTCGTGACTAGACGAGATTGATCGAATCTTTCGCGACGTGACGCAAGAGCTTATAAATCGATATTCGCCTTATCTGGTGTTTGTTATTACATTGATCACTTACCTCTACCGGTTAAATGCCAGGATGAAGCTACTTGTGCAAGGGATTATAGCCTTTAACCACCTACAACAACGGTCATAATATAGTCTTATTAGGTTCGTACCGTGTAATTGTATTTAATTGACACGTCAATCTGTTGTTGTGTAATTTAATGTAATTTAATTGATATTGATGTCTTTTTCTTCGGAAAATCATGTCAAAAAATGTGGGCTATATTTTTTTGATTGATATTTTCAGTTAACTCACACTGTTTCGTACAGTTTTTGTGCACTTTAGTCATGATTATGTTTTTATTAATTAAGAAGTAGTATTAAAGCGTGACATGTCTATAATTTTTTTAATAAGACACAGTTTTTTGAGGTTTAGGTATTGGGAGTAGGTTACGAAATGAATTCATATTGTACTTACCTTGGTATTTTTTTTGTAAAAACACACAATTTAATCGTACATCAGATTCATGACTCACTTTAAAACCATAGAATCTGTCGTAACTACGGATTCCTAGGATGTTTTAGATCTACGCTATTATGCGAGTGTCGAGTGGTTCAATAGATTTCTTCATTATAGCTCTCCGTCCGAAATCCATTATGGAATTACAGGGATTATGCCGCAATCGTCTCGAATGCCTCTGGCTAGTCTCTGTCATAGGAAGTCGAGTCTGTCGAGATGATCACATAAACTAAAATGTCATCGTAACACAGTCTCTATTACCTAACACACAAGGTTGTACATTAATGAGAGAATCATTAACGGTACGCGCTGGACTCGTCGACGCCAACCTCCATAATGACCTAAACGGTAGAAATTAAATCGGTGATAGTAAAGCAGAAGTTTGTAATATAAAGCATAAAATGTTACTTGCTGTTTCTTCGTCTACCATCGTCTGAACCAAGAATTTTTTATTTTCATTTGACTTACGTGATTTTAGGTCAGGCGTTGTCGTAACAATATCTGTAATAAAATATCATGTTAAAAAGTGAAAAACATTTTATTTTTAAGGATTTACCCGAGAGACCTCTATTTCATACTTCATGTTACAAATAAATTAGTAAACTTTGTCTCAAGTTTCCTCTGATAAAATTATCACATTTTATATTTTTTTTAAATCGTGACGTTTTAAAAAACGTTTAAAAAACGTTAGCGTATGTTAATTTCCATGTCTTTATCTATAATATATTATATACCTAAATGTAAAAACCACGTCGATTCGTTGCGGCATGATTGAAGGACAAACCAACATGGCTTCCTTTTTCGTCGGCTTACTTTACAGGAGCTTTTCAAACGTTGAGTCGGAAGCCAGGAAAAATTCAATTACCTACTCACTGAGCCTACTCAATGCAGACAACTTGAAAACTGAAAGACAAAAATAAAGATAATACCTAGTGCCTGTAGGTAGGTACATTACATAACTTTGTTATTTTGGTCAATTACGACATAGAAACAGCAACAGAACAGAACATAGAAAGCATGTAGAAAGCTGTTAATCCAAAATAACAAATTCGTAAGTGCTCTTATTTATGTACTTAATTGCTAAGAAATGGCTAACAATGATGGAGAGTGTAGGCACTACTTATTCATCTCAGTCTCAATATACCAATAAACATTTCATCCACATTTCACCGGTGATTGCAATTTGTCACTTGATTTATAGACCAATAGAAAGTTCATGATGACTTTACGTAACTCTGCTCTCCTGGTCGGTTGAACTTTGGAAAATGCTTCCTCGATATTGGCTATTAAAGCTCATAACGCGATTTTATCTCTGGAGAAATAGCTGCCCTTTCCAACTGTGAGGGGTAAAACGTGAAGGCAAAGAATGTACTTAAATCATAGCCAGGAAATATTCCTCTAGAAGTCTAGAACAACTACTAACTAGAGAAAGGGCACGATCACCAATCCCTGGGCACCTATAACTTTTTGGAGTTGTGTGCGTTTTGAATAATTAAATATCACTTGTTTTAACGGTGACGGAAAACATCGTGAGGAAACTTGCATGATTTCTGAGCAAAGATTTGTGAAGACTGCCACCCGCACTTGTCCAGCGTGGTGGACCTGGTGGTAAGTAACGATGCAGACCTAGAGCGGCACGATTATTTCATCTTTGATGATCATTTTTGACGACCTCCGTGGCGCAGTGTGTAGCGCTGTTGTCTTAACGTGCGGAATTCCCGGGTTCAATCCCCGGCAGGGTCAATTTGGGAATTTATAATTTCTGAATTTTCCCTGGTCTGGCCTGGTTCGGCTTCGGCCGTGGCTCTAGTTACCGCCCTACCGGCAAAGACGTGCCGCCAAGCGATTTAGCGTTCCCGTACGATGCCGTGTAGAAACCGGGGTATGGGTTTAATATTTAAACTGACATGCCCCTTACAGGTTAGCCCGCTACCATCTTAGACTGCATCATCACTTACCATCAGGTGACATCGCAGTCAAGGACTAACTTGTAGTGGATAAAAACAAAAATCTATGGCAGCAGGCTAACCTGGTAGGAGTATGGCTCCGGCAATCGGTTCCGGTAATTAATTAGCCGTAATTTTGGAAATTTCTATCATCATTTGCGAGGCGAAGCCGTGAAGGAATTTTGGATTATGCTAATCCAGCTATACATAGGTACGTCCCTCATAGACATTACTATTTGTTTTAACCTCCCGCGTTTTGCTTTTACTGTGTAAATTGGTCGATTCTTAATCATGCAATCGTTTACATAACCCAACTCGACACTAATTATCCCTATACACTTAACCTTTTATCAACGGCTTACCTTTTAAATCTAGTACAATACGTTTAATTGCTCTCGTTTTTCGTATCCATTCAATCTTCTGGCCCGTTCAAAAGTGATTACATAAATGTTTACTGTAGTAAATAAATAATCGGTGTATTGATAAAACGGTTTCGTTGTACTCAGTATCGAAACCAATACTTCATTATAATGGACATAATACAGTTGTGCAAATATTCAAGCATATCTTGTGTTTACGAAAAACCAGAGTGCATTTTGAACAACATGAGGTTCAGTAGGGACAATTCATTTTTTCTACAAAACTGCTTTTTAATTTGTAACTAATCATTCATGCATATTAAAACCACGCAGCATTTGCCTAGTCTTGTAATGAAATGCATATGAAATAACTCATTTTTATCCAAATGTGTTTTTTAATTTTTTATTCCACTGCTAGTTAGCTCTTAGCAAGTTGGCGCTTGACTAGTGGTAAGTGATGGTGCAGTCTATCTGATCTAATAAATGTTTGTAAGTTACGTACATAGTTACGTACATAGTTACAAATATAAAATCATATCGTAACGTGGTTGGGTAAAAACAAATTACTTCGAACTAAGAAACCGCAATAATACCGTAGTTACCATAGAACTTCAAAGAGGTCACCCATATTAAAGTCAAGGAGAAGAAAGTAAATTAGAATCCGTGAGGTTCCTCATGCCAAACGATTTGTTAATGTCACATTCGGGTAGTTCCACTCGTAACCGTCATAACCGACCAGCATAAGATGTCCGCGCTTCTCTGTCACTGTCAAAGAGATCAGGGGTCAAGTCGAGTGGTCCAAGAACCACAGTGGCGTCTGTATTAGGTTAATTTGCCGTAGATAGTGCCCATGATGGATAGTTTGACGCGCAGTATGCGCCTGCGCCGCACGCCCTCAGCCAAAGGTTAAACGCCCACTTTGTGCACGATTCCCCCTCTATATTGATTTTACAGTCGATTACGGGATCTATCTCTCGGATATCTTTTTTATCTTTTGAGATAATCTTCTGTTTTGTAATTCTCTTTGTCTCATTAAACGCGACTGAGGATGAAAATAAAGTTTTATTTAAATAAAATTCGATTTCGATGATTACTTTTGCTTTACCTCACGATGTTTTCTTTTACCGATATCGCGAGTGATAATATTTAATAGTTTGAAAGGCACGCAGCTCCGAAAAAATAGGTGTGTATACCCAGAATTCGAACTCCCGGATCCCTCGAATTGGAGGTTAAATTCTTAATGACTAACGGCCGGTTTCTAAATTGAGAATTTCATGTTGAGTATGTCTCAAAGACTACTTAAGGTCTAAATAAGCAAATTTTTGATTCTGAATTGATATTGAGCCGGTTTCTGACTTATGCATTCAAGCAAAAACAGCAAGCTCCAACTCTCAAACCTTACACAATATCAAATGACTGACTTAAGGGTCCGTATTCTCGCCCGCCTAATTGCGCGCTCAGCCAATTTTGGAATCTGTAGGTATACCGCACAGCAAGACCGTTAGCTGCACTCACACAAAGACGGCATAGGCCGATAAAGCTACTTTGATACTTTGTCAAATTGTGTAGTCAAGTTCGTAATATTTTCACCATGTTAATAAAATTGTATAATATTAGTTATCACTTAAATATTATTTTCCCGTTTGATAAATGTTTATTTGGCATACATAAACTTTTATAAAATAAGTTTGCACACGGGTATCATAATGTAACACTAAAAACTAGATACACCTACAAGTTTTTCGTTTATTTACTTATCATTAAAATTTATGATTTTTTAAATTTTAAAACCTATACGGCTATCTGACTGTTATTAACAATTAAGGTACAAGATTATTGACCAAGTTTTACTACATGGGTCATTAGAGTAATTCAGTTGTCTCGAAAACGCCATTGTTATTTTGAAAACAACTCACAGATAAGCGATTGGTATTGTGTATTACGCAGGTGTAGTTAGTTAGCACGTGCAGAGGATTGGTCATAAATAATATCACAAACACGCGGACCCTCTCAGGTGTCAGGTAATGTAAATGTTACCAATTATATTGTATTAAAATATGTCTTTGCAAAACATACCTTATCCAGTTTATGATAAAGTACAAATTCAATTGTAATCATGATTAGTTAAAAGATATAAATAAATCCAAACCCTATTTTCAATTCACAAATTGATCACTGCAAGGTTATTTCCGGAATTTGCAATTTCCAAATCTTGTCTGGTATTGTCTAGTTGAAGGCTTCGGCCATGGCTATATATCACCCTATCTGCAAAGATGAGCCGCCAAGGGAGTAAGCATTCCAGTACGATATCGTTTAGAAACCGATAAGGGTTATGGGTTATAGGGTTATGGGTTATAACCGATTAGGGATATGACATCCCTAACGGGTTTGCCCGCTACCGTCTTAGGCTGCATGATCACTTAGCATCAGGTGCGAAAGCAGTCAAGGGCTGAGTTTTAAATATTCTTATAATAGTATACTTATATAAATATTTTTATCATAAAACTGTGTCTCTGAGAGGCATAGATCTAGCTTTTCAGGAATCCAAAATTTCTGGAAGTAAATAAGTATAATATTTTTTTGAGTTATGTGTAACGGGCTCTAATTTGGTAATACCATAGCTCTTATTTTGTGTCATTGATTGATTTACTGCTTTCCACATTTTATTTTATTTGATTTTGCTTTACGGCTTCCTCAGGATCCTTTCCAATGGCAGATTGGGGACATTTTATTTCTATTATCTCTTTACTATACAATGCATCTGGCGTGGCACCCAAAAAAAAAACAGAGTCCCAAAGGCCGCATCTTCCAATTTTGATATTTTCTTGTTCAGCCAGCTGTTCCTAAACAGCAGAGCTTCGTTTTCTCTACTAAGTTGTATAGCTGAAATGTTATCCGTGAAAGCGTAGCAGACAGACAGACAGACAGACACAACACACTTTCGCATTTATAATATTTTCTGCTCTGGTCTGGTCTTGTGGAAGGCTTCGGCCGTGGCTAGTGACTATGCAACTTTCAGGTTACTGAATATAAAATAACTAGCTGATGCCCGCGACTTCGTCCGCGTGGTTTAAGTTTTTTGTTATTCCCGCGGGAACTCCTTAATTTTCCGGGATAAAAAGTCACCTATGTCACTCTCCAGGTCCTCAACTATATCCATGCCAAAAATCACGTCAATCCGTTGCTCCGTTGCGGCGTGATTGAAGGACAAACCAACAAACCAACAAACAAAGTGGCTTTCGCATTTATAATATTAGTATGTTGATCTTACCTTGTGATATATAAAACAAGTAAAATCAAATCCAGAAGCGAATACTCCAATCCAATTACAAAGCAAGGGCCTAAATATTATTTTCACTGATTACAATTTCAAAGTCCATATAGAGATGCCAAGGTCAGAAAAACAAAAACACTAAACTTGTATGGTTTTGTTGGAAGCAGTTGAGCAGAGCAGAGTATCTCAAACGAAACAATATGCTATAAATAAAAACTTTATGACCATTGAGCTTTGTTACTCTAAGTAAATTTGTAAAAGAAATGATATTGTATTAAACTGTGTATTGCAATATATACCTTATGCAGCTTACGATAAAGTACAAATTAAATTGTATTCATGATGGGCTTCTTGTTTTTAGAATTTCAAATCGTTGCGGTAATATTTTATGACTTATAATATTGTTTAGTATTTTGATCGAAAGGCAGTGCGATTTGCACGGTACTATTGTCGAAAGGTAAAAGAATAAATAAAATCTATACAAACAATGAACAAGTGAATATAATTAAAATTATTAATAAATACGACTGCTCTGCCGTAGCCCGTAACTATCTACTACGTAACGATACCACAGTCATTGATTAATTAACAATGGAGTCTTATTCACATTTTTATTAAATGATATTTTTTGGGAATCACTAGATATTGAATTATATTAGTATATATTTTTGGAATCTACTCATCATTTTCTAGATGATGAATTTATAGTTAAACTTATTTTCGAAAAAAAATCTACTCTAGTCTTTAATGCGAGACCATGGTCACCCCATCACTTTTTTTGAAAATTTTACTAGCCTATGTCACCCGGAATAAGCTAGGGATTCTAACGATATCTCATTTATCAAAATTGGTTCAGGCGTATAGAAGTTATGGTGGAATATACAAACTCACATACATACATACATACATGAACCCTGAAAACAATATACTCCGTTTTTCAGGCAGTCGTATAATTTTTTTTATAATAGGTACCTTTTATTGACCCGTGATATAATGATTGTTTACGATCAATTTGGGAATTCATAATTTCTGAAGCCCTTGGGCGCTCCAGTACGATGCCTCGTAGAATAGAAATCATCAGTTACCATCAGGTGAGATCGCAGTCAAGGGCTAAGCTTGTAGTGGATAAATAAAAATTTAATATAAGTAATGCTATGAAAACTGTATTCACCAAAATCTCTCAGCAACAACGTATGCCACGTTGAGTTTTGCTATTACGATTTCAAAGAAAATATAATATTTCAGGAAAGTAAATTCAAAACCCATACAAATATTACGCATACTTAAATCCCGATATACGAGAAAAACAGTATGCGATTATAATATTGTATCGTTCAAAATTATTTAATAGTTATAAAAAATTTATCCTTATTATTAAATACGTATCACGCATTCATTCAATATCGATTGAATCGGATCAAGAACCTAACAGTCTCTGCTCATCAAACTAAGGCAGTCGCGCTATGTATTGTTAGCAACACGTTTTTACAAAGGCTTGTGAGAGAGCTCACGCACACATACAAAAGAGCCCATCCAGCAACACGTCCTCCCTCGAAGAGCGCTGGGCTCGGTATGCCGGTCGTGCGGTCTGCAGTAGCACTTTACACGTGAAATTTATAAGACTTTTGATATTTTTTTTGGTCATATAGGTATTTTACAGAAATGTATTTTTGTACAATTTATGTTATATAAATACTAAACATTCATGGGAAATTTTATTTTATCAGTAAATTCGCCAAACTTTTAAGAAATAGGGGTTATTGTGACGCGTAAATTTTGATAAATCGTGCACATTGATTTGATTTTTTTATTAATTAATTTTGTATAGAACGTTTAAAAACGAATTGCAACAGTCCAATTTTAAGAGTGTGTTTATCATATTAATATATTTTATAAGTCATTTATTACAATTTTTCTTGGATTTATATGGGTCAAAAGTATCGCCTAAAAGTGTAAAAATGGTAATCGTATTCCGCAAGAATGAGAATTACACTATTATATTTCAATAAAATTAATATTTTTTTTGCAACATTCTACTAAGGAGGGATTAAACTTTAATGTTTTAATTTTCTTTTTGTTATAATACTAATATATCATGCACAAAGCTCATCAAAAGTTCTTAAAATTTCGGTTAGCGGGGATACGGATTCTTAACATGAAATTCTCAATTCAGAAACCGGCCGTAAACCATCAATACACTTATACTAAATGTCACTTTCTTTAAGCTTAAAGGGAAAATCGTGAGGAAATCTGCATGCCTAGTGTTCACTATAATGTTCTTAAAGGTTTTTGAAGTCTGCCTTCTTATTCTGAGATGAACCCTGGACTCAGTAGGTTCAAATGATGATTGTAAGGAAAACCATACAGTTAATTGATGATAATAGATCCACCTTTAAGTACACATCGAAATGACATCATAAAGTTGTTACTTTATAGCTCAAAGTAAGCCTGGAGTGGGCGTCTAACATTAATGACCAGGCTGTTAATCCAAAGATGACCGTCGGCTACATTACATTCAATGGATATAAAATACGTTTCTCATTGTGGCCGTGATATTGTTTGCGAAAGTTATTACTGTAACCGTACGCATCTGGGCTTTAGAGTTAGACTTCCCTGTTGCAACAGTTTGTAATACTTCAGTACTGTTCAGTAGTAAGGAAATACTTCAGTGGTTATGTTCATTATCAAAAGGACCGTTATCATTATGAGTGTCTTGTGGTTTCTTGTTGGTTGGTTTTGTAAGTTACGTGAAGTTAGTTGTATTTAAACGATCAGTTCAAAAGGAAATTCTTGTTTTCGTCGGGCCTTTTTTGGTCCAAATCACAATTGTTGTAGTACTCTCTACTCTAGTATGTGTCTAACATGCATCTTCTTTTAGCTTATGCTTATCAGTTGTATTTTTGGACGACCGACCTTGAAAAGTGCGACCAAAAAGTTTCAAGACTTTCCTGATACCATGTGATGTTTGAATTATAAGGTATCGGGGATCTATCGGTATATCGGTAACTCTTTGACTTTCCGGGATATAATAGCCCGTGTCACTCGCCTTATATTAAGACTAGCTGATGCCCGCGACTCCGTCCGCGTGGTTTAAGTCTTTTTGATTCCCGCAGGAACTCCTTAATTTTCCGGGATAAAAAGTAGCCTATGTCACTCTCCAGGTCCTCAACTATAACCATGCCAAAAATCACATCGATCCGTTGCTCCGTTGTGGCGTCATTGCTGGACAAACCAACAAACTGACTTTCGCATTTATAATATTATTAGTATTAGTATAGTATGATCTGAATAGTCACTATATTCATATAAAAATTATCACGTCGATCCGTTGCTCCGCAATTGAAGGACAAGCCAACAAACAAATACATTTTGTAGGATACACGTTTTCTAACTAACCCCCTTTTCTGGCTACCTGTGCAAGCTTTACTATGCCTCAATTTGGCACGGCACATATCGGTTCTATTGTTTCCAGCAACCTCAATCGCATATCGTGAGCGAATGTTTGCTGATAAAATGTAACAATAAATAACACTATGATGTCGACACTGTCTGCTACCGACTCGAACGTATATGTTACGTACAATTTATTGTCCCGATTATTATTACGTTTTCAAGCATTTGCTGTAAATAGTCGTGTCATGTGTAACGACTTCTATTTGATCTAATTTGAAATCTACAGGAGGTACATATTTCATTTCACCATGTTTTACAATGTTTTACAGTTACATTTCCCTGTAAACTTGTTCCAGAATTGTGTGTAGGAAGTTTGTTGTTTCTAATCTGAACTTTATAGTTTATATTACATTGGCTAAGTATCTGGACCACCCCCTTGAGCATGCGCTATGGTTTATCTTATTTCCTCATGCAAATGATTGTAAATGGGTATTTTCGTCGTTAGATTCAAGTTTGAAATTAGTTGATACGTTAATATTGAACATTGGAGTGTCTCCTAGATGTCCTATATTTTGGAGCAGCTTTTCACCGTATTTTTTGACTCGAAATTTTTTACACGGTTATGTTTTACCAGGGTTGACCCTGTAAGTACATTAGTATGAATACCTTGGTAAAGTTCCGATTTTATTTAAAGTACCTACTGAGTTACTCGTGCAAACTCTATTTACTCAAAACTTAAACGAATAAGGAATGTCAAATACTAGACGATATCCGCAACATCTTGTAACCCAAAAATTCTGTAGGAACTTTTTTATTTTCCGGAATAAAAAGTAGCCTATGTCACTAGATCTTTAATTAAATTCATGCAAAAAATCACGTTGATTACGGCTCCATGCCGGCGTGATTAAAAGGATAAACCAACAAATTCACTTTCGCATTTCGACTGAACTGAAATAGTTTTCCTTTTACTTTCCACGTGCAAAAACCGCAACCTTATTACTATGAGGGAGCTGACCCTACCTCCACGAGTTCCCTTTCGATATGCCTTCGTTGGCAATCTTCTGTTAAGTGAATGTGTTCGAGTGAAACTTATGAAAGTCTGCTGCCAGCTTAATGATAAAGTGCTTATAACTAACTACGTATATAGATAAGAATCTGCTATGAACTTAAAAAAGATATGGTTGTAAGTATCTTTATCGAACGGTTTTCACTGATATTATAAAATCAAAAGTTTGTCTGTCTGTTACCTTTTCACGGCAAGTTTGGTACAGAGATAGCCGATATCGTATCTCAGATAACCCAGAAACGGTCGTACACTACTTTTTACTATCCCAGGAAAATAAAATGTATGTTGTACATTTTATAACATACTAGCTGATGCCCGCGACTTCGTCCGCGTGGTTTAAGTTTTATCTCCTTAGTTTTCCGGAATAAAAAGCAGCCTATGTCACTCTCCAGGTCCTCAACATTACCTATGGCAGAAATCACATCGTTCCGTTACTCCGTTGCGGCGTGATTAACGGACAAACAAACAAACTTTCACATTTATAATATTAGCATGAGTTTTCATAGGTACCTAGGCCGGTTTCTGAATTAACCATTCAAGCAAAATCAGCAAGCTCCAACTTTCAAACCTTACACAATATCAATTCAGAAACAAAAATTTGCTTAATTAGTCGTAAAGCACATAGTACATAATAGCGAAACCCTGGCCATACACTAGTATTATACGTATAATTTTTTAAAATTTACTAGGAGAGCATGAAACATCTGTGCGGTTGTATAACTTTGTTTAAAAGATGTATTGGTTACTCGTTAAGCATATCCGTTACAAGTCATTACACAGTAAAACAATACTGTTACCAAACTATATTGCACACCGATACCTACCGGGGCACGCTCCAGAGCGTAGGCGTCATTGTTACCACCTATGATTACTTCCTAGCCGAGTGAATAGTGCAAGTCAGGTTGTTTTGCGCAGAAAAACATCCTGATTACCTCCCTGGCGCAGTGTTGAGCGCTGTTGTCTTAACATGCGGAGGACCCGGGTTCGATTCCCGGTAGGTTCAATTTGGGACTTTATAATTTCTGAATTTTCCCTGGTCTGGCCTGGTGGAAGGCTTCGGCCGTGGCTAGTTACTCCTACAGGCAAAGACGTGCCGCCAAGCGATTTAGCGTTCCGGTAAGATGCCCTGTAGAAACCAATTAGGGGTTTAATATAACTGCCATGCTCCTAACAGATCAGCCCGCTACCATCTTAGACCGCATCATCACTTACCATCAGGTGAGATCGCAGTCAAGGGCACTCCTACAGGCAAAGACGTGCCGCCAAGCGATTTAGCGTTCCGGTAAGATGCCCTGTAGAAACCAATTAGGGGTTTTAATATAACTGCCATGCTCCTAACAGATCAGCCCGCTACCATCTTAGACCGCATCATCACTTACCATCAGGTGAAACCGCAGTGAAGGGCTAACTTGTAGTAGGTAGGATCACCGCTGCAGGGAAATGTTCTAATCTAGGTTGTCTGATAATAATATTATCTGGTCTGGTGGAGGCTCCATCTGTTGGATAACTACCACCCTACCGGCAAAACCGTACCGCTAAGCGATTTAGTATTCCGGTACGATGCAATTTAGAAACCGATTAGGGGTATAAGGGCTTATGGGCCTACTAGTACTACTACTACTACTTCGTCCGCGTGGATTGAGGTTTTTCGGTTCCCGCGGGAACGATTTAATTTTTAATCGACTTTCAAAAAAGGAGGAGGTTCTCAATTCGGCGCGTTTTTTTTTTTTTTTAATGTATGTTACCGCATATCTCCATGTTTTCCAAACCGATTTGATTTTTTTTTATTCAGTGGTTAGAGGAAGCTCGCGAGATGGTCCCATAAAAAATTCTGACTCCAAATCATCAATCCTGATGCTGCAGGTATACCTACGACTATTTACTAGGGAGTTAGGAAGTTTTGATGGTGAATTCATATAGTAGGTATCAAGTCACGTGTATACGATTCAACTCTGAGTCCCAACTCCTCAACCGTGATGCTGCAGGGTACAGAACTCCTTACAAATAGCTATTTAGGATTTTTTTATGGTGAATTCATATTGTTGGTGTCAAGCAACGACTTCATACTTAAACCCAAGTCCCAACTCCTCAACTCTGATGCTGCAGGGTACTGCACTCCTAAGCCGTGGGGATTAAGAGTATACTAAAAAGTTGAAAATAAAAATTCTTTCCAAAAAACCGACTTCCAAAGCCACTGGTAAGTAAAAAATAATTTTGATTTCTACACACTATGTTGAAGTCGGGCGAGTATAAGAAAGATAGGCAAAGTTGACGCGTCAGGCTCGCCCGACTTCAACATAGTGTGTAGAAATCATAATTATTTTTTACTTTACAGTGGCTTTGGAAGTCGGTTTTTTGGAAAGAATTTTTATCCGGAATAAAAAGTAGCATATGTGTTATTCCAGACTATGATATATCTCTGTGCCAAATTTCATCCAGATCGTGGCGTGATTGAGTAACAAACATCCATCCATACATCCAAACTTTCGCATTTATAATATTAGTTAAAGTTAATTAACCCAAATGCACTTTATCATCAATACAAGCACTTACTTACTTCTAATATTTACTTTCAATGTTCCTACCTAGTGCAGGTAAATAAATTTTGAATGATGAGCCTTCCAGAACTCATAGAAGTGTGAAAATTCCTACACCAAGGACGTAGACCACCACGCTGGCTAAGTGTAGCAGACTTCACACACCTTTGAGAATAATATGGGGAATTTTAACGTGCGAGTAGACAACAAAATCGAACAAGACAATGTTTCAAACAATTATTCTACACTTAGTGCTTCTGCCGCATTGTTCCCGTGGGTGGAACAGGAAGTGTCTAACACCCACGGCCTTTCATTGCGTCGTTATTCATAACCTACAACCGTGGCCATTAGTTAAGAGACTTGTCTGGGAGAATTACCTCTTTAGAGGCTCCGTGAGCAATTTATAGCTCTCTTGTTGCAGTATGTCGTTTATAGCCAGTTGTTGCTCCTGGATCGCTGAAGACATGAAGGCTTAAGATAACATTTCTAAGAATCATAAATCCATACTATAATATTATGTTTGAATGATGAGGTATCGGGGATCTATCGATATCTCGGTATCGGTTTGCAAAAATGACGAGGGAACTCTTTGATTTTCTGGGATATAATAGCCCGTGTCACTCGCCTTATATTAAGACTAGCTGATGCCCGCGACTCCGTCCGCGTGGTTTAAGTTTTTTTGATTCCCGCGGGAACTTCTTAATTTTCCTGGATAAAAAGCCTATGTCACTCTCCAGGTCCTCAACTATAACCATGCCAAAAATCACGTCGATCCGTTGCTACGTTGCGGCGTGATTGAAGGTCAAACCAACAAACCAACAAACAAACTGACTTTCGCATTTATAATATTAGTATGATATATAACGCGAGTTCATCTGCGTGGATTTAGATGTTATTTTTTGCGATAAAAGTATGTCCTTCTATTTCCGTACCCCTCAAAATCGGTTAAACCGAAGGGCAGATGACAGACAATTAACCAATTAATTAACACTTAATACTAGTATGGGTTTAAAAAACTCGGAGTTTGGTAATATATAAGCTTCAGTTATTACTTAGAAACCTCGTCATTTGTAATAGGTATACCCAGAAAAATCCGATCTTACTAATGCTATTTACTGATTGCACTACCGAAGCCATACATTACGGTCCAGTAAACATAGCATGAAGCAAACAAAATTCCAAATGATCTTTAAACAAATGATGGAGTGGAACACCTTCATAAGTAAAGTTTAATGTATAGTCCGCAGAGCTACGGGTGTTTACAGCCCTAGGACATTTTTCACCACGCTGAGAGTAAATTATAGGCGTTCGTCGTATGAAGCGAAATGAGCCGATGATATACATATACTTTTACACGTTCCGAGCGTTCTTGTATTGCTGCCCCAAGTTGTAGACTTCAGAACTCATTCTTGACTTGACTTCAACTTATTTGACTTACCGATAGATTTAGGATCGGTTTCCGCTGCGCAGCGGAGACCAATCCTAAATCTATGGACTTACCCATACTAATGTTTTGCAAATGCAAAAGTGTGTCTGTTTCGGCTCATTCGCAACACCGATTATGACGAAAATTAGTTCAGAGATATCTTGAACGGACTATATTTCTTAAGTTCCCATAGGTTTCCCTTTGTAACTTTTGCACATCTTCTTCACGAAGTTGGGTTGGTCCTCTTTCTTTGACGATACACAAGAAAACAAACTAAACTGGGACTTAAATCCCCCTGATTTAAAGTCGAAAAATTCATTATACCAATTTAAATTTCGCAGCAGGTAGGAGCTGGTCAAAATGGACTGTACATTTAAGCTAAATATTCTCGAATTCTTACGACTGCGTTGTTGGTGAAACGTAAAATCTTATTATCTACTCCAGCACCGAAAAGTTCCAATTTCGAATTTGACAACTATATCGAATTGAACCCTCTTTCGTGTTTGCTTCTCATAACGATACAGTTCGTTGTATGGGAGCTGTATCGTTATGAGTCGTAGCTGTATCGATATGGTTATCTTCATAAATAGGATACCTATAGCTTAGCGGCTCTGGGTTCTGGCACTTTTGGTTTTTATTAATTTATAAAGTAAAAAATTATAAAGACGTCCTTGTCGTAGATAAAATCTTGTATGCAACTGTACGTAATTAGTCATTTTAATTCTCGTACTATCCTATTTTGATACTCGGCAAGCCTCGTATCAAAAAACAGCACTCGAATTAAAATGACCCTCATTACGATACAGTTGCATAAATAGCTATTCTAACTCTTCTTCGTTATTTTCAATGATGTTTTATGTTCTTTTATTGAGAACGGGAAATTTCGAGAAATTGGTAAACCAGTGAGTTGTTTTCAAATTAGACGTATTTTGCCTTTACCATGTCCCTAAAAGGTTAGCCCGCTACCATCTTAGACTGCATCATCACTTACCATCTAGTGCTAACTTGTAGTGGATAAAAAAAAAACTCTCTATATTTAGAATCCGCTGAGTCTTACTCCTTGAGGCGAAACATTTCTGAGTGAAGACCAGTAGCCGACTACTTTCTCCGCCCGCGTCTGGAACACGAATTTCGACTAATAGTATGAATTATTGCACCAACTATCCCCCGCCATTTTGTAACAAAGCAAATTTCCACGCTACTGTGTGGGTTTCTAGTTTATTATTGACAGGAATCGAAATTATTTCCTCCTGCTTTCTAAACTAAATGCTTTCTCGATGCTAAGTTTTGTTACTCTTTATTAATCATCATATTTTTCTAATGTGATTTGGATGACAATTACAAATTACTTGAGACAAGTTGTATATTGATTCTTTTTAACCCCCGACGCAAAAAGAGAGGGGTGTTATAAGTTAAACGTGTCTGTTTGTGTATCTGTCTGTGGTATCGTAGCGCCGAAACGGATGAACCAATTTTCGTTTTGTTTTTTTTTTGTGTCATAGATAATTTTATCCCGAGTGTTCTTAGCCATGTTTCATGAAAATCTGTTCATTCGTCTGAAGGTCATTAGCTTTTTTCTTAATCTGTTACTTCCATGTGGGGGCTGTTTTAAATTTGTACTTTGTACTTGTTCATGATGACTTTGACATACTTTTGTCTATGAAGCCACCTACTTGTGCCGATATCTCAAATATGCCTTCAAAGTTTAAAGTTTTAAACTATCGTGAGAACACACAGCTTTGAGGGGTAAAATTATACTAGCTAGTCGAGTAAACGCCGTCAAATAAAACAAACGAAACTACGTTGTTCAATAATCATTACTTTAATGTTATAGACTAGGAGACTAGGAATTTCACTATAGTCCTTAGTGGAGAGTGTAGCACCCACCTATCACTGAATCAGCTTTTCAAGCGACAGTTACAAAAAGTGCATCTATCTCTTAATCTATTAGGTCCTCTTCTTTTGAATCGTACCGATTACCGGAAGTCCGAAACTCCTTCTCAGCTGTAGGTACCTACGGATTGCGTTATTACCAAGTTAGCTACTTAACTAAAGTAGCCAATTTTGACGTGTTTTCGAAATGAAGCCTAATTGGTTTTCATATGTTTAAATCTGTTTAAAGTTATTTCAAAATTGGCTGATTGCTTTCGACGTATACCTGCCGTGCGGGCAATAATACTAAAAGTATCATTATACTGTCTCGAGCGTTTATGCAAATTAATGTCTTAATTTAATTGCGTATACTCTTGCTTGAAACTGTTAGATAATAATATTATAATTATGGGCTTGGGGCCGATAACGAGCGTATTGTGTCTGCAAATTGTGCAATTATGACAAACGTCAGCGAAATGTTTGCTAAGGAAAGTGAGTGTATTAACAACTATGTAATTAAGTATACTTACCTCTCGATTTGACACAAGGACTAGACCAAAGAAGAAGACTTGAGTCCTTGCTATA
This sequence comes from Erebia epiphron, assembly GCA_963932025.1. Lineage (NCBI taxonomy): Eukaryota > Metazoa > Arthropoda > Insecta > Lepidoptera > Nymphalidae > Erebia > Erebia epiphron. Next base: position 26,729,731 of record OZ009948.1, read on the forward strand.
TCTCTAATTGCTAAGCAGTTTTCAGCATAAAAAATGCGTGGAACGTCAGCAGCATCGGGCGCAGTGTAGTTAAGCTTTGGCAGGGTTTACGTCAGCTCTGACTACTGCTGCAGTCGTCAGTATTCCGTCGATGTGCACGTGGAACCGTATTTTGCTGCTGACGGCATCTGCGTATGCAGCATTTAAAATGATCGACGTGTCAAGTATCACCCGTTGTCCTACGTGAGCGACAAACACGACACCGCGACTCGATACGACGCGACGCGACAGTATCAAACAGTAGCTGATCGTTCACGTGGCCCTCACAGGCCGTTCTGAGCTGTTTATTCCTAACTTTGTTCCTATTCTAATCGTTTCTTATCCTCGCGATCTCCTACAGAACGGTACGCTTAGTTGTTCCTTTACAGTATGGGCCCATTTCATGTATACTCGTCAATTTGACCACCTATCTGATCTACCGTTTAGATTAGATGATACAAATTGGAATACATTTATTAGAATTAAATAAATCATTGTTCAGAGTTTGCTTACAGAAAACATAATATTTCAACTTGAAAAAGCTGGACTCAATAAAATTTAAAAGTACTCGTAAATAACCTAAAACGTTAAAGACCTGCTAAAGTAAAAGAATTGCTGTTGCGGATCACTTCCGATGAAGTAAACAAAGTTTTCCTCTTACCTTCCTCTCAAAAGGAAAAAGGTCCGTTAAAGAACTTTTATGTTTATTTAAAGATTCCTAAAAGTCCCGCACAGCCTTTCCGGACCTCGTATTTTATTTCGGTATTTTCCTCCCAGCGCGCAGCTACCATAAAAGCGTATGGGATACCCTTTATGGTGGTACCATTGATCAAGTTTGTGCTTTTTACGCTTGTATAATAACAAAAGAGTATCTGGATTGTGTTTGTTCCTTGATATGCCTCTGTGCAGCTGTACCTACCTACTTAGCGAACAGCCACCAGCTGCAGTTAGTGGTGGGTTAATTTTTTTATGTCTTCTTACTTTGTTACCTACTTGGTAAACAGCGTGTAAATACAGGACGGGTTTTAGCTGTTGAAATGCATGCAAACTCGCGGGCGCTTGCCAGTATTACTCGAAACCCGCCGAGCGGACGCAATTTGCATCGCCCATTGTTTCGCGCTATCCATAATTTCGTCTTACAGCCGAATTTCCTTTTTTTGAAATTCCACGCCCTTTATGGTTTTATTTGTGCATACCTTTCGAACACTGCGTATTGGATTGAGAAGACATTGGAATTCCACTGCGATTTTAATACAGCTTAATTGTCCTATTGTTTTAAAGTTGTGGGGGTTTTTGTGTACCTGCTTGTTGGATTCGCACAGCTTTACATCTTTCAAAGTAGCATTAAGAGGAGCTTTAATTTTCTTGTAGGAATTTTGTGCTTAGTTGGTCATCTTCTTTTATATTCATCTTTAACTTTCTACAACCGGTTTCTAGAGTTCTACTGATTTTAATATATCAATGTTTACATATTAGCCTTCCTCATGAACAGTTGTGATAATGACCAAACGAGAGTTGAAATCCACCAGGAAGTTTAATAGCTATTTATGCAACTGTATCGTAATGAGGGTCATTTTAATTCGAGTGCTGTTTTTTGATACGAGGCTTGCCGAGTATCAAAATAGGATAGTACGAGAATTAAAATGACTAATTACGTACAGTTGCATACAAGATTTTATCTACGACAAGGACGTCTTTATAATTTTTTACTTTATAAATTAATAAAAACCAAAAGTGCCAGAACCCAGAGCCGCTAAGCTATAGGTATCCTATTTATGAAGATAACCATATCGATACAGCTACGACTCATAACGATACAGCTCCCATACAACGAACTGTATCGTTATGAGAAGCAAACACGAAAGAGGGTTCAATTCGATATAGTTGTCAAATTCGAAATTGGAACTTTTCGATGCTGGAGTAGATAAAGTTATTTATAAACGACTAGACTAGACTTAATTTGGAAAATCTCGTTACTCTTTCCGAATAAAATATTTAAAAAAATACTTAGAGCTTTATGCTTGGATCTATTAGTATCGAGAAAATCGTAGCCAATCGTGGTTCTATTACATAATATATTTAGATAGAGAGAGAAGATCCAAAGCTCAAGTTGAGATATCAAACTTATTATATTTATAGTTTTCAAATAAAACCATAGTTCAGCCGGTAGGGTGGTTGCCGAAGCCTTCCACAAGACAAGTACTGATAAAGAAATTATAAATTCCCTTACCACTGTCAGAAATCAAACCACCAGGTTTACCCCTGCACCAAAGGTCATCATAATACATAGTTTGTATGGACAGGACCGGTTATCTCTTCATGAGGTCCGAGCGTTAAACTGCGCGTGTTTATTTTCGCAATAACACTTACCGGCAGTAAAAAAGGGGTCTGACAATTCATTAACCGATACTTTATATATGTCACCGTAAGATTGTAAAAACCGTTAGATTGTAATCTAACTCGCAAAATTGTAAACTGTCGAATGATTACAATATAACGGATTATTTTTCGGTAGATTGTAATCAGTTAGGTTTATTAACCCGCAGGCCGGGCACTACTTGATTATTTATGTCGAACGCTAACCTAACCTACAAGAAAAAGACAAGAAAATGTAAATACAATGAATATTTAAAAAATTGACACTTAAAACATTGAACGGTTCACAATCTTTCGACTGTTTACAATCTATCGAAAAAAAAGCGTTAGATTACAATCTTACGGTTTTTACAATCTTACGGTGACATATACGTGCCCTATCGCAGTTTAAGTACTTACTGGGCAAGTATTCAGTCTTCGTCACTTTAGCCTTACCTATACTGGCAATTTTCTTGGGAAACACATAAGAAACTGGTCAAGAACATGTATACTGGTTCCGTAGTTTTGCTAGTTGCTTATTGTAATAGCTGTGCTATAATTTGACGCTCGTTTTATCCTAGAACTAGTTAAGGAACCTAATTAATAGTGATTCGTGTCTCTTATGATGGGGTTTTTCTACTCTAACCATTTCGAAAAGCAGATTCTACTAAGAAGAGCCGTCAAGCAACTCAGTAGTTGTTCTTTTGTTGTTGCGAGGGGATAAGCATCGGCTCTCGCTAATCGCTAATCATGTTGAAGGGGTACCTATAGGGGTAGGTTATTACCCACATCCATACTAATATTATAAATGCGAAAGTGTGTCTGTCTGTCTGTCTGTTACGCTTTCACGGCCCATCTGTTCAACCGATTTTGATGAAATTTGGTACAGGGATAGGTTGAATCCCGGGGAAGGACATAGGATACTTTTTATCCCGGAAAATTTAAAGGTTCCCGCGGGAATCAAAAATTTATCTGTTGAACCGATTTTAATGATATTTGGTACAGGGGTAGGTTGTATCCTGGGGAAGGACATAGGCTACTTTTTATCCCGGAAAATTCAAGAGTTCCCGCGGGAATCGAAAAATCTTGGTCCACGCGGACGAAGTCGCGGGAATCATCTAGTATACAATAATTATGACTTATTTGAAATTTAAATAATTTGCAGCGTAACATATTTCTTCGGTATAACAGCTATATTGAATTCCATCAACTCTTATAGTTGAGTTTTAAATGGGCTGTGAATTAATACACAGACGAACGGACAGCGCGACTGCATCAAAGTCTGTATGTCTGGTGGGAGGCTTCGGCCGTGGTTAGTTACCACCCTACAGACAAAGACGTACCGCCAAGCGATTTAGCGTTCCGGTACGATGCCATTATGGGTTTAATATAACTACCATGCCTCTAACAGGTTCGCCCGCTACCAACGTAGATTGCATCATCACTTACCATCAGGTGAGATCGCAGTCAAGGGCTAACTTGTATTGGAATAAAAATACTTACCAATAAATTAAAAGGTTTCCTCGTTTCGATACTGAACCCTAAAAATTATAACGCTGTGACCAGCTGTTACTCTGTTGCTGTTTATTGGCATGAATCACTCCATTGTACGTGAGATACAAGTGGCTTCAGATTTAAAGTGTTACATTATACCTACTCAGAATACCTACATAGTAAACTTTTCCTTGTTTATTTATGCTTTTGAGAAGATGGGATCTTCTTTATGATTCAAACTAAAAAAAGGTACTATGTTAGCTTGTTTTTAACTTATTAAGCTATTTTAGTATTCTTGATTATTATAAATAGATATCTAAAATTCAAACGCAAACTCTATATGTATATTTTACTTTATGTAGGTGTATTTTATGATTCTTCTTGGTTTTACTCTACTACTGGTTCCGGGTTTTTTTTTCAAGCAATAATAATATGTTTTTCTCGAAATCGACGAAGTGCAACTCGGGCCGTAGATATTGTTAACTATACCCATATTCTGTATAAAAACTGTAGTGATTATTTCGAACAAATTACCAACTGATTGCAATGACGGAAGGCACTCTTTAATATGGATGACATTATATTTAAATCAATCAGAAAAAAATGAAGCGTAAGTAGTAGGGAAGAGTACGATTATTAATTTCGTTATTGTCAGTGTGTCATTTTTATGTTTATGACAGTTGTTAACGAGCTTCGTTAACGATTGTTTACTTTAAAAAGTTCTTATCGGTTAAACCATAGAGGTAGTATAAGGTTAGGCTATACTACCTCTGTGGGTTAAACATGTTCAGAGACTATTTTGTTTTTGTGTTAAATTGAACCGCTTATTCGCAATTACTTTTCTTATGTATTGATTTATACAAAATTTCAGTGTTGATTCTCTCCACGAAATGTTTAGATGGAGCGCTGTTTAAATAAGTTTTCTGTGAGTGTGAAGATCTCGTGTACCTAGTAGGTATTTTAATTATTTATGGCAAACTAAAACGCGGGGCTCTAGCTCAGGCCCTGGGAGAACGAGTTAGAAAGGCGTTTTTCTCTGTCTCGGTTCCTTTAGTATACTTAGTTTGTAATAACCTTAGTAAGTGTTCAACATTTTGAACAGTCGAAGAGGAGCCGCGTCATAAGCAAGATGTTGTAGGTTCAAGTCCCACCCAAGAAATTTGCAAATATGTATTTTTTTAATAGAGTATATTTTTTAGAAAAGCGAATAGTCGACCAAAAGGAAATTACGTTTTTACTGGCCGTCCAACGATACCACACCTCTAATCCATCGTCGGTCCACTACTACGCATGAGTCTGAATCTGAAATCCTCGCCGAGTCATAAAATAATCCGGAGTGTATTTTCGCCCTAATAGATAGTAAAACCTGTCCGCGATTATAAAGCAAGAACATATAAAAGCTCCTTTTATACGTTTCCTTAAATCGCACACAGACTCTACCTGGGCGTCACCTGACCTATTTCCGCCGTGCTTGCTCTTTATTGCAGCCTTGACCGGCAATTGCGACCTTTAGCTTGATAGGTGCAGGAACGTAAAGGTTCTAGGCTTGGCAATTGGTATAGTAACTTGGTATATTAGTTTTCCACCAACAATTTAATATAGGCATTAAAGGTAGTTAGTGACGTCAGTTTTTAATAATCTCTGGACTTTATAAGATTTATTTTTCTACCCGGACTACTTACATCAATAAAGATAAAATATCCATTTGTATGCGTCTGACTGTCCGCCAGTATGTCCGTCTGTCCGTCCGTTCGTTTACAAATTGTAGTCTACAATCTACAAATATATAGGGGAAGATTTAAGAATCCGTATCCCCGCTAACCGACATTTTAAGAACTTTTGATGAGCTTTGTGCATGAGATATTAGTATTATAACAAAAAGAAAATTAAAACATTAAAGTTTAATCCCTCCTTAGTAGAATGTTGCAAAAAGAAAATTAATTTTATTGAAATATAATAGTGAAATTCTCATTCTTGCGGAATACGATTACCATTTTTACACTTTTAGGCGATACTTTTGACCCATATAAATCCAAGAAAAATTATAATAAATGACTTATAAAAAATATTAATATGATAAACACACTCTTAAAATTGGACTGTTGCAATTCGTTTTTATACGTTCTATACAAAATTAATTAATAAAAAAATCAAATCAATGTGCACGATTTATCAACATTTACGCGTCACAATAACCCCTATTTCTTAAAAGTTTGGGGAATTTACTGATAAAATAAAATTTCCCGTGAATGTTTAGTATTTAAATAACATAAATAGTAAAAAAATAAATTTCTATAAAATACCTATATGACCAAAAAAAATTATCAAAAGTCTAATAAATTTCACGTTTAAAATGCTACTGCAGACCACACGACCGGCATACCGAGCCCAGCGCTCTTCGAGGGAGGACGTGTTGCTGGATGGGCTCTTTTGTATGTGTGCGTGAGCTCTCTCACAAGCCTTTGTAAAAACGTGTTGCTAACAATACATAGCGCGACTGCCTTAGTTTGATGAGCAGAGAGTGTTAGGTTCTTGATCCGATTCAATCGATATTTAATGAATGCGTGATACGTATTTAATTATGAATTAATAAGGATATTTTTTATAACTATTAAATAATTTTGAACGATACAATATTATAATCTCATACTGTTTTTCTCGTCAATTGGGATTTAAGTATGCGTAATATTTGTATGGGTTTTGAATTTACTATCCTGAAATATTATATTTTCTTTGAAATCGTAATTGCAAAACTCAACGTGGCATACGTTGTTGCTGAGAGATTTTGGTAAATACAGTTTTCATAGGATTACTTATATTGAATTTTTATTTATCCACTACAAGCTTAGCCCTTGACTGCGATCTCACCTGATGGTAACTGATGATTTTTATTCTACGAGGCATCGTACTGGAGCGCTCAAGGGCTACAGAAATTATGAATTCCCAAATTGATCGTAAACAATCATTATATCGCGGCCCGCGGGTCAATAAAAGGTACCTATTATAAAAATGTTTATACGACTGCTTGAAAAAAGGAGTATATTGTTTTCAGGGTTCATGTATGTCTGTAGGTATGTATGTATGTATGTGAGTTTGCATATTCCACCATAACTTCTATACGCGTGAACCGATTTAGATAAATTAGGTATCGTTAGAATCCCTAGCTTATTCCGGGTGACATAGGCTAGTAAAATTTTCAAAAAAAGTGATGGGGTGACCATGGTCTCGCATTAAAGACTAAAGTAGATTTTTTTTTCGAAAATAAGATTAACTATATACTCATCATCTAGAAAATGATGAATAGATTCCAAAAATATATACTAATATAGTTCAATATACAGTGATTCCCAAAAAATATCATTTAATAAAAATGTGAATAAGACTCCATTTTTAATTAATCAATGACTGTGGTATCGTTACGTAGTAGATAGTTACGGGCTACGGCAGAGCAGTCGTATTTATTAATAATTTTAATTATATTCACTTGCTCATTGTTTGCATAGATTTTATTTATTCTTTTACCTTTCGACAATAGTACCGTGCAAATCGCACTGCCTTTCATTCAAAATACTAAACAATATTATAAGTCATAAAATATTACCGCAACGATTTGAAATTCTAAAACGAAGAAGCTCATCATGAATACAATTTAATTTGTACTTTATCGTAAGCTGCATAAGGTATATATTGCAATACACATTTTAATACAATATCATTTCTTTTACAAATTTACTTAGGGTTACAAAGCTCAATGGTCATAATGTTTTTATTTATAGGATATTGTTTCGTTTCTGGTAAACAAGACGAGTTTGTATGAAGAAGAAGAAGACTGGAAGTTTTTTTGACTTTTAGTTGTCTTGGATTTCTTATCTAAACTGATCTAATTGCATGGCCCGCGTGAAGTATGGTATTTTTATATTACCTGATATTTGAAAGGGTCGCTTTTAATATTATTTATGACCTAATCACGTGCAGATTGCACTTGCATAGTACTCAAGTAAACCTGTCTATCGATTACTTGAAAGTTGTTTTGTTTTTATCAAAAAACCAAGGGTATTTCCAAGACAACTAAATTGCAAATGGCAGGTATGTCTATATTTTTATATTCTATGAAACCCACAAATCTCTTACTGTCACCTTTATAGTCGCTTGCGATCATTGAGGTACTCTGCTCTGCTCAACTACTTCCAACAAAACCATGTTTTTGTTTTTCTGACCTTGGCATCTCTATGTGGACTTTGACATTGTAATCAGTGAAAATAATATTTAGGGCCTTGCTTTGTAATTGGATTAGAGTACTCGCTTCTGGATTTGATTTTACTTGTTTTATATATCACAAGGTAAGATTATTTTATATTCAGTTACCTGAAAGTTGCATAGTCACTAGCCACGGCCGAAGCCTTCCACCAGACCAGACCAGAGCAGAAAATCCATAATAATATTATAAATTCGAAAGTGTGTTGTGTCTGTCTGTCTACTACGCTTTCACGGATAATATTTCAGCTATACAACTTGGTAGAGAAAACGAAGCTCTACTGCTTTTTTTTTTGGGTGCCACGCCAGATGCATTGTGTAAAGAGATAATAGAAATAAAATGTCCCCAATCTGCCATTGGAAAGGTACCTGAGGAAGCCGTAAAGCAAAATAAAACAAAATAAAATAAAATAAAATGTGGAAAGCAGTAAACCAATCAATGACACAAAATAAGAGCTATGGTATTACCAAATTAGGGCCAGTTACACATAACTCAAAAACCCAGATGTTTATTTACCGTGTGGACTGGCCCTGAGCATAATCTAAAAATCGAAGTAATTGAAAGAGATTCATATTTTTGAAAAAAAAAAACATGGAAGTTAAATTATTATAATTATTTACTCCAGAAATTTTGGATTCCTGAAAAGCTAGATCTATGCCTCTCAGAGACAATGTTTTATGATAAAAATATTTATATAAGTATACTATATAAGAATATTTAAAACTCAGCCCTTGACTGCTTTCTCACCTAATACTAAGTGATGATGCTGCCTAAGACGGTAGCGGGCTAACCCGTTAGGGGTGTCATATCCCTAATCGGTTATAACCCATAACCCTTATCGGTTTCTACACGATATCGTACTGGAATGCTCACTCCCTTGGCGGCTCATCTTTGCAGATAGGGTGATATATAGCTACGGCCGAATCCTTCAACTAGACAACACCAGACAAGATTTGGAAATTGCAAATTCCGGAAATAACCTTGGAGTGGTCAATTTGTGAATTGTAAATAGGGTTAGGTTTTATTTATATATTTTAACTAATCATGATTACAATTTACTTTGTACTTTATCATAAACTGCATAAGGTATGTTTTGCAAAGACATATTTTAATACAATAAAATGGTAACATTTACATTACCTGATACCTGAGAGAGTCCGCGTGTTTGTGATATTATTTATGACCAATCCTCTGCACGTGCTAACTAACTACACCTGCGTAATACACAATACCAATCGCTTATCTGTAAGTTGTTTTCAAAATAACAATGGTGTTTTCGAGACAAACTAATTACTCTGATGACCCATGTAGTAAAACTTGGTCAATAATTGTGTACCTCAATTGTTAGTAACAGTCAGATAGCCGTATAGGTTTTAAAATTTAAGAAATCATCAATTTTAATGATAAGTAAATAAACGAAAAACTTGGAGGTGTATTTAATTTTTAGTGTTACATTATGATACCCATGTGTAAATATATTTTATAAAAGTTTATGTACGCCAAATAAACATTTATCAAAAGGGAAAATAATATTTAAGTGATAACTAAGATTATACAATTTTATTAATATAGTGAAAATATTACGAACTTGACTACACAACATGACAAAGTATCAAAGTATCTTTATCGGCCTATGCCGTCTTTGTGTGAGTGCAGCTAACGGTCTTACTGTGCGCTATACCTACAGATTCCAAAATTGGCCGAGCGCGCAATTAGGCGGGCGAGAATACGGGCCCTTAAGAGGAAAAGGTGACTTACTGATCTATTAGCGCACAGCTCAAACCCTTGCTTGAGATAAGTAGCTCTTATTGCTAAGGCATTCGCTAAGAAAGGATTTTTAATATTCAACCCCTGAGGGGAAAAACAGTATTTTTGAGAATTCAAGCCCTAAGTAAAATAGAATTATTCAGATTTACCAGTCGAAATCGGACTTAACATGATCGAAACCGCAAAGAAAACATGCAAAGTAAACGTTTTACATTCAGAAATCAGGAAACATGCGAAGACGACAAAGAAGACGTAGGTATAATAAAAGGACCTTGCTCAAGGACAATAGTCTACACTCTACGCTTAGTTTCCTTCACCTGAACCTTGAACGCGAAATGCGATTTCTTAGTACCACACGCGATGTCCTATTGGCAAACCTTTAACAAGGTGATAAAATATTCATATAAAAATTATGGATTTAATAGGACCTTGCTCGGATCGTGTCCTTCTATGTACTATTATGACAATAGACGTATCCTTCACCTAAACCTTGACCGTGAGAATCGGTTTCCGCTAGCACATGCAACACGCGAAGCTATATCGATTTTTCAGTCGTCAGTACTAGACAAATCCCGTGTATAGTTAGGATTTTGAAAAATCCCGTGGAAACTCTTTTATTTTCAGGGATAAAAAGTAGCTTACGTCCTTTCCCGGGATTCCCGGGGAATCAAAGGTCACTTACGATATAGGAATAGGCATTAGTACAGAGATCCCAGCCTGGGATGCAAACTATCTCTGTACCAAATTTTGTTGAAATTGGCAAAACAGATAACAAGGTCGTTAAAATGTAGAAGACTCACAGATACACTTTTGCATTTATAATACAGTATGCATTCTGTGGCTTTAGCGATGAAATAAAATCCATACTAATAATATAAATGCAAAAGAGTGTCTGTCTGTCTGTCAGCTACGCTTTCACAGCCCATCTATTCAACCGATTTTGATGAAATTTGGTACAGGAATAGATGTATCCCGGGGAAGGGCATAGGCTACTTTTTATCCCAGAAAATTCAAAGGTTCCCGCGGGAATCGAAAAAACCTTGGTCCACGGGTCCGCGAAGTCGCGGGAATCATCTAGTAAGAATTTAAGAATCATGACTTCAATGAGTTTTCTTTAGTAAAATTAACCTTGTTAGTATTGTGTCGGCGAAGGATACCGAAAGGCCTTGACCGCGACATGGTTGGCTTTAGAAATATTATTCCCTGTTTGGCCTTAAAAATTGCGTCTATTAATCGTACCTTTTATTCTTTTAGTTATTTACTTTATAAAAAATTATCCTTTGAAAGCTCAAGGATAATAGAGGAATACTCCCAAAAGTTAAAATCATTCGAAATATTATTCCTAGAGTTTTATTGAATTTTTAAATGATTTTTCCTAAAGTTTTCTTGTGTTTCTATTCTAAACTTGTTTCCTTTTTTTCCAGGTATGAGCAACTTATATGATTCACCGTTTGAAAACAACCAATTGTAAGTGCAAATTATAAAACTGTGGATGCCTATGAGTTATATGTTTGATTTTGTTAAAACCACATGAAATACGGCTAATAAAGGTATAAAAATAATTTTTATCGTCACTGTTCGTGGCCAGTCTAAATGGCCTTGCACGGGTTGACCCTAGCACGGTTGTTAACAAAAAAAAAGTATTTTTAACCGACTTCCAAAAAAGAAGGAGGTTCTTAATTCGGCGCGTATTTTTTTTTATGTATGTTGGTGCATATCTCTGTGGTTTCTGAATCGATTTGAATTTTCTATCAGTCGTTAGAGGAAGCTCTTGAGTTGGTCCCATAAAAAATTCTAACTCCAAATCCTCAACCCTGATACTAAAAAGTTAAAAATAAATTTTTTTCCAAAAAAACGACTTCCAAAGCCACTAGAAAGTTAAAAATAATTTTGATTTCTACCGAATATGTTGAAGTCGGGCGGGTATAACAAGGATAAGCAAAGTTGACGCGCGTCGAGCGCGTCAACTTTGCTCGTCACGTCAATATAGTGTGTAGAAATCAAAATTATTTTTTACTTTACAGTGGCTTTGGAAGTCGGTTTTTTGGAAAGACTTCTTTTACATAAACATATTTTTTGTGATACATGAACGAACTTACCGCGAAATTAACGTATGTGTAAAAATTAGACAATAGCAATAGACATAGCAAAGACAAAAGCATGAGGAACAAAAAATAATAAATTGAAAAAGTCTTGGTCAAAAAAGTAGTTGAAAAAATGGGTTGCGCTATTAAGTTTACCGCATGCTGCTTTTGCTTATTAAACCATTTCACAGTTTCAGAATACAATGATAGCCGCGATGTGACCTCCGCAACCCATTACGTGTTGTCCAGCAATATGTGGGGATTATTCAATTATGTCGTTGCATGTTTACTAGCAGATTACTATGATCTAGTAGGTTGATACTGGTGTGCTGATATTGTATAAAGTAGATCGCACACTGTTGCAAGAATAATGCTAAACACTAGGGTATGTTTTGTGTGTTCTATTGACTCTATGAAGATAAATATTGTGAGATCCCTGCTCTGTGATTATACTTTAGGTAAGGTAAACCGTTTTCATCCGTCCTCCCTTAAAGGTACTTGCCCACCACCGATACCTAATAGCATATTATGCACCTGTGATGCTCTCCCATAAAAAATTCTATTCAATGGCGCGGACAAACAAATACCTTAAAAGCCTAAAACTCATGATTAGTCCCGTGGTATTACAGATGATCAGGGTCAGTTTGCATTTATATAACACGCCTGTTCCGCTGCCCTGCTGACCCGCAGCAATTTTTTGTGCTCCTATTAAATGCGTAGCGTGGCTTTTGAGACAGTGTGCGATCGTCATTATTGAGAATATTGATTGATTGAAATCATATCTCAGTCACGGCGTGATTATTGTGCAAATTATTGTAATCAATAATGTGTTAATAGATTGATTTATTTGTGGTCTCAAAAGATAAGACGTTATATAATAAAAATGAAACGGGTTTTTGATTTAAGAGACTGCAACAATCACAGTATGGGGTCTAACGTGAAATAGAGGCGGTTAGTAACAAAGTTTGGTTGTTTAATATTACAAATGTTGAAACTAAAACCGGGTGTGTTTTGAAGAAATATTTAATCTACCTTCCCCGTTTTCTGATCGTATTTTACTTCGTAAAAACAAGTTTATTCCCGGCCATCCCGGCTCGATTTTCCGTGGTTATTCTTGGTTTCCCGGGGTTATTCCAGGTGTTTTCTCACACGTATCTGCAAATTATGAAGCAGGCTGTATTCCCTCAAAACTATAATATGGGTCTATTCAAGGGATGAATTAAATATAGGTACTTAAAAGGCGTCAAAACAAAAAAAAACTTGTCCACATAATTAGAGCCAACCTAGAACAGTCTCCAATGTCCAGAACATGTCAGAGAAAATATGGAGGAACATTAAAAAAATAGAATGATCAGCGTAACGTTTGTTAGAATATGCGAGTAAGAGTAATCTTATATAATTGTAAAGAAGCTTTGCTACAATTTATCACCGTCGAGTTGAGTCTTTAATCCACGCTTTTCTCACGGGAGGTACACTCAGATCGGTAGATCATGTGTCCTGACCGGGTCAGATCCGAAACAATGCTTTCACCGGTTCATGTTAACATTACCGCTAATTAATGAGCGTGCCGGGGTATGTCATCCGTGTTCTGTTAAGACGACGCTCCTATAAAACGAATCAGTTGGAGATCGCTTGCGTAATTTGTAACTGAGAACATAAGTTCACCAAAGCTTTGTTGACTTTGTTAGAAAAACTCTCATTTTATCGAAATGTAAAATTATCCGTCGCTATCAAACTTATTTTTCATCCCACCATCTCGGAAAGAGTATTTTTACTCTTTGATATCTAAATGCAAAAGCCGTTATTATCCTCTTGAGGATAAAGTAAATTGAATTTAGAACATCGTGTGCACGTTAGTAAATATCACTCGTCTATGAAGTTTGTGAATTCAAAACATCATTAAAACCTATTTAGTGCCGAATTTAGTCATTTCCTCGCTGAGGTGGGATGAAAAGTTACGTGTTGCACTCGAGTGAAAAAGTTTTTACCTCGTGCTCTTTTGATTCCCTCGCTCACGCTCAGGATTCTAATTTTTGAACCACTCGCGCTTCGCTTCGCTTGCTCGGTCATCAAAATTGAGCACGCGGTTAAAAAACAACTTTTCACTCTTGTATAACAAATAACTATTTCTTGTTAGTTAGTAGTATGTAAAAAAACTAAATCTCCATAGCCATTCGGATGCAGTTGAATACACTGAAAGCTGCATTATTTTCGAAACATAAAATAGCCGGATTAAACTATCTATATCAATAACCTACCTTGCTTTAGATAAATCATAAAAGTCTTAAAATATCTATACGGATTGGCAACGATGATGAGGCTCTGTATGATTTTTGACAATACCAAAATTTTGTTGGCAATAATATGAGTATCTTAATTTGAATGATGCTGGCTTTAGTAAATAGTAATTATAGTATCTACCATAGAACATAAAATCTGATGCAAAATCTTAATGTTTTGCGAATTGCATTTTCCGTAAAGTATTTATATCCATAGTTATTAGTCGTTTTCTCCTATTAGCCGCAGGTAAGTAGTCGAGTTAATACCAATTGTATACTTAATATCCCAGATAATACTTATTTTATTAATAAATTCACTAGTTTTACTACCAATTTCACCTTTGCTTCTAGTTTATTATTTCCTTCATGGGTTCCTTAGTATTCTGAATAGTGTAAACGAAAACATAAAACGTTTGCAACATGCCCACTTATTGGTTATGGTTTCCCTAACTCGGTAATTTATCGCCGATTAAGGCATGTACACATATTGCGGCTCCTTTTAATGGCATTACGTTCCTTCCGGTCAAGTTTCGGCCCGGCGGCGTCTGAAGAATCTGATAAAACTTCGACATGATGAGAGATCAGGCGCATAACAAACGGATTTACGTTTTTTAACCCCCGACGCAAAAAGAGAGGGGTGTTATAAGTTTAACGTGTCTGTCTGTGTATCTGTGTATCTGTCTGTGGTATCGTAGCTCCCAAACGGATGAACCGATTTTCGTTTAGTATTTTTTGTGTCATAGATAATTTTATCCCGAGTGTTCTTAGCCATGTTTCATGAAAATCTGTTCATCCGTCTGAAGGTCATTAGATTTTTTCTAGTCGGGGTTTTTTTTAAATTTGTAATTTATTGCAAGGTACGGCTTTCACGCCAACACTCCACCCTTCCGCAACCGAACGAAGAAGAAGGTAACGACATGCTCACCTTCTCCCGCCGTAGCATAGATACTCATGTGATAATATGCCGGCAGGACGTCTCAGTTGCATCCAATATTTGGGACCCAGACGCCTAATTTTTGAAGCGACCTGTGCCACTGAGGGTATTCTAGAGTCCTATATACCTGCTTTAAGAGGGATGCGTCATGCGTAAATGCATTATAGCACGGGGGCTTTCAGAGTGACGGCATGCCAAGTCTAGTTTGGGTTCAAGCCTTTATGTTGATAGGCAATAAAATAATAACGACTTTCCCCACTTAGCCTTTATAGATACAGTCTGAAACCTGAGAGTTTCCTTATCTTGTTTATTATTTTTACGTATGACCCATTCCTTTGATGGAAGGCATAATGGTACCTAACATAACATAAATATACAGTAGGATTAGCGATAAACGTTGTTTATGTTACTTTTTACTGCGTTTTGGCAGTTAAGAAAATTGTAAAGTATCTTTTACTATTAAACTGGATATTATTATTTCAATTACCTTTCCAGACTTTACTTTTGAGAGTCGATTTGCAAACTTTTGCTCCAGCTGCTAACTTCGGCAAAACCTTCAGATATAGGTATGCGTTCTTTGTGATAAACATTGATGTAGAATTTTAGTACCATGAATCGTTTATACCAAAGCTAACCCATAACCATATAAGGTTCATGGTACGGGATGCCTACTGCTCCAATATTTATTTAAGACTGTCTAGTAAAAATGAGTACCTCTCGACCTCCATGAGTACTCCACCTTTCTAATCTTGCATGGAAACTGAGGAAGTAACATCTAATCTACGATGCTCCCTAAATACTTCAATATGGGGTTAAAGGGGTTCGGAGAAAGATAAACGATTTTTAACCGACTTCCAAAAAAGGAAGAGGTTCTCAATTCGGCGCGTATCTTTTTTGAATCTTTATTTAATTAATTCATTTAAAGAATTCCATTTATGCATTACAATGCATTAGGCAGTTGCTTTGGTCACACACAAAACTTCAAAACTTCTTAGCTATACAATATTCATTGAGCGACGGTAATCACATAACAATTAACATTAATACCCATTGGTATTTAAATTAAAAACAAAATATTCACCCCGGCGCGGCGAACGTGTTCAAAATACGATACCAAAATGCTATGAAATTTATTTCAGGCAGAATTTTGATAGGCAAATAATTTCTTTGAATTTAAGCTTGAGACGCATTCACAGTAGACGTATTCACAACATTGTATGATTATACTTACAATTTTCTGCTTATCATTTCAACTCTGTGTATGAATGTCTTCTTGTCCGGTTGTCCGATTATCCGGCGGTGCATTAGTGTGCAGTTGTATTAATTAATGCAGCCCAGGGCCGCGCCTACGCAGCCTGTAGAAAGTCCGTGAGATTGCGGCCCTAACTGTGTTTACAGGTCCAATTTGCAAATTGATTACGCTTCTGTTCTTTATAATATTATCTATTACTTGTTATTTCTATCTAATCTATGTTATCTCATTTTTTATTCATATAAAAACACGAAGACCTTTTGTAGTTCGACTTTTGGAGAAACTACTCCTGGGAACTTCGGTCTTGCGCTGTTTGAGTTGAGTTGTAGAAAGCTATAATGGGATTATTTTATATTAGGCATTATAGCCTGCTCAAGTTTATGTTTGTTGACTGGTTAAGCAATAAAGTAATTCCGTAAATTGCTTTCGCATTAAAATCTTTACTTAAAATTCAGGAGACCTACTAATCACAATTAACTTTAATCCTGAGTGGTGTTTCACAAAGAATATATTTCTCACGAAAATATTTATACAATTTACTTCAAATTATCATAATTCATAGATCTGCTCGTATACCTTGGGAAATTGCAAGTGAATGTTATCTTAAGAATGGTGTTGATTATATTTCCTAACACCGCCCATTGCGTTGTCTCTGATAAACATTGTGGCAAGTAAATTGCAACAAATGAAACTCACGGACCAACAACGGCCCAGGATTATTCTTTACATAACACTGATAACCTACGAAATCCCGCAAGTCCGCTTTGTAATCTCAGCAATGTTAATTCGTGTAGCTGAGCAATAGCGAAAGTGGAAAGTTAGAAACACTATCTAATCAGGATGGCGAGGTTCCTGGATCTGACTCATCAGCCAAATTATGAATCATTGTGCTCGCCGTATGATCACTGGCCGACATTTGATTGTGGCATCTTACGCAAGCAAAAGGTGACCGCTCGGCGCTTTTAATTCATTGCATAAAAGTGTAATGCAGACAACCGTAGACCACTTTCTACTTTAAACTTGATTAAGCCATTATACAGACTATAAAAGCTATAAAATAGCTCATTGTAGTCAGCCCCGATTATATTAGTAGGCTGTGTACGCTTTATCTTAGTGAATCACCATTATCGGCTCGATATCGATCCGATTTTATCGATAAAAGTGAAAACGATATCGGTGTTGCATTGTTAGGCTGTAGCGGTTTATTATCACGCCCTTATACGGTCAACGCAATGATTTTATCTATTGAAAAGTTAACGTGCTACCGTTGTCCGCTTAAACGATACATACATTTGCATACATTTGAATTTCATTTACACGTAGTGGAAATTGACTTGTACCTATTACTATCACCTGGGTGATACTTAGATAGATAGCGCTTAGGATACCTAAATTACTCATCATTGTTTCGAAATGTGTTTGTGTATAGATGATCAACTGTAGTTTAATTTTATTTTATTCGCTTGGGATGATGTTTATATTAATAATAATTAATATGCAAAAGCATTAGAAAAGTGAGATAAGAAAGATGGTTGTTTAATTACTCTTGTTTCATCACCGTAAGAGTTGGTTCTATATCAAAAATATAATAATAGTAGTAATTCAAAGTATCTTTTCACATAATGCTAGGCTCTACCTACTATTTTTGCACTCTTGTCCCTATGCCGTTCAATTTGATAGTTCATAAATTTATTATAGCATCTGCGTAATGATTTTGCTGCATCTTTTTATAGAAAAGCTATAATCCTGCTGCTTCGATAGCATCTAAATGTGTCAGTCCAAGTCTCTATCGAAAAATTGCATCGACCACTTCTCCATTCGATTTAACAGTTCATTTTATTGTCGCTTCAGCGTAATGTCTTTGTTGCGGATTGTGTTAGCATCGTTAGCAACAAACTTGCGATTATCACCGCTACTGTGATAGCACGACGATTATAGAATTTATTAGAATTGCCTCTCTGAAATACGAATATTGTTTGATATAACAATTCACTAACAGGTCCCGCTACCTGGTCACCAGTTTGTAGGATATGTTTCTCTTATCTATAAACAGTATTGGATTATTTATTGAATTACACGGGAACGTAGAAATATAATTTTTCCCCTATAATGTTAGCTGTCTGAATTCAGATAGTGTTCTTAGAAATATTGTTTCTTATATCATAAATTCGTTCACGGAGAGTTTATTTATGTTCACTCAACTTTCTCTGGATCTAAGATAAACATTTCGGGATTGAAAACTAACTAATGTTAGTCTGTAGTACTATGACAATAGATGTATCCTTCACCTAAACCTTGACCGTGAGAATCGATTTCCGCTAGCACTGCGACACGCGAAGCTAAGTACCTATATCGATAAGTTGTCAGTACTAGACAAATCCCGCGTGGATATAGGTTTTTGGAGGATCTCGCAGGTACTCATTAATTTTCAGGAACAAAAATTTTGCCTATGCCCTTCCCCGGCATGCAACATACCTCTGTACCAAATTTCGCCATAATCATAATCATTGAAACATCTTTTCAGCAGGGAAAGCGTAGCAGACGGACAGACTTTCGCGTTTATAATATTTGTGTGGATGATTGCAGTCAAGCGAAAATTATATGCAACTCCAAAGACTTCATCACTTTTGCTTTTAATTTATCGAATGTAAGATCATTGACCGCTCTTAGCAACTATTTTAAATGCTCACGTAATACTTGTAATCGCTAGCGACTTTTATGTTAATCGCTACGCCTTATTTGAGTTCTTCCATTGTTAGTCTGCTCTCCACTCCACTATCGACCATTTCCCATTACATAATATGCACCTCCTTTTATTTTATCAATAGACAAGTTGACCTGTCCAGCCTCACTTGGACGGTTCTAGCATTAAATATCTGTATTCTGTACTTCATAGACACTCTTTATCTTTTTCGAAAAGTAAAGCAACAAAATTCGTCTTTTTTTATTGCGAGATAGGCTTGCGCTTGACACAGTACAAAGCAATAATGATGTCTAGGTTGGAGCGCGCTGGCCTGGAAGATGCCTATTCACTCTTGCCTTGAAGGTACTTAAGTTGTACGTGGCAGGGAATACATGCGCTGGAAGGGCATTCCACATCCTGGCGGTTCGAATCAAGAACGTAGAGCAGAACCGTTATATATAATTACTATATTTCTTAGTCTATAATATTTACTAGGTCGTTTCACATTCGCATTTCGCACCCAGTCAGGGTTTGCGCAAATCAGCACAGCAAGGAATAGAAAGTTCAGTCGTGTCAGTATCAAAATACGCCGAAACTGACATTCGCTATTTATTCTTTGAGGCTATATTTATTATAGTCACGTCCACAAATGCTAAGCAGCTCGTTAGCGAGTGTTCGCCGAGACGTGCCGGTCAGTTATCTATGTTCTGTGTATTTAAAACAGAGATATATAGGCGCGATAAGATCTCGCCGATCCAGTGACTTACGGCTGGCGTGAAACATCTGATGCGAGAGTGTTTTTCGTGTAAAATAACAACAGTTAGGCCCGCCTTTTGAAAATAGTCCTTGGCCAGCTAGTAAAGCGTTAAGATCATTGTTTACACAGGCTGGTACAGCGATCGATCTTGACCGCATCCGACTGGGTTTTGTTGGTTCTAATTCCATCTATTTCACTATATTTCCTTCCCTTTTGAAAATAATCCTAAAACAGCTAGTTAAAGTATTAGGTATGAAGATCTTTGTTTACAACAGTTGCTAAAGCCATCTATCTTGACTGAATCTACGAGTACGTGGATTTTTTACTTAGTCCTCATAAAATTTTTGCTAAATAAAAACTTAATAAACCCTAACTTTATATTATGGTCTGCTTCCATCGTGTCAGTTGTGAGAGAACTTTGTCTATCTATGTTATTTATCTGGTGCACAAAGCTTATATTTTTTGCCTCTTATCTAAAGATAATGTGGTGTCATTATAGCCACAGCCAAAAGCTAAGTCAAGACTTAGTGAGCTAAGTAATTCTTAGGAATTATAGTGATGATTAGAATTGCAAATCTTGAGTTTCAAACCTTAAACAGTTCTAATATGATTTCAAAAAATTCTTGTGCATACCTATTTACCTTTAGTAAATACTAAAATTCTACATCAATGATAAATTCAGTAAATTTGCGCTAATTATATTAATCCTTCCACGGGTACATAACAGAGTAAACCAGGCATACAATAACGTCAGAAAACGTTACCTGCAAAATGATCCATGACATTCTTGCACTTCGAATTATTTCGAGCGGTAGTAAAGCGTACACTTTAAACCCAATTTAAACTAATAGACGAGAAAAATGCAAAACGGGTTTACTCGACAGTAGGTATGCAAGAGTGTGTAATTCTGCGTAAACATTTATTTCATTCAAGTTACAAGCGCGGCGGCTTTTTACGTTGATGTAATCTTGAAAGGCATATTATTGCAGTTGTTAGTTGTTTTACTTTTTGCCCTTATATTAAACTAGATGATTCCCGCGACTTCGTCCGCGTGGACCAAGTTTTTTCGATTCCCGCAGGAACTCTTGAATTTTCCGGGATAAAAAGTAGCCTATGTCCTTCCCCGTGATACAACCTATCCCTGTACCAAATTTTATCAAAATCGGTTGAACAGATACATTTTTTTGATTCCCGCGGGAACTCTTCAATTTTTCGGGATAAAAAGTAGCCTATTTGCTTCCGCGGGATGTAACCTATCTCTGTACCAAATTTCATCAAAATCGGTTGATTAGTTAGGCCGTGAAAGCGTAGCAGACAGACAGACAGACATACGCACTTTCGCATTTATAATAATATTAGTATGGATTTTACTAGCTGGGAGACTACGTCCGCTTAGATTCAGGTATTCCGAAATTGATTTTCCGGGATAGAGAGTAAGTAGCCTATGCCATACTCCGAGTCCTTAACTATGCTATATCTACTTTAGTGGGCCAAATAAAAATAAAATAAATAATCATTTATTTGCCAAGGTGAAATTATAGAAATTCTTCCTCCTTTTCCGCGAAACTGATGATCATCTGGTACTTTATCTATTGATCACAGTACACATCTCTGATAATCACTGTATCACATACTATCTTATATATAAATGCGAAAGTGTGTTTGTTTGTTTGTTTATTGGTTGTTGGTATGTCCTACAATCACGCCGCAATAGAGCAACAGATTGACGTGATTTTTTGCATCGGTAGGCATACTTGAGGACCTGGAGAGTGACATAAGCTACTTCTTCAGAAAATTGAGGAGTTACAGTCGGAATTAAGAAAATTTATTCTACACGGACGAAGTCGCGGGCATCAGCTAGTGGCTTGTATTTTCTCTTGCGTACGAATGCTTCCACGCGTTATTATTCCACGTACTGTACGTATATTTTAATGCACCGTATAATCGCTATGATGGACGGGATCATTGTCGTACGCCCAAGCCTCGGGTGATTATTCCGCTAATGCACTTTCACTCCTTTTGTTCGGTTTTTTGCCGGTGAAACATCACATCAGACATCGCGGCTATCTGTCACGATAAAACCGCTTTCTTATCTCCGTATCGACTATCGATACGGTATTGTTCTTGACACTCACCTATGGAGGTTCAACGGCTTATATTCGAATGTTTACGAAATGTTATAGAAAGGATAAATTCTACTGGCATTTATTATGCCTAAAATAGTGATAGTAACACGGGAGAAATCACGGGAGTTTATTTGGAGCATAAACAGATTATGTATTTACTAGATGATGCCCGCGACTTCGTCCGCGTGGGTTAAGTATCCGTAACCCCGTAAACCGATTTTTAATAAACTTTTGATGAGCTTCGTGCATGAGATATTAGAATTATAACAAAAAGAAAATTAAAACATTAAAGATTAATCCCTTCTTAGTAGACTGTTGCAATATATTAGTGAAACTCTTTCTTGCAGGAGACGTTTTTTTTATTCCCGGGGAAATTCCTTAATTTTCCGGGATGAAAAGTATGTCCTTCCCCGGAATATAATCTATCCCTATACCAAATTTCATCAAAATCGGTTGAACAGATGGGCCGTGAAAGCGTAGCAGATAGAGAGGCGAACAGACAGACACACTTTCGCATTTATAATATTAGTATGGATACTAGATGGAGTATCTGAATTTTTTGCCAGTTGTAGCAGAAATCAAAAGTATGAAATACAAATCCTAACAATTAATACACTTGTCAGTTGATACATTTTATGGCTTTGAGAAAGGCTTATAAATACAGAAATGAGCTTTATTTTTATATTTATGGTGAAAGGCAGTCCTGTCGTGATTATTTATCCCGGGGGCATTTGTCAGGCGCCGCTGTCCAGTCGAATCCAACATTTATACATTATACCTACTCGTACTACTGGATAGTGTTTCGGAAGTAAAACAACACAGTATACATTTAAGGAGGCAATGGTTTACTCTAATTGGTCGATGAGTTATTTTTCTCTAGTGCTTTTATTAGCAAAGCACATTATTTAGCACATTTCGTATTTTCTACGCGAACATACGCCGTACGCGCATCAGAACTCTGTGCTGAAATCTAAATTTCAGTCGCAATGCTTTTGTTCTCAGAAAAAATAAATTATTGTTCCTTGGTAAAGAGACAAAGTAAGGACTTCTAGCGTCACGTTAGATATTAAAAAACTTGAGAGGCGTCAAGGGACACCCGGATGGAATAAAGTTCACGCGCGAAGTTTGACGAAACACGCGCACGGCTTACAACCATAGCAAAAAGTGTCGTTACAACTTTTGGTCTTAATTTTTTCCGTCTAGCCCCCTTTCGTAACGCGCGATAAGGAACTTCGTTCCAAAAAGTTTGAGTAACAACTTTAACAATTATTTTTATAGGTATTCCGCCATTCTATATTTTGTATATCTATGCTATCTTCGGGATGTTGTATTAAAATGCCTACATGCGTGTTAGAAAGAAAGAGCAGATTTATCGATAAGCAACTATGATAGCTAGCTAGGTACTAAATTGATCCACCTCTTTTCGTTTATGGGCATACGAGACTGATCGAGTTTAGCTCGTTCAGACAAACAGACGCTCTAAGGCACTTTCTAGTACTTTACAGTAGGTATAAATAAATATCTTACAAACTGCGCGTGGAAACGACTTAGTTATATTGAGAGTAACGAGGGACCTGAGGCCTCGCTGTGCTAATTGATATCTGTATGATAATTGATATTTTTCAACCGACTTCAAAAAAAGGAGGAGGTTCTCAATTCGACTTTTTTTTTTTAATGTTAGTTACCTCAGAACTTTTGCCTGGGTGGACCGATTCTTTTTTTATTTCAAAGGGCATACTTCCCAAGTGGTCCCATATAAAATTTATCGAAATCGGTCGAGCGGTTTTTAAAATATCAACAATAAAATAAGTACTTTGTATAGCGTGTGCTTGTTGTTGTAAAGTTGGCGCAGGAGTTCGAAGTCGGTTGTTTAAAAAGATTTTTTTATATTAAATTATATTTTATTTGTTAAGGAAAACCAACAGCTTAGATAGTTCTAGAGTTCTAGACAGTCTTAAAATTAGGTAACTTATAACTAATGACAGGTTTTCAAAACTAGACGCTCTAAAACCAAGGGTACCTACCTGTTGATACACACAATAAAAAATTAGTTGTTTGAAAAATACCAGCTGTTACTTAATTAATTTCACTAGACTGCATAAATACATTGATTAGATTTCTACGTACACTAGACATATTGCCACAAAATAAATCTATGCTAGGTTCGTTGTAGGCAAAGTTCAGAAGGCGAGACGCACGAACAATAAATGAGTTGGATCTGTAATTAGTTTTGGTATAACACATATCTAGCGGGGTAACCTAACTTGTTGGTCCGAATTTTGTCTTTTCGTTTCCTCCTTGCCACGGAGAGCATTCTAATTTCAAAGCTGCCAGTTTATTAATCATTAAAAAGTCGAAATACTACTCTTAGTCAAGTCGTATGTGGAAGGGTCGGGGAAAAACCCTATCATCTCGTGATTAATGGAAAGGGGTCACGACCCTCAGCAATTAGTAATAAGATGCAGAGAGTGATTTAAAGTAAGATAATAATATATTGTTAAAATAATACAGTTTTTCGTTAGGGTTAAAAAAAATATCAGTTTAAAATACGGTCTTATGTAAATAGCGTGTAATGGTTCGGTTTCGATCAAAGACAATATATAAACCAGGTTAAGACTGTTCACTTCATACATTCAATCAAAGCTCGCTAAATGCGCATTAAAGTAGCCAGTACCTTGTAGTTCTTCGCACAATCTGAGATGGCGTAACTGTGCAAGCTGTTTGTTAAAATTAGTTGAATGTAAATTTTCTATTTGCTTATGTGATTTTATCAAATTTTTGTATTTTGATAATTTTATATAAATAATTAATACAAATATTTCATATCCAACAAACGTCCTACATACTTATGTAGTTATAATTTGTATCTACTAGGACTTAGTACAATGTAACATATTATATATAAGTATGTAAGTATTTATTTATTACAGGAAATTAACTATAAAATAAAATTTTAATACAATATTAATACAAATTGAACCAAGAAAATACGATATTTCACCGATTTTACTATAATCATATAAAGAGCGAGCCTGGTAGCGCCACCTAACGATAGTATTAACCTAGAAAAAAATGTATAAGGGAGTTAGCAATCTATACTTGGTATTATAATTCATCTATGGTTTCGATTAAACAACTTCCGCGCGTCCGAGCCGCACCTTGAACGCTTCGGCGACAAGGTGTTGACACACATACTGATATACAGCTTTTTATGGAAGCTTCGGTTAACTGTTATTACCCGATTATTTATCTTTTAATGTGGCCGACACCTTAAGCCTATTTTACGGGTTAAGGGCTATTTTCAACCGACTTCAAAAAAAGGAGGAGGTTCTCAATTCGACTGTATTTTTTTTTTAATGTTTGTTACCTCAGAACTTTTGACTGGGTGGACCGATTTAGATGATTCTTTTTTTATTTGAAAGGGCATACTTCCCAAGTGGTCCCATATAACTTTTACCGAAATCGGTCGAGCGGTTTTTAAAATATCAACAATAAAATAAGTACTTTGTATAGCGTGTGCTTGTTGTTGTAAAGTTGGCGTTTGAAGTCGGTTGTTTAAAAATATTTTTTTATATTTAATTATACGTACTTATGTGACACACAATTAAAGACACATTTAACCTAAATGTTATGTAGTCAAGAAATGAAACTAATATTGTAAATGCGAAATTATTTGTCTGTTCGTTACACAGAGAATTTTCCTGACGTTATAATTTTCTTTTTCTTTCCATTCAAAAGGCTCCGTTTTAAAAGGAAAGTACCCTGTACTTTGCTAATTTCGTTAGGAATGAATGTGGTAAAGGATACCTCAGTATGTTCTGACTTTCGAAAGAGAGTAAAAACGAGCAGCAGAAAATTTCTCTCAGTGCACCATTTCACTCATACTTTGCTCAAACATTTGTTACAGAATTGCTTGACCACCGAGACGGACATAGGCTATTTCTCTCCCGGACAATCGAAGTTTCCAAGAGATTTTTAAAATTCTATATCGATGTGCTAAATTAAACGAAGAGTCGGCAAAATTTTAGGAAAAAGCTAATTTCTAAATGTAAAGGGTAAATTGTAAATGAAAAAAAAATACAAATATCAGCGTCAAAAAATAATCTCATCGTTCATCAACCGAATATACGCCCCGCGTAATGACGGCACCATGATCCGTGTGTGAGGTTGTCGGGCTCTGTAATCAATTTTATCTCGGCTCACTTCGCTTTTAATTAATCAACGTGTATTGGTAACTTGCGAATTTCACGGCCGAGTGGTTTCGTGAATTTAAATAAATGCTGGTCATTCATTCAAATATAATTATTCGACTGTAAAGACAAAATAATTATATTAGGTCGGTGCGGCATTTTTTAATCTCCTATGAGAGTGGAGGCCTGTGCACGTTAGTGGGCTGTAGTGGTGGTGGCATTTTTTAAGTTCCATAGCAGTTGATATTACAATTAATAAACTATACAAGTACCATAGTTTAGCCCGCCAACCAGCAATGGAGCAGCGTGGTGGGTCTAAGCTCTAATTACCTCTCTCCTATGATAGAGGAGGCCTGTGCCCAGAAGTGGGACGTTAATGGGCTGTAGTTGTATACAAGTTGGAACTACCTACTACGTTTTATAATTTTATTACAGTGCTTCACACACGAGGATAGTTTCTAAACTTACTTAAACATACATATCAAAAATTCCGGAACCGGCAGGATTTGAACCTGCGTCTCTCTGGGAATCGCGCCCTGAGCGCCTTTGACCACTAGGCCACGGTTCACTTACCTACCAGTGCCGAAATTTGAGATATGCATCTGTAATCCAGTCTTCTAACGCGACTGTTTATGCCATCCAGTAGCGATACATTGCAGTATCGAAACTACTTTCAAGGCCCATATTCGATGGAACTCATTGAACGAGAAATGACATATTTTGCGTTAAACTAAATTTTATAATTTTATTACAGTGCTTCACACACGAGGATAGTTTCTAAACTTACTTAAACATACATATCAAAAATTCCGGAACCGGCAGGATTTGAACCTGCGTCTCTCTGGGAATCGCGCCCTGAGCGCCTTTGACCACTAGGCCACGGTTCACTTACCTACCAGTGCCAAAATTTGAGATATGCATCTGTAATCCAGTCTTCTAACGCGACTGTTTATGCCATCCAGTAGCGATACATTGCAGTATCGAAACTACTTTCAAGGCCCATATTCGATGGAACTCAGGTTCCGGAATTTTTGATATGTATGTTTAAGTAAGTTTACCTACTACGTGTTGCAAAAATGCAGAAACAGTTGTTATAAAAGCTCCGTCCCCCGGCAGCTTTTCGTAAATAATGCCTTGCAATTTACCGAGGGTACGTTTTGACCGGCCATTAAGTTTCGTAAAATCTTTACTTACATCCATATACTAACTTACATCCGTATACTTATATTATAAATGCGAAAGTGTGTGTCTGCTGTTTGTCGCTTTCACGGGCCATCTGTTCAACCGATTTTGATGAAATTTAAAGGAAGGACATATGCTACTTTTTATTCCGGAGAATTCAAGAGTTCCCGCGGGAATCGAAAAAAACTTGGTCGACGCGGACGAAGCCGCGGGAACCGTCTAGTTAAAAAATAAACATACAATTGCGTGAAATCTCGTACACAGACGATTTTATTTATTACAGAAAACATGCCTCCGTAGGCTGCAGTTAAAACCACTACCCGTGTCTTAAGCATGTTAATTAAATGGGATGATACCATCGGTTCATTGTCTTTGTGACTTTCGGATTTAGTGGGGCCTGGAGGGAAGATCGCGATTTGCATCGCTACCCGGGAGATAAGGAATCTGGGATTATGAAAACCATTTCTTTGCCGATGACAGGCATGCTTTTGATCGCGATCTCAGTGATGGTAAATGATGATGAAGTCTAAGGCCACGTCCAATCCGGAACTTCATGTTTTCAATCCAGTTCAGGTATTTCAAAAGTAGATTTTTTGTCGGTTGACGGTCGAAAATTGGTGGTTACTACGCTAGTATAATATAAACATCTTAATGCGTTTACTCGTATTGTTGACACGCTTTTATTAGTTTGACATAAAAAATGACTCTGTGTATTAGGTAATTAGCTGATGCCCGCGGAAACACCTTAATTTTCCGGGATAAGAAGTAGCCTGTGTCACTATCCAGGTCCTCACCTATAACAATGCAACAAATCTCTTCGATCCGTTGCTCTATTTCGAGATTGAAGGACAAACCAACCAAACAACACACTTTCGCATTTATAATATTATTGATGGAATCTTGTTCTCCGTTTGAACACATAAAGAAACAATAACAATAATTTATATGTTATTCATATTATGTAATGCAATCAGTTTGTCTCTTCATGTATCAAGGTCTTCACTCTTAGAAATGTTGAATGCTTTTGCTACAAAAGCGTGTTTTTTAGTATTTCGAAATTATGCTTTTTTTATTTGTCTGTAACATTTCATAAAATGAGAATCGTAGTGTAATTTATTACGTGACACCATTGTCGGACCTTCTATTATACGCGGTTTGACTTTTAGGCACAATGTTCTACGAGTAGAATGGCTTATCTGAAATATTTCAAGTGTCAAGGGGGCTAAAAATTTCTGGCCTAAACAATAGTCTATTGTTTTAATCACTACGGGTATGTTCCGAAATACACTGCAAGCACTGTAAGGTGTGACGTCAATTTAGTATACTGCGAAACCGTTCCTTTATAGTTAGCTACACTGCACTGTTTAAAACGGAACGCAGTCAGCACTGAGAGCACCTTACCTCGAAAACGCCAGTGCTCACAGTACAAAAATGGCGACGATTTATGACGTCATAAATTTCCCTAGGATACTGCGGCACTATACTGTCACTCCATAGCGGAACGAATTTCTCCCCAGTAAGAGCACTGAACAGTGCTCTCAGTGTATATCGGAACATAGGGTACATAAAGTTTAGGGCTATTGCTGTACTGCGTAATACATTTTTGGTTAGATAAAATATTTTGATTAAATTCTGTTTAAACCTCATTCTTAGTATAATACAAAAATTTCAAGATTCTAAAGGGTACAATAAAAGGCTACTAAATCTTGACAATGTTGAATGTTCTTTCCTCTCTGGCATTTTTCTCTTCTATAATCCATTTCATCATCATCATACTAATATTATAAATGCGAAGGTGTGTTGGTTTGCCCTTCAATCACGCCGCAATAGAGCAACGGATCGACGTGATTTTTTTCATGGGTATAGTTGAGGACCTGAGAGTGACGTGACATAGGCTACTTATTATCCCGGAAAACAAAAGAGCTCCCGTGGGAATTCAAGAACTTATTCCACACAGACGAAGTCATGGGCATCAGCTAGTCTTCTATAAGTCCAATATCTTCTTTGGTGTCAGTCGTTACGCGCTTTGCAAAACAGCAGTGGTGTAGGTAGCGCGCTTGACTGTGCCTCTCCCTTATCTCTTACCATCTGCTTTTCTGCCGTACTTCTGTATTCGTGTACGGGGACGTTTACTGCAATCCTCACTTGAATGGAGGATGATAAAGATTACAGATATTATCATCCCGTCTAGATACGTGTGACGTGACCAAATCTACTGAGAATGTAAGCCTGTACAGTGGAGGATAGATCTCCATCTTTGTTACTACTTTAAAAATTAAAATTTTCTTTACCGCAATGCAGAATAGAACGTACTAAAATTGTAATTTTATTTTTACCTGATAAACATGTACCAGAAAACTTTTACCGCATCTAAAACAATAGCAAACAATCTGGCACTCGTTCAAGCTTTGCGGATAAAACAGCACTATGACGGGTTTTTCATTGATCCATTGTGTATCACAAGAGATGAGCTACATCATCCGGTTACGAGAACTGTAACAGGATGTCTTTTATATAATTTTTCAATAACACAAATCTTGCGTTTTCCCAAATATAAGCGCTAATAATTCTTGTTTACTTGCGAGTAGAGCAACGGGTAAAGTTTACGCTACGTGAAGGTACTTTCACGTACTACACCATGCACGAGACAGTTAAAAATCTGTGCTAAAATTACTCCTTTACCCCACTTTCCGGTCCATATCTTTCCTGAACCAACTTTAAAGCATGAAGTAACCTTCATGGTGAGATATTGCTACTATTTTTGAGACTTGGGAGTTTCTGACTTCGCCAAATTACAAACGTTTAGTAGAATAAGAAACACTGAACTACTTTACACTCTCATAAAATGTTCTACTTATAAACGACCCAGTAAATGGCTCAATTTTCATGCTCGAAGCACGGTCATTTCCCATAAGCTACCGAACAGAATGGCATTGTCGTAGACTATATGGCTGCTTTGTCCATTGCTCCGAGGCGTAGGAACAATATGCATTGTTAGAGGTGCAAAACTATATCGCTATGCGTCGAGATTGTAGTGTAGGGGCACCTTGGGTATCTTATCTCCTGTATTTTATATCTTATCTATTCACTTTGAATCGATAATGATATAAAACGATAAAGTGACAATGCGGCTGATTCTGTTGTACACAATCTGTGAACTAAAATGACAGCATTAAAAATATTGCTAACCCTTTTTCATTCCCTGCGGAAAGGCACAGAACTAGATTTAAAGCTGTCATTTTAGTTTAGTTTAGAGATTGTGCACTTCATTATTTAATATAAAAAATTCTTTTTAAACAACCGACTTCAAACTCCCGCGCCAACTTTACAACAACAAGCACACGCTATACAAAATACTTATTTTATTGTTGATATTTTAAAAACCGCTCGACCGATTTCGATAAAATTTATATGGGACCACTTGGGAAGTATGCCCTTTCAAATAAAAAAAGAATCATCCAAATCGGTCCACCCAGTCAAAAGTTCTGAGGTGACAAACATAATAAAAAAACAGTCGAATTGAGAACCTCCTCCTTTTTTTGAAGTCGTTTAAAAATCAGCTACAGTTTTGGTTTTTGTAAGCAAGCGAAATACGAGTATACTCGAATATTGTGCAAAATATACTCCGAGACATTTTTTTAATTAGTTAATTTCTTCCCCACATACATATTGATTGCTTTTTTATAGGATTTGAACACTATTCTACCTCTAGGTATCTAAGAAGATGCTTATTTATTTTGATTAGCTTTCTTAATTATTTTTTATATTATCTTTTATTTTCCTTTATATTCTGGACATACAGATTTTGGACATTTTCCTGTCTTATCTTTCTACCCTCAAATTATTTTAAATAAAAATATCAATTGCATTTATTGAAACTCTGGAAGCACGTACTTTCTCACCTTTAAATATCTTGCAAGTTAATACAAAGTTGCACATAAAAACACATAACTTATTGGTGTTGACGTCCGCCGGTGTCCCTTTTCCATTATCGAAACATTTACCCTGTGATTTATACCGTTTGCATTGTAACCTGTCATAATATCCAATTCACGCCTCGCAGAATGTCCTTGTATCTGATCTGGTGGTACGTGTTTTCAGAAACCCCGCACTACCCCGTGTATCTTCCCACTTCCAGGTAATATAGTAAGAGGGACGGTGCTAGGATATCTTACAGCCCTTGTACATAAAAAAAATGCTTAACTGAGCCAATTAGTATAGTTAGATCACTATAGCAAGTTTTCCTAAAGTCTATAAGCTAAGGTATGAAATGCCCTTCCGGAGTCGGAGCTTCTCAAGTATAAATTCATAAGCATCATTACTTTCCAGCATGATCGCTAACCTGTTAGGGATATGGCAGTTATACCCATAATCGGTTTCTTTAAGGCATCGTACCGGAACGCTAAATCGCTTGGCGGCACGTCTTTGCCGGTAGGGTGGTAACTTGCCACGGCCAAAGCCTCCCACGAGGCCAGACCAGGGAAAATTCAGAAATTATAAATTCCCAAATTGACCCTGCCGGGGGTCGAACCCGGGTCCTCCGCAGTTAAGGGAACAGCGCTTAACACTGCGCTGTCTTTCAGCACATGTCTGTGTCAACGGATGTCTGTGTGTATTTGTCCTAGGAAATCTTCCAAACGTCTCCCACTCTATCATGTTCACCATTTGTCACGGGTGAGAGTAGTATCGGAGTAAGAAAGAAAGAAAGAAAGAAAATGTTTTTTATTTGATCACAATCTAAGTCTAGTCTAAAACTATAAAATCAGATACAAAAACAAAGTTGTGTGACCAAATACAGGTCTCCATCTCAGCCTAATGCTACAGCAGGCTGCAGCGCTGGTTTTCAGTGGAAACCTTAATTGGTGAAGTCACGGACGAACTACGAATACAATATCTATTCTAATATATTTATAAATCTATTAGTCTAAAGTAGTAAGCACATATAAAATATATTACATTATTTAAAAAATACAATCTGAATCAAAGCAACTATATGAGAATTAAATATATATCTATATATAAAGGGAAACTAACTAAAACTATAATAAAGTTAAATGACAAATTAAAGCATATAAAACAAACATAATGAAAATAACGACATTGGTGGCACAATGCGACATAAGTGCTGAAACGATAAATCCACTTTAACTCAATAATTTATATAATTTCAAGCTGTAACTTTTTGTTGCGTTAGTAAATAGTTTTTTAATTTAGTTTTAAAAGTTCCAATAGTTTGTGACGATTTTAGCGGTGGCGGTAGGTCGTTCCAGCACTTAGTGGCCGCAAATTTAAAACTTCCCTTGAAAGCTGCTGTTTTATGCCTTGGGGTGGACAAAAAGAGGTAGGAATTCCGTGTTATGCGTGCTGCCTTGTCACCAAACCAAATCAATTTTTTGCGCAGGTATTCTGGGATACCGTTTTTAAGTACGCCAAAAAGTAGGGTGGCAAGGTGTAACTTTCTACGTGCTTCCATCTTCAAGAGATTTGCTTCATTAATGAAAGGAGTGACATGTGAGCGCGGTGGGATATTAAAGCAGAACCTGGCACATGCGTTCTGAACGCGCTGAATAGCTTTTTTTGTCCTACTTAAGAGTCGAGGCCCGTATACAGTGTCAGCATAATTCAGTCTAGACAACACAAGTGATTCGCACAAACGCACTCTTAGCTTTACACTGATATAGGGTCTCATTTTATAAAGCAACTTTAGGCGATAGAAGCTGTTACGAACGGCGTTAAGGACGTGAGTCTCGAAATGCAGTGCTGAGTCAAAGACTACCCCTAAATTTCGAGCTTCTTGTACCTTCTCAATTATATTATTACTAATTTTTACTGTAGGATTGAGCATGCTTATTTTAGCTACAACAGTTTTAGAACCTAGCACCATACATTGAGATTTACCGGGATTTAGTACTAAACAGTTCCTTTTTGACCATGAATGTATTTGCTCTAAGTCAGTGTTAAGCTTATATTCTGCTGCCGCTATGTCTAAGGGATCGAAAGAGATATACAATTGCGTATCATCAGCATAAAGATGGTACAAGCAATGACTAATGCAACTTGTAATGTCAGCTGTATACATTGCAAATAGCAAGGGACCAAGAATGGATCCTTGAGGAACCCCTCTGATCACAGGAGATAGATCTGAGATTGAAAGTGTGCTGTCGCTGTTCATGACTTCAACAAACTGCGATCTGTCGCTAAGGTAGCTATCAAACCATTTGACAGTTGATATGTCGAAGCCGTAATATGATAGCTTGGAAAGAAGAAGAGTTGTATTTATACAGTCAAAGGCTCTAGAAAAGTCTAACAAAACAAGAAGGGTACCTTTACCCTTATCCTGTGCCGTCAGGATGTCATCAACGACGGTAGCAATTGCGGTGGATGTGCTATGGCCCTTTCTGAAGCCCGACTGATAAATTGGCATGATCTTATTTTCTTCCACATATTCTGTAACCTGATGAGCCACAACCTTTTCTAAAATTTTAGAGACACAGGGCAGGATACTGATCGGCCTTAAGTCTTTAAAGCTGAGAGGATTATTACATTTTGGCAATGGTTTTATTTTGGCTACTTTCCACGCCCCAGGGAATGTAGATGTCAGTATAGACTTATTGACTATAGCAGTGATAACTTGTAGTGTTTGAGGCAAAGTCAATAAGAGCATCTGGAGAGATATATCGTCTAAACCTTGTGCATTTGACGACAAATTCTGAATAATCTTAGCAACTATAATTTCGTCAACAGGATGCAGCATAAACTGACCATCTCCATACCGGTGAAATTCGAAATAGGATAGGTCTGACAGAGCTACGGTGTTATCGCCTGGTACATCTAGAAAATGTTTGTTTATCATATTAGGATCATTCAACATAGCTGGCAGTTCTTTTGATTTTTTCTTGTCCGTTATAAGAGACGATTTTTTTAGATTTCGCCATAATAAAGTAGACTCCGGATCGCGCGAGATTTGTCGAGCCCGCAGCGAGATGAATAGGCCCTGTTCCAATGTCGAACGATTTATTGGCCCCATGTAATGCTTCTATGATTTGTCGGCTGCTCGCTACTGATAGCTTGAGCTTAGAATATTGCTATTTTACACCTTTTGGACTTAGTACTTACCTCCTCCTATATCCCGGAAACGAATCGTTTTGCTTACGGATAGTCTTATTTGTTACGAGGCGTAAGTCAAAACCAAAATCTATCAAATAAAAGCCAAAATTACTGTAGCCAAAATAATCATCTGATATTTTATAATATAAAATAAAATTGGTTAGTTGGTTTGATCAGTTTGTCCTTCAGTCACGCTACTACGGAGCAATAACAATCATTAACATGCGGACTTAGGCCACTTATTAGCCCGAAAAAAGAGGAATTTTGAAAATCTTAAATCCATGAGGACGAAGTCGCGGACATGAATTCAAACCTAAACGTTTATAGTTTCTCAAAAAAAAAAACGTATTCTAATAATGGCTAGCAGCCCTACGCGCAGGCGCATGGTGCTCCCAAAGAAATCCATTTATTACGACCATTGCTGCTCTCCGTAATGAGAATAAAAAATACTTTATTGTTTCGCTTTACACACTGACTATGGCCGTAAACAAAGTGCTTGGCTGTATTTTCACTTTTTGTGTGTGTAGCGTAGTTTGTAAGGCCGGTGGCGTGCCCTTTATTTTAGTACCTCTATTTGTATTTCGTTTCGGAATGCGTTTCAACTAAAAGAGCACATTTTTATTAAACGTTATTATGTAGGTATTTGCTATTAGGAGAGGCATAAATATGCTATTTTCTTTTTTGGTATTACAATGTAAGGTTAATTCATTCACTTACTTTTTTTGCCTGCGAAAAAGTCTTTCCTACGAAAATATGCACTTGTACATACCTACTACACATATATACTTAGTACTTACCTAGACATTATATCGTAGTTTATAGTTTATTTTCAATTAAATAGAATTTTTATTCCTGTTTAATTTTAGTCGACATTTATGCAGCTGCTGAAATGAGGGAAGTTTCAATACATAATACAGAGATAGAGATCACTTGCAGGTTAGGCCGTTTCCACCTTCTTTGTCACTTATCACCAGGTGTGTGTGTGTGTGTGTAGGTCTGTAGTGCTCTCAAGTGCTAACTTGTTATTTATAAAAATATGTAAATGTTTTGATATTGTTATAAAGTCTAATAGAAGTCCGCACAAAATCCCAGATTACAAAACTAGAAGAAAATATATCTATTACTTAAGTATAACATGATAAATCATTACAATAAACAACAGTTACAGTTATAAATAATTCGACTTAAACACGGAAGAAATAAAAATCTAAGATTATTTAATGTTTTAATACCAACTCCAACGTGATTGACACCACACCACGGTTCTGAAAAAACACAAGCTTAATTTAAATATCAAGAGTGCAGGAAATCTGGTCGGAATGATATGTTATCCTATTAAACCGATGTTTAAAATCAAACTCTATGTCAAGGAGGTAGAGCACATAATATTGTTAGCAAGTGCAACTTTTGCGAATTCGTGACCCGAGATCGTGGATCGGATTCGACGTGAGGAAGTCAATAAGTGAGACACCTACACGATCCATTGTTAATTATTGTGGATTGTATACTCATATAGCAGTGGTTAATGACGTTAGGATATTTATGAATGTACGGCTTAATCGGTGAGAACGGATTAACGCCGGCACTTAATCTGGTGGGTTACTACCATCACTCAAAGCAGTATTATTTCAAAATGACGTCCGTAAAAAAAATAAGGGTTATATATTTTCTAAAACAGGAGCGTTAACAATGTTAAAACAATACGGCTTTATGCGATGGTAGTATGCCCCCTGTTATTAGAAACTGTTTTTAATTCAACTTCAATTGAGTCGCATTGCTCAGCTTAATAAGTTATTTCACAACTTCCCTTTGAAATAACCTTACCAAAATTAGTTGTAACTATTACACCGATACTAATCTTTCTAAGTTTTTCTTTATTTTCTGTAACATAAATGTTTGATTTAGCTTTAAATAAAAAAGACGAAGTAGTTTTTAAATTAAGGCACGTTACCTCTTTAACTTTTTTTGTAAAAAAAGAAACTTAGATAAATAAGAACATTAAGAAATGAGGCGATCGTAAAAATATCGCCTCATTTCTTAATGTTATTGTAAACTCTACCGAATCTAATGTCTTTAGAAAATACAAATTCATACTTTTGCTTCAATAGGAATAGATCTAAATGTATGCTCTGTTATATAATAAATCGATTTAAAGCGAACCCATATATCAGATCATAATGAAGAAAATAAACAAAAGTTGGCGCAATGCATCACATCGCCTGCATTACGCAAGATAGGAACATATCACAAATCAATATCGGTTCCGTGCCTAGGTTCACAGACAGACAGCAATACATAAGATGATTATCAGCTTACCAAATCCTTCCTACTCCTGCCAGCCATGGTAACTACCATTTGCGTCATATTTTACGAGAAATTGAATAAATAACTACATTGTTAGAACAGCTCTCTCCGTATTATTAAGATATTATATTGCTTAAGTAAACGGGATAGGTTTTACAGCAATTACACCGTAACTTGCATCTAGGAATTGCATTGATTTCAGCTTTGAAAATGTGTTTTGTTTCCAAGCTGTTCTTACAGTAGTATACCTTTGGTTAGTTTGGTTGGTGGTGGTCCTACAACCGGAGAGCAGAGGGAGGTATTCTTACTCTGCTTATTTCTCCAGTAAACAGAGCTCACTCAAAAAATGTAGGTCAGTGCCATTGAAGTAATAATATGTACGGGCATATAGTTGCAGCAACTTTTATAGCCCGTTTACAAGATATCGTAGATCGTCTGTGCACGAGATTAGGCGAAGATGGGTCTCAGTCGTGACATAAGCCATGCTTGCAGTTCGAACCGCCGATAATGAGGCGCAATATTTTCGTAATGGGGACAAGCATATACCGTGTGAATTTCTGCCACTAGGAAGACGGCGAATCGTC
Source organism: Erebia epiphron (assembly GCA_963932025.1). NCBI lineage: Eukaryota > Metazoa > Arthropoda > Insecta > Lepidoptera > Nymphalidae > Erebia > Erebia epiphron. The sequence goes on from OZ009948.1 coordinate 26,767,102, forward strand.
AGCCCTTAAAGGGAGTGACATCACACGGCCTGCCTTCTACGGCGGTGAAAGCGTACGCAATAAAACTATGATTGATTCTATGATTGTGTCATCGGAGTGGGACCTGCGTGACGTTGTTTATGGTGTTTGGCCTCATGAATACGTTGATTTATATGTTAACAGGTGGCACTTCTCTTAATGTTAATGTTAGCAATTTGTTGCCAATGCAAGTAAAGTTTATACTTACATTTTACGGCCATGGTAAGTAAAGGTCGAGTTAACCTTACGTACGTACATGTAGGCTTAGTGACTTATTGTGTAGACTTGGTAAACCTAGAGGATAATTTAGGAAAAATACCTTACCCAATATGTAACCTCATAGTACTGTAACAAAATAGCATCTATCATTATGTATTATAATGAAAACAAAAGACCAACAATGGCACAACTTTCGTCATTCTAATGTTTATGATCCTAATTCCTAAACGGCAATATTAGCTAATCAAACCCTTCCTGTGTTGTTATTTTCATAATATGTTTTCTTCCAGTGACGCATGTCGTGACAGTAAAATATTTATCTCTTATTTAGTACTTATTTAAATTCCAATTTATCTCTTTAATAATAATTTAATTATTGGGTATGAAAAATGACAAGATTATAAGATGTATGGATGTATGGATGTTTGTTACTCAATCACGCGCCAACGGCTGCACGGATCTGGCTGAAATTTGGCACAGAGATAGAATATAGTCTGGAATAGCACATAGGCTACTTTTTATCCCGGAAAATTAAGGAGTTCCCGCGGGAACCAAAAAACCTCAAATGGATGTTTATTACTCAATCACGCCAGAACGGCTGAACGGATCTGGATGAAATTTGGCACAGAGATAGCTGATTATAGTCTGGACTAACACATAGGCTACTTTTTATCCCGGAAAATCCAAGAGTTCCCGCGGGAACAACAAAACCTCGATCCACGCGTACGAAGTCGAGGGCATCAGCTAGTCAAATAAATATTATAAATGCGAAAGTTTGGATGGATGTCTGGATGGATGTATAGATGGATGTTTGTTACTCAATCACGCCCCAACAGCTGAACGGATCTGGCTGAAATTTGGCACAGAGATAGATTACAGTCTGGAATAGCACATAGGCTACTTTTTATCCCGGAAAATTCAAGAGTTCCCGCGGGAACAACAAAACCTCGATCCACGCGTACAAAGTCGCGGGCATCAGCTAGTGTGCGCATAAATCACGACGTATTTAACAATTTCACTGTAGCTCGCCCAATGGTATTTTCGTGATTGTTTTCGAGAATTTTATAAAGGACTACAAGTGCATCTGTTTGTAACATTGTATTTACTCGTTTCCTACATTTGACCACTGTGCTCGATGTCGTACGTGACATTCTGGACAACGTTATTCATTGGTTCCACGTTCCTGAAGGTACATTTATTTCGTGTGTATGAATAATACATTTTGCCAAAATGGTACCGTGGCTCGGTGCCTTTTTAGGAGCGTGTTCTCTCGTTTATCAACTCGTGCCTATGGCTTGCATAACTTCCGCGGTCCTGCTCGCAATTGACAGCCAAGTACATCGTTTCTCAACCTTTTTAGTGTCACGAATCCCCAATGAGCCCGATTCAATAAATCAATCTGTTTGTGTAACTGATAATCAAAGATTTTATTTATGTTCTTTAATGAAAATGTTATGTTGAAACTAAATATTTCCACTTGCTTAAAAATCTTGGGACGCTTTGCTTTTGTCTCTTAAAAACCAATTAATCCATTTTCTTCCTCTTATTCTTGGTAGTAGATTGTAGAAGAATGCAGAGCATTGAAAGCTCTTGATTAAATGATCGATTGCGATCTCTAGCTATACAGTTCCTCTCTGATGCTAGTGCTCGCAAGGTATAGACAACTGCATCTTGGTAATCTATGTGAAGACTTCTTTTTTGTGTCATAGCAAGCCTTGTCTGAGGGACGTCCGCTGGTAGACTGCTTGTATTCACCGGCTTCTTGCGTCACAATTCACAATAATTCAAATTATCTTGAGGTATACCTACTTTTCGAATGAGAAGCATGTTTTCACTAAAGATAAAAAAAATGTAATTTCTTTAACTAAAGCCAGACACTTTCTTTGACGATATGTCGTCATTACCAGCGGCGCCAGATGTTATCCCCTTAAAGATAAAAGAATGCAGTGCCATAAAACATTGGAACCAATTTGCTCAAATAAAATACTGGAATGCAGTACCAATATAATAAGTTTTCACTCTCATAAAATTATTATGCCATGCAATATTCTATGGGTTTAAATAATGGTTCACAAAATATTAACTAGACTGTTATATATTTGCCCATTTATTGTAACTTGTAACGTGGCAAATAGCTATCGTTCGACGGTTAACTGTAACGGCATATTGTTAATCAAATTGTGCAGCCATGTTTGATTGTTGTGGCATATTTTCGTTACGGCTATAAAATAAAGCATATTAACATGCTTCATGATATTTTATCATTGATTTGTATGCTTATTGTATCACTAGCTGATGCCCGCGACTACGTGTGGATTGAGGTTTTTTGGTTCCCGCGGGAACGCCTTAGTTTTCCGGGATAAAAAGTAGCCTATGTGTTATTGTAGACTATCTCTGTGCCAATCCAGATCCGTTCAGCCGTTCGGGCGTGATTGAGTAACAAACATCCATCCATACATCCAAACTTTCGCATTTATAATATTTATTTGATACTAGATGATGCCCACGACTTCGTCCGCGTGTATTGATGTTTTTTGATTCCCGCGGGAACTCTTCAATTTTCCGGGATAAAAAGTAGCCTATGTCCTTCCCCGGTATACAACCTATCCCTGTACCAAATTTCATCAAAATCGGTTGAATAGATGTGCCGTGAAAGCGAAGCAGACAGACAGACATACACTCTTTCGTGTTTATAATATTAGTATGGAAGTATAGATTTGATTCGATTCGATTCGATGATTGATTATGAATTTGAGTAAAAAAAAATTTACAATTATTTGCACAATAAAAAAAATACGTAGAAATTAATCAATACCGGGCAAGGATTTAAAGTTACAGTTACAGATACAGCCCTGTATCTGTAACTTTAAATTTATAAAAATGAGTTTCAAACATGATAAGAGTCAGTCCGCGCACGAGCTCCGAGGAATCGGGGTCTGAAGAAGCGACGGCTGTACGCCACCCCCGATGGTCGCTCCGTATCCAGCTTGACGCGTGCAATTTTGCGATAGCAGTATTGTTTTGTACTTTAAACAACTCTAGGTCATTACTTTAATATTCTTTTTTTTTATCCACTACTAGTTAGCCCTTGACTGCGATCTCACCTGATGGTAAGTGTAAGATGGTAGCAGGCTAACCTGTTAGGGGTATGGCAGTTATATTAAACCCATACCCCTAATCGGTTTCTACACGGCATCGTACCGGAACGCTAAATCGCTTGGCAGTACGTCTTTGCCGGTAGGGTGGTAACTAGCCACGGCCGAAGCCTCCCACCAGGCAAATTCTTCGGAGCTCGCGCGCGGACTAAACGTAAATGGTGAAGTGACTGTCAGAAATTGTTGCAGTGAAGCCTACGTCGTCCTATTATATTTATCAGAAGTTTCTTTTCCTAGCAAACTAGGAAAGGAAGTAAGGAAAAGTCCACATTGTGGTCTTAACTATTAGTATGATTCAAACTTTTAAAAATTTAAAAACCGGCCAAGTGCGAGTCGGACTCGCGCACCGAGGGTTCCGTAAGTTTTAAATTATTAAAAATATTTTTATTTTACATATTTGACCACTTTGGAAGTGTCTCTCGCGCAAACTATTCAGTTTAGAAAAAAATGATATTACAAACCTCAATATCATTTTTGAAGACCTATCCATAGATACCCCACACGTATGGGTTAGATGAAAAAAAATATTTTGAGTTTCAGTTATAAGTATAGGGAACCCCCAAAATTTATTGTTTTTTTTTTCTATTTTTGTAAGAAAATCTTAATGCGGTTCACAGAATACATCTACTTACCAAGTTTCAACAGTATAGTTCTTATAGTTTCGGAAAAAAGTGGCTGTGACATACGGACGGACAGACAGACAGACATGACGAATCTATAAGGGTTTCGTTTTTGCCAAATTTGGCTACGGAACCCTAATGAACGGTAGTCTTGTATGATAATAAAACCACACTCGCGGTCATAAACTAGTAAATAATAAAATCCTGGTTGGAATGGTAAAGGGCTACTTTCGCTGCGATTATGAGTCAATCGAAAAGTTCTTTTGTCCGTTTTATGGATGACCTCGGCCACTGATGATAATATTTTAAAGCGGGCCACTTTTAAGGCCACCTTTAAAATCTTGAAATTGGATTGCTTTTATTTTTAGGGTTCCGTACCAAAATGGTAAAATGGAACCCTTATGGTGTGACTTTCTCCGTCTGTCTGTCCGTCTGTCCGTCCGTCACACTCGATTATTTCAGTAACTACCGAAGCTATCGACATGAAATTTGGAATAGTTGTGTATATTAGTGGCCCAAAGACACTGGAATTAAAAAAAATTGGAAATTATTTTTGTTCTTATTTAAAAAGGGGGAAAATCGGAGGGTTGAAATTTAAAAGTGAGATAACTGTACTGTGTGGGGTATCATATGAAAGGGTTTACTTTGTACATTCTAAAACAGATTTTTAATTATTTTTAGTCATGATAGTTTTTGATTTATCGGGGAAAAAGTCTAAAAAAATACCGTTCCCCCCCCCCTTATCTCCGGAGTTTACCAATCGAAAAATCTGAAATAATTATGGTCAATAGGAATTTATGTATATTTTACAGGAAAACTATAGCCAATGCTCTAACTAGCATAGTTTTTTTGATATTAACAGTAAACCTCGTACTCGTCGTCAAATAAACATATTGGTTTTTGCCTGATTGTTTTGCTTCAGTACCTACTTCTTGAGTACGGAACCCTCGGTGCGCGAGTCCGACTCGCACTTGGCCGGTTTTTTTGTGTCTTAGGGATATGCTGTAAGGGCTTTTATGATACAATTCCTCCAAAACTTTTGTTAATTTATTTTTATCATAGTTACAACTTACATCTAAAAAATAAATAGTTCTAACTGCTTCACCTTCTCTAGAGTGGGCAAAGGAGGAAAATGTGTTTCAACTTCTTTTGAATGATCGATTGCTACAAACTTATTTCTTTATATTCTTCACTTTCAAAATAAGTGTACGTACTGTAGTCTATCGGTCGGTTTTTGAATTGAGAATTTAATGTTGAGTCTGTCTCAAAGACTACTTAAGGACTAATTAAGCAAATTTTTCTTTCTGAATTGATATTGTGTGAGGTTTAAGAGTTGGAACTTGCTGTTTTTGCTTGAATGCTTAATTCACAAACCGGCCTAATATCAATTCAGAATCAAAAATTTGCTCATTAGTCCTTAAGTAGTCTTTGAGTCTCAACATGAAATTCTCAATTCAGAAACCGGCCGTATGACACTCTGAGTTATAAGTAATAACATTTTCCAAATCCAAACCTGCACGCTTGTCTCCAAATATGCCTCGCTGCGCCTTCCATTTATAGTGACAACAAGTCATATTATATTGCAATAAATTTTGTGCTTCTACGGTGAAGTCTACAAGCCTAGACTACTAAAATTTGTTCTATAAGCTCGTAACGTAACGAGCAAAGAGACATATTAAAGTAGTCAATAAAAATAAAGAAATACCCTTAATCTTCATTTTATGAGACCACTTTTCATCATTCGGATTTCAAAAGCCCCGAGGCGTTCATCCGTTCTACTTTGCTGACAATTAAATAACAGTTTAATACTGGTTTCTTATATGAACATTTTTCCTTCTCCACACACAAATCTTTAGTGTTTTTAAATTCAAATGCGAAGCCATTGTCTGCTTGTCGTTTTGCCAGGCACATAATGCCTTACAGGAGGAAAAGCTTACACCTCGATATGTGTGCACGAGGCTTTATGTGAGGGTTGCTACTTGATAGCGTCGTTAAAGTTTCAGATGAATTTCAGTTATTTTGATATTTAAATTTTTCGAAGAAGTGCAGGGACAATCCAATCCATGCTTCCATACTAATATTATAAATGCGAAAGTGTGTCCGTCTGTCTGCTACGCTTTCACGGCCCACCTGTTCAACCGATTTTGATGAAATTTGTCACAGTTATAGGTTATAATATCCCGGGGAAGGACTTTTATCCCGGAAAATTAAGGAGTTCCCGCGGGAACCACAAAACCTTAATTCACTCGAACGAAGTCGCGGGCATGAGCTAGTTATTTATAAAGTTGTACTTACCTACCACAGTGTCAGGGAAAATCGACCCTTGAAAATTAAGTTCCCACGTGGTAAAAAAGCGAAATACAAGCGAACAAAGGCGCGTATTATTTAGTTACATGTATTGAAGTCCGATATTTATATAAGGAAAACAAACGAACAGGCAATACTGTGCTTTTATTCCAGCTTTTCGACAGTCTCAGTAGTTAATTGGAACTTATTGTAAACATGAAGTAAATGTTTCAATAGCCATAATATGTTGTGTGTCATCCCTGCCGAAGATCGTAGACACACCAACGCTTACCTCCATATCAAGGCGTGATTCGCACCCAACGCGGGGAAATTACATTGTTTATTTAACTACACACTATTTTGCATACAATCAGCGAGAGAAAGCACGAACCATTGATATTTTAATCATAGTAACACAGCTATATTTTATTCGCTGCGAAATCGATATCTCAATTGAGGTGAGTTCGCGCCGAGATTTCAGAGTTTGTAGATTATTACCGTAATATCTTGTGAATGCTTATTGTCTAGCTGTTTGTTACTTTGTTGTAATTCAATACCAGGTACCCAGAACTACCTAAGAAGTTACTCACTGACAAAACTGTTGTGATCGTTTTTCATTTTGAATTAATCTGTATCTACTAGTGTCAGAATGCCTTTAGATATTTTAATGAGACCATAATAATATTATGGTCTCATAATCCATACTAATATTATAAATGCGAAAGTGTGTCTGTCTGTCTGTCTGTCTGTTACGCTTTCACGGCCCATCTGTTCAACCGATTTTGATGAAATTTGGTACAGATATAGGTTGTAGTCCAGGGAAGGACATAGGCTACTTTTTATCCCGGAAAATTCAAGAGTTCCCGCGGGAATAAAAAAAACTTAATCCACGCGGACGAAGTCGCGGGAATCATCTAGTATTTCATAATATGAAATCCATATTCATACTATCCATACTTATTACTTATTGAAAGTGGGTCTGTCTGTCTGCTACGCTTTCACGGCCCATCTGTTCAACCTATTTTGATGAAATTTGGTATAGGGATAGTTTGTATCCCGGGGAAGCACATAGGCTACTTTTTATCCCGGAAAATTAAAGTTCCCGCGGGAATCGAAAAATCTTAATCCACGCGGACGGAGTCGCGAGCATCATCTAGATTCTAGTTACTGGTAGATATAGAATAGGTACGTACCTACAAGTATATAGCACAGCAGAGTTTAAATCATAATAATCAAAGCACACTTAAGTCATACTGTTTTTATTTTGAGCATAAAAAAAACTAAATTATTCTTAGTTTAAACTTCGACCATCTACACCAAAGACAATATATAAATTTATAATTAATCTATGATCTACACTAATATTATAAATGCAAAAGTTTGGATGGATGGATAGATTGATGGAAGGATGGATCATTGGATATTTGTTACTCAATTATGCCATAACGGCTTAACAGATCTGGATGAAAATTGGCATAGAGATAGATTATAGTCTGGAATAACACATAGGCTAACACAAACATCAATTCACGCGGACGAAGTCGCGGCCATCAGCTAGTTATATTATTATTTCTTTTCATAACTACGAACAACATACATAGACGGGCGGCTTTTCAACCGACTTAAAGGAGGTTCTCAGTTCGACTGTATTTTTTTTTAATGTTTGTTACCTCAGAACTTTTGACTGGGTGGACCGATTTGGATGATTCTTTTTTTATTTGAAAAAGCACACTTCCCGTGTGGTCCCATATAAATTTTATCGAAATCGGTCTAGCGGTTTTTAAAATATCAACAATAAAATAAGTACTTTGTATAGCGTGTGCTTGTTGTTGTAAAGTTGGCGCGGGAGTTTCAAGTCGGTTGTTTAAAAAGTATTTTTTATATTAATTATGTAGTGAATTGTGACGCTTGAAGTAGTTACTAATGACAGCTCGGTATATTACCTTGTCCTTTTACGTAAACGATGCAGAAAAAGCTCACGTTTAAAAATCACACGAAAGTAGCCATTATACGACAGTTGATAGCTAATAAAAAAAAAAATTGTACTCATAATCAATTTGTATTTTCTGTATAATATTATCAATTGGTGCTTCACATTTTTATGAGCGTCTTATGCAACGCGATGTTCATACGCAGTAATGCTTTCCGGGTATGAACACCGAGTATTAAATTGGTACCGCATAAAATTTTTATTCGTATGCCACCTAATGTTAATTTTCTTGTTTTTTTTCTATATCAACTATTGATTGCCCTTGACTGCGATCTCACCTGATGATAAGTGATGTTGCAGTCTTAAGATGGTAGCGGGCTAACCTGTTAGGGGCATGGCAGTTATATTAAACCCATACCCCTTAATCGATTTCTGCATGACACTTTACGATTACGTTTGCGTTTGTACACCGATTTATCATTCCGGTACGATGGTACAGGAACGCTTAATCGCTTGGCGGTACGTCTGCGCCGGTAGGGTGGTAACTAGCCAAGGCCGAAGCCTCGCACCAGGCCAGACCAGAGAAAATTTAGAAATTTCAAATTTCCAAATTGACCTCCCACGCACGCGAATCGACAACAGCGCTCAACACTGCGCCAGGGAGATCGTCAAAATCTTATTTTTGAGCTACGAGTAGTACTGTAAGAAAAAAGTTAACTCTCGTTAGACCGAGATAACTAGATGTAGTAGGTACCCGCCGTAAGTACCACATAATTTATTTTTTACTAGCTGATGCCCGCGACTTCGTTCGCATAGATCGAGGTTTTGTGGTTCCCGCGGGAACTCTTTAATTTTCCAGGATTAAAAGTGGCCTATGTGCTGTTCCAGACTATAATCTGTCTCTGAGCCAAATTTCAGCCAGATCCGTTAAGTTGTTGGGGCGTGATTGAGTAACAAACACCCATACATCCATCCATCCATCCATCCATACATACTACATCCGTACATCCATCCAAACTTTCGCATTTATAATATTAGTAAGATGTTCTAAGCAAAAATCAACATGTTAATAGGACGAAGAAAGTTGAATTCACTCTTTTTGGAACTAACTGCGAAACTAAATGATGACGTTATCTTAAAAATACTTCATTAAGTTCTCTCTTTAAGTGCTTAATTAATATTAATTGACACAACAAATTAATAGTTAGATTTACATAATTAGATAACCGTTTAAAAGTAAAAGTTTGTAAACTCGAGATGAAAGGAACGACAAAACGTTTCTTTATCTATTAGAAGGCTTGGTAAAGGAGTGGTCTTAAATAGCTGCGATTTATCTAAATTGTGCTCCCAGATGAATGATTTGTTAACATAAATTGGATTTGATGTTGAATAGCTGTGTTTATTTAACTCTTTGTTTTAGATCTTAATTTGGGCGGTCAATAAAAATTTGCCATATTCGAAGACTGGTCACGATATCTATTAAGTTTACTTCTAAAAAGGAAACACAAATAAGCTAATGTGTCTCGACTAAGTAAAAATTATTGTTGCCATTTTTTTATCTTTAGAATAATTCTAAGAGAATATACGTTTACAATATGTAGTTGATACGATACACCAAAACATTGGAAATTTTTCTAGAGCAATGTGTTTCAGGCAGTCGTGGAGTGCCAGACGTATATGTTAGCTGTAATGGCGAGGGACAGGCAAAGCTAATCTCAGATGGCGCCACCCTCGCTGGTAACTGTCAGGTTCATTTGCGTACATAATTGAGGTAATTAGGCGTCCTATTTTAATTGAATCTGGGAAAAAACCAGTGTATGTGCTCTTGCCATAATATCGGCAGATCTAAAGTGAGCTCTACATAACCTAGCCGATGAACTGGGTTTCCAATTTTATTGGCGCAAGGCTTTGTACCATAGTCTTCTTCATTCCTCATCACCAGGAAAACGGAATGCACAACATTTAGGCATTAAAATTAATTAATCTAAGAAAATGAAAATTTCGCGTAAAAATATGGTGTTTGACAGGTAAACAACACCAGCGACGATGCGACTCCTAGCGGGATAAATTGGCAGTGTCCCTCCCCATTAGCTGATGCCCGCCACTTCGTCCGCGTGGATTGAGGTTTTTAGGTTCCCGCGGGAGCTTAAATATTTTCTGCTCAAAACTAAATAAATATTACAATACAATACAATACGATACGCTTTATTTGCACCACCACAACAAGTACAGATAACAAAAACAAAAATTGGAAATAAAACAAACACAGAAGTAGGATACAATGGCGGCCTTATCGCTTAGGTAGCGATCTCTACCAGGCAACCTTAGGAAAAGGAGAAAATAAAGGAAAATAGACTACATGTGGAATATTATGTAAGCATAAAAAATATTTCGTAAGGTTAACAATTTAGAAAGCATGAGGATCTGATAATGGTGTTTCAATTTACATAGGCCTACTCTCTGTATTGCTTGTAGGCGGCAGTGAGAGTAAAAAACTAATGTGATCTATGGTTGACTCATTATGACGATGTATGTTTGTATGACTGGTACTTAAAGTCACTATCGTATCATGTGTCAGTTAAAAGGTCATGGGTAGAAACTACGGCTCTTATATAAAAATCAAGATTTATTCATAACTTCGCGTTTTGTCTCATTGTTATTTTTGTTGCATGACTTTTGCATACCATTATTACTAATAATAGTATGCGAAAGTCATGCAACAATATTACCTACTTATATATATTTTTCTGTTTCAGGTATGTTCGTAAGAATGTAGATTTAACTGAATCTACAAAAGTAAGTGTTCCCCAGCAGGGCGACCGCGTATCATTTGCATCAATCATTGATACATCGCAATCACCTCTGATTGTTTAACACTCTTCCACTATTCGACGAAATCCATTGACGCAGCAAGAATACCTACCATAAATTAAGCCAATCGGAGGTGATTGCGATGTATCAATGATTGATGCAAAAATAAATTTGGGTATTTGACAACTAGTCAAATCAGCAACTTTTATTCATATGTCAAAACGCGTCGTTAGTACCTACCTATGGGATTTTGTATGAAATATTGAATAATGACGTCTGATAGAAAAAAAATTCAAATCGGTTCAGAAACCACGGAGATATGCACCGACATACATAAAAAAAGCGCCGAATTGAGAACCTCCTCCTTTTTTGGAAGTCGGTTAAAAAATTGATATCGTATTACAAAATGCGAATTGAATTCATGCTGTGTGATTATACCTTTAATTTTACGTTCTTCGAATTCTCAATCGGATCTGAATTATGTCTGACCACACCTTCAAATTCATTTTCCACTAGCCATACATGAATCTAGTAAGACCAAGAGACGTAAAATTGCAAAGCCTTTCGTGTGTTTCGGTATGTCATATGGCGTGACTCAGCGTCACGGTTTTCCTCGTTTTCCATTAGTGTCGATGTTGCAAGTGAAATACCTAATCCTAATGATGAAATGCCTAATCGGGCTTTGAACATTTTGTTCAGTAGCTTTTGTCAGACGAAGCAACTCGCTATTCAATTGAATTTCATAAGCTCTATCTCTATTGAGCTCAACCTTTTTTATACTTATACTTTTTTTAACCTGTATTTTTATGATGAACAGATACATTTTTTGATTCCCGCGGGAACCTTTGAATTTTCCGGGATAAAAAGTAGCCTAAGTCCTTCCCCGGGATATACCTATCCCTGTACTAAATTTCATCAAAACCGGTTGAACAGATGGGCCGTGAAAGCGTAGCAGACAGACAGACAGACAGACATACTTTCGCATTTATAATTGACCGAGCGAAGCGAAGGTCTCTGAGTCTACTTGAGTGAATTTGCACTTGTCCGTCCTAGGGTTGCCAACCATACTATAATACTATTATTATTGATATTGTACTGTATTTCGGGTCTGCGTACTATATACTGTTGAAGAAGCACATAGTACGCAAAAATATTCCATAAAATACTATTTTTGTGTACTATATTTTTTTATAGCTTAGTCCGAAAAATACTATATTTCGCTTAAGAAATGTTAGCAACCCTATCCGTTTGTCTGTCAGAGCCTTATAACTTCTGAATTACTGAACGTAATTACTTCAAATATGTAAACCGATGGCCTCCCGCCAAATATGGCTTAAAAAGTTATAAAAATCTTTATTTCAGGGGGGCTCTCATAGAAGCGAATGCGAAGTAAAATATTTTTTATAGCGTTACATATGGTTGCGGTATATCATTTAAAAGATAATTAGGAATAGAGTCTAAAAATATTTTTGTTTAAATTTTTCCCCTAAAATTGACGAAATGGGGGGCTTTCAAAGTGGTGATTTTCTAACGTCCAAAGTTGACCTCAGAACTCTCAATTTTCTGAAAGGCTAAGACTGAAACTTGATCAATTATTTGAATTATATCCTGTACTTGAACAACAAATACTAAAATTAGATAAATATTATAAGGAAACGAAATTATTTAATTTTTAAGGAGATTTAGTATTTTTAACAGAACCTCACAATGATGTCAATAGATGGCGCTAATGGTCAAAGTTAACTATTACAATATTTTCTGAAAGGCTGAGTCTGAAACTTGTTCAATTATTTGAATTATATCCTGTACTTGAACAACAAATACTAAAATGAGATAAAATTATAAGGAAACGAAATTATTTAATGTTCACTATTTTTAACAGAACCTCACAATGATGTCAATAGATGGCGCTAATGTTAAGAGACAAATATTATATGGAAACGAAATTGTTTTAATTTTTAATGGGCTTCAGCATTCAGTCAGTTTAACAGAACTTCACAATGATGTCAATAGATGGGGCTCTGTAAAAGTTTATTCGTTTTATGGATACCACGAGGTGTCAGTTCGGGGCGAACCACTAGTATTAGTATGGATATACGAGTACTATAATAGTACCTACATTTCGTTACTTAAGCCCAGCGGTAATAGATTCTCACGTATCTTCCGTTGATACTAGTGCCACAAATATCGAAGGGAGTTGTAGGAAATAGCTGCGGTAAAAGGGACGCGCTCTATACTTATGCGGAAACAGCATCTAGAACCATATCCCGTCGTCGGTCTGTGTGAAAGTTTTAGTATCATTATTATCCCAAGAAAACTCCTACCATTATTTTATTAATGGAAAGGGGTTCCTAATTATTGAGGGTCGTAAGAGACGAGAGAGTTATTTTATAACGAAACAGATTTAAATTTCAACGAGCTAATCTAAAGCCGAATGGAGATTTCGGTAGCCGTAATAATGAACAGCAGTTACATTGCTCCCAACCTATTTCTCCACGCACTGCGAACCGAGATCAGAGCACCATTAATTCAATTTACCGGGATCGACTTTCTAAATGATGCACAAAATCATTTGTGGAATGACAAGTGAAATTGCAGCTGCCATATTGCTTTCACGGGACACGCGGTGACATTTAGTTCTGAATCTAGATGGGCTTCAGATTGTATATCGGTATTAGGCCATCTGTGCGGTACTTGCTGGCTTTTTATCTATACATCTTATATGAATCTCTTGGCTTTGTATGTGTCACCGTAAGATTGCAAAAACCGTTAGATTGTAATCCAACTAGCGATTAGTGACCAGGTAGTGCCCGGCCGCAGGCCGGGCACTACCTGGTCATCACTTTGTCCTAGGTGAGCGACAGAAGCGTCACGGCGCGATACGACGCCATAGAGAATGACGAACTGGTCTACGCGGCAACGTAAACCATGTGAAGTGTCAGCTAAGTACTGTTTTTAACCAACTTCAAAAAAGGAGGAGGAGGTTCTCAATTCGTCGGAATCTTTTTTTTTAATTTTTTATGTATGTTCCCCGATTACTCGAAGACGCCTGGACCGATTTTGAAAATTCTTTTTTTGTTTGAAAGGGTATACTTCAAAGGTGGTCCCATGTAAATTTTATCGAAATCGGTCGAGCGGTTTTTAAAATATCAACAATAAAATAAGTACTTTGTATAGCGTGTGCTTGTTGTTGTAAAGTTGGCGCGGGAGTTTGAAGTCGGTTGTTTAAAAAAAAATACAGTCGATTTGAGAACCTCCTCCTTTTTTGAAGTAGGTTGAAAAAGAATTTTTTATATTAAATTATATACTGTCGCGTCGCGTAGTATCGAGTCGCGGTGTCGCTTCTGTCGCTCACCAATGACAACGGATTAGTTAGGTACTGCTACCATGTTCTAGAACGCGCGTTCACATGGTAGCAGTACCTACTTATTATTACTTAGTTCTATTAGTCACTATTCTACCTCGCTGTTCTGCCCTCGTGTGAAATCGGCATTAGCTACTCAATTTGTGTTTCAAATAAGCAAAGTACATAAACGCGTTTTATAGGCAATTAATCTTACATCAATCTTCGCTTGCATGTACAAATCCGTTATAGTAGTTTCCGAGTATAAATGAGTAGGTTTAATCCGATATTTTACGTACATAATGTATAAACATTATTACATTATGCTTTGGCGGTAAAAGCGGGGTTAGGTTTATGCCCATTTCGTAATAGGCGTATAAATTAAATTTGGTTTGAGAGCTGATGGGCATCTTACTAATATTATAAATGCGAAAGTTTGGATGGATGTATGGATGTTTGTTACTCAATCACGCCCCAACAGCTTAACGGATCTGGCTGAAATTTGGCACAGAGATAGATTATAGTCTGGAATAGCACATAGGCTACTTTTAATCCCGGAAAATTAAAGAGTTCCCGCGGGAACGACAAAACCTCGATCCACGCGTATGAAGTCGCGGGCATCAGCTAGTATTTAATAAGGATTTTGATAGCTGAAAGTTACCGGTATCAAGAACTTCATTTGTAAGCTATAAATCTGTATAATTTTCCTATAGCGTGACAGTATGTAGTATGTACCCGCCAAAAGTACAATATAATATCGAAACTTAATATAACTTAACAAACCCTGTGCCAAACACTAAGTAGATGTTTAATCAAATTTTATCATGTTATTTAATGTAAATGTTACTTATCAGGCGATTCTGCTTGAACAAAAAAGTGCTAGATCTTGATAGGTATTTGATAATAGTAGAAAATGATTAGCATTTTTTCTGCCCTTTCAAGTTAGGCCATTTCCTTTTTAGACCTCTGTTTTTGAGGCTTTATGCTTTTTTGAGGTCAACTGATAATTATTGAGATCGCAGCCAAGGCAAACCAAGCCAAATTCATTGGATAAAACATGAGGTCTAAATCAAATAAGTATAACAATAATAAGATGTCTCAGGGTTGACAAATAGGCACTAGGTATGAAACAAACTTTTTAAATTTTTCATTAGGTCAACGCCCACCAGCTCTTCTACCAAATGGACTTGAAGATAACGTGAATGAAAGGTGTTGCTTATTGTAAGATACGAGTAAATCTCCAATCTGATCTTTTGAACTCAATACCGCTTAGCGCTAAAAGGATTTTGAGTAATGCAGGCCTATAAATTGCACAAAGGGAGCCTACGCATTTCATAGAGCCTAGAGAGAGTGTACCTAAGCGCAGAATACTTACAATACTTGACCTTAGTATCTTATTATTTCGCTAGGGGACTACTGATGCTTGGCATAACCTTAAAAACGCATAAGCACCGATCGAATTAAATTCTGAAGCCTTCTGCTATTAGGATTGCTTCGATGATACCTGGCGTTTATATAATTGAAGTAATATGTACTTGCGTACATTATACCTCAATGGTTTTAACTAAGGCACCATCAAATACACGTCTGTTTGTACAGTCACGTAAATAAATGGTTGTAGGTGTGGAATATTACCTACTATATTTTTCTACCTTAGTCTAACAGTGGAATTCATAATCGTTGGTTAACCAGTCTCCGCAAAAATGCCGTTCACGATTCGCGTAGTCATTGAATGTTGAATCAATCTTTGTTGCAATTCATAAACGCTCGCTAGGCAATCGCCTAGCTGAATGGAGAAGAAATGGAGATGTACAGAATATTGTCTATTGATTGACATGTTATCTGTGGAAATTCTCTATGGATGCCACTTTGACGCACTGAGTCACTCAAGTGAACGTCAATGTTTGTTTACAAACAAACATTGACGCGGTTTTCAATTTCCAATAATTTCCAATTTTAGTGAAGAAGAGAAAGCAGACCGAAGCGAATTCGAAATTTACGTGGTAAAACACTGACGAATGATACCACCTTGATAGCGGTGATGCCTAACATAATGATTTGTATATCATTATCACATTATTCGGTACATCCGATAGGTATAAGAATCGCCCTGGAACACCTCTACAAAAATATCGCCAAGATATGTTTGTTCACAGTTAGCAAAAGTGCAGCTTGCTCTCCATAAACTGAACTCCCAGTAAAACTACTTACTTCAGCCTATACGTCCTAACTGTTCCGGCCTGGTGCAGAGATGTGTTCATCAGTGCAGACTTTTGGCCTGAGGACATAGTATACCGTTGCTACAGGGAAGCGAGAATAAGAATTTCATCTGTTTTATAAGACTATAATATACTTATTTTAAGAATTATATCTATAGTATTTTAAGAATTCGATTTTATTGTGTTATTTTATGTGTTATCATAATATTATGTTTAAATATAGTTGCCTGATTCAAATAAATAATTGTTTGGAGACTATACTTATGAAACCAAACATGATACCTCTGCTGTAAATCTCTGCTGCTCATTGGAACTGCAAATGAATGAGTAATAAAGAAAACTACAAAATATTATAATCCATTTAATATTATTTTAACAATTAAATAGATATACCAGGCTGAAAAAGAAAATTAATCTACTATTATGATTCTTGTATTGCTAGCCACTTCCTTTTCGCCTTAAGCAATGTACATGATCATATGAGGCCATCCAACCAAATGAATTAATCCACGACCTTACTCTAACTTCTTCAATCCAGATATCTTTGCTCAAACTGAGGATATTAGAACAGCGTATGTTCTGGAATCGTCAATAGATAGTGTGTAGTACATAGTGTAGTTCCTTTATTTTGCGCTCGATATGTATTATTCATCAACATCCTACTGAGTCATCATAAAAAATAGTGAAGCTGGTTTATTGTTTACCCAGTTCTGTATACCATCAATTAGCCTTTGCGTTTACTAGCCTTGCGTCTTTATGTAGGCTAGCCGACTGTACCGTCTTTCACGAGTCCATTCCTCATGCGGCACTTCTTTCTTCTGGCAATAGTTTATTGCCATCGTTTCAATTCTTCCCCAGCCCACTGCCTAAATACAGAGCACGTGCCTCTTCTCAGAACGAGAAGAGTAACTGCCGGAAATACCAGTATGCATCAGGACATATGCACTGCCCATAATTAGCGATTTCATCATCAATGTATAGCCATCATTCGCTTTACACTACACTTTGGATTATTGGTGGATTTATTGGTTTTACCACAAGTACAAACATAGAAAAACATATTGTATACGAATCAAATCACATTTTTCTTCAATTTCTTATTAAAAATCAACATTTTATTAAGCACAAATAGCCTAAAAAATATACAAAAACTAGCAAACCCGGCGAACTCCGTTTCGCCACCAGATGGCTTTCCCGCTAAAAAGATTTTCCCGCTTTTCTGTTGAAATTTTTTCCTGAATTTTCTTTGCTATAAACCTCACGGAGCCCGAGACCTTTCCAACGAATGCAAAACCGTGGAAATCGGTTCGTGCGTTCTGGAGTTATAGCGTCAGGAAGGAAAACCCGACTTATTTTTATATAGTAGAGAAAGAATAATGTTTTCAAACTCATGACAAGCAAAATCCTTGTTTGGCAGTGTCTGATTAACGGAAATCGGCGAACCAGTATTCGGCCGCTGCTAGCTGCCAAATTGAGAGTTTCTTTCGACTATGAAATGCAAAAAGCTTGAATTCGACACATAGCGCTTGAAACGTCTCGGTGGCGAGCGTTTCAAGCGTTTATGAATTCCACTGTAAATTAATGCGAATTACAACGATGATTACTGATTATATCCATGAATTTCGGACAATTTGTCAGTCAGTAGTAACTTCAAAACATCACTTACTTCCTAATGTCGTCCTGCGACCTTGTCTAGCTTATCCAAATCACCCCTGGCTTATTTACAGTGGAATTCATAATCGTTGGCTAACCAGTCTCCGCAAAAATGTCGTTCATGATTCGCGTAGTCATTGAATGTTGAATCAATCTTTGTTGCAATTCATAAACGTTCGCTAGACAATCGCCTAGCTGAATGGAGAAGAAATGGAGATGTACAGAATATTGTCTATTGATTGACATGTTATCTGTGGAAATTCTCTATGGATGCCATTTTGACGCACTGAGTCACTCAAGTGAACGTCAATGTTTGTTTACAAACAAGCATTGACGCGGTTTTCAATTTCCAATAGTTTCCAATTAGTTTGCAAAATCAGTGAAGAAGAGAAAGCAGACCGAAGCGAATTCGAAATTTACGTGGTAAAACACTGACGAATGATACCACCTTGATAGCGGTGATGTCTAACATAATGATTTGTATATCATTATCACATTATTCGGTACATCCGATAGGTATAAGAATCGCCCTGGAACACCTCTACAAAAATATCGCCAAGATATGTTCACAGTTAGCAAAAGTGCAGCTTGCTCTCCATAAACTGAACTCCCAGTAAAACTACTTACTTCAGCTCATACGTCCTAACTGTTCCGGCCTGGTGCAGAGATGTGTTCATCAGTGCAGACTTTTGGCCTGAGGACATAGTATACCTTTGCTACAGGGAAGCGAGAATAAGATATTCTTCTGTTTTATAAGACTATAATATACTTATTTTTAGAATTATATCTATAGTATTTTAAGAATTCTATTGTATTGTGTTATTTTATGTGTTATCATAATATTATGTTTAAATATAGTTGCCTAATTCAAATAAATAATTGTTTGGAGACTATACTTATGAAACCAAACATGATACCTCTGCTGTAAATCTCTGCTGCTCATTGGAACTGCTAATGAATGAGTAATAAAGAAAACTTCAAAATATTATCATCAATTTAATATTATTTTAACAATTAAATAGATATACCAGGCTGAAAAAGAAAATTAATCTACTATTATGATTCTTGTATTGCTAGCCATGATCATATGAGGCCATCCAACCAAATCAATTAATCCACGACCTTTATTCTAACTTCTTCAATCCAGATATCTTTGCTCAAACTGAGGATATTAGAACAGCGTATGTTCTGGAATCGTCAATAGATACTGTGTAGTACATAGTGTAGTTCCTTTATTTTGCGCTCGATATGTATTATTCATCAACATCCCACTGAGTCATCATAAAAAATAGTGAAGCTGGTTTATAAACAATAAACCAGCTACCCAGTTCTGTATACCATCAATTAGCCTTTGCGTTTACTAGCCTTACGTCTTTATGTAGGCTAGCCGACTGTACCGTC
The DNA here is from genome assembly GCA_963932025.1 of Erebia epiphron. NCBI lineage: Eukaryota > Metazoa > Arthropoda > Insecta > Lepidoptera > Nymphalidae > Erebia > Erebia epiphron. The sequence continues at coordinate 26,786,757 of OZ009948.1, forward strand.
TTTCACGAGTCCATCCTCATGCGGCATTCTTTCTTCTGGCAATAGTTTATTGCCATCGTTTCAATTCTTCCCCAGCCCGCTGCCTAAATACAGAGCACGTGCCTCTTCTCAGAACGAGAAGAGTAACTGCCGGAAATACCAGTATGCATCAGGTGCACTGCCCGTAATTAGCGATTTCATCATCAATGTATAGCCATCATTCGCTTTACACTACACTTTGGATTATTGGTGGATTTATTGGTTTTACCACAAGTACAAACATAGAAAAACATATTGTATACGACTCAAATCACATTTTTCTTCAATTTCTTATTAAAAATCAACATTTTATTACGCACAAATAGCCTACAAAATATACAAAAATAATGTTTTCAAACTCATGACAAGCAAAAGCCTTGTTTGGCAGTGTCTGATTAACGGAAATCGGCGAACCAGTATTCGGCCGCTGCTAGCGGCCAAATTGAGAGTTTCTTTCGACTATGAAATGCAAAAAGCTTGAATTCGACACATAGCGCTTGAAACGTCTCGGTGGCGAGCGTTTCAAGCGTTTATGAATTCCACTGTTAAACAATTTTAGCTGCGGTCTGCCAAGAAACTTATTTTTGACCTGTTTTACTATTGGCTTCCTTATAACATTATGCCGTTTTAAAAAATATAATGTCAATAACTGGAATTCTCAGTAGTCGCGTAATTTGGAAAAATATTTTATTCAATAACTTGTGACTTTTGTAGCCGAGTGTACCGCTTTGAAGTGACCGATTTATGATAACGGCGCGCGATTGTTGTGACGGCTCCAGCTCTTCTATTCCTGCTCTAATTTTAGACTATACTTATAGAAATGTCTGTGCTGTAGACTTGTATTAATAGCTTATTAAGAGACATGGTATCCATGTTATCCGCTATCATACTAATATTATAAATGCGAAAGTGTGTTTGTTTGTTGGATTGTCCTTCAATCATGCCGCAGCAGAGCAACGGATCTACGTGATTGGGTATAGTTGAGGACCTCGATAGTGACATAGGCTACTTTTTATCCCGGATAATTAAGGAGTTCCCGCGGGAATAAAAAAACTTAAACCACGCGGATGAAGTCGCGGGCATCAGCTAATAATATTATGTACCAAGACTTCCCGTACTTTCGTACTATCCTTACTTATAATACGAGGTATTTACCCGAATTGACTAAGTTTTGGTTTCGAAAAAAAAATCAGGCATTTGCTTATCAAATAATTAATTTAATTGGTTCCCAACTAGTATTAGAAATGTACTTGTGGGTGTGCACGTTATTATTATTATTATTATTATTATATACTCTTTATTTGTACCACCACAAAATTACAAAAAACCAACAAGAAGGAAAGAAAACAACACAAACACGATACAAAAGGCGGCCTTATCGCTTAGGTAGCGATCTCTACCAGGCAACCAGAATAGGAAAAAATGAGGAAAAAAGGATTGCAGGTGGTGACATCCTATAATATACATACATTCGAATAGCTACATTCTAATACATAAACTAATAATAAACATTAATAAAACAATATTATAAAATATATACATACATTTAATCACATCACACAGGTACTTCTACTAGAATATGTACTGAATACAAACATTTCTATTTCCTGGTAAACTAACTATACACAAAATAGGTAAATAATAACTATTACATTAAATTAAAATAAAATGTTAAAACAAATTAATCTAGTAGACCACTGTCAGAGGGAATTGTTCCCAAAATGCTAGCCCCATGCTATAAAATATATATAAATAGACTAATAAATATACTATAATTCAGTTAATATATAAATAATAAAAAGTTAAAAATTATACTTAAATTTATGATGTCTTCAGTTTGAAAGATAATAGTTTTTTACAGCATTTTTGAAAATTTCTAGTGACTTTGACTGGCGAATGGTCAGAGGAAGTGCATTCCAAAGCTCAGTAGCTTGCACAGCGAACGAGTTTGTATAAAACTTCGTTTTATGAGGAGGGATTTTCAGAGTTAAAGTTCGGCACGGTCTTATGTCGGATTGCACTCCAAGAAAACTAAATTTCTCCTTGAGGTAGGAAGGAGTTTTTAAGTGAAATAGCACACAGTACAGAAGAGAAAGTACATGCAAATTCCGGCGACGGCGAATAGGGAGCCACTTGAGCTTTTGACGATATTCAGATATGTGGTCATATTTACGCAAGCCAAATATGAACCGTATGGCAAGATTTTGGAGTCGCTCAAGCTTGTTAAGTTTGTCCTCAGTCAAGTTAAGATAGCTTACGTCAGCATAATCGAGAATAGAGAGAAGGAGAGAATGTGCCAACATAACTTTAGTTGGGATTGGCAAGACAGAGCGCAACCGTCGCAAAGAGTTCATCGCTGCAAAAGTCCTCCTACTCAACTCTTTTACATGCACAGACCAGGATAGTTAAGAAGAGAAAACGTTTAAGAAGATACTAAAATTTTAGCTTACTGTAGTGAGTAGGGACACCGTTGTTTATTGATTTGTCCTCCAATCATGCCGCAACAGAGTAACGAAACGACGCTGAATGGGCGGGTGAGTGACATAGGCTGCAAAAATGAAAATTTATTTCTAAAAGTCACATCCATGCGAACATCATATCATACTAATATTATAAATGCGAAAGTCACTTTGTTTGTTGGTTTGTTGGTTTGTTAGTTTGTAGGTTTGTTGGTTTGTCCTTCAATCACGCCGCAACGGAGCAACGGATTGACGTGATTTTTGGCATGGGTATAGTTGAGGACCTGGAGAGTGACATAGGCTACTTTTTATCCCGGAAAATTGAGGAGTTCCCGCGGGAATCAAAAAAACTTAAACCACGCGGACGAAGTCGCGGGCATCAGCTAGTTTTTTTATATTTTCAGCCCCCAACGGCCTAAAAGGTCCGGCCTTTATAATATATGAGGTGTAACATATACATGCTCCGATGATAGAACAAAAGCATACAATTTATAGGTATGAGGCCACTCTCTGTGAGAAGATTCGCTTTCTTCTGGTGGTGGGCGTGTTCTCAAAAGCCATAAAATGAGATTTCCATCGGAAGCCGCTGAAACTAAAATTAAACAAGATGCTATCACGATTTTCATAGGGCTGTCACCTATTTTCAAGATCAATAGACATAATCATGCTGTGTTTTTTCCATAAGCGTGATTGTCATCAAGCTTACTCACTATGTTTTAAAAATAATGGAGTAGATTTGATATCGCAATTTTTCATTGTAAAACTTTGAGGTCTGTCATATTTAAAAACATGAAAAAATTCAAAAGAAATAATCTCAAAGATCCAAAGGAATCTATCAACAGAACATAAAACATAAGCAAATGGGAAACAGAACTACCTAAATTAAAAAAAAAAATTGTTGTCACCTATCAATGAAATACATATAAGGCATTCATTAAGTCAAAATATAAAGTTCTGTACACAATATTTCACTGCTGCTACTTCTATACTAATATTATAAATAAGTCAGTTTCGATGAATGGATATGGATGGGTGTTTGTTACTCAATCACGGCAGAACGGCTGAACGGATCTGGATTAAATTTAGCACAGAAAGAGATCATAGTTTGGCATAACACATAGGCAATTAAAGAGTTCCCGCGGGAAACAAAAAACCTCAATCCACGCGGACAAAGTCGCAGGCATCAGTTAGTAACTAATGAAGTGGCAACCCTCGACAGTACCGATCCACTAGGGCATCGCATAACCCTTTCTTTAGTGCAGATTGCAATATTAATAAATTGAATGCATTATGTTCTAGCCGACGAACAACATAAATGGATAGTAGAAAGCATTTAGAAGACATCGCTTCAGGAACTATGGCTTTTCTTACAACGGGTCTTAAACATCTACAAACAAATTCAACTCTAATTCCTTGAAATAAGGCTTTTTTTAGATAACACCTACGTGTAGAGCTAATAACTTACATTGACCGGTTAATTAAACTATCGATGCGATGACATTTAACTAATACTACTTATCAGTTAACATCCATTTGATAGGAAATCATTTTAAAAGGTTGATGACGCGCATAATTCTTCTTTATACTACTTGGTAATAAAGTTGTATATAAATTCTCGAATTCTCTCTATTAAGTCTTCTTACTATTAATGCTATCATTATTTAGCCTTAATATTACTTACTCTTTTAAAGATTGTTTGGAGTATAAAAAATCTTTCCAAAAAACCGACTTCCAAAGCCACTGTAAAGTAAAAAATAAGTTTGATTTCTACACACTATGTTGAAGTCGGGCGAGCCTGACGCGTCAACTATGCCTATCGTTGTTATACTCGCCCGACTTCAACATAGTGTGTAGAAATCAAAATTATTTTTTACTTTACAGTGGCTTTGGAAGTCGGTTTTTTGGAAAGAATTTTTATTTTTAACTTTTTAGTGGAGTCTTGATCCCCACGGCTTAGGATTGCAGTACCCTGCAGCATCAGAGTTGAGGAGTTGGGACTTGGGTTTAAGTATGAAGTCGTTGCTTGACACCTACAATATGAATTCCCCATAAAAAAATCCTAAATCGCTATTTTTAAGGAGTTCTGTACCCTGCAGCATCAGGGTTGAAGAGTTGGGACTCAGAGTTTAATCGTATACTCGTGACTTGATACCTACTATATGAATTCACCATCAAAACTGAATAACTCCCTAGTTTTGAGACGTAGGTATACCTACAGCATCAGGATTGAGGATTTGGAGTCAGATTTTTTTATGGGACCATCTCGCGAGCTTCCTCTAACCACTGAAAAAATTTTTTTTAAATCGGTTTGGAAACCACGGAGATATGCGGTAACATACATTAAAAAAAAAAAAAAAAATACGCGCCGAATTGAGAACCTCCTCCTTTTTTGGAAGTCGGTTAAAAATTGTCAAATTCATTTGAATTAGAAAATATTAGTACCTATGCTCTAGGATCTAGTAAGAAAAAGGTATCATGTTTTCATGCCGGAAGTCTTCTTTGGCGTTAGGTATTTTTCCATATCTACTCGAATTATTATCAAAGAAAGCATTGTAGTACCCAAACGGATAAACCGATCTGAGCAATTTAATTACTTTTTGCATTAATTACTAAAGCAAATTAACAACTTTGAAGTCTGAATCAAAATAATTCATTATAAGTCCCAATATAATGGCAGCAAAGCGAACGGATAATCGATGACATTTCGTGGCAAATCCATTTTAATTGGTGGCTCGGGGTGTCTGCAATCCGCGATACCCAAGCCTCGATATAGTCCGCGAGCAGGTGGGATACTTTCATGAGGTAATTGTATCCATACTAATTTTATAAATACGAAGCGGGGGTACGGGCTTCGAGGCCTGGCATCCTTAGCCGGGTGGGGCGCGGGGTACCTTAGTACCTTTTAACCGTGTGGTTGGCTGGGGCCTGCTTAATTGAAGGCTACGGGCCCCTAAGCCAGATATCGTGACCGGTGTTGGATTTGCACTGCGGGCGCACACGTCGTCACCACCGCGTGCAGGAGCCGCGTGTCTGTATAATATGCCTTTCCGTCAGTTACCCTTGTGGCGGTTACCACTGATAACTAACTAGATGGCGCTATTCGAACCAATGAACGCTCTAAGTTAGCTATCGAAGACTGCTTCGCGATATCAAAGTTTTCAAAAAGTGGCGCTATTCAAAGAATTATTGAACTTACAACCTTACAACGGTTGCACCAGAAGGGTATCCAGCCTTGAGGCAGATCTTCCTATTGTGGATAAGCATATCTCCTAATCCACAAAAATAGGAAGCTAGTTAGTTTATTATACTTTTAGAATTTTATAGCTTCCAAATAAAAACTTGCAAAAACACTATAATATGCCTTTATCAATAAATATTGTCTCGTGAAAATTTTCTACCGGCTCTCCAGCTACTACAGTACTCAGTAGGGTCGCGTGATATGCCAACGCAGGGCATGCATCGGGCTTGTGGTAGATAAGCCGAGTTTTTCTATTAATTGCTACTGAGTAGATACTATTGCTACTGATAACGCCCAAACGATTGCGTGGGAGTTGTGTGGAATTATCTGATCAATAATGATCATTTTGGAACTTTTAGAATTTTATATCTTCCAAATAAAAAGCTTTCAATAATATTGCAAACAAAAAAACATTTAAGCCTAGAATCGCGTTGTATGTCCACGCAGGGTATATCAGTCTAGCTTTTGGTAAATAAGCCAAGTTTTTTAAATTATTGTTACTGAGTGGATCCTATTGCTACTGCGCCCAAACAATAATGATTGCGTGGGTGGTTTAGGGAAATATCTGATCAACAAAAAACATTTTGTCCTCTAGTTTGCCACTGAACGTTTTAGAATTCATTTTCTTCTCTCTTTTTCTCTTGCAAGAGTAGCATAAGACTGAGAAAAAATTATTAAAATTAAACATTTCTAGCGTTGCGTGACATTTGATATTTATTTTGCAATAAATTGCTGATCATATTGTTTCATCAATAATTGAGTCAACTATATACCAAGTAACCTCGAGTTCTTCAGCACTCATTAATTCTTGCATCATATATTTTTTATATCAATGAAATGGCTCGGAATTTTTAAGCCCGCTCTCATTACGCGGTCAGCGTAATTTTTAGCCCCAACCTCCAAGGCGAGCACAAAAAGAGATATTATTTCCAGATAAAACCTAGTACCAACTCATTGCTAATTGCCACAATAAAAATCGTTGCGGCCCATAAATCACTGCGCACATTCGACAATTTCCCTTAATTGGGCACAATCTCCTCGTTTCCCAATCGAGGAGATTGTGATCTCGAGTTGTGTGGGCCAGCTAGCCCTATGCCCAAATCAGCGGGGCGATCACCCTGACACTGACCGGACCTGCGAAGTAATTAGCTCCAACCAGACCACACACATGTGACAATGAGACAATAATATTTATGGAACAATGTGACTTCAATGTTACGTTGCCGTTGGGCCATGAAACAGCCGGCTTGTGACGCGAGCGGCGGGAAGCCTATTGAAATTATTACAATTGAACAAAAAAAAATATATGTGCCATTTTTGAAGCCATACGCTTCGATGTGTGGTCGCTCTTATACATATTTTACATAGTATGTTCTTATAATACCAAGAGGAAATGTAATCAAGTTATTTATATTTAGATAGAAGTCAGCTCTTGACATGCGTGACATACAGACTAACAGGACGATATAATCTAGTAATCAAAATTATATTCCATTTTTCCATCTGAGTCGCTGCTCGCTCGAGGGCGTCAATTGAAATATTATGTAGCATTAGATGATCCCTGAAACTTCGTCGGCGTGGATCAAGGTTTTATTGATTCCCTTGGTATTACGGATTAGTTTCCGGAATAAAAATGTCTAAAATATGATAAATTGATAAAAGCCTACGTCCTTTCCCGGGATGTTATAGATCTATGTACCTACCCATCACAATCGGTTGAAAAGATGAGCCTTGAATCCGTAGCAGACAGTCACACTTTCGCATTTATAATATTTAATGTATGGATTAACATAAAATATATAAAAAATGACATAAGTATACCCAATATTTTTTTGTTTTCGAATTCGATTACCAAGGCGCCTCCATTTAACTTTCATACTCCAAACGAGTCTGGGTCGCCTGAATCATGCCGAGATGCAAATATAAAAGGCTTCGCACATTGATTGGACGTAGCTGAACAGTTTGAGACTTTTTAATGGCCTCCGATTGTTAATTTATGTTTACTCTTAAATAATAGTCGTTTGGTAAAAGCTTTTCGAGAAGATTCTGTGATAACAGTTTGGCAGAAATTTTTGGAGATGTTTCGTGTGAAAATATTTGTTTTAACTACTTTAAAGGCATTACATATCTCAACAATTTTTAAGCTATTGCATAGCTTCTATCGCGGGCCTTGAGCGTGGAGACCGCGCGTGGAGACAGAGCGTGGAGTCTTTTTATTTTCAACAACTTGAAGTCAACAACACAAGTAGACATAGCAAGTTGATAAAAAATGCTATGCAATAGCTTTACCGCGGCAGTCTCCGAGTGCCACGTGCGTCTTTTTTTTTGTTGCCCTAGATGTTTTATGCGGATTTCTATGTTTTCATGTCCACAGTTTTCGAATATATTCATGAAAGTACTGAATTGACTCTGGTCTTTATGATTTTGGCTTATTTTATATTTTTGATAATTCACACTTTAAGTTGGCTTTTTAGAACACGAATTATTATGAAGTGTTTGGTATTTTGTTAAAATTCGGTTTCTGCGCATTGATTTAACCAATTTTTTATTCCACTAAAACTTAGCTCTTGACTGCGATCTCACCTGATGGTAAGTGTCGATGCAGGCCTGTTAGGGGTATGGCCTATGGCAGTTATAATTAACCCATACCCTTAGTCGGTTTTAACACGGCATCGTACCTGAACGCTAAATCACTTGGCAGCACGTCTTTGCCGGTAGGGCGGTTACTACCGCATTATTATTTATCCAAGATTCACCCCTTCGGAAAATTTCAAATATTCTCAAAACGGTTAAATAATTCTATCTAATTTTTTTTTTCTCGGAACCAAATAATTAAGTCGGATTAGATTTTTTTCCAAGCTTATAAATAAGTACTTGACATCCATTACTTCAAATAAAGTCGTCAATGTGAAAGTACCCTTAGCGCCAGCAATAGGCCAAGTTGTAGTCGACATCGGCATAAAACACCCGACCCGGTGTAACCAGGACGGAAACATGACAAGAACACCGCTACAAGAGGATTTTATTCCGTTATAGTTATGTTCCTACTTCCTACCTACCAAGTACACAATGGGCCAGCGTGTTGGCCAAATGCGTCCACGTCTACCAAAACCAACATAGTGCGTCTCAGTGTTTATTGGGAGGCTCCGAGATCTCTTATAAAATCTCTCGCCTGTTTTAAAAGACTTCCGTTGGGTTGGGGAAAACAACCTCTTTAAATACATAAAAGCTTTATTGTTTACAATATTGTTAGGTAGATAATTCGATAGGTAGCTGCTTGTGCCAACTCCTATTGCAAGGTGCCATTTATTCAGCGTCGTGATTGACTGCAGGAGCCTCCACTCCTGCCGCTCGCGATATTGGAAAGTTTTCCCCAAGGACTATTTATACTTTAAACCAACAGACGACCAGTGGTCCTACCCACGTACATGTTGGGCCAATGGTGTGGCATAAAATGTCCGTACACAGATTCTAGCAACTATTGTAGCGTTGTTCTCACGTCTGGTTTATGTTATAAATGTCTTATCACACGATAAAGTAAGTCAATCGACAGCAACAATACTAAAATAAGTTGCGTCCTTATTTCCAGAATGTTGAAACTTGGCTAACTGTAAATTGCTTTGCGTTGCTTTGCTTTGGAATTGTTATTCCTAGCACCTATATACTATGTAGTAAAAACTGACTGAATGACATATAAACGTACAGCCTGAATCGCAGGGTACCTTCAAACTTTTGATCGAGAATTGATCCCGGCACCGGCCAGTTATAAATCCGCCAGCGTTCACCACTGCACCAGGGAGGATCTATTCTAAAACTACTCTTTTAATTGCAATCTTGCGCACATTAACTAAAAATGGAACATTACAGTATTAACTGTGGTATTAGACTCTTTCAGCATTTATTTAATCCGCAACAGCAACATAGGCCTTGGTTCTACGAAACGGATTTGCATTCAAATGTCACAGTGCACTTAGCCTTTTGTTTCACTGGTGAACTTCAAATTAAGGGCCAGATGATCAATCATGAAACGACCACGATTCCTGTCGCAACAGCCGTTTTGTCCCTGCAAAGTTGGTTGCATATTAGAGTCGAGCCGCAAAGGCTGTATGCACGTCTTATGTTTCGTCTATTGAAAATGAAAACGCGAATTAAATTATCCGACGACTTATAGTCTACCCAACTTCTTATTTATCCAGTCTTGAGCCAAATATTACCCTCTCTTTGGTCGGCGATATTCCCCTGATTTCATAAAGCCATAGAGTTTAACATCAGGGAGAGCTTGCACGCTTCTACAACTCACTCGGTCACGCTGTAACGGCCTTTCGGAAGAGAATTGGCCATCCGCTGCTTGACGGTGTTGTCTAGTGCATTCTGTAAAACAACCTAAATGCATTACATCGATGGGCAACTGAACTGGGTAGAGTTGCGTGCGCCTTTTTCAGACTTTGCTGCTTTTACAGACTTTGCGGCTCTTACAGACTTTGCGGCTCATGCCATGCAACTGTACTTTGCGTTCGACTTTACTCGTAAATTGCATAATTGGAACCGAATTTATCAGTGAAAGTGAGGAATCGTTGCACGGCGCAGTAATGCCGGCTTAATGATAGATGATCTCTACGAAATAAACCCTCGTCGGGAAAGCTCAAGCATTATGTCGTATTAGTAGCTGCCTCCGTCTTCGCCTGCGAAGATTTATACCTGTGGGGCGAAGCCTTAACTTTATTTGGTCTACTTGTCAGTCGCTCGATCGAATCTACACTGTGCTTTTAAGCGGTACTCTTCGACGCTTAGAACAATGATAGCATCAGTAAAAATCACGATGCAGATTTGCGGGGCTGACTTAAACGTACGGAATTTACTAAGATAAACTTTCGCGCGTGAAGCTTAGATTATTTCTAGGAAAAGTCTCGATTCGTATATGAAAATTTTATCTAAATGAGTCCGGATGAACAGAAACTAAAAGTTTTAAAACGTGTTTTTCGGGTCTTGATAATAACAGGCAAATTACCATATTAAAATCTTCATAAATGGCAGTTATCGAAATGACAGATAGACAGTTCAATTTTATTTATTTGTATAGATTACAAAAACCATTGTCGGTCGCCCTGTCTGCGAGTCTGAGTGATGCACAATAGTATCGGCGGCTAATTACAAAGCTACTCCACCTTATGGTGGGTCCACACTTTTGTATTTCCTGCGATCGATTGACGTCGCGTAGTGCAATCATGTTCGATAGTTTGGACGCAAAACTTTTTACCCACGACAAAACGGAGACTTTATGGGACTAGGATTAGAAGTTGTGTGCTTGTGAGTAGTAAGTAAAATTTTATGAAACGTTGGTGTCATGGCCGATCCGACAAGGCCTTGCGAAGCGTGATCCTTACTTCGCGTACTGTGACCGATAAAGTATGGACTTGTTTTGTGGAATAGCAATCAGTCAATACTCTAGATCGCTAAAAATTCACTAATTAGAATATGTAAACGAATGATTGAGCTAATGATAGTGTATGGCTAAAGTGAGCGTCCAAACTTAACATAAAGCGTGCTTGATACGATTAATTATCATCATGCTCAATGAAAAGATCGGATGTGAACCAACCTTTACCTTGACAATTCTTGTTTGCGCACATAATAAAGTAGACACACCTACCTACAGTTTTTCATGTTAACGCGGTTACTTTCATGTTCAACCACCGTGTAATCGTGTGATTCGACAAGACTGCGTTTATGTCAATAAGTGAGGTGCGTCCATTTTGCGGAGCGATTACTTCCCATGGTCGCAAGGCATGTCTTTTTTCCAACAAGTGTTTACATAGTTTTTTTCTTCAAGATATTGAAATTGATTTCATTGGTGCAGAGATAGGTTGCATCCCGGGAAGGACAGGCCAAAGATTCCACGATTTTCTTTTAAAACCAAAATCCACACGGACTAAGTTTTGGGCATCATCTACTTATTTATTATAGACTTAAACTTTTGGAAGTCATAAAAACAGCGTTGCATATTGCATTTGGTATCACATAGATTTGTCTGTTTTAGCGGATTATAGGGAATTAAGCTTCTTGTTTCCTTGAGTATCTTGGACTTCCGGAAAGTTACGTCTGCTTCTATCGAATGCATTACTGTAGTTTTGTTTTTCTGTTCAATATTATGTTCTCCATAGGAAGTCTTCCTGAATATTACATAAGTATTTTCAAGGGTAAAGTGTAATTTGGTTTGCGGTTCGTAAAATACTGTTAATGTTTTACTTGTAAAAATAATGATGGAATATCTCTTTTTTTGCTAACTTGCGTGTGATAGTGTAATTCTGTTGGTGTAAATCGTTATAGAAACTCCGTAAAAAATTATGCCCATACGAACAACGAACAACATCGTTAATTACTTTTCCTTTCACGAATTGTTTGCTTGTATTTTTGTCATAAATTAAGTACTTAGTATAATGCTGCTCAGCTGTCATATTTACCATTTAGTTTTCATGTATCGTATCGTTTTGCTACCAAAGGATAAGATGGATTTATTTTACTTAACAAACAAAATTGGCGATTTAAGATTAACAGTGTGCTGACAGCATTAAAAATATTGCTAACCCTTTCATAATACTCCCTGCAGAAAGGGATAGAACTATATTTATAGCTGTCATTTTAGTTTAGAGATTGTGTTATACAGAATTTGCCACAATAACAACTTAGCTAAATTAAATGCAAATAGGTGTTATTTAAATATCAGCTTGTGAAAAATTACTCATTCATATCTAGACAGCTTTATTGTCTCTAACAACTAAATTCGAGTCTCGATCTTAAAGCACTTTCTACATTCCTTGGCCAATAACTATAAATAAAATTGCATCATCGAAATGGTATTAAAGTTATCGATGGAGCGGCAATTCAATCTCGTTAGGGTGATAGCCTGTTAGTTAAGGGTCAACACAACGTCTTCTCCCGGACAGTTTCCCGCTAGATGGCGTTGTTAGGGCTTTTGACAGGTTTTTGATATTTTCGCAAAGTTCCTATGCACTGATTTTAAAACTGATTACGCTTGCGCCAGTATATCAATGCGTATTATTTTATCACATCATTAGTTTAATTTAAAACGGAGCCATTTAGTCAAATAGTCCACTAATAAAAATCTGTCATATCGATTACTGTATATACGCAACCCCCACGCACACACTGACATCATGATTGCTATCCAAGTTCTGTGGTTCTAACATAAACTACGAATTGTTTACTATAAAATTGAACTAGATGGCATTTAAACAAAAACTGCCTAGTTTTGCTTAGTATTTTTTTTATTTAATTCGGATACAAGATAAACTTTGCTTTGACTGCAATCTCACATGGTTGATGGTGCCACCATGTGAGATGGTCGTAAGTGATGATGCAGTCTAAGATAGAAGCGGACTAACCTAGTAGGGATAATATGGCAGTTTTTATTAAACCCATACTTTATACCCCTTTGGTTACTACATGGCATCGTACCGGAACGCTAATCGCTTGGCAGCACGGCTTTGCCGGTAGGGTGTCTTTGCTGGGGACGGGTGACAATAATGCGGCTAGGGTTGCCAACTTTTTTTGGAAAACAAGCTACTTCAAATTTCAATATACTTACTGAAAACGAACAATTGCCCAAATCTTGAAAACTATCGAAACTAATAATAGTCAATATCATTTATTCAATATAGGTACACTGTAGGTACACTTATTGACGTTAAAAATTACTTACTTTAAAAAAAACATGATGGTGATAATCGGTTACGGTATCTTAAAACTAAAGCTACGAGGGTTCCAAACGCGCCCTGGTATAAGAAGAGCTCACAACAAACTCAAATGAAACATGCACTGTTATCTAAGTTGAATTAAATGTACCTAAGCCAGTAAAAAACGATTGGTCGCATATTTTCGGAGAAATGCAAGGACAAACATTATGTTTGGAAGCCCTAATAGATTGTCATTTATGTGAATATTTTGAAGTTCCAATAATATTACACACGGAATATTATGCGTGTCGAATTGATAACCTCTTTTTGAAGTCAGTTAAAAATATTTTTTTTTTCTTCAAAAGTTGTGAAAATATAGTAGTTCCAGTACCATGGTTTTTTCCGGGATAAAAAGTTTCATAACAAATTTCAGCCAAATCGGTTCAATAGTAGTGGCGTAATTAAGCAACAAGTACTCATTAATGCGATTTAATTCGTAACTATCATTTCGGACAGAGTGCCGGCTTATAATTAAATTTTCGAGAGACCAAGAACCGGGTATGGGTGGCAAGTGGCAACCCTACTGATGCGGCGTGATTTACGCGCAAGAGCGAAATAAGAAATTATCACCGCGATATTATAGACCAAGAGGAAACGAAATGTTTTTATACGACTGCCTGAAAAAAGGAGTATATTGTATTCAGGGTTCACGTAGGTATGTATGTATGTATGTATGTATGTATGTATGTGAGTTTGTATATTCCACCATAACTTCTATACGCCTGAACCGATTTTGATAAATGCGGTATCGTTAGCATCCCTAGCTTATTCCGGGTGACATAGGCTAGTAAAATTTTAAAAATAAATGACCATGGTCCCGCATTAAAGACTAAAATTGATTTTTTTTCGAAAATAAGATTAACTATATGATCATCATCTAGAAATTGATGAGTAGATTCCAAAAATATATAACACTATAGTTGGGGTGTTTTTTTTAACGTGTTAACTACATGATTTAAAATCGATGATTTTTTTTTTACCATGTTTTGTTATTTTATTGATAGATTTGTGTTTCCTACTTATTTATCTTTATGAGAAATAGCACTGATTATAAATATTATGTTAAATTATAGTAAAAATAATCATTTTAAAATGAATCGACGGAGAATTATTCCATTCAGATACAGAACTTTAACTCACAAATGTACTTAAAAAAACCATTTTAAATAAGATTCACAGAAGTTTTTATTAGACTTACCAATCATGCCAATCAGAAAAATGGGACGGAAAACATAAAATAATAGAAACACTATCAAAATTTGATAATTTTAGTTCTTTTGCATAGACTTATTATATTACTAGCGTATTCTTTTGACTAACGTAATGACAATATAACACAATAATGACAAATTAATGTCATATTTCTCTATATTTCTTCTGAAATAGACAATCTTTTATGTTTTTGTTTTTGCGAGTTACGATAAAAAATATCTATTTCAATATAACATAACAATAACTTATATAAATGATAAATGGCCAATATTATAAGCATAAATGCAATATTTTTGAGAGGACAGTTTTTTGAGAGGACAGTTTGTCAGTGGAACCTTGACAATTACTCAAAGGAAAAGTAAGGGCACTGATCACAATGTTAAGTGAATTATCACACTTTCTTACCATAAAATTATAATAGTCGTAGTAGGTACTTTTGGGTATTTTAAACTCTTTATTCTTTAATTTGTACTTAAAATATGTAAAATGACATCTAAAAAATATAAGTGCAACTTCCAACCAATTTATAGTATGTAAAATCACATTGTATGAATGATTGAGTAACAGTATATAAATGTATAAATGATTGATATCCATTGAGTAATAATTTGTACCATTGACTGACAATTTCGAAAGAGTTACTCAAAGGACCGTAACGAATTCACGGCAGCAATATTTTGTTGCATATGTATTTCAAGAATTTACGACCTTTAGTAGAAAACAATACTACATTCAAGTAAAATATGAAGAAAACTATGTTAAAAATGATGTATGAAATACATTAATTCAGTATTTACCTTCAAATGCCGCTTCTACTCAACGGATTGGTTATGAGCATTCACTCAAAATTGACTCCTTAGGCGCCGATTGCAGGAAGACTGATTATTTAAATAACATGGTAGTAGTCTTACAGCAGTTAGTAATGTTGAAAGCAACTAATAAAATCTTCTGCAATAGTAGTAATTTTATAATTTCTGAGCAAAATAGCGCATGTTAATGGAAATTCTACATAGAGCCTTGAGACTTTTATTAATTAATTTAATTATATAAATTTATAATTTGTCAATTATACCCCATAACTCAGCCAAATCTGAACCGATTTACACAATTCGTTCTTTATTAGAAAGATTGTACCTACTACTATTAAGTAAATTTTATGAAGACCTGACGAATAGTTCGGAGATGAAGTCCGGACGGATAACAGCCAATCAATACAAAATTAGGTTTAACCATTAAGTAAAGACACTAGGTACAAGTGCGAATCTGGGGTGGGTCACCTATTAATATTATTATAGAATAAAAATATGTGAGTATGGAAAAGTGACAAATTGCACATTTGTTAGTTTGTATTTCAATCGCGTCGCAACGAAGCAACGGATCAGCGTGATTATTTTCACGGCACGTATATATTAAAAAATATGAAGAATAAGGTAGGCTTTTTTATCCCAGTAAATCAAAGAGTTCCAACGGCATGTTTAAAAATTTAAATCCACACGGACGAAGTTGCTGGTATCAGCTAGTCTGTAATATCAGAATTGGTACATTTATATTGAATTAGAATTAGAATTTTTATTTTGCAAGAATATTGATTCAATTTGGTAAAGAAATAAAAGTTTCTGGTAAAAATATTGACTAACCAGTAAAATCATTCTGCAATCAGATTTTGATGGGTACTCAAATTAGCATTTTACGACTCATACCGAAGTTGAAGGATGATTTGATTAATTATCACCATCACATCTTATACTTTGTAAAATAGACGGTCAAAAAGTACTTTGCAGGTACCAATTTGAAGATATATGGTTTGACTTTGACTTTTATATCAAAATCGGTTGAAAAGATGGGCAGTTAAAGCGTGACAGACAGACAGACAGACACATTTTCTTATATATAATATTACTTAATATGGATGTACTTAAATACCTATTTACTCACTTGCAATAAATCTTCTCTAGTCTCAAATTCAGATACAATGACATTATTGCCATCGTAAACCCTTGTTAGCGATACAAGAATATAATAAAATACAAGAATATGCTTTACAATTAATTCAGTTTGTCAAAGAAATAGATAATATAAAGTTTGTTAACATCAGTTTACCAGTTATTTCACTCCAATCTATACATTTTTCATTCTTCTGTACAATACTTTTTAACTTCTGTATTTTTGGATTGGTAAACTTCGGAGATAAGCAAGTTCGACCGACTCGCACTTGGCCGTACACACACATTTCGTAATAAAAAATGTTGATGGATGGAATACATAGTTGAGGAATTCAGCTGGAAGACGATATTTTTTACACATTTTAAGTTCAAATTAATGTGTTGAGCAAGTTTCATGCCAGAAGCTAGGAGATTTTTTATGAATTTTCTGCAGGAATCGCAACCCTATTACGACCATATTAGACATAATAATAATGAATAATGTCCTCCCGACCGAATTTCGGCCACGGCGGCCAATCTCCTGAGAGATTAGCCATCTGCGCGGGAGATATTATAGTGCACAAGTGTGTGCGCAACCACAGGTGCACTCCGAGGCACAGGAGTGAAACACCGCCAACTTCCTAACTCCGGGTTAGTACTGAGAATTTCTTGTCAGAAAACCCCAATACTTGTTGTGACCCGACCTGGGACTCGAACCCGGGACCTCGTCGGCCGTAGTCGAACATGCTAACCACTACACCAACGAGGCAGTCATATATACTTATTAGACATAGGTACGGTACATATTGCATACATAACTCATGCAGATATTCAAAAAATAAAAACAGGAGGAAATGACCCGAAATTTGTGCCGCTGCCTCCCGGACTATAGAGGCCGCTTCGGCTAGCGATGCGCAATTTTGAATTCCATTCTAATTAGGTATCAAAATCAGTAGGTAACCAACTTGAATAATGCTCCACTACCTAATTTGAGTCGATTACCACCCACATAGTTAGTAGTTACTAGTTAGTACTAACGAATAAAACTCCATTTTGAAATTGAGTCATAATAATTGCAGATTTTTATGGTTATATTTTAAAAAATACCTACAAATAAAAAGTTTCAATTAATTTAAACCTTATGAAGCCATTTGACATTTTTGAAATTCAGTCTTATGAGTTATAAAATAAGGTTGTCATTCCGATCGTACAACTGAAACCATAAGTTGCCCACAAATGTCTACATCAGCAGTTGTAGATTATTCGAATACCTAGCTATATTCGCAGTCGCGGATCGTACTTATACCACAGTATTGGTAGATAGTAGATACCAATACTGTGGTACTAGCTTCAGCCTTCGGCCGGCAGCGCGGGCAACTATAGGTATACTCGTGTGGCGCGGGCGGCGGCCGGCGCTTCTTTCGCGCGGCGTTGTCTTGTGTAGGTACCTACATGTACTTCTTGTTAGGTACCGGCTGCGAGGCGATTGTTTTTATCACACAATGCAAAAAAAGTATTGGTAAATCATACTAATATTATAAATGTGAAAGTGTGTTTGTTTGTTGGTTTGTCCTTCAATCACGCCGCAACGGAGCAACGGATTGACGTGATTTTTGGCATGGGCATAGTTGAGGGCCTGGAGAGTGACACGGGCTTACTTTTTATCCCGGAAAAATAAGGAGTTCCCGCGGGAATAACAAAAAACTCAAACCACGCGGACGAAGTCGCGGGCATCAGCTAGTAAGAATTCATTGGCTAGTAAGTAAATAATTATAAACTTAGATGAAAATATCAAATATTAAAATGGTTGTTTGGATATGTTTTATATATATTTTTATTCACGACACAATAATTAGGTAGGTACCTACCTACATACTACTTAGGTACTGAACCGATTTGGCTGGAATTTGAAATAGAGACAGCTTTTACTCTGGATTAACATAATTATAGAGTATAGGCCATTTTTATCCCGGACAAATTAACAGTTCCCGGGGGATAGGTAGGTATGTAAGTACTAAAAAACTAAAATCCACGCGGGTAAACAGTAGGTCTATAGGTAAGCATAGGTACCTATCATACTTTTAATATTACAAGGGGGAAAGTAAGTTTGTTCGTTACTCTTTCACGCAAAAACTACTGAACCGATTTGGCTGAAATTTGGAATGGAGATAGCTTATTGCCTGACTTAGAACTTAGGCTACATTTTATTCACGCGGGCGAAGCCCTGGGCAAAAGCTAGTATGTATATAAATTATAATCATACTTCATAGGTACCTACCAATATTATAAATGCGATACTGTGTTTGTTTGTTGGTTTGTCCTTCAATCAAGCCGCAACAGAGGTACGGATCGAGCTTAAGGTTATTTTTTGCATGGAATAGTTGAGGACCTGGAGTTACATAGGCGCATTGGAATATTTACGTTTCCTATATTATGTTGCCAAATGTCTTGTTTATTTGGTTCATTTTGAACTCTACAAATCCTAAGTAGGTAAATAATCGCAATACACAATCCACGCAGGAACTACCGTCTACCTCCCTGCATGTGTCCCCGTGGTGCTAAACGAGCGAAATAAGCGTTCTTTTTATAGAAACGCATAATAAACTGTATGTAAACGCCATACAATTAAATAAATCCACAATGCTCGTGCTTAGCTAGGGGAATACACGAGCGCGTGCGACGACCTAATATTTAATTTATGAATCTCACTCGTTTGTGTAAATTTCCACAATTCTCGTGCTTAGATATGAACCTTCATTCAACTTCCCTTAACCTATAAAATTTTATAGCATGTAACAGCGAAGTACTTTTTACAGTATAATGATAGATGGCGCTCAAATATATTTTTTTGACGCATTATTTAGGCGACACGGGCGACATCTTATAAGACGAATGTAAACCTCACACCTCACACATGCGTAAATCTGACACTTTTTGAATGCCGATTATAAATTATAAATAATGTAAATATTTGCCTGACATGAAACTTGCGTCTGTAAAATGCCCTAAAGAAATCATAAAACAAATTAAAAAAATTAAAAAATGTATATTCTTCAAGAATAATCGAACAGAAAAATGTATGAAAGTCGACCTATGCATGTGCGCCTTAAGGCTTCGGCCTCTCATTCTTGGGGTCCTCGGTACGAATCCCAGCCCCCAGGTACCGCTTCTTTTTCGGATGTATCTGCATTTTAAGCGATTGAATAAAAACATCGTGAGGAAACCTGAGTTTTTTTGTAGTTCGCTGGAAAAATGTATTTACGCATCCCGCACAAAGCGGGTATGTCTGACTCACAGAGATGCAGAATACCCACTAAAAACCAGCGGCACAGTCCACGTTTCAAGGCGTATTAGATACAACTTAGACCTCTTGAGCATAGCGTCACCTTATTCCCCCCTGTAGAGGAAACCTGCCTACGCTAGAGAGTAATTCCACAATTCTCAACAGGACAAAACATAGTTTAAATTATTAGTTCGAAACATATAGCTTTTACCCTCTTTAGTCCCTACGCCCGTTTCGTGTGGACGTTGTCCTATCCGGTACATATCGTGCACTGTCCTCTAAATCCCTTTACTTATTATGTGTGTCATTGAGAGAACTCTTTCTGTTTTATTAATCTTTTAAGATAAGCTTCACGTCGGCTTTGATTTCAAGCATTTATAATGCTTTACTTTAGTACCAAAATCGTGCGTGTCGCGACCTACGTAGGTTTCTTGCGACACGTTTTGATTTCGTGTGCACCATGGCTTCCGGACGACGTCCTACTGAGCATACTCTTGTTACTGTTGGATTTAATTGCACTTTCACTTTAAAGGTAATCTTGTTTACCTTAGTTTTCCCACGTTTGGGTAAAGGTCGACTTCAGTTTTCATATCCCTCGCAAGACCTGAGACTGAGTATCTTCTCCGTAGTTATTAATTTTTGTTATCACTAGTATGTGGTCGTAAGATAGATAGATAAATTCTTTATAGCCACACATAATAGAAATAATTTAAATATAAACCAAAAAAAAACAGATAACAACGCGTGCGCAAGGGAGGTCTTATCACTGAAAGTGATCTCCTCCAGACAACCCATTTATTAAGGAGCGGGAAAGTAGGTATTCGGTGAAAAGAATGTCAAAGTGAGTGTTTCCTTTTAATGGTACCTATTCAGTACGTCTACGTCTAGGTACGAGTCTAGCGCTGGGCTTTCAGCCCGCCAATCCGCATTAGCGAAGCGTGGTGGGTCTATTCTCTAATTCCCTCTCTCCTATTGGAGGCCTGTGTCCAGCAGTTAGCAGTTAATGTACTGTAGTGGTAGTAGTGGTGCTGGCTGCGTTTGCAAGTGCAGGTTCGCCACACCACCAACCTTGGAACCTTGACTATCAATTCTTGGAACTAACCAACCCGCTCGTTGCCATTCCAACTACGTCGACTCTCGTCGAGCTAAGTCAGACACTCTGGTTTTTCAACCGACTTCAAAAAAAGGAGGAGGTTCTCAATTCGACTGTATTTTTTTTTTAATGTTTGTTACCTCAGAACTTTTGACTGGGTGGACCGATTTGGATGATTCTTTTTTTATTTGAAAGGGCACACTTCCCATGTGGTCCCATATAAATTTTATCGAAATCGGTCGAGCGGTTTTTAAAATATCAACAATAAAATAAGTACTTCGTTGCTTGTGGTTGTAAAGTTGGCGCGGGAGTTTGAAGTCGATTGTTTAAAAAGAATTTTTAATATTAAATTATCCTCATTTCTCAAAAAGCTCGACAGATTGAATTTGGTGGTCGAATAATTCATAGCGGAACTCTGAAAATCGGCTGTTACACAAGGAGTAGGGCAGTGGAGTAACAACCGTAGAAAGATTCAGAGATACACGCAGGCGGAGCCGCGGGCGGTCGTTATCGAAAACATAAAACTTATCAATTTTAAGAGCGGCGTCTTACATAATTTTCTAAACAAAATGTGACTCAACAAAACTATATTCAGGTTTTCAAATGCAACCCTAATGCAGTTATCTAATATCAATTACAACCTCCCACGCGGTCTGTCATACATCAAAGAGAACGAGGCAGTCTTTACATAAACATGTTTGAGTGTTGTTAAACAACTGTCTTGTATCGATAAAGTGCCGATGTAATTCCGATCCGAATGAGACTAATTTTACGGCCTTTTGGAACGAAAAAATGCGGTAGAAAAGCAATAGGCAGCATTGATCTTGTTTACTTGCTTAGGTATCGCTCCATCACTCTAGTGCGTCCACTTTCATGCCAATAAAGTAAACTAAAACCGGCCAAGTGCGAGTCGGACTCGCGCACCGAGGGTTCCGTACTCAAGAAGTGGGTATAATTACCTTTGTTAATGAACCGCAAAACTAACTTTGTATGTGGAGGTTTACTGTTAATATCATAAAATTACGTTTGTTGTATGGGAGCCCCCCTTTAATATTTACTTTATTGATATTTAATTATTTATTTTGAAAGGTAATATACAAGTTAATATTCTGTGAAAATTTGAACCGTCTACCTGTTACCGTTTTTAATATTGAGCAAAAAAATACGAAAAAAACACGTTTGTTGTATGGGGACCCCCCTTAATATATATATATTTTTAATTTTTAGTATTTGTTGTTATAGCGGCAACGGAAATACATCATTTGTGAAAATTTCAGCTTTCTAGCTATCACGGTCTATGAGATACAGCCTGGAGACAGACAGACAGACAGACAGACAGACAGACAGCGGAGTCTTAGTAATAGGGTCCCGTTTTTACCCTTTGGGTACGGAACCCTAAAAAACGTAGACAACATTTCTTGGTGTTTGAAGGAAAGGACGCATCAAGATTTAAAACTAAAACCAGACTTCTCTCACTATTGTAAGCATAATTCCAGAAGTGGGCAAATAATTAAAAATACTTTTAAAATATGTTTGTATGTACTCTCTTTAAAACTTCCACGAGCGAATGGTCACAACGTGTAGCGGTTTCACGAGAGATTTAATGTAAACAGTTAAGTATAAAACTTGGCCAAAGCATCACAACAACAATAAATTAATCATTTGATCAGGCTGCAGTTGCTACTGCTAAGCTCTAAATCAAATTGCGATCTAAACACAAAAGTATTCGATAATCGCTGAGTCTACCGGTAGGAGACTAACTTTCATACGTCAAAATACTCGTATTTATGCAAATTATTCCAATATGGCGTATCCCGGCCAAAGAACGAACGGAGTGAAATACATCGAATGAGTCAAATATCATTTTAATTAAACATTCGTCAATAAATAAATCAATCTTTTATCTTTTCTAAAAATTCAATTCAAATTTAAAAGCAAAGCTGACACTATTAATATAGATCAGCGGTCAGCGTTTCGTATATTTTAAAGCTTCAATAGCTCAATTCTTTGGTTCAACAAGATTTCATCCTCATCGAGACAGGGGGAAAATACTCGTAAGCCCTCTTAACCATGATTAGCATCTTATCAGTAATGCGGTAGGAATATGGAACTAATGGAATGGATAATCATATAAATAAATAAATATAACTTAATACTAAAACTAAATAGACTGCGAAAGTCATTGTTAACCCTCCCTTATCTTAAGGTAATTCATATTCGAAATTTTTCGTGTTATGTCTTCAAAAACTAAGGTCACTGGTTAAAAGTTCAGTTGATTATGTATCACGCTGTCCTAATTTTTAGATACCAACGCAACGTAACGATCGGTATGCGATAGGTATTTCCTTCCTCCGGACGTCGTCGGGACCGGTCCGTCGAGAGTGAAAGCATGCGCACGCGCCGTGAATTGTGGCGAAAATAATTATTCACACGTCTAGCTGTCATGTCGAGTTCATTTGACACTTAATGAATTCATATCGCAAAATCGAGCGTGGTGAAATTATTAAGCCTCGGCGATGAAAATAAAACAATGCATTTTTTGCAGTCATGATTTTGTCTAATTCCGAAGTACAACCCAGATTCAAATTTTAGCGAAAAGAACCTTAGGTAGCTACGTTTGATTTTATTGTGTCAACTCCCACAGGTTACACTAAATCAGTACTTCATCATCATCATCATCACTACAGCCTATTAACGTCCCACTGCTGGGCACAGGCCTCCACTCTCATAGGAGAGCGGGAATTAGAGCTTAGACCCACCACGCTGCTCCAATGCGGGTTGGCGGGCTTTTACGACTATTATCATGTTAGTGATAATAACCGGGACCGACGGCTTAACGTGCTCTCCGAGGCACGGGGGTGAAACACCGCCGACTTCCAACTCCGGGCTGGCACTGAGAATTTCTTAATTGAAAAACCCAATACCTAACTTTTTATGCCCGACCGGGAATTGAACCCAGGACCTCGTGATCCGCAGTCGACTATGCTAACCACTAGACCAACGAGGCAGTGAATCAGTACTTATATTAATTTAATTATGTGTAACTAGCTGATGCCCGCGACTTCGTCCGCGTGGTTCAAGTTTTTTTTGATTCCCGCGGGAACTCTTTGATTTTTTCCGGGATAAAAAGTAGCATATGTCCTCAACTATACTCATGCCAAAAATCACGTCGATCCGTTGCTCCGTTGCGGCTTGATTGAAGGACAAACCAACAAACCAATAAACCAACAAACAAACACACTTTCGCATTTATAATATTGAGTATGATTGGACGCTGTAATCAAGGCAGGACAAAGTCTGCCGGGCCTACTAGTATAATAATATAATAATACATATTTTCAATGGTATAGTGACTACTGCGTATAATGAGAATCCCAGAAGACGAAAACGATCAATCGATACACCACAAAATGCTTCGTAAAGAGCTACAATCGTCTTATCAACTTACAATTATTGGAAGCTAAAATCTATCACAACACTATCATAATATGCACTAGCACAAACATGCGCCCGCGCGCGCACTCACACACCCACACACGTACACACACACACACACGCGCACGCACACACACACACACACACGCGCACGCATACACACACACACCCACGAACTCACACACACACACACGCACAGAGACAAGCAGATGCACTCGTGCACTTGAACCTACTTATCTTGCATAATGTTCCGTAACTGCTAGCAACTATGCTTGTAACATAGAGGGAAGTTCCTACTTTTCAAGATACAGTTTATACTAGTTTGGAAAGTGGGAGATCATAAAATCATCACACCATAATTGTTAGCACACTATTAGTTGTAATACCTTTAAATTAGTAATTAACGCATTTAGTTCATTGATTGTAATACCTTGTAGTTCGTAAGTATTTGGCTGTGCTATGTATGTATGTTTAAATAAATAAATTGCAAAAAAAAAAAAAAAACTCGTATATACTCCTCCTACTGCCTCCTACTATACCTATAGGAGAGTGTGCTCAGGAACTTCACAACCGTGTTCCTCCTTCTCCGTTCTACCACAGAACAGCGAGAAACCGTTTGCGTTGGCATCCTTATGTGGTCGATGTCCAATCTGCCCGCACGAAACGTTTTTGCTCAACGTTTCTTAACTGAAGAATCCGAACCGCTAGGATGTGGAACACCCTCCCGGCGCACGTGATTCCTGCCACGTATAATTTAGGTACCTTCAAGGCAAGAGTGAACAGGCATCTTCTAGGCAAGCGCGTTCCAACCTAGACCTCATCATTGCTTTGCACTAAGCATGATTGTCGTCAAGCGCAAGCCTATCTCACAATAAAAAAAATACCGCTATTTTATATTTTGCATTGTTTTTCTAAATTTTTAAACGTGTTTTGACAAGAACACCGCTATCGCCAAGAGTTACAGTCGCTTGTTGGTTAAACCTTGCTCGTAGGGTGATAACAGACCTGGTCCAATTTGGAAAGTCTGTTTCTTTAATTAATCCCGCAGGCGATCTAACCTAAAGGGACCTCTACTCTCCAGTTTAATTGGCATCAGAAGTAAAAAATGTGTTTTGCTAGTCTCCATCTTGACATCGGCGAATAGAAAGTTAATTGGCGTTTTGTATCCTCCTAAGCTCAATTATTTGAGGCCAAAAATAGTGGTAAATTATGATAATCCATGTCCACCTGTAGTGAAGCTAATTTAGCTATTATAAAAGTAAAACATCTTGTTTTTATGAGGATTATTTATATTGGAGTGAAAATAGATTCACTCTAAAAATTGTGTCAGCGATAATTTAGACAAAATTAAGTTTTTTTTTAACAAACAATTTTGAACAGTTGAATTGACGAATTTATCAATACGTTTGGTGAATATTTATTTTTCTACAATCTGAGAATAACTTCGATTTTATGAGTCTAAAATTTAGACTCTAAATTGATCTACCTTGATATTTGACCACTGATGCAATAAGTACCTACCTAATGCACTATGTATGAATGAATGAATATAATTTTATTGTACACCACAAAGGAAAATAAACAATAGTAAACTTAGCTAATAACAAAGTAAGTATACAATTTGGCGGCCTTATCGCTACACAGCGATCTCTTCCAGGCAACCGATAATTGTAATTTGGTTTTAGTCACAACTTTTTTACTTACCATTTTAAACTTCTATCAATTTAAATACCATCCCAATTAAAAGTAACTTAATCTATTTATAACGATCTCTTCCAGGCAACCGATAATTGTAATTTGGTTTTAGTCACAACTTTTTTACTTACCATTTTAAACTTCTATCAATTTAAATACCATCCCAATTAAAAGTAACTTAATCTATTTATAAAATTATGTTAGTCAATAGGATAGCTACAAAAAATAACCGTTTAACATTGCGTAGTAACGTTTGACTATGATAAATCGACGTAAAGAACAATACAAATTGGAAAAACAAAATGCTGTATCCCGTATTAAATGTCAGTGAAATATACGTCTCAGAGATCATCAAATTGAAAAACAATAAAGAAGATGAAGACGAATGTCCAAATAAAACAGTCGAGGTTAACTTACCAGTTGTCAGACTCATCATATTGTGGCTTTTTTTGCTCGGTGTTGTGATTATTGTTTCATTATAATATGCAGCACCCAATATGGTTGACTGTAAAATTGATTTGAATGGCTTTATTATTCACAGGTATGCACTTACTGAATATGTGGCTAACTAGCTGATGCCCGCGACTTCGTCGACGAGATTTTTGGCATGGGCATAGTTGAGGAGCTGGAGAGTGACATAGGCTACTTTTTATCCCGGAAAATTAAGGAGTTCCCGCGGGAATCCAAGAATTTTGAACTATGCGGACGGAGTCGCGGGCATCAGCTAGTTTATAATATTAGTATGATTGCCATATTCGCGAATCGAACCCAGAACTTTCCTAAAATAAAACCACAGCACTTCAGTACCACGCAAGGTAGGTCATCAATTTCTTGGAGCGCAGGGAACGTAATATTACGGAAGAGTTGGCCATTTGTATGTTGATCTTAAACCACTATGGTACAAATGGCCAACTCTTCCATATCAAAATAGCATTACCTGTCAAATTGCGAAGATATGGTTTCAACATTCAGTCCCGGTGCTGGTCACGTGTGGGAGGTTTTAATTGTGGCCCTGTTCGCCCACGGTGTCCTACTGATAAACCATCGCCTCTGACTCATTGACGCTAAGTGCCGGCTGTGACGTAGAAAGTGCAACCTTCTTCTGGAGCCAAGTTTATTACGTCAATAATAAACTTGAGACTTAGTTGCATTTGAATTAGACAAATTATGCCTCTCGACATCTTTCTTATCTTACTAATATTATAAATGCGAACGTTTGGATGGATGTGTGGATGTATGGATGGATGGATGGATGGATGGATGGATGGATGGATGGATGTTTGTTACTCAATCACGCCCCAACAGCTTAACGGATCTGGCTGAAATTTGGCACAGAGATAGATTATAGTCTGGAATAGCACATAGGCTCCCGGAATTTTCCGGGAATTCCCGGAAAATTAAAGAGTTCTGGCGGGAACCACAAAACCTCGATCCTCGCGTACGAATTCGCGGGCATCAGCTAGTGTTTACATAAAAAAATCAGTGCTTTTACGCAACGAGATTCTAGAGAGATTATAATAGACGCGAAAGTGCGTCTGTCCGTCTGTCTGCTACGCTTTCAAGGCCCATCTGTTAAACCAATTTTGATGAATTTTAGCATAGGGATAGTTTGTATCCCGGGGAAGGAACTAGGCTACTTTTTATCCCGGAAAATTAAGGAATTTTCGCAGGAATTAAAAAAAACTTAAACCATGCGGACGAAGTCGCCGGCATCTTGTAGTATTTTAATAAACCTTTAACCGGTCTCATTCAAACTGCATCTATTATATGGCGTTACTAGTAAACGTTGCTTAGGGGTTGTTAAGTTAACATATTTTATTTTATTTTTATCCACTACAAGTTAGCCCTTGACTGCGATCTCACCTGATGGTAAGTGATGATGCAGTCTAAGATGGTAGCGGGCTAACCTGTTAGGGGCATGGCAGTTATATTAAACCCATACCCCTATTCGGTTTCTACACGGCATCGTACCGGAACGCTAAATCGCTTGGCGGCACGTCTTTGCCGGTAGGGTGGTAACTAGCCACGGCCGAAGCCTCCCACCAGGCCAGACCAGGGAAAATTCAGAAATTATAAATTCCCAAATTGACCCTGCCGGGGATCGAACCCGGGACCTCCGCGCGTTAAGACAACAGCGCTACACACTGCGCCACGGAGGTCGTCAAAAGATTTGCAAATTGCTCTTGCTATCTTCTTACTTCAATTGTCAAAGTGCTGACAAATCTCTATTTTCTGTCAATTGATCTGTGAAATCGGCGTTTATTCTCCCGCTTACCGAAGTTTACCCATACGCCGTTATCTATATATATAAAATTCAAAGTCCTGACTGACTGACTGACTTATATATCAACGCACAGCCTAAACCGCTACGGTTAGAGACTTGAAATTTTGACAGTAGCTTCCTTTTATGACGTAGGCACACACTAAGAAAGGATTTTTCAAAATTCCACCCCTAAGTGGGTAAAATAGGGGTTGAAAGTTTGTATGAAAGTCCGTCATTTCTCAAGTTGTATCAACGAAACTTGGTATTTTGGCTTTACGTAATAAATAAAGAAGTACGTGTGGCACAGTCTTTCAAAATTCCACCCCCAAAGGGGTAAAATAGGGGTTGAAAGTTTGTATGAAAGTCCTTCATTTCTCAAGTTATAGCCATGAAACTTAGCATCTGGGCTTTCAGTTAGTTATGCAGAAGTAAGTGTTTCACCGTTTTTGAAAATTCGACCCCCAAAGGGGTGAAATAGGGGATGAATGTCCTTCATTTATCAAGATATTTTTCAAGTTATAACAACGAAACATGGTATTTTGGCTTTCAGCATAATATAAAGAAGTATGTGTGTAACAGTTTTTTCGAAATTCCACCCCCAAACGGGTAAAATGGGGGTTGTAAGTTGGTGTAAAAGGTCGGCGTTTTTCAAGTTTAAATAGCCGTGAAACTTGATCTTTGGGCTACCGGTATAAATTATGAAATACATAATTCACAGTTCTTATAAATTCTATCCGTCCTTTAAATAGTCCTTCAATCACCCCGCAACAGAGCAACGGATCGACGGGTTTTTTTTCATGGGTTCTTATTATCCCGGAAAATTAAGGAATGCCTATGGGAATTAAAAAACTTATGCCACGCGAACGAAGTCGCGGGCGTCTGCTAGTTTTGTTATAAATACACAGAAAAAATGCGTAATCGATATTTGCAATATGCAACATATTATTACGAGTATGTATACTTTTAGACTGAGTGACATTATCTGATAAGAGTATACTCATAAAGCACCTATCAGGAATCCTCCATAGCGATAAATATACTTACTGATATGCTAGCGATTAATGTGATAAGTGGAGACTCTTATAGCGGGTTAAATATTTTTACCTGTTTTACTTATAAAGAAAACTTATTGCATGTTTTCTATATCAGCGGCCTAACAAAGGCTGGTTCGTTTCTTATGCAACTTTAAGACTGAAAAGCTGCATCAATCAGTATAACAGTCTCAGTTATAACTTAATGTAATGTTTGTGGTTATAGATAGCTCGTATAGATATAGATATATTTTCATTCAAATGACTTAACTCGATTCACTTAGTTTCTTACCTACCATCCTTTCTTCAAAGCAATACACTATTTTCACTTTTACCAAAGTTTACGCTTTTATGGGCTGCAGTTTATAGAACTTGCCTGAAATAAAAAGTTTTTATTGGTTTATTTATTATTAAAGATAGTTTCTATTGACCCATTTCACTACAAATTTTCAAATAAAAAATATTTTTTATAGGACAAGCTCTATCAACTATTTCCAGCTTGTTGCTTTTAAAGTCACTTTTTATTGGGTTCAGTATTTATCGCTCCATTGAGCTGAACAAAACGCCCATCTATTATAGTGGACATGATAAAACAAGGACTTTTTTCTTCATTAGCAAATGAAGCGGAATATATAGGGTAGGAGAATACCTCCCTTATAAATAATTAAAGGCAAATTAATACTTTGAAATATACTTAGAGAAACATTAAGTAATAGTGAGCGTTCTAACTTGAATAAATTCCCAGTGGCTCATGGTTCTTCTTCTTGATAACGCGTTATAACTCTTTGCAAAGCTTCCGTAGTAATCTGGACGTTTAATGACGTCACTTCGAGATTACTACTAGAAGAGATGCCTCTTGGTCTTCCTAACCTTACTAGTTATCATCACTTCTACAGTCTCCCTGCTGACTAACAACTTAGTACAGTCGTGCAAGGGATCACACAAACTTAAGTGTACAGCAGGATTAATTTGGTTAGTTCATCGCATTAATAATTTATATATTCTACGGTTCTACATAATATATTCCTTCCTTTAAGTTTACAATATAGTCACTCGTTCGAGAAACTGTTCCGGTCCGTACTAGTCCGTAATCTTATCAATATGCTGTTCTCGTAGCTACCTGCCATAATTTTTGCCCTTCACTACACAAAAGTAAATCATCTTCGATTGTGCTTCTGATACGTTAATACCGCATTCGTACCTCGTTATTGACGTTTTGTTCTCAGACGAGTTCCGTATTCAAGTTGGAATAACTCACGGGAATCATATTTCTCATAATTTTACCGTCACTTGATTTATTAATAGCGACCAACAACTTTAAAGATGTTTATCCGCACAAGCTCTCCGACGTGACTTATTCATTGTTTAAAACAATTTATTCATGCAATAATATAATCGCGCGGACCTTGATCTTTTACTCTACACTGATTTACATCTGTTTTCTTCGCGATCATTTCACTTGCCTTAAATAAATTTAGAGGAGCCTCGAACAATGGGATTCAGAACCCGTGTACACGTCACTTCTCGGGCTATTTTTCATGTTTAACTTGTAAATCATTAAACTGGCGTGGCTAGGTGCTTAGCTTCAGCAAAGATACAAAGTCTGGGCTGCGTTCCCGATTGTTATGCTAGCTTCTATGACTTGGGTATCACGATGCATTATCATCCTTTGCACTAGCGAATGGACAATTCTGCTCTGTTGTTATTTATTATCGCGTGGCGTGTTGTCCTCCCCGTTTTCTGCTTGGGATGCATAATGATCTAGAATCTAGATGGTCTTTTGATTCTGTGTTTCTATTTTAGTTTTAAAGGTCATCTTTATTTGTTTCTTGTATTCAATCGGGTGGTTGATTCTCATTATTCATACGCTATCAGAACTAGGTGGGTGAATTGATTAGTAGCTCCGCAATATCAATTAATCCATGTTTGTTTAATATTGGCGCTTGCTTAAGCTTCTTTCAGTTCAAAATAATCGCGAAAGCTTCATTAAATGTAGATTAATTAGTTTCAAGTTTTTTATGAATCAGTTACTATATTCATTCTCATAATTAATACTGTTTTTTTTGCTATATTTGTCAATTAAATACGAGGTAAATACATGCTCTACTTCGTATTTATAATAATAATAAGGTATGACTGTTCATTGTGGTAAAATAAATGAAAATACGCATAGCTTAATTGCCTTATTAATTTTATTTGTATAAGTCCGGCGAGACTAATTGGGGGCGCCCATTGGAGTACTTAAATTAAGCTATTATGTAGCCTTATTAAAGTCGTAGAGTTAATAATATACCTACTTATGGAAATTATTATTATTGAAGCCTCAATGCGAAAAAATACTACGTTTCCTAAGAATACCTATTATTCTACACACTTATTACATGCAAAAGTGCGTGTCTGTCTGTCTGTCACCTTTTCACGACCCATCAGAATTTTTTTACTGAGATACCTTGCATCTGGGAGCTTAGGCTATTGCTTACTTTTTATTCCGGAAAACCAAAGAGATCCAACTGAATTTTATAAAGCCTAAATCGGCAAACTATAAGATCGGCGGTTATTAATTACAAAAAGCCTCAGTCAGCAGTAAAGTGCTGCTTCTTGTATCGGTTAAGACGCCCTCGATCTTATATAATCTTATTCTTACTTTTGTATGTTTGTAAGTTTGGGTGTTTGTTACTCATTCACGCCACAGCGGCTGAACCGAATTTGCTGAAATTTGGAATAAAGATAGCTTATACCCTGAATTAAAATGAATATGAAAGAGTTCCCGCGGGAATCACCAAGCATTATACCACGCGAACCAAGTTGCGGGCATCATCTAGAATCTACTGTACGCATTATTTTAACACATTGAATCGGAATTATCAACAAAATTAATTTTTTAAACAAGTTACAACAAAAATGTATTGCGCATTATAAAAATAAAGTAGCAAAATTATTAATTACTGCCTTGAATGACTCTATAAGTCAACTCGAATTACGCATACCAAATAGGCATGATGACAGTAACCAAGAATCAATGCAATTATGAATTTATCTAATGAATTAGGATTCATGGATTATAAAAAGTGTATTTATTTTTCAATATCGAGTGAGATTGCTATTTATTTTGATAAAATAAAACTATAAAATACAGCAATCCGCCATATTGCATAAAACACAAATAAGCGAATGACGTCACAATTGTTTGTTTTCGAGCTTTGAAAATCACACTATTGCTTACTGCACACTGCACAGAGTACATTGGTAAAAACAATAGTGACGTCACAACGACGCCATGACACCGTCGAACGTTTTGGCGTGAATTTTAAAATTTAAATTTCAAATGCTAATTTTATCTACTAAACTTTATTTTTCTGCTGAAATAAGATATTTTTTCGAAATAGTAGA
The DNA here is from genome assembly GCA_963932025.1 of Erebia epiphron. NCBI lineage: Eukaryota > Metazoa > Arthropoda > Insecta > Lepidoptera > Nymphalidae > Erebia > Erebia epiphron. The sequence continues at coordinate 26,819,550 of OZ009948.1, forward strand.
TACTTCCGAACATAATCTGCCCATTTTTCAAAATCAGTCATCATGCCTATTGTCAGCCTGCATTAGGAATGATTATTTCAATAATTGCGTAATGTTGATTAATAAGTGAAAATATTAAAGTCGTATTTCAATTGGAATACAATGCAAAATAGACTTAACTGCAGTAATTATAAAAGTTATTTCTGAATAACCTAGTTATTTCGATTTCATATTTTAATCTGAACTCGTTTTTGGAGGACTGGTGATTTAATTAAGTAATCGATTTTTTTCTCTTATTGCAGGTAACCATGGTGCATTTTTTGGAATTGAAATTGAGAGTGAGTTTCTCTAATATTGAACTTCTTACAAATAACAATTATTTTTTAGGTGTGCTCTATTATAGTGTAGTACCTAACTAAATTAACTATTTATTTTATACTAGCTGATGCCCGCGACTTCGTACGCGTGGATCGAGGTTTTGTTGTTCCCGCGGGAACTCTTTAATTTTCCGGGATAAAAAGTAGCCTATGTGCTATTCCAGACTATAATCTATCATTGTGCCAAATTTCAGCCAGATCCGTTCAGCCGTTGGGGCGTGATTGAGTGACAAACATCCATACATCCATCCATACATCCATCCAAACTTTCGCATTTATAATATTTATTTGATATTTGATACTAGACTATTTTCCTACTTTTTATTCGAATAAACTGGTCGACACTCACGATATTGACTAAAATGTATTTTTGCAGCAAAATGCCACAATTTCAGCAAATCACAACCATTGACGACCTCAGTGGTGCAGTGTTGAGCGCTGTTGACTTAACGTGCGGAGGTCCCGGGTTCGATCAATCAATTTGGGATTTTTTGCGATTAAGGTTAGGGGTAGGGGTAAGGTTCTGTGTAAAACCGAATAGGTTAGGGGTATGGGTTTAATATAACTCCCATGCCTCTAACAGGTTAGCCCGCTACCATCTTAGACTGCATCATAACTTACCATCAGGTGAGATCGCAGTCAAGGGCTAACTTGTAGTGCAAAAAAAATTGAGTTATCAATCTCCATCTTCAGCTTATCCGTAATCAACCAGCCGGATAAATAGCAAGGCGTTGAGTCTCAAGTGTCACCTGAACACGAAAAGTACAAGTTCGGAGTTAAATGAAGCGTACTGAACTAGCGATCGCAATCAACAAGTATGAAGTAACTAGTTGCTGGATAGGTACCTACCTACTGCGGAAGTTTGCGCTTTTGACACGCGTAATTTGATCACTACGGCGATCTTGTGAGTTGTGACTTTAATTTAATTATCAAAACATTATTCATTTGTGTCACTTTGTTGTCTATACTATAATCAATTTTTATCGGTATGTTGGGAAGGCGTTAACACTAAGTCAAATTTTTTTTTATCAAATTCCGATTCAAAATAGTTTTTATTGGTAAAATATAAATCTGCTTCCTTCTGGACCCTCCAAAATCATCAACGCCAGCGTGGTAGGCCGAGGCTACGGTGGCGTGATGAATTAGACAAATTCCTAGTTGAGTGGCCCATCGAAGCACAATGGGAAATGTCAAAAAATCGGAGGGAGGCCAGTCGTGGGAGAGTACAGGCTAGATTAGATTAGATTAGATTATATAGTAGTTAAATTATAATTATCCCGAAGAGGTAGATAGATAGATAGATAGATAAACTCTTTATTGCTATACAAGACATAAAAATACATAAAAAAGAAAACAAAGCAAAACAAAGTGCGCAAGTGCGGTCTTATCACTAAAAGTGATCTCCTCCAGACAACCCATTAATTAAGAAGAAGAAGAGGTAATTAGTATTCTTAAATCAACTCTGTATACTTACGCTGTGCTGATAGGTTGTAATAGTAGGCTGTGCTGATACTCACGGCAGGGAAGTACTTTAATTCCACTCAGACTGAGAGCGTTCCTGCAAAATCCATTTGGGATGAATAATTCTTATTACGTTAATGGATCGTACATGTTCAGTGCTCAACTCCAGACACGTTATTTCCACATACGCGTTTGCGAATTTTGAATTTATGCAAAAAATAGTAAGACGTACATTTTTTTTTAAAGTTATCATCATCTTGTTTGATAGAGAAAAGTATCGAAAAAATAATTCTAAGAATTGATAGTTAAGGTTTTTCGCGTATAGGTATGAGGTACCTATCTAAAATTCCATTAAAGTGAAGATTTTTGTTTGAAGTCTTTTTTTTTTTATTCGTTAATTATTGAAATAATTGGAGCCACAATCAAGACTACTAAATACCTAAAAGTTTGGCCCTAAAAGTTTAATTTTAAATTATTATTTATTCTCTTCAGGGAAATTTCATTTTATTTGAAATAAATTTTAAATTCAATTCAAACTTTACTTCTCTCTAGATATTGCCCTCCAAGGCACAAATGAAATAATATAGTTACCTACTTTATCATGGGCCCTAGAACCAGGGCCAGACAAAAAAATTGGTAGAGCGTTTTATTATCTCCTTTTGTATCTATACTAAAAAAACTTAATATTATAAATGCGAAAGTTTGGATGGATGGATAGATGTTTTTACTCAATCACGCCAGAACGGCTGAACGGATCTGCATGAAATTTAGCACAAAGATAGATTATAGTCTGGTATAACACATAGGCTACTTTTTATCCCGGAAAATTAAATAGTTCCCGCGGGAACCAACAAACCTCAATCCATGCGGATAAAGTCAAGCTAGTCAAATAATATAGTTACTTTATCAATGGCCTTTGAACCAAGGCTAGGCCAATATAAGGTACTAGAGAACGCCCGCGACTCCTTAATTTTCCGGGATAAAATAAATATGTCACTCTCCAGGTCCTCATCTATACCCATGCAAGAAATCACGTCGAGCTGTTGCTCTGTTGCGGCGTGATTGAAAGACAAACTCTCTATTTAACGTCCTTGAGGATAAAAGTTTCAAAAACTGTGGAACACGTGTTTTTATTTTAAACCAGAAGCCCAAATACTCAAGAAAAATGAAGGATTTTCATACAAACTTTCAACCCCTATTATACTCCTTTAGGGGTAAAACTTTGACACACGTATTTCTTTATTATTTACCGAAAACCAAAATACCTAGTTTCGTTTATATAACTTGAAAAATATCTTGAGAAAAGAAGGCCTTTAATACCAACTTTCATCCCCTGTTTCACCCCTTTGGGGGTCGAAGTTTCAAAAACTGTGAAAGTCGTATTTTTTATCTTTAACCCGCAGCTGATATACCAAGTTTTATGGCTATAACTTGAGAAATTAAGGATTTTAAATTTCAACCCCTATTTTACCCCTTTGGGGGTACAATTTTGAAAAACTGTGACAGACATACTTCTTTATTTTTAACGAAAGCCTATATACCAAGTTTCGTTGATGTAACTTGAAAAATATCTTGAGAAAAGAAGGCCTTTCATACCAACTTTCATCCCCTATTTCACCCCTTTGGGGGTCGAATCTTCAAAAACTGTGAAACACGTATTTCTTCATTTTTAATCCGCAGCTCATATATCAAGTTTCATGGCTATAACTTGAAAAACGACGGACTTTCATACAAACTTTCAACCCCTATTTTACGCCTTTGGGGATGGAATTTCGAAAAACCCTTTCTTAGTAGATACCTAGTCTTCACAAAGAACACACTCTCCAAATTTCATGTCTCTAAGACCAGCGGTTTAGGCTGTGCGTTGATATATATGTCAGTCAGTCAGTCAGTCAGTCAGGACTTTGAATTAGAGCTTTTTATTATCTCCGTTTGTATTGCCCATAGATATGTAGGTTAGTATAAAACGAAAGCACTTTTAATGATGTCATTCCTGAGCTTTTTGCAGCAGGGAAAATCCATTTTATAAAAATAAAAACAAATGGAAACCCCCACCATCTTTACTGCGGGGAGCATTTCAATTGCTGCTATTTTAAAAATGTACACAGCAATTCAGTTCGCTGCGTTCAATCTCATAAAAATGGAGAGAAATGTTACCGCAAGATACTAGAACAGATTGAAATAGGTCAACTGTGGCAGCGGTATTTTTACTTCGGATTACCTTCTTTACAAACATTTTCTGCAATTGAGTCGGAATCTTTACAGTATTAATTAAACCACTAACCACCACTACAGGCTACAGCCCATTAACGTCCCACTGCTGGGCACAGGCCTCCACTCTCATGAGAGAGAGGGAATTAGAGCTTAGACCCACCACGCTGCTCCAATAACGACTATTACCATGTTTGTGATAATAACCGGGACCGACAGCTTAACGTGCTCTCCGAGGCACGGGGGTGAAACACCGCCAACTTCCTAACTCCGGGCTAGTACTGAGAATTTCTAGTCAGAAAAACCCAATAAGTAATAAGTATTAAGTACCTATATGAAAACTAATTTGCAAGTACCTGTCTGCATTTACCCACGAAGGATGGATATGAAGGATAAGGATGGACGGAAGGATAAGGATGGATGGAAGGATTAAATAATTATAATGTTGTATTCGATTCCAAATTTTAGTACTTTTTAAATTTAGTTTATGACAAGAGACACGCGACTTTGTCCGCCTGGATTAAAACATTCTCCCTTAGGAACACTTTGATTTTCTGGGATGAAAAGCCTATATTAGTCTCCGGGATGAAATCTATATGTGCTTACATACCCATAATTTTTGAGTTAAATGCAGAGTAAATGTATTGTGACTGGTGACACATACATTTACTCTGCATTCAACTCGCGCGCGAACTGTATCTAAACCACATTTCGACAATTTCGGGTTACGGGTAAAAGTTGAAAACACAATAGTTTGCTGACGTACTAAAAGTGTTCACGCGTACACAACACGAAGACGTTTCGTCCTGTCCTGTAAAAAGTAGTGTTTTCACTCATGGTGAAATCACCATGAGTGCAAATGCAAAGATACAAACAGACAACAACTCAAGAAGGTACTTAGGAGGTACAGGCAGACAGACAGACACAATTATTCACTCATATTATTAATCAGGATAAATTACTGCACTGCAGAATACAGATTACCCCAATGATCAAATATTCGCTAGAAATAGAAATGATACTTTCAATTGATTTGCAATTAAAAAAAAAAAAAAAAACCTTTTGTATGCAACGCTATCGAGATGTATAATGATTAATAACGACATCCGAATGACCTGCTCTTTGAATCCTCGTCTAATTGTATCAGTATTCTCTCATCGGTATGCAGTAGCTATCGTTCATCTGGCAACTCGGCTGTGGCACATTCTTTCAGGTACTGGAAGCGTAGAATGAGTTTTCGCACCTCGATAACGTTGACAGATATCGAGTATCGATAGGTATTTTTCGTTTAGAGTTTAACGAGACTTCCAATCTTATCAATACTTGCTCCAAGGATTTTTTATACTTGGGTACACGATTAGAATAACGTGTTATACACGTCAAAATATAACTTCACATACTTATATTTTGTTAGTAGAGTGATCAGCTGTCGAGTTTTCGTTCGCAGTCTAACAAACTGATGCATGGGTCGAGTGCCAATAGAGTAGCGTCGATGTTGGGTGGGGTAAGGCATGTGGTACAATTACTAGTCCCCCGAGCTACAGTAATCTAATGATTTCTACATTGGTTTATTCAGTAGCATAGCACCTATTCTGTAGCTACTATTATTGTATGCTGTTTATTTTACCCAACTACCTTAGTAGAAGTACCGGTACATGAAACTTCGTGTTCCGTAGAATAGGCATGATGACAGTAACCAAGAATCAATGAAATTATGAATTTATCTAATGAATTAGGATTCATGGATTATAAAAAACCTATTTATTTTTCTTTTACGAGTGAGATTGCTATTTATTTTGATAAAATAAAACTATAAAATACAGCAATCCGCCATATTTGATGAAACACCAAGAAGCGAATGACGTCACAATTGTTTGTTTTCGAGCTTTGACAATCACACTATTGTTTACTGCACACTGCACAGAGTACATTGGTAAAAACAATAGTGACGTCACAAACGACGCCATGACACCGCCGAGCGTTTTGGCGTGAATTTTAAAATTTATTTTAATTTCAAATGCCAATTTTATCTACCAAACCTTATTTTTCTGCTGAAATAAGATATTTTTTCGAAATAGTAGATACTTCCGAACATAATCAGACCATTTTTCAAAATCAGTCATCATACCTATTCGGTTCATCAATCCCTGTTACAATCTCAATTATGATTGGCTGAATTTATGGTACTCTAGCTGCGACAATTTTGGCCAATAGCGAAACAATCAGTGGTAATTGTGTTGCATAGTAAATGTTTACTCGGCTAAAAATTTCAAACTCCGCCTAAGGGTTTGTAGTCGATAACGCGTTTTATTCTTTTTATTTTTAAAAAAAAACGCCAGTAGCTTGTTAACTGGCGAGATTGTTCGTGATTATGATTTATAATATGTCAATGTAATAAAATGAATTATTAATCGCTTTCAAGACAAGTTTTAGAATTTAATACAATTATTGGTTATCTATTTTTAAATGAGAAGAATTTATATTCATTTGGAAACCAAGTTAACGCGATTTTGACCTTTCGTTCTTGATGCCTTTTAAATTTCTGATTTCCAAATATTTAGTTTTACAACCCATCTCTGTACCAAATTGCATCAAAATTGGGTGTAAAGATGGACCGTTAATTTAAAGAGTAGCAGACGGACAAACACTTTCGCATCTATAATATTAGTTTGGATATCTGCCGTGCACATATCGTCCGTCGAACTTATTTTCAGCTTTTGTTCTAAATTATTAAATGAAATAACGTTTTGCCATTTTTGTTAATCAGTTGTCCGGGCGGGCAATATTTCCTTTAAAGACTTTCTCTTTCGCATTGTTGTATAGAAGGTGTCGAGCGATTTATCGGCCGGCGCGTATCGCCCGACAACTACACGCCGGGAATCGAACCCGTGGAGCGAAAACTAATTTCTCTAATGCAAAATTGTTAACGCCGTTGCAGTTTGTATAAATAAAACGACGACCACTCTGACGCAGTTGTGACTGCTGTGGTCTTACAATGGGAGGTCCCGGGTTCGATCCCGACCGGGTCAATTCGGGAATTTATAATGCTTGAATTTTCTTTGGTCTGCCCTAGTAGGGACCCTGGCTAATTACTACCCTACTGGCAAAGACGTACAGCCAAACGATTTAGCGTGTATGTATGATGAACAATTATTGTTCTTTGATTTTCATGGACTTCCGCAATGTAATGCTTGCTTTTGTCCAATATACGAGGTAGTAATCCCAACTTTCTATATTTGAACTTGTGTAGCCAATAAATAGCTAATTGGGCAACTCAGTAAAATAATAGTGTTGACTCTTATACTTGTTAAGGTCTAACCCCACTACGCCGCCACGTCACCGCGCCACTACTCGGGCGCGGCACGTAGTGGCGAGTTTTCTTTGCACGTGGTTGTATGGAGCTAGGCCCACTTAAACGATGCCGTACGGAGATGCACAGCTCGACGCGGCCCCGTATAAACTCGTACAAATAATATTTGCCGCTTCGTGCCGCGCCGCTCCGTCCATCTCAAGTTGGGCTAAACCTATAAGATTTAATGCAAGGTGCAATTTTTACAGCTAGTAAGCCTCTTTTTTATATATAATATCATTGCTAGTAAGAGCATTATTGTGCAACCGAATAGCTATCTCAGTATACTCAGTGCACCGGAAATAGCATATCAGGTAGCGATAATGCAAGCATGCGTCAGGTACCTGGTACCTACGTAAGTAGCAGTAGCCGGGGTATCGGGGAAACATTACTCTAAAGTTTAACTAATTGATATTTGCATGCACCCGTTATACGTTAAATACACTCCACGATTCATTCCAATTAATTAGACTCGTTATGAACATACAATTTTAGGGTGAATTTTCCTTACAACCTTCATCTCTGGCGTAGCCATACGTTTGTCGATATACGGTTGCTGGTAGTTATAGATTTTTTGATTGCGGTGTCGTCTGATAAAATTTTAGCCTTGCCCGTAAGGCAAATATGAGACTATGAACAAAACTGCCATCTTGCAGAGCGATTGACAATCCACCATCTATATTCTATAATCTATACGTTTTTATTCTGATATTCAGATCGACTGTGTATCGTTTTAGACCGCAGCCAACCTGCACTGTGACCGGCACCTGTCATAGATAAGAATATCATCCGAGGGCTATTGCATGATTGCATGCATGGTAGAACTTTTTCCGACATGATCGGGTCGGATCGCAAGTCGAAACGTGTGTGGAGACTCCTTCTGCTGGTAGTGAACACGGAAACTGCGCGGGTTACATCGGTGACCTTATAAAATGGCGCACGTAGATTAAGCAATTAATTAATTTATGGTTGTAGTGTAGGTCGTCGCAGAGTATTGGCAAAGCTGTTGTTTATATGCACTTTACGCGAAAATATTTTATACCTACCGCTTCGTTCTCACGGTTCCGTGGTGTAATATTTTAATGGCATTTGCACATTACATTTGTTGATTAGGTAAATTTATCGATAATTTTCAAAATCATTATGTTTTATAATGATATTATTATTTTGTTATAAAATAATTCTTTTGGGTTTATTTGTTTGACTACTAGTTACTTATTTTATTATCAGAGACTATTTAGGGTATTTCCAGATTTAAATGAAGGCAACTAACTATGGCACGTCATACGTGTCATATCCGATGGAAAAGCATCCAATTTAACCTCAGTGTTTTGCAGTGCTACAAATGAAACCAGCAGGGCGACCGCGTTTCTTTTGCATCAATCATTGATACATCGCAATCACCTCCGATTGGCTGAATTTATGGTATTCTTGCTGCGTCAATGGATTTCGTCCAATAGTGGAAGAGTGTTAACCAATCAGAGGTGATTGCGATACATCAATGATTGATGCAAAAGTTACGCGGTCGCCCAGCTGTACTTAACACAATGTTTATGCTGATATAATATAACCATATAAATGTCTAGTAAAAAGCTGTCTAGCAAGTAGGTACTAGGTAACATTCTATATTAGTTTAACAATTAATTAAAGCCTTGTAGCGTAAAAGGGGGGTTTTAAAAGCAGTGTATCCCTATCCATCAACCGGTGACATAATGTGTGCTTGTAATAAAAATCCTTTTCAAAAAACCGACTTCCAAAGCCACTGTAAAGTAAAAAATAATCTTGATTTCTACACACTATGTTGAAGTCAGTCGAGCCTGACGCGTCAACTTTGCCTATCTTTGTTATACTCGCCCGACTTCAACATAGTGTGTAGAAATCAAGATTATTTTTTACTTTACAGTGGCTTTGGAAGACGGTTTTTTGAAAAGAATTTTTATTTTTAACTTTTTAGTGTACCTACTCTTAATCCAGTACCCTGCAGCATCAGAGTTGAGGAGTTGGGACTTGGGATTAAGTATAAAGTCGTTGCTTGACACCTACAATATGAATTCACCATTAAAAAATCCTAAATCGCTATTTTTAAGGAGTTCTGTACCCTGCAGCATCAGGGTTGAGGATTTGGGACTCAGAGTTGTATCGTATATACGTGACTTGATACCTACTATATGAATTCACCATCAAAATTTCCTAACTCACTAGTTTTGATGATTTCATGTAGTACGGTACACCTACAGCATCAGGATTGAGAATTTGGAGTCAGAATTTTTTATGGGACCACTTTGTGAGCTTCCTTTAACCAATGAAAAAAAAATTGTTCAAATCGGTTTAGAAACCACGGAGATATGCACCGACATACATTTAAAAAAAAAGATACGCGCCGAATTGAGAACCTCCTCCTTTTTTGGAAGTCGGTTAAAAATAATTTGCTGTTTTCAAGACCTTTAAGCAGCCATTGACGCATCTCAAAATACAATGTACTAAAAATCTCTGCATTGAAATTTATTTTAAACATACCTGTTAATTTACCTTTTAAAGCTATTTTTTTTCTTATTGAAACCAATAGCTCTAGAAATATAAGATAAAATTCATATTTCTAAATCAAACACAGTGTCGGATTCATTTTTATTAAAAAGTAAATATTTTTTTTTTACTAATGATTTCATGCATTTTTTGCGACATGCGCTTGCTCGATATAACCTCCCAGCGCCTATGTTTTTCATCTCGGGAGCTCACAGCGCCTTAATTAGTTTATTTCGCCAAAATGCGGATTCGATTTTCTGGACGGAACAATTTAGCTACTCTTTTTTCTTTAATTATTGTCTTGTTTTAAGATTCATAGTCGAACAAACTGGTCTTCTAAAGTAACAATCAATTAAACTCCAATAAAAACGTTAAAAAATGAGTTAAATCATAACGTAATATCCGTTTTCTAAATTGATTTTTTAAATATTTATTAGTTTATTACCGCATTCTAGTTCAGCAGAGTGAGCCGTTCTAGTATTATTGTTGTTATAATTACAAAGTTTTACGTTGTTGAGTGATTTAATACGTAGTTAGCGGTAACGTGCTTGAATTCTTGAAAGAATTCAATATTTAAATCTTTACTTCTCTAGTGCCTCTTTGTTACTTTTTTTTATTAATATTTAAATGCCGCACTAATGACTAGTAAAGTCAAAACAAAAACTTTACTAACATTGTTATTTCTTTTGAGACTATTTCGTTATCAATCAATAAAATTAATTAAGCCCATTAGGGCATACTATACATCATTGATTGAACTTTATATTTGAATGTTAATGTTACTTTATGTAATCGACTTGTTTACGGAGTTGATATAGTCACCAAGTGTTATAGTTCGGACCAAAAATAATGACCCTTAAATTCTCACTTTAACTTTTTGAAGCATTATTTATTTTTATAAAGATGTACTTAAATTAAACTTATTTACGTAAGTTGTTTTATCTTTCTAATCGCTATAAAAAATAACGCAATAATATACTAGAAATCACAATGCAATAATTTCCTTTATGAAATCTAGCGATAAAATAGATAATGATGGTCTTATGTCACGTTTCCGTTTACAATAAAAACAATAAAGTGCTGCCTTATGTAAAATGAAAAATTATCACCTCTAATAACGCCCAAAGCGTAAGGATCATTATTTGCCGTGATTATTTGAGTGTCGTGTTTAACTACATTACCAGAACCGTTGCTTACGTGATTCTAACACGTATGGCCTAACCTCATGTACTGTTAACCCATAATGTGCCACACAATAGGCTTTTTCTTTAATATAGTACTTACGTACTACAGAAAGGAGGTATAGATAATATGGGATTTTTCTTATTATACGTATATAGGTATTCCTCTGTAGCCAATGTTTATTTTTTAATAGTAAAAATCTTCTTGTTAGTGACTTGAGGTTATAGCTATGAATGTCCATCGTTGATCATAATGAAGATAGTTCATTTCATTTAAGTTTTCGAGAAAATGAGAATTTGTAATTTATGAAGCAGACAATTAGGTAAATCATTAGTAAATATTTACTTTACCCTAATGTTTAAAAGACTGTCAGCATACGAATTTTCATACTACAAGACTCATCATCATGACTTACCATGTCTGTTCTAGATTCTACTCCTCTTTTTCTGACGCGTGGCACTCGGAGACTGCCGCGGTAAAGCTATTGCATAGCATTTTTTATCAACTTGCTGTGACTACTTGTGTTGTTGACTTCAAGTTGTAGAAAATATAAAGGCGAAATAATTTTAAAGAATTATGTTTCCAAAATCCAACCAAAATCATCTTTTCATAAAAATAGTCTTTTTATTTTCAACAACAAGTCAACAACACAAGTAGTCATAGCAACCAAAGTGTTAGTTTTTTTTTCGTTACGGAATTTCTGGATTCGGTCTCCACGCTCAAGGCCTGCGATAGAAGCTATGCAATAGCTTAAAAATTCGGTAGCATCAAGCAGCACTAGCTGTTGTTACATAAATTCCAAATCTAAAAAGTATTTTAGACGCAATGTCTTGGCAACTGATCTTTATTGATTCTTTAATTTTTATATTATGCACTACGTTATTCTACGCTTAATAGTAACCGTTTTAGTTAATCGGTTTCATATTAACTTTTTTGTCACATCGCTTGGTGTGATTATTCAAATGAGCAGAGTGCATTATATCGTCAATACCGTTGCTCCTACGTGATTCTAACACCCGTCGCCCAGTGGCCCTCCTCGACCGATGCCTAGCCTTCAGGATGTGGCACACTTTTAAACGTTAAAACGGTATTTGTATTCACTGTGGTTTTCAAGTTTTAACATTACTACATTCAATACATTATTATCAAGGGGCTTAATTTCATTAATCTTTTTTTCTCTGGAATGTGCCAACCAAGCAACGTTTGCTCACCAAATTGCTTTACCAAATTTTATCGATTTGACTTGAATACCTACCGAACCACATTATCAAATTTTGTCATTTTCATACATGAAAACATCACAATACTAACACTTTTATCGGTGGATTGTCTGACTTTATCATACAGCATGTGGATTTTTAGTCACGTTTCAATATATCAAATAAGTATCTATCCATAATTCATCTATATAGTGGTAGTTTTTCAAGCTACACCTTAGTTGGCACATGATTATAATTTAGATCTTCCCGCATCAGCATTCTCACGAGAATTCAAGATGCGAGACGATTACTATTTACTCCTGTACGTTAATTCAGTCCCGTAAAAGGCGTGAATAATTACTTGGTTAAGTGAAAAAGCGGTCTGATGCCTCGGCTTAAACGTGCGGTGGTCTGAAGTTATGCGGTACGCATCCTTATTTTGTTCGGTTGACCAGGATAAAAAGTGTGGTTCTGGGTGGATAGATGTATGTGGGGTTGAGTAGGGAATGGGACAAGGGGTTGCGAACTGCGAAGATGCGCCTATGCGTCGGCGCTCTACGTCGCGCGCTCGTCCGTCAGTCTCGCTGTACCGCGAGCGTGCAGCGGTCGTGGTAGAGGGGGCGTGAGTTTCGTAGATCGCTTCTTATCGGCTGTTATTCGCGGTTTTCTGACGGGAACGCACGTGTAGCCGGCAAAGAGAAGCCACTTAATTTACGATGCTCACACACACCTGTGACAAAGCAAATATTTAACGTGTGTGAAAGACCTGTATCGGTTGAATAGCGTTTTGTGTTTGCCATTGAATTCGAAACTTAAACGACACTGTGGTTGTTTTTCTTGTGGTGTTTTTACTAGTACTGTGCCATTTGGAATATGAAACTCTGCTGATGTTCTGAGGCTCGAGCGTAAATTTCGGCGACAGCCAGAGAGCCAACGTCTACAGTTGGATGAACGCCAACAGCGACGGTACTAAGGTGAGCGAAATCTCGAAATACCACAGTCATTAATATCTGTTTTTTGCAGATCGCGACAATAATGTATCGGTAACTATACTGCTTATCATTATTTAAAACATTATCGCCTAATCGCGTCCTTCCGCCGTCGCAATTTATGGCATATATTATTTCAGTTTACAAATGACCGGCGTATTCATTTATCGCAAAAAATATTGCACATTAGATTTCCGTCAAAGTAGGCGTTTATTATGTTCGATAAAGTACATTTTATTTTAATTTGTGTACATTTGACGATTAACTTGTGGCCTGAAATTCTTAAGTCAATAAAAGTTACTGTGCAATATATGTACATGGTTCTTATACCAGTTCAGTGTCTTTGAAATGGTTACAATCACGCACATCATACAAGTTTTTAATTATTCTTGTAGTTACTTTACGCTTAGTGGGAGTACTTAATAGGGCATAACTAATCTATCTTCATTTCATGTTTTAGTAGCTTCCTACATATTTTTTCTGCCTTGTTATTATTCAGTATAGTTTTCAAAATTGTCTATAATTACTGCAACACAATTTTCCGCATTGTTTTATGGTCCCGAATAAATATAATATTTGCTAGGTATCCTTATTCACCCATCCAGATTCCAGACACATTTAATGTTGACTTGCAAAGCCCTTGCTTCTAATTTGTTCACTGTAGTTTTTTTTTAATTAAATATAAATAGCATATTTAAGGAAATGAGCACAGTGACAAAATTGTGCTTACATTTTCTACGACTTCGTATTCAATGTTCATAACTCATGACGTAAAGTGTAATCAGATAAAAAATCATATCAATACTAGTGATAAGAAACAGAAACACTGGGCAGACTGAAATAATAAAACAGTGTCGTGGAAAAAACCGTGAACGCGAATTTAAAAATATAAGCAAATCTCTGAACCAGAGTCAAACGACAACAGATCGACAAATCAGATTTTTGTGTTCAATAACATCGTGAATTTTACATCAAAATACTGAACTAAAGACAGGTAATATATATAGGCTAAATCTAGAGACAGTAATAGAATGTATCACAAACCCGTATAAGAATAACACGAAAATATCCAAGCTCCTTAAAATAGAACAGGTGAATCCAAACCGAACAGGTTAAAGGTAGAGTACAACGTAGAAAAAAGAACCGATTCAAATAAAATTTTGGTAGGTAAAAAACGATCCATAATAAATGATATTAATATTGATCTTTAACTAGTTTCGTTATTGGATAAAAATATAATAAAGGCGAAAAAAAACCTCAAGGGCTTTATTAATCATTTTCATGCGACCCAAGGTCAGAGCGTGAGACCGAATGTTATCTCTAGTATTGCTACGTACCCCGTCCGAGGCCGCGCCTTATCAATGATGTCGTATCAAATACTTGCTTTTCCATCGATTAATTAACTTGTTTATATATTTGCCAAAAATATTTATATCTTTTGTTTTTGTTTAAATGGAAAGAGTTGTCAAACGGAATGATTGATAATCGTAATCCATCAATGTTAAGCTGATACCACCGATAAAAGTATTAAATTTAGACAGTAGCTGCTTTTAGAGAGTTTTTTTTTTCAATTTCAGTCATAATATCTCGATAGTGCTTGAAAGTTTTTACCTAAACACGATAAAAAAATGAATTGGTCCCGCAATTAAAATTTATACTATATTTATAAATGCGTAAGTTTGGATGGATGTATCGATGGATGCATGTTTGTTACTCAGTCATGCCAGAATGGCTGAACGGATCTGGATGAAATTTGGCACAGAGATAGATTATAGTCTGGAATAACTTATAGGCTACTGCCTATTTATCCCGGAAAATAAAAGAGTTCCCGGGGGAACCAAGAAACTTCAATTCACGCTGACGAAGTCGCGGGCATCTATCTGCTAGTAATTTATAAAATAAACTGTACAAATTTTCGATTATGCTAATGGAATTAAAAATGCATTAGCAAAGTTTTTAAAGGCTCTAGATTAGAATATATTTCATACTTAATTTTATGGTCCAACCTTATACGCAAACCTTTTTCGCATTTATTTATCCATAATATTAGTATGGAATTATGGATTCTCGCTGTATACTACGTGATTTTCAGAATGTCCGTAGTTATTTATATCGAGTCGGGGTTTTAACTTATCGCTAACAAAACAACTTAACTCTGTCATCAGTTAAGTTAAATATGTAAATAGGGACAACATTGTCGTTAACTATTTAGTGTTGATTGAAGATTCATTCATGCCTCTATCGCAAGTCGCAACATATTTGTTTCTTATTTATTGCTTTACGATAAACTACTTTGTAAAAATCAACATTTATCTTTGTATGGCAATTGGCAATTACAATTTTATTTCGACCTCGTGGTCAACTCGTATATCAAATGTAATTACTCATCAGTATGTTAATTTGAAATATCAATCGATTTAGTAACGTGTATAAACATTTAAATTATTTTGATTGATTGGTATAATTTTTATTCTGAGACTGTATTTACTTGAAGGAATTTTGATCTTTTTAATCGCTAACATACACTCATAGAAATGGATGGATTTGTTTCTATTACAATTTAATGAATCTAAAATTTCTTTGAGATTCGTTAAATTGGTTCTTCGATTCTTATTTTTTGTTTTTTTATCCTACAACAAGTTAGCCCTTCAGTGCGATTTTACCTGGATGTAAGTGATGATGCATAGAAATGGATTAATTATTATTGTTTCTATTATCATTTAATGAATCTAAGATTTCTGTGAGTTTCGTTAAATTCGTTCTCCGATTCTTATTTTTGATTTTTTATCCTACAACAAGTTAGCCCATGATTGCGATTTTACCTGGATGTAAGGGATGATGCTAATGAACTCAATTTACATAGACGGGCCCTGTCAAACAAAGCATGTGGACATATTTTACTAGCGCCATCTAGTATGAAAATCTGGACAGAACTATGGCGGGGACAAAGACAGGCTCATACATGTGAGGGGCACGCCCTACAAGTCGGACGCCCAACTTTTTTCTATGAAAGGGCCCATCTAGTTAGTACTTATAGTTCGCGCGAAATTTGTATGCAGAGCTTAAGTATGGTGATAACATACATTTACTCTGCATTCAACTCGCGCGCGAACTGTACATATACTTTTATTATCGATAGATGATGCAGTCTGACGTAGCGTGACGTAGTGGGTAGACAGACTAGCGGGCTAACAATACCATATTGTGCACACTAAAATTAGTTAGGTCTAATTATACTATTGTATTAACTCAACCAGAAGTACATCTATAGTTGTAACAAATACCGTAACGCAGAACAGATGAGATCATTGCTGACCGCGGTCATGATTACTCATCCTAAAATCTAACTCAATAGTCCAGACCTTACCACTTGTGTCCGAGAGCAAAATACGTCTAATATTATGTTACACTATAAACTACAACTTTGCCAAGGCGATTCTCTCTCAAGGGGATTTTAATTTGTACTTCATATTTTCATTTTTTGAAACCATATTTTAATTCTTAATTAAAGCACTTTGCTGGCTACTAATTAAAATCTATATGTACCAAAATTTACCTTATCTTATCTATGATATAGAAGAAGATAAATTTTCTATGTACATGATAGTCTTAAGTAAATAGGGGATCATTGAAACTATTACAGGAATTACTTAAAATTTATGTTAAGCACAATAACGTAACTGTGTAAGGAAAAATAAAAGCAATTTTTTTAAATTATATCATAGGTCTACTCTTCTCTCTAAGAGATTCTCCTCTTCCCTATAATAGTTGGTTTACGTTAATTACTTACTATATTTGATTGGCTTGGCGAGAAAATATTAAACACTTCACGTGATTTCCTCGTACACGTAAGCTTGAACTCACACAGCACACTAGTAAATATTAGTCTGTAGTGAATTATTTGATGAGTACAGCCATTATCGTAAACAGATACGCATTTCCTCCTAGCTTGCTCAATGGGTTTCCATCTCGAGTGCTAACTGAGTCAGGCTCAGTAACACTTCAGCATTCGACCTCCCCGAAATAGAGTGGACGTGACCGTCTACCCCTGGTTCTTTTGGTCGATTCAAATCGTCACTCATTCAATTGTCTGTTGGCCTTCGGCCAGGATATGTGGACGGACGATGTAGGTATGGACGGAATGCCGAAGTGTAGTCCACTTTTATAATGGAACTTGGGCCGTCTGGATTAGAGTCGAATTGGCGTCGCATGTATTTATCCGAAACGGCGCTTGATCGCTTAATTTTAATCAATTTAAAGTGTCCGGACATATTTTCTAGCTATCGCGGTGAAAGAACTCTGATCTAACAACAATTTTTTGTGCTAGTATCAAACACTTTTGCTGGTATAGAACACGATTTTGATCTTTTTTTAACTAACGATCCCCTTTTTCTAGTTTAGGTAACATTTTAGTTCTTTCTTCCAGGAATGTAAAGATATTTCGTTGGAAATTTAGATATTCATCAATTCAGTACCTACCTACAACTAGGGTTCTTTGTACGATTATACATTTTTGTGTCTGTCAACATCACCAATTCTACACAGTTGATTATTGTAAATTGTTCGCCACTTATGATAATGTTTTGTAGCGATTGATATCAACGTTAGTATAAAAAGTGACTACTAAAATACATTTAGAACTTCTAATATTGCTGTCTATCAACATCTGCACTGCGCTTGTTACTCAACATTATGCGCGTATGCATGTGATATTTTGGACCATTTATTTCCTGCTATTGCTTAATCCGCGAGTGCAGTCGGCTGTACAATTACCAGCACCGAAATTAGTTTTACGAGTGGCTGCCGGGGCTATGACGCGCTCGCACACATCAAACGGCCACACTCATTGTTAATGTTTATTATTAGTTCCCATGAACCGTTTACGTTGCCCGTTGTATGTAGGTCCATCGTTTTCGTAACCTTGGGATTTTGTTTCGTAAGCGTGATAATTACTCACGAGTTCTAGTTACAACTTAACCGCATGGATTTTGTTTTTCTTCTTTGTTGTATCCTCAATTTATCTTAACCTAGTCTTGCTTTAATGACTCAAATCATAATAACTTTTTCTTTACTTGTCATCATTATTATCAACAGAAAGTTGTCCTCTGCTAACCAACATAAGCAAAAGAAGAAACTGTAACGGAATTTTGAAAATGTTATCTCAGTAACGAACATCCCCACTCAAAAAGATTTTCAGAAATACAATTTTCCATTTAGGCAAAGCCGGGATAGGTCAGCTATTTTGTAATAAACCTGCTTGCTCTATCAAAGGAGAGACCAATTGATTGGATGTATCTTTTATATTTTGAAAGCTAGGCATGTCGATAAATTCCTGAGTTACTAAAGTAGCCAAAATATAGCAAAAACCTACTCAAAACTAAGCGCTGTGGCCTTGTAGGTTAGCTATTGGGTACTGCGTAACAAATCATGTTAGGGAACTAGAAACAATATGCCCCGTGAATACCAGTAGTTGTTTTATAATGCGTACAAGGATGTTAATCGGTGTCATCAGGTCATCTGATGCCGGTGGAACAATGCGCTCACTCTACCGAAAGTCTGCATTAACTTAATTATTCATGACGTGCGACCAAAAAGTGTATCGAGAAATCCGAACCGACCGGTCTGCGGTGACCTATTCGTGTTCGACAAATCGATTCGAATTCTTAAACCGAACCAATTCTTCTTCGTCATCCTAGCGTGCATTTATTTTCGTGGTAATACGGTCAGGATCTTGTTTTTTGGTATGCAAGGCTTGCACACACCTCAAGACATAATGCACGACGGAAGTGGAGCGCGACGGCAACGTGTCCCACACGACTCATCACCTAGAAGTTGTAAACCAAGGAAGTATACTTAGAGCTTAGAGTCTTCACAGCATGCACTGTCTAACCGCCCGTGCAGCAAGCAGTAAGTACTGCGCCATGCGGCGTGATCAGGATCTTGAATAAGGACCCCGACTAGTTGGCCATACGCCTACAAAATTATGAGTTAAACTGAAAGACATTTTTACGCTTCTTAGCGGCTCGATTAAGTCGTGCCGCGTGCTCCATCGTCATTGCACTCTGTGACGTGCCCTGCAGTGTGACAATGCTATGTATTGCAAACGATTCAATCGTACGCGCGCGTTAAGTACATCTTAACGTTTTATTAATGGCCGTTGCGCTTTGTGTGTGCCCAAACTCATAATTGACAGGTTACCTACTAGTGTTACACAGAGAGATTACTATCTGACCTCCAAAACCGGTTAAGGGTAAACCAGTACATTAGTTTCAGAGTAACACCACTTTATCGTGAGATGTTCGTGACGATAACCGACTTCTAATCCAACTGCCCATTTGCAAGCCTACAAGATAAGTTCTGTTTTGATATTCGAGAATGTATTGTCTGCATTATATCTATCAGTTTTCTCCAATTAATTTCTTCTCAAACACGTTTCGCCTGTCATACGTTCGGTGAATTATTTTTTGTCGAATTTATTTAATGTTAACATTTTATGTTTGCAAATATTGGTTAAGAGGTCGGTTATCGGTAAACTTCGCGACAGTGGCGACACAACAAACTCGATTCGACACCCTCATGAATAAAACCACGTAAAACTTCATTGTTACATTGACACCGATATATCATTCGAGAGGGCCGAAAAAAAGGGAGAATACGTGGTGAGGCTAGAAAATCGGAACATGGTAGTCCATTTATGGACAGAGGAACAAGTTCTTAACGATTGTCGAAGACATCGAATAACGGTTACAACGAGACAAAAAAATCTTCTCGATGTCTCGATCCTGTGTAATTGGCGAAGGGCTTTCGGAATGCGGCCTGACGAAGATGACTCCCAAAAGGAAAGACGGACAGCCTTAAAAGGAGCTGCAGATGCCTTACATTTAAATAGAATTTAAATTTTATGGCCACCATATCTTTTGTGGTGGTTTTATTGCCGGTTTTTTGTTCCTTTGTTTTTTGATCGAAATGTTCAATAATCCATTATGTACCATAAATGGCCCAAAATTTGCTACGGGGCGATTTACGAGTATTACAAGCTTCCATGTATTTTATTAACGTTTATGTATCATGGAAGATATATGTCTTTTAAAATTTTAGTTGCAGGTAAGTTATTATGTTGAATCGTGAACTAGATATGCTTAAATGTCTCGACATTTAAATGATCGTCACTTAAGGTGGCTTGGATGTAACGGTGCACCAATCATAGCACTATCCCTACACGCTGAGGTAACGAGACACATCAGCCCCATAACACGAGGAATGTATGTTAAACTCATCAAACCACTTCTGAGAAGGGCTGGCTCTATATTCCATAGAATGTTAGATAAAACCACGGAACACATAAAACGGTAAAGCGTTTCCTTGAAGCTTTAATAGGTTTGATCTTTATATTGTTATTGCCACTCAAATATTCCGAGTGCATTCTTAACTGTTAATTTCAGATTCTTAATAATGTTGGAATCTTTAAATGTAGAGCCGTCAGAACAACATACATATAAATCTATAAAAAACATAAAAATGTTAAATGACCCTACTAAAACTAAAATAGACGAGTTACATAGACATAGTACTTAGTTCATACATAGAGAACTATTTAAATTCTTTCCCAAGAAATATGGTTGCTTCTTTTTATGCATATCCAATAAAGTGATATTATGGTCAACGCACATTACTTGTTCTCAATAGTTCGCTATCGTCTCAAGATGTCCGATGCATGTAGGATCGCGAAAATGCGATTTTACAGAACTAACTTGGTCTGTACAGGTGAGCGGGGACTCTTTTATGGTATCGTTGAAAAAACGGCAGCTGGCCAACCCCATATTAGTGCAGTGGCAGCGAAAGGTGTCGTTAAGGCGCTGTGTGCTCACGAGATCAAAATACAGGCGCGCGGGGGTGAAGTCGAGCAAGCGCATGTTGCAAAAACTGCAAGAAATCATTTGTAAATAAAAATATTTACTGTTCAATACAAATGAATCCGACAATGTGTTTGATTTAAAATATGAATTTTATCCTAAATTTCTAAAGCAAATTATTGGTTTCAATACGGAGAAAAATTGCTTTAAAAGGTAAACTAAGAGGTATGTTTAAAAGAAACTTCAATGCAGAGATTTTTTTTAAGTTGTGTTTTGAAATGCGTCAATGGCTTAAAGGCCTTAAAAACAGCAAATTATTTTTACAAGCATACATTATGCCACCGTTTGATGGATACACTGCTTTAAAAAACTCCTTTTTCCTGATTTTACGCTATCACAGGGCCTTAAGGCGCAAGCTGGTCTGCAACGAGACGAACAACTAAGCCTAATGAATTACAACGAACAGTAGTTAAGGGCACAAATTAATTTTCCTAACGCTCCAGCTCTGTTCATTAGTCACCTCGCCTAACCTGTACGCTTTTGCAATAAAGCCTTCATAAGGCTAATAAATCAACTGTGGCGAGTAATTAATAAAAATCGCGTTAAAGTTTTTCCACAGTGGGAAAACATGGAAAAATTTATACCTATCTCCCGACCGGTTGTGCAGGCGCATTCCCGTATCAATTACGAATTGCGATAAATGTGCGAGTAAAAGCTGTTAATAGAGCAACTTTTATTGCGGATTCGATGACTAGGTTTATGTCGACCGCCGCCTTTTTCCTGTCCACATTGACGACAGTAGTACGGTACCACAATCATAACTTGGCGACTGTACGCCACTGTACACAGAACGAATGTACATACTTTTATACGAGAAACTATATCTCTCTAAAATCTAAAAAACGCTTTTTATCACGTTAGACATGACTACTATTTAATATTGTACAAAATATACGCAACGACATTGAACTTTGAAATGTTAAAGTGACTACGAGATTTTCGTTTTAGATTGAAGTATAAACTTACTTGCTGATGCCTGCGACTTCGTCCGCGTGGATTGGGGGTTTTTTGGTTGGGGGAACTCTTTAATTTACCGGGATAAAAATTAGCCTCTGTGTTTTTCCAGAATATAATCTCTGTACCGAATTTCATCCAGACCCGTTCAGCCGTTCTAAAGTGATTGAGTAACAAACATCCATCCATCTATTCGTCCATCCATCCATACTTTCGCATTTATAATATTAGTATAGATTTGTGGCACTAGAAGGGATAAGACGAGTCGTAGTAGTAATCTCAATCACAATTTCACAAACCAACGCTCCCTCGCCTCACATCGCGCCGCTGTCATGAACAGATAGAGAAACCAGTGAAATATTGCAGTGCATCCATTATTCATTAATTAACCCACTATCGCTCCGCCATAACGGACCATCCACGGAAGCTAGTAGCTGGTTGTACGTTGCTAAATAACTGAGGATGATCGTTTCAAACGAGTTCCAACACAGATGCTTCTTACTTCTCGCATACCGGCGTTCGCTGACATGAGTGAATATCTATTAGACATGGCATAGCAAGACCATTCTCATATCCAAGACAGTTTGATTTCAATAGTTGAAGTGCATTTCAACTATGAAAATAAAACTATTTTGGTGATCCCCAAACCCAATGCAACCATGCGCGTTAGCTTTTTTGGAGTTTACTCCTTAAGAATCGATTTTCGTATGTAAGCCCGGGGTATGAACATTTATGAAGAGTAAAATCAAACTTTTTAGTAACAAGTTTGATTTTACTCTCCATAAATTTTCATTTTTTCATGGTAACACTTTTCGTTCGTAAGGAGTAAACTCCAGTCGTGCGTCGGAGCTGACACACACAATTTTTTTTTTAAATCTATAGGTAGGTAAATATTCTAATAAAATGTACAAGCAAGATAAACACGTCTAAAAATGTAGATTTGAAAGTAATAAAAATAATAATAACAGTGAAAGGATTGCGCAATGACGAAAACGCAGCGAATGATTAATATTGCAGCCTTACATCGATATTCTTCCGCGTAATAGGTATTTGCGACATCAGTTATTTTCGAATGCAAATCATTACACTTCCGTATACATAGAAAATGATTTCTGCATCAAGAGCAGTTGCGTAAACATCATAAATGTTTTGTAAATCCATACTCCCATACTAATATTACAAATGCGAAAGTGTGTCCGTCTGTCTGTCTGCTACGCGTTTCGGCCCATCTGTTCATCCGATTTTGATGATATTTGGTACAGGGATATGTTGTATCCCGGGGAAGGACATAGGCTAGGCTAGGAGTTGCCGCGGGAATCAAAAATCTTTATCCACGTGGACGAAGTCGCGGGCATCATCTAATTATGAATAACAGTTTTAGATATCCCTGCAGCGATTACTCATGGCAATAAAACTGTATGTGCAAATAAATTATTTAAAGAAAAAGTTTCATCATTTTTTGTTTCGTTAATAATTGCCAACAATATTTTCAGCTACCAGACGTTTTGTCATATTAGTTTTTTCCGTTCTAGTTCGTTTTTATTAGGGTTCCGTACCCAAAGGGTAAAAACGGGACCCTATTACTAAGACTCCGCTGTCTGTCTGTCTGTCTGTCTGTCTGTCTGTCTGTCTCCAGGCTGTATCTCATAGACCGTGATAGCTAGAAAGCTGAAATTTTCACAAATGAGGTATTTTCGTTGCCGCTATAACAACAAATACTAAAAATTAAAAAATATATATATATTAAGGGGGGTCCCCATACAATAAACGTGTTTTTTTCGTATTTTTTTGCCCAATATTAAAAACGGTAACAGGTAGACGGTTCATATTTTCACAGAATATTAACATGTATATTACCTTTCAAAATAAATAATTCAATATCAATAAAGTAAATATTAAAGGGGGGCTCCCATACAACAAACGTAATTTTTTGATATTAACAGTAAACCTCTACAAACAAAGTTAGTTTTGCGGTTCATTGACAAAGGTAAGGTAAATACCTACTTCTTGAGTACGGAACCCTCGGTGCGCGAGTCCGACTCGCACTTGGCCGGTTTTTTTTATTTTAATATACGAATAGAATTAGTAGGTAACGGAAACATTTCTCATTTTAATACTAGATAATAGCTTTTCACCCCGATTTCGTCCGCGTGGTTCTTAAAACCTATTGGCTATTATTATTCGGAATTCTTATTTGGTTCACAAACTAAAGGTCAGCATTGCAGAGAAGACCTACTTTTCAAAATAATATTCCTGGACACTATTACTACTCAAACCATATTGTCCAGAACTATTATTTTGTCACGTTCAGTCAGCTTCACGATTTCAGCCCAATCTCTAAAAGATAATCAATTTGTGCATATCAGTTGTTACTTTCTTCAACATCGTGACAGCTTTCTATTACGCGTGAGGTCAAAATGACCAAGTTCAACGTTTGACGGCCCCGTCATTTATCGGCTGACCCGAACTTGTCACGGTTCGACTCGAAGGCTGTCTGCTGACTTGGTTATCAATCAGTTGCATAGCTAAAAAAATACATACCAATTTAAAACTTATTTTCACGTCCATAAGGCACAAAACTATCTGCGTATTACAATTAAAATATTCTTCACAGAATGTAGAACGCAAGAATTATGTGTTTTATTTGAAACACATGGACTTGGTAACATAAAAATGACCTTATTGACATCAGAAAAGAACTACCACCACCACCACCACCACTACAGCCCATTAACGTCCCACTGCTGGGCACAGGCCTCCACTCTCATAGGAGGGAGGGAATTAGAGCTTAGACCCACCACGCTGCTCCAATGCGGGTTGGCGGGCTTTATCGACTATTATCATGTTAGTGATAATAACCGGGACCGACGGCTTAACGTGCTCTCCGAGGCACGGGGGTGAAACACCGCCAACTTCCTAACTCCAGGCTAGTGCTGAGAATTTCTACATTTATTATGGCCCGACCCGGGACTCGAACCCGGCACCTCGTCAGCCGCAGTCAAACATGCTAACCACTAGACCAACGAGGCAGTAAAAAAAAAAAGAACTACATCAAGTATAATAGTACCTATATGCGTCATAAAATAACAAAATTCATAAATCGTAACTACCCACATATTGTATATTTACTATATCAACGAACACCATAGTTATTTTCGGGTTATATATGCCACTATTGACCTATTGTAGCTTATATAAAAAAACATCGTAACTTTATTATGGCTAACGAATAAATAATTCTAAATGTTTCTCCACGTAACCATTATATTTAACTGATTACACAATATATTTCTTGGTCTTTAACTTGTCTAGAGAGGTGATCGTTTTAGAAGGAATTCTGTGTTTCCTTATAGAGATAAATATGTCAAATGCATAAATACAATATTCCCTTATGCAGATGGAATAATAAGTCTCGATTGTGTGTCTCCGTTGAAGTGTGCACCTGATTTGCTCAATCACTCTTCCCGTATCATATTTTGAAGCCCGCATGTCAAGAATAAGTTGTTATCATAGATAATGAAGAAAAATAATGTGACAAGAATCCGATATATAACAACTAGATTATGCCCGCGACTTCGTCCGCATGGATTAAGATTTTTTATTACCGCGGGATCTCCTTAATTTTCTGGGATAAAATGCCTATAGCCTATGTCCTTCCCCGGGATGTAACCTATCTATACCAAATTTCATCAAAATCGATTAAAAAGATGGGCCGTTATAGCATAGCAGACAGACAGACACACTTTCGCATTTATAATATTAGTATGGATTTAGTTATAAAGATGAATATTAAAGAAGGTTATGTGAGTAAAGACAGCCAAAAAATTAGTTTAACTTAGAAATCTAAAATCCTCGGAGCATACCAGTCATCAAAACTGATGAAAAATATTAATAATGGATTAAATAAAATTATTACTTGGCTTGACTTAAACAACCTTTGCGTAAACTTAAATAAAACAAAAATAATTGAATTCCAGTCGTATAATAATACACCCCATACCCTCAATATTAATTATAATAATGAAAAAATAAAAGTAGTACCATCAGCAACATTTTTAGGGGTTACAATTGACAGACACTGCAACTGGAAAGAACACATTCACATTACCTGCAAAACACTAAATAGATTTGTGTACGCACTGTATCGTTTGCGAAACACAATCTCTGAAGAAGCAGCCACAACTGCTTACCATGGTTATGTAGCATCTATACTACGCCATGGGCTTATATTATGGGGTAACTCTGTTGATATCGAATATGCTTTTAGAGTACAAAAAAAATGCATCAGATCACTTTGTGGCGCTGATATAATAGCCCCATGTCAGCCTTTATTTAAAAGAAAAAAGATATTGCCATTGCCATGTTTATATATATTTGAAACTTGTTTATTTGTAAAAAAACACAATTACCTGTTTGAGATGAAGCCTGATAACCGAAACCGGCGACAAAAACTCAAATTAGAGATACCGCAGCGCAGACTAGCTTTATGTTCCCGAAATTCGTATTGTATGGCTGTAACCTTATATAATAAACTCACAGACAGCACGAAAAGTTTACCGATATCTAAATTTAAGAAAAAATTGTTTACCTATTTGATTGACGAATGTTTTTATAATGTAAATGAATTTTTAGCTGGGTGTAAGATATGATGACATTAAATAAGGATTGTATGTAACATTACTAGAATATGACATTTTAATCTATTTTTTGTAAAGTATTTTTTAAATTTATTTTGACTTTGTTGCAATTATGTATCAAGCAGTAATACTGCCAATTTTGCACGCCAAACGTTTGGCAAAATGTGTAAGCACTATGCAATATTTATTCTCCATCTTGTACTACCTACTCACATTTAGCAAAATAAAATTCATTTCATTTCATTTCATTTAAAAAAAAATCGGTTTTAATATTGAAGTGAACTTAATAAATCTTTAGTCATAACATGATTTTTTCTGATGGTGACAGACAAGGTCAAATAAATGGTACCTATGAGCATAACAATAATTTACCTGTTATTGTGAGAGAGTGCGGTAAAAAATACTTGAATAGACAGGTGATTCCAAATAGATGTGGGCTAAAATGTATGGTATTAAATTACAGAGAAGGTAGTTTGATGTTCAGTAACTTTGTACCTGCAGCTGCGACAAGTAACTATCTTCTGCTGCATTATCAATTACGTCGGAACTCGGAAAGGTTTAGTACTATTTCTCCTCTACAACTTTTCTTTATAATATTTTGTGTTTCGTCTTGGAAGAAAAAAATATATGTAGAAAAAAAAATTCGCTTTATTTTTCAGCATTGTAACTCTGAAGATGTGATTCTATTCTAAAGTTTATCATTTGGTATAGTATTTTTTTTCTTAATAATAATATGATCTATATTGCCTGTTGCATTTGGTATAGTTGCATGAGAAATCTGATTTACAATTTGTTTATAATGTTTCTGATATCAAGATTTGTTGTTCGATTAGTTGATTGCGCATAGATATAATCAATCATTGATTAATCGATACACATTATATCAAATGTAAGGGATCATTACGTCGATCCTATTGTTTCTGGTGCATGCAATTGTTACAGTTAGTAACTTTTAGCGTTTTGTTTACATAACGCCCACACATATCATGTTACCAAAACAACCGTTCAATCAAATCTGCTCGTGTACATGTGTTTATTTATATCTTATCTGCGTCCACTAAAAGTAGGCACATAAACGAAATGATTTATTTATTTCACGTAAGAATCTACCACCGGTTGAGACGGTTGTCCTTGTTGGTTTGTCCTTCAATCACGCCGCAACGGAGCAACGGATTGACGTGATTTTTGGCATGGGTATAGTTGAGGACCTAGAGAGTGACATAGGCTACTTTTTATCCCGGAAAATTGAGGAGTTCCCGCGGGAATGTCACTCTTCAGGTACTCAACTATACCTGTGCCAAAAATCACGTCAATCCGTTTTCGTTGCGGCGTGATTGAAGGACAAACCAACAAAGCAATAAACCAACAAACATACACTTTCGCATTTATATTATTATTAGTATGAAGTATGATTTAGATTGCCTCGTTGGTCTAGTGGTTAGCATAGTACTGCGGATCACGAGGTCCTGGGTTCGATTCCCGGTCGGGCATAAAAGTTAGGTATTGGTTTTTTCAATTAAGAAATTCTCAGTGCCAGCCCGGAGTTGGAAGTTGGCGGTGTTTCACCCCCGTGCCTCGGAGAGCACGTTAAGCCGTCGGTCCCGGTTATTATCACTAACATGATAATAGTCGTTAAAGCCCGCCAACCCGCATTGGAGCAGCGTAGTGGGTCTAAGCTCTAATTCCCGCTCTCCTATGAGAGCGGAGGCCTGTGCCCAGCAGTGGGACGTTAATAGGCTGTAGTGGTGGTGGTGGTGGATGATTTAGATTTCATTTTGAATATCTGCGATAGTCAACCGACGGTAAACTCATAGCACGACTTTCGTCTGCATTGTATCACAAAATCCGTCCATCTAAATTGTAACGGCACAACAATGTCAGCAAATATACCTGTCATCTATTGTTGCATAAATTGGCACGTCCGAGCACAACAATTGATCCACATTCGCGGTACATCCACACCGCACTCAGACGGAAATTATACATGCGTTGGGGCATTTACATGGGCCTCTTTGTGTCCTGGGCCGAGTGCAGCTAACTGTACCGAGCGTAGGGGTGCACACTTCAAAAAATTGTTTTATACGTAAACTCCGCCTTTACACCTTAAGAAGTTGTTGTCATGATTTGTGTATCATGTCTGTTTGTGTGTACTTACGTTGTTTTTGATGAAGGAATTATTTTAAATAGTAGCAATGTCAAAGTCACCAAGCCGTTGTTACTTGTCGGTTTTCTGTATTTAGTTGCCCTTTAAAACACCCATAATCTCTTGTATTATTATTTTTTTGGTTTAAGATATTTATTATCTCAAAAAGAATTTTACAATTCACTTATTTGAAACTTACAGGCTAATATTACTTAATGAGAACAAGATTTAGCATTTTGAGCGTACAGGATTAAGTTAAATTACTATAATTTACAAGTTTATAACATACAATTCTAAGCAAAATATTAATTAGTTTGATTTCTTTTAAATGTAAAATGAGGGTAGTTTTAATAATTAGTAGTACGATTTGGACAAACATATATCAGCGAATACACGGATAGTTTGCCACGGAGCTGTGTGAATGGATAAATATTTTAACTAGAAGTGACTTGTGTTAAATTATTCTATCATATTTTTAAGTATTTAGTTTTATTGGATAAGTAAATTTTGTTTATAGAAACTGTAGAGTCGGTGAAGGAACAAGAAAATCCTTCCATTTTTTCATATCAGGTTATAAAATACCGTGACCACATTCACGTCAGTGGAATTAGTGATGTTGCAAAAATAAAAGCCCCAAAACAAGTCGCTTTTGCAGTACGTATAAATTTAAGCGGGTTTTCATAAAATTATTTAATTCGCCATTATTGTACTTAGGCTGAAATGGTAATCGTACATAAGTTTGTTGTCCGTTCTAAGCTTTTATTAAAACGTCCCAGGATTAACATGTCGGCCCTACAAAGGAGAGGGTAGGCCACCCCATCATATTCGAATTCAACGGAATAATTTCCCAATATGAAGGGTTGCCCGCCCTTTACCAACGCAACAGTGTGACAATTTATTGGCCATTCTTGCACAATGCTCGGAAATTTTATGACCTGATAACGCCCGTGTCTCATCCCGTTTCATTTCGACGGGATTTGGTGTGAATCCACGAATGTCATTATACTTTTAGATAATCGTAAATAATCCTCGAGGAAGCAGACTGGATTCGACTGTTATGGCTTTTTTTATTCGAAACAGAAATTTATTTTCGTCGGGCTGTTGTGATCCATGTAATTAATGTCATAACTAACTGCTTTCTTTATGACTAGTTAGCTACAGCTCGTAACTTGTGTGTTTATTTCATCCAAGCTTGTGACAGAATAACGTATTCTGCGCTTACTATAACTTCTGCGATTTTTTTTCTAGTTATTAAAGGTTTTTTTTTCTTAATAAATTAAAAAGTCCTAGATCACACGATAGATATCGGTAGTAGTGCTTAATTAAAATCTAGAAAATAACTAAGTCCTATTTTCAGGATATCCCTTTGAGCTCAGCCGCCGCGATAGAACGCGACGTATGGGAGAGTCCCTAATCCCTACAAACACTCGCGTAGCTAATTTTTTATCCTGTCTGTTCCCTAGTATGTTTGTATTCTATTACCTTCCTAATTTTAATTCTGTGCTAGATAAAATGTAAAAGTCAGTAGGTCTTATATATGAGATTCCAGGGCAGTAGGAAAATTTGTTACTGAGAAATCACCAGAAGTCGTATCTTATGTGCTGTACTTTTTTTTTTTTTTACCACTACAAGTTAGCCCTTGACTGCGATCTCACCTGATGGTAAGTGAAGATGCAGTCTAAGATGGTAGCGGGCTAACCTGTTAGGGGCATGGCAGTTATATTAAACCCATACCCCTATTCGGTTTCTACACGGCATCGTACCGGAACGCTAAATCGCTTGGCGGCACGTCTTTGCCGGCAGGGTGGTAACTAGCCACGGCCGAAGCCTCCCACCAGGCCAGACCAGGGAAAATTCAGAAATTATGAATAATTCCCAAATTGACCCTGCCGGGGATCGAACCCGGGACCTCCGCACGTTAAGACAACAGCGCTACACAATGCGCCACGGAGGTCGTCAAAAATAGGGGAACATGGTAAGGATTCGGCAGCACTAGCGTCTAGCATCACGCGGCGGCACGTGCCGTCCACGCGGACGGTCGAGGCCATGTCGCATGTCTGATGTGTTTATCGTGCGGTCCTTCATGGTAATTTTCAGCCCATTATAGAATCGATCGTGTTCCCAGGCTCTGCGAATACTGAACAAAATTATCTACCTAAAATTTGAATTCAAACCGACGTCAAAACTTATAATATACTTTTAAAATTTATAGTTTGTTTTGATTGCGAGTTATTTGCTGTCATCAAATTGAAAAGATCGATGTCCAAAATTTTTTTGAAATTTTACCAGATATTTCACTAAAAATAAAAGCTAAATCCACGCATACGGACAGCGGAGTCGCGGGCATCAGCTAGTATTACTCACTGACGATGCCGACAATGACGCAAGAATTAAGGAAACTAAACCGAAGGCAATTTTTACGTAAAATATGAGCGGAAAAGTGGAAAAGTCCAAGCTGTTACCATTCAACGCGAGCATTCGCAGCGGGTCAGGCCAAACTGTTCGTTAATTTCGGCATCACTATTGTTGCAGCTCGCGAACCGTGAACCGGCTCGTTGACCGATTGTTTTGTGCACCCATTGTTGTAAAAAATTGTTAAGCCATGCGCATATTACAGCGCGTGCCGCACGCGACACGTGTCAATCGAGGTACCGCATATTATGTCCTTATTTACTCGTAAGAACTAAATCTATACTTCTATACTCCAAATAAATATTATAAATGCGAAAGTTTGGATGGAGGCATTGATGTATGGATGGATGGATGGATGTTTGTAACTCAATCACGCCAGAACTTTCGCCAGAAGATGAAATATCTGTCTGGAATAACACATAGGCTACTTTTTATCCCTGAAAATTAAAGAGTTCCCGTGGGAAGCTACAGGACCTCAATCCTCGCAGACGAAGTCGCGGGCATCAGCTAGTACGGAAATAAAAGTGCTAGGACACGTCTACCTACTAGATGTGCGTTGCAAATTGCTATCAATCGCGCAAATTGAATGAATATTAAGCCATTAGCCGTTAAAAACCTACTAAGTTTTGCGATGTAACATTTTTGATGCATGTTGCTATACATAGCTGCTAATCGTACACGATTAGCTTATTCCTTACCACGTATTATAAGAAAATCAGGAATTAACGGAAATATACTGCTGAAGATGTGTGGTCATTTGTATTTCTTTTGCAAATTTGAATTATACTGCAATGTGCGATCAGCTTAAAAGAGTAAAAAATTTGCGCTCCGAAACAGCACAATGCACCGCGCATGCGTCCATTGTTCGCTTTTGTGATAGCGCAAGGGTGGGTATAAAAATGCTCCCTTAATGTACGCCCTTTGGCCAACCATGAAGAATATAATATTATCTCGGATCGTTTCTCACAACCGGGTTTTTGACCATTTGTTTGCAGTTTACCTTTTTAAAAATAAAAGATTGCAGCAGAGCGAGGTATAGAGGAGCTATATGATATAGTCCACATCCACGAATCCATGTGAAGCGTATTGCTTCCTCATTCCTAAAACGATTTACTGATTGTCTGGAATCCCCTTGCGATATCCGCTTTTCCCTGTTACTTCTAAAGATTTAGACCCACTTGAGATGCACGGAGCGGCGCGGCACGCAGCGGCAAATATTAATTATTTCTATGAGTTTGTAGGGGGCCGCATCGCGCAGGGCATCTCCGAGTCGCGTCGCTTATATGTGGGCCCAGCTCCATACAACCTCATACACAGAATACGTGCCGCGCCGCGCCGCACCTTGTAGCGGGGCTAGACCTTTAAGAGTGAAAACAAAATTCCTCTAAGTTTAACAAAATAGGTAAAGGCATCTTCTGGATCTAGAATAGCGTGCTTCACTTATAAGGTCGCATAATACTAATGTAAGCTTATCTAAACTAATATTATAAAGAGGAAAGACTTGTTTGTTTGTTTGTTTGTAATGGATAAACTAAAAAACTACTGGACCGATTTTAAAAATTCTTTCACCTATAGAAAGCTACTTTATCAGCGAGTAATATAGGTCGCATTTTATTTTAAAATAAATTAGAGATCCCATCGAAAATTTCAATAATGTGAATTAAGTCGGAAAAATTCACCTAATTTAACTTTTCACGTTAAACCTCTATTCGTCTTTTAATTCAGACTGTCTCTTATGTCATATTTGTCAAGACACTTTTATGTCATATTTGTCAAGACAAACATAATAAATACAAGAGAAGTTAGGTACTTAAATTTTTTAAACATTTTAATATCTAACTGTTGTAGACAGACTGCGAAATGCCAATGCTAAAAGAGCCAGGTCTCAACTTAGTTGTTAGTTCTAAACATAGTTCCCAGGCGAGGGCAGCGAAAATACGTCGTATTGGAGACTCAGGTGCCAAGAGTTCACAGCGGTTTGCTGAACAAAATTTGAGACCGCATGGTGGAGTTGTTCGCCTCAGTGCCGACTGACCATTATTGGGTATGGACTATTTTGATCAAGTGCTACCCGTGCGAAGCCGGGGCGGACCGCTAGTAGTTTAAATAATCTCATTAACAATTTCATATTTTCAGTTCTACAATTGCTATCTCTCTCATTATGTAATTTACCATTAGTGCTTATAAGTTTTGCCTATTTTTTTATGTAAAGATTATATACCTGCTTATTTAGGTTCTACCGTTTACCTGTCTAGTTTATCTTTATGATTGGATCACGTAACTACTATTATAATACTTAATCACTATTGGATGCTGCCTGATGATGCTGTTCAATCATGCCGTGAAAAATAGCTTTGAATATCTCGATCCGATGCTATAAGATTGCGCATAATAATTGATTTTTGAGAAGGTTCTTGAATCATCTCGAATTTGTAGCTTATTTGTTAAAATACTTTAAAAAAATTAACAAATTTTTGCGCGTTCCCTTGTGAAATAAGTAATTTTTCATTTTCTTTTCACTTGCAAACTTAAGTATTCTCTTCAAACGAACCTCAATAGTCAATATGTAAGGTCAGACTTACAACCTTTGATTAAGAAGAATTCTTTGAATCCTTATGTCTTGTCTATGTAGGTTTAGTTTATTAATGTATTGCATGATTGTAAGTTACATAAAAAGATGTTCATCATATCATTACAGAGCATTTTAAATTACATATTTTATTATTAATTGAGTTATATTTTAATGCAGTATAAATTACATTTTAATGCAGTAAACTCTTGGTTTTTGTTGTATGATGGACGTACAACGTAAAAAAGGCAAACATTCATTTTCTAAAATTTTATCATAGCAGAATTAAATGTACATCCCCTTTTCTCTCTCTTCTTCCCTATCAATATTTCACTGACATAGGTACGCTTGGCGAATTGTATTAAATAATTTTACAAATGGTTCCTTTAAGTCTCCCTATATAATCTGTCCCATTCGTCACAGATAAACTATTTTGCCACTGTCATCTGGCTAATCTTTTAACAAATGGCTTGCAGTTTTGGGACTGAGAAAACAACGCCTACTCCCTCTTTAAAGCCTGATGTATGAGCAGCTTTTTTAAAATAATGTATTGTGCATTGTTTACAAGGAGATGGTCGTTAGAAATCTGTACTAGTATTTAGCATTCAAAGATACGTCGGTAAGCACTTTAAATAAGAGTTTTTTTACGCCGCTACAAGTTAACTGCAATCTCACCTGATAGTAAGTGATGCTGATGCAGTATAAGATGGTAGCGGGCTAACCTGTTAAGGGTATGGCAGTTATATTAAACCCATGCCGCTAGTCGGTTTCTACACAGCATCGTGCCGGAACGTTAAATCGCTTGGCCGCACCGGTAGTGTGGTACCTAGCCACGACCGAAGCCTCCCACCAGGCTAGACCAGGGAAAATTCAGTAATTGTAAATTCCCAAATTCACCCGGCCGGGGATCGAACCCGGGACCTCCACACGTTGACACAAAAATCTTGCACGTCTTTATTAACCATGTTTTTAATGGTGACTCTATTTAGTTTGTTGCTTCGTGTTCAAGGTTCGGTGTAGTGCACAATTTTTCGCAAGGCAATAAAGTCTAATCAGGTTTGCCTTTAAAGACGGAATTATAAATTCCTATAAAGTCATGATTGACCCAGTTTTTTTTTTACGCCGATACGCTCACTGACATGCTATGGTCGATCGGTGTCTACTGTCTAGGTTTCATAATAAACAGAATCCGTTTGAGCATTTGCTTGTTTATTTAAACATTCATAAATACTTCTAACTATATCAAATTAAACCGGGCAAGTGCGAGTCGGACTCGCGCACGAAGGGTTCCGTACCATTATTAATAAATAATTACCTTTGTTAATGAACCGCAAGACTAACTTTGTTTGTAGAGGTTTATTGTTAATATCAAAAAACCTATGCTAGTTAGAGCATTGGCTATAGTTTTCCTGTAAAATATACGTAAATTCCTATTGACCATAATTATTTCAAATTTTTCGATTGGTAAACTCCGGAGATAAGGGGGGGGGAACGGTATTTTTTTAGACATTTTCCCCGATAAATCAAAAACTATCATAACTAAAAATAATTAAAAATCTGTTTTAGAATGTACAAAGTAAACCCTTTCGTATGATACCCCACACAGTACAGTTATCTCACTTTTAAATTTCAATCCTCAGATTTTCCCCCCTTTTTAAATAAGAACAAAAATAATTTCCAATTTTTTTTAATTCCAGTGTCTTTGGGCCACTAATATACACAACTATTTCAAATTTCATGTCGATAGCTTCGGTAGTTACTGAAATAATCGAGTGTGACGGACGGACAGACGGACAGACGGACAGACGGACAGACGGACAGACAGACGGAGAAAGTCGCACCATAAGGGTTCCATTTTACCATTTTGGTACGGAACCCTAAAAAAAAGAGGCGAGTCGACATAGATAATAATTATACTATGCTATTACCAAAATGTCATTTATTTTCTTGAAAATGGTACGTACAAATATGGTTATGCAAATAGAGTCACCAAGATATTACGCTACTGAATAACAAGGTCAGAATTGACAATTACAAAAATAAATCACAGATAAAGTATAAAACCAAATATTAAATTCAGCAAAAAAAGTAATAAGTTAGTGGTACTTTCTATACATTAAGCGCAATAATATTCACTCTACTGAACACAAAAACCATTATTCCATCATAACATATTTATCACATAATTATTCAAGAGAGAGTACCTACGTAATACCTTTGGACGTAGCATTTGGCGCACAGCTCCCTTGTCCCTACTGCAGGGGACACAGTTGGACGCACACCCTCCGTCTGCCAACTAGCACCGGAATGTCCCTTCAGTCCCTGGGCGCTACAGTTTAATATCTTTGGTGTAGGGATTAAGTAATAAGAGTCAAGAGTAGCGAAGAAAATATGTAATTTATATCCCGCCTTAGCTCTCTACGAAGAAATTACGCAATAGGGATGATGACAACCCAATCAAATCAGCAACTCTTTATCAAACTTAAAAACGCGCTTGAAATTTGGAAGTTTGTTTAAAATACATAGTTGTGACGTGATAAAATTTCAACACACTTTTTTTCTTTAATCTATAGTTTAAAGTGGTTATCAAACGTAAAACTAACCGAGGATGTGAATTTCAGGTCTTATGGAAGACCCTCTGTTTAAATCATAGACTTAAAATTTTTTCGCTACGCTCGTTTAAATAGTAAGAAATAATTTATTTTTGGCATAGGCATCATCCCAATTATAAAAGTTAAGTAAATGCTGAAATGATATTCCAATGGAAATTAGGAAGAACCTGAATGAACAGACATACCATAAAAAAGACCTAGAACCGCTTGAAGAGTTCACTAATTATTTCACCTATTTCTTTCTTGATGAATTCCTGCAAATTCGGTAGTGGATATAGAATGTAAGGGGTCCATACTCCATAGCCCATACTCCATACCGTTCATTTAACGTGGCACTAACGCTTCTAAACAGCCTATGTGCTCACAATGCGTGACTGCACATGTTGATACATCACCTGTTGTCTTTGTTCCCACGGAAGAGTGACTTTTAAAATTATGGAGTACTCGCGCCATATGGTAATTTAGATGTGGCAATACCAACTATATCAAAAAAAAAACGTTTTAAGTAGTTATGTTATGAAATGCATAAAAATTGGATAGTATTTGTCAATAGGATTTGATAAATAACTATATATTTACTCAGTACCTAGGTTTGTTTACATAGTTATAAGGCTTGTTTAAAATTACAAACAGTAAGAATATAGATCGATTAGGTTATTGTATACTTTGTATAAAGAAGATAAAAAAGACAAATTATCTCAAAATGAAAAATATGTGTAGATATATAAGTATTTTAGGTGATACAACTATAAAGTTAATAAATATGGTCTGGCCTGGTGGAAGGCTTCGGCCGTGGCTAGTTACCACCCTACCGGCAAAGACGTGCCGCCAAGCGATTTAGCGTTCCGGAACGATGCCGTGTAGAAACCGAATAGGGGTATGGGTTTAATATAACTGCCATGCCCCTAACAGGTTAGCCCGCTACCATCTTAGACTGCATCATCACTTACCATCAGGTGAGATCGCAGTCAAGGGCTAACTTGTAATGGATAAAAAAACAATACAACGAAATTTATCCCAATAATATATTATTATTATTATTAAGCCTTTATTGACTTCCTTATCTACAACTAAACTGTAACATTATTTTCTTATTACTAAACTAACTACACAATGTATTCGCTTAACCTAATGTTAGTATTGTTATTTGTTAGTATATATATATATATATATATTTTTAAAGTAATGTTAGTGAGTGATTGTTAGATATAGTTACATATTTATATATATTGGTGTAGGTATATATACAATAACTTATTCAATAAGATACCAATAAATCTTGTATCATTGTATGTAAAAGTTGCCTTACATATAGAAGTGATATAAATTATGTTAGTAATAAAAGCTCGTATGTGTAATAAGTTTTTCATAATAACAGAGCTCCAGTTCTCAACAAAAACTATTGCCTTATAACCTCTACAACCCATTAAGAAGTTCACTGTTATGTTGATTCTAAATTATCATTACGACTTTATGCAACAAAAACACAAGCTTTACAAATTAATTGCAGGTTACAAACTAATCTTGTTAAATATATATTAAAGTTGTGTTTAGTTTTTAGAACAAGGTGAGATATAGAACACGAAGTTACTACAGCTGACCTTCTAATAGACCTTATGCAAGTCTTTTTTGTAATTTTTGGGACTTTACTATAATCATTGTCTTCATAATAATTGAAATTTATCAAATTGCCCCAAACAAGATTATACGTATCTTCATCGAGTATTCAAAACGTAGCTGGATTATTGAATGTGGACACACAATATTCCTAGTATGCTTACGATTTTTAAATTAGAACTAGATGATGCTCGTAACTTCATCCGCGTGGCTCGCGCGCGCTGGGGTCAATTTAGGGATTTATAATTTCTGAGTTTTCTCTGCTCTGGTCTGGTGGGAGGCTTAGGCCGTGGGTAGTTACCGCCCTACCGGCAAAGGCGTACCGCCAAGCGATTGAGCGTTCCGGTACGATGCCGTGGAGAAACCGACTTGGAGTATGGGTTTAATCCTGCCATACCCACACATGCCCTACACACTTTCGCATTTATAATATTAGTATCGATATGGATGGTGACATACAAAAGCGTGCCTCAGGCATTATTTAGTAACATTTCGATACGAAGTCAAACGTAAATAGTTTCACTGAAACGTATACCACTGATAGTCATAGATATATCAAGATAATCTAAAGCAAATATTTATATAACAACTCAATTTCAAGATAACCAGTGTTAGCTTTAACCATGAACAACACGACTTATGTACATCAGTTTGTTTCTTAACAGGTGATAATATTAAATAACAACTTTCAAGTGTCAATTACTGATCACCAAACTCGCTCTCTAATACAGTCGTTTTACACAAATCAACATCCAAAGTTGATTTATATATGATAGGACAGAGAGTTACCGTACCACTTTACTAGAGGTAGTCAAATCACGCGATACTACTGGCTGCCTCACAGTTTGAGGACTGGACTGGGATTTCCGGAACAGGAGAGACAGTGTTGCTTTTTGTCATTTAGTACTTGACGAAACTTGGCCTGTCAATGCAATCGGTAGGTATCTTTAACACAAGTAAAGAAATGTAATAGGGAGAGACCTTTCTCCGCTTGCAGTTGCTGCTGAAGAAGACTCATGGAGGGCAGTGCTCTCCTTTTGTGTAAGTGTAATGATCCAAAAGGAGACCGCCGAGCGAGTTCGCGAGCGCACCGACCGGGGATACCGAATCGGGTATCTTAGGAAGGTTTCCCCCCCCCCCCAGAAACAAAAAAATAAAAAGGTATCTATACCACAGGGTGCAACTGTAAATAAATTAAAAGAGGTCGAATAAAACCAAAATTGTCGAAGAGAAAATAATTAAACCATGCGGGGCCTACATAATGAAGATCTGCCGAGTGCCGACTCAAACCGGAGGAGGTACAAGCTGTCACTTGCTATATTAGTTATTCTGCGTCTAAGTTTTGCCAGGGCAACTCACAAGATGTAACAAGGTACACATCCTTACTAATATAAATGCGAGAGTCGAATAATTAGAACTGAAGTAGATTTCGTTATTTTTAGATTCATTTTCACCGCAACGGATTGACATGATTTTTGTCATCTAGGTACTTCATCATCATGACCATTAGCCTGTGCTTTCGTAATTTACTTCATCTTCATCTATCTATCTATAGACGTCCACTGCTGGATAAAGATCTCCTGCATGGGATCGCCACAATAGCAATCGCCTAATTCACTTACCATAATTTTATACATACTCGTACATACTTTTTTTTGGCCTGCCTCGATGGTCTAGTGGTTGGCATGTTCGACTTCAGCCCACGAGGTCCGGGGCTCGATTCCCGGGTCGGGCCATAATTGAGTATTGGGTTTTTCTGACTAGAAATTGTCAGTACTAGCCCGGAGTTAGGAAGTTGGCGGTGTTTCACCCCCGTGCCTCGGAGAGCACGTTAAGCCGTCGGTCCCGGTTATTATCCCTAACATGATAATAGTCGTTAAAGGCCGCCAATCCGCATTGGAGCAGCGTGGTGGGTCCAAGCTCTAATGCCCTCTCTCCTATATTGAGAGTGGAGGCCTGTGCCCAGCAGTGGGACGTTAATGGGCTGTAGTGGTGGTGGTGGTGGATACTTTTATTCGGGAATAGGAAAGAACGATTCTCTAGGGTCGTAACTCACCGACGGGCAAACTAAACAGCAATTTGTACCAATTTTCTCAAAGCAGTCCTGCAAGCTGCCTTGACCCAAATCGTGCTGGCGCGAGCGGCGCGCGGTCGCGTGCGGACCGTTCATCAGGCCCCAGGGCCCGCGGACATGTATCAGATGCAATTCAGATTTGTATGGTGATGCGGTTTATAAGTCACTTTGTTGCTTGTTAAATGGATATACATTCGTATTTTAAACCGTTTCTAAACAGTTGCTCGTTTCAGTTCTTCAATAGATTCGATTCTTAACCAACTTGTAAGAAAATAATTATTTTCTTACAAGTTAGTTAAGTATAGGTACTGCTCTCTTTTGTCAACTAGTCTGTAAAAATAGAATAGAATATTGTCAACTTGTGCATG
This sequence comes from Erebia epiphron, assembly GCA_963932025.1. Classification (NCBI taxonomy): domain Eukaryota; kingdom Metazoa; phylum Arthropoda; class Insecta; order Lepidoptera; family Nymphalidae; genus Erebia; species Erebia epiphron. The sequence continues at coordinate 26,860,119 of OZ009948.1, forward strand.
TTAGTAAGTAGAACTAATAGTATTGTTACACCTGTACTGGACAACCATACGGGAAAAGTTGGAAATATTTTGTCATAATTAGTGTATGGAAGTTGTTGGTTTGAATAAAAAAACAAACAAATAAGCAAATCGTTCAGCACAGCTTTGGTTTTGCTTTAATCATCATCATAAGGGAAGAGGAGAGAAGGGTATGGTCATAAACCACCAAGCGCTGGTCAAGTGCGGCAAAGCTCAATAATTAGTTTTACTTTAGTAAATTGTAATTCGGGCCAAGTTTATCATTTAAATCTAGGTTTAATGGTAAAAGTCTTAAAAAATGTATTTACGACTCCTACCAAAAGAGAAAATTTGAGATATGAAAAACACTATTGAAGTTTAATAGTAAAACAATTTATCTTCATCTATGATTATTTATAAAGGCACGGTTCATGGTTGCGAATGATTGAAGTCACAATTGATTTTATCTAACGTTTTCCCACTAAAAGCGTGTCATGAAGCGCCTAAGACCCTTTTGTGCATAATTTTCACCAGGAAATACATACAACGTGCACATGACAACACAATAGATTGTCGAATGCACCTCGAAAACAAACCCTTTGAATATACCTGCACCTTCTCAAATGCTACGAAACGATTCTGGCGTCTGTTGGACAAGTTTAAATTCTGAAATACTTTTTTTTTTCATTTTTACTTAAAGCTCTAATAGCATACCAATTTAATTCAAAAATTACGAACTTGCATACCCTAAGCCGCCCATTCAGAGGTGGAATTTTCAAATATATTTTCCTTAGTTTTCAAGTTTCTAAACCCATCACCATCTTAGGCTTTGTCTAGATACTTAGTATGGACCAATATTTTATTTTATTGTAGGTACATTTCTAGGGTACGCCTCAGAAAAGAATTTTCTATTTTGTGATCATAATATAATACATAACTGTGAACTAGTAATAAAAGTACGAGATAACATGCATAAAAGTTGTAAATTATTGAACCTTCAATCAATTCTAAATAACTGTTAGTGAGGCCAACCTCAATACATTTTGAATGGATGAACGTGCAATTATGTTAATCCGCAACCCGATATGTTATCCGGCAACCTTTAGCTTCCACTGTGTGTTTTATCGGAATACATTAATGTAATGAATAGCAGATAAGACGTATTACTTCGTGGCACGATTGATGGATTATCTAATGAAAACGCCATTTCAAATCTATTTTATTACATCACTTGCCTTTTGATGCTAGATTTTTTTAGAGACAAAACAGGAAGACGCGCCGACGTATTGATAAAATGGGGCATACATTATATAAACGCGTGAGTGGGATGGGATGTACTCGTATGAATTGATTACGGCAGGTGGAACAGGTGTCTAGGAATGTTAAATAATTCATATATTTTAAGTGTTTATGTTCGCTAAATTAGTTCTGTTCGTAACAGAACCTGTAACAGCAGCAATTATGGAACCAGCTTCCACCTGCTGTGTTCTCTCTAACTACGGTATTGAGCTATTCAAGGAGCGGGTAACAAATTCACGTGTCAACAAGTCACGCGTGGCGCGCAGTAATGCCAACATGTTAATTATTATGACTTGTGCGGCTCTAACGTTTTATGTATTTACATAATCATACATCATGCTAAACGCACTTTAAGTCATATTATGCCGTAACAATACACTCAAAATGGGCAATGAATCTTAAGTAACGGCAATAGCAATTAAAATGAACGAATTGGCTTTTGTTAACTAGATATTAAACATGCACCTAAGATGTTGCGCCTTCGCATGCATATTATTTATCACAGACTCGGTGATATTTATATATTTGTAATAATGATATTTAAAAAAATTGCCTGTCTATATAATAATAATATATTATAATATTATGTTAATGTGTATAGTATTGATATAAATATTTCTAATAATACTATAAAGTTATTTTTCTGTCTATATTATATCAATATATTATTATGTTAATGTAGTACATATATCACACACACTCATAATATATATTCATACATCAAATTATAATGCTGGTAACTAATTTTATTAAGAATTTAAAAAATTTTAACTCATAAAATTTTTGGTGCGCTTCTTTGCATACGAAAAAGCTCCTGCCCCCGATTACAACGAGTCTGATGCGTCAACTTTGCTTATCCTTGTTATACCCGCCCGACTTCAACATAGTGTGTAGAAATCAAAATTATTTTTTACTTTACAGTGGCTTTGGAAGTCGGTTTTTTGGAAAGAATTTTTTTAATAGCGAAACATCTTATTAATTAAATTTTATTCAATGTGATATAAAATCTCTATTAAAAATTAAACAACATTATTGTACCGAAATATTATATTCTTTCTTCTATAGTAAAAATAGAAATCCACGCAGGCGAAGTTGCGGTGATCATCAAGTACTCAGTCTCAGGCATTAGGTAACCTCACATAAAGCCGTCGTGTGTCTGTTTAATTCATACCAAACAACTGAATATATCAATGTTACCTCAAGAGCATGTCTCTACCTACTCTGTAATTACGCAAAATAAATATAACTTATAATAGCCCCAAAGACGCCTAGTACGGCTCTTTGACTGAAAGAAAGCTCGCAAGATGATAAACGGACTTTACGTAAGAGCACTTTTTGTTATCCAACTGAACGTCGCCCGAACATCTCGAAAGTACGATAATATCGGGATTATGTCGTAACAGCTGTGCGGTATCGCACTATCGGAACTATATTGGATGGTCTTCAAGTTAGAAGAAGATGCGGTTTTAGAAACTTGTCTAAACTAAACGTATTTGTTAGCACTACGATACGATAAAGTTGTCTATTTGAAAATGTACGCGGTCCAGTGCAGAGCGCGGCGATTAGCGGTGAATAGAGGTGCGGTGTAGCGAGAAAAGGACTGAAAAATATTCTGCCACCCTATTCTGTAACTTAGTGGCTATCGAAAATAAAAGCCACTGACATATATTTTTTGTCCATTGAAGGTTCACTATGAAAAAATAAAATAATATTTCATAGCAAACCTTCAATGGATAAAAAATATAAGTCAGTGGCTTTATTTTTTTGATAGCCACTGAGTTACAGAATAGGGCTGCTGGTCCGGCTTGAACACGTTCATGGTCACTATTTCATTCGTATGTTAAAGTAAATGAGCTGAGTAAGATTGTTAGGTTTTTTTTAATTTCTGTTAACAATACAATAGAGCTTAAAGCTAGCTAGCCTAATCTAATTCCTATGGGACAGCCAGGCTGACCCATTGCGCAAAAAGTTTGCCAGCCACCACCACCTGATGAAATAAATTAAAATAAGCCTCTATATATTATGCCTTTGTTAAGACTTTGTATGTACGGAGAATGTAAGGGATTCCATGCGAAGCAAATATCAACTCAACCCGCTATCCTGTCATTACTTATTAGTTGTGTTAAAGTACGTGGCCATTCTCACTGACCATTGTTTGCAGTGACTTGCACCCAAAGTGCTCTCCTTTTACTAGCAATTGTGTTCACATTTGTTTTAAAGGTCTCTCTCGAATCACTCCAAATTGATCGCACTTATCTTGCGTTAAGATCTCTTTCTGTTTCTCGATAAGACTTAACCATGGGTTTTTATGTCTACTTTTCGAATTCAGTAATCTAATCTAATCTAATCTAGCCTATGGTGTCGCACGACTGGGCAAAGGCCTCCCTCCGATTCTTCCACGACTCTCCTGTGCTTCTATGGGCCACTGAGCATGAAATTTGTCCAGTTCATCACGCCACCGTAGCCTCGGCCTACCACGCTGGCGTTGATGAGTTTGGGGGGTCCAGAACGAAGCAGATTTAGCCCATAAGTCTTCTGGCATACGGCTCACATGACCAGCCCAGTCCCACTTGAGTGAAGCTGCTGCCGAATTCAGTCGTATGATAATATTATTCTTCTTTGGAACATAATTATAAGGTAGTTAACCTTAATTTATTATTTGTACCTAAATTGTATCATCTATCACATTGGGTTCTGGGCGGTAATTAAAAAGGAATCTCAAATCAAAGATTTTTGTTGTCTACTTAAGGTGCCAGCGGAGAGTGAATTGCCCATACAAACGTAATACCAAAATTATTTGTAATTCGAGAATATTTCGACCATATTATGCGATTATTAAAATTGAACTTGTATTTATCTAGGTCCCTGGATAAATATTTTTTCAAAATACTTTTTCAAAATTAAATGTAAGCACATTGCGTTTTGCATGTTTTTACGACATAAATGACATGTTTTCTCCTTATTGGTTTCAAATTAAAACCAACGATATCTCACGTACTAATTGATCAGAAACATAAGCCTATATTGTCAAGTTACAAAATAACAACACGAAGTTAAAAGCACAACAATTTTTCATTCATCATTTTTGGTATTCACGGAACAAGACCAAAATGTATAACAAACTCTGTACGCTCATATTGCTATCGCGCTTGCACGCGATCATGTGTCATCAGCCAAATAGAGATAGCAATATACCGGCAAATTTATATTTGCGGTTCGAATAGAAAGTGGCCTCTTAAATTAATTACTTACATACTTAGATAAATTCCCGTGATTTGGTCCGTCTGGATAAAGGTTACTGATTCTTACGAGACTTCTTTAATTTTCATTGCAAAATGCAGAGTATTTCCGTTCTAAATTCAAAAATCCAAACATTGGTGTTTAAAGGACTTTTGAGATTTTGTGAAGTAAACTTTAGATTTGATTGATACAGAGTATAAGCAGTGTCAATTAACAGTGGCAAAAAGCATGCTTTAACTTTTACATAAGTTGGAGACTTACTGCACTAGTAGTAGGGACATTAGGAAGACTCCATCTTAAAATATCATACTCTTCTTAATGCAAAACTGTGTAAAATTATCTTTTGGTTTACACGTGTCTATTCAATACCCACATGTTATGATCTCAAACGCTAAATCAAGATGATCTGTGTTTTATAAACAGTTAAAATTGCCGGTATCCTAGTGCCTTCAATCAAGATTACGCACCGATGCCAAACAATATATTTCGAGAAAAATCTTTTACGAAGATCAAAGTATCTGGGACTGGCGTGTTGTGTCTACGCTTTTGTACGATAAGTATTTTCTTATGATATTAATGAAAGTAAGAGTAGGAACCATATATAAAGATAAAAGATTAATACTTTAATCCTAATAAGTACATCTATAGAAGATATCTTACAGTTTAAGTGAGTGACGCCACAATGTATCATTGAAGTTTTAAATTGTTGTAGTTAAAAAGGGTCGAATAAATTCTCAACGTATCATTTCTATAATGAGCTTATTTTTATGAAAAAGCTTTCCACCAATTAGTTGCATCCACATTATGGTACTTTCAAAATGTATTTGTGGAAATGAGACATCAACATTATAAATCCTCTTAATCCTATTAATTCGAATATCTGTCTGTCTGTAAATTAATCACGGCTTATCTTCCGGACCAATATTGATAAAGTTCGGCGAAGAGAAAGCTTGCATCCAGCAAATATTTCCTATACCAGAAAATGAAAGTGTTTTAAAAAAAAACTGACTTCAAAACTATACCCAGTACCAACTTAAACTAAAATGTATAAAACTTTTGCTGAAGAGAACCACAAACATTTTGTTTTTTGTTGATTTTCTCAAAAAGCGCTAAATCAATTTCGAAAAAAATTATATTGGACCACCTCTGAAGTATGATCTACCAAACAAAAAAAGAATTATCAAAATTGATTCATAATTGGCGAAATGATTGCATAACATACACACAAAAAAGCACACAGTCGAATTGAAAACCTCCTTGTTTCAAGTCTTTGAAAAAACAAGAAAAGGGAGCGGACGTAGGCGCGGATTTTTAGTACCTAGAATACAAAACTAACAGATGCTAAAGCCAGACATGTGATCCTGTCTGAGCCTGAATACATTTGGAAGTAATTAGCATAAGAAATACTTCTCGTAATACTAGCCTTTTGGTACCATACAGCTTATAATGCAAATTCATAATACGATTGCAAAGTCACGAGACTCGGAGGTAATTGACAATTTGTGCTGAAATAACCGCAAGACATAATTTGAAACTTATTTGTATCAGTAATTTTATGATTGTGTGCCCTTTAGGGTTTCTAGGCTATGATAATTGAGGCAATGCATTCTTTGGTAAATTGGTTTGCGAATAAGTGAATTTTGCAGTGAGTCATGTCATGGACGATTATAGTTTCGTGATTGATTTATAGTGTACGATTTTTTTATAACATACTGCACTTCAAATCGTCTCTTTGCGATATTAATAAAAATTATTTCCAAAAATCTACTTCCAAAGCCACTGTAAAGTAAAAAATAATTTTAATATCTACACACTATGTTGAAGTTAGGCGAGTATAATAAAGATAGGCATAGTTGACGCGTGAGGCTCGCTCGACTTCAACATAGTGTGTAGAAATCAAAATTATTTTTTACTTTACATTGGCTTTGGAAGTCGGTTTTTTGGAAAGAATTTTTATTTTTAACTTTTTAGTGTAAATACTCTTAATCCCTACGGCTTAGGAGTGCAGTACCCTGCAGCATCAGAGTTGAGGAATTGGGACTTGGGTTTAAGTATGAAGTCGTTGCTTGACACCTACAATATGAATTCACCATAAAAAAAATCTAAATCGCTATTTTTAAGGAGTTTTTATTTCGTTACGGAATTTCTGGATTCGGTCTCCACGCTCAAGGCCCGCGATAGAAGCTATGCAATAGCTTAAAAAACACGCGCCGAATTGAGAACCTCCTCCTTTTTTGGAAGTCGGTTAAAAATATTGATTGTATAGTTATCATAGTAAAATTGTTAGTCATTTTTCCTTTTTTAAGTTGATATATGGATGGTTTTAGAAAGGATTAGCTAATTGGTTTGATTATATTGTTACTCGTAGATGATACCCGCGACTTCGTCCACGTGGAATGATGTGTTTTGATTCCCGCGGGAACTCTTCAATGTTCCAGGATAAAAAGCCTATGTCCTTCCCCGGGATGTAACCTATCTTTGTGCCAAATTTCATCAAAATCGGTTAGTTGGGTTAGTTGGTAGGAGTTGGTTGGATAGACATACAGAGACAGACACACTTTCGCATTTATAATATTAGTATGTATTTATACGGTTAAGCAAACAAAATTTCACCATGATAATCTACAACTCTATCAAAAACTGTCTCTTGCTAACGATCATAAATTGTTTGATTAGAATCGTTCACGAAAAATTCGGAGAAAGACTGATCCATACAGTTAATATTATAAATGCGAAAGTGTGTCTGTCTGTCTGTCTGCTACGCTTTCACGGCCCATCTGTTCAACCGATTTTGATAAAATTTGGTACAGGGATAGGTTGTATCCCGGGGAAGGACATAGGCTACTTTTTATCCCGGAAAAATTAAGAGTTCTTGCGGGAATCGAAAAATTTGGTCCACGCGGACGAAGTCGCGGGAATCATCTAGTAGGAGAATATGCTTTAAATTCATTATTAACGTAGCTTGCCTATTGAAAGTTGAGTTGATTATTTCACATTTACACGGGGTCTGGGACGATGCAAAACACCAGACGAAAAAAAAAATCTAGTACATTTGGGGATTCCCAACTTTATTTACTTAATTAACGAGTGTTAAGTGTGTTTTAATATATTTTGAGTTTTTTTTTATTCCACTACAAGTAAGCCCTTGACTGCGATCTCACCTGATGGTAAGTTACGATGCAGTCTAAGATGTTGGCGGGCTAACCTGTTAGGGGTATGGTATATTAAACCCATACCCCTAGTCGGTTTCTACACGGCATCGTACCGGAACGCTAAATCGCTTGTCTGTACGTCTTTGCCGGTAGGGTGGTAACGGGCGAAGCCTCCCAGCAGCCAGACCAGACCAGAGAAAATTCAGAAATTATAAATTCCCAAATTGACCCAGTCGGGAATCGAACCCGGGACCTCCCACGTTAACACAATAGCGCTCAACACTGCAAAACATCAAACAACACCATCAACAAGTTATGACAAGACCAACGCACCAGTTTATTACAAAAATCGTCAAAACAACAATGAGACTTGCTCAAGATTTACTAGGATTTATTTCCATAAGCATTCTGTCAGCCTACAACATGTTGTTCAATCCTAATTGGGTCACGTCAAAAGTTTTGTAATCTTGCAGCGAACGAATAATCTTGTACTTAACTGATGAATGTTTTTTGTTGTTGCAGGTACGTCGCAGTCTGCCAGACAAAAATGGATGAATGGAATTAGTGAGTCATTTTTAGGTCGAAACTTTGCTTAATCACGGTCAACTTTGACACTTTTTGCCCTTTTGTTCAAAGTTTCTTTTCTATTTTGTGGTTAATAATGATGTTAATGAACCCCAACGTTTCTCTTGAAAATAATTATATTGAACGGTTATCTTTATTACATTTTATTAAGTACCTACTTTTCTTTTCATTTTGTGGTTTACAAGTATGTTTCAAATTTTTTACGACAATTTCGGCGTTTTATTTCATTTTTATCGACCCAAATGAACTCAAAACTTATGTAACTGAATCCTACTAAAATCCAGTACGTCGTTACTTAGAATAAAACCACGAGTAAGAAGTCCGGTTTCGAAACCAGGCGTTAATTTTTGTGCATCACCCATAGTTTGGTAACTAATATGGCAGAATGATTCATACAAAACTGGGTGTGAAACAAAAAAATGGAACTGACCATGATGGCTCACACATTTCTGGGTGAATGTCGTCTCAACTAGAAACATATTCCAAAATTGAGGAAGATTACTATGTGAAATTTAACAAAAAGGGTATTTTTTTCCTACAAAACCAGGGTTTTTAGGTTTCGAGTAGGTAGGTACTTAAAGTATTATAACAGCTATACAGTGTAAAAACCGCATTCTATTTGACTAGAAGATGCCCGCGGACTTCGTCCGCTTGGCTTAGGTTTTTTTAGATTCCCGCGGGAACTCCTTAATTTTCCGGGATAATCAGGTGCCTATGTCCTTCCCCGTGATAGTGTTTCCCAAACTATCCGTATGCCTTTCATTAAAATCGGTGGAACAGATAAGCCGTGAAAGCGTAGCAGACAGACAGACAGACACACTTTCGCATTTATAATATTAGAATGGATTAATTACCTGTAACACTCTTTTGCTGTTAGCTTAAATTCATTGTCGCATGAAGAGAAGTAGATATTTTTGATGTGCATGTTCCTCTCAACACACTCCACCCAAAGCAGTCAATCCATTGATGTCATTGTGATTCATACAAAACTGGGATTGTTTTTGTCCATTCGTATTCCGCGACAGAGCCGTCAGCTGCATGAATCATGATTCATTGCTCAAGAATTGATGAACCAATGCCCCTGGAGGCGCTAAGTCTATAACGCGATGCTAATCACTTCGAAGTGGCATGTCATCTTTATTCATTATAGTAGCATTAACTGGCGCATTGGAGCATTACAATAGAAAACACTTCACTAATTATTGCAATTGCAAATTGATCTTTTTCTTTTCCGCTCGCATCGTTTTTTTCGTTCAGGGCTGATTATCTTTTTAGTTGTAAAAAATTGTTACAATTATCAATATCGATTGAATAAGTACAGGATACAGCCTTCGACATACAGGTGTCTTTTATGATGCGTCTTGTTTTGACTCTACCACCGGTTTAGAAAGAAAATTCTACTGATTAAAGCCAGCAAGAATTTGATGATCCGGCAAAGAATCCCCGGCATGCAACCTATCTCTGTACTATGTAGCCGTCAAAATCATTTACACAGATGGGGCATGAAAAAAACAGCAAAATTGTCACGCTTTCGCGTTGTACCGTGTCATTGAAGGTTCTTAAATTGCAATCACTGAACGGTTTTAACTAGATGCGATAAGTGGAAGAATCTTCTTTTAAAAAATCTTTAGAAGGACAGGAACCATCCGATTCATCTTAATTTCATTATAATATTATAAAGAAATATTGTCTAAAAGTGGTGAAACCTTGAATAAAGTATATTTAGCACTTTTTGACACTCGCGCTTTCAAACAGATATGGCGTGTGGCTGTTAACATAAATATGTCCGGACGAGTCACAGCACAGGTAATATTGTTAGACATAAATTACGACCTACAACTTCCCAAATCTCAAAATAGAGCCCGTTTGTACAACGAATAACTATCGCAAATTACAAACGCCGTATCTGTTGAAAACATTATGACACAATTAAATAGATTTAAAAGAATTATCTGTAAAATATAGCTGCTCACAATGGAGCGACAAATATACGGTATTTTAGTAAATACCTACTAGCTGATGTTTGCGACTTCATCTGTCTGCGTGGATTGAGTTTTTTGATTTTCGCGGGATTTTTTTTATTTTCCGGGATAAAAAGTAGCCTTAGATGAACAGTGTAGTACCTATCATCATATCATCATATCATACTAATATTATAAATGCGAAAGTCACTTTGTTTGTTGGTTTGTTGGTTTTTCCTTCAATCACGCCGCAACGGAGCAACGGATTGACGTGATTTTTGGCATGGGTATAGTTGAGGACCTGGAGAGTGACATAGGCTACTTTTTATCCCGGAAAATTAAGGAGTTCCCGCGGGAATAACAAAAAACTTAAACCACGCGGACGAAGTCGCGGGCATCACCTAGTAACCTATAAGAATGGATACACGAAATTGAGCTCTAATTCAATGGTCTATTTTAGTTTATTTTACTTTGAAGCCGAACTTTGACGACGATTTGATCGGCAATCATACTAATATTATAAATGCGAAAGTCACTTTGTTTGTTGGTTTGTTGGTTTGTCCTTCAATCACGCCGCAACGGAGCAACGGATTGACGTGATTTTTGGCATGGGTATAGTTGAGGACCTGCAGAGTGACATAGGCTACTTTTTATCCCGGAAAATTAAGGAGTTCCCGCGGGAATAAAAAAAACTTAAACCACGCGGACGGAGTCGCGGGCATCAGCTAGTACTTTTAATATTATAAATGCGAAAGTCAGTTTGTTTGTTGGTTTGTTGGTTTGTCCTTCAATCACGCCGCAACGGAGCAACGGATTGACGTGATTTTTGGCATGGTTATAGTTGAGGACAGAGAGAGTGACATAGGCTATTTTTTATCCCGGAAAATTAAGGAGTTCCTGCGGGAATCAAGAAAACTTAAACCACGCGGACAGAGTCGCGTGCATCAGCTAGTAGTGAATAAATGATTTGATTGATTGATCGATATAACCTCTGTGTCAAATTTTATCCAAACCCGTTCAGCCGTTCTGGTGTGATGGAGTAACCAACATCCATCCATCTATCCATCCAAACTTTTGCATTTATAATATTAGTATAGAAAACATATTCACTTGGTTAAAAACAGTCGTATGTTAAGTACGTTAAGTGTTGGTCTCAGTTGCCATCAGTCAAGGTACAACAACCTTTATAGTTGTCCATGCATTTCTGAGTCTACGATTCTAGTCTATGACATTATGACCTGTGACGTTATAGTTATCCATGCATTTATTTTTTAATTTAATTTATTTAGTACCAAGAAGTTATAAAAGACTAGATTCCCGCGGCTTCTTCCGCGTGGACCAAGTTTTTCGATTCCCGCAGGAACTCTTGAATTTTCCGGGATAAAAAGTACCTAGCTTATGTCCTTCCCCGAGATACAACCCACCCCTTGTACCAAATTTCACTAAAATCGGTTGAATAGATAAATTTTTTGATTCCCGCGGGAACTTTAAATTTTCCGGGATAAAAAGTAGCCTATATCCTTCCCCGGGATACAACCTGTCCCTGTACCAAATTTCATCAAAATCAGTTGATGAGATGGGCCGTGAAAGCGTAGCAGACAGACAGACAGACACACTTTTGCATTTATAATATTTATATAAGTACATATATGGATGAAGAAAAACAGATACATAGTGGACAAGGAAGCACTTAATCTCTATAAGAGATCTTTACCAGTGACCCTTGGCAGTGAGAAAGGTTGTGGAGGAAGAATAGGTACAACAAGATATGAGATAGAATGAAACGAGATATTATATCATAAACTTACATAAACACACAACTTTACATACTAATGACAAATATATATACATAAATACATACCAACATGCATGTAACATATAAAATACTTTATCTACTCCAGCATCGAAAAATTCCAATTTCGAATTTGACAACTATATCGAATTGAACCCTCTTTCGTGTTTGCTTCTCATAACGATACAGTTCGTTGTATGGGAGCTGTATCGTTATGAGTCGTAGGTGTATCGATATGGTTATCTTCATAAATAGGATACCTATAGCTTAGCGGCTCTGGGTTCTGGCACTTGATTGATTTGACTTTTTTATTAATTTATAAAGTAAAAAATTATAAAGACGTCCTTGTCGTAGATAAAATCTTGTATGCAACTGTACGTAATTAGTCATTTTAATTCTCGTACTATCCTATTTTGATACTCGGCAAGCCTCGTATCAAAAAACAGCACTCGAATTAAAATGACCCTCATTACGATACAGTTGCATAAATAGCTATAATGATATAACAGATACATATTATTAATTTGTAATTATGATAGAGAAGATAAATAGTGCTGTTTCAGTCGAATTTTAAATGTGTGAATAGATGACATTTCCAAGTCTACGCTCCTAGTCTATGACGTTATTACCTGCGATCTAATTGCATGCTGTTGCACTGGCGATAATCATAACCTTGAACTCCACCGCGCAATGACTGCGGTTTGATGCGCGCCTGATGATTTATGGTAATGACAGAGTCAGTGAAAGTGTTGACGTGAAACGCAATTGAATGGGTCTTTCAGAGCCCGTCCAGGATGATTGATGGGGTCTTTTCACGCTAAGTTTTTTTCTACATTTCCATGGTATCTTAAAAAGATTGCATATATACCTATGACTGTAAGATCCGCAAGACGGGAAAGTCAAAAAGCCACAGAAGGCGGCTTTTTTACTACTGTTAATGAGAGTTCCTTCAAATTGCGCAAGTAGAGATTATTTATGCCACCAGAACACACCGGAAGAAGATCGTAGGGGCTGCTGTGCAAGGTGTTACCACGACCGAACTGCTGTTGTACGAGTGAGAATAAGAGAAGTTACATTTAAAAAAACTAACTAATGCTTACGCGAACGTCATCGGCATTCTAGAGGCACTTGCGGATATAGTCTCTTAGTATGCGGTCACCATATCGTATCGTTCTTTAAAGCGACCTAGAACCTTTAAATAGACATTGAATAGACCTTGTCGTGTTTGCGATAATGATGTTTAGTCCCAAGGTACATTCAACCTTTAATAAAAGTCGACTGAACTCTGTTTCAAGAGGAAAAAGTCTGAGTCGTTAGAAATGATATGACTTTGAAGGCTGCTTGGTGGTTGATGATTATTATTAGTTTGTTATGTATATTTACATGTCGCTCCTGTGCTGACGACCACATCTGTTAGCAAGGTATATGTTTATCTTTGGTTATTTTCATCTATCATTTATCATAAGTGGTACAAGTTGTACGTCACTAAGTCTGGCTTTCAACCAGATTAATAAGACCATGTCTTTTCACTTCTTCTTATCCTGGGCAGCTTACATCTATTCTCTTCCCGCCACTTGGTGTCGTCAGAACTTTTCTGAGGTTCTTAAGGACTACCTTGTTGTTCTGTCCATTTCGTTACCTTTCTTGTATGTAGAGACGTAGCCAGCTCATTGCCATAAAAAAAATTCAGAGCGGTTTTATTAGTTAATATAAATTATTATAGTAAGTTCGGAGTATACATCTGTACATCATTTCATATTTACTTACCATATTAATTACTTGTTATTGTACATACAGCTGTATACAGCAGCAGTCTCACGTTACAGTCTGAAGAGACATTTCTTTCACCGTTGCTAATTTTTCTCAATAATATTGCTGTATAATGTGGAACTTTGGACGTTTATATTCAGTTGACTATAGATTATTATCGAGTTCCTTTGACCAATCCGAATCAAAATAAGAATCAGGAATCTTCATTTTGTATAACTACATATAACTAGAACCTGATCACAAAGTAACTACTTACTATATGTACCTACTCACTAAACAATTTTCAATTTTCTTCAAGTTTTGAAATTTCGTATCGGAACAAAAAGCATTACACCACCTAATTATATACAGCTGGTAATAATAGTGCACTTTTATGCTTACAAAACTGACTTCCTTCAACATTTCCGTTCTAGTGATGTAATGTAACGCTATTTTGAACAATCTCGTTATCTAAGAATGGTTATAACGCGGCTAAATGGTTATTTGTTACCTACATACCGCTAGCCATTGTTTAACTTTAAGCAATAGGATCTTCTTTTTTTGGGGGGGCTATCTTTTGTAACCTATCGAACCGAAATTAAAACATTGTAAGATGCTCCATTGTTTAAGTCTAAGCCAATAACACCAAAAGATTATAATAACTTTTGTTCTTTGTTGTCACTAACTATAACGTACTTCTCGTAATTTAAATTATTACAAAAAATCTTTTCTTCCTCGTGATTTTCTGTGCAAAGTATAACTTTCCGATGAGATGATCCGTACTATATAAAACTTTTATACTATGATAGATGTATTTACCAGTTTACCCACAAAATAAAAACTTATGAGAGAATAGATAAACATCGCATAGTTAATTTTAAATTACGGTAAGTTTAGCGGATATAATGTAATCGTAAGATTAAATCTTTTTTTTTCGTACAATAAATGCCACTGATTCATGACTGACTCTAAAAATTGTTATAAAATTAAAACCCGTGTTAGCAAAAATGAATAATTTTCGCCGCATGTTTCGTTCGGCTCTGTTTGTCAACGGGTTATTATTCCGAAAAATGTGTTAAACATAACTTGCAACTTCGATAATTACCATTTACCAGTTTGTACTTTGTACGGGCATTCGGGGCGTTAAACTTGGTGCAGAATGATTGCGTACCTATAGCGATGTTTTCGGACATATAGGGTTGCCACAAGGGCCAGTTGCTTCCAAAATCCGTTAAAATGTCGTTGTTTTTCGAGGCTAGCTAAAAGGCTTAATCTCCAGACTATCATAAAGCAGAAAGCACGGAACTTAGCAATGTAAAAACTTGAATATCTCACAGTTACTAATAACTTTATCGCTAATCCGAGATGTAGATAATAATTTAAGTATTTAGGTATGTATTCGTCACGTACGTCTAGGACTAAATATTGCATATTTTTCAACACCAAGTACCAGTAATCATAATATATCTGATCAACCATTACTAATTAATTGGTAATTCACATGACGTGCTATCAGTTATCCAAGAAAAAAATTGCAAAATTAATTTGACTAAGTATTCTACCTAATTGCTTGAATTGTAACTGCAAGAATATATAGAAATCTGTTGGCTTGGAAGTTCCAACCCTACATGGAGGTGTTAAAACTACTTGTTTTAATGAATTTTATAGCATTTCGCATAATTTACGTTTTGTACCGTCATTATGTCATTACCTTCGATTTTACTTATCAGTCCATTACCGATACGTGATCGGTTAGCTGATTTTATTCACTCGATTCAGTAATCGATTATTTATTAAGTAAAAACTCTTGTGCAATTCCGACTTTGTAATTTCAAGGTTTTGAATTTTTGTCGTGCGACTCACGGATTTTTAATTAAATGAGCATTTTTTTTATATAAATAACACTAATATATAACAATCTATCTTATACCTCTTTGTGTTTCTGGTATCGGCAAACTAAAAGAATATCCTAAATAATATTGAATAAATAAATAATTTTATGGACATACTTATACTAATAATAGGGTAAAATAGTACCTACCAACTACCAATAATACTCTATATTAAAATTTAAAATCAAATCTGTTTAGTATCGAATATAATAATCGATCGATTTACTACCAATTTGACCAAATTGATTTGACCAAACGTCAAACCATTGCCTCCAACTTAACTGACTTACTAAAAACACCCAAACCAAATGGAAATCTGAAACCTTATCTGTATAAGTTATGCGCCTTTTATCGACTCAACCGCAAGAGCTATTGCAGAAAACAAAAAGAACATCGATGATGATATCAGCAATGCGTTTAGCATATGATTGTAATGCGCCAAACAATATTGCCATTCTCAATACTGAATACATTCAAGCACGTGGTGTGACTGTGACGTCATCATACTTCTAAACAAAATGTGCCTTCCACGCCATATTTGTATTGTTTGATGTTTCCAGACGAAAGTTTCGGAGTTATTTGAGCTTGAGTAACCAAATATGTGGTGAAGGAAAGTATTGTGAGGAAACCTATATGCCTGTGAGTTTCTATAGTGTTCTCAAAGGTTTGTGAATTCTCCACCTGAAACTTGCCCAGCTAGGTTTATGAGGTTGACAATGACCTAAACCCTTCTCACTCTAAGAGGAGACCTTTGTAAGATTGACACGACGAGGTTAACATGGCGTAGGTTTTGAACAAAGGTCTGTGATTCCTGCCTCTTGTCTTACTATTCGAGTGTGTTTTAATAAAAAAGCGCTTGGCTGTGAACCAGCAGGCAAGTGATGATTCAGCAGCAGGTAGGATTTGTCTAGAAGAAGCCAATTCACTCTTGATGTAGATGTACCCAACAAGCGAACATAGGCTTGTTCTAGGCAAACGTGTCCTCATCACTTTCGATCGGATTGTGAATGTGATTACTTATGCCATAACTAGCTGATGCCCGCGGTCCGCGTGGATTGAGGTTTTTGGTTCCCGCAGGAACTCTTGAATTTCCCTGGATAAAAAGTGGCCTATGTGTTATTCCAGACAAGATTATTGTCTGGAATAACACATATCTATGTGCCAAACTTCATCCGGATCCGTTCAGCCGTTCTGGCGTGATTGAGTAACAAACTTTCCATCCAAACTTTCGCATTTATAATATTAAGTAAGATGGACAGACATAGTGGTATTGTAATATACCAAATATCAGGAATATCTTAGAAACGACGCTATGTTTAGCACATTACCAGAGCACGCAATCGTCTTGTCCAACACGTGCGGAACCCGGGAGTCGAGTGACGTAACTGTTGAATCAGCGGCGAATCCACGCTGATCGAATGTGCCGTTTTAATGACCATCAATCAATACTCACATTAATAAAATTATGCTGAGTATGTTAATTGCTTTAAGTTAAAGACAAGGAGAAAGCACACACACACTCACGCGCGAACTTTAACAAACACGTGTGTGTCTGCGTGACAACGAAATTAAGACTGTTCACCTTATATCAACTCTTTAGAAAGTAAATAACGATACTGAAACAGAGAAGAAAATATTGTAATAGAATTATTTTTCTCACGTTAAGAAAGCCATTACTTATTCAAATCGTGTATTTTCAGTTGTTAGAATTGCTCAGAAAATTCAAGAGTTACAACCGAAATATAAGTTATCTCCCAGATATAAATTTGCCAATAACATCTTTGAGCCAAAAAAAAACAACTGATAAAAAAGATTTCCGAATCATTTTACTCTTGGTAAATTTTCCAATATGCTGAGTGTATTTTTACGATTTTTGATACTATGTTACATGGTTACATAGCATCTTATAATCATCGTAAAACGTTACCTTCACCCCATATTTATTTAACTCCCAAAAGAGTGCCTGAAAGTACATAAAAATGTTATTTCAGCCATACATTATATCTAGATAGATTTTATATGCCTGCAAATTCATAATATTTTGATATGGAGTTCATACATAAAGTCTTAGTACGTGTTCAATATGGATAACGAATCTACTAAAAAACCGGCCAAGTGGGAGTCGGACTCGCGCACCGAGGGTTCCGTACTCAAGAAGTAGGTATAATTACCTTTGTTAATGAACTTTGTTTGTAGAGGTTTACTGTTAATATCAAAAAATTACGTTTGTTGTATGGGAGCCCCCCTTTAATATTTACTTTATTGATATTTAATTATTTATTTTGAAAGGTAATATACAAGTTAATATTCTGTAAAAATTTGAACCGTCTACCTGTTACCGTTTTTAATATTGAGCAAAAAAATACGAAAAAAACACGTTTATTGTATGGGGACCCCCCTTCATATATATATTTTTTTAATTTTTAGTATTTGTTGTTATAGCGGCAACGGAAATACATCATTTGTGAAAATTTCAGCTTTCTAGCTATCACGGTCTATGAGATACAGCCTGGAGACAGACAGACAGACAGACAGCGGAGTTTTAGTAATAGGGTCCCGTTTTTACCCTTTGGGTACGGAACCCCAAAAACACCAGAAATAATGAAGGCCTAAAGTTTGTACTGAGTACATTTATTCATAATCATACTACAAGTAATATTTAGTATGTAGTCTATCAAATGGGTCAAATCAAAAACCTTGTAGTAATATGAAGATTGCCCAATTTTGTAAACACCTACTCTAATCATAATTTATATATCCTTGTAATTTTGCCATCGCTGTATACAACGCTTATCAAATTGTATTAGGATGATGGTATTTTGTTTTTAAGCCATGATTTACAGATTATTTTTTTTGCAATATTGTCTGCGGCTCAAACATAACCACAACAGTGCCACAATTCTTTCTCGCGACTTGTGACAAAGCCTCGAAAATCTGCGAAAACGCTGTCGCATTATTTTGTTTAGGCTCATGAAGGGTGTTACATTGGTAGTAGTACTGTCCGTTGATAGAACGTTTCCAGCAACAATAAATAATAATAATAGTTAGTAAAAACACAGAATCAAATGTATATATGAGCCAAATCAATTTACAAACATAACTTTACCAAGTGTCATGTATCCAATAACGCTAGGCTAAAGTATTCTCATCGTACATCATAAATTAAAATGATGTCGCGTCACGTTGATGAGTAATTGTCAAGTAGCTGGCGACGATGTGATAAAAACAAAGTGGTCTTTACAGTTCCTATGATCTACTACCGAGACAAAATAAAAACGATCATTCGAGACTTGACGGTATAATATTTGCGCAATTCCTTGCATTCTGCACAATGGTAGAGCCAATTTCAGTTCTAATAATGACTTCTATAGAAACGTATTTAGTTCGCCATCGGGTTTGTATTGAATATGTTTTATGAGAAAAAGGTCTCGTATGATACAAGTCCTCTAAATAAACCGCGGTTGCTCGGGCAACAAGAACTAAGACATATTTTGAATGTTGAAATGGCTATTTTATTTTCTTTTTAATGCCTTTGCGATTTATTGTGGGCTATTCATGTATTTTAAATGCAAACTACGTCGTCTCGTATTTTATACGCACAGGTAGGTTAGTGGGTAAAACAAGAGTTTTAAATGAAACTAAATAATATGTCGTAAACTAAATAATAGGCTAGACAAGTTTATCATATTAGTCAAGTTTTACATTGAGTTTTTTTATTTCCGCGAGAACTCCTTAATTTTCCGGTAGCCTATGTCCTTACCAGTGATGTAACCTACCTCCATACCAAATACCAAATTTCATCAAAATCGGCTGAAAAGATAGGCCGTTAAAGCATAGCAGACCGACAGACACACTTTCGCATTTATAATATTAGTTTGGATTATGTTAGAAAACCACCACTACACTCCATTAACGTCCCACTGCTGGGCACAGGCCTCCACTCTCATAGGAGAGAGGGAATTAGAGCTTAGACCCACCACGCTGCTCCAATGCGGGTGGGCGGGCTACGTAATATTAGAAAACATTGAAATTAACAAAACGTATAGGTACGTTGCCGCAGTCTGATGCGTTTGCATTATAGTTTTGCAAGTTGCAACTCATGCTTCCTGACAATCTGCCCAGATGAGAAAAGCTATTTGAGGACTTTCTAGGAATGTTTCCACCTCCTAACATATAAAAGTCATTGACATTTGCGAAGCTAAGATAGAAATCTTCATGACATCATTAAAGTTTAGAGATGTGGAACACGGGCTTAGAATAATAAGCAGGCCATAGTTTCATAGTTTAAACTAAGATGAAAAAAGTTTTTAAAAGTTATTAACAAAAGTGATAACGTTGGTAAAAAATAATAGGGACAACTTAAAAACGCGCTTCTCGTATGAAGTTTGTATGAAATACATTTCAACGCATTTTTTTCTTTAACCTATTGTTTAATATGTTTATCAAACTTAAAACTAACCGAGAATGTGAATTTTAGGTATTTTGGAAGACCCTCTATTTTATAATTAGTAAGAAATAATTTTTTTTTGACATAGGCATCGTCCCTATTTTCAGCATGCCGTAAACAAAGAAAATAAATGTAATCATTTTAAACAAAGGTTTATTCAGTTTGATATTCAGCTTTCTCTATAATTTTGTTATCATTTATTCAAAAGCGATGGCAGCCCACTGTGAAATTACAGTCTTGTTACAGAACTTCCTATTTGAGGCAACCAACCTGTATAACGTGAAATAAGAAATTTGTTTATCGGACTTCCGCTCTTAGATGTTCTATCATAGTTTCCCGTGTCCACTTCAAAGACAAACGCTCCAATAAATTCCGCTTTTCAACCGACTTCAAAAAAAAAGGAGGAGGTTCTCAATTCGACTGGGTTTTTTTTTATGTTTGTTACCTCAGGACTTTTGACTGGGTGGACCGATTTGGATGATTCTTTTTTTATTTGAAAGGGCATACTTCCCATGTGGTCCCATATAAATTTTATCGAAATCGGTCGAGCGGTTTTTAAAATATCAAAAATAAAATAAGTACTTACTTTGTATAGCGTGTGCTTGTTGTTGTAAAGTTGGCGCGGGAGTTTGAAGTCAGTTGTTTAAAAAGAATTTTTTACATTAAACTAGCGGGCCCGACAGACGTTGTCCTGCCCTAAACCTAGAACCAGAATGCAGCGCCCCCTACCGGGTCCAATTATGAACCAGCCCTGGACCCACTCAAACACACACAAAAAATTCCATCTAAATCGGCCCAGCCGTTCTCGAGTTTTAGCGAGACAAACGAACAGCAATTGATTTTTATATATATAAAAGATTATTATAAAGCAGATACATATCTTGTTTTTGCTGAAGTTCTAGTCAAGTCTCATGGGACCTCGTTATTAAGAGGATATGATTGTTGCAATTAGTTTATTCATACGTATCGTAGCAACTGCTAAGTGAACCAATGTCGCAGTAAAGTGGCCCGTTATTAACTCCACCCTGTATTTATTTTGATGTTAAAAAGCCTCACAATTACAAGTCATCAGACAAAAATAATAACACTCTGACAACTGCCATGGACTCTGCCCCATTACAAGTTATTTATGACACAAATAGTATTACCGGTTTGGGAAACAAAGAGTTCTGTATTATGCATAATTATAGCTCATTTGTAAACGGGCGCATATTATCGGGTTGCCTGCAGTGGGAAGGCGAAGATTGCGGCAATAATTTTATTGGTCATTATTTTAGATCACCGTTAATTGTAAAATAATTGTTCACATTTATTTTGACTACCTTAACTTATTTTATGACTGCTCTATGAGGAATTTAAAGCAGCCAACGACCTCAATTTATAGACGGGCCCTGTCAAACAAAGAATGTGGACCTAATTTACTAACGCCATCTAGTCTGAAAAGCGGGACAGCGCTATGGCGGGGACATATATATCGATGGTAGCAGCATTTGTAGTGAGAATACTGAACGCTATAAAAATATTGTGAAGAGAAAAATGGTATTGAATGAATTAATTTTATAATCCGAAGATACGGATCTGTAAATGTTATCCTCATCGTGTACAGCTACAGAAGCGAATAATAATCCGTTAAACAATTACAAAAATGAAGTCATCTTTACCATTCGTATGCATGAAGTGATAAAGTGTAATTCACCCGCACTTGAAGTTTTTATTGACAACGTCTTCCACTAATAAGTACTCGACGCCAACCGATCGAGGAATTAATAAAACGAAGGTAAAACCAAATACGTTAAACTATACCATAAAAACTGACAAGAGCTGCATAGGCTCTTACTGGCAAATCGAGCAAATAACTGCCTTTAGTATTAAAGGTCTACCAGAATCTGATGGCAAAAAATACACCTAAAAGTACCAGTATACGGTGTATATTTTTATCAGATTCTGGTAGACCTATAGTAGTTTAGTAGTAGTAGTCTTTAAAATTACTTAATTCCTTCAAAATTAACTCCCACATTATAAATGTTTTATTTCTTTATTTTATAAGGGTAACATGATACTTGGTATACAGCAATATCCTTACAATTTTGTACTAACCTCGTTGCTTTAACTCGAATAAATCTATATATATAAAATTCAAAGTCCTGACTGACTGACTGACTTATATATCAACGCACAGCCTAAACCGCTAGGGTTAGAGACTTGAAATTTTGACAGTAGCTTCCTTTTATGACGTAGGCGCGCACTAAGAAAGGATTTTTCAAAATTCCACCCCTAAGTGGGTGAAATAGGGTTTGAAAGTTTGTATGAAAGTCCGTCATTTCTCAAGTAATATCCATGAAACTTGATATATGAGCTACCGGTAAAAAATAAAGAAATACGTGTTTCACAGTTTTCGAAAATTCTACCTCCGAAGGGGTGAAACAGGGGATGAAAGTTTATATGAAAGCCCTTCATAACTCAAGATATTTCTCAAGTTGTATCAATGAAACTTGGTATTTTGGCTTTCGGTATAATATAAAGAAGTACGTGTGTCACAGTTTTTCCAAATTCCACCCCCAAACGGGTAAAATAGGCGTAGTAAGTTGGTGTAAAAGGCCGGCGTTTTTCAAGTTATAGCCATGAAACTTGACGTTTGGGCAACGGGTTTAAATTATGAAATACACATTTCACAGTTTTTGAAAATTCTTTCCCAAAGGACGTTAAATAGTCCTTCAATCACGCTGCAACAGAGCAACGGATCGACGTGTTTTTGCATGGGTTCTTTTTATCCCGGAATTTTAAGGAATGCCTGTGGGAGTTAAAAAACTTATGCCACGCGAACGAAGTCGCGGGCATCCGCTAGTCAAATATAACCCGCGATACCTCACTGAGATTATTAAGCAAAAGCTGATGGGATCCAAGAAGCCTTGGCATCCCTGAAATGAAGTCCCAACACGTAACTCTGTTTATTAACGTAACGAATCAGGACTTTCTAAAGCGCTGAAAATACAAATCGAACTTTACGAGTTCAGGATAACATATTTGAGAGAGGGAAAGAGTCCTTAAATCTGGTGTTAACATTTTTGATGTATTAATTTCAAGACAGTTAAGTTTAGTTGTATTGAGTTTGTTTTTGGGAATTATTGGTATACCTACTAAGTACAACTCACAGGGTAAAATATCAATGTACTGCGTTCAGACGATGACTAATTTCATGAAGGCCAAAGACGTTCCAACTTCCAATATTATTTATTACCATATAAAATAACTCTTTTACAACTTTCCCCGGATCGCCAACCTTATTGCGTGAGCTATAAGGATTATTATATTTCTTTGTTTTCAATTGACATATCATTTAGGCCTTTTTCTACGGCAATGACTCAGAACAGAATTACTGTGCATCTAAAAATAGATCGCGTGTAGTGTAGCCAATGTGTTTATTGTGCCGAGAAAAGAATCGCAGTTTTATGTAAACCGATACTGCAGTTGCAATAAAACAGATTCGAGCAAATCCGAAGCATTGTTAACGTCTGCCTATTCACTTTGTTTGCTTGATGTGCATCAGTAACTATAGAATGTTACTAATACCTAACATAACCATTATGGAGGGAATATACTTTATTTCAGTGCTTACTTTAGATTCTGCATTGGTATTTAACCTACACTTTAAAGCATTTGCCTGCATGGACTTGGTTTACTTTTCCAATTTAGTTTTTCCATCGTAACCTCAATTTATTTGGCATCATCATTCGTTAGTCTTTTAGCTCTTTTATCAGACTAAAGCCCAACCAGCTTAGAATGTAATGACCAAGTGACAGTTTCACGTACAATAACTGTCACCTAATAGTATTAGGTTACCCTAAAAGTAATTTCGAGAAAATGAGCAATAAGATCCATCGCGGTATTTTCAACATTTGATTCATGTTATAATAAATTAACACATTCTTCTGTAATTGACCTTTGTTTAGGGATACATTTATATTACTCAATTTATCAATGAATTGCGTATAAATATGGTATTTATAACAGCTTCTTCTTTTAATGTTAACTACCGTCGGTATTATTAGGTAGGTATCACGTTTTCAGGGCATCCCGCTCTCATTCAGTTCCTGCTGTTACGGCATATGTTTGGTTTATCGTCTCGGTGGTTGTTTACGACCGTCTCGGGTTTATTTTAGCCGGGGTATAGGATTGCTGTTGCATGTACGTCCGCGGCTTCAGAGTTTACTACGGAGTAAGGTGGATTATTTATTGGATTTGCTTTATGGAAAACTGATAGTAGATATTATTTTACCCACTTTTTGACCGCTCATTTAGATGCAAAATTAACTATGTTTTTTTTATATTTGATTATTACCTATTCGAGTCCGCAACCCTCAACATCTTTTTATCGCGGGAATGAAAAAACTATTCACGCGAACGAGCGCGCATCAAGTCGCGGGCATCATCTAGTATTAAGGTATGTAAATTGTCCATTATAAAACCTCAAGAAGCAGTATAAGCGTCAGAATTCGTACTCTCGAATAAGACCAAAATAGAAATACAGATAAATAGAATCGATAAACAAAATATATGGCCAGTTTATCACGCTGAAACTAGTGGGGTGTGCATCCCCCTTACAGAACACTTATACACCCTATCAGAGGGCAGGGAGTTACACAAGATCGTTGTTATATGAGTTAAGGACTTTCAGGGAACAAAAAATACTACACTGTACAAGTACGTCCTTGAAAATTACGCGAAGCGGCAGCAAAAGCTTTTGTAAATTGAAGGGGGTAAAAAAATGACTAGATTTGTAGGTATTTTATACTTACCCCTGCATATAAAATTTGAGTTAGGTATTGAAGGGAGACGGTTATGTGGGTCTTTAGTATTGGAAATTCTAAGAAGATAATCGAGCTCGCGGTGTTCAATTAAAATAAAACCCGACTCCCCGATTTATTGTACCCGTACTATATACCTTTCATATCGTGCCTACCTAGTGAACATTTGTGCAATATTTTTATGTCGAGATTCAAAGGGTGTTAATATTTTTTCGCTAATAGGCACCCAACTGTGCACGGTCCCCTTTTTTTTATCCGTTACCTGCTGGGTATGTGAATGAGGACACATGTGTATGTCCGTGTGACAATGTGACCGTGACCAAGTGTTACCTCGACAGCCGCATCACTGTCATTTCTCACACAATTTTATGACGCACAATATTAACTATTATGCCTATGCCGGTATAATTTTTGATGTCATTTTTTTTTCAACCGACTTCAAAAAAAGGAGGAGGTTGTCAATTCGACTGTTTTTTTTTTTTTTTTTTTTTTATGTTTGTTACCTCAGAACTTTTGACTGGGTGGACCGATTTGGATGATTCTTTTTTATTTGAAAGGCCCCAAGTGGTCCCATATAAATTTTATCGAAATCGGTCGAGCGGTTTTTAAAATATCATTATTTTAATTTAAGAATTTTATTATAAGGAATTATATAATTTTAAGGAAAGATATTTTTAAACAGTAAAATAAGTACTTTGTATAGCGTGTGCTTGTTGTTGTAAAGTTGGCGCGGGAGTTTGAAGTCGGTTGTTTAAAAATAATTTTTTATATTAAATTATTTTGAGTTAGCGACAGTTTTCATGTGAACGGAACGTTTGGCCGATACGAGATTTTGGAAGAGACGATGTCCCAAATTATTAACCATAGACGGCGCAAATTATCTTATACTGCATCAACACTTACCACCAGTATGACATCCCAATAGTTCGTTCTTTTAATCCTCTACAAGTTAACACTAATTTGTAGAGGATTAATAAAACGGTGTTGCTTGTATGCTGTATCAAATTCAACGACGTAGACGTGTTTATAGACGCTGCTAGAGATGTCAGCTACACAATTTCATATAGAAATTCTCGAAACCTACTCAAAATTACTTAGATGAAGTAGTTAATTAATACCGCACATTTTATTTTGTATTTTAAAAGAACTGTATTTTGCAGCCGACAAGTGCATGGATTACGCAGTAAACGTTTCGCTATTCACAAATGTCTCGGATTCAAAGAGTCACATTGCTCCGAGTATGAAGAATGTTCGTATTTGTTAACAGCTGTCTTTGTTGCGGTTCGCGTATCGCCATACAAATGGAGCAGAAGAATGTAGCGTCTCGTCCTTTTTATTCTAGGTACACCGCTCCATGCAATGCTTTGTGTGATTTTCTATGGGAGGCTGGGTGATTGTTTGTACGGTTCTGTTGTCAAATAGATTTAATAGAGTTTTATTTTAGAGTTACTTGCGCTCCTACACGCGCAGACCTATCCTTAATTTATGCTGTTCGGCTTAGATTATTGATGGGTCTCCGCGCGCGCTACGACTAGATACCGCCGGCGTACTTCTAAAATGCGGCATCAAGTAGTACGCCGAAGTCGGCGTACCCGAGCCAGTCTCGTTGCAAGCAAAGTGCAAGGTGGGCGTGTCGAGTGTTTTAATTAATTTTCGTTATAATCTGAAGTAAAATGCCAGTTTGCGTAGTGAAACTATGTAAAAACAATACTACAAGAAACAAGAAAGACACTGGGATAACATACCATCAGTAAGTATCGTTTAAACATAAAATAAATAAGTGACAAAATATGAAAGACGCCATAATGAACGACGCCATCAGTGTTGCCGTGTGTACAAAAATAAAGTTCCCCGTGATTGAGATTACTTCATGTGACATTATTGTTACTATATTGGATGGCGTAGTGGATAGTGTATTTGCCTGCTACACATATGGTCGCGAGTTCGATTCCCGCACAAGATAAACATTTGTGTGGATGGGTGTTAATATGTATAATATTTATTTGCAATAGAAAATTATAAAAGTATGTTCAATCGTTGTCTAGTATAGTATAAGTTCATCTTAGATTAGGACTAGATGGCGTTGTGTGAATGTGGTAGAATATATTTTTCACCTCATTTCCTCTGAACTGAATTTTTTCTTACAATCTTTTAATAAAAGTTTTTTTTTCTTTTTTTTTTTTCTTTTTCTATTAATATAAAAAAATAAGAATGAGAATGACGATGAAGATGGATGATGATGATGGACGATGATGAATGATGCTGGATGGAATATGATGGATGAATTATATATATATATATTATGTTTGCTTGGTACAGATTTCCTGCTGATCCTGTTATTTTTGACCGTTGGACTGCTATAGTACGACTCAGCCGCGAAGAAAGTTGGTGGAAACCAGGAAAACGCAGTGTTATATGTTCCGCTCATTTCAATGAGAGTGACTTGTACTTTACAAAAGGTGGTTTGAAAAGATTGTGCAAGGGAGCTGTACCACAAAACGCGTTATTTTTGTCATCAACACCATCGGACAACATTTCTAACAACAGTACCGTAACTGCAGAACCGAACACAGCTCCTGTAGTCAATTCTTACAACAATGCGGTAACTGCAGATCCAAGCACATCATTTTCAGTTGTCGACGGAACCATTATAGTTACTGGTAATGAAACTCCACCACTAGAGGACTTTCCCGACATTGATTGTATTTTTGATACACCGAGGAAGACGAGGCTTAAAAAGGAGCTTCACAAGAAAACTATTTTACAATTAAAACATGCGAGAATAATTAAAACCTTGCGTGAAAAGACTCGTCGATTAAAAAAAGCAAATTGTAGCTTAAAAAGTATTATTAAATCTTTAAAACAAGAACGATTCATTGATAATGACATATATAACATTCTCAATAAAAATGTTGTCGCAGCAGATTTATTCAATAATATATACAAGAAGTATAAAAATGAATAGAAAGTCTTGCCGAAATATACTAACGAACTCAAGAAATTCTGTTTAACTTTAAACTTTTATTCTCCATCAGCGTATAATTACGTGAGGAGTAAATTTAGCACATGTTTGCCACATGCCAAAACTTTAGACAAATGGTATCGCAACATCGATGGCGCTCCAGGCTTTACTGAAGAAGCGTTCACATTATTAAAACTTAAAGGTGATAAAAGCAATGTTATTTGTGCGCTGGTGGCCGATGAAATGGCTATACGCCAACAAAGTATATGGGACCGAAATCAAAATAACGGTTATGTTGATATGGGCAACATAGATAAAGTGTCCAAAATAAATTCAAATTCAACGTATAAAAAAATTATTATTGATATCATGAAAAAATTTATTGGGACGGGATCGAGGCGATATTTCGACTTTGAAGCAAGCCATGTAAATGGGGCTATTCATCAAATTAATTTGATTCGGCTAGTAATTGAGAAATATTTACAAATTCGACTTCATTATATATCGAAAAGAGAAAATATGCAAATATGTGCAAAATCTAAAAGACAAATGTATCGTAAACTTGTACAAGTCAATGGAATGTAATTTTAAATTAATAATAATAATATTACCTAATATATAAAAATCTCGTGTCACGCTGGTTTCACTTCTTACGTGAAATTTTTTATTGTGATTCTACTCGTCAATATGATTTTTTAATGGCTGTGGAACCAACTTCAAAATTTTAAAAAAAAGACTATTTATTCCATACAGACTCGACTCGTTCAAAATATCGAAGGCCTGTTTTTTGCGATTTCCAAAATGGACCCTTAATAAAAGTTTTTCATATTGACCAGTAGAATAGAAAAATAAAACACTATTTTGGTTATACTTTATAGCTATATAATTATTTTTAATAATAATTTGTAAATATTAGTATAAGACATGTAAATAAAAAAATTAACTGTTGAAAATGAAGCCTAACCATTAGTATACCATTTTTTTTGAAAAAAAAAAACCTGTACATCATTTAAGTACATAAATATATTGATACATACGCTAGAAATAAATTGTTCATTTTTAAGTATTTCTTGAGCTACATTCTTACCCAGTAACTATTAGACCATAATATTAAATAATTTTACCCAATAATCGGGTAACAGTTAAACAGCTGGCAACATAATTTTTCACGCACACTAGCATCCTTGCAAATTGTCTTAAACACACTACAATTAGAAGTTGCCGCATTCCCGGAGCTATTGTTTTCAGGTAGCGCGGTATCTAGTCGTAGCGCGCGCGGAGACCCATCAATAGTCGTAGCGCGCGCGGAGACCCATCAATAATCTAAGCTGTTCGGTTTCTACACGGCATCGTACCGGATCGCTAAATCGCTTTGCGGCACGTCTTTTGCCGGTAGGTTGATAACTAGCCACGGAATTTCATGTTGAGTCTTTCTCAAGGACTAATTAAGCAAATTTTTGTTTCTGAATTGATATTGTGTAAAGGTTTGAGAGTTGGAGCTTGCTGTTTTTGATTGAATGCTTAATTCAGAAACCGGCCCAATATCAATTCAGAAACAAAAAATTTGCTTAATTAGTCCTTAAGTAGCCTTTGAGATAGACTCAACATGAAATTCTCAGTTCAGAAACCGGCCGATACTTGCGCTGACTATACGCGCAGCGGAGACCTATCCTTAAATCTATTCTGTTCGGTTTCTACACGGCATCGTACCGGATCGCTAATCAATCGCTTTGCGGCACGTCTTTCACCGGTACCAGCTGTAACTAGCCACGGCTGAAGTCTCCCACCAGGCCAGACCAAAGAAAATTGAGAAATTATAAATTTCCAAACTGACTCTGTCGGGGATCAAACCCGGAAGACAACAGCGTCGAAGTTTTCAGAGTTATGTGCGTTTTAAGCAATTAAATATCATCCTTATGGTCCGCTCTTGATCAGCGTTGTGAAATTAGCAGGCGTTTCCCATCTCTTGCTGAAAAAATACTTAAAGCATAAAATAAATTTAGTTAATGCTTTTATTTTTGATTGATAACATTTAACGGGTTTGTTATAAAGTGAGTGATTTAAAAATACCACGAAAGGTCTCAATCAATATTCAACGCTCGTGATAGAGCTATTTGCCCCTTTTCATATGGAAACCAGAGAGCATTAACACATTTCTATCAAAGATTTAAATCGTTAGATGCGCCCTCAACTTGAAAAACTATGGCATCATTTTTGAATGTGTGCGTTTGCAAGTCGCTTACAGTGGCTTACGCGTACATACTAATGCGTGCGAAGTACGGTCAACAAATTCATCAAATTGTAAAGTTTAAGAAATAAGGTTGTTAATGTAAATAATTTATAAAAAAACGCAAAAATAAAACACGTTATTAATAATCAATTTTAATTTTAACAAAAAAATAATAATACAAGTACGTTATTAACATTACATAATATTTATTCTCCATGAAATAAAATCAATTTATTATACTTTTGCCTGTTTGTTTTCTTAACATTTTTATGAATATGATGAAGGCGTACATCAGCGTAGCATTTAATTACGGACTTTATCAATTGTATTTTATGGTTCCAAGTTGCTGGTTGTTCTAGGGAATGATAGTTTAAATTGTTGAAAACATTGGATTTGATGAACAAACTCAGTACTTTTGATTGCAAGGCTTTATAATCATGTTCATTATGAAAATAATTATTGCCTTGTAGTTTTTTATGTAATTTTAGGAATGATTCTGTTTTAATACAAATATCAAATACATCGCGCGAAGAAAAAAATAAACCACCTAGGTTTCTTAAAGTTATCAACCTATGAAAACTTAGTTTTTGATTACTTATTAAAGTGCTGCAACATTTTTGACATTGAATTTTTTTAATCATTTTTCTAACGACCCACCCTGATATATATCCGACAATTTGCTGTGAGATCTCACTCATACCTATTTCTTCGTCTAATAAAGTTGACAGAATGTCACTGTTAATTTGACATTGTTCGTCCTCAGCTGATTGCAACTCATTTATCGTGGAGCCAGCATCAGTGTCGCGGAACCCTGAAGTGGTCGCATTAATTGCTTCAAGAGCTGATGAACTACACAATATTAAAAAATTGTCTATAGGCGAGCAATTTCCCGTAAAACTGCTCCGTAGTTCTAGGTGGCAAAGTGCTTTTTTATATATACCACGAAATTGCTCAGTAGTAGGATTGTTATTGTGCCCACCGTGTTGCCTGATAAGTCCGAAAAAAAGTTCTATATGGTCTTGACTTAACCTGTATGTTGACAAGTAATTCATTACTTTATTTTTTTTAATCAATTCCGCGTATAAATATTTCAAACTTTGAATGTCTATCAAAAAACCGAGAAATCCCATTTTGCATTTTGCTTTCGTGACTAGTGTTTTACTGATAGTTAATTTTATTCTATTTCCTCTAATTCTTTTTACTTTATTGTAAATTTTAAGCGACTTTATGTAAGCTTCTGCTTCATTCAAAAAGTTAATTATCTCAGTTTCGTTTTCTTCACTAAGTGGTCGTTTAAATCCTTGTTTAAAGGTGGTTGAATTTAAGATGTCAAATAAATTGTTAAACGTTTCGATAAATTGTACAGTAGCTTCAACGTCTTTGAAACTACTTCCATTAAGCATATCTGAGCATAAGATCAGCGCCTTTGCTACACTTCGACTCAATAATTGGGTTGCTAGGTTGACTTTCATAATTTGATTTCGAAAAGAAATATGACGTACGGTCAGTTTGTTTGCAAACTTGAAGCCCTCTTTCTCTTGAAGTTTTTGTAATTTCACTAGGTACAGCCATGCAACTCGTTCACCGTTACTAAATAAAACTTTTTTTGATTCGAACGTATTCCTCACTAGCTTGAGCATATGACATGCATCAAATATAATAGCAACTTTTTTGTTGTTGGACGCCGGATGAGGAAAAGTGGTTATTAAATTATCAATGTCTTGAAAATTGCAACCTAGAATTTCAGCAGCTGCTACGTTTGCTGAACAACCATCAAAAGTGAGTGCAACAATATCGACACCAACGTCGTAACACTTTTTTATACACATTTGTATTAGGCTGGCACGTTGTTCAGCTCGTAGGCCGTTAATAAAAAAGAAACCTAATGGGATTTTCCAGTTTTCAGTATTCGATACTAGCATGAAAACGTAAACTTGAGTTGCAACGTCATCTTTTGGGCCTAAGCCTTCATTAACAAGTCCCATAGTTTTACGACCATTCCAGGTTGTCCTTTGGCGTATTGCCATTTCATCGACTACCAAAGTTGCGATAACCTGATTCTGTGCAGATTTTGTACGGAGTTTTTCAAAAGCCTGTTGAGTGAATCCAGGGGTGACGTCATCTTTCTCATACCATTTGCCTATAGTTCGTGGATGCGGTAAGGAGTTTTTACATTTAGCTCTAAGGTACTTATAGGCAGCCGGTGAATAATAATGTAAGGTCGCGCAGAATTTTTTCACAGACGTCGGAATTACTCTCCTTTTTTTTGCAATTGAAAGTAGGAAATCATTGTTTGCTTCATCAGCCTTCTGTGTCAATTCATTAAAATTTTCTTTGTTAAGATATTTCTTGTTTTTTAAAGACTTTAATAACTCTCGTAGAGAAGTATTTTTGGATTTTAAATACTTGTTTTGCTTCTTCAGTTTAATAATTTCTCTTCTGCATTTTTCTCTTTTGATTTTTTCAATTTTCAATTTCTTTTTAAGATTTATTTTTCTTGGTGTGTCGAAAATAGAGTCTGTGTCTGACACGTATACATCACGAAGGGGTGAACTAGGGGCAGTTTCTTCATTTAGGTCAGTACTCAAATCTTGCAAAGTACGACGAAAAGCTGGTATAGCATGAATTTTAATTTTTCGTCGACCCAGTGGTGTTAAATAAAAATCATCTTCCTTGAAATGTGCAGAGCAAACTCGACTAAATTTCGTAGGTAACCACTCCTCATCTCCCTGGTCTTGTTGTATTGCCTTTATCCATTTTTCTTTGCAACGCGAGTCTTGCGGAAATCTAAAAAAAAAACGTAATTTAAGAAAGGTAATCTCAGTTATTTAAATTTATTCCAGTACCGAATGAGTTACTCTTAGGTGAACCATTGAACAATTTTTAATAAAACACCCATCATTTACCAAGCTACTAGATTTAGTAAGAACTAAAATATATTTTGACGAACTTAATATTACAAAAAATATTACGGTGCAATTTAAAATAATTTTTTTATATAATAATTATAAAACATAATATTATGCCGACGCTACCACAGCATTGTCGTTTGTTAATGTCCATTTATAGATGATCCCTTTGCAAACCGCTTCCGTGGTACTTTCGTGTATCTAGTTATATTGGTTATTAGAACGGTACTGAGACAATAGTGTCATCTCTGTTTATCTTACACAAATTGTGTAATACTACTTTCTCTGTCGCTCAATTTCCGCTATTTCGTGGTATTTTTTGACATCGGAATAAAATAAATTCAATATTTAAATAAATATAAATACTTACGAGTGAAATGTTACACCTTGGGCTTTATTTGTGTTTCTTGAGTTATGATTGCACTTTCGAAAGGCACACGACGGCATTTTGAGACACTTTTTTACGTTGAAATTAGCGCGTTAATTATGATGTGCAGCGTCTGACTGTCACTGCGTATAAATGAGCACTGATTGCGAATGAGTGAGCTCACCCATTTGTGGATGGACACATTTTAGAGCGGTTATACTATGGCAGGGGCGCATCTAACGATTTAAATCTTTGATTTCTATAATACCCAGTCACGACAAAATAGGTTTCATGCCAACACTTGACCCGACAGGGCTAAAATAGCCCCACAATTTAACGGACACTGCAACGTAGTATAGAAATGCTACAGTTTGGTGACGCCTTTGTGGTACAACCATTTATATCCGTCGCGCCGCGCCACCATAATAAATCATTTTTAAAAACAGGGGCAATGGAATAATAGGCAGTGAATAGGCATCTTCTAGGTAAGCGCGCTCTAACTTAGGCTGCATCACCACTTGCCAGCAAGTATGATTGCAGCCAAGCGGTAGTTTATTAAAAAAATGGTCAGCGCAGTATTTGTCTTAAGCCATGGGTATCGATCGGCATCTGTACAGGTGCATTTTTCGAAAATCCCTGACAGAAGGTAGTCACTACGGTATATTGAATAGTATTGAAGTTGTTTATCCTGAACTCTTAGACCAGAAACTCTAAATAGATGATTCCTCTCCTCTTCTAATAAAATAGGAGTTAGGCATCCGTAATGTCGCGGCACACAGCGCCCGTTCGCTACTGAATCCCGCAAATCTCTGCGCAAGTGCATTCGTAACCTTACTGTAAGATGATTAAACTGTGTAGTGCACCCAGCATCGATTGATCACCGATTGTATGGAGATTTAGTGGGCAAATGCAAGTGTGAATGGTATTTGTAATAATATCCCTCTAACCAGTTTCAGCTTTAGACGTCTAGGCTTTACATAAAGTCTAATGTGACATTTATTGCACCCCTTTTTGGCAATGACCGTGCATAATGTGCACATTATAAGTCGGTTTACCATTTACATAATATTATTGCCAACAATAGTAGTCCGTGCTCTTTTATTTTGCAGTTTTCTGGCTTAGCTATACTTTTTAACGACAATTTATTATTTCACGATACAAGAATGGTGCTATTTTAGACCTGAGTGTAGTATATACTATACATAGTAACTAGATGTTGCCCGCGACATCGCCCGCATGGATTTAGGTTTTTGAAAAATCCCGTAGGCATCCTATCATTTTCAAAGGGTTGCAATTATGCTACAGCTACGGAAGAATCGATAGAATTTAAGAACAGAAATATAAGTGTGACGACTAATTTTATGAATAATTTATTAGTAATAGTGTATATTATGACTCATCCCATACAGAGCAAAAAAGTAACTCCAAGAACACAAACAAGATACCTACTCAGGTACATCGTTGACTTAGGATACGGATGGTCGTTTTTGTTTTGTTCATAGACATTAAAATTAATAGAGGAAGCATGATCTAGAAGTGTTTGTTACTTTTGTATTCATTCAACATAACTCAATGTCAACTATAGGAGTCAATGCCAATTATGTTCTTTTTTGTGCAACTCATTTATCTAATTGATTTGGCACGACTTATAATTCAGCATTATACCTAATTATACCATACTATGTCCTGTTTGCAACTTTTGTTTTCAACATATACCTACTGTTCAACAAATAAGAAGGAAATTAATTGTCTTTTCATTTAGGATCGACTTAGGCTTGAATCTTGAATCTTGACCTATCATAATATACGTGATATTATGATAGGTTTCAAGACCACCGGTTCGGAAAACAATTTCTACCTACTGACAATCGTTTATTTGTTTTGATAACTTTACTTTTAAAAAAACCGGCCAAGTGCGAGTCGGACTCGCGCACTGAGGGTTCCGTACAAACCTGTAGTAAGTTTTAAATTAAATGTTTTTTTTAAATATTTGAGTTGATTGAATGAAAGGTAAATTGCGATTTACGATTAATGATGTATTAAAAAAAAACAACTTACTTGATCTCGTTCAAACCAATTTTCGGTGGTAGTTTGCATGGTAATGTACAACATATATTTTTTTTAGTTTTATCATTCTCTTATTTTAGAAGTTACGGGGGGGGGGGGACACACATTTTACCACTTTGGAAGTGTCTCTCGCGCAAACTATTCAGTTTAGAAAAAAATGATATTACAAACCTCAATATCATTTTTGAAGACCTATCCATAGATACCCCACACCTATGGGTTAGATGAAAAAAAAATTTTTGAGTTTCAGTTCTAAGTATGGGGAACCCCAAAATTTATTGTTTTTTTTCTATTTTTGTAAGAAAATCTTAATGCGGTTTACAGAATACATCTACTTACCAAGTTTCAACAGTATAGCTCTTATAGTTTCGGAAAAAAGTGGCTGTGACATACGGACGGACAGACAGACAGACAGACAGACAGACAGACAGACAGACAGACAGACAGACAGACAGACAGACAGACAGACATGACGAATCTATAAGGGTTCCGTTTTTGCCAAATTTGGCTACGGAACCCTAATAAACACAATAAAAATTGCTTCACCTGTTTTTTTTTTTAGTCTACTAAAAGTTAGCCCTTGACTGAGATGTCATCTGATGGTAAGTGATGATGCAGTCTAAGATGGTAGCGGGCTAACCTGTTAGGCAACCTGTGGGCATGGCAGTTATATACTTAACCCATACTCCTAATCGGTTTCTACACGACATCGTACCGAAACGCTAAATCGCTTAGCGGTACGTCTTTGCCGGTAGGGTGGTAACTAGCCACGGCCGCAACCTCGCACCAGGCCAGACCAGGAAAATTCAGATATTACAAATTCCCAAATCGGCCCTGCTGGGAATCGCACCCGGTACCTCCCACGTAAAGGCAATAGCGCTCAACACTGCGCCAGGGAGGTCGTCAAACCTAAGATACGTCATGTCTTGTAAACAAAATCCGATATTTCATAATAGCCAACGTCAAACGTTATCTAGGTTGAAAATTGCCGACCTACGACAATCGTGCGGTCGTTCACCCCAATCCACTCGTCAATGCTGCACCCCAGAGAGGCTTCCCAGAGATAAAACTTGCACAAAGCGTCTGAAGCACCCTTTGATGCTGCACCGTCTATTTTTTAAGTGGAAAGATGTATTTTTCATCGCTGCATTTTTAATCCATCGTTGCGCGACGTCTCGAGTAGCGAAACGTGGTAACTTTTTTTTATTTTTAGTTTTCACTTCGCAAACGCGGCGCGAGTTTTGTATGCAGCAGGTAATGAATGGGTTTTGTAAACGGGGAAATGATTTAACTTCTGCAATGAATAGAATGCTCTCGTTAAAATTTTCCGATGTTTTCGTAATAGGTACAATTATACTCCGAAGTAATAATTTTAAGTGTAATTATCGTAGTATAATTTGAATTATTATTATACGTATGTGACAAACACACTATTAACTTTTTGGATCTGTGATCCTTATCAGTAAGATTACTTTTATGTTATGTGCTCTGATAATAACATAAAATCTATAGTTAAAAAGAAACAAATTGAACAATAAAAGTTAATTTAACTCTATAATGGTGTCAATAAGCGTATTATTGAATCGATATTGAGAGTTCATGGTCTGATGTCATCATATCAGTACAAGCTGTCGTCAGGGAAAACATAATTACTATCGGATAGTGTATAATTTGAATTGCGTTTGCATCGCAAATAAAAAGTGACGAAGCTATAACTGAACAGCAATAAAGCTTACTTGTCACTGACTGTGACTTATGTACACAGCTTCCGTTCTATTTACACACATACTAAACCGACGCCTAATGAATTCACTCCGTATACACCTCGAGATCTAAGATATGCGTGTCCATGCCCTAAGCGAGACTGCCAATGGCAAATACATACATTTGCAGAAAAATAAACCTAATTTGCTTACTAATAAGGGTTATGCAGACTGCGTGTAAATGGTGCGAAAGACTGGTAATTATGCATCAGTGATAAGGGAAAATAAATCTTAAAGCTCTGCAATAGCGTTTTAGCGGTAATCGTTTTAAGTTCCGAACGAGACAGTAGCGCCGGTCGAATGGCTTATTATAAGTAGAGCCATTGATTGAAAATGAACTATGAGGTTTTTAGATAGATGGGGAATGACTGTCGGCCCAGGGACGACTAATTGACATTTTGGTTCACTTTAAAGATAGATTGAAGATAACTGATGGACGATGGTTTGAGTCGGCTCGCAGTTATGTAGTTTCTTCAATTTATCTCAATTTTTATTTGTCTGTCTTTATATCATACTAGCGAATGCCCGCGACTTCGTCCGCGTGGTTTGAGGTTTTTTGGTTCCCGCGGGAACTCCTTAATTTTCCGGGATAAAATGTAGCCTACGTCCTTCCCCGGGATACAACCTATCCCTGTACCAAATTTTATCAAAATCAGTTGAACAGATACATTTGTTTGATTCCCGCGGGAACTCTTCAATTTTCCGGGATAAAAAGTAGCCTATGTGCTATTCCAGACTATAATCTATATCTGTGCCAAATTTCATCCAGATCCCTTCAGCCGTTCTGGCGTGATTGAGTAACAAACATCCATTAGAGGTTTTTTTGGTTCCCGCGGGAACTCTTTAATTTTCCGGGATAAAAAGTAGCCTATGTGCTATTCCAGACTATAATCTATCCTTATGCCAAATTTCAGCCAGATCCGTTCAGACGTTGGGGCGTGATTGAGTAACAAACATCCATACATCCATACATCCATCCAGACATCCATCCAAACTTTCGCATTTATAATATTTATTATATTATTATATTATTTGATTGATTATTATTTGACTTGAGTGCATGCATATTTTTTGCATATAATTTTTAATAATATGTAGTTTGTTCATTAAAAAAATAATACTGGTCATCCACAGTCTTTAAAATTGTATGTAGATTGTAGGTACACATTCTCTCTCAAAATGTGATATTTTTATAGCTGGCCTATAATTATTGATTAAATGGATATTTTATTTATTCTGTACCAAAACTTAAAAACTAAAACGTAAACATTGAAGGGAGAAGCAAAAGGGAAACGTATCTCTTGAAGAGATTTCTACCAGAAGCCCTAGTATGTGTTGTTTATATTATACGAGTACTTTTTGCTCTACCTAATTCATATTTGCGGTTTAAATTTAATTTCTGTGTTAGCACATATTTTTAGAAGGAGTTGTTTTCGAGACATAAAATTAAGTAATATAAATAAGAATGTCTTTAAGTATTGGCACCAAGCCCAATAATTAAAGACATTCTAAATTCAACGAACTATATTTCCAAGTTATTATCCGTTCTTTGACAGGTTTAATTAACAAGATACTTGGTAATAAAGTACCGAATTAAATCAAATTACTTTTATCAAGCTACGAGCCAATATGCCGATAAATCTAGATATTTTAATACTTATTTAACTGTAAATTATTGTAAACTAGATGATGCGAAGTCGCGGATTTCGTCGCGTG
The DNA here is from genome assembly GCA_963932025.1 of Erebia epiphron. NCBI lineage: Eukaryota > Metazoa > Arthropoda > Insecta > Lepidoptera > Nymphalidae > Erebia > Erebia epiphron. Next base: position 26,899,052 of record OZ009948.1, read on the forward strand.
GACTAAGTTTTTTCGATTCCTACGGGAACTCCTTATTTTCCGGGATTTAAAGTTTTCTATGTCCCTCACCGGGATACAAACTATCCATGTACCAAATTTCATCAAAATCGGTCGAACAGGTGGGCCATGAAAGCGTTGCAGACAGGCAGACAGACACACTTTCGCGTTTATTATCCTGGATGAACCTTAACTGCATTGTTTTAGAGCTCATTTCATTTTACTTTGACGCTTGGCGTGGTGAGCTCTCACGTCGATCAATCGTATTTGCAATGTTAGAACTCAGAGTAAGCGTACTGCCATCAGTCATCCCGTCGTTCGCTTTATGTTACTATGCAATGTAATGACACAGACAAACAAAGTGGTCAAATTCTAACACCGCCCGGTTTGCGTCGGGTTAAAACCCAGATGTTTACAGTCACAAAGGTGCAAAAGGTTACAAGATCGACCCGATAACAGAAAACAAAGTATGTAAATGTATGTAAATTGTATGCAAGGGGTATTTGATAAATCGTAAGGGCGTTTAATACACGGCACGTCCCGGCTTCCGGTGCGCCGGCGCCGGCCCGCGGCGCTCGCGGTCTTCCCACGGCGAACACGTCTTAGTATAAAATTTTACATCTCACTTGTTGATAGACTTCGAGAGTCGTAACTGTGTAGTGTGTGTAATTGTATGTTTCTTTAATAAACACCCAGAAGACATAATGGAGATGTACTCGTATCTCAAGAAGTTTAAAGTTTTTGTAAAACTCAAAATGGAAATATCCGGGAAGATCAGGTCTACTTCACTTGTAGAGTCGTTTCGAAGTTCGAATCCTAACAACGTTGGTGAGAAGTAAAATCTCATACTTACTTAACAGATGCGTTTTTCAAAATATGTTCGTTTTTGTTTTGCTCATGAAGAGTTTTGATTTATCCTCGACGATCTCTACGACTTGTTATCGCAAGATCCATAAATATTGATCTATTCTATCGATTTATCAGATTCAAAGCACAACGGATGTTGCCTAAAAGGTATTTAAGTTAGACTCTAAACCAATTACATAAATTAACGAATTTTCTGAATTTTTGATCAGCCCATTTTCATACAATAATAAATTTTCATTTATTTCAGGTAAGTAGTAATTTATAAAAAGTTTTATATTAATAGTTATTCTTACAAATTAAACTTCATAAGTACTTACTATTATTACTCTTTTATAGGAAGTAGGTATAAATTCGTATTGATTTCTCGCTACAGATAAAGAATTAATGAGCTTAAAAAGTAACTCACGAATAAAAATTCTACACTAATAATTGTACGTACGTCGGAAATCGTTAGCACTTATTAGTTTTGATGCCTGACGTGAAGGTTACATTAGTATTCTTTGTCTTTATTTCACATTTTATACTTATAATATTTCACATACACTTTAATTCTTTATGGATTTGATTTCGTAAACTATTAGTGGATGTACTTACTATGTTTTAAGACTGGATCTTGTGTTAAGTATTAATTTATTATTGTGGTTTTCCAAATTTTTCTTTAGAGCTTTTTTTTCAAGTCTATTGCAAGTTTCCAATTTTTTTGTACTTTAGCAAGCTATGGCACACGCACAGACAGTGGCGATATTCGGAACTCACATGGCATATTTTTCTTTGTGTTGATCATATTTTTTTAGACAGTGGCGCCTTCGTCACACGCACGGATTCTGATAGCCAAGCGGTAACTTTACGAGATGGGCGGTCGCCTTAAACATGTTTTCAAATTTCAATTGATCGAATTAGTTATATCGGAAATCGCTATCACTTATCACCGTTGGTCTCTTGGCTTTAATCGCTGCAGAAAGCGTAATTCAATTATCGTCCGATCTATCTATTCAATACTTTCCTCGTATCCTTCTGATCGAGAAAGTAAAATAATCGGGTCGCGAGAAAGTGTCGCTCCATATAACAGGGCTCTTTGGTTTATCCGTGGACTGTGCCGCTAAGTGGAACTGTTGCTTTAGGCCCGCCACATACATTCGGAATCTCGAAACGGAATTGCGAATGTATGAACGCAGCAAATCCATATAAAATGTATGGGTTACGCACACGCACAGTTAGTTTTCCGTTCGAATTTGGGAGCCTGTGCGTTTGGAATTCCGAACGGAAAAAATGGCTACCGTATCTCGTTTTAAGGGGATGCACCCAGTAAAAGCGACGTACATATTTTCTTCTTCTTAGCTAGATATAGCAACAATGCAATCGCCACTAGAAAATCGTCGTCCATATTCGCTGACAGAATATCTGAAATTAGAGGATAGCGTCTCCCAACGTCTCAGACGTTTGACCTTGTTATTCCGAACAGAAAAAAACGTATGTGTGTGAAGGACGTTCGGAATCCCGATTCGATATTCCGAAGCGGGATTTCGAAACGGAATTCCGAATGTATGTGGCCGGCCTTACATCAGAAGTACGTACCTACTTAATTTAAATTCGGAAAAAACTGTTTGAATGCGTGTATTAATAAGGTAGGTTGGCGTATATATATGCTACGTTGTTACTTTGGTGGTAATTATTGCATAAACATGAATTATATTTTCCTAAAGACTGATTTATAATGATTTTAAATATGCTGTGTTGCGTCTTCAGAATGAAAAATATAGAATGGAAAATAGAGGTAATGCGTGCGTGCGTGCGTAATGCGTATTCATATTTAGCGACACTGGGCACATCAATAAGATTGATATTTCCTAGACTATTTTTCGGTCATAAGCTCAAGAATTACACAACCAGAAAGTGGTGTAGTGTAGTGTAGAGTATCGCTAATATTCCTTGCTATTTAATAAATACCAGAATGTGATTTGCAGAACTGCAATCACAGAATACTTACTATTCCGCAGTCGTGCTATTTTTTTTGTAGGTATTTTTAATTTTACTTATCCTGTCTTGGTCTTATAATGTTCGATCATCTCTTATTACCTACTTCTTAGTATGTTAAAAATTCAAAATTCAAAATTCAAATTATTTTTATTCAAATAGACTTTTACAAGTACTTTTGAATCGTCGAGTGAATCTACCACTGGTTCGGAATGTCATTCCTACCGAGAAGAACCAGCTAGAAACTCGGCGGTTGCTCTTTTGAAAAAAATAATATACAATTTCATTAATTTGTAGAATACATTAAGTAACAGCTGTCTTTACCATTGCTGGAGCGAGTCAAATCCATGCTCCTTTGTCATTTACGTAATAACAACAAGTATCAACAGTATAATAAGCTTTTTTCAGGAGCATACTTTTAATCGACTTCTTAAACTTGTGTAAAGGCAAGTTTAAGATAGGTTGTGGAATTTTGTTATAAAATAGAATGCTCATTCCCACGAACGACCTTCGGACCTTCTTGAGGCGGAGCGATGGAGTCACGAGCTTAGCTTTCAGCTATTACCTATAGTGCAATTTTATGTTTGTTTTGTACAACTAGATTATACCTAGTACGCTGACGTCTCTAAATTATATTACTTAATTATTGTTAACAATATTATTTTTTTGTTTACAGGTAAGCGACCAGAAAATTCATATGAATGGTGGGAACATCCTTGGTATGACGTTATTTCATTACTTATTGTCTAAGAATTCCGCTCCCAGAGATTTGATTGTCTTCATACATTCATTTAAAAATTAAGGGCAAATTATTTCGTAATTTGTTCTTCACACCTACATCTACCATTTAATTAAAAACAGAAATCAGTTAAATTGTTCCTAAATCTGCCATCTACAACATCTGTTGTAAGAATTTCTCAAAGGAGTTTTTGATTATAAAGATAGTAAATTGTAAGCTATGGATAATGTTAAAAAGTTCTCAGCCAATTAATTGTTATAAACTATAGGCTGCAAGAATTGCTACTATTATTTTTACGATGACATCAGCTTAAAATCTTATTGTTGATGGAAATTATAATCAAGTTGATATGACCAAAGGCTTGATATAGTTACATTTACTTCAAGGGTTTAACAGTACGGCCTGCTGTTTTACATTTATGAGAACTACTGTTTCTTAGCTCTTACAAACGTCATTCCTAGGAAAATACAAACGTACCTGACTGAACCTGACCAAACATTCGCATATACGGGGCAAAAGCGCCACTGCGTCTGCGCATATCCCTGTATTTAACCAGTCAAGGGTTTCCTGCTTACAAAGTTTATTTATATATGTTCATAAATATTATTAATTTATGTATGTAAAATCTATGTTTGTTTACACCCACACCACGTGGTGGGGGCAATGAACTCTATAATAAGATGTTTAAACGCGTATTTTTCAGTTTCTGAAATGTCCAGATACGCGTTTTTTTAAGTTACTGAAATGTCCAGTCCAGACACGTCCAGAATTAAAATACAATATTGTTTTGATGCTCTTGGTTCTTAGAAAAATCGTAGTGACTGATTCCCAATAATGGTAGAAATCCCAGAAAATTTAATTATTTCCCACGAGATTTTTAATAAACCCAAATCTACGCAAAGCTGCAAACATCGTCTTGTAATAAATAATAGAGGAAATAATGGATTTAGATAATATGATGTTATTCCTATATGCAATATTTCAAACTTTCCCCACACAAAATGTCGTAGATATAACAGTTCGTGGTTTACCCATAAGATAATGTATGCTTGCGTATTTCAAACATATTTTATCACAGAGAAAACTGTTAGATAGTATTTGTTGAAACTTGAAAGAAGCCTCAATAGCTCAACGGTTGAAGGGTGGCCTGAAATTCGAGAGGTCGGAAGTTCAAATTCCATATTATAAGTATGTGGGTACCTATGTGTTGCACTATTGTCGTAGGTTCTGGTACAGATTAACCTTCTTTTATACCGGTATAATATGGCCTTAATAAGTTGTCAGTTCGTATCGGGCATCAGCTGTTTAGCAATAAAACGTATGTAAGTAATATAACTGTTATGGTTTTTCAGTGTCTTTAGTTCAAATCAGCTTTATAACAAACAAATATTAACGACCTCCCTGGCGTAGTGTTGAACGCTGTTGTCTGAACATGCGGAGGTCCCGGGTTTGATCCCCGGCAGGGTCATTTTGGGAATTTATAATTTCTGAATTTTCCCCTGGTCTGCCCTGGTGGGAGACTTCGTCTGTGGCTTGTTACAACCCTACCGGCAAAGAAGTGCCGCCAAGCGATTTAGCGTTCCGGTACGATGCCGTGTAGAAACCGATTAGGGGTATCTGCCATGCCCCTAACAGGTTAGCCCGCTACCATCTTATACTGCATCATCACTTATTATCAGGTGAGATAGTCACTAATTTGTAGTCGAAAAAAAAACTGAATTACGTGTAAAACTAAAAATCTTCATAGGATAAAGTGATCTTATGCAATTCGGCTCTTCAGTTCAGAGATGAGACCTACATTCAACTAAAACGCCATTTTAAAAACAATTACAGTGAAAACATCACAATACGTGTTGAAAGCGTGAGAATCGAAATTACAGAAATGATTCCAAAATCATCCGTTTTCTATATTACGAGTGGTACCTCCCCACTGTGTGGTCGAAATTGCCTCGTACTTTTCTATTCAATTGTCCGCTCCCACAAAATTACGAATACTACAATTACTATCAGATATTTGTAATTTTAAATCCTATACCGATCGTGTTAGAGATGTTTTTGCTTCGTTCCTCTCGTAATGAATCCTAAATGTAGTAATTATGCCGCATTTGCTGTATTTTACGGAGAGCTGATTCTATTATGAAACTGTCTGCGAATTTGCTTGATTTCAATCTTTGTAATTTTTAATTGGTTTTATCTATGTTGATTTTTATATAACAATTTTATACAAAAATTTCTGCGTTCTTGATAGCGATGTTTAAGTCGCTTACAAAATCATTCGTAAATACCTATAATTCCTAGAGTAGTTTCTAGTTTCCTATATTTTAATTATAAAGTTTCTGGTTAATCTCTTGATTGAATTTTAGTGATTTCGTGAATTTCGTTTTACGTTTAAGCAAGAATGTCTGGGAATTTACTCAATTGAAATATTGCCTAAATTTTATACTTAATTGCCTAAAGTTTCGTACCGACCTCTTCTTAGTAGGAAATTCTGCGTTCCGAACAATGTTTTTTTTTAATAGTCCACAAAACAGTATGTTACTACCGTATTTCCGAACCTTTGAAACAGTCACTACGCTATGCTACGAGTCCTTTGACAAAATACCTTGCAAAAGACTCATGTTGGTCCTTCATGAAATAAAAATGTTGTATTTTTGCTTCAAATATTTGAAGTGTGTTAGGTGTTAACTGCAAAAGCCTCTTCAATGATTGATACAGGAAGCACCTGTCTGTGACCGTTACAACCATTTAAGTTGACGGGGAACTCAAAAGTTACGCAGGTGAAACCGAGTAGCGCTATTTCATTATACACACATGTTTTGATTTCAATAACATAGCATCAGAAATGTTATGGTTTCTCTTTAACAAATAACAAAGGAACAGACTCACGCAATATTTTTTTTAGTAACCGTTACAAAGTTTACCCATTTGGTAAAGTTATCCTTATACCTACTATAAAACCTATCTTCTGAAATCTAGTCTAATGAATGAAACAAAGTGGCCGAACAATGTAAATAATGGTTTTTAAGATGTTTTTTTAGTGTTCAGAGTTATTGCTCTTATAATATTTGATGTGGGTATATAATCTTGCCAGCATCCATAGAGAAAATTTTATTTTTGATACAAAACTTTTAATTCAGCTAAATAGCTTTTTCCTTTCTATTAGCTCTAGAATTTATTGGCAAAATATCAGCCTGAGGCTTGTGTACAAGGAATGTAGCATATTTACTCGACATTTCACGAGCATTTAGCGTCCGAAGCACAGTATTTCACACCTCGAGGGAGCGGAAGACCAGCCTTCGAAGTTTATAGCGGCAATTTGTTATGGTGCTACGATGAAAGATGGATATTGTAAAGCGTTTTAAAATATGTTAAATCGTTAGGTTTCTGAGTTAAAGAATCGAATACGTAATCAAGGCGAGGGATTAACTTGTTAAGAAATATAATACGTACCTAAGTATATTGATTTAAGTTATGAAAAGTTCCCTCAAAATTACTTATCGTACCGAAAAACGTCTGAATGCGATCTATCATCTCTCATGATATGACTGCTGGATATATTTGTCTATTCAAGGGTTTCAACTCTTTACAATCCAGTGCCACTTGGGTTCTGCATCGGTTAGGTTCTAGTCGGTTGCTTGCGGGTTGCCACTCATTTAATGACGTCGTCCCACTTGAAGGAGGTTCTACCAACACAGCGCTTTCCAATGCGATTCGCCGTTCCAACACCTGGGTCCATACTGCCAACGCGTAAAGCAATACCTAAGCAATATAACTCAAAATTTCATTTATATATCACGTACCTTGACGTTCCTAAAATAAGGATTATAATTCTAAAACACGAAACTCAATTATAATGAAACAATATGGCTGTAAGGGTTGGCAGTATGGCCCCTGAAAGGAGTGTCTCAATTTGTTTTGAAGAGATGTGCAGTATCACGTCCTGAATGATCCCGCAAGTACCTACTGATAATAATCAACCTGATATGACCGATACGTCACACTTCCTGCTTTTTCGCGAACGCTTGTAAACAAAGTCCTACGAAGCAAATCTGATACACAAGTATTATTATCATCGATAAAGCCGTCTCAACAAAAGCAAATGAAGGTGTCACGACACCAATAAAATTTATTAGATTTTTTTCATCGAATCCATTAGCATTCTCCATCGATGAGATAAATACGTTTGCTGTGTGAATCATGAGAAGAGGTGTCAATGAACTTAGCACAATGGTTTTATGATCGAAGAGGTTTCATTCAGTTTTTTTATCGCTCTTAGTTTGTACTACAGAGTTGTATTTCGATTTGTGTGTATGTGTTATGTAAATGTTGGTAATTTGTTTTTTTTTTATTACTTGTTGGTAAATAGGCATTCTTATTCCATTGTACACCTAGATACTTATATCTAATACTGCCTGCTGATGATACCCGCGACTTCGTCCCCATTGATTAAGTTGTTTTTATTCCTGTAGGAATTCATTAATTTTCCGGGGTAAAAAGTAGCCTATGTCCTTCCCAGGGCTGCAACCTATCTCTGTACTAAATGCCCCTATCGGTTGAACAGCCGGACTGTGAAAGTGTAGCAGATAGACAAACTTTCGCATTCATAATATTGAATAATGTTTAGATTACCATTCGATGGGCTAGGTAATTTCCAGATTTCCATTAATATGTCATATTAATTGTCAAATTCTTGTCATATTACGCCACAAAACTATGATTTTCTAGATACTTTATAGCTACTGCTGTCTTATCGCCGTCATAAAGCTTATAACTTGTTAAGATCCGAAAAGTGGTCAATAGATAAAGTACGAGTAAATATTTATGATATAAATTATTAACCTATAAGCAATTTTGAAAGCCAGCCGTCAATTTAACTGTCACACTCCTAGTTATCTGGTGGCAGTTATCGAGTTATCCAGGGGCCGATCAAATGAACTTGTGTAATTTACCTCAATGTCCGCTTTTATCTGTGACTTTTATCGCCCAACTTGGCCTATTCGGTTGAACCTTTAATTTAAGGCCAATTAGATATTGCCAAATACGTTAGGCCACCTGACAAGTCTAGACCTTGATTTCTAGACCTTAGAAATCAAGATTTGAAGGGGAAAGTTTTAATGAGTGTGTACTATGTTTATACTCTTCCACGCAAAATCGCAAAATCTACGTTTTATCCCGGAAAATTCGCGGGAACCAAAAAAACCTAAATCCACGCGGACGAAGTCGCGGACATATATCCTGATCGCTTTCTACGCGACATCATAAATTGCCAGGATCTAATTTGTAAATTCCTAAATACCTATATAGCAGGAATCAAACAAGCTTCCTCCCACAATACCCAGATGAGGTCTTCTTAACCACCAGTACAGCCCATTAACGTCCCACTGCTGGGCACAGGCCTCCATTCTCATAGGAGAGAGGGAATTAGAGCTTAGACCCACCACGCTGCTCCAATGCGGGTTGGCGGGCTTTAGCGACTATTATCATGTTAGGGATAATAACCGGGACCGACGGCTTAACGTGCTCTCCGAGGCACGGGGGTGAACCACCGCCAACTTCCAACTCCGGGCTGACACTGAGAATTTCTTAATTGAAAAACCCAATACATAACAATTGTTATGCCCGACCGGGAATCGAACCCAGGACCTCGTGATCCGCAGTCGACTATGCTATCCGCTACACCAACGAGGCAGTTAACTTCTTAATATAAAAATCAAATATTAACCTCGTTTCTAACAGAACGTTGCGTGCGCGAAAACGACGATCTTGCTTAGTAATAATTTAGCAAGATTCGATACGTTTATGGCGAATTTACGAGAAACATTTATTTGCAATGCACTGCAGCGTGTACGCGAGTAAATGTGTAAACAAATCGGAATCGAGGATTTATGATCGATTAAAACTTACGGCCACTATCGATGTTCTAGAGCCGTTATCTATGAGTCCTGCAGCGACGACCTATTGGTTTTGTGTAATAAAAGACGCTAAACAGCTTCTTTGTTTAGGTATTAACTGACTCGTTGGTCTGGTGGTTAGGAATTTAGGATTTTCAACTGGGGAGGGGTTCCTGGGTTTGATTCCCGGATCGGACGATAATAGTTAGGGATTGGGCTTTTTCTCTCAATACATTCACAGTAAGTACTAGTACAGCGCAAGCAAGTATAATAGGCATGATGACAGTAACCAAGAATCAATGACATTACGAATTTGTCTAATGAAATTGGATTCATGGGTTATAGAAAACGTATTAATTTTTTTATTTCGAGTCAGATTGCTATTTATTTTGATTAAATAAAACTATAAAATACAGCAATCCGCCATATTGGATAAAACACCAAGAAGCGAATGACGTCACAATTGTTTGTTTTCGAGCTTTGACAATCACACTATTGCTTACTGCACACTGCACAGAGTACATTGGTAAAAACAATAGTGACGTCACAAACGACGCCATTACAGCGCCGAACGTTTTGGCGTGAATTTTAAAATTTAAATTTCAAATGCCAATTTTATCTACCAAACCTTATTTTTCTGCTGAAATAAGATATTTTTTCGAAATAGTAGATACTTCCGAACATAATCTGACCATTTTTCAAAATCAGTCATCATGCCTATTATACTAGCTGTAACAGAGTTTGAGATTTAAGTTTAGGCTGAACTAATAAGCATTCATTTTTTCAATAAGAACTTATATCTCCACTAGCTGATGCCCGTGACTTCGTCCGCGTGGATTGAGGTTTTTCGGTTCCCACTGGAACTCTTTAATTTTCCGTGATAAAAAGTACCCTATGTGTTATTCCAGCCTATAATCTATCTGTGTGCCAAATTTCATCCAGATCCGTTGAGCCGTTGGGGCGTGATTGAGTAACAAACATCCATCCATACATCCATCCGTCCAAACTTTCGCATTTATAATATTTATTTGATGAGTTACAGTGTTTAGAACTGACTACGCATAGCGCCAAGTCGCGTTGATTCGGACCGACCAATAACATAAATCTTTTTAATCGACTAATTAATACTATTTACTTTGTATTAGGATTAATTATTATAATTTATTTTAGCTATGTAAATAAGTTTTGCAACACCTTAGTCGCTTTCTACCTATTAATTAATTAAGAGAGAGCTTGTATTGGTAGCTGGTACAAGAACGCTATTGTCTTTTGACTGATCGATTCAGGTTCTATAGTAGACTAGCTGATGTCCGCGACTTCGTCCGCGTGGAATAAGTATATTTTAATGCCCACGAAAAGCCCTTTAATTTTCCGGAATAAAAAGTATGTCACTCTCCAGGACCTCATCTGAACCCTAGCAAAAAATCACATGTCGATCTTTTTCGTTGCTCTGTTGCGGCGTGATTGACGGTCAAACCAACAAACAATCACTTATTGAGGAAATTATTTGAGGATACAAAGACAACAATTTATTTATTTATTTATTTATTTATTGGTAGGACACACCCGATAAGACATTACAGTTTCCCAATACGTCTTATCAAGCTACAATGTAACATAATATAAATCACAAAAATTACACATAAAATAGGAATTACTAAGAAGACATTATCAATTAAATTTTGATTAACTTAACATACAACAACTAAAAATATACATAATACGAATTAGATTAAAAACTACTTATTCTCTAATAACAATTTTATCATGCCCGAGAGCTGGATCAGTGGGGTGTGGAAAATGTCTAGTCCTGAAGTTTTACGAACCAAATCATTGAGTAAGCGCAGTGCACGAGCCAATGGCGCATGTTTAGCGAGCTCTGTTCGGAAATTGGGTAGCGCAAAAAGCGTACGCCGATCGATCCCCATAACTCTTTTCGCGGCAAGCAATTACCGCTTTAAACCGCTTAAAGCGCATTTTTTTCATAAATGGAAAACTTTAATGGCTAAACGGCCCGTGTAGGGTAAAGCTGTGTTAAGGCCGGGACACATCAGCTCAGCGGCGCGGAATCTCCGCTGTAGGATCATGCGGTTTGGCGCGGTGCGGCGTGCTGTCGCAAGTCCTTGTACAACAAGTTGAAAGCACGCTTGTAGGAAGTTACGACGTAACAACTACACTGAAAAAATTTTATTTTAACAAAGGACCTTTTTGGCTCGGTTAAAAGCAAATCGGCATATTTTAACTATGACTTATCTGAAAACGCCAAGTAAACTTGGTATATAATAGACCTGTGCATATTGTTAAATGTTCTTGGTTAATAACAAATAGAAAATTAATAATTTGTAATTAACATAATTGGTAAATCCAAACACTTTCGAACATGATACAAAACTAATGAGTGGTTTTGTTAATTCATAATAAGTATTTTGTTCAAATCTAAACTAGCATTTAAATCGGTTGATTTTTATGAACATCCTTATATAATAACAAATAAGTTGAGTCATTTAATTTTAAACTAAGTGCTCAATGGATTTCAAAAAAGTCATTATTCGGTTGATTTTAACAAAACAACTGATTTATTAATAAGTAAGATAAACTCATTTAATTCTAATCAAGTGCATAATTGCTTTTAAATAAGTAGATATGATCGGTTAATACTAATTGATAAACCAATAGTTGTTAACAACCAAGCTGTGTCGAGAAATCGTGGCGACTCGGGCCAAGTCGTGTCATATCGTCCTGGAACCTCGTTGGAGTTACATGTAACACGCGCGCTCAGTGTTCGTAAAGTATTGTGAAGTGAAGCCAGTGTAAGATGTGAGATATTTAAGATAGATTATTAGATTATAGATAAAATTGTAAATAAATCAGTTTTGTATTACAGTGTATTTGAACTTTAATATTATAAGAACCCCTTGTCCCAAATAAATTAAATAAGTAGGCCTAAGTTTGCCACCGTGTTCAATCAGTGGTTTCCATGAATGTACTATTTACTAAAGTACTTTGTGTACGTATTCGTTACGTAAGTAACTTTTTCTCGACCAATTTAATCGGTAATAACTACAACCGACCTATTCGGTAGTTACAGCAGTGTTACTCAGTATTCCCAACCAATTCGAACGGTAGATCAGTCAACTAACTTTGTATTATTAATAGAGAAATATGTATGTACCTACTTTCATTGTTTTTTTAAATATGTAACATGAGATACTAAAAAAACTGAAGGTGGATGCATAAATATTTTTAATTGATCGTACAAATTTAATTGACTGTATCTACCGATTGAATTGGTTCGGAATACTGAGTAAGACTGCTGTAACTACCGAGAAGGTTGGTTGAAGTTACCGATTAAATTGGTTGAGAATACTGAGTAACACTGCTGTTACTACCGAGTAGGTCGGTTGTGGTTACCGATTAAATTGGTTGAGAATACTGAGTAACACTGCTGTTACTACCGAGTAGGTCGGTTGTGGTTACCGATTAAATTGGTTGAGAATACTGAGTAACACTGCTGTTACTACCGAGTAGGTCGGTTGTGGTTACCGATTAAATTGGTTGAGAATATTGAGTAACACTGCTGTTACTACCGAGTAGGTTGGTTGTGGTTACCGATTAAATTGGTTGAGAATACTGAGTAACAATGCTGTTACTACCGAGTAGGTCGGTTGTGGTTACCTATTAAATTGGTTGAGAATACTGAGTAACACTGCTGTTACTACCGAGTAGGTCGGTTGTAGTTACCATTTATTTTTAACCAATTCTAACGGTTAATACTTGACAAGTAGTGGCTGCAAAGTTGACGTATTTGTTTTTAACTACAAACTTTGCAGGTGCTATATTGACAAACATGCTGGGTAATTTTTAGCAGTATTTCATTTATTTTTAACCCTTATGTAAATTTGTATACAAATAACTGCAACACTTTTTTTATTCAAGTTTGACAATTGCTTTGAATGGTCGAGTGAATCTCTACCACTGGTTCGGAAGCGAAATACATCAATAGGTCTGGAATCCCTTCGGCCTCCATTTTGTGGCTTGCTATTTTTTGTCGCATCCTACGGTCGTGCCTCGTAAAGATGCGGGCGGTCTACAGCACGCAACTTGTCGCGCTACAGTGACGCTTCGTCCGACTCACTTTTTTGCGACAGTGGAAAACGTTCCGTACTCGAGACACACTGACCAGCGCGAAAGGTTATGTGAAGTCAAGTGCCTCGTAAAAACGCGGGCGGTCTGCAGCACGCCACTTGCCGCGCTAGTGGGCTAGGGCACTTATTGTGTCCCAGCCCTAAAGTGACGAGTGACGCGTCGTCCGACCCACTTTCCTGCGACAGTGGAAAACGTTCCACACTCGAGACACTGACCGGCGCAAAAAGGTTACGTGAAGTCAAGTGCCTCTTAAAAACGCGGGCGGTCTACAGCACGCCGCTGGCCGCGCTAGTGGGTTAGGGCACTTATTGTGGCCCAGCCCTAAAGTGACGAGTGACGCGTCGGCCGACCCACTTTCCTGCGACAGTGGAAAACGCTTCGCACTCGAGACACACTGACCAGCGCAAAAAGGTTATGTGAAGTCTAGTGGAAACGCGTATCACATGCTAGAATTTGTAACGCATAGTAGAGGCCTTTTGTGGCGCGTTCCGATCGCTTTATAATGTCTTATTTCTTGCTAACAGAAACCTTCCGTTTGTGTGGCGTGAGAGAATATTTTAAAGTGATTAAACTCTCGGACTTTTCTATACTATTCCTTTTTTATTCGATTTTAAGTAAGCGCATTTCTGTATTTCAATATTATTTTATTGAAGTGAAGATGATGTTAGATATTTCTAACATTTCCTTACTTTTAAATGATGACATAAGTAAAGGTGAATATAATATGCGTAGGTATATGATTTGTCTACCATTCATCACTATACTTGATTTATATTTTGTTCTTTGACTGAACAGAACTGGACTTCAACCGAAATTTTTGATATGTATCTTGCTTTTTCAATCTGATCTACGAGTACATTCGGACGTGTTCTGGATTTAAAGGATTGTCATTTATTCTTCGCTATTTTAAGTCTGCATTTCGCCTTATATTAACATAGGTAGCGACTCTTGTTCCGATCGATTTGTAAGAGAACTTGTTTCAGATTTTTTAATGGTTCCGACGGCGCCGCCTGATCGTCGCCAAATGAGCCTACTTTCTGCGCAAATGTGTGTTTAATATATGACAATATACATAATCTCGTATGTATTATGTGCGTTGGAGGCTATATTGCTCTACTTTACCGAGTATTAGTACGATTTTATGAAAAGCAGTATGCAAACTGTACTACAACTGACGCAGTATTTTCCTCGTAGAACAGCCAAATGTTGCTATTATTTTCTCGGTTTAGTATTGTGTAAACTTTTTTTTAACTTAATATGTATACTTGAGGTAGATACATCTTCCAGAACTAGAGTGGCTACTACACAAAATATTAGTACTTAATTATTCACTTCATATTTTTGGCACGTGTGGCACTCGATATAAGTTTGCGGTTCAATTTGATAATAGTCTCAATATAGGTCAGTAATATGTTATCAATAACGTTATTACGTTCAAATAATATCTTATATATATAAAAATGAATCCCTATTTCCCTTGGTCATGGCAACACGCGTGAACGGTTGGACCAATTTCGCTAATTCTTTTTTTGTTGTATAGGTGAGGACCTGGAGAGTGACATAGGTTTTTTTATCCCGGTTTAATTAAGCAGTTCCCGCGGGAATAACAAAAACTTAAACCACGCGGGCATCAGCTAGTATCCGTATAAATATAGTCTTCGTCGTCACTCGTCTCGACTGACAGATTCCACTGGTGGAGTAATGTCTCTTGCAACGAGCGCCACTGGATATGGTCTTTGATGGTTATATCAAGCGGCTCCCAGTTATAAGCTTGAGATTGTCAGTCCAATTATAAGGGGGGATGGTCTTCCAGCGCTGCGTGAGGGAGCCATTTAAGCAGTTCAGGACAGCAACCTAATCAGCAATGCCAATCTGTATTGAATGACCCAATTCTTAGGCTGTTACACAATTTTACCCAAGCATGTACCTACTATACCACAGAGACATGGTACCTACGTAAACCTACCGTATAACTTTGTTGTAGGTTAGGCTATAGCGCCGATACCTTCATCATTGAATACAAAATAGTCTCGTGAACAGTTTCACTAGAAACCTAGCACCTGGTTTAGACCCTATGTCACCATTTCTATCAATCAGACCTCAAGTAAACTTGCCACTTATATCCAGTAATAGGCTAATATACTGATTACTGATACTTACTTCCAATGTATATGCCCTATAATTTAATACGAACTTTAATTACAACCTCTTAGAATTCAAAACTCAATAAACTTTTACGACAGATGGCATAATTATTTATTTATGTTCGTTACGGAATTAAAACAGATGGTGTTCATATACTTTTTACCTTATATGCTCAGTTTGTAGCCTAGGTTGGAAATTAATGAAGACGTAATTTTATTTATTATCATTTTACAATGTAGGCAATTGCTGTAGGTACCTACACTGTTAGGTAAGAAATAATAATGTTTACCCATCTTTGTTCACCTTTTTAGCCAATAAATCACTTTTATATTTGTTAATCGATTTGTAGTGAATATAAGATTTCTCCGATCAAGAAAGTGCCAAACTGTAGCTGTATGAATTATGATCAAATTGCCATCTGATGTTGCTGCGACTTTGTCCGTGTGAGCAGGTTTTTAAAGATCTGAAGGAAAAGAAGAACTGTATGATTTTCTGGAATATTCCTTGTCCCCACTCCCCACAACTTTATCAACTGAAATGCCGAGGAAAAAGTGTCAGACATACAGACAGACACTTTGTAATCCATACTAATATTATAAATGCGAAAGTGTGTCTGTCTGTCTTTCTGCCTGCTACGCTTTCACGGCCCATCATATCAACCGATTTCGACTTAATTTGGTATAGAGATATAGGCCAAAAAACCTCAATCCACGCGGACGAAGTCGCGGGCAACAACTAGGTTATTATTGTACCTACGGATTAAATATTACAATATTAATATTCCCTATATCAATAAATTGGTAACGATACGGCTGCACCAATGACATACCAAGTGACAGATCTGCATTTTTGTGTAACGATTAGGGAATACTCGGCATATAAGCATCAATAAGTGGTAACTGACAAGTATTTACCTACATAGAAGACGAATGATTCCAGATCGTTAGCGGATAGTGCCAATTAGTAAATCCACAGAAACGATCGCTCTTATCGACTTCACATTATGGACAAGCGTGAAAGTGTTATATTAAAAACTGGCTAAATATGCCGTCTAATGTTGATTATATTAGGTAGGCACCTTAAATGGATAGTTTCCTTGCGTAATCATGCAATTAATTAGCATCTATAGACATGCCAACTTCCAACTCCGAACATAGTCTATACTATTCAGTATCCATACTAATATTATCCATACCAATATTATAAATGCGAAAGTGTGTCTGTCCGTCTGTCTGTCTTCTACGCTTTCACGGCTCATCTGTACAACCGATTTTGATGAAATTTGGTATAGGGATAGTTTGTTACCCGAGGAAGGACATAGGCTACTTTTTATCCCGGAAAATTGGACTAATTTGCGGGCATCATCTAGTAGGTATTAAATAACTAAAGAAGTAGTTCTATTTCTGCGAAAACACACTAGAACAACACACAAAAAATGTTTAGTGAACAAAAAATCCGTGTCCGTTTCCGCTTAGCGCTGCTCACATTTATAGTTCAAACTAACTGATGCCCGCGATTTCGTCCGCGTGGACGTTATTAGTTCCCACGGGAACTCCGGGATAAAAGTAGCCTGTGTTATTCCAGACTGTAATCTATCACTGTGCCAAATTTCATCCAGATCCGTTCTGCCGTTCTGGCGTGGTTGAGTAACAAATATCCATCCATCCAAACTTTCGCATTTATTATATTACCATTGATATACAATATACATATATACACGGTGCTTTTTTTATAGTCGTTGAAAAGCAAACCAGTTAATGTACCCAATGCCTACAGTCCACTGGTAAAATACAAAAAAAAATAAAGAACATTTCAATGAGTTTCATTTAAAAAATAAATAAAAAATAGCTTCATTTGAAAACACCCCATAGCGCACGTAAATATGGCGCTAGCGGAACGGCGGCGCTCGAGTACCTACAGTAGCACGGCGCGGGCACGTGTCCCTAAAGGTCATTCACTTTAACGAAAATGTACTGGAATACGTGCAATAAATGCAGTAACCTTTAAGACTATGAGTTAAGACCCTCTGCTGAGAAGTTACTTGTTAGTCAAGTACGTCAAGTTACGTACGCTACTTACGTAAAAATTGCCGAGTACCTACCAAGGCACAGACCGTGTGCCTCATTCGATCAGCTGTTTGCAATGCAAGCTCGTATTATTGATGTATGTAGGTACTAGGTACTTATTTACTTAATTTCAATCTTCGTACTTTCGTACTTTTTACGGACTTTCGGAAACAATAATTGTTCTAAGTACATGAAATAAACATTTCATTTCAAATCCAACTAAAATGTTCAACAAGAAATGGTAGGTAGAAATGGTACCTACTTACTCGGGTTTAAAAAATAAGTAGGTGGTTCTCTTTCTGAGTCGTATTCCTCATTTCTAAGGGCCCTTTCCATTAATCACATAATGTCAAGGGTTTTGTTTTTCTTTCTTCTTTTAATAATTCGGTGGGTATGATTAGGAATTAAGTAAGTAGTCAATTGTTTCAGACTCATCAAGAAAGTACCTAGGTAACAAACTTACACTTTTTACCAGCTATTTCGATTAAAATCAACAAAATTAGGTACAGTACCTTTCCGTAATTAATTCCATAGGTATGTTCATGCCACATGAGTAGATTAACACACAAACCACACAGAACAGAAAAGTTTAACCTATCTTCCTGTAATGAAGTAATTATTCGAATTGCTTGCTGTTTTGCTCCAAACAAAAGAGCATGTTTTTGTAAGTCATAAAAATGTTTGAGTTTAATCACTTTCACATCACTTCGCGCTGTACCTACTGGTAGTTTAGACATCTAACACTACGCTGTACGTCTTACAGTAACTCAAGAATTAGACTTTGTACCATGTTTTAAGAAAAATAATAATTACGGAAACAACAACGAAAATTATGCGTAGGTGCTATACTTCCGCTTTCGCACGTTCGGTGGCCGACCCGTAACTGAGTAAATCTATTTTTTGCATTTTGCTATTTCCTGTAAAAAGGGGGCGGGGCCGATGGGTCAAAAGGATAGCGCGAGCGCATGATTGGACCTCGGTCCACGTGGACTTTTCAAATAACCATTCGCTATTGGTTCACAAAATTTCTCTTGCACGATTAATGTGAGGAAGAGAATTCCTTGAACTTGTAACAGAGGTTACTTCGCATGTACTTTCGTAAACATAATTAAACAGGATGTTTCAAATTTTTTCGAAATTTTAATAAATTTTTTTCGCTAGTGTGTGTATTGACATGAGGTCATTTTTAATATTGCTCAAGGATATCTTATATCGGACTCATAACTGGGGCCGCTTTTGCACGACGGTGGCACAGGCACCGTGTATATATTGGGTTCCGAATAGTTAAACTTAATTACCTGGGGGAGACAAATTTCCTTCTGATTTCTCTTTCCAAAAGCGTTCATCACAGGGAACTTTTCTTAGTCCAAACGATTGTCTACCAAATCGAAGATTTAAAAAATCCATAAAGGCAAATCGAAAAAGCATTAGTCTCCCTTTTGAAAGGAAATGCTTTGGAAATGAGGAAATCAGAAGGAATGTCAGGAAAGTCCGTGTAATTTTCACATGAATGAAATTGCGGGTAAGTAACATGGAAATAAGTAAATGAAAGTACCAGTTTCTTACGATTTAGATTATTTTAAGTAGGTAGTCTTAATAGTTTAAAACTAGTTCAATAGCCACCTGTTTTCCGGGACGTGTACAAAATATCGATGTCGCGACAAAAACTTGACTTGTTTACCTACCGTCAACATGTTATCATAGTTACATAACGTCGTAGGTACGTTTTAATGAAAGAAAATAAAGTTATATAAAACATCTCTCAAAGTATTTGATAGAACGATTTCTAATCGCTAACCTTATTGTAAATGTGTGTTTGTTTGTTTGATGGTTTCGCTTGTCCTCCAATCCGCCGCAACGGAGCAACGGATTGGCGTTATTTTTCGCATAGAAATTTATTTAATACAAGCTTTTGGCAGCGGCTCCGCTCACGTTAGGTTCGATTGTCGATTATATTTCAAATCCCTTAGGGGTTGAGCTTTCAAGAATCCCTTCTAAGCGGATGCCTATTGCTTACCTACGTCATGAGCTATCAATTAGCTGTCTATATGCCAAAGGACATTGTTCCGTCCCCATACAAAGTTCGCCTAAGAACCAACCGTCATAAAACATTGATTATTGGGTTCAAATTAGTACCTTTTTATGCTTGAGAGCAGATTAAAACAACGGACACTTGCTTAGAAATTACTTATTACCAAAAATATTTTCAATTTTGAGGATATTTCAGCTTTCGCAATCCATCTGCTTGATCAAATAAATGTCATCTTTAACCAATTGTAATACAGCTGTAAACAGTATAAGACAAGATTCGCAGTAGTCCGTCAAAAACATTACAGATGGTGTTATTAATAAGGATGCAGGTATCGTCATAGTTTATCGATAACTTCACAGGTGGCGTTAGAAATATTAAATTATTGTACTTTCAACAGATGGCGTTGCGAGATTCAGAATACTCGCACTTAGCACTTTAAGCTGCTTTTATCTTGTTTCTTACGATACGGATCTAGCGCTCAAGCGGTTGTATTGGATATTATTTTAACCTGTAAGTTATTGATCTGTGGTTAATAATCGAGAGACGAAAACGTATAGTAATCAATTGAATACCCATTTATTTACTTTTAATTAATTTGAAGTGTCCGTTGAATTCTAATATTTGGAATAAAGGTTATAAAATAAGCTAAGAATTACTGTATATTTCAAACGTATGTTGATTCTTAGGCGAATTTGGTCAATGTCCTTTCAGCCCGATCCGTCCAGTGGTTTGAGCTGTGCGTTGATAGATCACTCGGACAGTCACCTTTTCCTGTTATATATTTAAAATACATAGGCTGCTTATTAACCCGGGAAGAATGCACTGGCGTACTTGTACCTCTTACAAAACTCAAGGCTAAACAAAAACAAATTCTAATACGTTTTGGGATACTCGACCTACTTTTTTTAATATCCCGCCACTAGACGAACTCCTTTAGTTTTTAACGTGTTTTTAATATATACGACACACTATCCTTTGCATCTGTATCTAAGCAGTAGGTACCTATGTGTATTTATAAGCAAGTTAACTAACAGTTTCTAATTTGCATAACATAAAATAGTAAGAAGACCAAAGAGTGTATTTTATTTATCACAAATAGCGTTCAAACGGGTTGTATTCCATAGACATCTCCAGTGCAATAACATAAGCCTTTCGCGATATGTATCCGTTGACAGAAGACACGCTAGCTCAAAATAAATCACGTAAGGGCGGATCGCTCGCCCACGTGACTCCACAGGAGGTAGGTAGGATAGTATGATTTAGAATTTTAGATGGTGGAGGAATAGGTACCTACTCGTATTTCATAACAATAAAACATCCTACCTGCAAGTACTAGGAATGCGAAAGTTTGTTGGTTGATTTTGTCCTTCAATCGCGCTGTCGCAACAGATGTTTTATAAAACTTTTTAAGTGTAATTTTTTGTAAATCATGGGGTAACCTTTAAGTCCACGTCGATGGAGTCGCGGGCTTTTGAGGAATCTATACTAATATTATTATTGCGAAAGTTTGGATGTATGGGTGGATGTTTGTTACTCAATCACGCCAGAACGGCTGAACAGATCTGAATGAAATTTTGCACACAGATAGATTATAGTCTGGAATAACATAAGGCTTTTATTATTGTAAGCCTTATTATAGGGACGTCAAGGTACGTGACATAAAATTGTCATTTTGAAATAATTACTACTTTTAAGCGATGATAGCAACCCCCCTCAGTCGACATCCTAATCCGTTGAATTGAAGCGACTAAACGTGTCACGTTACCAATAGCGCTAGAGTTACAAGTTTACAAGATAAGTTTTTCTACCACGTGGGTGTTTGCCATAGAATTAGCGAGGTGATATGTTATACGCAGTTATGTAACAGGTCAGTCACCTTCGAACTTGCGTACGAAATAGCGGTGTACGTACCCGTCAGTGGGTGTGTCTGCAGATTTTATGATATCCATCTCGTCTGTAACAAAAAAATGAGCACATTTATTAAGCATTCAATCGCTGTTGAGGTGCTTATTAAAAACTTTTTTTGATTAATTTCACAGTCATTAATTTTAGCAGCTTCAAAACTGAACAAGAGTAATTTGTTTTTTAGGGTTGCCAAAATACAAAAATATTATTTTTCATGACAAGACTCTATCTATATTGACGTGAAAAGATCCGGCATTAACTCTAATCTCACGTAGATCAGATACACTTGAATACTGATAAAGCAATCTCATACGACTATATTAATCATAAACTTTTAAATGATTAAATTATTTATCAATCCAACTATAAAAAATAGTATCTTACTTTCAAATAAGAAAATATTATTTATTAAAACTATTTACATTAAATTAAAACTAAATTAAATTAAATTAAATCTAAAACGTCATCGAGACCACCGCAGCGAGGCATTGTACCCAAGATGCTGGCAGCATTACCCCTTTGGATGGCCAAACTAATTCTTTGACCAAGGTAGCCGCCGGCTCTCGGGTCCCCGGTTGACTCGATAACCCTTTTCGAAATTTCACGAGTATATTAATCATAAACTTTTAAATGATTAAGTAAATTATTTATCAATCCAACTATAAAAAATAATATCTTACTTTCAGATAAGAAAATATTATTTATTAAAACTATTTACATTAAATTAAAACTAAATTAAATTAAATTAAATCTAAAACGTCATCGAGACCACCGCAGCGAGGCATTGTACCCCAGATGCTGGCAGCATTACCCCTTTGGATGGCCAAACTAATTCTTTGACCAAGGTAGCCGCCGGCTCTCGGGTCCCCGGTTGACTCGATAACCCTTTTCGAAATTTCCTCAAAAAGAGCTCGAGCCCCCGGGCCCCACGGCCCCAAGGTCTCCACACCAAAAGGCACGAATATGAAGCTCCCATCGAGGTCTTCATATTTGCGCCTCTTGGCCTGTTCGGCGCTGATGGCCGCTGCACCCGCCACAGAGGAAGTCGCCTGAATGTGGGATGCAGCTAAAGTGTCTGCACACGTTGCATCCCAAACAAGCGACCTGCCCATCTTCCAAGGAACGAGCGTCATACCATCAGGTCTCCTGCCATCGCTACGTGGCAAACCAATAGGTTCCAGTACAGCTGGCACATGAGCGGTGGCAAGGGACCTCCGGATGACGTCGTTAATAGTACTATGACGGGAGAAGCGACCAGCGCTTCTCGAACAGGAGAGTCCATGGTGGCCGAAGGCGTCAACACTGTCACCGCAGTGGCAACGATGAGGCTGGTTTATTGTGGCGCCAAGCCTAAGACCAATCAACACAGTGAGTGTTGTATGGTCCAACAAAGTGCCCAGGTTGGCGGAGGGAAGAGCATGTAGCCAGTAACCGGACTCTTTTGCAGAGACAGCGAGAAGACGAGCACGGTCTTTTTCAGAAATGGCTTCAGCTAATAAGGTGTCAAATGATTTTTTGCAAACAATGTCATCCCACTGTCTCTGGGAAGAAAGAGAAACCGGCACTTGCCTGGGACTAAGTCTTGACCATTCATGAAAATAAAAAAATAATAATATTGTACTATAATCTGTAGAATTCGAACAGCTATTATTAAATTGCTCATCTCTATTTAAACGTTAAGACATTCGTAATTCAAAAGTCATGCCACACGATCAGTAAAATTATAAAATTCAAGCCACAAAAAAAAAACGTCTTAACCAAGGGTCTTACATCTCACCGTGACAAGTTATTTTATAGGCAATTGAATACTCATCAGCTTATAAATCGTTCTCATCATCAATGTATTTTACTTCGTAATTGTATGTCAAGAGCTTTAGACGCTCTGCAAGTATGTACCTAAGTTGTCGGTGTCGATAACGTGAACAATTTATGCCTTGCTTTATTGCCTATGACACGGCCTAGCCTTAAGAAATATGGTGTCTATTTGTCAGTCCGCACGATTATGGTTCGCAAATGATCTAGAGGTGTTACGGTTAATGGTGGGTTTGAACTTGGTTTGGTTTTGCTT
Organism: Erebia epiphron; assembly: GCA_963932025.1. NCBI lineage: Eukaryota > Metazoa > Arthropoda > Insecta > Lepidoptera > Nymphalidae > Erebia > Erebia epiphron. The sequence goes on from OZ009948.1 coordinate 26,922,882, forward strand.
GTTTTTCACGTTATCATAACTAGCCGTGAGTTTAATGGATTTTTCCAGCAACATCTCAGGAACCATCAGGCTTTTCTGAAATGTCATATTTATCATGTTATCTTAATGTTTATAATCTCATAGTTTTTGGAGAACCACGCCACGAGACGCCAGACTGACTGACCGATAACTGAAAGAACTGATTTATTTATAAAAGCAAGCCTAAGGTCCACGTCTCTAACTTAAGGAAAGAAGTACTTCATTTTCAACTTCAGTTACCTATGTTTACCTCTACGAGTAGGTATAAATCATAATTTGTCTCATTGTTTTTGTTTCATTGTTAAAATTGGTTAAAAACAATTTTTATCTAGAAAAGCAAAGAACTATTTTTGCTAGCAAAAGCTAGAAGCCCCTTAACTGGGACGGTTTCTGAGAGTTCAGTTCTAGAGTAGAGAGTAAAGTCAGTAGCTGATGCTACGTTTGTCATCATTCCTGCATATTCCGTCTCAAGAACCGTTTTTGGCCTGTAATAATTTGTATACTAACTTGTGCATTTCGAGTCAAACCTAACACAATAACACAATTTAAATATATTAAGGGACGAATCGCATTGCACGTCAACCAGCTCACCTAAAGGAGACCTTTGCCTGTGCACGATTTGTACCATTTGTAAGCGAACACATAAATTATTCAAAAGCATGTAAACACACGCCGTATAAGCTCATGACCTGCTTCGTGACGCTATCTATTCTAGCCCTAAGGAGTGATTATAATGAAGACATTAAAATTCTTGCCCTTCCCAGACATCGGATGCTATCAGTTTAAATACTTGGGGATTTACGAGGGCTTTCTCGTCGCCAGAATGTCTGCGCGGTTGACCTTAACATTTTAGCTTGGTACGAACAAACTAACGAGATTGATCGCAAGTTACTAAGATATTTTGTGTCAAACATAATATTCCGGTGGAATATGTACACTTGAAAATATATTATTCCTATGATAATGATTTTCAACCCCTGATTGAACTGAGAGGTCAATGAACTTTAGTCTAAATATATTTGGCACTGGCTATGGTTAGATTTTTTTTCGACACGTTACGCACAGAGAATTCGTGGTCTACATCCTGAAACGGTTTTCCTTGGTCATAGCTACTGTAAAGTTCGTTAGCATAAGTTTACGATTTCTTCCCGTCATACTTTGCAGGGTTCGATAACCCGACGGCAACAGATCGACGTGACTTTTTGGGATGGTAATAGATAAGGACTTGGAGAGTGACATATTATGCTACTTTGTATCCCGGAAAATCAAAGATTTCCCGTAGGAATTAAAATAATTTATTCCACGCGGGCGAAGTCGCGTGCTTCAGCTAGTAATATTTATACCTAATAGTATTTCGCCAGTGTGACCTTCATTTATTTTCTAACCACAGCGGATGCAACTACTCCAAAAGTCAAAACATTGAACCTTCAAGATATACATATGTAATCGCATGACCTTAGTGTCAACAAGCTACAAGAGTGAAGTAACACCAAGTAAATGTTACATTCTCTTACATCCGGTGTTTGGTTTGGACTAAGGCCAGTGTGGGGAAACATGAAAAAGGATTAGTCTAACCTTGGTGACTCTCTCGATCTGATTCACAGCCCTCCCGCAGTGATACAAACATTGTCTTGTTGAAAAAGATCGTATAACCGACATGTAGCGCGACTAAAAGTTTCCTGAACTCATTACAAACAAGTCAAAAAACGCAATCCTAACTTACTTCTAAACTAATAATATTTATAAAGAGGAAATATTTGTTTGTTTGTAATGGATTAACTCAAAAACTACTCAACCGATTTTAAAAATTCTTTCACCTATAGAAAGCTTCATTATCAGCGAGTAACATGGGCTATATTTAATTTTCAAAAAATTAGAGATTCTTGCGAAAATTGCAATAATGTAAACTGAGTCGCAAAAATCGTCTCTTCTGAGAGCTTACTTGGGTATAGACAATTAGGATTATTTTGCTACACGTGCGAAGCCGGGGCGGATCGCTAGTATTTTATAAATGCGAAAGTTTGTATGGATGGGTGTTTGTTACTCAATCACGCCAGATCAGCTGAACGAATCTGGATGAAATATGGCACGGAGATGGATTATAGTCTGGAATGAAACGTAGGCTTCTTTTTATCCCGGAATATAAGAGTTCTCGCGGGAACCGAAAACCCTCAATCCACGCAGACATAAGCGACATATTTCACGCCGCAATGTTCCACTACATACCTACCTACTGCAATTTCTTTTAACATCCAGAAGATCCAGCAGAAACAATTTTTTATTAATTCTGTTGCCAAACTATGATCCTGTGGAGAAAGAGATGGTTTATCAAAAAACCGAAGCAGCTAATGATGAAAGAAAATGCTCTATGTACTTAAAAAAAAACCGGGCAAGTGCGAGTCGGACTCGCGCACGAAGGGTTCCGTACCATTATTAATAAATAATTACCTTTGCTAATGAACCGCAAGACTAACTTTGTTTGTAGAGGTTTATTGTTAATATCAAAAAAACTATGCTAGTTAGAGCATTGGCTATAGTTTTCCTGTAAAATATACGTAAATTCCTATTGACCATACTTATTTCAAATTTTTCGATTGGTAAACTCCGGAGATAGGGGGGGGGGGGGACGGTATTTTTTTAGACATTTTCCCCGATAAATCAAAAACTATCATAACTAAAAATAATTAAAAATCTATTTTAGAATGTACAAAGTAAACCCTTTCATATGATACCCCACACAGTACAGTTATCTCACTTTTAAATTTCAACCCTCAGATTTTCCCCCCTTTTTAAATAAGAACAAAAATAATTTCCAATTTTTTTTAATTCCAGTGTCTTTGGGCCACTAATATACACAACTATTCCAAATTTCATGTCGATAGCTTCGGTAGTTACTGAAATAATCGAGTGTGACGGACGGACAGACAGACGGAGAAAGTCGCACCATAAGGGTTCCATTTTACCATTTTGGTACGGAACCCTAAAAAGAACCTCGTTAGTTATGAATCACTAAATTAGGTATGTATGGCACAAAAATTTGTTTGAAACTAAATTTTTATTTTTAATTCTCGCTATTGGCAGTTTCGGAACAGACTCAGGTCGCAAGACAAATCGCTTTGAAACATAAAGTCGCATAAATGAGCTCACGCGTCTGAGAAAACAAGAAAAAATACTCCAACCTTGGGGCGATTCTCTCTCGCTGATTGACGGCCCTCCCGCGCTCAAACAAACATCGGCTAATTACGACCGCACTAAATACGTGAAGGGATAAAGCATCGATTTATTGCTCTGTTTGCGCAATAGAATTGAGTCCAACCAAAATATACTGCCGCTGTGAACTTGTGAATTTAATTTGAAACTCTACGCAGCAGGTGCTACCCCGCTGGTTTAGCATTTAGACATAATATATCTATATATATATATTCTATCTGTGAAAACTTGTAATTGGCGTTATACTCATTCTTTATTTAGGTATGTATCTGTCACCGTAAGATTGTAATGTAACTCGCGAAATTGTAAACTGTCGAATGATTACAATATAACGGATTATTTTTCGGTAGATTGTAATATGTTAGGTTTATTAACCCGATAGAACCTAATGCACTACAGGCACTACTTGATTATTTATGTCGAACCCTAACCTAACCTACAAGAAAGAGACAAGAAAACGTAAATACAATGAATATTTCAAAAATTGACACTTAAAACATTGAACGGTTCACAATATTTCGATTGTTTACAATCTATCGAAAAAAAAAAGCGTTAGATTACAATCTTACGGTTTTTACAATCTTACGGTGACATATCCATCTTTGTTGTAGCTGTAAGTTTTCTGTACAAAATAAAATAAAATAAAATATTCCGTTTGATGGTGTAGAAATTCGGAGATCTACTAAGAATTCATAAAGCAGAACATTGCGCCTTGACGATGCTTACGTTTTTAGCTTTTTGCTCAAAGAATAGAAAACGCCAAGACTCTCGATATTACTCGTATATGCATAGGTAAACACATGCTTTTATGGTCAACAGACTGTGAGACACCTATCTTTGGTTTTGTTATAAAAAGTTTTCGAGCAAGTATCATTAATTGTTATTTATAAAAAGGCGCAGCGGATTATTATCTAACTACATGTAATTTTATTTAATATGTAGAATGTAGATTGCTTAAAAATATTTTTGTTATTTAGAAATCAAAAAATCACTGCCACTAAACAATGATGCTATGAATTTTCCGCGCAATTAGCGAAACCGTGACTGAGTATTTTTCTAATCATTAATCAACGAACTCGTTAAATACAACACAATGGTTCAATTGATAAAAAAGAATGACTGATCGCCCCGTCATTCCCATACAGCATACCAGCACAGCGTAAGTTTATATTCATACAGTGGGTCGACGCCCATACAAATGACAAAACCCGGCTATCATAACATTTTTTGCACCTAGGTCCTAGGAGTAGCGTACCTCAAGAGTACAGAGAGGGCTGAAACTGCATACAAATCCTACATTAGAATAACAGAATTTTGTATTGAAAATTCTACCAGTTTCCTCCATCACGCACCTTTCACCCCGCAATCCTTGCCCTGTCTAGATGCCTCCGTCAAATGACTGGTAGAAAAAGACGTATCTCCTTATAGACTGTGATACTAGCTAAATAGATTACGTTCGATTTGAACAGGCTGTTGAACTGATGTTGATCTATTTTCTAATCATTGGATAATACTTGCCGTAAGTGCTTCATTGTTAACGTATTATGAAAAAGTCGATAACAATACACCTACCTACTTGGTATTTTTGTTTGGTTTGCGTTGGCGAATTCGTTCTTAGAACAAAGTGAGATCCTGGTCTTAAGTTTTACTTTTGTCTTTTAAGTTTGTTATTGATGTTATATATTAAAAGTCATACACATTATAGACTTATATAAATCTTCGGCATAGATTTTAATGGAACACCGGTATAGAGTAGTTACGCTAAGTGAAGCGTGTTTTTAGGTATTCATTTTGATTTCTTTCTTTTGATAATAGTGTGCTGAGTTCACGAATATCTGTAAAGGTCTCCATTTAAGATACCTTGCCTATGATAATAACTAATATAAGCCTACCCAAATAACGACGTATTCGTCTTCTATACTATATAGACGGATATTCAGATTCCAATTTTATTTTTAGGATATCGGTAGGAATTTAGTTTCCCAGAGGCACGGTCGTTACGCCAAATGTTAATCAATAGGTTTTTACAGGTAGGTAGGTAATCAGTAGGACATTATTAAACACAACATTATATTCACTAATTTCATTAGTGACGCGCGCGACATTGACCGCACGAAAGTTCGAATTGCGTCACATTTACGTAACTGAATCACTCACGAGCGCTATTTGTATCACTTTTATGACTCACCTACGTAATACATTATCCAGAAAAAACGACCGAATATATTTTTGACGTCTACTATAGTTATTTTATCGATAACTAATTTTGCTAAAGTTATGTAGATTTAGCTCATGTTGTTTCAAATAAAATCATTGTGGAAATCATCATCATCAGATTATTATCAGCCTGCGGACGCCTCATGCTGAACACAAGCCTTCAAGACCCTGTCAACAGCCTTCTTAATCCAGCCACTTATAATATATCGTCCGTCCGTGTTGTCATAAAATAAAATGATGCATAAAAAAGTATTCTCTGTTATTATAATACCTATAATAGTATTTCTAATAGTTATTCAGTAAGATTTATAAGCAAGTTCTGGTAAAATATCAAAAATGTTATAGGAATAAAGAGAAGTAAGTATATACTTGTAAATGAGGTACTTCCTCGTAGATACTAGTGAATGTAGGGCATTAAGTTAGTATGGGGGACTAATATTATGTAGCTTTCCGCTACCATACAACGTCATAAACATCGGATATACACTTCCAGTGACACACTTTGGGATGACCCACTCGAGCTAGGAATAAGCTAAAATTATATTACTTTGGAGACATTTAGTGTCACTTCCAAATCAGGAAAGAGGACTAGTGGTTAAATCGATTATTTACGACCAATTCTAATGCTTTCTGAGCTATGAGTTACGGGGCCGGCCGTCCAGGACAATTAAAGATGGATTTACTTGTAACATATTCTACGTTATGGATATATTTGCTTCTTCAACATGGAATATTTAAACTCCATTATTTGAAGCATAAAGCATTATACAATTTTATAACGTTTAAACTATCGTGAGTGATATTCAATTCAACTATACATAACTATACATTATATAATTAATTACCATTTGTTTAGTTCCAATAACAAATGTAAGTACAAATAAACGTTATACATATGTATAAAAAATAGATGCAAGTTATTTATATTCAGTTCAAAACGTTTTCGATTGAAATTACTATAAAGACTGCTCAGCAGCAAAATTGTAGAAATTCTTCATGAATGACATAAAAACTACCATAGCCACTAGAGTTAAATATGACATAAGAGCTTGTGCTAGAATTATCAAATTTGATCACTACCAAATATTTTTATCCTGACAATGAGAAAATTAACAACTTTCTCTCTATACCTTACGAAATACAGATACAATCAAAAGAAGTTGTATAAGATACGTACACATCAATCATCACAAACGCGATAAAAAATTAGGTTCACTTTCTTAGACGTCACGAATCAAGATTACGACGAAAGACGTGCGTAGTGATGAAATTCCTTAACGTAAGTATGTAAGAGATTTAGTTTATACATCGAGTGAATCAATAAGATTTCTGATTTGCTAAATTATAGTCCCCACTTTTTTTTTGTAGACTATCATTGAGATACTGCTACCAAAAATGTAACACTGTTTGAGGACAACAAACATTAGGTTTGGGAAAGTATAAACTTCGAGAGAAGCTCAAGCAGTTTAATAAACCTTCCAAGATTGGTAATTCAGACAAAACTTTTAAGTTTTCTCCATGCCATTATTTCTAAGTGTACCTATTTCTTGTTTTTTTAAGCCACTGGCATCTTTAACTGTAGAGTATCGATAAACACACCTTACCGTTCTAATAATATCCTTAATCATTTTGTCCAATTTTGTTTTTGTTGTAGTTTGTATTTAGTTTTGATAGCGCCATAACATTAAAATAAATCGTTACACTATCGTATTTAATGATCAGCCCAGACTATTTTATTTTTGCCAAACTTTCGGCTCGCTCGTAATCGTAATGTTAATATACGTCTGTACGGTTTTACTATTATTAGCTAATTTATGCGAAATTCTCTGTTGCGGGTGTCTGGGCGAACGTTAAAAACGACCGTTACGATATTACGAGCTGCAGTAAACTACATAGGATTTGTATTATTTTGTATTGAAACATCACTGTTTCCTTAATCTTACCTATCTATCTATATTTATTTATCTACAGAGAAGAGAGACTAGCTGACGTTCTGCATCTTTCCGTTTATTTCTTCTTAAGAAATGATGCGTGGATTTTGGTTATTTTTAATACCGCGGGAACTCTTTAATTTTCCGGGATATAAGTAGCCTATATCATTGTCCAGTTCTTTAATTATATCTTTGCCCAAAAACAATTCGATCCGTTGTTTCATTCCGGCGTGATTTAAGGACAGTAGAAATGTAGAGATTTTGAGACACTATTTTGTTCGGTCTTATTGAAGAGTAGGTCGTTAAGGTCCGCTTGCAAAACTATTAACCCAGAATTAGCTGCTAAATTGACAGAATTCGTGTAAAACTTTGTTATAATTTTAAAATTCCTGAGTTAAACGTAACTCGGCATCTCTGTAAGCGGGCCTAAGTAGCTCACGGTTGTAGTTTAGTTGTAGTTGTTGTAGTTGTAGTTTATTCATTTGTGTCAAATTATTATCATAAGGATAATTTATCTTAATTACCAGTCGGGCGTTCAACTTGTCTTCTATCATCATTAGGCGGATGTCAGAATAATGTCACAACGCAGGTCCAGGTAAACAGGCAGGTATTTGTATTCTTTTCGACTTTCGTGCGAATTAAAAGACAAAAGAAGTTGTGAACAAAATATAGTACTTAAATAAATAAAATTAAAAAAACTGATAAAAATAATGATCTATGTTAAAAGTCATCTGTTCTGAGTGGGCAATACAGATTTTTTGAACGTCAATACGTGACTTCTAATTACGTTATTTTAAAATTAACACTGGGTTACAAACGCGCCATGATCTGTGAAGAAACCCTTGAGAAACTCCGCCGTTTCAAAAACTTGATTAATAATTTTATTTGGTATCATATCAAATATTTTGACGTGGACGCACGCAATCCTCTGAAACGTTTTGCATTCAATAAGTGCATAAATGAAAGCCGTATAAAGGCTAATGTTCATTAGTTACGGTAGATCCAACATCTCTCGGCTTTCGTATTAACACACAAACGGCTTGTACTCACTCGTTGCTGTTTATTAACGCTGGTTTATTTGATGTTGCCACTTGCGACATTCATACATGCTATGCCACACTAGTTTTAGTAATAGTTAGTATTCTTTACTCGGCTTGCTGATGGTATAAGTCTATAAGTGTTTTAGAACTTGATATTCATGAATTCAATTTCTGATGTATTCGTTTAAATAACTTAGACACGATATTGTATGCTCAACTGTAGATATTTGACATCCTTTGATAATAATTGATAGTTAAGTTGACCCTTAGTTTGTTTTGTTTTATGGTCTTTTAAAATATTACTTTCTTCTTCTTCTTTATGAGCCTTTCTTCATCCATTGTTGGACATAAGCCTCCTCATGTGCACGCCACTCTTCCCGATGTTGGGCAAGCCTCCTCCATGTTTTCCCCGCAAGCTTGGTGATGTCGTCAGACCAGCGAGATGGTTGTCGTACTAAATATTACTTTAGAAGTCTACAAATTGTTTGGCTATTCTCTGAGCATTAAGTGAAGAGAAATTTTGCATTGAGAAAATTGAACAACTTTTATTAGCGGAAAATATATTATGTGTCGCATATAGAACTGACTCGATTTTACTGTGTCTTATAAACTCGTTAGTTTGAACAATGTCAAAGAACGTTTTAAAGATATCGATTTAAGCCGCTTCCAATTTGGTAAATGCGTCTGCTAGAGCATTGTAATCTTATCAAGTATGCCGAGATTTATCTGTATAAAATCTTTGAAGATCTTCGAGATTATCTCCGCCAAAAGACCTTCGCTCATAACTTGCTCCATTCTGTAATATATGGATCAAGAGAAGCTCCTAAGTGGATAATGTCAATTGCCGGCAGCCATTCCGCATTCCACAAAGCTAGGGGCTACACATTAATATAGGAATATTAGTTCGTTAAACTTCTAACGAGACGAGACGAGACATCTTCTGCACAATTGTCTAACCGCAGATACGGTCTGCGGTCAGTTAATGTAATTAAGTACAGCCATGTGAATGTTAAGATCAAAATTTCTTCATAGTTAGAGTACCTTTATGGTGGTAGGCCATCTTTAAAGTGCGATTTGAGAAAAAAAGCAATTATTATTATTGTTCAGCTCAATTCAGCTTTAGGATAAACGGAGGTTAAAGAAGTCTAAAATCCATACTAATATTGTTAATGCGAAAGTGTATCTGTCTGTCTTTCTGCCTGCTACGCTTTTACGACCCCAACTGATTTTGATGAAATTTGGTACAGAGATAGGTTACATCCCGGGGAAGGACATAGGCTTTTTACTTTAACATTTACGCTAAATATTTCAAAATAGAGAGTTACATAATAGTTACGTTACACATGACGATAAGTAATAATCTTGAGATATAATATCAGAATATAATTGCAGATAAATTGATTTTAGCACTCAAATATATTAGGCAAGTGAAACTGAAACAGGAAAGCAAACTAAATATAATTACCAAAGATGAGTGTCAACTTGTCAATAAAGTTATGATTAAATTATTGCAACAGGTTTTATGAAGTTCCACTATAAAGCCTAAATAGATTACTTGAATAATAAATTGTAACTTGAATAATAATTTAAATTAGGTGAAAAGAACTCTTTTACTAATCATATGGAATGATTTCGTATAGCTGATTCGTAACACAAATTTTTGCGACAGACATACTGACTCGTATATAAATACATATATTATAAGATCGTTTCAAAATCATTCTCATGTATCATGACACTTCAGGCTATGTGAATTAAGTAAATAAATCAATTTATATCTTCTTCAGGTCTATTTACCGCTTAGCTCAGAATCATTGAGGGTAGACTTTAAGCAGGACAATTTTTAAAATAAAAATTATTATACAATACAATATAAATTCACCATAAAAAAATCCTAAATCGCTATTTTTAAGGGGTTCTGTACCCTGCAGCATCAGAGTTGAATCATATACACGTGACCTACCACCTACTATATGAATTCACCATGAAAACTTCCTAACTCCCTAGTTTTGAGTCGTAGGTATACCTACAGCATCAGGATTGAGGATTTGGAGTCAGAATTTTTTATGGGACCACCTCGCCAGCTTCCTCTAACCATTGAAAAAAAAAATTTTCAAATCGGTTTGGAAACCACGTAGATATGCGATAACATACATTTAAAAAAATACGCGCCGAATTGAGAACCTCCTCCTTTTTTGGAAGTCGGTTAATGAGAAAGAATTTTCACTTTAAAACCACGGGATAGGCGCAATCGCGATTGCAGGGTGCTACAAGGAAAACACTGAAGACATAACGCCTGACCTAGATACTGGGATATATTGCCTCCAATTAAACATAGCCCTAAATGTTCCGAGTTTAAAGGTCTCGCAAACATCAAAAGTCGCTTAAGAGCGTGTTAAGCTAAGCGGGTTCCCGTGTACTGCGGTAATGCACGCTTTATTGCAATACTTGTTAACAGTAGGTACAACTAAATAGACTAAGCGGTGGTAATGGATTATGTAATTTTTATGCGATTTCCCAAGGCGTGAGTGAGCGTGTGATTTTGGCTATAGATTCTAGGAAGAGATATCGTCTAACAAGCCTACAGTCTCTTTCGAAGCACAAAATAAGAAGGCATCAGTGAGCGTGTGAATTCGGTTATGGGGTTTAGGAAGCGCTGTCTTTTAATGTAGATGCTGTCTTTGAAGTGTGTGTGCATGTCTGTCTGTCTGTATGATACGCTTTAACTGCCTATTTTCTACCGATTTTGATGAAATTTTGTATAGCGATAGGTTGCATCCCGAGGAAGGAAGGCAGACATAGGCTATTTTCCCGGCAAACGAGGGAGTCTCCGCGAGATTTTAAAAAATTAATCAACGCGGACGAAGTCGTGTTACATATTTAATATAATAATATACTATAAATGATTTTACATAATATTTATACTTGGTGCCGGTCCCCTGCACCCATACTGCCAAAATTTTAAGTAATATTTTAAGTAATATTACTCAAAATGACAGTTTGATGTCACGTACCTTGACGTTCCTACAATAAGGATTATAATTCTAAAACATGAAAGTCAAGAATAATGAAATAATATGGCTTTAAGCGTTTACAGTATGGCCCCTGCTTCTCGAAGCTTTTCCCGAGCGAAGCTGGAACGGATGAAAACAATGAGCCAAACGTAGTGCAGATTTTCCAGTTTCCACTAACTGTCGATCTCTACTTCGAATATATTTCCTAAGTCATTTTTGGAGCGAGTTATACTTCTTTTATGCAACGATTGTTGATTTATAATGCCATTTCTATCGACCTTTAGCCATGCCTTTTCAAGTCATTACGGCATACTTTGGCTATTATAACGCAACCAAAGTGCTTGCCACTAATGAGGGCAATTCAGTACTGTAGAGGCTTTTTCTGCTGATGACTTTTGGTCACGAACATCGGAATAGGCTAGTGGAGGAACAAATTACCTGAAAGCAATCAGACGATAGAGTAAGGAATGCAAAAATATCGAGTTCGTAGTTTTAAGTACGTTCAAAAAATCTGGCTGTTCTATGTTTACCTGCGACGATTATTTCTGTATTTTCTTCTACAGACCATTGTATTCATAGTTAGATTTTTTTATTTTCAAAACCCGCAATTTACTTATATGTTTTGTTCATTTACTTTTACTCAATATGACCTTTTATATTTGTTACAGGTAATGCATTTAACCTAGTCCAGAACACACCTATGGAAATCCGTAAGAACAATGTTGGTAAGCTTCTGCGACTGCTATGCGTCTCAAATAAGAAGGCCATAAAGCATAATATCCCCTATCACCATTGTATCATTAGCAACAAGAGGTAAACATACGTAGGTTTAAAATAACAAAATATAAGTGGCCTTTAAAAATATACAGCCTAGATTCACATTACAAGTTTAAACATGGCACGTTAGTCATAGGGGTCTAAAGGAATTACTTACCCTAGTTGTAATAGCCCGAACAGTGAAAGAACTTCGGTAATGTAGGTATGAGCTTATTACATTAAAAAGATACATACTACACATAGCATTGCATAAATAAATAATTAGTTTACCTAATACTTAATACGTATGTGTAGACATGCCTCTCTTAAACTTGCCTCTCCCGACCCTTTAGCTATTACAGGCAGAGAGGCGCCCTAGCACTCCTTGCTTTAATCATTTCACACACCCTTTACCTACAAGCTGTGTAAACGAGTAAAGACTTAGGACTTAATGAGGAAAGTCCTTAGCGCCTGAAGGTACGGGTGCGAAACAAAAGAGCACGCTTGACGCAAGTCCCGGCGCATTTCTATCACCCTGGGGAGTCTGGAACGCTGACATTCATATCATTAAGAACAGCCTACAGATATGTGCAGTTTAAATAAAACGCTCTTTGGATAGATTACTCTAGCTGATACCTGCGACTTCCTCCGCGTGGTTAAGTTTTTTTGATTCCGCGGGAACTCCTTAATTTTCCGGGATAAAAAGTAGCCTATGTCACTCTCCAGGTCCTCTACTATACCCGTGCCAATCACGTCGATCCGTTGCTAGTTGCGGCGTGATGGAAGGACAAACAAACACACTTCGCATTTATAATATTAAGTCTGATGTCCACAATTTTTATTCCCTTTTCTTGCTTTTTGGCTTTGGTGTAAATTTTCGTTGTCTAAGTAGTCTAGGTTTTGATAAACCTTCCTATTCGAGTGCAAACACATCATATTTTTCGGAGCTGTGCGTTAAAGGTATTAAATTATATCACTTGCTTTAGCGGTGAAGGAAAACATCGTAAGGAAATCGGCAATCCGCAGTTTGCCAGCGTGGTGGAGTATGGCATGGCTGAATTAACTTCTTATTCTTTGAGCTGAGACATAGATTAAATAATGAGCACTTGTTCAGTAGCAACGCAAGTAGTAGGCCGGCGATGGTTGTTTTAGACGTCGATGAGTAAATGCAGAGGAGAAATTATACCGTATTTTTCTTCCCGATATTACGAATTGAGATGTAGAAATGCATCTATTTCCCGGCAATGAATCACGCTCAGATGCGGGAGCGCATACAGTGTGCCGATTTCGAAAATAGACCGAGTTGACACACATAAATAATATTAGCTTCATCGTAAATACGAGCCGCGTCGGCCAAGCGACCGATAATTTGTGGTACTATTGGTACAGTTACGAGTATGTGTGCTCAGTACGTTCAATTTTCGATTCCAAGCTCCATAATTACCGCAAAATCTAGGTGCGGTTTAAAATGGATCGGTTTTTAAACCGCACCGGTTTTTCGTCCGCGTGGATTAAGTTTTTTAAGTATTCCCACGGGAACTCTTTAATTTACTGGGTTAATAGTAGCTTATGTCCATCCCCGGAACGTAATCCAATATTTATAGCAAGTTTCATCAAAATCGCAGTGTAGCACACAGACAGACACGATTTCGCATTTATATTAGTGTGGATATGGATTAGATAAGAATACCTTGGACTTCATCGTCTATGAGTGGCCATCTTATCATAGAATATAAATATGACTTTATCAGTCAATAGCGATTTTAGTTCAATTCAAGAGCCTATTTAAGGAAACTCTATTGTTATCACTTTTATATCAGTTCTCAGTAAGGTAAACAAAGTTCTTAAATAAAAAACTTTGTTCTAAAAACAAATCGTAGTTACTATAATATAATCGTAGTAAATATATAATTTTGGCTCAACTAAAATATTATTATTATAAATAGTTACGTACCTATCTACTACTGAGTTTCTTGCTGGTTCTTCTCGGTAGGATTGGCACTCCGAATAGTGTTAGATTCTATTATTGGTTCTTTAGCACCTGCGAAAGTGTATTTGAATGAAAAGACTTTTGAATTTTAAATTGCATTTGAATCTTACTAATAAGTACAATTAATATTATAAATGCGAAAGTTTGGATGGATGTATAGATGTATGGATGGATGTATGGATGCATGGATGTATGTATGGATGGATGGATGTATGTATGGATGGATGGATGTATGGATGTTTGTTACTCAATCACGCACCAACAGCTTAACGGATCTGGCTGAAATTTGGCACCGAGATAGATTATAGTCTGGAATAGCACACAGGCTACTTTTAATCCCGGAAAATTAAAGAGTTCCCGCCGGAACCACAAAACCTCGATCCACGCGTACGAAGTCGCGGGCATCAGCTAGTAATAATCTACTATAAAGAATCCAGAAATATCTACAATACAATGCATGCAATACGAACACGGTGCATCCGCCATAATATTATCACACTGCATTTATAGGTATCGCAAAAACAATAAAATAATTACCTCCTGGCTCCAAAATGATAATTGTTTCTCAGTTCCTCATTCGTGAAAAAGAGTTGAAGTACATCGATATCCGATACATGCGTCATAATAGTTGGAAGACCGGTAAAGGGATCTTACTGGTCCGCTGTCGTCATTTACAAGGATTATCGCGGCTTAGGTGGCCCCTGTGTGTGTTTCTTATTGGTTTCAGTTCTGCTTCGAGGCATTTTTGTCTGAAGTAATACAGCATCTAACCTTTAGAGTTTCGTCCAGTGTGTCTCACTGCCAGTCTGTGTACCATCCGGAATTTTGAAATCAAGCTATTAACTCAAACTCAAAGTATATTCATTCAAAATAGGTAAGTACCTACACAGTACACTTTCTGAACGTCACGTTTACAAAGTTTAAGACGCGATGGTTACCCACGGTATCTTAAAACAAATCTACGAGGGTTCCAAACGCGCCGTGGTCTGAGAAGAGCCCACAACAAATAATTCAGACGGGTATAAGAGCTGTTCAATTGAAAAGTTCAGTCCGAACTGTCAAAAGACAACTTTAACAAGAAACAACATATTTATTAAATCTTTATTGCACACAAGAGAACGGAAATAAAAAGACATTAAGACTACGAACTAGGACTAAACAGTATGCAAAGGCGGTCTTATCGCCTAAGGCGATCTCTTCCAGACAACATTTGGAGACAGGAGAAGAGAATACAAACGTCAATGTGTTTGTCTGTCTGTTTCCTGTGTGCCATAGGATTTAAAAAAATCAAAGTATCACATACAGCAGTACGATTGAATTTTAATACGGGACGTGAAAAGGGATCAGACAGACTTTCGCCTCTATAATATAACTTCGTATGAATTAAAACAGTCCATTTAAAATTCATCCATGCAAACTACTTAGACGCGCTTTACTCGTAATTATTCAATGCGTATCATACGTCCATAAGTTGCTTCAACATAAAAAACCGGGCAAGTGCGAGTCGGACTCGCGCACGAAGGGTTCCGTACCATTATTAATAAATAATTACCTTTGTTAATGAACCGCAAGACTAACTTTGTTTGTAGAGGTTTATTGTTAATATAAAAAAAACTATGCTAGTTAGAGCATTGGCTATAGTTTTCCTGTAAAATATACGTAAATTCCTATGGACCATAATTATTTCAAATTGTTCGATTGGTAAACTCCGGAGATAAGGGGGGGGGAACGGTATTTTTTTAGACATTTTCCCCGATAAATCAAAAACTATCATAACTAAAAATAATTAAAAATCTGTTTTAGAATGTACAAAGTAAACCCTTTCATATGATACCCGACACAGTACAGTTATCTCACTTTTAAATTTCAACCCTCAGATTTTCCCCCCTTTTTAAGTAAGAACAAAAATAATTTCCAATTTTTTTTAATTCCAGTGTCATTGGGCCACTAATATACACAACTATTCCAAATTTCATGTCGATAGCTTCGGTAGTTACTGAAATAATCGAGTGTGACGGACGGACAGACGGACAGACGGACAGACAGACGGAGAAAGTCGCACCGCACCATGAGGGTTCCATTTTACCATTTTGGTACGGAACCCTAAAAATTGACTCTTCAACGTATCTAGAAAGCAAAAGTTCACAAACCAAAAGTCCAATAGCGCTCCTATTCTCCACCTACGCTACCATCAACAATTAACATGTTGAAACGTTTCTTTGTTCTTACTACCCCATTGAATGCATTTCGTCCGTACTCTATAGAATAAAGGTTAGGAAAGCGTCGCTCTCATAAATCACTGTGATAGACACTGACGAAACTTACTCGGGTCATTCCGACATAACTCCTTCGTAACATTGTGATAATTGACAGGCGTTTTCGAAATCCCCTTTTTTAACTAACCACCACAGATAAATAAGATAGCTGTCAGCGTGGCGTCATACTATGCCATGTATTGTTTGTTTGTGGTTTCAATATAAATGTAGGTAAACTAGCTGATGCCCGCAACTTCGTCTGACTTTTCGGTAGAATTCCGAACCAGTGGTATAATCGCTCGACGATTTAAAAGCACTTTTAATAAGTTTATTTGGATAAAAAAAATATGAGTTTGAGTTATATTAATTCCACGCGGACGAAGGCGCGGGCAGCAGCTAGTATAATATAAAGCACTTTACACTTTGTCTAACATTCTCTGACTAAAGTTGGCTACTTCAAGAGCGTGAGATACGCTTGCACGGCAGAGTGACACCACTCAAAGTGGAGATCAAAGATATACCATTAGCTTGTTGAGCTGGAACTAAATTGTTGCGACAGATATAAAAATACATCAGCTATTTAACAAGTACAAAATAGGCCAAGATATGTCGATAAACCATAATATCCTAGAACACGATAGGTATGTGTAAAAAAAAAAGTCAAATACTAGCTGATGCCCGCGACTTCGTCCGCGTGATTTAAGTTTTTTTTTATTCCCGCAGGAACTCCATACGTTTCCGGGATAAAAAGTAGCCTGTGTCACTCTCCAGGTCCTCAACTATACCCATGCCACAAATCATGTCAATCCGTTGCTTAGTTGCGGCGTGATTAAAGGACACACCAACAAACCAACAAATCAATTAACCAACAAACCAGCAAACAAACGCATTTGATTAATACGAACGCTTTATTTCAGTTCGTCATTGTTAGTCATGGAAGGTCCCGGGTTCGATCCCCGGCAGGGTTAATTTGGGAAATTATAATTTTTGAATTTTCTCTGGTCTGGCCTGGTGGGACGCTTCGGTCGTGGCTAGTTACCACCCTACCGGCAAAGGCGTGCCCGCCAAGCGATTTAGCGTTCCGGTACGATGTCGTGTAGAAACCAATTAGAGGTATGGATTTAATTTAACTGCCATGCCCCTAACAGGTTAGTCCGCTACCATCATAGACTGCATCATCACTTATCATCAGGTGAGATCGCAGTCAAGGGCTAACGCCACACTAGGGTCGACGTCCATGTATCACACAAACGTTACTCTAAGTCTAGACAAAACTCGAGTATGTAAATATGTAGCAGGTACCCACTATAGAAATAATTTCTCACGCCCATACTTGTTTCGAGATTTGTGGCGGCTATTACTTATAAATGCGCGATTTTTTTTCTCATATTGCAAAATCTAATAGATGAAAGTGATCTATAAAATACTTAATAGATGATTAAATTTTATAATTCCACATGAAAAATAATTTCTCACGCCCATAATTGATTCGAGATTTTTTTCTCACATTTAAAATACTGATATGTAGTTGATTAAATTTTATTGTTCCACATCACTTAAACCACTCACATTAATTAATTATTTATGCGAGAAACTCAAAGGAACTTAAAAAATGGCGCGTTTTTATTTAAATTGACTTCAAAATATTCAGCCTTTCCTTTTCTGAATAATGAAAGTTAAAACAATTTTACTAATTAATATTACGTACAGTTTTTAATTTCATCAATCCAAAATATCATTAAGAACCTTTTTGAAAGAAAACCTTTTATTTAGAAGTAAAGTAGTAAAAAAAAAAAAAAAAACTCCAAAACAAATAGCACGAGGGCAGTAAATTTAACTTACAAGCCCTAGTTACTGCCTCTGTAAGTGCATTTTTCGAGCAAATGTATCGAAAATAATAATTATTTATGGTGGGTAATTAAACTAAATGTATACCAGCTAATCCAGGGAGAGTGGAATTGAGATGTCATACCGGATTGGATGAAATCGAAAGTTGACGCCTGCGCGAGAAATATAAGAATATGTTGAATATGTTTAGGACTGGCAGTGATGCGATGAACACGTCATATCTTTTTCGTGTTTTAGCTTGAACCAGGTTTAAACAAAACAAAATATCAAAAAAGTATAAAAAGAACAAGATGTCCCTTCAAAAATGGCAAGAATAATATGGGAATAGTTTAGCTAAATTTAAAAATTGTA
Source organism: Erebia epiphron (assembly GCA_963932025.1). Lineage (NCBI taxonomy): Eukaryota > Metazoa > Arthropoda > Insecta > Lepidoptera > Nymphalidae > Erebia > Erebia epiphron. Next base: position 26,941,512 of record OZ009948.1, read on the forward strand.
TACTTACTTCGTTTTTAGCTGAGTTTACTATATTTTATTAATGTATAATTTATTTTTTGACCATACAATAAAAGTGTATTCATTCATAAATAAGTCCAAATTTTAAACCTTGCTTTCAGCTAAATTTAGTTAAAAATCATGGACCTATCTTAAAATGTGGGTGCATGGTTAAAATGTATTTTTGTTCATCTCTCAAGCAGAGCAGGTCATCAAATGAATTCTCAAGAAGGAAATTAAAAAAAAAAAATATGATGTTGCAAAATGAATTTTGGCGTATTTATAAATCAAAATATTACCTACAAAATGTCGTGGGGAAGCATCAAGCAATCTCTTCAAACGTTCGCTAAAAGTTGCCGATGAGTATTATTAGTAAGTTTGAAGAATAAATAGCTTGCTTTATCCTTGTCATTTGCATGTTGTTTAGACATCTGAAGCCAAATGAACGTCAAAGGCTAAGTGACATGCGATATCCGGATGAAACCATTCAGTAGCAATCCATAAGTCCTAACTACCTACTCCTCTTTCAGTAATTCTGAGAATGTTTTACATTTGACTGACGCACACCTAATTTATAAAAAGTATATTGTATTAGTTGTTCTTATCTAAAGCTAAATAAATTTAATGTAAAAGAAAGGTTGTGTTAAAAATAAAATAGCATATTAATTTGCACACATCTTTTATTTTTGCATAACTAATCGAGTATAAAATATGAGACCTTACAGTTTACACGGTAGGGAGAGAAGTTCACATTTTAAAAGCATTTCTGCTTCTCTTAGTGGGAGGGCTCCATAAACTAGTGTTTTTTTTTTCGCCACTACAAGTTAGCCCTTGACTGCAATCTCACCTGATGGTAAGTGATGATGCAGTCTAAGATGGTAACGGGCTAATCTGTTAGGGGTATGACAGTTTTATTAAACCCATACCCCTACTCGGTTTCTACATGGTATCGTACGCTAAATCGCGTTGAGTGTCTAATAAGATGTTGTTTGTGAGGGAGCCTTAACAGTAGGAAGTGTTGTTTTAAGCGTTTTGTTAGGTCATCAGGTAGGTATCGAGTGTAATGAGATGCGGGGAAGTTAATTAAGGCCCTGCGCAGATTTACATTATTGCTTTCGATACAAATCTCGAGTGGTTGCGATCGCCTCGGTCGATAGGTTGTGGTACCGGTGTTTCGCCGTGTTGCTGCGTTCCGATTTGTTATTGAATTGTTAATGTTGTATAAACGATCATTAAATCTATAGATACTACATTCAATCTATACTCTATACTAATACTAATATTATAAATGCGGATGGATGGATGTATGGATGTTTGTTACTCAATCACACCAGACTGGCTGAACAGATTTGGATGAAATTTGGCATAGAGATACGTTATAGCCTGAAATAACACAAAGAAGGTTCAGTTACGTTCATTATTATTTAGTCTATCGAAGTAGTAGACTATTGTCTACTATGTAAAAATTTAAGTATTCAGAGAAGCATCTAAGACATGCTTCAAATGGTTAATTTGTACCTAAAGAAAAACTAATAGCTATTAGCTTTTATTATGTGTAATTTCACGGTTATATTCTTCTTGAATATGTACCTATTTGTCTCGGTGTGGACATAATACAACGCAACAAAAGCTTCCACACTTCCAACAACTTTGCTTCCTAGTTTTGGACTATTAATAATACTCGTAATTGAAAAAAACTTAAAACTTTCTCCAGACGTTCGCTATTGTGGAAAAAGATAAAGAAAATTAATGAAGTACGCGCCATTTGCTTTAGTATTTTGTGAAGGATTTATTTTTAGTCTACAGGAACTCTAAAGTATCATGATCGATCGGTCGATGATGAAGATCGAGTTGCAACTGCTGTCGATCGATAGACAGATCTTAGTAATCGATTACTAGTTTTATCAGTGTGTTTATTGAATTATGTTACACGATTCCATCGATTGGGGGTCGAGTGGCCTAGTTACGACAGCGCACATCAGTCTTGCGATTGTTAAGCAACTTGAAACAAGTTACCGAACTGGATGGGTGACTGGATTTGGAAGCCTGAATTTAACCTTTTCCTCCCCCTCCGTGCCTCGGAGAGCACGTTACGCCGTCGGTCCCTGTTATTATCACTAACATCTGATAATAACAATTAAAACCTAAGAGTTTAAATACTCTTAGTCGAGTCGTATGCGTAAGGACGTGGGAACCCACCGCATCATTATCCCAAGAAAACTCCTACCATTATTAATGGAAAAGGGTCACGCTTGTCTGTCCGTAATATCCATGTTTTCACGGACCATTTGACGACATTTGGTACAGATGTATAAGCATCCTGAAAATAGATATATTTTATTCAAGATAGTTCAGCTCTTTGGCCGTGAAAAGGTCTCATATGAATAGATAGTCGGACACACTTTCACATTTTTAGTAGGTATGAGTTTTTTTTATGCAGTAAAAGTTAGCCCTTGACTGCACGCGCACCTAATGATAAATGATGCAGCAGTCCAATATGGTAGCGAGCTAACCTGTTAGGGGTATGGCAGTTATATTAAACCCATACCCCTATCGGATTGACCCTTCCGGGGATCGAACCCCGGAACTCCCAGATCACCACTGAGTTGGTGACCGCTTGAACTGTCACCTTAAGACAACAGCGCTCAACACTGCGTCAGGGAGGTCGTCGGTCGTAGTATCGAAGTATACCTACAACTTTTAAATTAGCACCTGATCCATCTGAATGATACTGTAGATAGGCATGTCTATGTACATTTGTAGTGCTGTGCTTATTATACACAAATACCGGTATCCGTATGTAGCATGCAAATCAATTAGACTCGGCATAATAGCCCGGCGCTTGGGTTTTATTTAGCTACTCAGAACCGGTCACATTTGACATCGTGTATCTGTTAGGCTAGCGCTACATTGCACGGAAATTCTCTCGCCGATCTTCCCCGGTGGCCTTAAAACAGGAAAACGTCATCAAATGTAGCGTCTTAAAAAATAAATTAAAAAAAAAAACTGTGAAAAACATTCTTAATTTTTCACCGAAAGCACCAAGCTTGGTATTTGTTCCAAGTTTTATGGATATAACTTGAACCGCCTATTTAACCTCCTTGGGGGTGGAGTTATGAAAATTCCTTCCTCAGTACACCTCTAGGGTGCTCAAGGAATAATCTCAAAAAATTTCAAATTTCTACGTTCAGCCGTTTGGGCTGTAGGTACCTAGTATGTCCGTCACTCAGGGCAAAGCATTTTATAGTTATTGATGATATACTTGTAAAACGAGAAATTGTTGCCTATAAAAGCATACAAGTTAATTCAAGCCTCGATACCGTGATAGTTCAGGCGTCGAAGAACAAAAAAAAAGGAACAAAATATTTAATAGTTCCTCGATACCAACAGGACGGACTACTAACTACGAGGTATTATTACTATTACTACTAATACTCGTAGGTATAACTATGTACCGATAGTGTACAAAGTTAGTATATCAGTTAATTAATTTGTACAAAGTGCATTAATCACTATTTGATCCCTACATAGGCAATTACAGATCACATAACTAACTCGTTGTATAACAGTTCGGCTTAGGAGTAAACTTCGGGTTTTTCTATCAAGTCACGAGCACCTTGTACCGGTATCGATACCGAGATAATCAATTAAAGGCGCTAGCTTGATTTAACTACGGGAAACTAGTCACTTGTCAACATCGACCATAATCTCCAGGAACCGTTCGATACAGCTGTAGGACATTTATTTTAATTCCAGCTTTATATTAGACGGGTGCTTCGTATTTTAGAATGCTCACAGAAGTTATGTTATGTATTTGATGCGACACTATCCTCAGACAACGAAACTTAAGCGTCAATTTCACTGTTAAATATTCTTCTACAATGATACTGATTTCAGAGTTTTGGGTTCAGAAGACGTACTGACATTGTTAAAAGCCGTATTGTTTTAATACTGTTGACGTTCGTGTTATGGAATTATGATTCTTATTTTAGGGACACTAAGGTATGTGACATAAAACTGTCATTTTGAAATAATACTTCTATAGGCGTTGTAGTGAGATCCAGGGGGTTACTACCTACTGCTGTAGTGAGATCTAGGCTTAACATAAAGATCTGATGAATAGTTCGGAGATTAGAAGCGGTCCTCCTCAGCGGATAACAGCTTCCGAGCATTTAAACAACTTAAACTTAAGCTTTGTAGATAAGTAGATTTTAGCATTTTAGGTAGAAATGTAAGATACCCTCGCCTTTGCGAGGCCGGGTCTAGTCAGGGTAGGGAAGCTAGTAAAGATTAATTATGTTTTGACTGTCGTGTATCTATCAAAAAATAGTTTAATGTATTGGTAACCGTAAGCTTAACAATATCTTTAAACTTTTCATGAAGCAAAAATTTCTCTTTAGGTATAAATAAGTGCCTCATTAGGTATAAATATGTGTATGACTGCCTCGTTGGTCTAGTGGTTAGTATAGTCGACTGCGGATCACGAGGTCCTGGGTTCGATTCCCGGTCTGGCATAAAAGTTAGGTATTGGGTTTTTCAATTAAGAAATTCTCAGTGCCAGCCCGGAGTTGGAAGTTGGCGGTGTTTCACCCCCGTGCCTCGGAGAGCACGTTAAGCCGTCGGTCCCGGTTATTATCACTTACATGATAATAGTCGTTAAAGCCCGCCAACCCGCATTGGAGCAGCGCGGTGGGTCTAAGCTCTAATTCCCGCTCTCCTATGAGAGTGGAGGCCTGTGCCCAGCAGTGGGACGTTAATAGGCTGTAGTGATGATGATGATGATGATAAATATGTAGTCATCTTAACCATTTCTTTAATATTCTGGCCACTCGTTCATATGTGTTCATAATAGTCGTGTTAACTACATTAGATCTAGATCAGTGAACTTTTACTCCAAGTATCGCAACGAAACCTAGATAAAATTCCAGTTTGACCTGTCACAATGTTTTCCCATCTTGCTGCCGTTTTCTCTCAGCTTATGTTAGCAATCGCGCGATCTTATCACTTATCAATAAATTGATCTCGACTGAGCGTGTAAGCATTAAAAATTATATAAATTTTCATTTCCAATATCGATAGGAAATCCAGGCCATGTTCGCGTGACAACAAAAACTGGAAATCGGTTTTAGATCGTACTTTAGATAAAGTGATCGGTTGATCACCCACCTGGCCATAACAGTCGGACGGTGGAAGTAAATTACCTATTCAGTCAAACTTAAACAGCTTTTGATTTGGTTTGATTTGATCTCTTAGAGATAAGCCATCAGCGCGCGAGATATTATAGCTGTGCACGAGTGTATTTCATAGCCCGGTGGGAAAGCGATCCGACGAGAGCAGCAGAGGTCGGGTAAGGGTCCGAGGTACGGACGTACCAAAAACTTCGTGAGTAGAGGTTGCTACTGACACCTTTAGCATTTCTTAGTGATTTGCTGCGTCACACGCATGTTACGACGTACATCACACGCAGCATACCTCTTGCGGGTTTACCGTGGTCAGACCTACTATATTTTGTTTTTCGATATCGATCGATAGAAAATACCTTCCCTTCCCTCTTTTATATTGTGAACAATTATATTGTTCTTGGAAAAACTAGGACAACAGCCCAACGAGTTATGAGTTATTACATTCAGGCTTCAGTCCTCCAATATAATATTTTTATCCGATTTATTACTGTCATGCTGATAAAATAATCATAAACCTCGCGACCTTGCCCCTAACGCGACCAGCCCCATACTTCATTTGATAACTAGGACGTAAGTAGGCCATTATCTAACCTTAGCAAGTTAGCTTTGTCTAGATGACAAGTGTCAAATAATATTTCTTTATCTCAAATTGTCACATTTATCGCACGAGTCAATCTAAAGGCTGAAATAAACACAGTTCGCGACGTTATTGCATGGTAGGACACAGTGAAAGCGCGCGTAGGTGTGTACGATCCGAGGTAAGCTGTATAAACAGGCGCAGCCCGTCAGACCATTACATTGCAGCGCGCTACGACGTGAGCTACGCAGTGCAACCGCCTTCTTACAGTTCTTTAAAATATTTCTAGGAGCTGCGTTGGGCACAATACCGTTGCGCGTTTTGTGTGGTTCATAGTTAGCACTTTATGACATAGGTCCCGCAACCTTGTTACAGATCTGCACTAGATATGTAGGTTATAGTTTCGCAAAGGCTGCGGTCACTTTGGTATGCGATGCAAGAATACAGGCTATTCTTAAAGAAACTGCTATGCCTTCGTATAAAGATAGGGCAGCTAGATAAAATCCCTTCCATACAATCCCTTCTAGGTTAGTATTTATATTAAGGCTAGTCTGCTAAGCCCTGTAAATTATAATAATCGAGCTAAGATGCTATAGGAAATCTTCATACAAATTCTCAAACTCAAACTCATGTTTTTTTATTCAAATACACTTAAAAAACGCTTTTGCATCGTGGTGTGAATCTTCCATTGGTTCGAAATATCAAGTCTTGAGATTGCCAGAAAGATCCAGTGCGTGGTTAAAACTCAGCATAGATATAACTTAAGTTTGTTTTACTGAATGAAGCCCTCGTCTTCGTCGGTGGATTTAGGTTTAGAAAATCCTAAAAATGTTGAAAGTGAAGTATTTCTATTATCATATTGCGGTTCCAAACAAACAATATATCCACATTTACGAACAACAAATGCAAAATATATGCTTCACTTGTGCATTATGCGTGTGATACGGCTGATCTAAACTTCAAAATATTTTGCTCAAACAGTTTTCTCGAAAACGAAAGCCGAGTTTTATTTGCTTCAAGCATTCATTACGTATTCGTCAACTCTCCGGTACACGGTAGTGCCAATACCACTGGTTTGCTTACAATTTTCACGGCAAATTGAATTATTTGCATAAATTTATTCAAACTTCAATTAACGGCCAATTAAGTCGAACATACAAACTTCTGTGCATATTTATAAAGACTCAAGTGTTCGTTGGAAAACTTGAATTGAACATTTTCAACGAACGTAAAATTGTATGTGCATAAATTGTTAAATTCGCAGACGCAATTAAAATGCAATTAATGCTGTAATAAAACCGGCCAAGTGCGAGTCGGACTCGCGCACCGAGGGTTCCGTACTCAAGAAGTAGGTATAATTACCTTTGTTAATGAAGCGCAAAACTAACTTTGTTTGTAGAGGTTTACTGTTAATATCAAAAAATTACGTTTGTTGTATGGGAGCCCCCCTTTAATATTTACTTTATTGATATTTAATTATTTATTTTGAAAGGTAATATACAAGTTAATATTCTGTGAAAATTTGAACCGTCTACCTGTTACCGTTTTTAATATTGAGCAAAAAAATACGAAAAAAACACGTTTATTGTATGGGGACCCCCCTTAATATATATATTTTTTTAATTTTTAGTATTTGTTGTTATAGCGGCAACGGAAATACATCATTTGTGAAAATTTCAGCTTTCTAGCTATCACGGTCTATGAGATACAGCCTGGAGACAGACAGACAGACAGACAGACAGACAGACAGACAGACAGACAGACAGACAGACAGACAGACAGACAGCGGAGTCTTAGTAATAGGGTCCCGTTTTTACCCTTTGGGTACGGAACCCTAAAAACGGCGGATTTACGGCTGAGCTGTAGGTGCACTCAACTCTTTCCGTCGTGACTCGTGGTTAAAAAAAAGTTAACGTCAAAGAAAGTGGTTCCGGTGGGCGCGCATGCTCGCTGGTTTTAACCGGACATTTACTACTGGTATTAATTATTTTTGCCGCAAAATAGGGGGCGATATATTTTTACGAGGCACTCGGGGTGCCGGCAGGGCTGCGAGCTTCAACAGATTTTACGTTGGGTTCTGTATTCAACCTTTAGTTCACTACCCTACTACTAATGTGTTTAATGTGATGCAACGGAGCAACGGATCGACGTGATTTTTGGCATGTAAATAGTTAAAGATCCAGAGAGTGAGACCTTAAGAGTTCCTACAGGATTTTTCAAAACCTAAATCAACGGAATAGCTGATGTATTCCAGAATTGGAATACATCGATAAGTTACTTGGCAAATTTTTTGTTTTTCATAAAATACACCCTCACCTTGGGACCCTAACGTCTAGTTCTAGGTTTTTCGAGCTTTTTACCCCATGGTCATTATCAACAAAACATATTTTAATACTCGTAGAGTAAAAAAGGCAATAAAAAACCTTTGAAGCCTTAGCTCAACCCTGTTTCAGGAATTTGTAATGAAAGATACACAATGAATATTTATAGCAACAGGGTTGACGACATCAAGGGTCAAGGTCCCGGGTTAAATGGCGAAGGACTAAAGGGCTCTGGACCCACGTCACACGTCCAACTTTCTGATCGGGAGAGCTTTATATGACGTACCCCTGGACTTAACTAATAAAAGTCACCTTTTAACATCGCTTTATACTATACTAGATGATGCCCGCGACTTCGTCCGCGTGGATTAAGGTTTTTTGATTCCCGCGGGAACTCCTCAATTTTCCGGGATAAAAAGTCCTAATGCCTATGTCCTTCCCCGGGATACAACCTATCCCTATACCAAATTTCATCAAAATCGGTTGTACAGATGGGCCGTGAAAGCGTAGCAGACAGACAGACAGACAGACACACTTTCGCATTTATAATATTAGTATGGATTAGTTCAAATTCAAATTATTTTTATTCAAATAAACTTTCACAAGTACTTTTGAATCGTCGAGTGAATCTACCACTGGTTCGGAATGCTATTCCTACCGAGAAGAACCAGCAAGAAACTCGGCGGTTGCTCTTTTGAAAAAAATAATTTACAATTTCATTAATTTGTAGAATACATAAGTAACAGCTGTCCTTAGCATTGCTGGAGCGAGTCAAATCCATGCTACTTTGTCATTTACGTAATCTTCAACTGTCATTTACGTGATCTAGTCTTGACTTATACTATTAGTCCTAGATTGAAATGGTTGAAGAATCTTTCTGGTAAATAAATTGTTTTTTAAATACATGATACGCTAGACGTCGTCTGTGTCGATTTCGGTTTTTAGGGATCTCATGGGAATGCTTTGATTTTTCAGGGTTGTAATAATGTCGCACGTCGATCCGTTACTCTGTTGCGGCGCGATTTTAAAGGATAAATCAATAACACAACAAACAAATACATAATCCCATTTATAAATCAAGTAAAGATAAGGATTCTTTGAAATATTTGTAAGATATTTGTCCAGCAGACCTATTTATAAAAGAATTATTGTGATTTAAAGTAAATTGGAACTTATGGGACTACTTAAGTAAATTGGAATATAATACATATATATTATTTATTAGGGCCATTAGCTTAAATAGGTAGGTACGGCAGTAATTATTAAAAACAGAGAATTAGGCCAAAATTATATTGTTAAACTAACAAAGTCAGCTGTTGTTGTACTTAAAAGGATCATTGATCTTTCAATTGTAGATAGGTAAATACACCGTTGTAATCTCATTTACCTAATAGCACCTAATAGGCTTAGGAGCTGCGGAAGGTCTGATAAGAGATTAACGCGTTGTTCTATTTTTAAACTCATTCATTATGACGAATGTGTTGTGTATATTGTTTATTTATTTTTTATCTCTACCTTGAATTTACCTCTTGCCTACCTTATCTTCTGAGAAGATACATAAAACTGAATTACAAAATATTTTGACCTTAAAGTTTTTCCTACACAAAATGCTGAAGAACCTGCATTCTCCGTCATCGGTTAATATTAGCTATCCACCTTGAAACAGGACGAAAAGAAACGAAGAAAACTAATATTATAAATGCGAAAGTGTGTCTGTCTGCTACGCTTTCACGGCCCTGTTCAACCTGTTCAAACGAATTTGATAAAATTTCGTACTGGGATAGTTTGTATGATGTATCCCGGGGAAGCACATAGGACACTTTTTATCCCGGAAATCTAAGGAGTTCCCGCGGGAATTGAAAAAACTTAATCCACGCGGACGAAGTCGCGGGCATATATTTTAATACTTTAAAGTTTTTATTTCTTAAACTTATTTTGAAGTCAATTTTAAAGACTATGAACCGTAATCATCGATTTACCAACCTAGGTTTTGGTAAGTCAATGACCGCAATGTAATATAAAGTAGGTACCAATAGCACCTATTACCACAGATTGTAATAGAAGAACGTTACACGCTCATTAAACTAACTTGTCAAGAACAATAGTACGCACATTGTTAAAAGGCCGTAAGCGAGCGATCAAGCCTGCCCAGTAGCTATTCCAATTAACTTCAATAGCCAATCAAAGTGCAACTCTGTGCTTTTCTTTTACAGTTCATTATTGCTTATCAGTTGGATTGCGTGCATTTGCGTAGATAGTGCGATAATCCTAAATAACCATAGGCTAATCGTTTGACCTGACTACGCATAAGTATCGGTTCTTGTCATGTTGAAATGATTTATGGTTGCAACTGTACCTAAATAATAATTGGTACGAGATTATATTTTCACTTCAGATTTTTGTAGGTTTCCATACTACTATTAATATTCTGAGATTCTACTCTACTACTACTCTCACACTAATATTATAAATGCGAAAGTGTGTTTGTTTGTTGGTTTTTCCTTAAATGACGTCGCAACGGAGCAACGTATCGACGTGATTCTTGGCATGGGTATAGTTGAGGACCTGGAGAGTGACATGGGCTATAAGGCCGGGATATGATCCCGGTTACCTAAAACCACGCGGACGAAGTGACGAACAACAACCCAACCCAACAGTGACGAAAGCCTTACAAAGCCGGAAGGGAACGTGGCCAGAAAATCTGGTTACAGCTGTCGTCTAAGGACTAAGGCCCTCACCTCCGTAACCCGATAACATAATGCGTCTACACTTGGGGCTTCCCGTATTATTGAAACAAATCAGAGTCATGGCATGTTTGACCTTAGGACGCTTCACTCAATCAGTGCTATTCGTTTAGTATTAAATCTCCCTTGTATATCTATTTTATCACGGTCTATAACTAGATATTTCGGGACAGCCCTTCATATATGTTCATTATACCATCCACGGCTCGATCTTCTCTTTTTCTTAGCCCCCGTCGCAAAAATGGAAGTGTTACAAACTTTTACCTTCTTTTCTCTTACGACTTCTGCTGTTTCTAAGACAACTTCTTCCTACCTTGGCAGACATTGCATATAGAGCATAAACCAAAGTAATAGACACAATGCTTGCAAACTTGTATTCTCATCTGAGGAAGGATCTGAGAGCCCACTCTATTTTTATCCCAAGCACCTACAATTATTGTGATTAACAGAAAGAGGTATGCACCTACAATAATGTTGAATTCGTTACATGCGTTTTCTCATATTAATAATTATATTTGCGTGGAACATTTAAATTCCGTTAAATGTCGTTAAGAGAAATCGGCTTTATCATGCCTTTACTTTTAATTCTCACTTTTTGTGCTATAATGTCGTTTTTCCTGCGATGTGGACAATCTTGCGCATGCGCAGAATTGGCGCTCGTCCTGTAATCACGTCAGGACAGGCGACAGAGCGTGGGACGGTCGTAATCAGGCGTGTGTGAAGATTTTCCTGTTGCCGCTTATTCCCGCACTTAGAAACATTAGGTACTCTATTTTACGACTAGAAGAGAACAGCTTATATGCATCAAATAGCTAGAAAGTTGAGTTTTAGGACCGCGCATGTTGTAGATGTAGGATGTGTGAATTGTCTAGCCAGGTGTGTGCCAAACGACGCCTCAACTAGAAATATTGGCTTTAAGCGAGATGTAAAATATTAGAGTGGGTTAACACAGAAATACGGGTAGGTCATACAAATTACGTAAATTCGCCATAGTTACCTTCTCTATAATGTGACTGTCAAATGATATCTTGTAGTATCTTTTGACTGCTATGACGAATTTTGTGTTAATTAAACTGTCCTGCAACGTACAGGTTTTCATCTATATCTAGCACTTAGCAGATCTATTTTTATACGACTGCCTGAAAAAAGGAGTATATTGTTTTCAGGGTTCATGTATGTATGTATGTATGTGAGTTTGTATATTCCACCATAACTTCTATACGTCTGAACCGATTTTGATAAATGGGGTATCGTTAGAATCCTTAGCTTATTCTGGGTGACATAGACTAGTAAAATTTAAAACAAAATTGATGGGGTGACTATGGTCCCGCATTAAAGACTAAAGTTGAAAAAAAAAATTAGAAAATAAAATTAACTATATAATCATCATCTAGAAAATGATGAGTAGATTCCAAAAATATATGACACTATATTCTCATTCATTCACTGTGACAGAAGTAATGTTTGCATGCCATTTTATGGCTGATTGTGGATTTGTTTCTTGTTTAACTGTAACATCTCTTTTGTATACCTACAATCTAGCAAATAAAGGATTTATTTATTTATTTATTTATAGTTCAATATCCCGAGTGACACGGGCTATAAATTTTTGAAAAATTCAATACGGGCTACGGAAGAGCAGTCGTATTTTTTAAGAAGTTTAATTATATTCACTTGTACCTACTCACACTTATCTTCACTGTCTTTCTCGTTAATGGTTGGTGGTCAAATACAATCAGTAACTTTTACATTTTGATATTGTATTTGTAAGTGTTTATGTATTAGCTAATGATTATAGCACATCGTATAATCGAATGTTTCTTTATTTCCAGCCACCGCCAGTCGTTCACGCACCGCCAGTGCAACTGCCGCCTCCCACCGCCGCGTCAACCGCGCCCGCCTCGCACTGCTCCGCTCCGCGCACCATCGTCATCCAGCGGCCCGACGCCCGCCACGGCTTCGGCTTCACGCTCCGGCACCTCGTCGTATACCCGCCAGAGTCGTTACAGGTAGGTAACAAGCGATGTATTACATTACACTCAGTGGCATTTCCACCTGCCACCCGCCGCGTCCACCCCGCCCGCCTCGCACTGCTCCGCCCCGCACACCAACGTCATCCAGCGGCCCGACTTCCGCCACGGCTTCGGCTTCACGCTCCGGCACCTCTTCGTATAGCCGCCAGAGTCCTTACAGGTAACAAGCGATGTATTACACACAATGGCATATCTCCTGCCACCACCCCGCCTACCTCCACCATCGCTATTTATATTAGAGCACCCTTGGATTTCAATTGTGTTATAACTTGTCGTAATAGAGTATACAATAATATATACATAGTAACACAATTTATTCGGTGAAAATTTTATCCGGTAATAGTGCTGGCAGTATTTGCTGGGAGCTCTAGACCCTGATTACAGATGAGCGGGCGAAGGCCGAGATATGTAGCGGAGGCTTTCTAATAGGGGATAGTTTGGAACTACATAATTGGGCGCGGAACCCTAAAAATATGACTGTTTTTACTGCATGCTAATACTCCTTATTGAATGAAGATAGAAATCTACCTATCTGTAGTTATTAAGATCATACAGATTGAGTTTTTTGTACCTAGTTCACGAATTGATCTGCAAGTCATAGTAATTTAGGAATACAACACATTGTAATATCCTGCTTGTAGTTTTGATTAAGATAAGCTATAGTTTAAAAAGCCTTGAACTAGAAGTACGTTCGACAATAGTTCGATGGATGAAGGTTGACTCCATACATAGCCAAGGGGATACAAACTAACTCTATTTCAAATTTCGTTAAAATCGGATGTGGTATAATAATGTCTTATAATCCTATAGTCTGATACTTTAAAGTTTACCTGACCGATACTTGATAACCTGTTCTTAGCTGATATTGGTTTATTAATATGAACCCTAGACGTGACCTCAACAATAATTATTTTTGTTTATCTGCTTATAACCTAATTACTATATTAATCATGATGATTAATATAGTAATTAGTTGTTTTCAATAAATGTGTATTTATCTGCTAAATAACGACATTGTAATCAAAACGTATGGTTGATTCCAGGAATTATATGAGGATGCGCGGCACTTGGCAGTGGGCGCAGTGGGTGCGCCAATGGACACCATCTTCGTAAGGTCCGTGCGGCCGGGCGGGCCGGCGGCGGCGGCGGGCCTGCGAGCCGGCGACCGCGTGCTTGCCGTCAACGGCGAGCCCGTGGCGTGCGGCCGCTCGCGAGCGCCCTACGCCAGGGTCGTGCAACTAGCGCAGAGGGAGCCCAAGACGCTGAGGCTGACTGTTGTGCCGAGAGACCACGATTTATTGCAAAGGGTAAGCAAATTTTAGTTTAATTTACGCCTCCCATGTTACGCGTTCGAGTCGGCGCGGTGTCCGCGTGCTTGTTGTCAACGGCGAGCCCGTGGCTTGCTGCCGCTCGCGAGCGCCTTACGACAGTGGTGTGCACTTGCACAGAGGAAGCCCAAGACGCTGAGACTGACTGTTGTGCCGAGAGACCACGATTTATTGCAAAGGGTAAGCCAATTGTAGAAGTGTGAGCGCTAGGTGTAATATACGCTGCTCATGTTACGCGTTCGAGCCGGAGCGGCGTTCGCATGCTTGCCGTCAACGGCGAGCCCGTGGCTTGCTGCCACTCGTGAGCGCCTTACAACAGTGGTGTGCACTTGCACAGAGGGAGCCCAAGACGCTGAGGCTGACTGTTGTGCCGAGAGACTACGATTTATTGCAAAGGGTAAGCCAATAGTTGAACTTTTAGGGCTAGGTGTAATATACGCTGCTCATGTTACGCGTTCGAGCCGGCGCGGCGTTCGCGTGCTTGCCGTCAACGGCGAGCCGGTGGCGTGCGGCCGCTCGCGAGCGCCCTACGCCAGGGTCGTGCAACTGCACAGAGGGAGCCCAAGACGCTGAGGCTGACTGTTGTGCCGAGAGACCACGATTTATTGCAAAGGGTAAGCATATTTTAGTTCAATTTACGCCTCCCATGTTACGCATTTGAGTCGGCGCGGTGTCCGCGTGCTTGCTGTCAATGGCGAGCCCGTGGCTTGCGGCCGCTCGCGAGCGCCCTACGCCAGTGGTATGCACTTGCACAGAAGGAACCAAAGACTCTAAAGCTGACTGTTGCGCCAAGATACGCCTGAATTTCGAGGTTTTCAATGAAGCTTTTCTTGCTATAAACACCCTTATATTCTACTACGTTGTCAATAATCTCATTCTATCTTTTCTGCTCCAGTATTTCAGCGAAGCAGCGTACAACCCAGAGACGAACCAGCGGGTGCTCGAAATGCCGGCGGTGACCGAGCACGAGTCGCGTTTGTTCGACGCGTGCCGCCGACCGCGGTTACCGGCCTTGCCCGCGCCGCAAGCTCCGCTCCGGCACCGCGACGATCCGGAGTACGCGACTGTGGCACCGCCGCCGTCGAGATTCGACGTGCCACGACTACCGAATTCACCGCACTATCTCTTACATGATGGGTGAGGATAACACTTTTTCTCCAAAAACAACTGAGATCCTTATAAACCCAAAATTGGGAGATCCTTACTGATTGATATTTAACCTTTTTTGTTTTTGTTCAATCTCAAAAAGTTGAAGAAATAACACTAGAAGATCCAATTTTTGCCTTTGCCAGCAAGTCCATTGCGAATTGTGACATGTTTTAAGAAAAACATGACTATGTCTATGCTATTCCCTATACGTTTTATAGTAGTAATGAAAATTTCAATTGTTGTATACTACTTTTTCAGCAGGAGAGAATCCGATACATCGCTGCCATCGTCAGCTGCGGAGAGTAAAGACAGTCTCGGCTCCTTTGACTCCAATTCGACACTCACGGGCCGAGAGCTGGACGACTCGATCATCCTCTCCCGAATACGAAAAAGCCTAGAGCAGAAGGAGGCCTTCCTCCGACGTCCCAGTCAACCCACCGGGTGGGTCACCCCGGATGTCCCACCGCCGATACAGCAAAAAGAGTTCTACGCCAGACCGCAGAAGTTACAAAAACCGGCCTGGCCGCCGCCTCCTTCCTCGCCCCCACTCGCAGCATCACCCCCACCGCCATCACACCAACCACAAATCCAAGAACAGAGGAAAGAAGAATGTGCCACTAGTGTAGACAGCGGAACCTACAGCGGTTATGGAGAAGTGAACGGAACGCATAGTGATAAAAGCAGAACGAAACAGGACAAGAGCCAGTTTGTGGCGACGTTGTCGAAGATACAGGAAACCTCACCGAGTATTCAGAGTACGAATGTCGGAACCCTTACCAACGGATCCTCTAGCGAGTTCAGAGAAGACAATGCTTCTTCTAGTAACCAGGATAATAGGTGAGTGGTCGTGTCGATTATTATGTATCCAGTTCACTGTCAATTCAAACAGCGGTGTTCTTAAACTGTTCAAGGAAAGTTTCGTAAGAATCGTTAATTTATAGCACCACTACAGCCCATTAACGTCCCACTGCTGGGCACAGGCCTCCACTCTCATTAGGATAATGGGAATTAGAGTTTTTAACCCACCACGCTGCTCCAATGCGAGTTGGCCATGTTTAACGACTACCATGTTAGTGATAATAACTGCAACCGACGGTTTAACGTGCTCTCCGTGGCACGGGGGTGAAACACCGCCAACTTCCTAACTCCGGGCTAGTACTGAGAATTTCTACTCAGAAAAACCCAATACTTAATTAAGGCACGACCCAGGCCTCGAACCCGGGACCACATCGGCCACAGTCGAACACGCTAACCACTAGACCAGCTAGAACAGTTAAAAACGTGATTGAATTTTACAGATACCCAGTACCTGAGCTTCAACTAGTAACAGCACGAACGAGGCAGCTAGAAGAGGCGCGAGGAGTAGGAGAGAGAAGAACGGAAGTGGCGCGAAGTGAGCTCGCGCGGCTCTCCACCACCAGGCTGGAGCCCAGCGTGGCGCTGCGGCGCAAGGAGTTCGAGACCCGCACCGCCCGGAGAGAGGCGCGCTCGCTGGACGTGCAACCTCAACAAGGTAACAGCTAGTAGAGATATAGGAGAGAGAAGAACGGGAGACATAGTGAGGCCGCGCGGGAGGGGCGGGGGGGACTTTGAAGTGAGATAAAAATGTCCGCCTAAGATAAGATTTTTACCGCTGATTTGGTTCCGCTACTCCATTATGTCACTTATTAAATATAAATTATTATACCTAGTGTGACTGCCTCGTTGGTCTAGTGGTTAGCATCTTTGACTGCGGCTGACGAGGTCCCGGGTTCGAGTCCCGGGTCGGGCCATAATAAGTGTTGGGTTTTTCTGACTAGAAATTCTCAGCACTAGCCCGGAGGAGTTGGCGGTGTTTCACCCCCGTGCCTCGGAGAGCACGTTAAGTCGGTCCCGGTTGTTATCACTAACATGAAAGCCCGCCAACCCGCATTGGAGCAGCGTGGTGGGTCTAAGCTCTAATTCCCTCTCTCCTATGAGAGTGGAGGCCTGTGCCCAGCAGTGGGACGTTAATGGGCTGTAGTGGTGGTGGTGGTGGTGGATACCTAGTGTACATTTTTACATAATTATGATTTACCTTTGCAGACTTAGAGCAGGAGTCGACAATCCTCGGCGGCAGCTTGTCAGGCAACCAGCTGGTGATCACCGGCAGCAAACACCTCCATTGCCCACCTCCTGATGGATTCATTATGCCCGGTAAATATCATAGTATAATATAACCAACATCAAATGAGGCGCAATACACAGAGGACGGGTGCGGATCGGGACGGGTGTACGGCGGGTCTAATTCCTTGTCATATGGACGACAACCGTGAGTTGGGCGCGGGACGGGAGCGTACAAGAATTTTGACTCGCCGTACACTCGTCCTGACCCGCACCCGTCTTTTTGTGTGTTGCGCTTAACCTATATTAGACTATTAACTATGTAATTAAAGAAGCGACGCGGGACAGCGGCACGCGACATACTGCGTGATTGTATGCAACGTTTCGCTAGCCATGGTCGCTTACATCAAATGCTTGACCTAGCCTAGCCTACTTCTTTGAACGGACTAAAATCCTAATAGTTTACGACTACATTAGTTTCTTTAGTTTTTTCGTTAAAGTAGTTTTATATCTGTTGTCGTTTTCTAGGGCGTTATCATTGCCCTCAGCTACAATATGCATCCAGTATTTTAGTATATTTTTATTGAAAGTTTTAGTTTAGCCCGAAATATTAGTGTTACAATAAAACTTATACTTATACTAGCTCAATTGGTATGTTTTGTTGTATTGTAGAAACGGAAAAGGTTCAAATGCGAACAAGGTCTAATAGTACCGGTAGTGAAGGATTATCCATTAGAAGACATCATGCCACAGGTGAGCCTGCTACGCTCTTGCACTCATTTCATATGCACTGTAGAATTATATCTAAGAAATATCAAATTCAGGTTTTTGCTGTTTACATAAATAAAAATATATACGGTATCAGGTTATTTATTTATTTAATATCGTTGCTATAATAGAGTTCTGTATTGTAAATAGGCAGAAACCAGAAAACAAATATTTACTAAGCAATAAGCTTATTTATTTTTATAAATAAATCTATAAAATAATTATGCATATTATACAGGTAGGTTTGATTAATCACTCATGCTTGGCTGTATTGTTACACCATGTTTTAATATTTATTAAGTTTTTTCTTAAGATATAATATCATGTTAATTATCTTTAAGTAAAATTAGCGAACATTCTCGTCGATAGATGTTGTTATAGTTAACGTTTTCAACCGTTAGGGCATAGAAAGTCCTTTTAATTTTACACCTTGAAGTCAAGAGTGAATAGACATTTTTTTTAGGCAAGCGGGCTGTATCATTCTTGCCAGCAATTTCGATTGTAGCCAAGTGCTACTCTGTTATTATAATCAAAATAAAAAATATAACGCCATCTACCGACGAACGGATTTAACACCCGCTCTGCCATTGCAAACGCTTTACCAGCGGTTGCTATCACGTGTGCGTGCGTACCCGCGTGGAGCACTAACGGCATGTTCCGCCCCAAGATGGCAGTCACGCGAAGAGACGTATGGGGCTGAACAGAGAGCAAATGGAGGCCATGAACCGGGTGTCGCTGCCGGGCGAGGGTCCGCAGAGGCCGACGCAGCTGAGCCTCGCGCCGCCCTCCGACTCCACCTCGGCCTCGGCGCACACCTCGCCCTCGCCCACGCCCACCACGCCTGCCGACTCAGGTCCCCACACCGACAAACACGCCTCGTCTTCCCGAGAATGCGAGCTCCCTCCCTGTGTCTGCATCCGCGACATTCAAACACGCAATTGCAACTGCTTTATTCCTCAACACTCTTCTGGCGTCGAGCCTTCCTGCCGCGTTTAACTTAATCTTCAGCATCTTCTGGGCAAGCGATCCGTCATCAAACTTATTGTTGCTTCCCGTGAGGCTTGATTGTCGTAAAGCGCAAGACTTCAATAAATACTCCAATAGAAGGCATGTATAATGTACAATGTATTCGAAGCATGCAAATATACAGATGCACCCAAGCGTTGGGAGTTTTCTGCCATGCCAGGCTTCATGCCCATTAAAGCAGTTGTAGTTGCACAGTCTACTTTAGACTCCGTCCCAAATGCCCCCATTTATTTAAAAATGATATTCCCTTGAAGTAACAAAAGTAAAGTTATCCTATTGTGACTATTTCTCTGATTACTCCTTCCCTGTTCACACTTTACAATTGGAGCAAATGAACTGTTTATTTTCCCAAAACTCGTTTAAATATTTAAATAGTGATCAACAATCATTCGAGGAATGATCAGAACAGTGTTTAAGAAAAGACTGCAAAATGCTGCACCGTTAATGTAAAAAGCAGTCTTATATAAAATCAATTGCTGTCACTTGTGTATACATACAGTGCCTTTGAAGATCAAGATCTAGTTTAAATAGAGACAGAACCTATGACATCTTCACATTAGTGAGATAGAAACAGATTCATTTTATTCTACCTTTGTCTTGCCAGTTCAGGCACATTTTGAATTTTACTGGAAGTTAACTTCCAAAGTTATTCGTTGATTTCTAAATTACCTGCATGGCTTCAAAAATTCCACAAATATACCAGGAGAACATAAAGGGAGGGAGCTGTGTGTATTCTAACCTATCTTCTTTGCTGAGAGCAGTATTAACGGAATGCGTTGTTGTGTGCTTCGTATGCTACTAATGCCGGCTAACCGTTCGTGACCCTCTATGTTTAATATATTAACCGTTTGAATTTGTTTATAAAATAAATTATTTTAAACGGAATTGTTCCTCTTCAGGGTTTGCCGACGACATTGTGACGAGACGACATAAAAAGGATTCACAACTAGGAGGTAAGTTTTCGAGTGTTAATTGTGTTTCCTTAAATAAATAAATTATCTTTCGTTATCGCGTAGTAATCGTTAATCATAACTACCGGTTTTTGATAAGCCCCGAAGCGCTAAATTCGTGTAATTTTTGTGTGTAAATAAACTTAGATAATTGGCTGATTCATTCGTAAGCAACGGCATTCCAATATTAACCAACCTCAATTATTCAAAGCTGGATAAGTAAATTACCAATTTGTCCCCACTGCTGTTATAAATTTAAAATCTTAAGCGTTGTATCAGTAAACTAGACCAATGCCTTATTATAATATAGTATTTATCTACTGACTTATTTTTTTTATTCCAAGCTGATTTGGGATACAACCTGCCACAAGTTGGGCAAAATATACTTTGTTTACCTATATACCTTTATTCTTTTCCTTAACAGAAGAGGAACGTGCAATGCGAAGGGTTTCTTACCTGAAAGCGACTTGGGGAGACCGACTTCATTTGGACAGCGACGTCGAACCTGATGCAGATCACGCCCTTAGAAGGTATACCTCTTATCTTAAACGTGTTTGGTTTTACCTCATTTATTTTTATCTGCCAGTCTACCCTAGTGTAGCCATTAGTATATTCTAATGGTGCCAACGTACTGCTTTGAATGATGTCATTGAATTTTAAACTTTAAAGCATAGCAGATAAATATAAAAATGTCTTGTACCTACTCCTAAAGAGCCTGCCTATTTAGACCCTGAGTAGTTAACTTTCAAAACAGTCGTCAATTTACGTTAACATGTACTACCTACTTGGTTCTTGTATGAAGTAGAAATATAGTACCCCATTATTATGCTGATCGCACATTACGGACGAATTGCAAGTTCCCCGCGCCGCACCACTTATGCTGCATTTGAACAATACAGTCTTCATAATTCGATTTCATTTATTTAAAACATACCTACAAAATGTATGGTTCAAAAGCTAGATATGGACAAACTTGAGCTTTGAAACAAAATAGTAACGATCCATTTTACTTACTCTTACTTATTTTACCAACTCGGAAGGTTTGTGAGGTGTAAAAACATATACTATTTACTACACTTAACGACGGGCGCATATTCGCTCGGCGTGAGAGTCGACCCAAATGTGCGATCAGAATATTTTCTGTCCAACTTTGTCAAATGCCACATTGTTTGTTGTAGATAGATTTTGTTGAAAATGATAAAATATTGTCATTATCATTGTCTAACAAAACAGTGATTAAAATGGGATCCGAATGGTTTTTGTATCTGTGTTTTTCGGTGATAAAACGCAGTGCTTACCGAAAATGGCGACCTCCACGATTCACTGAAGACATAACACCGTTGCTGAGAATATTCGACCCCCAAGCAACCCTCCCAGAGCGGTACGTCGCATGACGACGCGATTTCGCTACACGCCGATAGATGACGCTTCTACAATGTGTGGCTGTTTACAGCGTGCGAATGATAGATGGCGTTAGATGTCCGCAAAATGTTCTCAAGTTTCTATTTGAGAAATATTGTACAAAGCCAAGCATTATAAGATAGATTTCATAAATTCATTCAACAATAATTTCATCGCATTAGTTGTTTTCAAATAATTGATACGTTCTAAGTTCTAACAAAAAGTCGTTCAATTAGCAGTGTTTGTCGTAAGCTGGTCACTCATTGGCTACTTTGGCCTATACCATCGCTTTTTTTCTGCAGCTGAGTGTCTGTTTTTAGGCATCTTACGCTTCCATCGCGACGCTCAAGGGATGGCTTGAGCATTCAAACGAAAACAAATATGTTAATAATAATTAATTAGGTACTCCCGTCGTAAAGCAGCTTATTTTTAAACGCTATGACTGCTACAGATGCTCAGGCGATAATAGGCAATGTGTGCCTAGTCTTAAATTGGGAATTTTGTAAGCGAGATGAGTTTTCATGTTTTAGCTTTAAATCAGCTGTATAATAAAGAGCGATTAGCCACAAATAAAGAGTTTTATTCATCGCATGGTCAGCAATATGAAACCAATACGGATATATATTACGAACTGCATGTTGACTGTTTATAGCCCGTTTTGTGTCCCATTTTCATGATATAAAGCATGTTTGTTATATATGATGTGATGTTATGTTGTATCTAAATGTAAATCTTTTTGAATTAAATATGCGCGAGAGTCGCTGTCATCAGCAAGCATGTATTAATTATTATACATACTAGACGATGGCCGCGATTCCGTCCGCGTGGATTGAAATGGTTTTAGGGTATTTCCGGGATAAAATGTAGCCTATGTGTTCGTTCCGATCATTAAGATAACTCCATTCCAAATTTTAGCCAAAATGGTTCCGTGATTGTGGCGTCAATTAGTAAAAAACACCCAAACGTTAACATTTATAATACCTATATTCAAGTAAGTTTAACGCGAAATTAACGTTAATTTGAAAGTTACACTTAAACCCCTGGTAGCCCCTTAAGATTAACGAAATTGAGGCCAATTCTGTATAACACAATCTCTAAACTATAATGACATCTCTAAATTCTAGTACTGCCCCTTTCCGCAGGGAGTATTATGAAAGGGATAGCAATATAAATAGAATTGTCATTTTAGTTTAATTTAGAGATTATGTACAACAAAATTGACCATTATGTCATTGTTTGTAAAGAATATTTAGTTTGTGTTAACCGTATAATGTGAGTAGATTATCTCTAACTTTGTCAATGTTCCCGTGTTCAGTCCAGAGAAGAAGGGGCAGGAGGCGACGGAAAGCCCCGATGCGGATGCGGACGTCGAAGGCAACGTTCAGATCAAGATGGTGGTTAGCAACGGAAAGGTGAATATTGCACTTTGTATAGTACACGCGCGAATTAAATGTTTTCCGGCTCTGGGTTAAAACGGTGAAAAATTGGTTCCATCTTTTCCGAGAGCTACCATTTATTGATATTGTAACTAGATGATCCCGGTGACTTCCGCGTGGATTTTTTTAAAATTCCTGTGAGAACGCTGTGGTAGCCTAAGCCCTTCCTCGGGATACAACCTATGTCTGTAACAAATTTGAAAAGTAGAGCCGTTACAGCGTAGCAGATAGACACACATTCGCATTAATCTTAATACGAGATGAGGGCCGCGACTTAGTCCGCATGGGTTTAATTTTTTTAATTCCCGCGGGAACTTCTTAATTTTCCGGGATATAAAGGCTATTCCTTCCCCGTGATACAACTTATCTCTGTACCAAATTTCATGAAAATCAGTTGAAAAGATGACCCGTTAAAACATAGCAGATAGACAGACAGGTACACTTTCGTATTTGTCTTAACAATTGCAATTACTCAATACTCAATTTATTTAAAACATGCAGGACATAGCACAGGTGTCTCTTTTGCTGTCATGTTTTCCTCTACCACCGGTTCGGAAAGCAGATTCCACTGAGAACAGCCGGCAAGAAACTCGGCAGTTGCTCTTTTTAAAAAACAAGATAATGAGTGATTAAACGGACTTACAAAGCGAAGTTCTATCAAATTATATGAGTCGCTTCATTCGAAGATATAATTTACTAGCGAATGCCCGCGACTTCGTCTGCGTAGTTTGAGGTTTTTTGGTTCCCGCGGGAACTCCTTTATTTTCCGGGATAAAAGACTATAATCTATCTCTGTGCCAAATTTCAGCAAGATATAATATTAGTAAGATAAGATAAGATTAAACAGGCATATAGTGGGTATATATAATTACATAATACAAACCATTAATCTCAAATCAATCCTAGTATAATCAGCGTGTGATGTAATGTTTGTGTAGCGCGCGAGCGACCGGTCGTGGAAGGGCGTGTGGGCTGTACTGCAGGGCACCAAGCTCTACCTGTACCGGACCCATCCCACGCAGGTGAGTGAGCCGTAATACTATACAAGTATACTATAGTGGACAAAACTAACCCTAAAAACTTACCCTGATTCTTTTTCTTCTTCTAAGATGTTTACCGATAGACATAGGATAATAAAATGAGCACAGCCAAAGTCAAAATATGTTCATTCAAAATTGGTACCTACAAAGTACACTCTTATACGAAGTATAAGACTTCGTACATTATCACCATCAGGTAATAATTAATCTTAAACTAAAGCTACGAGGGTTCCAAACGTGCCCTGCAGGCTTAGCATGCGTGCAACGATATATATCGGGAAGAGAGAGAGAGATGTTGTCGATGCCGGCTAATTTCTCGTATAGGTACCCTAACATGCACAAAATTCGGTGTATTAAGGGTTCGTAAAGAAAAATACCATAGACATAATTTTACTTGTTGTGCGCATGCTAGCCCTACAAATCGTCGCGTTTTATTGTTCCAAAAAAGAATTATGTTCTAAAACCAACCCTAATTCTCGGGCACACGCGTCGCAACGTGCCACGATTCGACACCTAATTTACATAATTTTATTTTTGGTAAAGACATCGATGGCAAAAATATTCCATCTTTAGGTACTCGTCACACTTGTTTTTTGTTGTTCAAAAACAAGCAATATTCTTCAGCCTTGCAGATCAATGGGGCCGTGTGTGCCGTGTATACGCTCTGTTTATACACTTTGCTTAGTGCAAATACTTTAAGCTAATGGGATATTGTTTTTATGGTATTTTTCCTGCACGGTGTTTTTAGCTTACAAAATATGTACCTATATGGCCAGATAGGCAGGTTTGGATATTTGCAATTTTTTTTAAGTTGTGTGTACAAAATGCTTTGTATAAGTATTTTGTTCCGTTGGTAAAAATCGAGATGCAGAAAATGTCAGAAAAAAAAATATTATAATACAAAAAGAAAAAATAACTTAGATGTAACCATCATCATTATCTTAACGTTTAAACTATCGTGAGTGATAGTCATTATAACTATACATAACTCCCGGATAAACTCACGTGTTATGTCGGAATAGTTCATCATTATCATTTTAATCTTTATTTTTCTCTTTAACTCTAGTGGTATGTACTGTAACAGTCCTATCCTTAAAACTATATGTATTTACTATTTTTTTACACAAATTAGAGATATAATCGAATATTAAATTTTCTTATATTATATTTCAAAATCTTTTATAGATACTGAAAAATTAATAATGATTCCACCAACAATCAATGATCAAGTATTTTTGTGACTTAGTAGTGGTGGAATCATTATTTCGAAAACAGTGAGTGAGTGGTTGTTTATGATAATTATGTAAAAATTCGCACATCCTCCCAATACCATATGGCCGTACGGCCTCATTAAAGAGTTTCACACAATACACACATAATTTATTTCCAGAAACCAAATAAATATTGCGGTAATTATGGCCAAAAGTTTTCGCATTATGTATTCGATAGCTATCGTGTTAACATATTAATAGTCATATTTCCTGTACCTACACCATATAGGTAACGCACCTGGCTTCCTCGCACCTTGAATCGTTATGGTATGCACACACCATATATCTCAGGCTGTATTTTCGGTAGGCAGCGGACAGCGGTGAGCGGAAGCGGAAAAAAATGTGCAATGTTCCGCAGTTATGTTTTCGGTGACCGGCAGCGGAACACGCTGACCCGCCCGTGTCAACTACCCTACACGAGCGGAAAACGCGAATGATCATTTTGCGGCGGCTTGGGAATCCGTCACCTTTTCCGCACTTCACCAAACTTTTCATACAAAATATATCGCAACCGCGGACCCGCTTCCGCCCCGCTGCCCACTCAAAATGCAGCCTTACAATGGTTGTTTGTTGGAGTATCGGTTGCTTACTAATTACCGGATAAAATTCTCAAGTAGGTACCTAGTTATCAGATGGAACTTGAAATTTATAAACATTTTCGGTTATAAAACCATGTGGCCGATGATAACCGATGTAGATATAAAAGAACAGAAAGAAAGAAAGTTATTAGGTAGGGACCTGGACAGGGAAGGGACGCTGTTTGCATTAAACATCCCTTTGTGTTTAAAAAAAGGTACGTCTAATGCGAAACCCAAATGCGTATAAACCCATAAAATTAATTTTTAATTTGGATTAAAAGGGACTCTTTTCGACGCGTAGTTTTTTTGCGGTCCTAATTATTAAGACGAAATGCTTTAGACTTAGACGGAGTAGAGTGCCATGAGTTGCACCGAGGCTTGTCTCATAGTTTTTATCAACTAAAACTAGGCTTATTTACTTTGGCATACGGTTGAAATTGTTATCATGAAAATGACCGCGTTTGCACTGACTCCTTTGAATTAAGAACGGTAAAGTGTGTCGATGTATTATGTCCCGTCCAATAACAATTTCTTCAGAAAGCGTTTACTTCCGAAATACGACAAAGTAGACATGTTGTTTTGTTATCGCCGAAATCCGCACGGCCTGTGTGACGCACGTGCGTAAATCTTAGAGTTTCACGGAGGTTGGTTTGTTGTTTCGTGATGTGTGCGTTGATATATATTAACCAATGCCCAATCGACCTGGGGGTTGATTGAAATGCTTTCAACACCGTTTGCTTAGTCAGCATAGTAACTGGCTATACTAGACAAATGCCTCTACTCCTAAACAGTAAAGAGAAATAAAAACGATAGAGCATTATGGACATAGACGAAATCATCTACTATTCTAGTGCTAAGACACTTTAGATATACAAGAAAACAGTGCTGTCCTTTTCACACTGTTTCACTCCGATTAGGATAGCATTATTGTTGCATTTATTAAAGTTTAGGTACTACAAACACGGGTCACATTGTCATTCATAAATTCCTATACTTATAATATTATTTCAAGCGCACATCACAATTCACATGCGACCTTTCACGCATTGTATAAATATCACAGTACACAAATTAAGCGCTTACGTATGAGTTTAGACGCGTGCCATCCTTTCCTTTAATCGACAAATTAAACTGACGTGGGTGCGGTACATCTGCCTACGTAGGTGATAAAAGTACAATTTGATGCACAGTAATAATTCTTCGCTTTATGTAGAATGTCATAGATATTGTAGCGTGCTCAAGATCACTTGATACTTAAACTAATTCATCTCATATATTAAGTTAGTCACTAAAATACTTAATCTTATAATTGTTTGCTTAACGTGGGCATGTTGCACATTGGCCTTCCCCAGTGAGCGAAACTTGATCCTTAATCTTCCTCATCCAGCTAATAGCCACCACCCTCGTTATATCGTTTTTCGCACCATCGTGCTGGCGGGCATCACACACTGCGTTACTTGTACACGGTTTCACCTCCAGGTCTTTGAGGATCTATCGACAACTCAAGCCTGCCCATTGCAACTTGCCATTGTTTGGGCTTTATCAGTGACATTGGTTTTCCTGCGGATCTCTTTTCAAATTTTAACCCTCAGGGAGACTCGTAACATATATCACTCTCCATATCTTGCTGAACGACTTTGTGAATCAGGCCGCTTTTCAATTTCTCAAAAGCCAAGCTTAGCCGAATTCTCCCGTTGTTTAATTAATACCTGCATTTAAATGTTATGTAAAAGTGATTTGTTTGGGTGCTATTTATTAGCTCAGGCTGTTCGCACACGCCGGCAAATTCTCCCACTGATCAAAGGACCGCAATAAACTTAATTTGCTTTGAAGACCATTTGCCATTTCATTAATACAGCCTACATATTTCTCGGCGCAATGACGAACATCGTTTTAACGTTTCGATACCCTTTCTACGATCGCTCGAGCCCCAATAACTCCTTAGGGCCCTGAAAATAGAGATCATTTTTGGTAAATAATAATTTCACTTTCACGGAAGACATTCCGCTATTAGATTTAGGTGTTCTTAGAACCGAAAGCTAGCGCTTGCAGACGTTTATTAGTGTTCAGATAACGTGAACTGCACTTTAGTAGTTAGGCGAAGTGTAAGCAGAGTTTATTGCAATTGACTCTTGACACAAGAAAGTCTGACGCGAAGTTTGAAACGTTGAGATCTAATTTAGAAAGGTTATGAAACAGCTCGAACGGTGTGTTGATAAAATTGTACTAAAATATGTCTCTTAAGTATTTACACACCTACCTACGTAAATACGTACGGAATTTTCAGCGGAAAAATGCTTCGAGTTTCCTCAAAGATATTTAGATTCTGCTGAAAAGTGCAATGTCATTTATTATACGCTTTCATTAATATAATACGGGGAAATTAATAAAAAACTGAGTTGATTTCGGATTTTAGAAATACCGCTACCTACCGTAGGTATGCGCTACACAATACGCCGTTGAGGAAAATGTTTTTAATATTTTTAAAACGTCGTGTCGTGCGACAACTTAATTCATACGATTTATCTGAAACAATACACAACTCTGCAAAGTGTAGGTAGACATTCACAAAGTTATGTTTTGTCTAAGGTTTATTATATAACGATACTTACATGATTAATGTCGGGTAATTATTATACACTGTTTATTAAATTCCACACTGTTCTAAATATACAATATTCAATTTATAGTGACTATCGTAATGAAGTGGTTAGTCCAAATACATTTTAATGAACTCGATATTGAATATAGATTGTCATTTGTCTGATTAATTAATATATTTTGATTGAAACATATCCAGCTAAGTATAAAAGTTTTATGGCTATTACTTTACTATTACTAGTTTATGGTGGTATATATCGTTGACTGTGGACATTTTCACGTCTTGAGTGGGACTCAATTCATTTAGCAGATAAGTAGGCAAGTCTTTTTCACTCCTGTTGGTTAAATGTTAGCATGTACTTCTTTTTCTCATTCGTTCACTGTTGGTAGAGTGGTCGTGGTTATGATTTGGCAGCAGCCTTCACAGCAGCCCTTGCGATCTCCTTCCATCGACTTCTGTTAGCGACATCTCGGGAACACTCGGAGACGGATAAATTTGTGGCGGAAAGGATTGAATCCGTCCACCTAGTTAGGGAACGACCACGTGGGCGAGTGCCTTCAACTCGACTTTGTACGACGAGGAGTTCGATCGTACCAGTCTTCCTTGTGATATGCCCAAAGAACTTAAGGATTCGTAGTCGTACGATCGACGAAAGCCTCTGACTTATTTTAAGCTCTTTGAGTATGGAGAATGTGCATTCAGTCAGATAGGTGCAATTAAATTGACTCTTAGGAATTAGGTTTTATTGTATACTTATGATTAATCATTGACACCGTTTCGCGTCCTGAAAAGGGGAGATTTAAAGCTCAATAAACCATTTGATTTAGGGGTAACAATTTACAAATGAACTTTTATGCGCAGGGATTACGTATTGTTCGCGTTTTATCTCTCCGGAATCTCAGGCCAGCTGACCTCGTTAGACTTAATGATTTTCCTGATGTAACGTGTATTTAACACGTTTGTAGGCTTTTTTTTAGTATTCGGACTATTTCGATCCAGTGATTTGCAAATTGGCTATTTTTGGATATAGGGCTACAGCCTTCAGACATTTATGACTAATTCTAATTTATTATGTTTTTATTAAAATAGCAATTAGCAACCACAGAGTTTCTTCTCGTTATGAATGTCATTCCAAAGCAGTGGTAGATTCTCTTGACTGGATGGATAATTATAAATTTGGTAGTCACCAATTAGGTAATTTATGGTACTCTAATATTTAATTGCAAAGTCGTTTCAATAAATGGATATTTTTTCAAAAAAAAATTGACGTTTTAGAGTTGACGTAGTAGATTTATGGTTACACATAACACTATATCAGAATTTTCCCCTAAATCCTTTCCATTCTATTCTTCCCTCACCATGGTTTCTACTTCTTAAAGCTGCAGATCGTGACTGTATCAATCACGTCTTTGATCACTGCCCAGGCTTCGAACCCACAATTATTTAGACCATAATAAAAGGCTATGGACATTTTTTTTATCCACTACAAGTTAGCCCTTGACTGCGATCTCACCTGATGGTAAGTGATGCATCATCATGCAGTCTAAGATGGTAGCGGGCTAACCTGTTGGGGGCAAGGCAGTTATATTAAACCCATACCCGTATTCGGTTTCTACACGGCATCGTACCGGAACACTAAATCGCTTGGCGGCACGTCTTTGCCGGTAGGGTGGTAATTAGCCACGGCCGAAGCCTCCCACCAGGCCAGACCAGGATTCAGAAATTATAAATTTCCAAACCTTGCCGGGGATCGAACCCGGAACCTCCGCACGTTAAGGCAACAGCGCTCAACACTGCGCCACGGAGGTCGTCAAAACATCTATGAGACAATAGTCATGTGGGATGGCGAATGGCGATGATGCTGATGCTTCAGTTCTTTAGGAACTAAGAGGTTCTATGTACTCCTATCTTGACATGGTTTCACGAGAGTCCTTCCCGTTTGAAGGTCTGCCTCAATGGACCTTCACCAGGTATTATTTGATCGATTAGCCCCCCGATTGTGTCAGGAAATCGTAATCGTAATCGTTTGTCAATCGGTTAAATCGACATGTTTAAGGAGTTCATAGATGCCTGCATGTCAAAAAGCATGAATGAACTCCTTAAACAATCCGAGTAATAATACGTTTTAAGCTTTCAAATGATCACGGTTTTCTAAGACAATTGGGCCTCTGGTCTCCATTGACCGACATGCTGCAATTGCAATTTGCAACGCCGCACCGCCAGCATTAGCAGCGTTTACTTACGGCCGGCCAAAGCCTCCCACCAGACCAGGGAAAACTCACAAATTACAAATTCCCAAGTTGACCCTGCCGGGGATCGAACGCAACACCAACAGACAACAGTTCTACACACTGCGCCACGGAGGTCGTCAAGTGTTTATCTATTCCAAATAAAGTCTAAAATCAATTTCATCAAGCTAGTATTGTATTTAAAGACGCTTTAAATGCAGTTTATTTGCACACACCTACATCTCGCCACGTCTCGACTGCCATTACTATTTATGGGCTAGCTGCACTAAGAAGGTGAAGGCGAAATACAAGCTTTGGAAATAGCACTTTAGAGTACTATCACATGGAAAGAATTATGAGTAGTCGTACACATGCAACGAGAGAGTATTTTGATGGGCAAGGTTAATTTAAAAATACCAATAACCTCTGGTTACTTCTCCACGTAATACTGAGCAGCATATGGTCTAGAACTTATTGAAATTTCAAGTAAATATATTTTGCAAACAATAATTTAATATTAAAAATTCTTTTTAAACAACCGACTTCAAACTCGCGCGCCAACCTTACAACAACATGCACACGCTATACAAAGTAAAGAAGAAAGAAAGAAAGAAAATGTTTTTTATTTGATCACAATCTAAGTCTAGTCTAAAACTATAAAATCAGATACAAAAACAAAGTTGTGTAACCAAATACAGGTCTCCATCTCAGCCTAATGCTACAACAGGCTGCAGCGCTGGTTTTCAGTGGAAACCTTAATTGGTGAAGTCACGGACGAACCACGAATACAATATCTATTCTAATATATTTATAAATCTATTAGTCTAAGTAGTCATCACTACAGCCTTTTAACGTCCCACCGCTGGGCACAGGCCTCCACTCTCATAGGAGAGGGGGAATTAGAGCTTAGACCTAAGTAGTAAGCACATATAAATATTACATTATTTAAAAAATACAATCTGAATCAAAGCAACTATATGAGAATTAAATATATACCTATATATAAAGGGAAACTAACTAAAACTATAATAAAGTTAAATGACAAATTAAAGCATATAAAACAAACATAATGAAAATAACGACATTGGTGGCACAATGCGACATAAGTGCTGAAACGATAAATACACTTTAACTCAATAATTTATATAATTTCAAGCTGTAACTTTTTGTTGTGTTAGTAAATAGTTTTTTAATTTAGTTTTAAAAGTTCCAATAGTTTGTGACGATTTTAGCGGTGGCGGTAGGTCGTTCCAGCACTTAGTGGCCGCAAATTTAAAACTACCCTTGAAAGCTGCTGTTTTATGCCTTGGGGTGGACAGAAAGAGGTAGGAATTCCGTGTTATGCGTGCTGCCTTGTCACCAAACCAAATCAATTTTTTGCGCAGGTATTCTGGGATACCGTTTTTAAGTACGCCAAAAAGTAGGGTGGCAAGGTGTAACTTTCTACGTGCTTCCATCTTCAAGATATTTGCTTCATTAATGAAAGGAGTGACATGTGAGCGCGGTGGGATATTAAAGCAGAACCTGGCACATGCGTTCTGAACGCGCTGAATAGCTTTTTTTGTCCTACTTAAGAGTCGAGGCCCGTATAAGTACTTATTTTATTGTTGATATTTTAAAAACCGCTCGACCGATTTCGATAAAATTTATATGGGACCACTTGGGAAGTATGCCCTTTTAAATAAAAAAAGAATCATCCAAATTGGTTCACCCAGTCAAAAGTTCTGAGGTAACAAACATTAAAAAAAAACAGTCGAATTGAGAACCTCTTCCTTTTTTTTAAGTCGGTTGTAAAGAGAAATGCTTATTTAAATTTCCTGCTTTATTATTGCATTCCTCCATGCGTCGCGCGGTCGGCGGACCGCCGGCATATCGACTATTTATGTCACTTACTAAATACACAGAGCTGAAGATTGTCTTAAGTTCTAAACTCTAGAGAGTACAGCGAAAAGTTGAATATAAGTAGGTACTTAACCTTATAATTACCTCATAAATTTTTAAGTTTCGCTAATCGAAAGCGAAATTCACCTTTCTAAATGTATTGCTTACCCTTTCATGATGATCCCTGCATAAAATTATGCATTTAAACCTCTAAATTCAGTTTTGGCGCAGGGTAGTATCTTCACAAACTAATATCCGCACCTGATTTAAACTATGAATTCTGAAAATATAATTAGTGTTCCGTAATTGAGATCTCGGGATGTAGATTCAGTTTCGCCTTGACTGAATTTAAATTTAATCTGTGTGAATTATTAGAGCGTGATTTTACGTAAAACCGCATCCAAAGCGGTGGATCAGAAAATTCAGAGAGCGGTTCGGAAATAGGTAACTATGAATATTGTAAGAGACACGAGCTTATATTATCTACTTTAACCTTCAGTTGGTGGAAAATTCGTACCATGGAACAAGAATAATTAATTCACTATAATTCGATGAAACTGTCAGATCTGTATGGTACACCACCACACCACACCACACAAGTCTTCGAAAACCCACTTAATGGAGGTACTTTTCACTCCGATATCGGAGAATTCTCGTTTCCTCAGGTAATTTCGACTATATAATCCATATCCATACTTCCATACTAATATTATAAATGCGAAAGTGTGTCTGTCTGTCTGTCTGTCTGTCTGCTACGCTTTCACGGCCCATCTGTTCAACCGATTTTGATGAAATTTGGTACAGGGATAGGTTGTATCCCGGGGAAGGACATAGGCTACCCCGTTTTTATCCCGGAAAATTGAAAAGTTCCAATCGAAAAAACTTGGTCTACGCGGACGAAGTCGCGGGAATCATCTAGTGCATAATATTTGCAAAGGAAGATCGTACCTAGATTCTAATCTTATGGCAAATTAAGCTCTGTTACTTTCAAATCCTCTCTTGAAGTATAGTTCTATAGTTAACGGGAAAAACGGAAACCGAGAATTCCACGTTTTAGAAGTGCGTAGAAACGAGGAAGCGAATCACTTGATACGAGTCCGTGGTCCGTAGTTTATGTACTTGGGGGTACCTTTTCAAATGGCACGAGACTTGCTATTAAAGTGGCTTGGTGGTAATTAATTTGAATAGTTCTTTAGCCAACTCATCGATATAATATTACCTATAGAATATCTACCGGCAGAATTACGAATAGAGATACATATAAACAGAGCCGTGGGAAGGGTTTAGTATTTGTATAGAATAAAGTGACTGTAGGCGCTGGCTTATGAATGAACAAACATATTTTTTTCCAAATTTTTTGTGTCACGTTCCTTATTTTCCGTGACGTAATAATGCCTAGGCCAGTTTAGGGTCCACTTCTAAAATGGCTTTGATTAATTATTTTCATAAGTACGTGCTAATTATACGGAACACCTCGTTGCATTTCTTGCTTAGCTGGTAAATTTAAATACTGGTGATATAGCGCCATTCACTTCACAATCAGCGTGCACCTACATCCATTCCTTATTGATTGATGATTGATTGTATTTTAATCACATTCAATTGAATTCATTAAGCTTCTTATAGATACCTGGCTTATATATGAGTAATTTTATTATAAATCAATAAATCATTGACTTGCTGTATCGCGGGATCACTCTCTTTCTCTCGCTGCATCGTGTCCTGTATTTCTGAGAATCCTTCATATTTAAAACAGCGAAAATTAAAGAGGGCTTCCTGATTCCTACACAGAGATCTCGGGATCCAGTGGACGGATTTTGATAAAATTTGCAGTAGTAGGTAGGTATACTTATCTATATATATAAAATTCAAAGTCCTGACTGACTGACTTATATATCAACGCACAGCCTAAACCGCTAGGGTTAGATACTTGAAATTTTGACAGTAGCTTCCTTTTATGACGTAGGCGCTCACTAAGAAAGGATTTTTCAAAATTTCACCCCTAAATGGGTGAAATAGGGGTTGAAAGTTTGTATGAAAGTCCGTCATTTCTCAAGATATATCCATGAAACTTGGTATATGAGCTATAGGTAAAAAATAAAGAAATACGTGTTTCACAGTTTTTGAAAATTCTACCCCCGAAGGAGTGAAATAGGGGTTGAAAATTTATATGAAAGTCCTTCATTTTCGAGATATTTCTCAAGTTATATCAACGAAACTTGGTATTTTGGAAATAAAGAAATATAAATAAAGAATATATAAATAGAGAATAAATAAAGAAGTGCGTTTGGCACAGTTTTTCAAAATTCCACCCCCAGAGGGATAAAAAGGGGTTGAAATTTTGTATGAAAGTCCTTCATTTCTCAAGATATTTTTCAAATGTGGGAGTTAAAAAACTTATGCCACGCGAACGAAGTCGCGGGCGTCCGCTAGTTACAAAATATAGGTATCAAATTATCAATACGTGTTATTAAAAGCTCACAAACTTGGTGGATAGTGCATTGTTGTCTCTACAAATCAACCAGTCGTAAACACAGAACACGTGCCTAGCTCTACGTAATAGATATGATGATCGGCCGAGAATCGCGATTAAATTTCGTTATCCGATATACGACCATGCCACGCGCGCGCTGCAATATATTGACCACCACATAAATGCACTACTGCAGGCGTCTGACTACAGATTATATCAGTAACTAGCTTTTGCCCGCGGCTTCGCTCTCGTTATGTTCGATTTTCATACAAATTTTAAAGCCCTATTTTACTCCCTTAGGAGTTGAATTTTCAAAAATCTCTTAGCGGATGCCTATGTCATAATATTTATGTGTATGCCAAATTTAAGTCCGATCGGTCCAGTGGTTTTAGCTCTGCGTTGCTAGATCAGTCTGTCAGTAACCTTTTCCTTTTATAAGTATACTAGCTGATGCCCGCGACTTCGTCCGCGTGGTTTAAGTTTTTTGTTATTCCCGCGGGAACTCCTTAATTTTCCGGCATAAAAAGTAGCCTATGTCACTCTCCAGGTCCTCAACTATACCCATGCCAAAAATCACGTCAATCCGTTGCTCCGTTGCGGCGTGATTGAAGGACAAACCAACAAACTAACAAACCAACAAACCAACAAACCAACAAACAAAGTGACTTTCGCATTTATAATATTAGTATATGATCTAAATAATCTTAAAATACGTAACTATACCTATATTCCTTATTAAAACTGCGGCCACGCTTGCCAAGTGCGAATTGACTGACTTTATATACACCTTTGAGAACACTATGGAACATTTAAGTATTATACTCTACCTATTTTTGAAAATAATATGTGCTAAAAATTTTAATAAAAGCGCCATACTTATGATAAGAACTAGGCTTTGATTAATTCAAGACTTAGCGATAATATTCTAGATTATGGACTATCATAAATCGGAAGACAAAGTAGATAATAATATTTAAACTTTATAAGATTTAAAATATCAAAACATACTTATTAGTGCGCGAGGAATAATCGAACGAATATAGGTAACCAGTATGATAAATTGCAGCAATAAATAGTCGTTAATATGTACGAAAAGCAAGGTCTACAAAACGCTCTAGTACCTCATTAGATGAACAACTTGAATTGATAGTGACGAAATGTACTGCATTTTTATAAGATCTCTATTTTCAACCGACTTCAAAAAAAGGAGGAGGTTCTCAAAAAAAAAAATACAGTCGAACTGTATTTTTTTTTTTTTTATGTTTGTTACCTCAGAACTTTTGACTGGGTGGACCGATTTGGATGATTCTTTTTTTATTTGGCATACTTCCCAAGTGGTCCCATTTTATCGAAATCGGTCGAGCGGTTTTTAAAATATCAACAATAAAATAAGTACTTTGTGTAGCGTGTGCTTGTTGTTGTAAAGTTGGCGCGGGAGTTTGAAGTCGGTTGTTTAAGAAGAATTTTTTATATTATTTACAAGAACGTTGTTACGTTACAGGAAACCTTCTGGCTACTCGTTAATTTGTTCTGCTGAAATGGTTTTTCATTTATTTCTTCCATTGTGAATGTAGAATGTGAGTCTAGACGCTAGAGCTAGAGGAATGACAAATGAGTTTCTTTCAGTATATGACGTGAATCACAGGTAAAGCATTGTTCTTGTTTCATATAGAACAAAATAAGAGATAGATTATGTGCAATAGTTTTACTTACAAAAACAATTGCACATACGCAGCGGACCTTTGTGTATGCTGGGACAAACGTTGGAATGAAAGAATTGTATGTAGAGTGTAGACAGTAGAAAAAAATCCCTTCATCTGGTGCATAAGCTAATTATGTATTAATTTGCTAGATGATGCTCACGACTATACCTCCACGTGGATTGAGGTTTTTAGTTCCCGCGAGAACTCTTTAATTTTCCGTTATAAAAGTATGTGTTATTCTAGACTATAATCTATCTCTGTGCCAAATTTCATCCAGATCCGTTCTGCTGTTCTGGCGTGATTGAGTAACAAACATCCATCCATCCAAACTTTCGCATTTGTAACATTAGTAGGTATTGTAGATTAGCGAAGTATTTTCTATGCGTAAAATCAATGTTGGAGAGTTGTCTTCGCCTACACAGCTGGAACAAGGCAATGATGTGCCAGGCTTCATGTGGGCTGTTCATAATAAGAGTGCATCGCCTTGTTTGGCTGACAGGAATGTTTTACATGTGTTTACGAATAGTATTGATCTCCATGATTTATTTGCTCTTTTGTTCTTTTGTTGTAGAGGTTGTCTACACTTGTTTATTACTTCCACCTTCTATATCTTGATTAACACCTACTTCAATTCTATGAATAGAAATATCATTTAACATATGCTTTTATATCGTCTGCTGCTGGATCTTTCTTTTTTTATTTCTTCGTCCCGGGACATCGGCCGCGTCATTTAAGTTTTTTTGATTCCCGCGGGAACTCCTTAATTTTCGAGATAAACCGTATAAGTCACTCTCCAGGTCCTCAACTATACCCATTACCCATGCCAAAAATCACGTCGATACGTTGCTCGGTTGCGGTGTGATTGAAGGACAAACCCATAAACCAACAAACAAACACACTTTCGCATTTATTATTAGTATGACTTACCTCGCTTATTGCCACTTTTGCTTAAATATCAGTCAATTTCAATTTAAGCAAGTTAAGTAATTTTTTTATCATAAATAAACTTATTTGAAGTTTTACAAGGATTTTCGTTGTTATGTTCCCAATAACAACAGAATGAAAAGATCATTTATTTCGGCGTCCTTGATACGTCGAAACGAGTTCCCTAGTTTATTTCTATTACATTGACCTAATTTATTTTGCTGCGGTGAGGGCGCCCTGTCAATACAAACTAAAACAAAAGTTATGAACTGAGTTCTTTATACAACCTTCAATCTTCGGAGACAAAGCCTTTTAAGATGATCTTAACGACGCAGATATTTATTAATCTTAACTGATCGCGGAAGCGCTTCCTTCTTCTCTTCTCTTAACTGAATTGTTTAAGTCAATGATAAAATCGTTTACAACAGCGAAAATCCTTCGAAGTGTGTAAACGAGGTGAGGTAATTGAAAAGTGAATTTTAACGGAAGAAATCAATCTTACTTTGTGTGATGGCACATTTGTTAAACCATTTGATATATTCTTTTAAAAAAAGATACGCGACGAATTGAGAACCTACTCCTTTTTTGGAAGTCGGTTAAAAATAATGTCCTCCCGACCGAATTTCGGCCACGGCGGCCAATCTCCAGAGGGATTAGCCATCTGCGCGGCAGATATTATAGTGCACAAGTGTGTGCGCATACACAGGTGTACTCTCTGTTCCACTACTCTCATAGCACAGAGTAATATACTCGTGTGCTAATAGCCCGATAGGACGGAAAATCTGACACGACCGGAGAGAGACCAGGCGCAGGAACGACGACTTAACGTGCTCTCCGAGGCACGGGCGTGAAACACCGCCATATTCCTAACTCCGGGCTAGTACTGAGAATTTCTTGTCAGAAAAATCCAATACTTGTTATGGCCCGACCCGGGACTCGACCCGGGACCTCGTCTAACCACTAGACCAACGAGGCAGTTAAAAATAGCTTAGTATCTGATATGACTTGTAAAAAGTTTAGCGGTTTTTTAAATAATGTTCATCTACGGGTTTGTTATCTCTTAAAATAATAAAGTAACGAACGGAAAAGTTCATTATTAAAACTGTAATAGCATTTATTGTACACAAAATAAATTATACCCATGCATCAAATACAATACACGAATCATATCATCATACTTATAATATTATAAATGCGAAAGTCACTTTGTTTGTTGGTTTGTTGGTTTGTTGGTTTGTTGGTTTGTCCTTCAATCACGCCGCAACGGAGCAACGGATTGACGTGATTTTTGGCATGGGTATAGTTGAGGACCTGGAGAGTGACATAGGCTACTTTTTATCCCGGAAAATTAAGGAGTTCCCGCGGGAATAACAAAAAACTTAAACCACGCGGACGAAGTCGCGGGCATCAGCTAGTACAATATAAATACACATGTGCATCATTTGCTGACGTACCTTACCTACATCGTACTCGTATCGGAGCTTCAATAAATAATGCCAATTTCCGTGCTCCCCAGCTTGTAATTTCAGATAGATGAAGTGTCGATTATTTGTCATTTTTATGAGACACCGTCCTTCCCCAAATATGGTAATCATTCACCACACACGTAGCACGTCGTTACGCAAAAAAAAAACGAAGCGCCCTGAAATTAAATCGCCGCCATCGACTTAACGACTCACCGTCCGAGGAGAGCCGGAGGAAGTGATTATTGTTTATTCTTGTAATTGCTGTGGCAGGAAACAGTGACTTACGGCGACATGTTAAGCAGCCGCACCTCACGCGTTAAGGCCCTGTCAGATCACGAAATCGAAACACAAATCAATTGTTTGACCCTCTTCACCCCTCAAGCGAGACATGCCTGGAAGCAATGAAAAAAAAATTGATTGAGGGGCACACAGGTCATTCGTCCCGACCCGTTCTTCCCATTTTATTTATTAAGACCCAGTTTACAAAATACTTAAAATTAAAATAGTATACAAAACACATACACCAGTAAAGAAGCCACAGGAAAAAAAAAGTACAGATAGCAAAAACAAACGTCACTAACAAACGTCTAATAAAGAAAAACTACAAGGTGCTTAAAATTAACAGATTAACGTCGCGACGATTTTTATGAAGAGGATTATTGTTTGAAATAGGGAGCAAAACTTGCTTTGAAAGATGAAATAAGAGGTATAATTTTTTTAAATCCAATGATTACGGTAAAATTGTATTTTAGGAAGCGTCAACGGCTGCTTAAAGGTCTTGAAATTACATTATTTTACATTTGCCAATTTTAAGGGCTCCGTACCTCAACAGGAAAAAACGGAACCCTTACAGGATCACTTTGTTCTCTGTCTGTCTGTCAAGACCTTCTTCTCAGGAACGCATGGAGGTATCAAGTTTAAATTCATATCAAATACTTAGGTACAGTAGACCTGGAGACCCTTGGAGCTGTGAAAAAATCAAACTTCTAAGCCAAAGCAATCAAAAGATACAGCCGTTAATGCTGCAAATTTTCGACACACGCAAGGAAATCAAAACCTACAGGGTACTTCCCGTGAACTCAGAATCTTGAAATTTGGTACGAAGCAACGTCTTATATAGCACAGATAAAGGAAAAATTGCGAAAAGCATAAATTTTGTTGTTACATTATATAATAAAAATATTTTTAATAATTTTAAACTTACTACAGGTTTGTACGGAGCCCTCGGTGGGCGATACCGACTCGCACTTGACCGGTTTTTTACATAGATATATTAGGTTTTTTACATATTATATATAGATCATCATTATATGTCTTAATGAATAAATACCCTTGAATGGATACCCTGCTTTAAAATCCCCCTTTTTAACGATTATACGAGCTGACAGCGCCTTAAGAGAGATAAAGCTATTTATCAGGGGGCACGTAATTAAGTAACTTCAATTATGAGCGATTTGCGTCACGTTCCGCTCATCGAGAGTTGGACGAGACACTCTTTTTTCGTGGTTTATTACTTTTAAAGAATCCCCGA
Source organism: Erebia epiphron (assembly GCA_963932025.1). Lineage (NCBI taxonomy): Eukaryota > Metazoa > Arthropoda > Insecta > Lepidoptera > Nymphalidae > Erebia > Erebia epiphron. The sequence continues at coordinate 26,982,204 of OZ009948.1, forward strand.
GAGAATTGCAATGTTTATGTAATGGTGGAGATAAATGGCTTTATCTAGACCTTCCCCAGATACCAATTAAAGGTTCACTTACCATAGTTACTTTTCTCGTTTGAATAAACTTAAAGCTCCAGCTAAGAGCGCCTCGTGTGCGAAGCTCAATGAACCTATGAAATCGTTCTCTACGAATTAACATAATTGTACACAAAGTTCTTTATACGTATCGCTCCTTTGTCTACGCCAATTACTCGTACATAATATGTGATATGATATATTATTATTTTTGCCTTCTATGTCATGCGGAAGCAAACATTTCTCGCTGAGTTTTTTCGTCTGTGAATTTGTCTGCTTATTAAAGAACAATATTATTCTTACGTATTCCTTTTATACATAACTAGCTAACGCTCGCGACTTCTTCTGCTTGGAATAAGTTTTTTGATTCCCACGGGAACTCCTTAATTTTCGGGTATAAAAATTAGCCTATGCCCTTCCCTGGGATACAAACTATCCCTATATCAAATTTCATCAAAATTGGTTAAATAAATGGGCCGTGAAAGTGTAGCGGAGACAGACACACTTTTGCATTTATATAATTTTTATGGATTAGTATGGGTATCATCATTATCATCATCGCGTGCCTTCTTCAAAATGAAGTTTGGCGGTCATCATCCGAAAAACTTCTCTATTTTGTGCCACATCTTTGAGTTTCGGATAGCTAAGCCCCGTCCACTCCCTTATATCGTCCAACCACTTGCGCCTTTGGCGACCTGGAGCTCTCTTGCCTGCAATTCTTCCAAAACTAATCTTGGAAGTGAGAATTGGGCTCCTCTTTGAAGCAAAGGCGGCTCGCTCAAAGGAGCGCTGGTGCAGTGAACTCCCACCAAATTTAAAAAAATACATAGGTACTAGGTAGGTATAATAATCAAATAAACTTTGCTATAAACGTTATAAATATTTTTATATAAATCTATTCCCATTGTCATTTTAATCATGAATATCCATAAGTACCTACCTACCTACTTTACTACTTATTTCATCAATCAACACAAATTTAATACATGGTATTTTTGTTAAGTGGAGCGCTTAGAACAACGCTCCTATAGACGAAAGTTTAGTACAACGTTCTTATTGAAATGTAATGAGAGTAAAAGAGAACATTCGATGCGAGCGGCGCGTGAGACAAAAGATTTGTATGAGACATTTGGTAAATATGGAGCGGCGCTCCTGACACGAAGTACGCATTCGCGATATTACCCGACTAAATGACATGGCCTGTTGTCACGAAGAAAGTTAAAACTCGCGAGTATTTTTTTTTTATTCGTTTTATGCCGGTAAGATGTAAACAAAACACAAAATACGAAAGTAAAATTTTGATTTCTTCGCGAGTGCGTCGGATCATTGTACATTGGCTAGAAAATCTGTATTGTTGTTTTAAATAGTGTACATATTGTGTTGTGTATTTATGTGAAAATGACTGTGATTTATGTAAATAGTGTAGGCGATTAAAATGGAACAATATAACGTAATGACCGCCGAATGGACTTCATTTACAAATAATTGGTTAGCATTTTCTTTTTTTTTAGTGAACTCCCAATATGATCTTTCACGAGCCGCCTCTGCTTTGAAGATGTCCGAAGAAAGCCATTTTTCTCCGCAAGATGGTGGACATGAGTTCTCTGTCTTTGTGGACTAGTTCCAGTACCTTAGTGTTAGGTGTAAAGCTGTTCCAGGTGATCTTAAGCATTTTCCTGTATATCCACATTTCGAAAGCTTGCAATCGGTTAATTGCTTCCTTTTTGAGAACCCATGTTTCGCAACCATACAAGAGAGTGGACCAGACGTAACATTTCACAAGGCGGCATCTTAGCTCGAGCTGTAATTTAGGATTACATAGGGTCTTGGACATCCTGTGAAATACCACTTTAGCTTGGCTGATACGGCATTTTATTTCTTGAAGGTGATCTAGGTCCGAAGTGAAATATCTACCTAAGTACTTAACCTTCGGGACCACGTCGATGCACTGATCTTTTAATTTCAGGTGGAAAGGACTTTCCGGACTTTTTGAAATAACCATGGCTTTAGTTTTACATACGTTGATGGACAATCCTTTAGCTTCTCCAGCCTTTGCTACTTCAGTTAGTAACTGTTGTAATCCGGTGGCAGTATGGGTATCGGTATGGATTTTCATTAAAAAAAGAACTTCACAATCTTTTTACAATCTTACGGTGACATATATATACCTATCTATAGAAGCACTAACAGACGGCAGTCTAATTATAAAACAACAAAAGCACTAAGGTCGCCTGTACCTACGCCGGCATTCCTGGCACCTGACGCTGCGTGGGCGTGTTCATTCATTAAAAATATTATGACCACTTAATTCAGTATCACAAGTTTAGTTTAATTCGAGTTTGTGTTTTTTTAAGCCATACTAATGCTATAATTGCAAAAGTGTGTCTGTCTGTCTATCTGTCCGTCTGTCTGCTACGCTTTAACGGCCCATCTTTTCAACGGTTTTTGATGAAATTTTGGTAGAGTTAGAGGTAGGTTACAAACCGGGGACATAGGCTACTTTTTAGCCCGGAAAATTAAGGAGTTCCCCCGGGAATTAAAAAACGTATTCTTCGCGAACGAAGTTGCGGGCATCATCTAGTATTAGATATTTTGTTTTACTAATGTTAATTCACATTCAATGTTGATTTATTTTAGGGCCAGGATTTGGTCTATGTGCCCTTATTCTTTCAGCAAATGGTCTTGTAAGGTAATACAGAACAAAAATTAACCAGAATCATAGAGAATAAGTTCTTAACTAGCTTCTAATGATTAAAGAGAATCAATTTTCATAGAAGCCTAAAATCCCAATTTGTCTTGTTACGGCAAATATTAAATACATTATCATACTAATATTTTAAATGCGAAAGTGTGTTTGTTTGTTTGTGTATTCGTTTGTCTTTTAATCACGCCGCAACGGACCAACTGAGCTACGGTTCGACGTGATTTTTGGCATAGGTAGGTATAGTTGAGGACCTGAAGAGTGACAAAGGCTTCTTTTTATCCCGGAAAATTAAGGAGTTCCCGCGGGAAACCAAAAAACTTAAACCACTCGGACAATTTCGCGGGAATCAGCTAGTAAAACTATAAAATATCAAAATGACAGAAATATAATGAATAAGTTCGAGTTTATAAAGCAACCATCAATTTATGTAATATACCATATACATGAAAGATGTTCGCAACGATTCATATTTTCAAGACGAAACTAACAATCTTACTAATATTATAAATAAGAAAGTTTGGATGGATGTATGGATGTATGGATGTTTGTTACTCAATCACGCCCCAACAGCTTAACAGATCTGGTTGAAATATGGCACAGAGATAGATTATAGTCTGGAATAGCACATAGGCTACTTATCCCGGAAAATTAAAGAGTTCCCGCGGGAACCACAAAACCTCGATCCACGCGTACGAAGTCGCGGGCATCAGCTAGTAGGAAAATAATTAGTAAAATCCTACCAACTACCAAGCTAAATACAAAACAATGTTCTCTGTCATCGCTGTTAAATGGCCTGACCGAAAAGAGAATAAGAAACATTAGGAATTTCGTTTTCAGTGGGGTTGCCCTGGAAATTGCGGATCCTAATCGCTTAATCTCCTTCAGAATCGGGCTCCGAGACGCCGGGAAACATCACGAACCGACCCACATACGTTGTGATGATGTTGTGCATTGAGTTATTATTATAGGAGCATAGAGATGGAAACCTCAAAAAACATCAGACGGCAAGAAACTCCCAAAACTTATTACAAATGCAAAGTAAAACGTATCAATATATAATGTATCCTTATATATTATATATTAGAAATTACACAGAAAACTGAAAAAGAAAAGAAGTAAAGCTTTTTTACACAAGTTAGAGACGCGAATCTAAATGGTAAAAATTACATGGTTGGAAACTTAATTTTGGTGATGTGTCGTGACTTCTGAGTCCTAACGGGTTTTTATAATTTTAAACAAATTTTCTGTTTCTAATCGTCAGAATTTGTCACTGGTACTGTCTTGTAGAATAATAGCTAATGACTTAAAATATTGTTACAAGATACTTCATTAGATACAGATAGACATACTATTAATTACAGACAAAGTAATTACACATTTGCCATTTTACTGAAAGCCAAGAAGAACGGTTCACCGGTCAGATTGCTGGGCCGTTTTTTCGGATATTATAAGATAGCATTGCTGTTAACCACCTCTAGTACAAACATCTCTATGATGTTGCGTAGGTTATATGAATTATGTCTCATTCAGATGTTTTATTAGGTTTACGTTTACGCTATTCGTTTAACGTTGTGTTTTTTTCACTGTCGTAACAATTTACCGTGTACTTTTATATGGACTAAATAAAAGTATTTTATAATGTTCGGAAAACTAGTTTTATTTTTTTATAGCTTCACAATTGCCAGGAATCAAATCTTTTAATAACATTTTAACCGAGAAAAAGTTTTATTAAATAAATTAATGGCAGTAGATACTGCATTGCGGAGGGATTTGTTGTTCGTTTACTAGGAACTCTTCAAAAATATCTTCACAACCACTAATACTTACTAATAACTGCAATACTAATTATTTTACACGAATAATAACTGACTCGTTAGTCTAGTGGTAAGCACGTTCGCCTGCGGCCGACGAGATCCCGGGTTCGAGTCCCGAAATAAATTCTCGTAGAAATTCTCAGTACTAGCCCGGAGTTAGGAAGTTGGCGATATATCACCCTCGTGCCTCGGAGAGTACTCGTACGTTAAGTCGTCGATCCCGGTTATTATCAATATCATGATAATAGTCGTCAAAGCTCGCCAATCCACATTGGAGCAGCGTGGTGGGTCTGAGTTCTAATTCCCTCTCTCATATGAGATTGGAGGCCTGTGCCCAGCTGTGGGATGTTAATGGGCTGTAGTGGTGGTAGTGGTGAAACGAATAATAATAAACATCTCCAAAAAGTCATGCGGTCCAAATTCTTGGCACACACAGTATTAACATTCTTGAGACCATCGCGATCGTCTCGTGGAAAATTCTCGGATAACAAAAGGAAAACGCAACAGTCATCTGTTAATACTAACGTCGATTAATTGAGGGAGAACACAAACAAATAACAGATTAATCTAATAACAACTCTAACTAATCATAAACGCGTTAAATTCCCAGTTCGTCAGTATTGCGCTTTAGGAGAGAACAGCATAGATAATAGAAAAAAAGGAGAAAACGGAACGGAAGAAATTTAGTTTAAATATAGAAGATATGAAATTTCACATAAAGGAAACATTCCTTTATTTTTTTAAATAAGAATATTTACATTCCAACACTTTTTAAAAAGCTTACCTGAGCTTGGATTCGAACCAACTAAAATGCAAAAAATAATCAAGTCACTAATTAATTAAACCAAGTTAATTTTAAAAGTCAATTCGAACAGTTATTGAAAATTTGTGATGAGTGCCGGAATGGAACAAACCGTTGCTTTTCTTCTCAGTTATCTCCACAATGAAATAATAAACCACGACGTAATTGGCATTATCCTGTGATATGATTTCATATCCGTAACCAAAACGTCATTTTCGGTCAAAACAGATGATTTTCGGGCTAATGGAGATGCCCCAGTTTGCATTTTTGCAAAGACGCCGACAAGTGTGTCATTTTGCTCAGTTAAGCCTGTAACACACACAACGCGGGACGGAATCGCAATACACTGCACATGTGAAGTATGATTTGTAATCATTGCGTACTTTGCGTTCCAACATGAGCACAGTCATACTCAAAATGTATGTTATGTACAGTCTAGGCATAAAGCAGCTACCGCATGATGCAAAATTACTGTTTCCATTAATTGTAGCATGCCGCATTATCGCATGGCGTTGATCTAGCGTAATACAGGCACGGCAGTCTGTAACCCAGGTGAGAGCGGAGGGGCGGTTGGGTTGTTCAACTCCCTTGAATGAAATTGGTAAGGCAGACATGTAGACGCGTCCTAATCAAGAACGCATGCAAAACGCCGCCGCGGTCGATACCCGCTCACCTGGGCCGCACACTAGCGCTGCGTCTGCATTGAAGAGGTATCCGTTGCGCGTTCTGTTTGTCTCAACCTCATCCCAAAACACCCGGATCGCGTTGCCGAGCGTCGAACCGCAATTGGAACACATTCCTCCAGCCACTTCACCACTCGTTGGCTTCCTTTAATTCTTTTCCGAGCACCAAATACCTTTGCGTCAGGCGTCGACCCACTTTTAACAGGGATTTCGGAAAATTTTATAACTACTGAACAGATAATCGTCGGTTATCTAATTGCAGCTATTCTCAGTTTTGAATGTGATTCACAACTCCTCTAATATCTCCGTTCTTTTATTTTGTCCTTCGTCCAAGCATGGTTCGCGGTTTTTAAAAAAAAAGATGCCTTTTATTATTATTTTCCCTTTTTTTCAGTGCGCACTGCGGTTTGCTAGTCCACTCGCTCCTAAGTCCCGACTTTCGCAATATTATTCTTTATCTTACGCTTCTTATTGCTTTTGACATGTACTTAGTCAAAGTACAAGTGTTATAAAAATTGAAATTACTCTCGAATGGAAAATTGTTTTTTTTTTATCATGAAATATAGAAATGAAAGAAAAGCAATTTAAGCTTTTGTATAAAATTTCTATAAATAAACATTCAATCAGAATCCTTTGAATATATGGTCTCATGAAAATTGTTCGCTTGCAAATTCAACACGTGAATCGAACACGTGCATGCGGTATAAACAGATCTCGTTCGCGCGACGCACAATAATACCGGAGAAAATAATTCCTGCACTCGTGTATACGCTGTAAAAATAACAGGTATACTTTGAACCTCTGTTGTCCTTAAGCTTTTATATTTGAAGCAATACCATTTCTCCTGAATCCACTGAGCCACTGCGGTAGGATCCACTGATTGGATTCACCAGTGGATTGAATGCAACTCTAGAGTTTGGGTCCACCATTTGATGGGCGGATCCTCTAAAATATTTAGACTCAATTATTATCTACCGTTCGACTCGACCAGTGGGTCCAGTGTTTTCACTTCGCAGTGGACTTCAATCTCCATTTCGATAATTTGTAGAGTTGTGCTTAATATAGTAACTAATTAATAAATATATTATTACTAGCTGATGTCCGCGACTTAGACGTTTTTTGCAGTACCTCTCCGCATCGTTCCTTATTGGAATAAGGAACTTCGTTCCAAAAAAGCTTTCGATTAAATACACGTTCGACGAAATTTCCAAAGGACGATTTCTATTTCTGTAATTTACCCGAGCGATAATCCTTCATGTATGTGCCAATCGAGGACAGTGTGAGATTTTTGTGTCACATCGTCTATTTACGGATGTTTTTTTTCCGGCAAAATTTCCACCGGGCCCTATTTTGCCGGCGCGCCACGCATGACCTATAATCAAGGGCTTGTTTGCTGAAATGTCATCTATAAAACGGTGACAACGTAAACAATTCGGTTTCGGGGCCACGCTGTGTAATTCAACCAATCTGTACTCTTTTTACTGAGGTAGATATGATACGGTATACTTTTTCATAAAAAGTTTCCGTTGACAATAATTCGTCTTTATATGAGCAGTTGAGATTTAAATAATTTTGTCTTCAGACCTTTAAAGATTAGAAGTAAGCTGGCAATAGAGCTTCCGATATAACACAAAAACGCCTAAGCTCGTAAAGATAAACAAATGTTAGAAACAAATAACTAGTATAAATAAACGTCTCAAAATATAGGTTAATTTGTTAAATTTTGACCCACGTCCCCACGGACGTGGGTCAAAATGGATTAAACGATTCCGTGAATCCGCGGAGATTCGCGGAATCTTCAAATCCAGGCACAGACCCATGTCAACAGAAGAACAACGAAAATTCTACATTCAAATTAGTTCCTGGGGAATTAAATGGAAATCCGAACATCTATGATGTGTACATTTGCATCAAGAGTTGTCCTTCTGAAAGTTTAACTTGAATCTGAACTTAGAGTTTGTCAAGGCAAGGCACACAGACAGCCAAAAGTTGATGTTTGATGCTGTCAACACAAGGCTGACATATGACATATAACATTGTTGCTAATGAAACTGAGAGTTTCCCAATAAATGATTAGCAAATCCAAAATAATCGACGTAGCTCAAAGAGTTGTGAAACTGGAGACTGGAGTGCCAATGGGTGGGTCACATAATTCGAATAACTAATTGCTAGGAGCCATAGGATACAAGCAGCACAAGATTTCGGCACGTGGTAGTCCTTAAAAAAAGTCTTTGTCGTCAATTGCTTTCCGAATTCCGATGCTCACAAAGAAGTTTAAGAACGAATCATCAACACCATGCTCTCATTATTCGATGCGATGCAAGAGTTACTTTTCCTTTGCGTTGCGTTGCGTTATGTTTGTAATTTTAATGTTCTAATATTATGCGTCGGTGAACATCACGGTTGTCCATCAGCATCGTTGTGAAAGCGATTGGCAAATCATTAAGTCGGTACTGCACTCCCACTGGGTTCTGAGCCTTATAATCTACATAAAGTAATATGGGAGTAGGGCACGGTATTGCGTAACATAAACATCGTGTTTTATTCTCATACATTGTACTTCCTCCAACACTTGTTTTTTCTGGAAGATTTTTTCGTCAACAAAATTGTGTACTGTATTAGGATCACCTTTGGTCATACTTCGTACGTGTGGTCAATACTACGTATTATAGTTGTTAAAGATTTCACATTTAGCTTTTTCCCGATTTATGAAACCAAATATAAGTAGGTGTAACTCTGCTCTACTACCGGTACCTACCGACTGACGTTTTTAAACTGGCCCAGAAGCCAAAAATAAAACCATTGTTTTTCTTGCGTTGGAAGTGCTTTATTGCAACTCATCTAGACTGTATTGTTTTCTCAATTTATTCATTAGTATTTTATGTTTTATTTCTATTTCTGTTTAATTTTCTGGTCTTTATAGAACTTTTACTTGCTTCATTAATTATGGTCATAATAGTCAATAACACGTAAATCAAAGTAAGATAAATAATGAGTTGTGAAAAATTAAAAGCAAAGTAAAAGCACGAAATTTTCTTCAAAGCCTATGTTGCCGTATTTAGGAAAAATGATAATGAAAAACAAAACGGAAAATCTTATGTTATAACGTCTTAAGTAATAAAGGTACAGAAAAAAGAAGTGTACAAGCGATTCGATGGACTATAAAATTTTTACTGGAGCGTACAGAGAACATAAATCCAAGCAACCTTACTGATACAGGTTTCCACTCGAGTGGCAGGTAGCAATTTGCTAAGTGGAAATGTGGATGCTCCATTAAACTAGAACCAGAGGCGGAGGCTATTTTTAGCCTTGTAAGCAAAACCGCCACCTGACTAATTGCTGCGTGCCATAGTCAATTAAGAATTGATTCCTTACATTAGCGGGGAGGGTAGTTAAGCGGAAAAATCAGAAATTATTTGTTACTAAACATAAATTATTTTTTTTACGCCACTACGAGTTAGCCCTTGACTGCAATCTCACCTGATGGTAAGTGCTGATGGAGACCAAGATGGTATTGAGCTAGCCTGTTATGACAGTTATATTACATCACTTGGCGGTACGTCTTTGCCGGTAGGGTGATAACTAACAGCCGAATCCTCCCACCAGGCCAGACCAGAGAAAATTCAGAAATTATAAATTACCGAATTGACACTGCCGGGGATCGAACCCGGAATCTCTCACTTATAAGACTACAGCGCTCACCACTGTACCAGGGAAGTCGTCGAAATTTATTCAATGTCTAGTTAGCTTTACTGTTCTGCGATCTCGCCGGGCGGTATTTGCACTATGCAGGCCTACCTTGGAAAGAGCAGTTTTGTTAAACCCATATCCTTTATCAGTTTCCGCACGGCATATTGGACCGAAATTATTTATTACAAGCCACCGGGTAACGCAGCGTTGGACGACCCCCAACTAGGTGGACGAACGATCTCAAGTGTGTAGCTGGGAGCCGCTGGAAAGAAGCACAAGACCGTGCTCTGTGGCGATCCATGCAGGAGACTTTCGTCCAGCAGTGGACGTCTATAGGTTAAGCCGACGACCAGCCACTGTTGAATCTCCCACCAGACCAAACCAGATACAATTTAGGAATGAAAAATTATCTTATTGCCCCCTGTGGCATGACAGTCATTACTGGGCCTGGGCGTCAAAGAATTGCGTCGATTTTCAATGCTCCATTGTTTATAAAGATCAATACATTTTGGAAGCCAATAAAGTAACTACGAATCAATTTATTATCTTGTCTCGCTATGCGTTACTTATAAAAACGTAGCCTAAACGATGTTGCCAGGGTACCTTTATTCAGTGAGGGCGAAGGAAAATTGGGGCAGAATTTAAGGTCAAGGTTGGGCCTACCGTTGAAGGGTGCTTTATAATAGCTCTATAGGTATCAATAATTATGAGTAATCAAAGGCACAACAAATTAAATTGCCTACCCTGAAATACATACTTATACATTCTAGTTACATTAAAGGAGATCCACACTTCCATACTAATATTATAAATGCGAAAGTGTCTGTCTGTCTTTCTGCTACGCTTTCACGGCCCAGCAGTTCAACCGATTTTGATGAAATTTGGTACAGGGATGTATGTACTTATAGAGGGGACGTCCGCCGTAGCCAGGCGGGTGGTCGGTCCATTAATTGAACCATTCCACCCATTTCCCCGTGTTAGGACACAGGTTACTGGTGCCCCGGCAGCCTATCCCCCCCAGGTACAGGGATAGGTTGTGTCCCGGGGAACGGTATCTTTATATCCCGGAAAATTTAAGAGTTCCCGCGGGAATCAAAAAATCCACGCGGATGAAGTCACGGGCATCATCTAGTAAAATTATAATATTATGCTGATATGCTGATTATAATATTATATACTTACTCGATCTTGATGCCTGCGACTTCGTCAGCGTGGATTAATTTTTTTTTAATATAATGGCAGTGGCTTTACTACTTTTAAAAATCATCGACACCAGTCGAAATAATAATATTTTTGAGTTTATATTTTTTATAGGCAATTAGTAGAAGCACCTAAATTATGCCATATTATCTATAAATAGTCGTTCATGTCGCCTGCTATTCCTCTATCAAAGCTATATAAAGAGAACACTACTATAAAACCTGTTAGGTCCCACGCGCGTCATCAAAATTGATGACGTCATCCCACCCCGCAACCAATTCGCACTCTCTCACCTTCCCCGGATTAAATTATGACCGTTTCGTTTTTAGAAGCCGCAATAACCACAGAATAAAAATCTAAAAATAACGCTCATACATTTAGGTCTACTGTGATAAAAATTGTTGGTATTGATCAATACAGAAATCTTATATTACTGTTCTTTGATCGAGGCGAAGAAAATGTTTCCAATTATATGTAACTCAAAGAAAGGAATAAAAATTGCTGTGAAAATCAAAGGTACACAGTTACCTCAACATACGACTGATGTAAAAGTAAATTAGAACTTACGTTTTCTTACTTTATCGTCTTTGTCGTAATGTCTCTTCGGTTTTCCAAAGCTTTGGGCTATTCAATGCAGGTAAAACGAATGAAAATAAAATGAGCTTTATTTATTGGTAATTCCAGTAGGTACATAATATATTATCTCAAATACGATAATTCCGGGAAAAGCTAATTTTACTCCTGTTTGTTGCACTTTACTGAATTTACGTTTTGGGAAAGCTTAGGGTATAACTGTCATAAAGACTTTACTGGCCGTAAATATAATTCACGCGTTGGTTATTTATTACTTTATTGTGCTCACGGATATACATCACTCTTATTCAAAATTGAATAAAGGTGATGAAATAAAGGCTTACATAGAGAAACTACATAATATAATATTATAGTTCAATAGCTGATGCCCGCGACTTATTCCGCGTGGATTGAGGATTTTTGGGTTCCCGCTATACTCCTTAATTTCACGGGATAAAAAGCCTATGTGCTATTCCAGACTATAATCTATGTCTGTACCAAATTTCATACAGATCCGTTCAGCTGTTATGTCGTGATTGAGTAACAAACACCCATCCATCCATTATATTTTATTTTTTATTGCGTGATAGGCTTGCACTTCACGACAATATGCTTACAAAGCAATGATGAGGTCTAGGTTGGTGGAACGGGCTTGCCTAGAAGATCCATCCATCCATCTATCCATAAATCCCTCCATCCATCCAAACTTTCGCAAATTTATAATATTAATATTCACAGTATATTAAAGGCTATTTCATTTCAAGGATAAATCTCTCAAAAGAATATTCATTAACTCTATCGACCCACTGGTTATGCGTGTTGACAGTTAATTATTACATTTTTAATGAGGAATTGACACTTCATAAAAATTGGCACCTTTAATTGAAACTTTACAAGCAGTTACATAAACACGGTGTTGTAAATTTTTGATTTCTAAATTATAATAACTTGACAAGTACGTAATATCATAATAATATGTAGTAATTCGTGAATTGCAATATTTAATGTTAATTGGTAATTTATTCGGTAACTTGTCATCGCTCGTTGAGAAGCTCGCGTAATAAGGATGTGCTGCCACTTCAAATGTGGTGTAATTTAACATCTATTACCGTCGAGTACTTGAACTACTTTAATTCGTGTATCTGGGAAATGAGTAGGATTATTATGTTCGTTCTTATTAGATCTTGATCTCGCATATCTCGTTATATATTCACATTTTAATTGTAAACGCATCTGCAGCTTTCCGTGATTTTGAAATATCCATTAAATTGAAATTTTATTCCGATTGTGGGAAAAAATTAGTAGTATTTTACTGTAAGGATATACTTATTCCTAATGCTCTATCATCGAAATATAAGTATTGTACATCAATGTCCTCTGTATTATTTCCTTTGATCTTGAATCATAGTTTGATGATGATGTTTACATCATCATCATTGAGTCCCCTCTTCGGGGCAGAGGGCAGGCACAACTCTGTTCCAAGCTCATCTGCCGGACGCCTTATGCTTTAGCTCGCCCCACGTAAGTCAGATCTTTTTCGCCTCATTAAGTACAGTAGGTACGCCGCCAAGTCTGTTTTGGCCGCCCGCGTTTTCTTTGACCTTGCGGGTTCCAATCCAGCGCCTGCTTGGGTATATGGTCAAGTGCTCGACGCAGTGTATGCCCGATCCATAGACGTGGATGTAATACGAGTAAACATTTCTTTGAAAGCGTTTCGTCATCTTAGACACAATTTAGTCCGTTTGTCAGCAATGATCAACACAATGTTATCGTATCTGACAAAGGATATTTAAATTGCGGTTGAAATAATGAAACGTTTCGAGAACAAACTTTTCAACAGGATTCTTAGTAGAGCATATTTCATTGTTTGGTTCGAAACGTCCCAAACGTGCGTATGCGCATGACGACGTTGATCGGTCGCCCGGTCCAGCGGTTTGTAATAATGCGCCTGTAAATCGCTCTGTAATGGACCTGCCTTTTGACAGTTCGGACAGATTATGTAAAGATTTGTATACACTAAAGTAAAATATAAAATACCGTACCTGACAGACCGGTACCGTGCCGTACCGTCCTGCCTAGCTGGTTCCATTGAATCGAAATCGTCTTATTATTCCTATAAGTACCTATACATGTAATGTCAGTTCTCTTGCTTAAGCTTAATCTGTGCTTAGTTTAATTATAGGAATATCATTACCATGCTACTTAACGATATTGAGTTTTTAACTTTTTTGCATGACTTGTATATGTCACCGTAATATTGTAAAAACCGTTAGATTATAATCTAACTCGCGATATAACGCATAATGTTTCGGTAGATTTTAATCTGTTAGGTATATTAACCCGATAGAACCTAAGTGCCCTGGGCACTACATGGTCATTTATGTCGAACCCTAACCTAACCTACAAGAAAGAGACCAGAAAACGTAAATACAATGAATATTTAAAAAATTGACACTCAGAACATTGATCAGTTTACAATGTAACGAGATAAAAAGCGTTAGATTACAATCTAACGGTTTTTGCAATATTACGGTGACATAATATACACATATTCACGTATTTTTTTGGTCTTGAACGTGAATAATTTTTTCACCTACGTGAATGTGCACACAGCTTAATCACTTTCGCTATAGCATCGCAATTTTCACGACGCCTCAAAACAAATTTGCGTAAGTTATGAGACTTCATCGCCACATCTCACTTGTTGAAGTTTACACTTTACAGTTGGTTCCGCATCGGGTCACTGAACCGTCGTTTGTTGTGCACTGTTGATTGATCGCGAAACAAAGGCATAGTACAAAGCTTAATACATCACTTTCCCTTTAATGAAGCATCGGAAATGGAAAGCTATCGTCTTTTCTTCAAATTTAATTGTTATGGTCGAAAGTTTTGGGCACATCAATCATTGGCGCTTGGAATTTAGTATTTAGTTTTCTCTTGAAGACCTTTTTAGTTATAACTGTCTTTTAGAGATCTTTTTCATCGACTATGGTCTTTACGCATTTTCTCTTTCCGAAGATGCTTTAGGCTGGGGCTGTATCAGCTTTTTTTTTTCATGTGTTTGAGTGTACACTCAACAACATATTTATTTCGCAACTACATACTAACAAAGTTAAGTACGTCACTAAGCAACTCAGAATGGTTAAAAATATTACAGTCATTATATTATTAAGCGCCGCTTGGACAAACATATTTAAATTTTAAATTGATTTAGTTAAATTATGTAATTCTGTCAATTTTAGCAAGAACATAATTTTTCAGTTAAAAAAATAACTAAAACAATTTAAGAAGCTGTGTGCAAGTGGGCCTCAGTTACATACATTATATAATTAAAAGTACTTTTTTCTATCATTGAGCTGACCTTTATTGGCTTAAATTGTAGGTCAATTGGCTCAAATTATAGAAGACCGTACTGCTAAAATAAAACAGCACAGATGAAAGCTTGCATATTATGTCTATTATTGTCGCACCTATTCTTAGCACAATCTCTAATCATGCCCTGAGGGAGGATAATTGTACCACGTTTTGTATCAAGTTTGACCTCATTGGAAGGCAGTCCTCTATAATCTTAAGGGCGCCTAAACGGTGGAAAATTCTTTTATCGCTCGAAGTTCGGTGACCGGGTGAGCCCTCAGAGACTTCCCACTGAACTTGTCACTATCCCGATTCCCGATGATGGTGCGGATTTCAGGCCTTTTTGTTTAGAGGGCGACAACCCGAGGTGTCTCCCTATGTTTTGTAATCAAAGAGTCTGATTGAAGTTGAGTTTCCTTGCGCATAGCTGCTTTATACAGGACATTTTTAATTAGAAGATGATTTCATTTGGTACCTATCTATGGGGTCATGTCCTTTAAATTATTTATCGTAAGCTGATTTGCGAAAGGTTTGATAAAAGGACAAGTAATGAGGTACACCTTTATAATTCAAACTAATATAATAAATGCGAAATTGTATCTGTCTGTCCATCTGTCTGTCTGCTTCGCTTTCACGACCTATCTATTCAACCGATTTGGATGAAATTCGGATAAGAGACAGGTTGCATCCCGGGGAAGGACATAGGATATTTTTATCCCGGAAAATTAAGGAGTTCCCGCGGGAATCAAAAAAATTAATTAACGTCGACATCATCTAGTTTATATATAAACTAGCTGTTGCCCGCGACTTCGTACGCGTGGATCGAAGTTTTGTGGTTCCCGCGGCAACTCTTTAATTTTCCGGGATAAAAAGTAGCCTATGTGCTATTCCAGACTATAATCTATCTCTGTGCAAAATTTCAGCCAGATCCGTTTAGCCGTTGGGGCGTGATTGAGTAACAAACATCCATACATCCATACATCCATCCATCCAAACTTTCGCATTTATAATATTTATTATTATATTATTTGATTCATACTTAACATTATAAATGTGAAAGTGTATTTGTCTATCTGTCTGTCTGTCTGCTACGCTCCATTAACGATCCATCTTTTCAACCGATTTTGATGAAATTTGGTATACAGATAGGTTGCATACCGGGAAAGGAAGGACAGGACATTGGCTACTTTTTATCCCGGAAAATGCACGAAGAATATTTCGCCAAATTTGAGATACTGTGATAATCATAAATTTTTGCCTCTATTGTAGTATTCTTCAAAGTTATGCGCATCAATTCTCTTTCTCAGAACAGATTTTCGTCCTAATATATACGTAAGTAGGTACATAACTTCAAAAGCTTCCTGTTTTCTTAATTGCGAAGCGGTTTGGTCCTTTTGTTTATTTCTTCCCTTTCGGACAAAATATTTGCGGTGTTTTGCCATACGGTAATTACTAATTATATACCATAGTGTAAAGGTTGATACAGATACAACGCTTTTCGCGTTACTTTAGATAGTACTTTATGACTTATGAAGGAGATCGCAATGTTATGTTTATAGTTCTAGTTAAATTGGTCTACGAAACACAAGCAAAGGTAAAATGAGTGGCAAAAATCAGTAAGTGACGTTATTTCTTATCATCATATTTATGGATTTATACCTAAGTAGGTACGTCAAATAGGTAAACTGATGGTGCGATCCAATGTTTTTTGATGGTCAAAAACTTAACTTTATTAAGTTTAAAGCGGTTAATTTTAAAAGTTACACCAGGTTCTGTATGCAGGTCTTCCATGTTGCTGCCATCTCGCTGTGTCTATGTCCAAGCCTTTATTTACCATCGTACCGGGAAGTGAAATTATCAGTGTTAAGCACATACGGTAACCGAAAACCGATAATAATAATAATAAAAATAAACAATAATAATATGATGAAGAGAACGAGTGCATGAGAACATCGTGCGGCAGCTGTGTTTTACGTAAATATAGGTATTATATCAATATTGAATAAATATATGTGCAACCGAGCTTACAATTTATAGTTAGGTAATACATTGGCATTGCGGTTACCCAAGCCTTCGGGGTAAAAAATACTAATTCAATTCAATTTATTTAGAACATGTAGGACATACAGGTGTCTCTTATGCTACGTCATGTTTTGACTCTACCACTAATAATATTACTCTTTCGTTTCCTAATCAAAAATTGGGGGACATCATATTATATTCTACTAACTAATAAGGATTTAGGAAATACGATGGAGACACTACGACAGGCAGAATGTATGGTGTCGGGCAAAAAGTCGGCTTAGTGTTTGCACCTTTATGTGGTCGAGATACCAGTGCACAGACTACCGCAACAGGACGAAACGTGTATCCCATACGACGTGGGAATTATGAGCGGACTCTTTGTCCTGTGCAGCCCGTAGTGTGTTTTCGCCCTAAGTATAACAAACTAGCCGATGCCCGCGACTTCATCCGCATGGATTGAGGATTTTTGGTTCCCGCGGGAACTCCTTAATCTATCAGGACAAAAAGCTATTCCAGCAAATTTCATGCAGATCCGTTCAGCCTCTCTGACGGGATTGAGTAACAAACATACATCCATCCAAACTTTCGCATTTGTAATATTAGTATAGAATATAGATTAGTATAGATTGGCGCGCAGTGCCGGAAGAAGCTTCACCTGAAGACCGGCTGGAAGCTTACGGGGTTTGCGAGGTCATCGCAGGAAAATAAACACCTACGATGCACTAATAGGTTCTGTAAATATTTAAAGACAACGGCCGTGAATGCTTATTTGTTGTTTAATTGAAACTGTTTAAATAAACAAGTAATAAAATTAAAAATTTTAAAAAAACCCACGACGAAATGCAGAGCTCCATTATACCTTTGACCTTTATAACTTTGAAACAACAATTAGAACTTAGCAAACGTATAGATTACATAATATCTAAAACACAAAACTGCGTCTTGGACAGCTCAGTAGTTTTTTTGACCAGCGTGGTGGACTATGGCTTTTTCAAATGGACAAATCAAAAGAGTCCAAACGCGAAGAGTATACGATGAGAATTTAAGGAGTTCCCATGATCGCCTCCTGACTCCATCATGATACCCTGGGCAGCATCTAGGTACAAGCTAAATATATCTAAAACAAAAAGCCCGCATCTAAATCAGCACAGTAGTTTTTGAGAAAAATGGTAACATATTGAAAAATTAAAATCATAGACTACAGCTCAGCTTTGTTGTCTATGGTCCTTTTTTTTTTTTTTTTTTTTTTTTAACGAGGGGGAAATCTTCTGAAGATACCCGATCTCCTGGGGAGAGTGCAGGTGATGTGGGATTTTTACCCACTAAAACCCCCTCGGTGGCCATCCTCTGAGCATAATGGGAATCTCCGGGAACTCTCAGAGAACATACGCCGGAGACTCCCTTGCGCGATGCCCATTGGGCTCGTCCAGGGTGATGTAATCCCTGATTTCATGTATCAATCATGAATCATAGAGTCGCATGGACAATGAGCGGCCAGAGCCCCACTTTCAGCCACGTGCGACTTCGAGGTCCCTTTATATATTTTAATCAGGGCACCGGTCAGTGTTGCCCTGCTACCTCCGTCTCCGAGTGGGATTGGAACGTTCTCGTTCCCGCTCAGCGTTCTCTTTTTTGAGCATGACAGCATCACAAAAGGATACCACGGCCCTCCATGCTTCATTTGCCGCCAGCATTGCCGCTACGACAGCAGGCGGCGAAAGATCACTCCCTACGTAGCTGACCAAAACACGACGCTCGGGTTCCCAGGCGGGACACTCTTCAAGCGTGTGCTGTGCGGAGTCAAGGTCGTTCTCACAATGGTGGCACCGTGGTGTTTCCTCGCGACCGATCCGGCACAGGTACTCACCGAAGCAACCATGCCCGGTAAGCACCTGTGTCAACCTGAAGGTAACGCTGCCATGCTTTCTCCCCAGCCAGGCTTCAAAGTTTGGCAGAATAGCACCAACAGCGCGTTGGCGTGCGTTTCTTTCCCCTTCCAGACGCATACGCCAATTTACAAGGGCCTGTTGGTGCGCTTGCCGTCGCAATGTCCCGCCATCTCGTCCATCAGCACTGCTTTGGGTTCGGGTCTGGGTATATACCTTCGTGTCCATATCCGCCAGGATGTCAAGAGGCGGAAAGCGGGCCAGGACAGTAGCCGCCTCGAAGGATATCGTGCGATATCCTCTTGCGACCCTGATAGCTACCTTGCGCTGCACGCCATTAAGCTTAGCTCTGAGACGCTGAACACCACAGAGCCGATTCGACCATACTGGCGCACCGTAAAGGGCTATCGACCGAATAACCCCGGCGTAGAGTCGACGAACGCCTTCCTGTGGCCCCCCGAGGTTAGGCAGTAGGCTGTGCATTGCACCAGCAACTTTTTGTATCCTGGGGAGCAGGCGCTCAATGTGTTCCTCAAATCCCCATCGCCCGTCTAAGGTAAGACCCAGGTATTTTAGGTATTTTCCTACCTGCACATCTACGTCGCCAACGCGGATCGACGAGCTAGGGGGCTCGAGTCGCCTCGGTAGCCTATGGAACCAAAGAGCCTCTGTTTTTTGAGGCGCTACTCTGAGTCCGAGAGCATGGATTTTTGCGACCACACATGCCACACCGGCCTCCGCAAGCCTAGATGTTTCCTCAAAGGTATTACCTTCGGCTAGCACCAGGGTGTCGTCCGCATAGCAAACTATGGTAATGCCAGATGGGACATCCACACGAAGGACTACGTCATAGGCTAAGTTCCACAAAAGCGGCCCTAATACGGAGCCCTGTGGAACCCCACAATTTACTTGTCTTCTGTGTGTATGTCCGTCCCGCCCTGTGTATGCAATTGCCCTGTCGCACAAGTATGCCCCGACTATATTTCGCAGATACGAGGGTACATTGTGGTGAGTCAAAGCTTCCCGTATAGCGGTCCACGGGAGGGAGTTGAAGGCGTTCACAATGTCTAAACTCACCGCTAACGCCACTCCACCCCCACGAACAGCCCGTTCTGAAGAGGCGCGAACACGGAGTATCGCATCTATAGTTGATCGGCCCTGCCGGAAACCAAACTGACTTTCGGATAAGTCAGGGCCTACACGCGTGAGGTGCTCCGTGAGGCGGGCAGCTATAATCCTCTCAAATAATTTACCTACTTCGTCCAGAAGGCATATGGGTCGGTATGCTGATGGGGACTCCATTGGCCTGCCTTCTTTCTTCAAGAGGACTAGTCGCGCTTCCTTCCAGCTGGTTGGAAACACGCCTGACTGTAAGCAACTACTGAACAGTTGTCGCAACCTGTGATCTAAAACTTCTAAGGCTAGTACCCATACGCGGCCTGGTATGCCATCTGGACCAGGTGCTGTATTCCGAGCTGCAAGACGCTTAACTGCTCGCTTCAGTTCCTCTTCCGATACACCTAGCTCTTCGGACCAGGTAACCACTTCCAGTTGACCCGTGATGTTAGAGGGGGTGAATTGGGCCCTGGGAAATAGTGCATCGATTACTCTCTCCAGCAAAGCAGGGTCAAGGGTTTCTGTCAGCGGTGGGACCCATGGTCTGAGTTTGCCTAAAACAATTTTATACGGGCGCCCCCATGGATCCCGATCCAGGCCTTCGAGGAGCTCCCTCCAGCTCTGTGCCTTTGCCTTTGCGATGGCAGCCTGGAGCGCTTTTGTAGCTTCCCGGTATACGGAATATGCACTAGCAATTGCTCCTGTCGTTGATCTCCGTCTTCTTCTGGCCCTCGTGTATTGGCGTCTGCTTCTTAGACATATCCTACGCAGTTGAGCGATGTCCTCGGACCACCAGTATGCTGCCCGGTTTTTGGTCTGTCTGGCTCGCGGCATAGATGTATTGCATATTTCGGTCATGGTTTCTCGAAGCCAGGCTGACTCCCTTTCTGGATCCGGTAGGGCATTCTGAGCTCCTTCTGACCAGGCTGCGATACACGCCGCAGCTACCAGTAAATCGCGGTCAAGCTTTTTGAGGGACCAGCGTTGCGGTGCTCTGCTATTTGTTCGCTCGATATTGCCAGAAGGTCTCTGTGACACCACGAATACAATGTGTCTGTGGTCTGACAGTGTGACCACCTCCTCTGCAACTCGCCAGCCTGACACCAGTCGTGATGCAGAAGGAGTAGCCCATGTGAGATCCACTATTGACTCACCCTGCCACCGTACACAAGTGCTTGTGGAGCCTTGATTTAAAAGTCGAAGGTCCAGTTCCGACGCCCATTCTTGGATGATATCTCCTCTTCGATCGTCTCGCTTGTCTCCCCAGACCCTCGACCGAGCGTTGAAGTCCCCTAGAACTATCAACGGGCGGGGTGAGCATCTGCGGATACAGGCGGCTAGTTCGTCTAAGTATGCTTCAAAAGCGTTAAGACCGGAGTTCGGAGAAATGTAGCAGCCCAACACCACCAGAGGCCCCCACTCCACGGCGACATACCCTGGTCCTTTCTCCATGATGGAGCAGAATGGATTGCCTTGTCTTGCCCCCCAGTATATCGCAACGGTGTCCCCAATACTACCGAACCAGTGAGGATGGTCGGGAACTTTGTAGGGCTCAGCCACCACAGCTAAGGCAACCGACCATTCCGCTAGGCTTTGCAGGAACAAGTCCTGTGCAGCCCGGCAGTGGTTTATGTTGCCCTGAAGGACCCTTAGCTCTGCGAATTTTGTGCCTCTTCAGCCTTCCCTGCTGGCTGATTTGCCGGCTGCGTGCTTTTACCTGCTCTACGTGTCTCTGAGGGTTCCTTGCGTCCTTTATTTTTCAACTTTTTAGATGGATTACACTTATCGCCCCCTAATCTGTGATCAGCTGGTCTACCAAGATCCGCGCATATTAGGCATCTTGGTGTTTTCGCTTTACACTCGCGGGCCTTGTGTCCCATCTCGCCGCAGCTGTAACAGCACTGGCTTCTGTCCAATGTGCTCGGACACTTGCTCCGGACGTGTCCAAACTCTAGGCAACGAAAGCACTGCAATTGCCTAGCTTCCAATACCTGCACTCTTGCGCTGACCCATCCTACCCGTAGGTGCCTGTCCCTGGCAAGTCTCCGAACAGCCGTCAGTGGACATCGGACCCAGGCTGTGCCCAATTTGTGGGTACTGTATCGAATTTCCCCAACTTTCACAGCATCTTGAGGACATTCCCCTGCTTCGGCTATGGCTGTTGCTACGTCCTGTTTTGAGATGGACTCGTCCAGGTCCATTACTCTTACTTCTCCCATTTTAACTGGACGGGAAATTTTTACTCCCAAGTCAGCTAGGGCGACCCGGAGTCGTTCTGCCAAATCATCAGCCTTTTTGTTACTGTCGGGTCCCGGAACTTCAAGAACAAGGCCCCCTGTGATTGCCTTCTTTTGACGGACCTGTTCTATACCGCAGTCTGCTAGTCTTATCCGCTCCTTGGCAGTTGCCATGGCTGTGGCGTAGTTGACTATGGCCTTTTCCGTGAGGGTGATTGTGACTGCCGCAGTTTTAAAAGCAGGTGGTGTCTTTACCGTCTTTTTTGTCCGGCCTGAGGCAGGTTGAGGACCTGGTGTGTCATCTGTATCCTTCCTAGGAGCAGATGTTTTTGATTTTCGCCCCGCAACTTTCGCCCAAGTTTCTGTCGTCGGTTGATCTGACTCTGCGCGTTCACGTGTCACTGAGGATGCCCCTGGCTGTTCAGTGACTGGTTGTAGCGTTTGGGTAACTTCTTTTACTGTTTCCTTCATTTTTTTGTTTTTCTTTCTTTTGGCTCGCGCTATCTGCGGCGTTTTCTCTCGTTTTTTCCCCAAAGATGGTGTGGCGTCTTCATTCTGAGACATTATTTCCGCTCGAAACTCTGCCAGTTTTATATCCATTAGGGCGGAAATACGTCGTACAAATAAATCTTTATCCTTTGTTGGTTCCCCAGTTTGTTGGGCCCCTCCTTCCGCCTCATAGTCCCTTTGCCGGAGACTGTTTACCTCCGCAGTTAAACTTGACAATTCAGATTTGAGATTGGCAAGTTCCGAGCGAAGATCATCATTTTCCTTTTTTATCTTCTCTACATCTTGGTTGGAGCTTCTTTGTGCCAGCTCTGATGCCGCCGCGATCACAGAGCGAGCAGCTAGACGCAGGCTTTGTGCATGGGTGCCCCTCAAGTTGCGAGAACTATCTGCCACTGTTTCTATGGTTGACATAGACTCCAAAATACGAGTAATTATGTCAGCAGACTTGCAGCCCTTCACCTCGTTTTGCAAACTCTCAACAGTGGGCAGATCTCGTTTTGCCTTCATACTCGGTGCAGACACATAAGGGTCGAGAGAGCCCTCGACATCCACCGCCGTTTTTTTAGCCTTTCCCGGCTTGCATATGTAAGGCTGCCGCCTTTTCCGCGTGCCCGAAGCAGTCGAAGCGGTTGATGCGAGTGAGCAATCTGAAACGTCCGCTTCACTCTCCTTTTCTGAGGGGAGCGCGGAGACTAACAGCCCCTCAGCTCCTTTGCTTAGGGGACGCGCGAAGATGCAACTGTCCTCCTCTCCACGTGGACCTTTTAGAACTCCTGTATGTTCTTCAGTGGAGCCTAAAGAATTTTTCCTTTCAAGGACTCTGGTTGGCAGCGATGTGTTGAATTGTTGGTCACCAGGTGTCGCTTCCTGTGGTGAGACTGTCGTTTCATCCATGCCCCTGTCGGCACCCTTAGTTGGTGGCGACCTTTGTACGGCCCCTCCTCGAGTGAAGGGATTAAGCTCGCTGTATTCTGCTGCTGCTGGTTTTCCCTTATTGTTTCCCGCTAGTGAAAATGCGTGACTGGTGTTGTCGTCCGCCTCCATATTACGGGTATTGTCTTCACCCCGATAGCGTGAATTTGCTGCTTCTGTCGTGTGCATGTGTGTACGTGTGTGTATATCTGTGTGTGTCTGTGTGTAAGTGGGTGTTTTGCTTTTTGTATGTACGTATGGCGAACCTTTGCCCTCCCCAGAATACGAAGGGCGGCCTGGAGCCCTGGTTATGTTCGACGTCGAAGACATATCCACAGCTTCAGAGAGGGATTCTCCAGTGTCTACAACGCTGGTACCCTCCTGGGGTAGTTTCTTTTTTTGATCCGCTTTATACATAATTCCATTGTCCTCCTGTTTCTCTCTCCTTCTCATCTCTCCTCTTCTGTAAGTACCCTATCAAAGCTCAGATAGGGGTTCCACAAAACAGCCCGGTGGACGGCGTTTTCCTTTTCTCCTCTTCTACTCTCCAGACCTTTTAGGGATTATTTAGGTCCCAAGGCTCGCTGTAGCCTCATTCAGCCGGTTTCCCAGCTAAGTGTGTGGTTATACCGCCACTTCTCGGTCGCCAGAGCCTCGTTCGTTTTCTAGCAGGGGGCACCACGGCAACCAATTGGTAGCCGCCGCCATCCGGCGCGTGCAGGTGAGGTTGACATTTGGATCGGTGAAGATGGTGGTTACCGTCCCTTACCCCCCAATTGTCTATGGTCCTAAAATATATCTAAGAACCTTCTCACAAGCTATACACATCTAATGAAAAAAACCGCATTTCCATCGGCCCAGTACTTTTTGTTAAAAATGGTAACATATCGAAATATTAAAATCATAGAGACTGCTCAGCTTGGTTGTCTATGGTCCTAAAATATATCTAAGAACCTTCTCTCAAGCTATATATATCTAACTAGTATTTCGCCCTGTGCGCGAGCTGCTAAAGCAGCTCACGGGTTGTGGTTAGACTTACAAGTAGTACAGATTTTACTGTACTAAACTGAATTCATTTATTATGGTGATAACAAAATAAATAAAAATGGCGCTGATTTTTTAAAACTTTGGTAACAGTTTCCTGTTTCGTAACCCCAGGGAGTCCTAAATATCGATTTTGAACGAAATCGATCAATTAACAAAGAATTTCAAAATGGCGCTGATTTTTTTAAATTTTGGTAACAGTTTCCTGTTTTGTGACCCCAGGGAGCCCTAAATATCGATTTTGAACGAAATCGGTCAATTAACACAGAATTTCAAAATGGCGCTGATTTTTTAAAATTTTGGTACCAGTTTCCTGTTTTGTGACCCCAGGGAGCCCTAAATATCGATTTTGAACGAAATCGGTCAATTAACAAAGAATTTCAAAATGGCGCTGATTTTTTTAAATTTTGGTACCATTTTCCTGTTTTGTAATCCCACGAAGCCCTAAATATCGATTTTGAACAAAATCGGTTAATTAACAAAGAATTTCAAAATGGCGCTGTTTTATTAAAGTTTGGTAACAGTTTCCGGTTTTGTAACCCCAGGGAGTCCTAAATATCGATTTTGAACGAAATCGATCAATTAACAAAGAATTTCAAAATGGCGCTGATTTTTTTAAATTTTGGTACCAGTTTCCTGTTTTGTGACCCCAGGGAGCCCTAAATATAGATTTTGAACGAAATCGGTCAATTAACAAAGAATTTCAAAATGACGCTGATTTTTTTAAAATTTTGGTACCAGTTTCCTGTTTTGTAATCCCACGAAGCCCTAAATATCGATTTTGAACAAAATCGGTTAATTAACAAAGAATTTCAAAATGGCGCTTTTTTTTTTAAAGTTTGGTAACAGTTTCCTGTTTTGTAACCCCAGGGAGTCCTAAATATCGATTTTGAACGAAATCGATCAATTAACAAAGAATTTCAAAATGTCGCTGATTTTTTTAAATTTTGGTACCAGTTTCCTGTTTTGTGACCCCAGGGAGCCCTAAATATAGATTTTGAACGAAATCGGTCAATTAACAAAGAATTTCAAAATGGCGCTGATTTTCTAAAATTTTGGTAACAGTTTCCTGTTTTGTGACCCCAGGGAGCCCTAAATATCGATTTTGAACGAAATCGGTCAATTAACAAAGAATTTCAAAATGGCGCTGATTTTTTTTAAATTTTGGTACCAGTTTCCTGTTTTGTAACCCCAGGGAGTCCTAAATATCGATTTTGAACGAAATCGATCAATTAATAAAGAATTTCAAAATGGCGCTGATTTTTTTAAATTTTGGTACCAGTTTCCTGTTTTGTGACCCCAGGGAGCCCTAAATATAGATTTTGAACGAAATCGGTCAATTAACAAAGAATTTCAAAATGGCGCTGATTTTTTAAAATTTTGGTACCAGTTTCCTGTTTTGTAATCGCACGAAGTCCTAAATGCAATAAACCGCATCTCAATCGGCCCAGTACTTTTTGTGAAAAATGGTAACAGTGGTTGAAAAATTAAGATCATAGACTACAGCTCAGCTTTGTTGTCTATGGTCCTAAAATATATTTAAGAACCTTCTCACAAGCTATACACATCTAATGCAAAAAACCGCATCTCAATCGGCCCAGTACTTTTTGTGAAAAATGGTAACATATTGAAAAAATAAAATCATAGACTACAGCTCAGCTTTGTTGTCTATGGTCCTAAAATATATCTAAGAACCTTCTCACAAGCTAAACATATCTAATGCAAAAAACCGCATCTCAATCGGCCCAGTACTTTTTGTGAAAATTTTTAACACATAGAAAAATTAAGATCATAGACTACAGCTCAGCTTTGTTGTCTATGGTCCTAAAATATATCTACGAACCTTCTCACAAGCTATACACATCTAATGCAAAAAACCGCATCTCAATCGGCCCAGTAGTTTTTGTGAAAAATGGTAACATGTTGAAATATTAAAATCATAGACTACAGCTCAGCTTGGTTGTCTATGGTCCTAAAATATATCTAAAAACCTTCACACAAGCTATACGTATCTAATGCAAAAAACCGCATCTCAATCGGCCCAGTACCTTTTGAGAAAAATGGTGACAAAAAAGTGCACAAACAAACAAACAAACAAACAAACAAACAAACAAACAAACAAACACACAACCTCTTAGGGCAAACACATATACCGTCTCCGCTTCGTCGAGGGTAATAATAATTCATATTATACAACTAGATGTTAACTGCGACCTCGTCCGCGTGAATTAAGATTTTTGAACATCCTGATTTTTCGTAATAAACGTAGCCTATGTGCCCTTCCCCGGGATGTAATTGCAACCTCTGTACCTACTATCAATTTTGTCCAAATCGGTTGACCAGACCGTGAAAGCATAACAAACAAACAGACGAAAAGAAACAGAAACACTTTCTATTAATATTAAGCATGGATTGGTATGGATGAAGAACTGATTATAAACACAGCTAAGTGGATAAGGCTTTATAAGTAACGAAATATTTTTGCAGTTTTTTTTAAAATACCTAATATACCTACCTATAGAGTTACACTAGATGATGCCCTTCGTCTGGTGCATGAGGTTGATTTTTATTCCTGCGGGAAGTTCTACATTTTCCGTGATAACACGGAACACCCTATGTCCTTCCCAGGAATGTATCATGTAACCCATCTCTATACCAAATTTCATCAAAATCGGTTTCTAATATGGGCCGTCAAAGCGTAGCATATAGACAGTCAGACAGACACACTTTCGCATCAATAATATTAGTATGGAATATGGATTCGTTTTTAATATAGTTAAAATGGCATCCATGCTGAACCTAAAATAATAATTAAAGCAATCGGGCCGCTTTCTATCGGTGTTATATTTATTTATATATCGTAGGTTAGATCAGGTTAATCGTTTGTGTGTTGATCTGTTTTGTATCAGCTATTATAATATTGGCTAAAACAGCCCTTCCTGATTAACGAGTGTTTATGTAGGCAGGTATTAAATATTTTAACTTGATCGTACCAAAGTTGTAAGAAAACATCAAACGCGACGGTTTTCGATAGCCCAATTTCGAATAATCCGCATCAATCTTACTAAAATCCGGCCAAGTGCGTGACGAGCCACGCGCAGTGTAGGGTTCCGTAGTTGCCCGTGACAAGAAACGGTAATTTTGTAAGTTGGTGGACTATTGCTCGCTAACTTGTAAAGCCAACTTAGCTGTGGCATGTGCACCTGTGTATAGTTTTCCGTTCGTTGCATTTGTTAGTGTCCAAAGCCGAAGTGCGGGTGAATCGCGTTTTGCCTAAGCCCTAGGGGCCTATCCTCCGATCCTAATCCTCGGAAAGTTTTTTTTTTTTCAAAATTTCATTTTTAACCACTATGTCGGAGTGATTAATATGTATGGTGTATACGCATGCCAAATTACAGCTTTACGCATGACATACGGATATGATGAAGGGTTCCTTGTTGACTACGTAACCCTAAAAAGCAGCATTAATTTATTTTTCACACCACTCGCTCAGCAACGCCCAATTACATGGCCTGTTATCTAAGGTTAAAAATCCATTATCTAGGAAATCCATTATTCCCTAGGGTTATAATGTGATTTGAATTTAGAATTATCATCTGAAGCAAGATCTGAAAGAAATTCTATTCATTCCAAAGAGGTTTTATTCATAATTCTTATTGATATATCTATAAGTCTAATTTCGGTAAACAGAATGTGTTCTCAGCAGGCGCGGCTAACTCGATTGTCGAAAACCGAAGCCGTGGCCCACTAGATTCGCACTGACGACATTTGTTTGTCAAATCGAGTAGGCCACGCCAGCTGAAAGAAGTGGTTGTATCGCGAGGTGTGAAAAGTAGAGTATTCACCGTAGGGGTAATGCGATGTATTATGTCACGGGCGCCGGGATAAATCCCAAGCGGAACGAGGGATTCTAGATGCAACACCCTCGCTACGCTCGGGAGTTACTCTAAAATCCCTCGTTCCGCTTGGGATTTATCCCGGCGCCCGTGACATAATACATCGCATTACCCCCGTGGTGAATAATCTACTATTAAAAGTTCTATTATTTTTTCCGATGACCATAGAAAATAATTAATTGTTACGTGAGTCTAATGAGTAAAACAGATAATCTTACACAATAATTTGTTCCGAATTGCCTAGAATAAAAAACAAACACGTGGATATTCCAATTTCGCAAAACATCCGTCTTCTACGGAATTTGGACCAGTCAGCGATTGGGAAAATAGGATACGCAAATATTTACCACATTCTGTTTAGGCTGCAACGCCCATGTCTTATATCATATTAATGTTGTCAAAATTATACACAGGGA
The DNA here is from genome assembly GCA_963932025.1 of Erebia epiphron. NCBI lineage: Eukaryota > Metazoa > Arthropoda > Insecta > Lepidoptera > Nymphalidae > Erebia > Erebia epiphron. The sequence continues at coordinate 27,011,126 of OZ009948.1, forward strand.
AAACCCCTAATGAAATTATTATATTTTGAAGCAATCAATGAATATGATAATGATTAGTAGCTTCGCTACACCAAACTTAAAGAAACTCGACATAGACTTACTTATATTAGCCAAATCAATTCATACGTTATAATATTATGTATGTTTACAGGGTGAGAGATGAGCTCTCATGCCTAATTAAATAAAATAAATAAATTAATAAGCAAATAAGTGCCGATTTTACCAAGTCCGAGTGTCCGAGTTAAGAAAGAATAAAGTAGGTATGATGTATTTAAGTATGTATATGAATTCTGTTAGAATTAAACGTAAAATCTGCACTACGAGTAACTGGGTTTATATAAAAACTATAATACCAATTACCTATTTGAATTGGTTTACTGCTAGAAGTAGTGTTAGAAATTTTAGCGACAACAAAGTGGCAAGACCGCACGTTCTAAGGTACCTAGTAGTAACTAGTAACCTGTACCATATCGCCAGTCGCAGCTTTATTATAAAAAAATGGGTTTACTATAATCACCTGCTGTAAAAATTGACCTTATAAAGGATGTTGTCATATAAAAAATACGGCTACGGGGACAGTGTTAAAATGCTCGTTAAACCAAACAAACGACCTAGTTCGTTTACTTTTTATATTCTATTTTATACACTCAGATGTCTAACGCCACTAAAGGTGGTAACACACAAGCGCAATTAGAGACGCCTGAGCCACAGTTAAAAAATAATAGCGTGCAAACCAAGCATTCCTAATAATAGTCTATTAAAATACTCAAACATGAAACCAACTAGTGGAAGGTCAACTCTTAAATAAAACTTATTACCTATTATACAAATCATGCCCAATGGTGGCAGAATGCTGGCTGCATGGCTGCGCTGGACAGCCAGGCTGATCCTTTGCATAAAAAAAGAGCCAGTCCTATATTTAATTTAGTACGAGTATGTAAAACGCTTGTTTCTATAGGCCTCCTGCCGAAGTTTCCATGCGACAATTTCAAAGTGAATGGTACAATTTTCATTAAGTATATGACACAGTGAAATAAACATTTTATTTGTGCCAGTCCAACGTGATGTACGTTTTATGTAACTAATTAACATACTTTCCGTATATGGTTTTAATGATACCTAGATCGCAAACGTTACATTATTGCGTGGCGGGTTCCGGAAAAGGTGAACGTGTGTGAAAAATGTGAAGATGCGCTTCGCATAATCCCTTTTTTTCGAGTAACTGAGAAAATTGGCTAAAAGACATGCAACTGACACCAGCAGGGCGACCGCGTATCTTTTGCATCAATCATTGATGCAAAAGATACGCGGATAAGATAAGATGCATCGAAATCACCTCCGATTGGCTGAATTTATGGTATTCTTGTTACGTCAATGGATTTCGTCCAATAGTGGAAGAGTGTTAACCAATCAGAGGTGATTGCGATGTATCAATGATTGATGCAAAAGATACGCGGTCGCCCTGCAGGTAATTTTAAATCTGACCCGCAGGGCGATTGTGTAAAACCTGCATCAATCATTGTGACAGTCTCGATCGTTAGTCGTTACACTGTAGCTGTCATTTTTAGCCAATCGCCCTGCCATTGTCTAGCACACTTCAATTAGATTGTTAAACCGAAAGCGAAGAAGTATCAAAATAATATCTTTAGGTTATTATTATACTATATTGATGACTTTCTTAATAACAAAGTTGCATGGAAGCAACCGGCTTCGCCTCCAGCAGTACACAAATCAGTGCAACACTTGTTACTTAGCGTATGAATTGTATATTATTTACATTTTGTAAAAGTTTTCTCTGTATGAAAAGAGCAACAGCTATGTTTCTTGCCGACTCTTCTCAGTAGAATCATATTTCCAAGTTTGTCCAACGTGAAATAAATAAATCATTAATCATGTATATGTCACCGTAAGATTGTACAAACCGTTAGATTGTACAAATCTAACCTTTCGAAATTGTAAACTGTCGAATGATTACAATATAACGGATTATTTTTCGGTAGATTGTAATCTGTTAGGTTTATTAACCCGATATAACCTAATACTATATTAGATATACTTGATTATTTATGTCGAACCTTAACCTAACCTACGAGAAAGAGACAAGAAAACGTAAATACAAAGAATATTTCAAAAATTGGCACTTAAGAGGCCGGGGCGCGGCGCTTGCAACTTCTATTCGAAACGCAAATATAAATTTGCCGGTATATTGCTATCTCTATTTGGCTGATGACACATGATCGCGTGCAAGTTTGTTATATATTTTGGTCTTGTTCCTTGGATGCCAAAAATGATGAATGAATAATTGTTGTGTTTTTAACTTCGTGTTGTTATTCTGTAACTTGACAATTTAGGCTATGTTTCTGATCAATTAGTACGTGGGATATCGTTGGTTTTAATATGAAACCAATAAGGAGAAAACATGTCATTTATGTCGTAAAAACATACAAAACGCAATGTGCTTACATTTAATTTTGAAAAAGTATTTTGAAAAAATATTTATCCAGGGACCTAGATAAATACAAGTTCAATCTGAATAATCGCATAATATGGTGGAAATATTCTCGAATTACAAATAATTTTGGTATTACGTTTGTATGGGCAATTCACTCTCCGCTGGCACCTTAAAACATTGAACGGTTCACAATCTTTCGACTGTTTACAATCTATCGAAAAAAAAAGCGTTAGATTACAATCTTACGGTTTTTACAATCTTACGGTGACATATATAATATAACAATATAAAATTCTATAAAAACATATGTAAGGAACTAAAATCACTCGAAGAAGCCAATTTAAATATCAAATCACGCGATCACGTGGAAGGAAAATTATTGGTTACCGAAATAGAATTTCTTACATCAAAAGAAGCCGCTTTACAAAAATATTAAAGTAATAACAAAGAAATGGCATGTTTTTCACGTTGAATACGTCGCGATACTGAAGTTAGATAACGTGGAATATTTTTATTAGAATTCTATACCCCTAGGAGAAAACGGAACATGATTCTAATTAATCTAAATTCTGTTTTATACTTACGGAAAGGGACAAACAGGGCATGGCTAGTTACCACCCTACCGGCAAGGACATGCCGCCAAGCGATTTAGCATTCCGGTACGATGAAGTCTAGAAACCCATTAGGGTATGGGTTGAATATAACTGCCAAACCCCTAACAGGTTAGCCCGCAACCATCTTATACTGCATCATCACTTACCATATAAGGTGAGATCGCAGTAAAGTGCTAACTTGAAGTGGATAAAAAAAGGGCTCGGTCTACGTTATATAACCAGATTCGACGTGAAGAATTTCAAGTTGAAATGTCTTTTTTTTTAATAAGTAAGTAATAAGTTAAAAAAATAATGTTCCATTTTGGAGGTCTTTTTTTAATTAGTATCTAAATATTTAGTTAAAAAATAATGTTAGATTTTGGAGGACGACTAAAAAGTTACCGTGCGTATTATTGGAACAGTAACAGAAAGGCGTTCATATTTAATGGTCGTCAATTTTTGAACTTTCAGTCTCTAATACACAAAACTCATAACAAACTTGTATTTATTACAGGAGGCATACTACCATCGCTTAAATCCGTATTGTTTTAATATTGTTGACGTTCGTGTTTTGGAATTATATTCCTTATTTTAGGGACGTCAAGGTACGTGACATAAAGTCATTTTGAAGTAATACTGCTTTAACCGATGGTAGTTAACGCCCAAAACGTAGGTGTCTCCCAAGCAGACGGGGCAAGTGGTGCAACATTGAGATTTTATCGCGTATCGACCAACGTTACGAGGACAGTTCTAAATCCAAAACCATACGCTTTGCACCATCAAAGTGCACGTACGTTAACATTCTGACATAACTCGGCCGTGTATTTTGCAACGATCTATTAATAGGGGGCAATTCGCTCGTCCAAAATTAACGCGTTATTTTACGTACTATAATAATAGCACGGTGTCTTCAACCGCTAATTGGGTTTTAAAATTGGACCGGCTCGTTCGCGTAACTCTTACTTCTAAGCGACATATCCTATGAAGATAAATGAACTGGTGTCTTTTTCGAAGAATATCATAACCTATATTATTTGAGACGGAATCCTTGGAAATGAGGGCGACCGAATCAAGGACGTCGGTGACGATTATGCGAACTTTTTTAATTATTTTGAAAAGGACAAGGAAGCGTCTGACCTCCAAACACAGATATCGAATAAGGCCATGACAAAGGAGTTAGAAATTAGGCCGATTTAAGTGAAACACCAATGCAGCTTTGTTCGGTTCATTACAATGCCGGAGCGACATCGTAAATAAGATGTTTCCTGGTTAAATTGAGATAAAAGCGCTAAATTTTTCAACGTCTCAGATAATTCCAAGTCATTTGATGCTGCAGCTCCGTTACAGAGTTAGCTCTCCCAGAATAGAATGTGTTATTCTGTGATTTAAATAAGTACACTGAACATAATTTTGATAAATAATTATAGACTAAATTATGCCCTTTTTCTTTTAAAATGACGTGGGAACTCTTCGATTTTCCGGCATAAAAATGTCCATCTCCAATCTTTGTTTAGATCTATGCAGAGTTATTCTTTACTTCAAATTATATAGGGGCTTTTTCCTATCTTGTAACTCAATGTCGGCCAGTAAGAAGTTACCAGTTTTGTATATATATTAAGAGATATGAAACTATAAAAATATGAGCTTTCCCTCGAGCAATCAAAACTTTATGATTTCACCGAAGGTTTGCCCGTTAACTACGGCGGCTATGATACATTCTGAAAACCCATAAACCTATATCTCACGAACTGTAGCCATTAAAGCCGAATAATCACTAAATACTCCCGATTCCGCGGTAAATTACTCGTATATGTCTTTAGGAGCTACTTAGACCACTTTTAGTTTATGGTATTGCCACCGCATTGCGTTTGGAAATATTTATACATTCAGTAATGAATCGGTATGGCAGTTCGTTTCTTCGATAATTTTTTAAACAAAAACTTTAATACTAATAATTTTGTATTAGTATTAAAGTTAGTAAAGTAGTTAAAGGTAGTTAAAGGTAGTAGTTTAATAAGTTTGTGTTTGGTCTGGAATTATTTTATGCCTATCCTACAATACTTCGCGTTGTCTATCGCAGACACTTGTATTTAGAAATCGATTTTTCTGGATATACTTTCCACAACATTTCAATCGTTGTCCATGGCACTTGTATTTGAGATCTCTTTTCCAGGATAGAAAGTACTCTGTGTACGTCTCCGGGATGCAAGCTATTTTTGTACCTATGTTTCGCTAAAATCTGTTAAGTGCATGGGTCGTGAAAACGTAACAGACATACAGTTAAACTAAGGCTAAGTTTATGGCTAGTATAGTTTAGTTCCCCTTTTCCCGTCACCTAAACTTAAAGCAGTAGGTAAAGACTATCCATATATCGTAATATATAACAAGTACATATTCTAATGAATAGGATTTGAATTAATGCCCTTAGAACTTCAGTCTACCATATACATTATACACCGTTAAAATATTGAAGCTTCCATTAAATAAGTTGTTACATAAATGAAAATGATACTTCAAAAGTTTAAACTTTTAGCGTAGGTACTTGGGATACCTTTAGTGTTTTTTTTTTTTTATCCACTACAAGTTAGCCATTGACTGCGATCTCACCTGATGGTAAGTGACGATGCAGTCTAAGATGGTAGCGGGCTAACCTGTTAGGGGCATGGCAGTTATATTAAACCCATACCCCTATTCGGTTTCTACACGGCATCGTACCGGAACGCTAAATCGCTTGGCGGCACGTCTTTGCCGGTAGGGTGGTAACTAGCCACGGCCGAAGCCTCCCACCAGGCCAGACCAAGGAAAATTCAGAAATTATAAATTCCCAAATTGACCCTGCCGGGGATCGAACCCGGGACCTCCGCACGTTAAGGCAACAGCGCTACACACTACGCCACGGAGGTCGTCGAAATCGTGTATCGCTCAAATTATTGAACAAATTTTACCCCGACTTCTGCGTACTCGCAGTAACAAGAATAAAAACCCCAGTAAAGCTTACATCAACAAACGATATACAGAATCAAGTGTATAAAAAGCTTCGGAAAAACAAAGAATGTATTGTTTACAAAGTGTTCGCGATCGACTCAATTCGGAACTCTAGCCCGTGCTCGGAATCGGACTCCATCAATCATCCGCTGAAGGGTTCGATCTCACTGAACAGATATAAAGGTACGGACAGACAGAACGCGAAACGGCCGAGCCGTGTGATGGTAGCATTATAATGGACGTCACATTGAACGTGTTTAACTTTAAAAATTCTAGAACCTAGAGTAGCCGAAAAATCATAAGAGTAAAGTGGGTGGCGGGATTTGGGATAAGAAAGATTCTTGGGAAGGCTATGCTCAACTGTGGACGTCTGACCTGATGATGAAAACCTTTCGTAAGACAAGGAGCTGTCAGTGCAATACAAAGGCGCGCAAGTTAACAGCAAGCCAGACCATTAACCTATTCAAATACTTATTGATTGATAAATTCGTTAAGTTTCTATTTTCTGACATTATCACATTTTTAAGCAAAGTTACTGCCTGTGTCATACCGTGTAGGCCCTCTTCTGCGAGATCTGCAATGTGAACCACATCACAAATCGTTACGCGTTGGTTTTGTCATAGCCTTGAACTATTTTGGTTATTGTTTATGTATACTTCGCGCTCGAATGGAAAAATATTACAAAGGATTATTCTTTGTTTTTTTAATATAATTTAACGCTGCGCCTTTTCTCGGTCTGATCATTATTTATATCTTATTTTACCGAGATCCATGTGGCCTAAAATTCTTAAATAACATAATATTATTATCATAGATACAAACAAGAACTAATCAATTGTGCTCGGATACAAAGGCGGCCTTATCACTAAAGTATACTTTAAATATTCCTTTCTAATAAATATAAATAAAAGAATGCATGTCATTTTGTTTATACCTATACTAGCTGATGCCCGCAACTTCGTCCGTGTGGTATAAGTTATTTTGATTCCCGCGAGAACTCCTTAATTTTCCGGGATAAAAAGTAGCCTATGTCACTCTCCAGGTCCTCAAATATACACATGCCAAAAATCATGTTGCGGCGTGATTAAAGGACAGACCAGCAAACAAACACACTTTCGCATTTATAAAATTAGTAAAATATAAAGTAAGTATATAGTATAGTATAATAGTATACATATAGTATAGTATGATACCGTTTCCATAAAATTACGGGTATATTGATTTATGTCTTTTCGGCACGCTTTCCTCAAATAAAAATTACTATACAAAAGCTTTATAGCCCAGTGCCATATACGTACGAGGAAGATCATATTATAATATACTCGTTATTACGTGTTTTATGGATCATCAAACGGCTGTCTCTATTTTATTAACTTTGGCATTGACGTAACACCGAGTCCGTAAACCTTAAAGCTGGGATCGACCCTACCTAGACAGCTGATTCGGCCGCGTAGATTGGACACTCGCATTGGCGATTAATACAAACAACTTGCGCATATTGCATAGATTTAGTAATAGCTGCCCGCTGCTTGCCCGCGACTTCGTCGGCGTGGAATAAGTATTTTTAATTCCCACAGGAACTCCTTAATTTTCCGGGATAAAAAGTAGCTTATGTCACTCTGCAGGTACGTAACTATATCCCTGCAAAAATCACGTCGATAAGTTGTTTTGTTGCGGCGTGATTGAAGGACAAACCAAGAAACCAATAAATCAACAAACAAACACACTTTCGAAATTATAACCACTTTTTATCAATAAAATAAATAATGATTTAAAATAAATAACGTAAAAATATAATATTTACAAAAATAACCAACTAAATAACCTAATATTTTACCGTACGCGTTGTTGATCTAAATAGTAGGAAGCACAGTGGATGAACTTTTTTAATGGAATGACATATCTTTCTATCAACCACTAAGGCAGGAATTCGCGCATCAATACCCACGTCTAGCGCACCAGGTTGATCCACTAGTAGTACTCAAAACACGAGTCACAAAATCCCTTGTTTTATGTGACAACAAAAAAGAGATGAGTGTGAAAATGTTACGTTCAGCTTTATGACGACAAACGACCTTGTAACCTAGAAACCATTCGGAAAATGCATCAAACTTGAGCAGCTGTGACAATTGGGGCCTATATAAAAAAATTGCATCTCTGCCAAGTTACGTATGATGACCCTTTTGTTCAGATTGTAGTCGGTATGCGCTAAAAATAGTTTCCAAGCAATTCATTCATCCGATGCAATTCTATTCTTATTCTTTAAGTTAACTATCTAATGTTGATTGCATTATATCACTAGGGTATGTTCCGAAATACACTGCGAGCACTGTAAGGTGTGACGTCAATTTAGTATACTGCGAAACCGTTCCTTTATAGTTAGCTACACTGGTCACTGTTTAAAACGGAACGCAGTCAGCACTGAGAGCACCTTACCTCGAAAACGCCAGTACTCACAGTACAAAAATGGCGACGATTTATGACGTCATATATTTCCCTAGGATACTGCGGCACTATACTGTCACTCCATAGCGGAACGAATTTCTCCCCAGTAAGAGCACTGAACAGTGCTCTCAGTGTATATCGGAACATAGGGCAAATGAACGAGCGCGCGTCACATCAGAAGATTCGGTCGCATCGGGCGTATCGGAGAAATGTTGATGACGTCAGCATTTGTTGGCGCTGTCATGGCATCCACTCAAGGTTTTGTCTGTCACACGCATTTTCAGTACTGAAAACTTTCTTGTGTCTGTTGCGGTTTTAGCAGTTATTATGTCTCTAATCGCATTGAGATAATGCTTCACCACATACATAATGATAATTTTACTATCTTTAAGTCTACAATTGCAAAGTTTCATCTTTCGTGACGTGACCAATATTGGCTTACCGTTACCTACCATTTTCAGTAAAGGTGTGTCTAAGCACTGAATCGTAGGAAACAAGAAATTACGCGTGTTACTGCCGCGCACTTTCGGCTCGTTTAGTGTCTACTTTTAGATGAATTTTACCGTCTATGAATTACGCCGTAGTTGATAGTTAATGTGACGATCGCAATCGCAATCGCCTCTGAATGGGTGACAATCTCTCACTCATATAAATTCAGACAAACCCGACCATTGCAATTGTTGCATTGTGATAATCACCACAACTTAAGTGCTACGGCTAGATATTTCATTATAGCACGACACTTCAAGAGATGATGCAAGACACGATTAAACAGAACTTACTATCTGCTTCTATAACTTGAAATAAGTCGTGTTTTCTATTAATAGGTAGCGATTTATTCCCGCAGCTATTCAAGTTGTAGCCTGTAGGTTCAGTTTGTTCTAGGCTTAGATTTAATCAAAGATATGAAAACGGGCCGGGATCCCGTTTCAACTTCCATGCTATGTTTGCAAGAACCGTTGGAATATGTAAAGATAGGTTCAACTAGCTTGTAGGAATTTGTTTTTGAAGTGAAACTTCTTTAGAGTCGCTGTGATTTGAAAACTCGACGAAACGAAAAAGCGACACCAAAAAGAGACAAACATATATATAGGATTTATCCTGCGAGAAAATGAGATAGAATACAAGTTATATTTATCTCATTCTCTCGTATGCTACTTTTCTGAAGTTTCACTTCTGCCGTGTGTAATTTACACACACACACACACACACTATTTTATTTCTTTACCGGCCAGTTGTTTTTTCACGAGTATCGTATCAAAATGTTATGAAGAAGGCTTATCATTTAAAAAAAATGTACGATAGAATAAAAAATAGAAAATATACCTACATTGAAGGAAGCTGGCAGATCTACTCTGGATACATTGTCTTATTGCAGTGGTTATGATGATTTTCATAATTTGTAATCTTTATTTTCGACCTATAAATTTCGTTAAAAAAATTATCAAATGAACGCCTTCCTCGTAACGTTCTTTATGTAATTTCTTAGAATGTCTTTTCACAATATGTTCTATTGTCAAAATGTCCTTTCTCATAATGTCCTTTTCTCACTAAGCTCTCTTATCCAAATGTCCTAACAGGCAAATTCTTGCCCAACAAAGATAGGATAGTACATGATTTTATTAGACTTTTTTGCTGCTTTACAGCAAAGTGAGTTATTACACAATTAAAAATTCAACACTTCATAAGTGAGATATGTTACAATATCTGAAATTTACATAAACAAAAGTACGAAAACTGCTTCAGACTTTGGCGACATAATGATTTATGAAGACGCAAGAAAAATCAAAAATATTCCACAATTACTCCTCACAACCACACCGCATTGTAGAGATGATCGCATATTAAACATAAGCCGCGCGTACTGCCGTAAGGAATGAACTTATTCCTTAAATTAAAGCCGCTTTTATCGCTAGCCGATTTTGTGTTCTATCTATACTATTTATGTGCAAATGACGTTGGCCCTGGCGTTGGGATAAAGGGGGCTGACCTACGGCTCACCCCTTATATGCGATCAGGATTTGTGTTCACGGATTTTTTCATTTCATCACGGCACAGTATCTGGGGCAAGAGTGCCGGTGACACCTTTATTATTGAGTCGAGATCATGTAAATAACCGCCGTTAAACTGAGTTATGAAATATAATCGTTTTAATGTCAACGTAAACAAGGTCTTTATATCCTCTGCGTAGTCGCATTGAATAATTGATAATTTTGTCACAGTTATTTAATATTACCTCTGATTAGGTTTTGTATTTAACGTTACTGTAACTAAAAGATAATTCTACTAATTATTGGTTCTTTAGGTAGGTATCGGTACCTTCATTCTTATATGCCACGTGATCGCGTGGCATAAAAAAAGCATCATAGTTCAAAGTTTTTGTGGAATATATCTCATTGCAATCCGCTCATAATTTAGCTAAAACTACCTAGATTTCTTACCTGTCTCCTGAAGATGCAGTCTAGTATCTGCCTTACCTACTTCATTAATGATGTAAGAATTAATTATATCGACACTAAAATTAATTAATTAAATAGAAATTAGAAATATCAAATAGGTAAATATTGGTTGGTATTGGTAGATATTTCAACTATTGCTTTCTGGAAAACTGCCCATATTATATTCTTTATATTCTATATTTTTTTTGTATAACTTTGTACTAATATTTATATTATTTTGTTACAGGTAAGCAATGGAACACATCTAAGCTAGAGTCGTGCTAACCAGTGTTAGTGCTAGTGAGTTAGCCACCTTTACATTATCCTAGTATACATACCCCTTGTATAATACCCCTTTTATTTTAAAAAACAACGCTATGCATAGAATAAAACACATAACATAGAAATAAAAGCGTCCGAACTAAAGCAAATTTTTAGACCAGTATGTCTAAAAATTATGTTATCCATTCCAAACTGTTCCAAGCAGGAAAGGATAACTTTCAATTTAGACTGTCAGTTTAATAAAAAAATAGAGATTGTGCTATGTGGAATCTACATATATCCGAATAATTACATAACTGCTTCCGGCAGTCGACATGAAGGGCTCGACATTGATTCGTCAGTGTCTCATTGTCGATCCCGCGTGTCAAAGAGACGTTTAATTATGCATTGAATACGAGTTACGACCGACATCAAAAAAAGCTCTCGAGACTGTCTCAAGGCGCACTCGACTAATGTTTGTGCGTTACAGAAACGTGACATAATGCGCATAAATCATAACTCTTGAGGACGACGCGTCGCGTCTCCGTCACTTTATAGTTTACTCCGGTGTTATGCATACATGATACAACACGGCTATTTGCACAGTTCAGCTAAATTGCCGAAATCATCGCACAATCCGAATATGTAATCCGTTATTAATTAATTAGCCTTCATTTAAAAAAAATGAATATTTTGTCTTTCAATCTGTGGAGTATCAATTAGCTATATTATAGGAACATTTTTTTACTGTGAAATATTTACCCGTACAAATCTAAAATGCAGCTTCATTTCGTAATTTTTGATAAAAAAAATCTTGAATCTGAATGATGTCGTTATATTTCGTCGACTGCAACACCAATATTAGAAATTGACACGTGTTTCCCTTGAATTTAGACTATATACTAGTATTTTCTTCGCAGTCGAATTTTTTCAAGCTTACATTGCGTAGTAAAAATAAAATTAGAAAATAGAAAATAACGCTGCGTGCGGCGGCCGTTTAAAATATTATGTGCTATCACCTTTAAAGTGATCACCTGCGATGTCAAGCAAATAGAGAGTTATTATTGACGGATTTACGTCAGAATGGGTGCACTGTGAATCCATATCCATACTAATATTATAAATGCGAAAGTGTGTCTGTCTGTCTGTCCGTCTGTCTGTCTGTCTGTCTGCTACGCTTTCACGGCCAACTACTCAACCAATTTGGATGAAATTTGGTACAGAGATAGGTTACATCCCGGGGAAGGACATAGGCTTAGACATACTTTTTATCCCGGTAAATTGAAGAGTTCCCGCGGGAATCAAAAAATCAATCCACGCGGACGAAGTCGCGGGCATCATTTAGTAGTTAATAAATAATTAAGCCAATCATAACAATTGAGTGTAACAATGATTAGTGCAGGTTATACATAAGAGGGCTACTGGGTGTCTGTCATGAAATAGATAGTATTTAATTCAACGTCAAAATGAAAGCATTGTGAGTTGTTCGAAAATACGATTATCCTCGTAACTCAACGCTGTGACGTACACCGAAATTTAAGATACGACGGAATGAAAAACGTGACGTATGTACTTACGTAGTAGAGGTGAACTGATATTGTCAGTCTCGTGATCACTGCCTGGATGTCTGTCATGAAATTTGGAGTAGGTAATTTGACGTCAGAATGCATGCATTACGAGCAGGTATAGTGTACCTAAAGATCCCAAACGGAAACCGAAAGTTGAACCGACATTGTCAATGTGTGTCTAGCTGTGCCCTGGGCATAATGTCATGAAATGGAGAGTAATGTATTTCAAGATACTTCTACGTCAAAATGGGTGCACTGCCAGTTGTGTGAAGATACGAGTGAGTTCATAATTTAGTCTTGGCGACGCAAACTGAAACTTTAGACTCGATTTCCTACCTGGGGTTCATGTCATGCAAATAATAGAATTATGTAGTATGTACCTATTCGAAATACGACGACATTAATTTCGTCAAACAAATTTAGTGCATTACTAAGTTACCTACTAAAGGTAATGAGATGCGTAGGACGATAATAGTTATTTGTTATACAAGAGTGAAAAGTTGTTTTTTAACCGCGTGCTCAATTTTGATGACCGAGCAAGCGAATGATTCTAAAATTGAATCACGAGCGTCAGCGAGGGAATCAAAAGAGCACGAGGTGAAAAATCTTTTCACTCGAGTGCAACACGTAACTTTTCATCCCAACTCAGCGAGGAAATGACATGACGTGAAAGAAAATGGTGCGCGCAAAGCAAATTAAAAAAGTACACCAAGAAGGTTACGAGTGTGAGTTTTTAACAAATTAAAAAAGGTTGTATGGAAATTCGGCACCATAGAGGTAGAAGTAAATAGGTTAATATTGTTTTGAATTCACAAACTTCATAGACGAGTGATATTTACTAACGTGCACACGATGTTCTAAATTCAATTTACTTTATCCTCAAGAGGATAATAACGGCTTTTGCATTCAGATATCGAAGATTAAAAATACTCTTTCCGAGATGGTGGTATGAAAAACAACTTTGGTGCATTACTAAATTACTAATGTATATAAGATACCTATGAGTACGAGTATGCTGTATGTCCTTGATAAGGACGCGAACAAAAAAATATATGACGAATTGGGATTTATTCAAATCTTTACATTGACCATTGACACGGACGGATGGACAGACAATCTATGAATCGACTTTAGGAAAAAAAGGCGCTTGAAACGAAGTTATCGTGATCGCCGAAAGGGTCGGATGTGGACCCACCCTTAATAGCATGATATTTTGAGCTCTTCATTTAAATGATCCTTGGGCGCGCACTTCTAACTTTTCTGGGTTAGGTAGGTACGTGCGTTTAGGCAAACTCGCTTATATAAAGTATCACTCGCTAACGGTGAAGGAAATCATCGTGAGGAAATCTGCATGCCCGAATATAACGTTCTCAAGGTTGTGTGAAGTTTGCCAGTCTGCACTTGGCCAGCGTGTTAGACCATGGCCAAACCCTTCTCAGCCTGAGAGGAGACGCGATCTCTGTATAGTGAGCCGGCGGCGCGGCGTTGGCGTTGGGTTGAAATGATGATGATGAACTAAAAATATTCTTATTATTTTTTCAAAAAGATTGACGTACCTACTTACTTAAATAAAAATAAAATACGCGAATGTAACTATATTACTTACATGGTGATTCCAAGTAAACGAAAACGAAACATTAAATATAATTACTACCTATGGTAATTTCTATTTGTGGTTATTTCGTAACGTGCAATGTTCAGTGAGATCTCTAGCAATTATTCAGTGTTTTACTCGTTAGTGCGTTTACGAAACGCTTAGAAACTATGGCCACCTTGAAAATAAGATATGTTTGGACATACACGATGAGTAAGGCTGCAGGAAGCTTTGAATGTTTGCGCATTAATTCCGAAGAACTGACCGCGGAGCTTGCTTCATCTAAAGTTCTAAACATACATATTACATACATACACACATACACACACACAGAAAAATTTCCATGTGCGAAGCACTTATGAAACTATCACAATAATACCCTGAATCATTGGAGAGAGTTATATGGAGGATACATGACCTTACCTTACCTTGTGGTATTATTTCTATCTCAGATTTAAAATTTCAGGTTGTTGCCTTTTCGTCCGATTCCAGTTTATACAGGGTTAGGTATATTAACAAAATACTTGAGGTCCTTTTCTATGAATCACTTTTATACCCTATCTGTTATCAATGCATATTTAAGACTAGCTAATGCCCGCGACTTCGTTCGCGTGGATTTTCCGGGATAAAAAGCAGCTTATGTGTTATTCCATTCTATAATCTGTCTCTGTGCCTTTCATCCAGATCCGTTCAGTCGTTTTGGCGTGATTGCGGAAGGGCCTGGGAAGCCATCACAATATAGAAAACCCCTGCCATTATATGATTAATGGAAAGGGGTCACGATCCTCAGCAATGAGGAGCACAACGCAGAGCGAGAGAAAGTAGCCTGAGTCACTCTCCAGATCTTAACTAAGTTTTTCGGTTCATCGTGTTTGTTGGACCGAAACACAAACAAAAACACTTCCCCATTGGCACTGAGCAGTGATTATATTCCCCTAGCTATTAGGTGAATATCTAAGTTAGTTACGCCCTGACGCGTTTAGCGATAGAAAGGAAACACGAGCTGATACCCCGCGGGCTGCAGACATGCAAGCCATGCGCATTCCTCATGATAAACATTTCCTCGCCGCAGACCACGTGGGCTGGGTATCTGTTATTTACGTCTTGCGGTATCCGCGACGGATCGAGTTGCTTCGACCAGTCTTAAACACGCGATATTGAGTTAACGTTAGTTCTATAAGTATTGAGGAAGAAAGGTCTTCTTAGTGAAGTATTATGTCTATAATCGATCTTATTTTACTTAATGGTATAATTGACCAAATCACCCAAAAGATATAAATAATCTTCTGAATGATTCGGTTAGTAAATCAAATAAAATTCAAGGAAGAATAAATATAAATGGTAAACACAGGAACGTATTTAATTGTTTATTTTATTTGTTCGAAACTAATAACATGCTCTTAATTTAAAAAATATTTATATTTAAGGACGGATGTACTGTAATAGGGGGAAACATCCTTTTCTGTTCCGACATTTTAGTATAGCAAAAATTAAAATTTCATTATCGAATGAATACCATTCGCTACTCATTGAGATATAGTATGATGTAATTAAAAAAAGTGGTCAAAAAATCGTATAGTAACGGCAGAAAATTATTGGGAAATTCATGGAAATCTCAAAAAAGGTCTTATCGCGTTCCGACTATTGTGATTTAATTTGAGACATTATTTAGACAAAAGTTATTTTAAATTGATCGTAAAAGATCAAAAAACACTTTAAATAAATAATATTTTCAATAAAACTTATAGTTTTTTTACAATCTGGTTCCAAACATCCCTCATTTTTACAGCACGAATTTTTCATACAAATTTAGTACGGGCGCGCGCATCACAAAATTTCGTTATATATTCATGAAATACGGCAGTCATTTCCCATACGCCTGCGGGCTCTCAAGGCGTGAGGTTGCGTCCCGTTGCTCCTGAACTGACGTTTGTCACTGTTAGTATCCGTACACAAACGTCAATGCATCCACTACCATTGAACAAAACTAATCATCGATATTTATACGTATAAAAAAAATGTAACTGCACGATTTCTGTATATAAAATATTTATTTTGAAAATTTAATTGGTGGTTATTTTATTATTCACTGAGCCCAAAACGGTATTTTATTCTCTGTCTTATTTTGCCTGTTTTGTGCACGAACTCCACTAAAACTAACTTTGAATGGGTATTTTGGTTCTTATAGCTCAGTCTAAGTAGATTTTTTTCTTTTATAACAGTCGTCCGAAGGGGGAAACTGGCGAAATATCAATTTCGGGTCTATGGGGTCCACGCAGACGAAGTCGCGGGAATCATCTAGTTCTATATAAATATTTTTGGGGTCTGTATACATAATAAACATTACTCCAAAGCTTTATCATAAGTACCTATATAGATAGATAGAATGAAACATAACTTAAACAAAACAAAATTCCTCATAAAGGCACAATTTTTCCAATCCTCTCTATTGTTTTGTATAAAACAAAGAAACGTGCGCACGCCGCCTAGCTTCATCCAATATTTTACTGAACGCGCAGAACTTGCTTCGCAGTTTTCAGTCGCACGTAGGCTGTCAAAATAGCTTCGTCTGATCTGAAGTGATAATCTTGCTTTCTGTCGAGTACAAAAACAATTTACTTCTGCAGTGTGTGACTATTGTAAAAAAGTAAGTATAATTTGTTTTATTAGTTACTGTCAAAGACATTAGACCACACTGCTAGTAGGTTAAAAATAAACACAAAGATAACCATGAATAGATTTTAATTTCTGTTCATTCCAGTTTGTTGTGTATGTTAGAGTCACATTCTATCCAGAAGAAACTGCAAGAAACTGGTATAGTTGCTCTTTAAAAATTATTGAACAGCCAATGACATTAAAACATAATAATATATAAAAACGATGAACTATTAAAGTTGATTTTATAATTATATTGATTTTAATAAATATAATTATAAAATCATCTACAAGATCTGTCTCAAAATATTCCAAAAGCCAATTGTTTAGAAATCGATAATGATAACCTAACATAACCTCTTAAAATAGTATGTAATTATAATTTATACTTATCTCAGCAAAATGCCGTAATCCACCCTTAATCTTCACCAATACAATCAATAATAATATACACTTTATCCACTTGAAATAACTCCTTTAAATTTTAATACTGACTGAACTCCCGACGCCATTTTCTCTCACCTTTATACTATTTTTCTGTTACCGTCCCACCAACATTCTCCTGAATTTTTGTGATTGGCTGTCATGATTACAGCCTATATATTGAAAAGCTACGATTGGTGATTAAATTACTTAGCATCAATCAAAATAAACTCTGCATCCTGCAACACTCAATGTTGCCAAAATATAACCTCCAAAGTAAAATCAACAATTCATTGCAAGAAACCTAAATTGAACATGAAATGCAATGCAAAATCACCTATGAATCACAACTCAGCATCGCAACAACACTGCGAATAGCGTTCATTCCTCACACTACCTACAGTAATAGTCAGTGTGATTATTTGTAATATTTGAAATAAAAGATCCCTTCAAAAAAAAAATTAGTATGGCGTCGGCCGCGGTGATTTTCGTATTGTTGCGCTGATTGTTGGGTTTTGTATCATGGGAAAACATAAAAGAAGGTCTGCCTATTATAAAAAAGAAAATAAGCCGTTGCATTGGAAAAAAACAAACAAAAAGTATACTCTTATTTCCTGAAATCTTGAAAGCTGTCATCCCATATCACTTCCACATAATATCACATGCAGATTGCAGAGAAGAAGCAAATAAATGCATTAGTTACCCACATAATTTCTGTACAAGTTTCGCGCTTTATCGCAAAATGCAATTATTCGTTTCTCAATACAAATCAACTAAATTTTCATTTCATTGTACCTACAACACCTTTCCGCTAATTATCATCGCATCAGAGTTATACCATTTCATGTACCTACTCTCACCATAGTCTGTACACTAGTAAAAAAATATTAATTTATAATTAGTAGACTATACCAACAAAAGACATTCATCTTTCCTATCTAAACATTTTGGTTATTTACGTATTGCAGCTTTGAAATTCTAAACGATGATCAAGTTATAGAATATAAATTGGAGAGCTCTGAACAGCAAGGTAAAAAGCATTCGGCAAAAATAACTAAAAGGTAGGTAAATTTCAAAACTAGGTATAAATCCTTATCCTTACTAATATTATAAACGCGAAAGCTTGTGAGTATGGATGAGTGGATGTATGCATGTATGTATGTATGTTTGTTACTCTTTCACGCCTGAACGGCTGAACGGATCTGGATGAAATTTGGCACAGAGATAGATTATAGTCTGGAATAACACATACTACTTACTACCTAATAAAACAGCTACTTTTTATCCCGGAAAATTAAGGGAACCAAAAAACCTCATTTTTAGGGTTCCGTACCCAAAGGGTAAAAACGGGACCCTATTACTAAGACTCCGCTGTCTGTCTGTCTGTCTGTCTGTCTGTCTCCAGGCTGTATCTCATAGACCGTGATAGCTAGAAAGCTGAAATTTTCACAAATGATGTATTTCCGTTGCCACTATAACAAAAAATACTAAAAATTAAAAAAATATATATATTAAGGGGGGTCCCCATACAATAAACGTGTTTTTTTCGTATTTTTTTGCTCAATATTAAAAACGGTAACAGGTAGACGGTTCAAATTTTCACAGAATATTAACTTGTATATTACCTTTCAAAATAAATAATTAAATATCAATAAAGTAAATATTAAAGGGGGGCTCCCATACAACAAACGTATTTTTTTGATATTAACAGTAAACCTCTACAAACAAAGTTAGTTTTGCGGTTCATTAACAAAGGTAATTATACCTACTTCTTGAGTACGGAACCCTCGGTGCGCGAGTCCGACTCGCACTTGGCCGGTTTTTTGTTGTTGTTTCCAAATTATATCTGTCGGTTTAGTTGATGGGTAAAATTACAATTATAAAGGTTTGAAATAAATAAAAGAGTACCTTTTATTTATTTCAAACTAGCTGCACTATTGGTAACTATCGCCAGGAAGGCTGATTCAGTATTAGGTAGGTGTAGGCTCTCCTCTTATGACGATAGTGAAGGACTGCCCGCATGCTGATGGGGTCTGACTACTTATCGCCTCTCAAAGATGTCTTATGGTTGCCTAAAATTAACAATGACTAGGAAGGCTAACACATCTTTGAGCGGCCATGTCTAGTGAACGGCCCGATGAATAGCGTCAGTTTTTATAATGTTTACATAGGTACTGCGCATACTTTAATACTGTACAAGAATCAGCCTTCCTAGTTGTGGTTCATTTTGGTAACCATAGTACGTGTTTGAGCGGCCATATCTAGTGAAAGGCTGATCTGCATGCAGGCAGACCATCACTATCGTCATCAGTGGAGAGCCCTACACCCACCTAATACTGAATCAGCCTTCCTGGCGATAGTTACCAAAAGTGCAGCTATCTCATAGTCAGTACCTACATGATATTATAAACGTTTTTTTGCTGTCATAAAACTTCGGTTTTTTAAAATGTGACAAGGATAATTTTTATTTATATCAATTATATTAGGTACTTTATACTATTAAACTTTATATTGTAGTAATAAATTGCGGTTTTATTTTCCATTTCAAAGTGCTTTAAAAGTTTCACATCAAAAACTAAATAAATAATGGAAATAGGTTTTTTAGGATGAGTTGTGTCATTTATGATGAATCAACGGGACTTTACCCAGCTTGAAAAGGAGATTCTACTGAGGATAGCTGACAATAACTCAGCAGTTTATAAAAAGAAAAAAAATTGCAATAATGTACCTAGAAAATAATACACAATATATAGGGAGCTACATAAATATATGTACATACATAATGTATCAAGTATTACTCTGATTTAGTGGGCTGTTAGTGGATAGTTTCCATGCAACATTAGGAAAATCATCAGTTGATGCTACGTTAGTTGTTACGGATATGTCTCAAACCCACCAGCATCAATTGATTTTCATAGCTTAGCTCTAGGGGAAAGGGGTTCAACTAAGCAACGAAGTTTTTCACATAATGAGGAAAGGAAACACGTCCTTCTAAGTATTTATTACGAGAGAGGGAATGACAGCATGACAGTCACGCAGCTTACTTACGTCCATAATGTTCCCTACATTACACATTATACTAGTTGAAGTATGGAACACAGAAGCTGACTAGTTACTTCTCAAACCACTTCATCTACATCGCACATCTCAGATGGAAATGGAATCTCCTAGTGCTGTCTTACACCGTTTTTATACTATTCATGCAGAACTACTACTAATACTAAGCGCCATTATTAATTTAATTTATTTTTCTACCTAAGCATACAACCTTTATCAAATAAACACCTATCTTTACCTATACCTACTCATAGTTATAAATCAGTTAGCAGGAATCAGCCGGTTGGTATATTATCAAGAAGCACCTCTACAATCCATACTATGATATTAAAAATGCCAAAGACGTGTAATTGAACGGCCCATTATTTCAACCAAGTTGGTATAGAGTAAGGTTACATCCCGCGGAAGGACATAAGTTACCTTTATCCCGAAAAATTGAGAAATTCCCGCAGAAATAAAAAAAAATTAACGAACGCAGACGAAGCCGTAAGTATCATCTAGCTATCAATCAATAAATAATATTATTTGTGCCATAGTGAGATAGTTGATCGCATATTGTGTGCTCCCGTGGTAGGGGCTGAATCCTTCTATGTGTGCCTGCGTAGACTGTGGTTGTATGTGTATAGAAACAATTGACAGCGGCTGACAGCAACGCCTAGATGTCGGCCAAGGGTAGGACCCTTAAAGCTTTTAATGAGTGATTCTAAATTCAGTATTAGCTTCTACATTGATGTAGAATTTTAGTATGAGCTTCTATGATAAAAGTTAATAATAAACACTTAACACATCTTTAGCAAGTAGGTCCAGTTAAACAGTTTTAATTGTACTTATGGTAGTTATCATAACTGTCTAGTGAATTTTGTTAGTTATGCGTTTACAATAACTTATACTCCTAATGAGTAGGTTATTTCTAACACAAAAAAAAAAAACTCTAATTCTGGTTCGCACTGACGTTCATATTTGGTCAAATTCCTATGGACTGGTCAACGACACTTCTGCTTACTTTATTTTTAATATTTTTTCCACTCACAGCCAGGAATAAAATAATGCTAAAACGTTCGTACGTTTGTTTATCTTGCGACTAAGTAAACTCGTAAAAGTTAATGGGCGAGAATATTTATTTGCGCTGAGGTACCGCAAGGTAAAAATGTAGATTTTGTTGCTCCCGTGGTTGCCGAAACGTAAGTTTGTTGTATTTTTGTAAAACTACACGTATTTCCAATACTCATCTGGTCTATTATGTCTGTGATTCTAGTAAAAAATCCAAATTATATTTTAAAAAAAATGTACCTTATCCTATATTTATTGTTGTTTTATTGTAGTAACATAAGTAAAATGGTTGCAAAAATCAACGATGATTCCAATTTCCAATGGGTTCCAATAAAAAAATGATTAATTTATTGTATTTAAAACACTTTCACATCATACACAAAATCGTAGTAATCACCAAAGTATTGCTGTTCATTCAATTAAGGATATTACTAAATAATTATAGCTATATATAAAAGAATTTCTCAAACACCTAACTACGCGGTAATAACACGTAGGCTTTGAGGCGAGCTATTTCGTAAGTTTCCGCCTTATCAGATGGCGGGAACTAGTGCGGATCGTTTGGAAATTAATTAACTATTTTGTGGAGTGATTTAAAGGTTGCCCCACGCCGCAAGGCCAAGGTTCGCCGCCGAGACGGCCTCTGCTCACGAAACTCGACGATTAATGATGGAAACTAATTAAAAATGACATTTGCAAACAATTTTCGTGGTAAACAATAAACGGTTGTATGGAATTTTTATTTACAACTATGTAGATGATGCCCGCAAATTCATTAGCTGGATTTAGGTTTCAAATCTTTGATTTTCGGAGATAAAAAGCAGCCTATTTTATTAGGTCCTTTACAATTATATCCTGGATGCAAAATATCACGTCGATCCGTTGTTTGTTGTAGCGTGATTGAAAAATATCAAACCAACAAACTAACACCCTTTCGAATTTTCTTATATAATATTAAAATAAAAGTATAATGGTAGAAAAATATTTTTTTTTCATTTAGGTATGGAAAGAGAATGTTTGTGTTTATTTTAATTTCGCTTTTTACATACATAAAAATTTATTCCATTCGGGTCAATACTTCAAGGTTATGTCCATTATACTTAGCTCTAATTTAACAATAACTACTTAACTGTCAATTTTAATAGGCAAATAAACAATATATCTGGAACACTCTGATCAGGGCGTGTTCAATCCATGACCATGACCGAATTCGCGTCTACACTCTTTGCAATATATTATATTTATAAACTGCCGTTGAAAGACGGCCGACGAAAGAAAATTACCTAGGAAAGTAGTAGGTAACAGCATTACAATAAGTAATTGGGCAACTGTGTGCATTTGGATTTCGGGCCCTGATTAAAGCGATGTTACATCGTCAGCTTTAAAATACTATTTATCGATAAGCTTACGAAAGATGTGTAGGACATGACTTTGCAGACGTGGGAGGGTGGTGTGCGGACGCCGGCAATGTTTTTACTGTTTTGACTCGAAGACGACCTCCCTAGCGCAGTGTTGAATGCTGTTGTCATAACGTGGTCCCGGGTTCGATCCCCGGCAAGGTCAATTTGGAAATTTATAATTTTTTTTTATTTTTTTACTGTGGGATAGGCTTGCGCTTGACGACAATCATCACATGCTTAGTGCAAAGCAATGATGAGGTCTAGTTTGGAGCGCGCTTGCCTAGAAGATGCCTATTCACTCTTGCCTTGCAGGGACCTAAATTATACGTGGCAGGAAACACGTGCGCCGGGAAGGTGTTCCACATCCTAGCGGTTCTAAATTTCTGAATTTGCTTTCGTCTGGCCTGGTGGGAGGCTTCGGCCGTGGCTAGTTACCACCCTACCGGCGAAGACGTACCGGTTCCATGTCGTGTAGAAACCTATTGGGGTACGGGTTAATACTATAAACTCCCATAGGTTTAATAGAACAGATAAGCCCGCTACCAACTTACTATCCTGTGAGATTGCAGTCAAGGGCTAACTTGACCCATACCGCATTCAATTCGCGCGCGTACATTGTAGCTTTGCCGACGTGACCCCTCGAGTGTTTCCTAGGGAGCCGGAATAGAATTAGTCATAGCTAAATAGATAAGGAAAACTTACCTTGAATCATACGCTATGTGCATTGAATACTTAAAAGTTTTTTTATTGTTACTGCCCAAGAAATAAGCAGCTTCTAAGATGACAATCAAATCTTGTGGTTATGACTCCATACCTAAGCAAAATTGTAGCAAGAGACATTGCTAAAATTGGCATTTCTCTCGGTCAAGTCAATTATAGTACAATTTGAAGCACAGCCCTAAAAATATCATCTTCCTGTTCTATTTAATCTCCACTTTACGTAATATCTATTATATCATTGTGACCATTCATTTACACTTCTATGACACTTCAAGGTACAGTGCTGCACGCATTCGGAAGCTCAAAACAATAACATTGTCAATAAAATATAAATAAAAACGGAAATAACTCGACTAGTGGAAAATCTTTGGAACCTTGTTCAGTCCATTGGACCATTGTCAATATTGCCCCGCTTTTCAATGACATCTACCCATAGGGTTTTCAGAAACATTATTCCACCAGCTGATGCCCGCGATTGAAGGTTTTCTGGTTCCCGCGGGAACTTTTTATTATTCAAGACTATAATCTATCTCAGTTCCTTTCGTTCCAAACTCCGTTCAGCCGTTTTGGTGAGATTGAGTTACAAACATCCATCCGTCCCTACATCCATTCATCCATCCAGATTTCGATAAAACTTTGTACGCAGATAGCTTGCATCGCGGAGCGCTGAAGCAACTTTTTTTTTTTTTTTATTCTTATGGTTCGCTAGCGATTTTTACATAGTTCCTATATAATCATAAGTTACATATTTTATAGATACATGCCAATGTATGCAAAATCATATGAAAGCAAACACTACATGCAGTATCTCATAAATAAAGAAAGAAAAGAGCCAAAAACAAGAATATCTCCAAGAATCGAGTTCCCAGAGGATTCTAAATCCACACGCGGACAAAGCTACAGGATTCGTCTAGTGACCAATAATAAATGATAAATAACACTAGAGCTCATTGTCTTCAAATTAGGTTTACTGCATACTTTTAGATTATCAATAGTTGAATAAGAAGTAACTGAGAAAATTATTATTTACGTCAACTTAAACTATAAAAGCTACAAGAATTCCAAACGCGCCCGTACTAGATAACATTTCCTAATGTCTTTGTAGAAACCACCGCAATTTGAATTCCATAATCCCCTAAGCGACACGATGTTGACACCTATGTATACTTAGATACGCGAATCTGCAAAAGTTTAGGGCGGGCGCGACGCTTTCCCGACCGGCGGAAAACGGGACCGGCACACTCACGTTATGACCGGCCAAGTGGTAACACGCGTTAACACTTAGCTAATAACTACGCGAGCGCGAAACAACACTTTCGAATAGACGTTAGAGCATAAACATATCAAGTGCATTATAAAAAATTCATGGAAAACATTTGAGGTGATTTTTTGGATTTTACGGTGAACAATGACTTTGGACAGGGTGGACAGTTTTAGTGGCAAAATTCAGTCGGCGGCTTCCGTTTCCTGTTTGTCGCAGTGTCAGAACCTCTTTGGGAAAAGACTCAAACGCTGGGGTTCTACGGGATCGTGGGTAAGCAGATAGATTACTGAATTTTCTTGTAATGCCTATATTAGTAGAGTAGATATTTCCAGTTGAAAATTAACAAAAAATATATAAATTATGATTATAAAAAATTATAATATTATACAATTACAATTACATTTAATTCTCGCGTTGAGTGGTGCCAAGAATACTGGTTGCATTTTTCGCCGAGCAGCCAGGTTGATTCTTTGCGCCAATGAAATATGAGCCAGCCTTTTTGTCAGTATATAAGGCGAAATAACTCTTAAGATTTTTAGCCCTTAAACTAATTTACATAAAAAAAATATTAGAGTGTTCTACGAGTATTTAATAGAAAGAAATACTAACCCTTGACCTAGTCAAGGTCTACAGGACCCGGCTCTCTCTAGCCGTGACCCATTTCCATTGTTTATATTATATAAGAATTGGCTTGGGATAGTAAATCGTTGGATTCCCAGATCCTTACGCATTAGATGAGAAAGAGGTGAAGTTATTTAAGAGTATTAGGTACATGCTACTTGATGTATCCTAGCAAAAACCTTTGCAAATTGCAATATAAAATAAGTTATGAAAGAAAAGAAGTATGTTATGATATAATTTAGCTAATCTCTTAATTTAAATTATTATTTTGAAAATACAACGCAATAAACAGTGCATAAAAAATTATTAAACCGGCAATTATGTAAATACATCGTTCGTGTTGGAATATTGAAGCAATTCATTAAAAAAACCCCATTGCGTGGTAGTAATATGTCACAACAAACTTCACTATATAATTTTGATCACCAATGAAAGTTGTAAAAAAAAGTAATAATTATACGAGACGATAGTAAAATGTGACACGGATGAAAATATTTTACTAGCAAGCGAGCCTATAAATATAAATCGTAGATACGCCTCCAGAGTAACTCATATATTTTACTGGATACGCTACCATTTAAATTATGTTTGCAGTTCCAGCTTGGATATGTTTTGCATACAGATTAGATCTGTTACTCGTAGGGTTTCCTGTACTTAGTTATCTTCGGTCACTCAAAAATAGTTTCGTACGTATTTCAAGTTATTTTCCTTTTCGAATATAAGTTGGTAACTTAATTTAATTTGTAAATTATCTAGGTCCTTAGATACTTTAATTTAAAATGTAAATTAAAAACCTCTACCAGGTTAGCCTGGACCATGGACTGCATTATCACTTTATATCCAGGTGAGATCGCAGTGAAGCGCTAACTTACAGTAGGTTAAAAAATATAACCTAAACATTAACTCGCCAACAAATACGACCTCCCTGGTGCAGTGTTGAGCGCTGTTGTCTTAACGTGGGATCCAGGGTTCGATCGGCTGTGGCTAGTTAACACCCTACCGACAAAGACGTGTCGCCAAGCGATTTAGCGTTCCAGTACGATGCCGTAAAGAAACCGATTAGGGGTATCTGACAGGTAAGTTAGCTTCTTAGACTGCACCATCCCTTACCTTGTAGTGGACTTGTAAGTAATATAGCTAACTTGTAGTGGATGATTAAAAAAGAAAATGTGATGAAGACGTAAAAGTGCCGCACAAATTTGCCGGGGTGTGTTGAGGGTGGCAGGGTGGCAGGGTGGCCCGTGCGTGAATATCACGTGATTTGATGTTTATGGAGCGAACACGAGATGAGGCAGTGATTAGCACTTACTTTTTACGTATTTTACTGGAATTTACTACTTTCATGATAAATATACTCTAGAGGCAATTCCATATAGTGACAAATTTTGCATAGGTAGTGGAATTCATATTATGAATATGTGATAATCATAATATTTTGTAAAATTTGTATTAACATTTCTGTAATTTTAATTATTCTTTTTGGATTTTCATAATAGTATGAATACAGTCCCTTTCATCTCTGAATTCCATTAGGGATATAAAGGAGTTTTTTGAATGTTTAAATAACAATCAATTAGTGTACGTACTACTAATATTACTAATACCGAATAGAATTTAGTGCTAATACTAGCGAAATGTAATTTCCCAAATAATTACCTATACTTAGGGTTCATTGGGCTACTTTATTGTTAAATCGTATATTTTAGTACGTAAGTTACTATATATTTGTATTGTGGTTAAAGATACATAGACAATTGGCACTAGTAACGGAATTATCATACAAATGTATGGGAGTAGCAAGCAGTGGCCGCGTGATTGTCGCATGCCGTGACGTCAAACTGAAACAAGAGGGCGGTGAACAGTTTATTGTGGTAGAGCAGAGTTTATTGCGTTAACCTTGCCTCGTTTATGTTGACACTCTGTGCTTTAGTTAGCTGTAAGGGTGCCTTTCTACCAGAGATGTGCGGCCGTTGCTAAGCTACGCGATGTATGTCAAACCCAAAAATAGAAGCATTTAAGCGATCTTATCAAGCGTTGGGTTTGAAAAACATTCGTAGATCGTTGCATCCCTGGCGGAAAGGCACCCTTAATACCTAATTAATTTTGTATTTCAGGTAGGTATTTTAGTGATGTAGGACCAAAATATAGGGAAAGTAAATGAAGAAACTTATAATATTTTTGCACCTTCGAGCATATTGGAAGTATAGACCCGAAGCTACAAATCAACCGCCGCTATTGGTGGGTTTGAAACACATTCGTAGCTTTAGCTTAGCAAAAACATCTCTGGTGGATAGGCACCCTTAATACCTAATTAATTTTGTATCCATGGTGAAAGTAGGCAGTGAATAACCTGTTCTCAGTCTTCCTCATCAGGTAATTGGAGAAAACCTATTTTAGTCTATTTGACTACTATTAGTCTTACTAATGCGAATAAAACATTATAAAGTATTATAAAGTGGAAGTGTGTCTGCCTGCATTCACAGCCCATCCGTTTGACAGATTTTGATGAAATTTACCTCAGAAATAGGTTGCATAGGAAGGACTACTTTTTATAACGGAAAATTATAAGGTTCCTACTGTTTTTTTAAAGAGCATCAACGCGAAGTCCGCGGCATCATCTATTTAGAAATATAAAGTTTTTATATGGTTTATTGGTATACTAGATGATGAAATTCAAATAGGTTCGCTTCAGATTGTCAGATTTATTATACAAATTAAAGTTGAATTTTGAAAATTGATGTAATTTTATTAACTTCTTTGTTTTATTGAGTTTATGCCATTGTTAGATGTGCTCATGTTAGAGGAACAATACGTGTTTGTTTTAAGTGAAAAGTGATTGGGGCTACTCGCTACAGCGAAACGTCTTATTTTTAGAATATTGGACCTTGTGTTTGTGACCATTCGCACCAACGCCCCTTTTTTTTGTATATTGAACTTTATGTGTGTGTTTGAGACTAATCGCCACAGCGAAACGTGTAGTATTTAGGATAAAGGACCTTAGTTGTGTGTTTGAGACCACTCAAAATTTTAGTGATGCAGGAACAAAATATAGGGAAAGGAAATGACGAAAGTCGAAACTTATAATGTTTTTTTAAATGTTGGAAATGTAGTCCTATAACTAAACTGTAAAATTATGCGTGTGTTACCATTATTTCAAATACCAAATTATTATAGATATAGAATTAATACAAGAGTAGGTATATTATTTTAGAGATCCATCTCAATAAATGGCTGACAGTTGACACTCGTTCACTTTTAGCTCAGTTGCAAAATCAGGCAAAAAAAGTTTTTGAACATAAATACTTGTTAGATTGGATGGGAGTATGGGTTTGTCTCAGACAAAGCGAACGTTGTGTGGGAGTGTCATAATTTATTAGAACTTTGTCACACTCAAGTTTTCTCTGGGTTAAAAACTCAAAGGTTAAACAATTTAAAAAAAATATTTTTGCTAAAATCATACTTTAAAGTTAAATTTGCTTATTATAGCTATGTACCATACATATGAATTCAAGCTGACTAACTTATATTCACGACTTTGCGTAGATTCAGGTTCATAAATCCCAAGGGTAATGATTATGATTTTCCGAAATATAATATTATATTAACTATAGCATAAACAAGTGTTAAGGTCTCCACGTTGCAAATTTACCCTTTGATTCATGTCATATATTTAAATGGTTTTACTGCTCCACAATATTCAATTGCTCAGAAATATTTACATATTCTGTCGATTGCCACACCGACAGAAACAAGTCCATGTTGCTATTTCTTCGATCAGAGATTATATCTTTATTCGAAGTTCAAGCTGTTCAACTTATCTCTAAACTGCATGGGCGATTGAAGGACAGCCATACATTGAAGCCAGAGCAGAGCAGGCGAGCAAATTCGATTTCACCACTTAAGTGGGCATCTCGCATACATTTTGTATGTAAAAATAATAAACGTGTTTGCCAAAGGGTATCGCTCCCTGGGCCCTGTGACCGGGTCTATGGCGGGACCTTGCTCAGAGGAGTGAAACTGGTCCTGTACACCATCCCACACGTCCTTATCTAATGGCCCTTATCAATATAGACCTAAAGTTAAAATTCCCGCAAGCTTTTTTTTAAAGCAGCGTACAGCCTAGTGTATCCGAACTGGTTCCGAAGACAAGTGCAAGCTTCTTTACGTAATTCGCGCGATTCTTATGGGCATATAAAGTCATTGTCGTTATTAAAATACCCTTGTCAGTTTCGTCAGGGAAAAACCGGCCAAGTGCGAGTCGGACTCGCGCACCGAGGGTTCCGTACAAACATGTAGTAAATTTTATATTATTATAAAAACTACTTACTAGATTTCGTCCAAACCAATTTTCGGTGGAAGTTTGCATGGTAATGTACATCATATATTTTTTTTAGTTTTATCATTCTCTTATTTTAGAAGTTACAGGGGGGGGGGACACACATTTTACCACTTTGGAAGTGTTTCTCGCGCAAACTATTCAGTTTAGAAAAAAATGATACTACAAACCTCAATATCATTTTTGAAGACCTATCCATAGATACCCCACACGTATGGGTAAGATGAAAAAAAAAATTTTGAGTTTCAGTTCTAAGTATGGAGAACCCCAAAATTTATTGTTATTTTTCTATTTTTGTAAGAAAATCTTAATGCGGTTCACAGAATACATCTACTTACCAAGTTTCAACAGTATAGTTCTTATAGTTTCGGAAAAAAGTGGCTGTGACATACGGACGGACAGACAGACAGACAGACAGACAGACAGACAGACAGACATGACGAATCTATAAGGGTTCCGTTTTTGCCAAATTTGGCTACGGAACCCTAAAAATAGCTCAGCGGGTAAGGTCACTACCTACTCGGCATCGATAATTAATAAAATGGGTAAAAATCTGAATTTCATTTCAATTAAGTTGTCGTGTCTCAAAAAAGGGTACAAGGTTATCCTCTCTCCTGTGACGTAATAATGTATTCTTGTAGCCTTATTGACTTTATCTACTCCAGCATCGAAAAGTTCCAATTTCGAATTTGACAACTATATCGAATTGAACCCTCTTTCGTGTTTGCTTCTCATAACGATACAGTTCGTTGTATGGGAGCTGTATCGTTATGAGTCGTAGCTGTATCGATATGGTTATCTTCATAAATAGGATACCTATAGCTTAGCGGCTCTGGGTTCTGGCACTTGATTGATTTGACTTTTTTATTAATTTATAAAGTAAAACATTATAAAGACGTCCTTGTTGTAGATAAAATCTTGTATGCAACTGTACGTAATTAGTCATTTTAATTCTCGTACTATCCTATTTTGATACTCGGCAAGCCTCGTATCAAAAAACAGCAAGGCTATTCTGTAAAGCCATTTTGTTAATTTCGCAAATGAATTCGAGATGAGTTTGCTAATTTGTATTCCATAAAATTCGATAGCGCTGGTGGCGCCGCATTGACGAATGCGGAGTCGAGCAAAACTACTTGATCAGGCTAAATACGTGATAATTTGACATTATTCGTATTCTGTAACGCAATTCCTTGCTTCGATCGTCGAATTACGTCACCGCGAAGCTCGAACTCACTTGCCAAAAAAAAAGTTAAGCGAGTGCTGTCGAATTCCTAGTGAATTGTTGAGTGAATTGTTGATTTTATAATAAATACAATTTAAGTTTTAGCTTATTTAGTAGTATGGCTCGGTTATTTGCATTAAATTTTTTATTGGAAGAAGCTTATTCCTTAGAATGTCTAAAAAGTCGACGTCAAGCTGCTGACATACGTAATTTAGGCATAGACTTATTATATTACTGTCATTTACATCAATGATTTAGGACTGTTTAATATGCACAGAGACTTTGTTTTTAATTATAGATTAACTGAGGAAATGATTGATAATTTATTAGACGAAATTAAAGTCTATATGAGAGCGCCTCGGCGTCCAAGACGTGGATTATCAATCAAAGTAAAGGTAGGTAAAACTTTTTTCCTTCTAATTGCTTTTTCTACTTTGTAAATTATCTGAGTAAAATTGCTTGTTACATATTACCTATTTTGTTGTTATTATTTGATTGTATTTTTCAGTTATTAAGTGCTCTCTCGTTCCTTGCCAGTGGAAGCGATGAACGGTTATGTGGCAAGAATGTTAATTCATTTATGTCGCAGCCCTCGGCTTCCCGTTGCTTACATGCGGTCGTCGAAGCACTTAACCATCCAAGTATTGTGAAAAAATATATCCATTTTCCACAAAACTTCCAAGAAAGACTTAAGTTAAAAGAAAGGTAAGCAAAACCTTTATAATTTTTGCTAGTTACTTACCTATCTGTCAAAATATAGATGAATAGCTATAAAATAATTCAATAAAATTCCAGGTTCTTTGAAAAGTATAAAATCCCTGGAGTCATAGGTTGTATAGATGGATTATGTTACTATGGTCCGACCATCAGAAAATGAAGAAAGATATTATTGTCGCAAAGGAAACCATGCAAGAAATGTGCTATTGGTAAAATTATTTTTCTGTACCTATCCATATAAATAATAAGCACAATAATTATGGGGTGAAAAATTTATTATACTACATGAAATATGTAATCCATGAATCAGTATTTCAAAATGAATATTATTTTGTCTAGATCACAGATGCTGACTTAAATATCCTGCATGTGGATGCCACTTATGGAGGGGCTACACACGACAGTCACATATTTACCTACAGTGTGATTAGAGATCATCTTGAAGAATTGGTAAATACCGGTGAAACTGTACATTTACTAGGTAAGTCCTAAACTTAATAGAGATACATAGATGATGTCTGCGACTTCTACTAAATTCATCATAATAATAATTATTAAATACCAATTATTTATTTTCATAAATTTTTATTTATATTAATATTAACTGTGTAAGTAATATATGAAATATTAATTATCATTTCAGGGGATTCTGGATATGCACAGCGGCCATATTTGATGGTTCCAGTGCCTAATGCAGAGCAAGGATCGCCTGAAGAATATTACAACAAATTACATGCAACAGCTCGTAATACAGTGGAGAGAGCAATAGGCAGGTTAAAAAGGCGATTCAGGTGTTTATTAGTCCACAGAGTGCTGCATTATCATCCTGACATGGTGGCAAAAATTGTGATTGCATGTTGTGTCCTTCACAATATTTGCAACCGTGCCGGGCTGCCTGCTCCAACAATAGCCAGCCATGAACAGCAACTTGAGACACAGTTCCACACTGCAGCCGCACAAGGACGTGGTTCTGGCAGTGAAACTGTGTCAAGAGAAGCTGCCATGGGGTTGTTGAGTAGGCAAGCATTAATAAACACCTTATGGCGTGCACGAAGATGATCTTCACTTTTGATTCTTATGAATTGAATAAATTAAAAGTTTTTTTTTAAGGTTTAGTGTGCGCAAGGACTGTATTAAACAGCATTTGTTAAGTCCCGGTTATTATGCTATTGAGTGAAATAAAAAATCATTTATCATTTAATATATTTTATTTTTTTAAGGCTTCCCCCAGTAGCTTCAACCCTTCCCCGATGGCTAGCAGTGCCTGAGTTGTAGCATTATCACGCTCACGGGTATGATTAACGATAGCTTCCAGCAGCAGCGAATTGCGGCGGTCCACCTCCATCCGCTGTTCTTCAATTGCCAAAAATCTCTCTGTCATTCTTGAAAATTGAGAAAGCCGCTGAGATGGAGGTGCCACTGCTTGGCGTCTTTGGCTACGACGGTTGGTTGGCGCTATAACAACAAATAAAAACTTGTATAAATAACAAATAATAAGATAAAATTAAACTTACTATTGAAAAATTTATGACTTTGATCATTCAATTTTGCTTTATTCCAAAAGGTTTTACAGACACAGTAAATTTATACTTTTTATTATAAATTAATCAATAGCATTAGCTTGTAGGGTTTAATTTACTTGATGACGCCCACAACATTTTCTGTGTGGATAAAGCTTTTTTAATTCCCATGGGAATTCGCTTAATTTTCAGGGACAACATATAGCGATGTCCTTCCCTGGGATACAACCTGCCTCTATACCAAGTTTCATAAAAATCTGTTGTAAAGATGGGTTAAAGCGTAGCAGACAGACAGACACTTTTGCATTTATAATATTCGTATGGATAATTACTTGTTATTGGGGAGGGGCCTATTATTGGCGATCTTGACGGCCGACGTTGAACATTGCGCCGCAAGGGATGAGCACCCGATCCTGAGGGTGTTGTGGGTAGAGGTGGGCTTGCAGGTCCAATAACTCTACCTGGGGGGGTGTGCGGTGGGGAAGGAGCTACAGCCCTGTGAGACATCTGAAATTTAAACATGTACACATTTGAGAAGAAGAAGAAGAAAGAAGTTTATAATAATACAATAACATTGATACTCACTCTAGTAGAAATGACTGTATCCGACAGTGTGCTAGGAGTGCTCAAGTGTTGATGCTCCTACAATAAATAGTAAAATGTAATAAAGTAAATGCATATTAAATGTTACTTTAAAGCACCAACAGTTGTTTGTATAAAATTGTGTAAATAAATGAATAATTTTTTATAGGTATTACTATTGTTTTACTTTTTAGAGGGTTAAGACTCAAGGAACTTATTCAATTGCATGAAAGTCCTTACTTTGTTTGTTTTTAAACAAAGTTTATCTTTACTATAGAAGATGCCCGCACCTTCTTGGATGAACTCTAGCACAAGAAGTCTATATCCTTCCTGTGACTGTCTATAAACCAAATTTCATCAAAATCGGTTGGAAAGATGGGCTGCTTAAGTGTAGCAGACAGACACACTTTTGCATTAATATTAGTATGGATGTTAACTTACTTCTGCTAGAGGTAGAGGAACAATATCCAGCAAGGAGATGCTCTCTTGAGAAGCTTGGCTTGTGGCTTGTCCCTGGCTTGTGGCTTGTCCCTGGTTTGAGTTTGCAGATATCTGAAGATGTTAGTTATAGAATTTTTAATTTTATACGTACAGTTTAAAGCTAGCAAAATTAGAACAATATAATTAAAAAAAAACATACTTCAAATGGGTTAATAGCTAAATGTCTATCACCAGTCGAAAAGGATTCTCCACCCATTAATGTCACTATTTTTTCCTCCACCTCCGTCATCTCCACCACCTCAGCAGCCCCACCACCAGTCTTATTACGAGCGCGATACCGCAGAGCACACTTTTTTTTAACTGCGCTCTTTTTGTCTGCCCAATACTAAAACAATTTTAAGCATATTATAAGCTCAAGACTAATTCATGTAAAATTGATTAGCAACCAAAGTATAAAAAATACGACGAAAAACCTTGATCCATTGTTTAGAGGTTTTCACGCAGCCTCCCAAACTGTTTAGTTGGAGTGCCAGCGCGTCCCAAGATCGTCGGGCTGCGTCTCTTGCACTAGGGACTTTTGAGAAACCCTTCGCCAGGCAAGGGTTTCTCTGTAAAAAATCCAAAAGCGCCTCAACTTGTGCCCGAGAAGGATGCGACGCTCTTTCCGTGGTGCTGTATTAGGTACGAAAGTTATTAATGTTAGATTGTATCTATTTATAAATCAAATATTAACAAAAGAGCAAAATTATAATACTTACTTCATATTTTATGGGTTTTAGAATGTTAAATTTAAATATTGTAGGTATCACAAGTCACAACGAAATCAACGAATCCGATCACAAATGTCACTTGGCTTGTAAACAAACCATAAACAAACGTAAAACTTTTTATTTCGCTGGCATTTTGCGGCAAAGACCTATCAATATACAGCTAAATAAACCAAATTTTGGTATTTTTTACATTCCAACATGAGATTTATTTTTATTGTGTACATTTCTTTGTTAAAAAACAATAAATCAAAGAATTTTTCAAAAATAAATGCATATTTTTATAAAAGGAGGATTTTAAGATTTTACCGATTCGTTTAATCATAGAGTCAAACAAAAAACATAGAGTAAACACATCTCTAGTCATTCGAATTCGAATTCCGAACTCACTTCACTTCGCAAGTGTATGGCAGATGCTTATGGAATACCAAACCAAGGTGAAGGGAGTTTGCTTTCGAAGTGAGCTAACTCACTTGAGTGAGCTTCGATATCGAGATGGTATTTTACTGAATAGCCCTAAAGCACTCGAATTAAAATGACCCTCATTACGATACAGTTGCATAAATAGCTATTGTAAATCCTGCATCAATTTTATTTTTATAATCTCTAGATTTAGGATACCTAATATCGGTAGAGATTGCGAATTTGCAGTCTTACACTGTAGCAATCATTTTTACGTAATAAGACCCCTGGTAGGTAATTGCATTAGATAATATTTTTGTATTTTAATTTATTCGGATTCAAGTAATTTTGACCGGCATGGACCACTTTTATTATAATGAAAAACAGAATCTGTACCAACTAATTAACAGTAAATATTCGTAACTATTTAGGAAGAAGTGTAATATCATTCAAATAGCAGAAATATAATATTTAATTGCTTATGCACCTTTAACGTTACCATTTCACTTTATCATCCAAAATAGAATAAACTCTCTACCAGAAATCTACCAAAATGTGTTTGATCCGGTTTAACCAGATTTAAAAGGTTTTCCCTTTGATTAAGTTAAATCGTATCAATATGATAATAGTAACACAAAATTGAAGTTTAGAGTGTTTTGCTCATCAGGTATTTATTTTCGTTCACAAGTTCGGGACTCCGGGTCGTCAAGCTATTTCCATGTTTATTATAATTTCATATTTTACGGTCGACGAGTTAATTCTGAGTGAAATATTCAAATATAATTAACTCACACCCACTGGAATATTAAACATTCAAGGTTTTCGCCTATCTATAAACAAATAAATAAAATTATAACGTCTGTCTGTACCTATGCTCGAAATAATTGCATTTAATTATGCAAATTTGGCTATTGTTACGTTATCAAAACCCAAACATAAATCTTTTGCTTGCTGTTTATCGGTTCTTATCTCCGAAATAGGAACTTTCAACGCCAGCTGGCCTATAGAGGACTAGGTATCTTAATATTATAAACTAGCTGATGCCCGCGACTTCATCCGCGTGGTTTAAGTTTTTTTTGCACGAACTCCTTAATTTTCCGGGATAAAAAATAGCTTATATCACTCTCCAGGACCTCACCTTACTATACCCATGCCAAAAATCACGTCGATCCGTTGCTCCGTTGCGGCGTGATTGAAGGACAAACCAACAAACAAACACACTAACGAATTTATGATATTAGTATGATGTGTAAGTGTGTCTGTCTGTCTGCTACGCTATAACTGCCTATCTTTTCAACCGATTTTGATGAAATTAAGTATTGAGGTAGGTTACATCCCGGGGAAGGGCATAGGCTTTTTTACTTTTTATCCTGGAAAATTAATGAGTTCCCCGAGAATTTAAAAAAAATGAATCACGCGGACAAAGTCGCGGGCATCTACTTTTTATTACGGACAAACCAAAGGTTAAAAAATAATTAAAATCCACGCGGACGAAATCGCTGGCAAATGCTAGTTAAAAATAAGAACGTGAGTTTTCTAAACCGATTTGGAATACCGCTATAATTAGACAGACGGACATATTTACGCGTTCCTTTATGTAATAGGTACTTTGCCTTCGTTTATGTAAAAATAAACGATGGCCGAAAACATAATTTGTTACTATTTTTACCTAAATTATGATATTATGCAGAGCTTTGTCGATAAGTGACTTTCAAGAAATTGAGTAATTAGATCAACGGAAAGGCGTCTTACTAAAATAGGGAAAATTTTCAATTCCTAAATAAGCATTTCGCGAGGAAGATTTTTGTAATATTATGTTATGTTACACAATTAAGCTTGTACTTAATTATAACTAGCTGATGCCCGCAACTACGTCCCACGGGAAATCTTTAGTTTTCCGGGATAAAAAGTAGCCTACGTGTTATTCCAGAATATAACCTATCTCTGTGCCAAATTTCATCCAAGATCCGTTCAGCCGTTCGGGCGTGATTGAGTTACATACATCCATCCATACATCCATACATCCATCATCCATCCATCCAAACTTTCGCATTTATAATATTTATTTGATTGATTTTGAAAATAGACACACTCATTGAAAAAGAATCACTGCATGTTATTAGAGAAAATATCCTAAATATCAAATTTCAAATATAAGTTAACCTTTTAAAGCTCGTGTACTTCCTTATCTGTATTTATATCGACTGCAATGTACTAGGAACACATAAGGTTTCGGGCACGCGTAGATCTTTATCGTAGGTGCCCAAAAAACGTACCTACGAATCCCAGGTGTCTTTTTGTAAGTTTATCAGATACTCATATCTCGGACAAAGTCAACTGACGGAACACATCGATGAATATTTACGATAAGAAACAAACGGGCTCATGCGGGCGTACTTATAGGAATATGTTTGCTGATAACAGTGGATATGGGCTAACAGATATTTATGAAAGCAAAAGAATAATTCTCTTCTGAAATTCCTCAGTGCTTGAAAACGAAAGTCTTCAAATAATGCATTTTTGATGACGTATAGCTTCGGAACAGGGTCCCTTAGTATGGACCTGATGAGAAGGCCCAGTGTCAGTGATGTTAGAGAGTGCTCTTCTCAGAATATTCTTAACTAGATGATGCCCGCGACTTCGTCGCGTGGAATATGTTCTTTATATTCCTACGGGAACTCTTTAATTTTCCGAGACAACCTATAATATTACTTTTCAGGTCCTCAGTTATACATATGAAAAAAAATACTACGATTTGTTGCGTTCTTACGGCGTAATTGAAGGACAAACCGACAAACACACACACTTTCGCATTTATAATATTGGTATGATAGAGATCCTTAGGAGAACCAGATTAGCCGACAAATATCGATGAGTCGCTGAAGTGGCAATGAGCACAGTCTGAAGAACTGAAAGGCGTTGGAGTTCCATGATGCCTTAATTAACACACACAAAAGCGCATCCTTTACCGACGCCGCATAAGTGGACGGACGATCTTAAGCGAGTGGCTGGAATTTGCTGCAACCAAGCAGCATAAGATCGTGGTCTATGGTGATTGGTGGTCCATGCAGAAGACCTTCATTCAGAAGTGGACATCAATCGGTTGAAACGACGACGGCAACATTAAAAATTTGATTTACAATAATAATAATGTCCTCCCGACCGAATATCGGCCACGGCGGCCAATCCCCAGAGAGATTAGCCATCTGCGCGGGAGATATTATAGTGCACTCTCATAGCCCGATGGGACGGAAAATCCGACACGCCCGGAGAGAGATCAGGTGCAGGACCGACAGCTTAACGTGCTCTCCGAGGCACAGGGGTGAATCACCGCCAACTTCCTAACTCCGGGCTAATCGTAGTACTGAGAATTTCTTTTCAGAAAAACCCAATACTTGTTAAGGCCCGACCCGGGACTCGAGCCCGGGACCTCGTCAGCCGCAGTCGAACATGCTAACCACTAGACCAACGAGGCAGTCTTTACAATAATACACAGTAGGCCAAGTAAATCTGGTTGTCCATCTGCAAATATCTAGCCAGTTCGAAAGAGCGCAGTTTTTGATGTCAGGAATCCTAACACCCAGGAACTGATAAAGCCGTTACCCCTATATAGCTGTATTACGCCTGGTTACACAACGGCATGCCTGGCGTGGTTGACTGCGATTACCGCGGCCTACTTGTCGCACGTGTGTTGTAAGCCTTAGCCCTACATGTACATGTGTGAACTAACCCCTAGTAAAAGTTATTCTAGCTCTTATAGCAAAACCATTAAGGAACATTTTGAATTGAAAGCGGTTTATAGTAGACCGACTGCGAGTGCCTAAGCAATTAATATTAGTCCGCTGGAAAAAGAGACTTATGCTACTAAAAATAAGGCTAAAAGTCATGAATATGTAACGGGTCCCGTCGTCACGCAGTCTTGTGAGGCTTCGTTCTAAATATGCGTTCGTTATTTAGTCTAAACACCTAGGACGTTCCTAGAGAAGGCTATGATAATAAGTCTATGAGGCCAAGAATTATCACAGTTGCATTGTACGTATACCACTTCGTACTCTTTCATCTTACCCTGACCACGATCTTCTGTTAATTCTAGTATCCATATACTATTACATAACTATAATAGCTATTTATGCAACTGTATCGTAATGAGGGTCATTTTAATTCGAGTGCTGTTTTTTGATACGAGGCTTGCCGAGTATCAAAATAGGATAGTACGAGAATTAAAATGTCTAATTACGTACAGTTGCATACAAGATTTTATCTACGACAAGGACGTCTTTATAATTTTTTACTTTATAAATGAATAAAAAAGTCAAATCAATCAAGTGCCAGAACCCAGAGCCGCTAAGCTATAGGTATCCTATTTATGAAGATAACCATATCGATACAGCTACGACTCATAACGATACAGCTCCCATACAACGAACTGTATCGTTATGAGAAGCAAACACGAAAGAGGGTTCAATTCGATATAGTTGTCAAATTCGAAATTGGAACTTTTCGATGCTGGAGTAGATAAATATTATTATAATAGCTATTAATATAATATATTACTATTAATATACTATTAGGTACATAACTATGGTCTATTCATTATTCGACCCGATTGATTATTTTTCATAGAAGAGATGCAGAAATAGGTAATCTTTGGTTATAAAATCGTGGTTGCCATCAGAAAAATTACAATTCCAAATTCAAAATTTCCAAGGGGCAGTGCCCTCCGTTTTCGTCCCATTATTCTAAAATGTCTTCATAATAAGATAACATTTAATCAAACAAAAGCTTTCAAAGTATTTTCATTAAATCCGCAAACTCATCGTTTAAGAAACGCGCCTAAACTTTTATAAATTCATAACACAAACAGTCGTTAAAGATCAGCGATCTTAACCTCATCTGTGAACTTTCAAGAATAGGTTCAAGTAGAATAACCTTCAATTCAAAGTTTACGAGGATGCTATACCATATTATGCTGTTATCGTAATAAATTATATTAGGTAGGTAATACATTCCAGCCCAGAGGCTAAAATATTTTGCCTTTAAATGAACTTATACGAGTAAACTATAGCTGGTATTAGTATGTATATATGCTTGACTGAACTTTGCTAAACGTATTTCGAGTTTTCCCGTGGGAATTCAGGTTAGAAACTTACTCATATAAACATGGACAGTAAAACATGATCAACATACAAAATTCCATCTGAGCCGTTTCCCAAGAAACCAATGTTACACATAATATATACAAAAATTGTTTAGAATATTACAAACGACAATTATTTCTATTAACTACTAGATGATGCACGCGACTTCGTCCGCGTGGATTGAGGTTTTTTGGTCCCCGCGGGAACTCTTGATGTTTCCGGGATAAAATGAAGCCTATGTCCTTCCTCGGGATACAAACTATCCCTGTACCAAATTTCATCAAAATTTATTGAATAGATGGGCCGTGAAATCGTATAGCAGACAGACACACTTTCGCATTTATAATATTAAGTATGGATGTTAGTTCGTTAATTACAAAAATAACAATCTGACAGTTACTAGTAATTGTATTGTATAGTAAAGTATGAATGCATGTAACAATTAACTATAGCAGTTTCTTTGGTCGAATCGGTAAGTGAAAGCGATTGCCAATGTACCTGATGTCCATGTTAATGAGAATACTTTCTTCAAGAGTTTCATATTGCCCTAGAGATCAATATGTTCTTATACGCAAGCGTAATAATAATCCAGTCCGCCTTAATTGAATTACCGCCTACAAATTTTATTATAGGAGTACTAAAGGAGTAGTATTAGGAGGAGTAGGAGGAGTAGTAGGATATCTTACTGACTAACCGAGACGTTGTTGTACAAGGAAATACTTACGTATACGGAGAAGAAGAAGAAATATACTGCGACTAGAAGCCGCGCCAACGTTGCAGTGTTTTTGCGTTAAGTATTTCATAGATCAAAGATATTGTGTCATCAGCAAATACTTACCACGATATTGCAAGTAGGTACTTACCTTGAACGATAAATTATGTTAAATCCTTAGCCTTGAGGGACACCCATTAGCGAGGCTGATCCGGATGACTTTACTTCGTTTACACCCACATTGCATGTTCGACCTTCCTTAAAGCCCTCTGGTGCCCTTCATTTGGCCCTGCACGCATAACGCGACAAGACGCTCGATGGTTTCTCTCACGCCAGGAGACTTGTCCTAAGAACTTTAATCTGACAATGTACGAAATACGCTGTTTTTGAAGTACAGAGTACCGTGGTGCAAAATTCTGTCTA
The DNA here is from genome assembly GCA_963932025.1 of Erebia epiphron. NCBI lineage: Eukaryota > Metazoa > Arthropoda > Insecta > Lepidoptera > Nymphalidae > Erebia > Erebia epiphron. The sequence goes on from OZ009948.1 coordinate 27,052,912, forward strand.
TGAGACTCGTATAGAATAGAATTCGCATCTAACACCAAATCTCCCGAGCCTTTGGCACCTCCATAGATTTTTGTTATTTTAACAGGTATGATATAAAAACAGAAACATCGTAAGCATGTAATCAAGTAGTGTTGAAGTAGATTCACTCATTTTATGTAAATAATAAAATTTTGTCCAGACCACCTAGAGAGTAATTTACTGTAGATATTCCATGGCCATTAAATTACAGAAAATTGGCTACAAAAACATAGTTACATCAGCGTCGAAGAGCCTTGAAGGCTGCTCATTTTGGCGCGTGAGTAAAAAATAATGAATAAAACAACTAGTGACTAGTGATGCCAGTTGATAAGCTTTATCATTAATTAAGTTTCATACTTTATGATTTATAGATCACAGAATTTAAGTTCTTGTTTAAATCCCGTACACAGTTAGCATTCCCTGTTAAAAAGTTTTTTATTTTCGGATTGAGAATGGTGCTTGGCCCTACTGGCCGCTACAGCGTCACCGGGGGGTTTGGCGAGCGCGAGGCGTCGCCGAGAAAAGAGCCCTAGGGCTCGATGACATCGGGAAAATGTAGCTAAGCTTACTCCTTGCATTGTCCTTTACCTGCTTCAAAAAGTTCCTGCAAAAATCAAGTCACCCGTTTTAAAGCTAACCCCGGAAAATAGGCACATTTGTGTTCAATTAATTTTTAGATACACCTAAAGCTAACATACATATGGGTATACTATTGGTTATTCAAGGCAAGCCAATGTTTGTGGCTGACAGCGGAAGCTTTTATATTTTTTTGATATTAAACAGCTGTCTTTTTAAGTACTCGCCGCGCTATAAATCATAACATTGTGTGCACAAGTTTGTCAACACCACTCCGACGGCTGCATTATATCATCGGGGCATTGGTCCGGCTCTCAGAAACATTTATACCATACATGTTCATTACGTGCGAAGAGGTGTCTTCTTTCCCGACACCCGGAACATAAAAAAGATAAACATCACATCAGAAATAAAGGTAACGGTTAATAAAAGTTCATGTACCTTGACGTTTAGCGAGCTTTACAAATTACAGCTAATTGTAGAGGTTAAAGAAACACAATACTTCTAAACACAATGGCGCTCACACAGTTCATTCGATGCAGAATTTAATGAAACCAGTCGGATCATCAGCAACTAGTAATTTATCTTGAGCAACCATCAATTGAATAGCTATTGAATAGAGACAAAAACAATTGAACCTAGGCCCTAACCTGTCGATATTCAATACGAAAGGTTAGGAAGACCTGGCCTTGCAGCAACCTGCGGAGGTCGCATGCCTATTCTCAGCGCATAATGGGTGGCAGATGACAGTTGATAGAGACCTGTCAATCTCGAAAGGATCTGCGACGTGAAGACACGACACATCCAATGCTTATGATGACTGACGACGGAATTTAAAGGTCTCGAAGGACTAGACACCTCTATCAGACACTTTATTGTTGTAGAGGTTAATAAAACTGTTATGGTCATACTTTTAAACAGGTTGGAAATATTATTTACCAATAATTATTTAAAACTGATAGAATCAGATGGCCACTTACTTTCGCATTCACTGACGCATGCGGAACAGATAATTTTTAAAGCGGCAATCGAAATAGCGTCTAGTAAAATAACCTGATATTGCCTTCCGCTGCTATCGAATACAGTACCTGGAAATGTCTTAAATGGTTTACTGGACTGACGAAATATGGTGAATCACCACATTCCGCGTTCGATCCTTTCCATTCGATGCGATAACTTTTTTTTGTGGTCGAACAATTCGTCCTCACTCCTCGGGAACGTCAACAATGCGTCAAAATGCCGAGCATTACCGTACATAGCGCTGGCTTCGCAGGCGCAATTCTTTTATTAATTATCGTGGCCAATTGAGTGGAGGATGTGACGCCATGCTGGCGGCGTCCGCGCGTGACCCACCTGCAAATCGATCCTGCGGCACGCAATCGATATTCATCCTTGAAGCTGTCTGTCTCGAAATCATATTATTATTTGTGGACGCGTGCCATCAATGGCCGACCCACGGTCCTTAGCACACAATAACTGCGGCATTAGCTTATCAAACAATCATTCGTCTAATCCTACCTAGTACCTTAAATAGTATGCACGCTGCCTACACTGCAGTTACACACCGATGTTGAGCGGCTGAACGAAATCCTCCATACTAATATTATAAATGCGAAAGTGTGTCAGTCTGTCTGTTTGTCAGCTACGCTTTCCCGGCCCATCTTTTCAATCGATTTTGCTGAAATTTGGTATAGAGGAAGGTTTTATTCCGGAAAATTAAGGAGTTCCCGCGGGAATCAAAAAACCTTAATCCACGCGGACGAAGTCGCGGGCATCATCTAGTCATTTATATTTTGTAACGAGTGTACCAAGATGACTTCAGTTTATTTTAAGTCCCATCCCGAAAAAAGGCAATAACAATCGTATAGCTAATTTTCAGATATTCCTGGCGGAAAAGGCTATGTCAATGAAAACATTTTTATTATTGTTTCATATCAAAGACAACACCCGGTAGATGTAACACCCGGTAGATGTTTTCTTTAGGAGTAGAAGCAAGCCGTGGAAAAAGTGGAAAAAATTATTGAAAACAAGTCAGTGTCACTGAGCTGACATTTTAAAACATAAATATGTCATATCATAACACTGTGCATTCGATTGCTTTCGTAGCCTCATTCGAGAATAGCTTGTAAACGATTTACAAGTGTTCAGAAATTGCTTTGTATATCACAAATAGAACTTGACCTTGAAGAGGAAGCACAATTTACGAATAAATCAATAAGTACTATTGCAATTTTTATTAAAAAAAAAATCATTGTCAAACATGACGTTACTCATAATACCTAATATTATTTTTATGTGCAAAAAACGCTGTATGAATTGTTTGGTAGTATCTAAATAAAAATTTTAAACACTCAATGAAATAAAATATTTAGCAATTAAAATATCTATACTAAAATTAATCGTGTATACTGATTTCTCTTGAAGTTAAAATCAAACAAGCTTTTTAAAACATTTTAGCATCAGTAACTTAATCACTTTCAAGTGCTCAAATTGCCGTGAAAAGCAGGTGAAGCGTATAATTGTATTAAAGTATGCGATATATAAAAACATAATATACTTTAAAGTGTCGAAGGTCTTGTTTTACATTAAGAGGATATTTTACATTAGGAGGATATTTTTTTTAAAATTTAGTATCTTAAACCCCCCGATATTAATTTTTCGGGTCCTTGTACAGTTCCACAAACTTATCTGACTCGGTGGCCAAAATTAGCACTAATTTTTACGCTTGTTTAGTTTTAGTTTTTATTTTATTTTTCATATACACTAGCGACGCTGACACCTGGGTCAGATAAGTTTGACGTACCATATGTCTCGATCAACTAACCGAAACATAATAAAAAATAAAAAATTAAGTAACTTAAAAACCACTAATATTAGAAGGATATTGTGACTAATTCTATTTGACACAATATCTCAACTAAACTAAAATATGTATTACGTGCATAAGTGACCAATAATGGCATGACAAGTTGGCAAGGATTTATGTTTACGCAACGCTCGGCATGCGTTGAAATCCAGAAAAATTAGATTTCGGCTGCGTTAAAACGCAGACACTAGACATTCCGCAGATCAGTGATGGCGCCTCGTTAGAAAATAAATCTTAAATACATCACTGTCATGCAATGATGTTCTATATACACATGCTATTAACTATTGCATGTTTAATGTATGAAGCCTCTGTCACTCATCATAAGTAGTAAACAGTGCGGTGTGTTTTTCGAATTGAAGCATTTATTTCCAACAATTTGCATTAGCCGTTTGACAAACGTAACCAGCAGCTGATGAATTTCTTACACAATCGAATTTCCCAATGATGTTTGTGTCTTTACTTTGGGCTTCGTCTGATATTTCCACAAATATGAAAATGAAATGAGAAATGAAAATGAAATGATTGATTTCACGTAGGACAACTTATGCCACTTATCTATCACTTATAAGTCGCAAGAATCTACCACCGGTTCGGAAAGATGATTCTACTGCGAAGAACCGGCAAGAAACTTAGCAGTTGCTCTTTTCACATGCACATAATGCATACGTTACGTAACAAGTATTACGTTTATTTTAAGTAATAAACGTACATATGAATAAAGGGATATACGCACATGTAGGTATTTACTCGTATGTTCCTCTATAAATAAATTGCGAACACAAATGCCTAGGCGTTTTGAAATCTCTGGCTGTAACAGCAAGGACGTCACAATACATAATAAGTTTTATTTTGATATAAAATGCTTTTAACGTTTTTTCGACGAGTGAAATAAAATATATTCATGGCTTTTGTGATGTTATATATTTTATTTCACGCCTTACCTTCAACAGGGCGTAGACCCCTTCTAACGAGACGATTAGATTTCGAAATCTCAGGTGACACGTCATCTGTCTATTACAGGCTGAAGATAATATGCTATGTTAGTAAATACCATATTATTTTGATATATTCCAACTCATCCACTTCATTAGGGTTCCGTACCCAAAGGGTAAAAACGGGACCCTATTACTAAGACTCCGCTGTCTGTCTGTCTGTCTGTCTGTCTGTCTCCAGGCTGTATCTCATAGACCGTGATAGCTAGAAAGCTGAAATTTTCACAAATGATGTATTTCCGTTGCCGCTATAACAACAAATACTAAAAATTAAAAAAATATATATATTAAGGGGGGTCCCCATACAATAAACGTGTTTTTTTCGTATTTTTTTGCTCAATATTAAAAACGGTAACAGATAGACGGTTCAAATTTTCACAGAATATTAACTTGTATATTACCTTTCAAAATAAATAATTAAATATCAATAAAGTAAATATTAAAGGGGGGCTCCCATACAACAAACGTAATTTTTTGATATTAACAGTAAACCTCTACAAACAAAGTTAGTTTTGCGGTTCATTAACAAAGGTAATTATACCTACTTCTTGAGTACGGAACCCTCGGTGCGCGAGTCCGACTCGCATTTGGTCGGTTTTATTTTTTTAATTAGATTAAAATAGCGTTAGGGTAATTGACCTTTTCTAAAATCATGTGCTTGTTAATTCTTACATTCTCTGGCAAATGAAATAATAACATTGGATTCTTTATTCTTGAATAAGTAGCTATCCTAGTAATAGGTAGTAAGCTAGCCAGAGTAGGATAGCTTAAAATATTATTTTAAACTTCAGTTTCGTTTTCAGAATTAAGTACCACTAAGCATGGCCTAAATCTAACCAATAATTATTTATTGATTATGCCATTTTATGATGAAAATTATCTTCTATATACATATATGTATATATAGAAGATTTGACGAACAGCTGGACCGATTTAGATTGAATTTTTTGTGTGTGTTTGAGTGGATCCAGGGCTGGTTTATATTCATAATTGGACCCGGTAGGGGGCGCTGCAATTGGGTTCTAGGTTCAGGGCAGGACAACGTCTGCCGGGCCCACTAGTTAATGGTAAAGTATTATTCATACTCTCACATACTTACAGTTTAAGATGCATTTGATCGAACTTTATATCTGTTTTTTAAATAAAAGTATTTTTACTTAAACCTTTCATCACATAAACGAACATTCCGCGAATCGCGTTTGTAAAAACAAATTGCCGTAATATAATCGTTCATGCCACAGAAAATCAACACGAATTAGGTGCAGTACCTGTCAATCCCAATAATTGGCACTCGAGCCCCCAACTGTTGCTACGTGGCTAAGTTATTGACACAGGGAGATCGATAGAGTTTTTCTGCGAATAATAAGGGAATCCAGTCACGTTCCGGGCTGCGGTCGACCAATGCCCGCCTCGCTTCCCGACATATTATGATCTTGTCAACTGCTTTACATTTATGGACTCCGGGTGACAATATATTTCATCTAAGTCCGTCTATTAACCTTTTCCGTCCGTCCGTCCACCCGTATATCTTGCAATGTCAATAATTTTGCATTTCATAGTTAAATTAGTAGTGATTGGTAGAATCAGGTCTACTCTACTCCTAGTACACAATACCACTAATACCCTAATTATACCAAGTAAATACTCTAATTAACTTCCTGAAATCACTTACTTAGTAATTTTTCCCAATTTTCCAAACCTTTCGCATGCAACTTACTCAATTTATAATCTAAAAGTAGTGTACTAAACGAGCGACCAAAAAAAGCATAAAAAAATACACGCGTAGAATTAAGACGTCGAACTTCGAAGTCCTGTTTTACTTCTGGGAATGGATCGCAGCAATCCCGCAATTCACTCGATAGCCGTCACGCCAATCCACCGTTATCATGCGAAAGTATTTCTTACGGTTTAAGAAATACATGCGTAATTCGCTTGTACAGTTTATATGTATTTATGTATAGTTTAAAAGCGGTGCTAGTATAATTTTCTGCCGGTTGAGATATGGGACACGCGTGGTCGTTAGTCGTTACAGACAGGCGTGTTGAAGCTTCTTACAATTTAAGAGTCATTTTATTTACTTTCTATAACCTTGTAATATTTGTCAGTTTTCACACCAAACTGAAGCTGATTTGTAAAATAAATAGTATAAAACGATACAATGGAAGAAATCGATAAGGGTATGGGTTTCATATAAGTGACTGCCGTTACAGGTCAGCCCACTACCATCTACTGCAACAGTACTTTTCACCAGCTGAGATCGCAATCCATGGCTAAATTATAGTGGAATAGAAAATAAATAACAAAAATAAAAAACAAAGTCACCTCGGAGCTTTTGATACGGTTTTCACTGTGGTGGTTCATAATTTTATAACATAATACCTTCATAATACATATATGTCCCAATAATAAATGCACAATGTAGCTTATTCTGCTGTACAAACTAAATTGACAGCTCTAAATCTAGTTCTGTTCTTTTCTGCAGGGAGTATTATGAAATGGAATAGCCATGTATTTAGTGTTATTAATTTAATTTGAAGATTGTGTACAATTTAATTTTTAATTTAACATTACTTGTATTGAAAATAGAAAAAAAATGTTTTGTATTCACGTCGTAAAAAACACTAAACACACTAATAATGAACAACATAAAAAAAAAAAAACTAAGTACCTATCTTAAATCTAGACCAGGCACTCGGAAATATTTCATACAATAAAACTCAATCATACTTCGTTAAAACATAAATGTAGGCAGGTCGATATCAATAAACAAACAATAGTACTCCCCCGATACGAGCATAACAAAGGCCTCAAGTGGTCACAAATTGCATTTGCCGATCAGATTGTCAGCGAATACAGATGATGCATACTTGTACCTACCTATTGGCCGAACAATCGTTGTTTTATGTAACACACACTGAAACACTTAATTAGATCGAACACCCGAGAGTACTTGATAGTAAGCAAATAATATAAAGCTGTGGGCAGACATACCCAAATAAAACGAATATTTTCTAGTAGGTACGTAAACTCAATGTGGCTAATTCTGGTTATCATCATACCTATAATAGGTCTCGACCTCTAACTAAAATGACGGCTCTAAAGAAGTCGTTCAGGTATTCCTTTTAATGATTTTACCTGCACAAAAGAACACCACTAGATTTAGACCATTTAGTTTAGAGATTGTGTACTACAGAATTAACCGCAATGTTTGATTTTTTCTGAAAAAGAAAATCGTTTCTGTAAAAATGAATATCGCATGACCTTTTCCTTTCAGTAAAATATCCCATCCGCTGGTCAATGAACCAAACGAAAGGGATTTCAACTGATGAGTTATTTTGATCACAGTAGTTGCTCTCTGACCTGACAAATAGATACCGATGTATTTTTTTGCCTTTTGTATTCTTTATACTCATAATATATTAGTATCTAAGCGTCTGAATCATTCACAATCTGGATTGTAATTGATTACAGGCTGTATATTTCGCACTAGAGCTTAGACAATAGTTCGAAAAGAAATACCTAGGCGCTTCTAGGCGTTTGTCTACAGGAAGTTTGAATATGGACAATTTCCAACTGAACAAAAAAAAAACTTCCCGTCTGGTCACTTAAATCAAAGTCAATATGTGCCAACGAAAGCGTGGATACTAATGACTTCCTTATCATAGGCATGCACGCTTAATCTATGCGCTGTATACGGTGCATACACTCATCTCTATAAAAATTTACGTGAATTTTTGCATAAAGTTAGTACCTATCTGAACTCTTATTGCAACCTCCTCTTTTCAAATGCTGTCTATAAGAAATTGCTTTAGCAATAAGACCGCCTTTACACCCTTAAGGCTGTATAATCTTTTTACCACTGTATGTTATGTTCAAGCGTGTGCAATAAAGAGTTTTTTCTCTTCTATTCTGAAGTGATTTCTATATCCTAATTCTATTCTACTACAATATTATACTTAAAAAAAATCAGTTGTTTACACTGCGGTTTAATACGAAATTACACGGAGAGAAGTTTGAATCTCCGGACGTAGGTACCTATTGACATTGCGGTGCATTGATATTTGGTATTATTTAACTTACTCAAAAATGTTTATAGGTAGGTAGAAATTATTTTCATAGATACAACATTTTGAGAGTACGTAAGTACCGATAAAATCAGCTACAGGTTTGGTTTGAAATCTCCTTGCTGATGCGTCTGATTTGGTTATGTGTAGCAGCAGCACAGTTTTCTATGTTTTTCTTAAATAACGTTTCAGGTTATAAAAGAATTCTGCGAGAATTCATTTGAGTTCTGCGAGTATTTAACCACATAAATGCTCGAATTTCGAGTCGTATTGCACGCTCATATCTGCATTTGTAGATAGACAAGAATTAGCCTCATCATTATGCGTAGACTGAACGTCTGCTTTTCACAAAGCTCGCATGTGCTCAATTAGCACACGAGTCGATGACTCCTTAAGGAAATAGGCATTTCCCTTCCGTGAACTCGATTTTGCCAGTGTGTACAGAGCGTAATGCATCGCAATCAGTTGGGCGCGCCACATGGCCCGTCGCAACTGCCGCGCAGACCGAGTGTCTGCGTTCTGCGAATGTTATATTATTTGCTTACTGCTCTCCACTCGAGTCATATTCTTCATTAATCTTATAGATATGTGACTCATATTTATAGATATGTTAGTCATATTTACCTATCTGTGTGCTATCTTCATATCTCGACGTTGCTAAGCGTTACTTTGGCACGACCAAAAGTTAGTTTTAGCAAATTTATTGCTATTAGTCCACCTATGGTCGTAGGCTGTAAGCTTTCCCACATCCTTCTTATACGCATACAATGTAAAACAAATTACAACTTATTCTTTTAGTAAGGCCTTATGCACTAAAGAAGTAAAATCCTTAGTAAAGCGTTTAATACTTCCTTCGATCTAGGTCTTACGTGCGCGTCATTCCTTATGCTGTGGAGCTAATCCTATCCAATCTCATAGCATCCACACTCTGGATACTGTAACTAGAGAATAATTGAATAGAGATTGGGACGGTTACGGATCTGGAATCCAGATTGCCAAAAGTAACCAATTAATAGATATTATTACTAACTCAGTTAAACATTTTAAGTGTACTTACGTGCTAACACATCGTATATTACATAATAATATGTAGTACTTAATTACTAATACTTAAGTAATATATTTTACTAATTGCTATTTAATAGTCTAGCAATCAGCAAGTAAATGAGACAAGCTTGAAGTGTGACCACAATCACGTATCGCTGTCTATTTCTGAAATAATCTATTTGGGAACACTTGAATCAGAGGTAGCTACGGGTTTACGTGATATCCCTTGGCCTACAAAACGTTAAGAGCTAATAAACAGTGAGATATTGATCCGAGATCAGTGTAGTTTTGTAGTAGATAGACAAGCTGAAAGCTGTGTTTTTTTCTTTTCCACGCTTGAGGTTGAGTTGGAAATTGGAATGTTTACCAAAGATTCGTATAAGTACTTAGGCCAGAACAGCATTATCATTTATTTATGTTACCAATGCTACCATCTACATTATAAAGTTCCGTGTTTATAAACGGAACTGCATGAAAAAACTTCTACTCTGCTTACTGTTAAAAGACCCTCCTTTCTTGAAAACTAGTTTCATAAAATTAAGTACGTATCCAATTACCTAATAGTGGGTATTGTATTGTATATAGTACATAATTACACTACCATCAAAGCGTTATTGTTAACATCAATCAATTCCAAACTTTTTAAAAGCTTTACATTGCTAGCTAAACCTACGTCCTAGCGATTATTCTACGTAAATAAATAATTTATTTTTACCACAGATAAACCTCACGTGACTGCACCAGCCATTAAAACAATTAATATAACACCCAGGCATACCTATTATAGTCATAACTCATAAGTTCGCCTATCCGCGATCTGTCACTGCCAATCACCATAGAGATAGATTTGCTGGAAATCACCTGCGAGTACTATCGTGCATCATAAAATATGAGAATAGCTTGGACGGTTGCCTAACTTCATCCACCTCACACTGATATTCGTATATAGATAGATAAGTATTTCAATTCATAAGAAGGAGAGTAATTTTTGTCCTTTTGATCTTACAATAAGTACCTATATTATAAAATTATAAACGGCTATAGATGTGTTTAATAAAATACTACGAATTAGTAGATTATTATCAAATATACTGTCTGTTGTAGTAGGTACCTAATCTCCATTGTTGACTCGCATTTGGAACGGATCGGAAAATTAGTATTTTATTGGATGATGCGGTTCATTTTCATCAAAATTGCATTAAAAACTAATAGTAATACGAGTAGTAGAGTAGAATTTAAGTTCGAATTATGTAGTTACCTGACTAGATATTAAACTAGACTGGTGTAGTGTAAGTACATACTTATTCAAATGGTGGATAATAGCAACATAATAGGTAAAATATTTCCGATTTGCTGTTATTAGATATAGTATTCACAGGATATTTATCCTCGCCAGTCCAGTTCTGGCGGCAAAGCCAGCCGCCCACGGGCCGCATCCAGGAGTCCGGAGTTTCCACGTCAATAGATTCGCTCAATGGACGAGTGGGCTGACGGTTGCCAATTATAATGGTTTACTTTCTATGCCTAATTGCACATTTGACTCGGAAGCGTTCCGTCTGCGATGATTCACATTAAGGCTTAGCACAAGTTGACACATGACAACATTGATCGATTTCGACTATCGAATTTAAAGTAAATTGGGCCTAGGCCACCGATTAAATAAATAGTAGCTCCTTCCTAAACTAATATTAATTGAATATTAATATTAATATTTTTTAATAATATTGAAAATTTGGGTACAGAGTTGAGTTGAGTTGGTTTGAGTTGAGTTACAATTATATTTATTAGTTTAGGAGCTATTATAATTAATCTATTTTATATTGAAAATTTGGGTACAGAGTTGTCTGTACTGTATGAAACTTCTGTATATTTACTCGCTAGATTATATACAGACCGTAAATAATCTGGCAAATAAATATGTTAAAGTTTCAAGTATCAAAATATGAAATAGTACAATCCCTAAGTAAAGAAACAAGTGACGTCCTTACTTACGTCTGAATTAGGCATTAAGAGCATTATAGTAATTGCAAATCATTCTAGTCTATTTACCAAAGCCTAATAATAGAAAATATGAAAATGATATTAGACGAAATGCAATAATCTCGTATTTAGTGTCAAGGTGACCTATTTTGCGCTAAGTAGTGGATAAAATATTGCCAGTAAAGTGTTTCCAACTGCTGAATATAAGTCTAGAAGTATATTAATAATATTAACTGTCCGCGAGAATATATTCAGATTCAAAAGCAGGCTTACAAAGCAAACAACTCCCAGACACTGGGTAAACTGTGAACAAAATAATGTTTTCTTATTGCGCACCACACCAAGCCATAAGTAGGTGCTGATCGATTTCAAAAAGCAACAGCAATCTCGATGGCCGTAATTACTGAACTTCTTACTGTAACTCAAGAGGAGAAAAATCCCTTATAGAGCATCATTTCGTTATCCGTCTGTCTGTCTGTCTGTCTGTCTGTCAACCCCCCTTTTCTCGGGAACGCGTGGAGTTATCAAGTTAAAATTAATGTTACTTAATTAATGTTAATGGTCTACGGTCGCTTGGATTTGTAAAAAAAACAAGCTTCTAAGTCAACACAGTCAAAAGATACGGCCGTGTCTCATATTTTGACACTCGCCAATAAAATTTGGCAAGAAGCAAGGGCTCATAGCGTCAGCTGAAAATCTTTAGTTAGGGTTCCGTTCTCATAGTTTGACTCAAATTATTTGTCAGGCGCTACTACATAGTTTAGCGCCATATGTTAGCCATAGCCATTACTTCGCAGCTGATTACGTGTTGCTATGAAATCTATCTTGTTATTTACTTAAATAAAATTAATACTGTGTGGTGGTACGGAACACTTTGTGCGCGAGTCTGACTCGCACTTGACCGATTGTTTCTATTTAAACTCGATCAACAGAAGTCAGAATCTTTTTGCATTATTTTCGTCCAAAAATTTCGTTGCGCATGAAATAAGGCAAACATGCATGAAAAAAACAAGCTGACCCGTTTTATATAGTAAACTGTCGCCCACATATTGCTCACTTTGTGCAAATAAAAGCAATACATAATAATTAATAAAATAGAAACATTATTATTAAAAGTAGCGCAAATTCTTTCCGTGCGATTGGTTTTCTCTCGGGCGTCCACACCTCCCAATTGTGTATGTAGGGCGTATCTCGTATCACACAAACATCTATAGACTTGCCAACATCTATCTTCAACTCTATGGCCAGTTGGTTCCATTATGACAACACCCAACCCTATAATTATTTACAAAACTAGTCAAGAGGTAACTTTGTGGTACGTCTTATCAAGGCTCTCTCTCTTATCAAGTAACAACCCATTGCCGGCGCACTACTGAGCACGAATCTCCTCTCGGAACGAGAATTTTCTGGCCATAGTCCACCACGCTGGTAAGGGCGGATTGACAGACTTCACACACCTTCGTGAACATTATGAAGAATCTCGGGCGTGCATGTTTCCTCACGATTTTTTCCTTCGCCGTTTGAAATAAGTGAAATTTTAATATCTTAAAACGAACATAGCTTCAGAAAGTTGGAGGCCTGGAAATCGAACCCACGACCCCGTACAAGAAGTCGGGTGTCTTAACCACTAGGCTATCGCCTAGGCTATCGCCTAGGCTACTTGCGGTTAATTTACTCGACTCAGCACCGCACTAAAATTGGAGCGCAAGTCCTCACAAGACTCACAAGACTCAGGTGCCGATATCATTTACTAGTTTGGGCTTGTCAGCAGTTGACTTGTTGGCACATCTAAAGTTGCTTTATCGCGCACAAAAGTAAACAACTCGTAATTACTGGGATAATGGTATAACGGTCAAAATTACACGCCGTTTACTGTACAAATTGAACACGACTCGTGTTGTTTGATTTTCCTATTCACTTAACTATTGTAACGTCCGCAATTAACGACTATAATTTCGATTAGTGTTCGTTTTGGAATGCTATTGACTTTACATTGGATATTTTTGCCCTGATTATTATATACTAGATGATCCCCGCGACTTCGTCCGCGTGTATTGATGTTTTTTGATTCCCGCGGGAACTCTTTAATTTTCCGAGATAAAAAGTTTGTCCTTGCCCGGGATGTAAACCATCTCTGTACCGAATTTCATCAAAATCGGTTGAGTAGCTGGGCCGTGAAAGCATAGCATACAGACAGACAAACAGACACACTAACTAAAGACAGGCATTTATAACATAAGTATGGATTGCAATTGATTAGGTAGGTTGCCAATCCTCAAGTACTTAAGGATGCTAAGCTAACCACAACCGCTGCTAACTATCAAACTCGCACCTTGTAAAGAAAATATTTATTTAATTTCGTTGTATAGACCTTTTCTTGTCAGGTGAGTATTTACCTAGGACGCTTGAGCATCTTGTTTTATCTGAAACCGACAAATTGAGTGTAGAATTCGTGTGCCATTTGTTAACAATGTCTCCAACTTTAAACACTATTTTATACTATATATTTTTTTTATATACATCTGTTAGCATTTTAATAGGGTAATTTTCGGAAACAGTGTAGAAAACGCCTAACACCGAATCTTTTACGTTTTTAGGGTTCCGTACCCAAAGGGTAAAAACGGGACCCTATTACTAAGACTCCGCTGTCTGTCTGTCTGTCTGTCTGTCTGTCTGTCTGTCTGTCTGTCTGTCTCCAGGCTGTATCTCATAGACCGTGATAGCTAGAAAGCTGAAATTTTCACAAATGATGTATTTCCGTTGCCGCTATAACAACAAATACTAAAAATTAAAAATATATATATATTAAGGGGGGTCCCCATACAATAAACGTGTTTTTTTCGTATTTTTTTGCTCAATATTAAAAACGGTAACAGGTAGACGGTTCAAATTTTCACAGAATATTAACTTGTATATTACCTTTCAAAATAAATAATTAAATATCAAAAAAGTAAATATTAAAGGGGGGCTCCCATACAACAAACGTAATTTTTTGATATTAACAGTAAACCTCTACAAACAAAGTTAGTTTTGCGGTTCATTAACAAAGGTAATTATACCTACTTCTTGAGTACGGAACCCTCGGTGCGCGAGTCCGACTCGCACTTGGCCGGTTTATTATTCGTTCCTACTACTAGGCGGAAGTCGAACTTTATATCTAGGCATTTATTACGTTATATTTCTTGTTAACTATCTTCAACTTTTCATCTCCGGAATAAATAAAGATTCATCATGTTATTATCATCTTGTTTCCTTTAGTTTCTACTATCTAGGTCAAAATACTTCATAACCATAACATAAGATCAAAGAAGTGTTAAGGCTTGGACACACAACGCGCGACGGTAATCTATCCAACGCTCCCAGAATTTTTAATATTCAGATAGAAGTAACTTTTCAAATACTTGTTTCCAGGATGTGTCTGGAATGAAAACTTCGCAACGAAAAGTGCAGTGTTAGCAGATAACTTTATATAAACAGACGACTTCAATCGAGTCGAAAAATTAGGCAAGCGGTACAATATCGCAGCGTTTGGAAGACACGTCCCTTCAAAATACCTGTGTCTAGCTCCGGATGTCTATCGGTCGTCAATAAAACTGTAAGGAGTTCACTCTACGGAAGGAGCAGAGCAGCTACCGTAGTGTCTTCATTTTAAATCGAACACGCGTTCAGTGTCGCCGCGTCGCTTTCTGTCTGTCCAGGCCTTTATAACGCCGCCGACTGAATGAAAATTCCGTGCATCGCGTATCGCAATTCGACATAATGTTTGCATTATTACTTTCTGCACCGACGTAAATAGATTTAAATAGGGCTATAAACACAAATGTATTAATAAAGTGACCCAAATGTTGGTATGACGCGCGTACCTGACGTAACATGAACGCATACACATGTATCTACGAGAAATGGGCTCATTTCTGTTTAAACTGATCCGATTACTGTTTCGATATACTCGCATAATGAGACTAAACGGGTGCCCGTTAAACTTCTGACCGCTGGACTAATGTACCGCCTATAATTTTCCTCCAAAAGTCCAAACGCAGTACAGTATCTGATTAGATTACCTACTTTTGATGCGAGATCGGCTTGCGCTTGACGACAATCATGCTTAACACAAAGATGAGGTCTAAGTTGGAGCGCGCTAGCCTAGAAGATAGGTACCTTATACACTCTTGCCTTGAAGGTGTGGCGTTACCTCCTTGCTAGCTGGCAACGCACACAAGCTTCGCGTTCGGAATTCGAACTTGCTTTTGGATTCGGAACGTCCTGCGCGCGAGAGTTGCGCTGTAGCAACAGACGACACACCATTCTATTGCTGGACGTCCAGCGCAATGCTTCCTTTGATATAATATATTTTCTATTGTACAATTTTACATAGTCTATTGTATCTTATTAATATTATACTTGTAAACGTGGACCAAGTTTATTATTTCCACATCAGATAGGTGGGCATAAGCACCCTATATTGGTGACCTCCTATAAAGGTACTTAAGTTATACATGCTTGGTATCATTTCTTATACGAATCTATACTAGCCGATTTAAATCAATGTCTCGAAGGCATTCTCTTTAACAACAATGGCACTCATAGGTAGTTGCATCATTGTTTTGCCTCTTCACACTTCTATGCTCCTAGTTTCATTATCTGCTCAATAAATTACATCCACTACGTCCCCCCTATAGATTCTGACAATATATGAATCCCAAGATATACGTTTATCATCCTCATATCAGTTGGACAGATCTCCCCTATTAACTTCCAAAGGGCACCTAAGGGTAAAATCTCATCCATAACAGCAAAAAAGTAGCTATAAATATCATAGAAGTAGCATTAAAGTCTCACTTCGTTCCATTTCCGGCTCACTATCGTATACGGAAGTCTTCTCCCACAATCAGAACGGTTTGGCCAAAGTCCACCACGTATCGACCCTGATCCTAGTCTAAACCTTTAATGCTATAACCATTAAAGTGCTTATTAGATCGAAAATTCGGTTCTATATAATTTGGGATATCATATTAAAAAAACTCCACCTTTGTGTGAAAACTTTTACCCATAATGAGGATCTCTCTCCCAAGTTATTGGATCTCGTATCGTTAAAAAGTTAATGAAAGTATTACTAAGTTAATTGGACTCATATACAATACACGTAACTAGCTGATGCCCGCGACTACGTCTGCGTGGTTTAAGTTTTTTTGATTCCCGCGGGAACTCCTTCATTTTCCGGGATAAAAAGTAGCATAAGTCATTTTCCAGGTCCCCAACTATACCCATACCAAAAATCACGTCGATCCGTTGCTCCTTTGCGGCGTGATTGAAGGAGAAACCAACAAACCAACAAACCCATAAACCAACAAACAAACAAACACACTTTCGCATTGATAATATTAGTATGACAAGCGTAGTTGAAAAGCGAAAGCTCCGTCCAGCCTTCAATCCTTAACGATCGAAACTTCATCGATAACAATAATTGAGCTGTATGAAGTCGCCGTAACAAACACAATAAAAATCAACCGATAAGAGATTTCTTACGTAAATCCATTTTTTAAGTCCAATCTTTTCTTGCGAAACCTTGATTATTTCCATTCAATGCTGAATGCATAATATATAATCAGATTTTATTATCGGCCTCCATGTATACACGAATTTAAAATCACAACAATGCATGCTTTATGTTCCGTCTATTTAGACATCGCGGAATTGATCGTTTGATATAATCTTCACTTCATGAGTGTGAGCGAGCAGGCTTTCTAGATCTTACGCAACTGTGCCTACATTAGGCACCGAATAATGTTCTTCCATACATACGCTATAGTTTGGACGTTCGGCAAACCTGTACGGGTCAGGGATTCGATCCTCGGGCACGCGGTTCTTACTTACCCGAGTTAGTATGTACGAGTATGTGCGTCTTAAGTGAAGCGTTTTCATTGTTTTGTCAAATATGACTTGCCAAAACAATGAAAACAATGTTCTCACATGTGTGTGAAGTCTGCACATCCGTACTTGGCCAGCATGGTGGACTATAGCCAAACTCTTCTCACTCTGCGATGAGACTCGTACTTAGTGGATTCGGTAATGATATTATTATAATATGTATTTTTACTACATCTATAAGTAAGCGTTTATATTCTTATAAATAGAAATTAAATAATTTATTTCTACGTAGATACTAGATAGTGAGTAAGAGATACACCAACATTAAATTAACTCCAAGTATTACGTAAAGTGACCAGACGATTCATCTTAATATGTCTGCCATCTTTACTTGCCCTACTTTGCACTAGAAAACTATTAAGATTCAATTGAGTCATAACTTCATAAGTATCGGAAGCTGCGCTTTCATTGTTTATTCATCACTTAGTCACCGATGGAGACGACACACGCAATACGATTTTAGAACAGCTTGCGGTAACTATTACGTAAAATGATAATATCACAGCTGCGTTAATATATACAGTACTCATACAGTTAGATGACGCCCATAATATACATGACAAACCCAGTCTACAGATATAGAGAAGTAGGAATCTGCATGAGAGTGACAGAATTTGGCATTTAAAATTCTGCTAGTTACCGCCGTCGCGTCCCAGTCATCCTGCAAGACGTCTACGTCGAACGACTGGTACGAAATAACGTATCTCCTTAGACTGTGATAATATTATGAATATTACGGAAACCGGCGCTAATAAGTCGAGGTGATAACGCTGTCTTAACGAATAATGTTTCCACACAATCATAAATCATTGTGTGCGGGCATGGACATGATCAATCATGGAAACGCACTTTCGCTTTCAATTCCGAGATGAACTCTAACTTCGCAATCGAATACAATGACGTGTACACGCAATTTTATAATAATAATAATCTCCTCCTGACTGAATTTCGCCAACGGCGGCTAATCTCAAGAGAACTTAGCCATCTGCGCGGGGATATAATAAAGTGCACAAGTGTGTGCCCAAAACACAGGTGCACTCTCTGGTCCTTTATAATTATAATCCGATGGTACGGAAAATCTGATACGACCAGAACGAGATCAGGCGCAGGACCGACGGCTTTACTCTCCAAGGTACGGCAACTTCCTAACTCCAGGCTAGTACTGAGAATTTCTTGTCAGAAAAACTCAATCCTTTATGGGTCCGACCCGGGGTTTGAACCCGGGATCTTGTCAGGCGCAGTCGAACACGCTAACCACTAGACCAACGAGGCAGTTTCAACATCAACACGCAATAATTTATTATTGTGATAATGATATGCCTAGCTGTCAAAATGCTATCAAGATTTCTATTAATATCTTTGCGAGCAACGAACTCGTAGAAGAAAAAAAAGTAATTTATTAAAGCTTTACTTTTAAAAAGAGCTTTATAAAAACTTTTAGCTTTATCTTTAAAAAACAAACTTCTCTTTAATCAAGCTTTAATTATTTGGCTTAGTGCTATTCTATTCCTAGATTACTACTACTACTAAGTACTAGATAGTCCTAGATAACAATAACACTATTCCTCGCAGAATATATGCTTAGGTGATAGGTAATATGGCTGTGAGGAGGAAATCTATAAGTTTTAAGCGTCATTATTTTATATTTATTCAGTAGGCATGTCAATAGTTACTG
The DNA here is from genome assembly GCA_963932025.1 of Erebia epiphron. Taxonomy (NCBI): domain Eukaryota; kingdom Metazoa; phylum Arthropoda; class Insecta; order Lepidoptera; family Nymphalidae; genus Erebia; species Erebia epiphron. Next base: position 27,072,061 of record OZ009948.1, read on the forward strand.
ATATTTTTCGCAACGTGGAAATATTTCTCGAACTCTCTTTCCAAGCAGGCACACCTACTTAACACAGCGCCAAAGCTTTGTCTTTGTGAACTGTGTCTCCGTACCGTTAATTGATTGCCAAATATACGTACTCAGCGAACCGGAGACACAAATTAGGATTTTTGCTCCAAAATTATTGAAAGATGTGTACGTGAGGTTAATGTACTCTATGGTTCAATGGGTGAACAATTCTTAACGCTCTAGATTTACAAAAATATAAAACTAGGCTATTCACTTGTCGAAAGGGCAAAAAAAGTAAAATTATATGCTAGTTAAACTTCAAAATACACTTTCTGGCTTTAGAATGGATATCGAACAAAATATCTTCTCATATTCTGAAAAAGATCTTCCTGATATTGTAGAGTCGACCATAACAGTTCATATGATCAATGAATAAGAATTGAATGAGTGGAATAAGTTTTTCTTATTCCCACGGGATCTCCTTATTTATTCGGGATAAAAAGTATGTTATCACTCTTGGCGGTCCTCAACTATATCCATCATTAATGTAGAATTGTAGTACATATCCATGCAAAAAATCACATCGATCCGTTGCTCCATTGCGACGTGATTGAAGGACAAACAAAAAACAAACACACTTTCGCATTTATAATATTAGTATGCCGGTATAGGTAGGTACACATTCGTTACGGTTATAGTCTCATCTCGCAAAGAAAAAGTTATTATAATTTCCATGAAATCGTTGGCAAAGAAACGACTAGCTAAAAAACCGGGCAAGTGCGAGTCGGACTCGCGCACGAAAGGTTCCGTACCATTATTAATAAATAATTACCTTTGTTAATGAACCGCAAGACTAACTTTGTTTGTAGAGGTTTATTGTTAATATCAAAAAAACTATGCTAGTTAGAGCATTGGCTATAGTTTTCCTGTAAAATATACGTAAATTCCTACTGACCATAATTATTTCAAGAGTTTCCCCCCTTTTTAAATAAGAACAAAAATAATTTCCAATTTTTTTTAATTCCAGTGTCTTTGGGCCACTAATATATACTACTATTCCAAATTTCATGTCGATAGCTTCGGTAGTTACTGAAATAATCGAGTGTGACGGACGGACAGACGGACAGACAGACGGAGAAAGTCGCACCATAAGGGTTCCATTTTACCATTTTGGTACGGAACCCTAAAAACGAGCAAAACTGTCGCCTGCCACAGTTCCACCAACATTGCTCTCGTACGCTCTGAAAACGCTCGAGTTCCAATAGTTTACATTTTCATGTGTTCTGAGAACGCGATTAAAAAGGATACAGGTCGAATATGGAACGGAAGCTGCATGTTTGATGTATTAAATCCAAGATTAAAACATTTCATTGGAACGATGTGTCTTTCACTCCTTATTAACGGATCGTTATAATTTTATTTAAATAATATGATTGAAAGAGATTTTTGTCTGTTAAGTGTGTTAAATTGATTATTATTAAAAGTGGTTTCCTGTGAAGCTTAGCAATCGGTCAAATACTAAGTGCTAACCTGGAAATCTACTATGTATACTATCAACGCATCGTGCTAGAACGCATTGTGTCATCGCGAGGATGTCAAATAGCCGAGACCAAAGCCTCCTAGCAGATTAGATCTGATCTATGTTAGATATTCCCTTCAAGTAGGTTTGATTCCTAGCTAGGAGCTAGGACTGAGGACTTAGGACCCAAATCCGACACAAAGCCAAATTTGACGACCTCCTTGGCGCAGCGTTGAGCGCTGTTGTCTTAACGTAGGAGGTCCCGGGTTCGATCCCCGGCAGAGTCATTATAAGAATTTATCATTTCTGAATTTTCTCTGGTCTAGCCTGGTGGGAGGCTTCGGCCGTGGCTAGTTACCACCCTTCCGGCAAAGACGTGCCGAGTGATTTAGCGTTCCGGTACGATGCCGTGTAGAAACCGATTAGGGTTATGGGTTTAATATAACTGCCATATCCTTATCAGGTAAAAAAAAAAACTTGGCAAACTTATTTGCACCTAGGTATGGCTGAGGCGCCATTGTCTATTACATATCAACAATTTAGAGTCAAAACACTGAATTGATTCTGTTAGTTCAGCATTTTGTCACACGTACACACATAAGCTTGTCAGAGTATGTTGTGCTATGTGTAAAAACAAATCTCACGAAATGATCAAAACAACACGATTATGGAAGTGTAAATATAGAAAAGAACACCGTGAAGTGAAGTGCGAAGGAAAAGTATGACGAATTAAGATTGGTGTTGCATTTGCCGCCGCACAGAATCACCGAAATGCGCATTCATCTCGCGCCGTTAACGTTGTTCGAATCACTGCATAACACATTATTCCAATGTAAACGAAATCCATATCCATGCTAATATTATAAATGCGAAAGTGTGTCTGTCTGTCTGCTACGCTTTCACGGCCCATCTATTCAACCGATTTTGATGAAATTTGGTACAGGGATAGGTTGTATCCCGGGGAAGGACATAGGCTTTTTATCCCGGAAAATTCAAGAATTCCCGCGGGAATCGAAAAAACTTGGTCCACGCGGACGAAGTCGCGGGAATCATCTAGTCATACTAATATTATAAATGCGAAAGTCACTTTGTTTGTTGGTTTGTCCTTCAATCACGCCGCAACGGAGCAACGGATTGACGTGATTTTTGGCATGGGTATAGTTGAGGACCTGGAGAGTGACATAGGCTACTTTTAATCCCGGAAAATTAAGGAATTCCCGCGGGAATAACAAAAAATGTAAACCACGCGAAAGAAGTCGCGGGCATCAGCTAGTTGAAGAAATAAATGATTCACAGTTTTTGAAAATGTTATCCCCAATAACGTTAAATAAAGTTTGTCCTTCAATCACGCTGCAACAGAGCAACGGATCAACGTGATTTTTTTCATTGGTATAGTAGAAGACCTGGAGAGTGACATAGGCCAGAAAAATTAAGGAGTGCCTGTGGGAATTCAAAAACTTATGCCACGCGAACGAAGTCGCGGGCAACTTCTAGTACGAAATTATATACCTTTTACTGTTAAGCACTAGTCACATAGCACCGGTTTAACCGCAGTATAGTCCCGCAAACTTATCTGACCCGCCGACAGTGACACTAGTAACTTGCAATGTAGAATGTAGAATCAATAATTTCTACTAACTCAATCGTTGTACTTAATAGGCAGAATTTGCGATATTATTGTCACAATCAGGTGATTGCGATCGTCACATTATACCTACTCGTAGATGTATTTCTTCGACTATGTAATCTTCTTCTTCTTCTTCTTCTTCCTGCCCTTGACCCACGCTACGAGGGGTCGGCACAACATGTTCTCTTCTTCCGCTCACTTCTTTTATCCGTCAACCTATCATTCACCCCTTTTATACACATATCCTCTTTCACACAATCCATCCATCTTTTCTTCGGCTATGTAATAGCGGTGTTAAATTATTTCGACAATAGCTGTTCCGGGGTCACTCCGATCCCGGCTTTTTAACGACTGGGTAGGGCTTATGTCACCATGCGGTCAAGCTATTGCCAATCGCACAAAATACAGCCCGCCTTTTGTGTGACAGGTGCTTTACAGCCAATCTTAATGACCTGCTGATGACAAACTCACGTCGTAAAATAGTTATTATGTGTTACGTGTTTATAGCCATGTTATGCACACCAAATATTTATTATGAACAAAAATCACTATAATTCTTACTCAAAATGTTTTCAACTCAATAGAAATGTCCGATTGCACTACCTACTAAAAATAATGATAAAATGGACCAGGTTGAAATTCTCAATTACAAAATAAACAGAATCGGTTTTAAATTGGTTCAAAAACGTCGGAGATTCAAATTAGCATTCATAGAATCACATCATATATTAACGCACGGTATAAAAACTAATAATATAATATAAAAAAATCTTTTTAAACAACCGACTTCAAACTCCCGCGCCAACTTTACAACAACAAGCACACGCTATACGAAGTACTTATATTATTGTTGATACATATTTTAAAAACCGCTCGACCGATTTCGATAAAATTTATATGGGACCACTTGGGAAGTATGCCCTTTCAAATAAAAAAAGAATCATCCAAATCGGTCCACCCAGTCAAAAGTTCTGAGATAATAACATTTAAAAAAAAAAATACAGTCGAATTGAGAACCTCCTCCTTTTTTTGAAGTCGGTTGAAAAAGTAAGGCACAAAGCCGCATCGCCCATTTGTTTAACGCGTCGCATCATATTATCAGCAGATTAATCTCGTAGCTTTCTCGAATTTAATAATAACATGCTAAAATTAAAGAGCCAAGATTAAGTTGCACGTTAAATTTGAATAGATAAATACAAAAAAAAAACATTCAAGAAAGTGGCGCCGATGTGTCCCCATTGTGACTAGCGACTCGTCCGGAAAAGACTATCAATTTCCGAACCGTGAAAACGACGATTTGGCAGACGCCGCGGAGTCTGCGCCGGAGCACTTTCTCTGCACGCAGCGCGACGCGCATAGTCCTTCAGGCGAGCGCGAGCGCCGCCCGCCCGCATGAACTGACGCTTCCGCACGGTTAAAAATTTGTTTCGATAGCAATATTTTATCGAAATTACGCGGAAATATCATAATTACTTTATTAAATAAACGCGATAATTTTCGGTGTAATTTAAAAAAAAACATTTATTTTTTTGTGTTTACAAAATCAGGATTGGATGTGACTGAGTTTAGTGAGCGTTGAATATTGAACTGCTTAGCTGCATTTAATTTCGTCATCACCGATGCCAACCGCTGACAATGACCAAGAGGCGTCTCGTTTGGCTTTGATACGGATGGACTCCAGCCAAATCATGACGCTCTGGTACACCGACATACTGGTGAGCTTTATTCACTCTTCGTTTATTGCTGAGTAAACAAGCTTTTTTATTATTCAAACATATTTTTAAAAGCGTTAAACAAGTATATTTATCTAATGTAGTTGATCTACCGATTAGCGATCTTTTAGAATTGGTGCGCGCAACTTGTGTTATTTCTTTTGTGATATCAACACAGATAATTAGTTATTGGATTATACAATTTATAATGTTTATACAGGTAACTATTATCTTGATTCTAATCTATCGTGACATAACTCCATTGATCAGAGTAATCAACCGTATAACCGCGAGCAACTTTGGTAATGCATGAGTTGAAACTTTGTGGATCTCCGCACGCCTTTTAAAGAACGGATTATGCAAAAATGTAAGTGGACCTATTGAGCCATAACGTTTACAAAAGTGTTACAAACAGTTTGATCGCACTTGAAGATAGGTAACTACATTAGAGATCGATTGATAAAATAATGCTGGTAAATGTCGAGAGGAGACATGAACACATTTGATACGTTATATAAATTTAATTTTAAAACTTTTAAAACTCACCTCAATAAAATACACAATATTCAAAAAAGAACTTTAAAAATGATTCTTCTACCAAAAGCTAAGGCCAAATTTAGACAAAACGACGAAGGAGTATTTGAATATTGCAAAGTACTTCCAATACAAAAAAAAATAAAACATGCACTACTTACTCAAAACTATTTCGATTATCATCAAAAATATATAACACATAAAATAACGACGAGGGCTATCACAGGACAAAAGCTACTTACGACTAAGGCAAACAATTTTTATGGGGAACGGACGACAGATTTTTTACTACCGAGACTAATCAATGAATTACCACCGGATCTCAAATCCAAATTAACCAAAACAAACATTAAGTATAAAATCAAAAACTATTTATTAAAATGTCAAAATTAAAAATTAAATATTAAACTATCCATTATTATTACAAAAACTATCTATTTAAATGTTCTAGTAAATAATATATTTAAAATATAACTATAACAATAAAACATAATTAATAAAAACCATAGATTAAAACCAGAGGCGGCTCGTGAAAGATCATATTGGGAGTTCACTAAAAAAAAAAAATGCTTACCAATTATTTGTAAATGAAGTCCATTCGGCGGTCATTACGTTATATTGTTCCATTTTAATCGCCTACCTACACTATTTACATAAATCAGTCTTTTTCACATAAATACACAACACAATATGTACACTATTTAAAACAACAATACAGATTTTCCAGCCACTGTACAATGATCCAACGCACTCGCGAAGAAATCAAAATAAATTTACTTTCATATTTTGTGTTTTGTTTACATCTTACCGGCATAATACGAATAAAAAAAATACTCGCGAGTTTTAACTCTTTCTTCGTGACAACAGGCCATGTCATTTAGTCGGATAATATCGCGCATGCGTACTTCGTGTCAGGAGCGCCGCTCCATATTTACCAAATATCTCATACAAATCTTTTGTCTCACGCGCCGCTCGCATCGAATGCTCTCTTTTACTCTCATTACATTTCAATAGGAACGTTGTACTAAACTTTCGTCTATAGGAGCGTTGTTCTAAGCGCTCCACTTAACAAAAATACCATGTATTAAATTTGTGTTGATTGATGAAATAAGTAGTAAAGTAGGTAGGTAGGTACATAAGGATATTCATGATTAAAATGACAATGGGAATAGATTTATATAAAAATATTTAAAACGTTTATAGCAAAGTTTATTTGATTATTATACCTACCTAGTACCTATGTATTTTTTAAAATTTTGTGGGAGTTCACTGCACCAGCGCTCCTTTGAGCGAGCCGCCTTTGATTAAAACATTATTATTAAAAGATTCAAACAGAACAGCCTGTATCTCGAATATACAAAGTCCAAACGCTCCGGTGCTCTGTACTCGTAAGTCGTACGTCGTGCATTGTTTTATTGAAATACCCTACAACTTTAATTTATTATGTATGATGATTGTTTACCTTTACATACTTTTTGCTTACGCATTCGGGGTACTATTAATTATTATTGTTTATTGTTGTCTTAATGTTATTTTACTTGTCCACATAACATAGTATTTAAGTAATAGATTTAAGAGGAATGTGCAGCCCCCAGACAAGACGGCAAGCCTTAAGGGGAGCTAAGAAACAATTGTAAATGTAAATCTCTTTGTTAATAAATAAATAAATTGAATTGAAAATTGAATTGAATTATTTCATATTATCCTAGAAGCCATTAAAAGCTTATTAAATAAAAGAAAAAGTTTAGAATCATAATATGTTTTGAAAGATATGTCGTTCTTAATTGTATACAACTTGTAACATAAATTTTAAAAAATTAGGACGGTCTAAAGCCGGTAGCTATTTTAATAGATATTATGTTCTCAATTTTGGGGTTTTTTGCTGTTATTAATGGATGTATCATTTATACCGGTTAGTTATTATTCAATTCAAGCAATATTAGTGAATCAATATAAATATCGATGACTGCAATCAAATTATTAATCCATCAAGAACTTTAAGACTTACCTAAGCCATACAAACTGAAATCAAGAACGCGTTCTCGATCACGGTAGCGGGTGCCGGTAAGCTTCAAATGGATAAATCGGTATTTATTTGAGATTGAGATACACAGACACAAAATAAAATTACAAAAACAAAAATTAAAAACTAGGTAGTCTATGACACAAAAATCCCAAAAAAGGCAACGCCTCAGCGTAATGGTGGTTTTGTATTTATTTAAGTAGCCTCAAGCGGAACAAACTTAAGCTAGGCAAGGTTCTTCAACATCATTATCATTAATCTTCTCAGTAGAATCAGCTTTCCGAACCGGTGATAGAGTGAAATTAAGTTAATAAATCATTTATCATTTAAGCCGTTGCTCCTCTCAGAATGACCTATCCCACAAACTTATCTGACCCGGTGATAGCGTCGCTACTACATATGGAAAATAATTTTAAAAAAACAACAGGCATAAAAATTTGTTCCAATTTTGGCCACCGGGTCAGATAAGTTTGACGGACTATAGTCAGTCAACACATATAGTCGTAACACGTATAGTCCACCAGATTAGCCAAGAGCTGATTGAGATCACACCTTTGATCGGTGAAGTCCGTATCGTAATTTACCATTTACAGCACGATGTTGTCTCGACATATACCTACCGTAAAGTCGATATTTTCATCAGCTATAGGATGCCGCATTGTCGCATCTTGTTGCTCTGGCGTAAAACAGCCTCAAGTATGCGATTGACCTAGAAGTGCGATATTTCTATCCATATTCTACTCGTAGCCAGAGGCTTTTTACTACCCAGTTTAATATGAGGTCAATTACTTTGCAAGCTATATAGAATTTTTTCGATAGCTTTCTATATAATTAATAAAGAAAGCTAACGGAAGCAATTCAAATTGAACCTTTACTTTACTGTAATTACTAATAATAACTTTAAAGACATTAAAGTTCGTCTTAAAGTTCGTATTTACACTGGACAGATTAATCGTAGCTATTTAATTAACCGGGATAATTTTCTATACAGTAATGATAGCAGCAGACTATACACTATCAGTTAGATACACCGAGTAGTAAACCTGTGGTTAGATACATCTCTCTCGCGGCTTTTGCAATGTCGATATAAAAGTTCAAACCCAGAATAGGAGCCCAAATTAAGCTAAACACGCTTACTATATCATATCATACTATACTTACTAATATTATAAATGCGAAAGTCACTTTGTTTGTTGGTTTGTTGGTTTGTTGGTTTGTTGGTTTGTTGGTTTGTTGGTTTGTTGGTTTGTTGGTTTGTCCTTCAATCACGCCGCAACGGAGCAACGGATTGACGTGATTTTTGGCATGGGTATAGTTGAGGACCTGGAGAGTGACATAGGCTACTTTTTATCCCGGAAAATTAAGAAGTTCCCGCGGGAATAACAAAAAACTTAAACCACGCGGACGAAGTCGCGGGCATCAGCTAGTAATTAATATAATTAATTGTAACATTATTAAAGTAAATATAAAACTTTCCAATCGATGTAGCCATTTTCCACATCAGCGGGTGTTGAGTGTTGACATGACTGCGGCTTGTTGAGCTAAGTGTTTGCTATCGCCTTTCCGCTTCGCGACCCGCTGCGTTACATAAGCGAAACCACTTCTGGCGTCGGACCTGACCCTCTAATTGCGAGGCGAATGGGTCAAGAACGAAACAGATCTCATACCAAACCTCTCAAGTCTTAATTTGCTCCCGCGTAATAGACTGCTGGATGATAGTTAAGGAGGCGCTGTTCTCTCATAGAAAACGAAAAGTTGATGAACGAACCAATCTTATTCATACTTACAAAGGCGCACCTTTTGTTGCATCACACTTCGTGCCACCAAATGAATCAATATTCACCTACAACGCAAATAAGCCGTTGTCCTGAGCGACAGAAGCGACGCGACGCGATACGACGCCATAGGAAATAACAGACGTATCTACGCGACAACTTAGGCCACGTACCTAAAGGGTCAGGGCTACTATTTGATACTGTCGCGTCACGTCGTATCGCGTTGCGTTGCTGCGTTTGTCGCTCACCTAGGACAACGAGTGAAAGAGCAGCGGAATTTTTCGCAAAACTGTGTGTCGCTGCGAACTGCGAAGCGTTCGTTTGAGCCACGTGCTGTCGGTAATCACCGGCGGCTGCCGCCGGTGATTACCGACAGCACGTCTCCAACTGTATGATGCCGCCGGGCGGCATCATACAGTTGGAGTTCTATACAATGCCTTCCTAATCTAACCCGCTTATGTACATCTTCACTATGACTATTGTGCGTTGGCTGTGTTTCAGACTTTAAACCAAGACGCGAAAAGTCAACTAAACTCGAAAGTATGTCAGACGCAATAAATCGTTGATCCTTATCGACGACCGGTAATTTTCGAGACTATTGAAAGCATGACTGTTTTTTCACATAATAAAAATGCCGAGGCCGGAGATGGTATCGGTGCACGAACAGTGAGGGTCTGGGGAAACACAAAGCGTGATCGCACAGTAGAACGTCATAATCGCGTATACGATTTGTAGGAACGTTAATGGCATAATATGCTCAGTATTATGACGATATTCAGATCGCTTTCTGATGGTTCACGATATAGTTATCTAAATTCTCATATCATTTATAGATTATAGATTTTTAGATGTGCAATTAGTCGTGAGGCTGTAATAATCGGATGACGATTATGGAACGTTTCTTTGTTTTATCAACTATTGTTGGTTCAAGATACTGGGGGGTTACTATGAGCTCTTATAGCAGGACAGTTAATGAACTGCACTTAACTTCAAGGAACTGAACTGGCGGGCAGACTCTGCATTGAACTTTGCTGCAGTTCAATTTATGTCCTGCTTTAAGAGCTCATAGTAACCCCCCTGCTTATATTTATTGTTGCATTTGAACGATGCGTTAGTAACAGCTGTCCTCAGTATGTTTCTTTAGTAAATGAGTTAAGCATTATGGATGCTATCGTATAGATCCTCGTATTCCAACTTCTACGAGTTACGCGAATTCAACTAAACCAACAAGCTGCATTTGCGCGTCGCGTTGTGTTTGTCCAAGCCTACAATCATAATCGTCTCACACGCGTATACGAGTACGTGGGTAATTATTATCTTCTGTGTTCCGTGCCGACAGTGGACTACCGTGTTTCATGCTCTACAATTGGGGTTAGACGGAAAATGAATATTCATTGCTATTTCAGTCTATTTAGGGCCAGAAAAAGTATTACAGCTTGTGTGAGTTAGTTTAAATTAGGTACTTATTCGATTTTATATCCGTGTTTGACTTTCCTTTCTTTTATAGTGTTGTTTTGATGAAACGCAGGTCTTCTGCTTGTTTTTGTAACCTAGAAAATATGCTGTTCTAAGGCATATTGTAGTTAGTATTATGTAAAATGTAGGTAATTTTAGATCTTGTACTTGTGAGTATTGTTAAATTTATTTTAAAGCAACCATGGAGTTTCTTACTGGTTATTCTCGGTCGGAAGGGCATTCGGAATAGTAGACTTTGGCGATTCAAAATATAATAATAATTTAACGAGCTTTTTTTATTGCTGTTTATAGACGCAAATTTAAAAAAAAAATACCAGATTATCAGCAAGATTTACAACAAGATAGGATATATAAAGTCCGATTACGAGCCACTCATAGAATATGCCACTAATCCATACTAATATTAAAAATGCGAAAGTGTGTCTGTCTGTCTGTCTGTCTGCTACGCTTTCATGGCCTAACTACTCAACCGATTTTGATGAAATTTGGTACAGAGATAGTTTACATCCCGGGGAAGGACATAGGCTACTTTTTATCCCGGAAAATTAAAGAGTTCCCGCGGGAATCACAAAACATAAATCCACGCGGACGAAGTCGCGGGAATCATCTAGTATATTATATAGAGCCGTATGAGGCATTATGACCACCAAACTCAAAGCGTGCATGCACGTTGACAAGGAAGGTAAACACGAGCGCACACTCTCGATTTCATCCGCGATATCCACCAAGCCACATTGCGGCTTGCCAACGTAACCGACAGCCGCGTCGATTTATCTTGTTATGTATTACCATTTACCGCAGTTTCAAAACTTACAGTCCGGTAACTCCTTTATCGTGAATGACTCACCATAGAGATGTAGCACAGCGGTGCTAGCTATGTTGGGTTGTACTTGTGAACCACGCAAACAACTCATTAAGTATAATTTTCTCAATTTATAATCTATTCTTCTTATTAATCTCTCTCTACTTTTTATCCTAGTTTTGAAATCGGATTAACAAAGTGCACAACGCGACATCGAATTTAGTACTACTGTACTGTACAATCAACTAACAAAGTGTGCACTAAAAATGTGCAAACGAGCGGTACAAGGTCGTGGTAAATAGAAATCTCTACAAGAGACCGATGGATGACCACAATTGGATGAAATTTGAGACGATGACGACGTACCGAGTTCATGGCTATTAGGTCGTTGCTCTGACAAATAAATTCGTCCTACTGTATGATTGCTAGACTGCTTTTTAACTGTATGTGGGCGGCAGATGCGGGGACATCCGTCTAGTCAATGATCGCTGTTTACTTTTTTTATTTCTAGGTTAATCCGATTATTATGGACAACCGTTCCACATAGATCGTTACTTAGATTACGTGTAGCTTTCGCGTGAGTGTAAATAAATTGTAATAGATATTTATTTTGATCAGAAAGCTTAATCGTAGGTGTTTCTACAGACGTGTTTGGGTAACCAAGAAACCCAATTTTCGTTAATTGGATCTGTATCTTTCAGGCATTTTGAGAATCTAATTTATCTAGAAAAACAGTTTCCCACTACTTATACCTTTTATTTTTAACGTCTTGACATGTACTCTTCTTATTTTAGCATAATGTACTAAACATATAAAAAACTACCGGACGCCCGCGACTTCGTTCGCGTGGCTTAAGTTTTTTAATTCCCAGAGGCACTCCTTAATTTTCCGGGATAAAATAACACTCTCCAGGTCCTCATCTATACCCATGCAAGAAATCACGTCGAACTGTTGCTCTGTTGCGGCGTGATTGAAAGACAAACTCTCTATTTAACGTCCTTGAGGATAATATTTTCAAAAACTGTGAAACACGTATTTTTTATTTTAAACCCGCCCAAATACCAACTTTCATGGCTCATAACTTGAAAAATGAAGGATTTTCATACAAACTTTCAACCCCTATTTTACCCCTTTCGGGGTAAAATAGGGGTTGAAAGTTTGTATGAAACCCCCTATTTACCCCTTTAGGGGTAAAATAGGGGTTGAATTTTGAAAAACTGTGATAGACGTACTTTATTTTTTAACGAAAGCCAAAATACCAAGTTTCGTTTATATAACTTGAAAAATATCTTGAGAAAAGAAGGCCTTTCATACCAACTTTCATCCCCTATTTCACCCAGCTTTGGGGGTCAAATTTTCAAAAACTGTGAAACACGTATTTCTTCGTTTTTAACCCGCAGCTCATATACCAAGTTTCATGGCTATAACTTGAAAAGCGACGGACTTTCATACAAACTTTCAACCCCTATTTTACCCCTTTGGGGATGGATTTTCGAAAAACCCTTTCTTAGTGGATACCTAGTCTTCACAAAGAACACACTCTCCAAATTTCACGGCTCTAGGACCAGCGGTTTAGGCTGTGCGTTGATATATAAGTCAGTCAGTCAGTCAGGACTTTGAATTTTATATATATAGATAAAAATGTTTCTGTCTTTTAAAAAGACATCATCATTAATAAGAACCTAATTAATTCCTTGCCAAAATAATTTCTCGTCGGCCAATCTGCAATTTAACAGATAGGTACAGTTCGCGCGCGAGTTGAATGCAGAGCTAACGTATGTTGGTGACACATACAAAAGCTCTGCATTCATCTCGTACTATTAGCGTTTTCTTTTTCATCATTTTGCATAAATACCGTATAAAAGTTTAGAGTTTCAGTCGGGTGTTTACAAATAAGCTGCATTTTCATAACCTCAAAATATGGGTTGTTATCTTGTATTAACTTAAATACTTCTTGTAGTAATCAAAAACTAACTCGAACACTCGTTACAAAACACTAAATTTGAGCGTTTAATAATTAATTTTGTTTTTCGCACAATTTTCGTGGACTAACTCAGGGAACACTGCGAGTGCCTATCCATTTCCTTGTCTAAAAACAAAACACGGATCCAGGTCAATTATTAAAATGTAAATATATCGTGTCCCACGTCGGCAGCGATGCTTTTAAAAAGATATCAAAAAGAAAGTGCAAGTTATTTAGATGTTAAACCGCTTATTTCGTGAGCCGTAACCCACTTTTTATGCAGCTCGTTTGATTAATGCCACATGAGATAATGAAAGCGAAAAGACATAGCACAGGGTTACCAATGTTACCATGTCATGCAGTTTTTTAATCGCTTTTGATGATTATTTACAAAAAAAATTGGTTTGCAGCTTTGTTACTAGATAGGTATAATGCGTTCAAGCTTTCTATATTTTGGCGTCTTAGCTGGATTTTTTTAAAGTAATTTAATATTTTTAACATTTAATAGATTTTGTTACCTATTTCATTTCATTTATTAATAATTTCATTCATGTAGGTATATACTACATTGATGTATAATTATAGTATGATACATAACATAATTATTATAAAGACATGGGACCCCGTCACGGCATTGCAATGGGCTACAAATAATAATATAAAGTCAACCTAATGTAGAAATGTAAATAAAAAAATCAAGTAACCTTGCAAACAGTATTTTCCTTCACATATAGAGGATATTCTTTGAATTAATATGGAAAGCAACGCTTTCACGTGGTCTACGGAAAGTCTACGGCAGGGTCTACGAGGCAAAAATAGGCAATAGCAACCTAATATTTTTTAATATACCTACCTACTAGGTTCGATCGATTCTCATTTCGATTCGTAATGTGGTAAGTATAAGATACTAAATAGAAGTTTTAAGTAAGTATCTATAACTTGTTTACCAAACAATGAAATTTTAACGCCACTCCCTGAAATGTAACAAAAAGTAAAATGATTCAACATTTTAGTTTCAAAATGTTCTCTAGGAAGAATCTCTTAAAAGTTAAATGTTGATTGTTGACTCATTGTATGCTTATAGTAAAGTTGGTCATTTGTGACCCTAGAGAGCATGCCTCAATGATTCATCTATTTGGTTTCGGAGACATAATGCCAGTAATTAAGGGTGAAAGCATCACGGAGCCGAGAGCGATATGACCCGAGCGCATGCAGATGATAAGTCTGTTAAACCCACCACGATTATTCAACGGGCCTTAGACGCTTTTGTGAGGGAGCTATTTGAATTTTGAACTTAAGCACCATTCCTAAAGGAACATTTTTTTTAAATAATATATAGGCTAGCGCTTGACTGCAATCAGACTTGCATGCAAGCGGTGATGCAGCCTAAGGTGGAGCGCGCTTGCCTAGAAGATGCCTATTCACTCTTGCATTCCATATATTATAAAACCATAAGTGTATTTGTTTGATTGTCCTTCAATCACGCTACAACGGAGCACCTGATTCTTTGCATGCCTTGAGAGTGACATAGACTATTTTTTATCTTGGGAAAACAAAGAGATTTTTAAAAAAGCTAAATCCACGTGGTTTAAGTCCCATGCATTATCTAGTAAAGTCATAGATGTGCCTTTAATTACCAATGATGGGTTCCGTAGAACAATCACAGACACAAACAATACACATTTCAAATTCATAGATAAGTGATAGATAACATTGCAAATGCACTCACTGCTGCAAATAGATAAGTTTAACGAAGTTATTAAGAAAACTTAGCAACGTAAAGTTCTCCACTGACCTGTCACAACCAGATATTTTCTGTCCGTCTGTCAAACCGCAATGGGGCAATAGATAAGGATTGTTAAGAAGACTTATATGTAAACAGGCAGTTAGAATTTGTCGTAAAACGCGCTTTGCAGTAAAAGTGCTTAGGCAGTAACTGCGCAGTTGTGAAAAGTGTGCCCACGTGATTTGATACCCTAACAAACATCTACCTAAAGGAAACGTAAATAAACAGGTCATAAATCACAAAGCGATGCGAGGATATGTTTTTTTACTTATGTATTTTATCTTCACACGCATTTTAAAGTCAAGTTCTTTAAGAAGCTTTTTCCGAGGAGCCATAATCATCCTGCCCCAGTTTGCTCGCTTTGTACTTAATTAAAAAATTGTCTCAGTGTGTCGGTGTGTCCCGAAGGTTGCGCAATAAATTTCAATCACAAACACGTCGACTCGTTTAAAATCTAGACACCGGTCCTTGCCTGGCCATTATATAAATCATAATTCGAGCTGCACGTTTAAATGAACTTTATTATCGTTTTCTGCATAGCGCTTGGTGATTCGCGAGAGAACTTGTTTTTATTTAAAAATTCCTTCTCCCTAAAATGACTTAAGTTTATTGCTTGTTTATTAAGTTTATCGTGAAATGTTTATACAGAACAATAGAACTTAATAAATGGCCTTTATAAAGTTTATAACACGGTCGATAAATTGATAAACTTATCCTCCTACCTATTTAAACAATGCGTAACTTCTGCACAAGAATTTGTAAGAATTGGCAGCATATCAGCAGAGAATGCCATGCCTTGGCAGTGGTTTAAAAGAATTCAGTCACGTCTCGAATTTTTGATCGAAATACATTAAATTACGAATAAATCGGTGTCGAAAATCGGCTAGACAACAAAAATGTGATCTTGAGGAAAACGATCACTTCATCACGCGCTTTATTGTTTGTCTTATCTTTGATTTTAACTGACGTTAATGTACATATTGAATCCTTTCAACATTTTCCAAGGAAAGAAGTTAAAGAAAGAGTAAATGTATCCGCCACAATAAATTAACGGTAACGTGACGTTTTCCAAAACATCAGAAATGTTCGCATATTTTTTTTGTGTATCCATACCATTTTGATTTTACAAATACTAAACAGTTCCTGGTTGGTTTGTGTTTAGTGGACGAGGCTACATAGATGAAAACACTAGTTAAAGTATAGTTCAGTTTATAATTTATTGTCCAGGCTTGAACCAGGCTCCTCCCGTTCGTTAATTTTACTTTCGCCTTGGTTTCGTTTGCGTCGATTTTACTGGTGCAGTTTAAATAATGTGATAGTTCATTACCGAGAAACGTGTTTAGATTTAAAGATCCTCGAAAAGCTATTTTAGATCTAAATACTATTGTGTAGCAATTAAGGTCGTTACTAAAGGTAAACTAAATCCACGCTTGCCTGGAAAGTAAAGGAGCTTTGACAATGCTATAACTCTACACATAATTATGACAGCAGATACCTACGTACCTACCAACAGCTAGATGTCATCGCAAAACACCTCACCCTGTTATCAATATTTTACCTTTCCACGTATCATTGTGCTGGTGTGGCACTACGAAAAGTCACAAAGCAAATTAAGAAGAATATTGTACCTGTAGATTCATGAGAGTCTAGCCGTAGCTGAAATCTATCTATAGACCAAAACTAGGCCAATAACTAGCACACTCTTCGATGACCATCAGAATAATGTTTTTGGACATTTTGCTCCAAAAGTGAATAAAATAGAATCAATGGTTGACCAAAGTGTTTTTCTTGTTGCAGAGCCCCGGTGCGGTGACCGGCAGTGGCACAGGGACCACGGGAGCGGAAGGAGGCTCACGAGATGCCCTGGACGTGCGCTACTCACTGGCAGCCTTGGCAGATGACTACACCAAGCGGAAACACGTAGTGCGCGTCACTACCGCCGCTGGTGCTGAACTTCTACTACAGGTACCTAAGCTTAATTTTGGTACAATGTCATCTGCAGTAAGCGCGCGAATTGGATGCATTAGAGCCCACCTCCCTTGACGCCTACAAAGTCCTTGATATACGATATCTCGTATACACTTTTCGAGAAATTCTATTAGGTATTCTCTACATTATCTTCTATTATTTCGTTTAAGAAATTCTATCCGTGCGCAGCCTCTTAATTTTTAGGGTCCTTGAATATTTACTGTCGGGCTTAGGTTAGGTTTTGATAGGCCATAATTTACAAATGAAATACAATATCTTATCTCAAAACTTAATCCGTGCCCTTGTCCAGGCTCATTATTTTAACGAGTTCCTTGCTGGTTTTTCTCCGTAGCATTCCGAACCAGTGGTAGATTCACTCGACTATTCAAAAGCACTTGTCAAATGCTGAGATCTATAGAACGTATTTTGACTTGGCTCAGACTTTACTCAGAGTTTTAAAAAAATACGCGCCGAATTGAGAACCTCCTCCTTTTTTGGAAGTCGGTTAAAAACGAGATGGACTTATGTGAGTAACATAACTCTGTCTCGTTTTAACCATGTCTTAAGTCTAAGCAAAGTCAAAGTTCGCTCTATAGATCTCACACAAAGTCTACAACAAAGGATTTCAATTTGAATTGAAGTACATAATTCTTCTTTATTAGGCTGAAGGTGCAGCAGACGCCCAGCGCTGGCTGGCGGCGCTGCGCAGACACTCGGCCGAGCCGCCGCCCGCCGAGCCCGCGTCGCTGCCGCCGCCGCCCGCCTCCGCGCCGCCCACCACCACGACCGCGCCCGAGTGCCCCTCGCCTCTGCCGCCGCAGCGCAGCAAGAAGATCGGCAGGAACAGGTCGCCTACCGGTAAGATTCCGCTTACTCAAAATGGTAGCCCAGTGTTACAGTACCGATGGATACAAAGTGGCGCAAGATTATGGCTTGCGGTAGACCAAGGGTAGACTGTGCGTACAAGATACCTGAGTCTAGTAGTGAACATCAATTTTTTAACGAAAACTAAGCCAATAGTTAGATTGAGGATTTACTTAATAATTTAACGATAAATCAAACCTTTAAAAATATTTTTATGGACAAAGCTTGGCAAAGAGCAATGGCGAAGTTTCATACATCAATAGTATTGAGAAAAAAATTAGTGTACACGTGTGAAAAAAATATATTTAGTTAAGCGTCGAATACGAAGCTCTCAGAAGCAAGAATTATTTTTTAATGAAGCTAGAAAAAAAAGATATTTCGTTTTAAAGTTTTGTAGGTTATGTGATAATGTCACTTTTGAAAATGTCAAAACTCCGTTATAACAGATCACAGAATGATCGGAGATCTATGTTGACAGCTTTTTACTTTTATTCTGAGTGTAGTCTTTAGGAAAACCACGATATAGATTAATATACAGTACCAGATGATTGCGACTTTGTCTCGGTGTATATGTAGCCATATAACCACAGACCACATTTATATATGGTCTGTGGTTCTATGGTTATCCATAGAACCACAGACCCATATAACATTAATTGGCATAAACACAGACCATCAGCATCAGTGCTGCCATAATATTCTTCCATTTATTGCCATTCTGTTAGAGATTATTAGTTAAATTAAAAAAATAAAATGCTCTAAAATAACAGAAAATCAACTAAAAATGGACTATCCCATTGTTAAGGCAAACATCAATCAGATAAAATAATTACAATTTTTAAAACGATACAAAATAATGTACCAATTTAGATTTATTCTAGCTACTAGGTGGATTATACATAAAATGGTAACACTAAACTGAGAAACGGGAACTAAATAATCAAAAAAGATTCCCTAAATATTTTATTTTTTTACCTAGCTTTAATTAATTAAGGTGAATACTTGATAAAATATAAAAAATAAGCAAATTCCTTTCGTCTTTACCTTACTTGTGTACAATCAAGATGTGATCTGTACTAATTTCGCCATTGCTCTTTATTGCTCGTATCATTTTTGGATCTTGTTCTCGTAAACAAAAAAACAGTTAAAGCTAGTAGCTAAGCTAGTTTTTAGGAATATTAAAGCTAGATGACGATCCATAGCTAGTAAAGTCTAATCACCGTAATTAAAACTGTAATTTATTGTCCCAGGTCCCCCAACGCCAACTCTCCCTTCGTCCCCTAAGAACAAGACATGGAAGGGTCGCATGGCAAAGCAGCTGCGGCGCATGCACGGAGGCGCCGCGACGCCCGCGCCGGCCGCCGCCACGGGCTGGCTGGGCGCGCCCCTGGAGCGCTGCCCCGCCGACTCTGAACACCCCCTAGTACCCAAAGCGGTCACACTGCCTGCACAGGCCGTCGAGGTAAGAGTAATATATTGTCACAGATCCCCCCAAACTCTCCCGTGGTTCCCAAGGGGGCGCATGGCGAAACAGATTCATGCTACTGGCCAGCATTTCACAAACCTGAACAGTTATTCGTGCTAATTTAATAGTTATACGAAAGTGAATATATCTTTTGACTGTTCTGTCAAACTGATCTCCAAGCCGGTGGTTTCATAAAATCCAAAGAGAATATAACCACTAAATCAAAGAACGCGGCGCTAAAAACTTCTTTGACGCTACCTATACAAATTAAAAACCTTCGTGAGCTAATCGATCTATAATAATGAGTATAGTATAATAAGGTAATAACCTGTCAGAGTCCTGCATGATAGCTGACAGGCTTGACACTAACAGTGGCGTGCACCCTCTCTAGTATATAGTGTATTATCTATGGCTCTAGTTTATAGTGTATTATCTATGATCTATGGTGCACCCGTTGTTACAAGCTCTGTTTACCCTGACATAACAAATATGGTGTAGAATTTGTAGTTAGTTTATTTTAGAATCTACCTAAGTCTAATGTAGTTAGTTTATATGAGTGTTTGTTTTGCGCCAGGCGTACGGGCTGCGCACGGTGGGCGTGTACCGCGTGCCCGGCAACGCGGCGGGCGTGGCGGCGCTGGCCGCGGCGCTGGACCGCGGGGAGCCGCCGCCCGCCGGCGACGCGCGCTGGGCCGACGTGCACGTGGCCTCCAGTCTGCTCAAGGCCTACCTGCGCCGGCTGCCCGACCCCATCCTCACCGCGCACCTCTACCCCGCCTTCATTGGTACGTTTCTGTCGTGTATTTTGCTCGTATAAACTATAGTTCTTGCCATTCACATGCGCACACGAACACTCATAGTACACATTGCGTAAGTGTGCGTGCCTCTCGAGTTCGTACACGCACACATTTACACGTATACCTACAAATGGTTTAAAATATGACTTTAAAACAACCATGAGCCACACGCACTCGTGAATTGCAAGAACTTATCAAGAACCACATTGCTTTGGTGTCTCCACCGCAAACCGAAATCTATAGGCGTACGGGCCTCGAAGGCTCGAAGGCCCAGGCGTTGTTTTGGTACACCTGAATTGTGTATCTACCTATTTCAGATCTTTTAAAGTGGCCTGAGAGCGCGACTGTTCGGCATCAGCCTTGAGTGAGCCAAGTCCTGGAACTGGTTTTTAACAAGCTGCTATCTGTGTCAAACATCGTAAAACGCCAGTAAACCTCATCTGTTTTGGGATAACAGTGCGTAGGTAGTGAGAGCAGCGTGGTGGATCTTTTTCTATTTCCTTCTCTCCATGCATAAAAGACGAGACTAAATTTGAAATGTTTTGTTTCTTCCAGCGGCCGACCGGTCACCAGAAAGGGCGCGAGAGCTGCGAAGGCTCGTCCACGCGCTGCCCGAAGCCCACTACGAAACACTCAAGTACCTGATCCAACATTTGCGCAGAGTGGTGGCGCATTCCTCCTTCAACAAGATGGAGGCGCGAAACTTGGCCATCGTGTTTGGGCCAACGTTGGTGCGCGCGGCTAGCGACGACATGCTGGCCATGGTCAACGATATGTCAAGTCAATGTCGCATCATCGAGTCCTTCCTAACTCACGTGAGTCCACCTAATCCTATCCAATTATTTATATGGCATCCTTTGAGTAATTTGTTCCCCATTAAACGTGATTAATCTGTGGAAATATAATTAAATATAATGATAAAGACTGAACTATATGTTATTACACTTGTTAGTGCTACACAAATTCTTAAAATCATAAATGTATACGTTGGTTATATAGAACGTATGAAAAGAGTCAGTTCAATGGAGAGAAACGCTTAAGTTCAGCAAAGTAATCATCACAACTTTAGTGCTCAATTGGACTAATCCCATTGCAAGTGTTTCCACGCGACGGTTACATGATCATTTTCACAAACACTTGGAGAAAATTGGGTGAAGAAACTTGGGTTATATGGATCTGTAGGTACCCTGTCCTTAGCCCCGTCAAACCTTTCAGCACAGAGTAAATAACAGTTACTTTATCCCTTTAGCACATATTGGGGGGACTCCTAAGAACGCACTGGTGCCTTCCCTCCTTTTTAAACGACTTCCAAAAGGGGGAGGTTCTCTTCAGCACGTATTTTTTTGGCATAATAGTAAAGGTGTGCATATTTGTTGCAGTACGCGTGGTACTTCGAGGACGAGGCGGACGAGCCGCCGCGCGAGACGTGCGCCGCCGCCGATCAGTTGTCGCCCGCGCCCGCGCCCTCGCGCGACCTGCTCATACACAACGTCAAGAAGATTGAAGGTAATTTGCTTTACTACTTCTTAGTGCTTTCTATATTTCATAGTGTGTTGATGTTCTTGCGATCTCTTTCGTCCTCCTCACTTTCTCTCTCTTCATCGTGATGCTGATGACCCCATGCGTGACCTGCTTACACAACTTTCTAACCACCTTGCTCGACCTTCTCATATAAAAAGTCAAAAAGGTTGAAGGTCCTAGTATTTTCTTCGTGCTTCTAATGTTCCATTCGTATCCTTTTCATACACTTTTCTACCTGCATCTTTTTCTCAATAATTCGTTACTTGTGCCACTCCCTTCTAAATTCCGTCGAACTGATGCACTCATGAAATCCTATCGCTACTTTATCCACAAAATAGCATCTTTCGCTCGGTGCTTCTGAACTCAAAATATGCTTAAAGTTCTGTATAAAGTTATACTGTAGTACTGTATAAAGTTCGATCCTAAAGTCATTCTCGATCGCGTCGTCTACAGGCAAAGACGTGTCGACGCGCGACATCGTGTCGTCCATAATATCGGCGGCCAACCGCAAGATCCAGCGCAAGCCGCGCAAGAACGACAAGAAGTGGGAGGCGCCGCGCTCGCCCGGCACCTCCCCCCCGCGCTCGCCGCTCGCCTCGCCCCCCGCGCCGCCCCCGCACGCGCGCCTCAACTCACTGCCGCACTTCCTCGACCGACACCACGACACAGACAAGTGAGTACAACTACACACCGTCTGCAATACCCCTTTTTCCTTTATGTGGGCCTGGAAACCCACTGTATCCCAAGAAAACTCCTAGCATTGTGTGATTAATGGTATGTTGTAAATTAAAAGTTACCTCTTGAGGGAAACGTGTTAGTTAGGCGCGGGATATAAATCGAGAGGCGTGACGGCGGCGCGGCGGAGGTGTGGCGGCGACACGTCGGAGGTGTGGCTGCGGAAGTAAGAAAGCGGCGTCTGCGCCACGCTGCCTCTGTATATTTGGCGTCCTGTCGCTTGTTTATTTTGTATGAAAGATGTAGTGCCCGCGACCGTCGCCACTTGTGTTGCCCAAAAGTCCTAATAATCGCGGTTTAGTCGTGCCAGATTAAACCCGTTTATTAAATGGAGCAGGATACACCGCCCTGCTTTTCAATAGGGAAACTTAACACGATAAAGATTAACGTTGACAAAATTTTACTGTAATAATTCTTTGTTTTTTTTTTCAGAATCGAAATCGAGGCAGTGGCAGCGCTGGCGCGCCGACAGGACCTTTCGCGGCACACTCTCAACAACTTCTCCATCGATGGTATGCATCATTATTGTTATTATTCGCTTTTACAATTATTAAAAGTAGTCTCTGTCTACTTTGTGAAGAGCTGCCGCTAACCCTATATCGAGCACAATTTATTAATTATTTGAAATGCTACAACTGATGTGTAAAGGTGTCTGTTATTTGCTCTATTAGGTGTCCAGTACTGACGTCAGAGAATAGATACAGCAATCCATTTCTTTTGCCCACATTCAAAGGTATAGGAATATGAGCGTGCGTGTTGCAAGTGTGTGCGTGTACGCGGACGTTCCGTCATGCAACCCGCTTTCGGTTTACGTTCGCTCTACTTTTTAAATGTTTTGTTTTCGTACTAAAACCGTCATCTCGCTCAGTCTAGAAGAGTGAACACAATCGAGACACAACATTCATAAATAACTAACTAACGCTTTGATCGGCGGCTGCTGCCCGCACGGCTTCCGACGCCGCCTCGCCTCGCTGTACATACTCCACTCATGTCATCCATCACCGCACCCGCGAGCGCGCGTGACTCTAACCGCTTCCGTGCTAGTGTTACACCGAACTGATCTAAGGC
This sequence comes from Erebia epiphron, assembly GCA_963932025.1. NCBI lineage: Eukaryota > Metazoa > Arthropoda > Insecta > Lepidoptera > Nymphalidae > Erebia > Erebia epiphron. Next base: position 27,095,696 of record OZ009948.1, read on the forward strand.
GGATGTTTTCTAACGCTTTCGCTTTGTCGTAGGGGCCGGAGACCTGGTGTCGTCGCTGACGAGCACGTTCGACCAGAAGCTGCGCACGCTCAACAACTCGTCCCCGCTGGACGACGGCAGCATCCCGTACGCGGACGAGTGCCAAGACGACGACGAGGGCAAGTCCAGCGGCAGCTCGCCGTCCGACGCGGGCTCCGTGCGCGGCGGCTCGCCCGTGCGCCGCGCCGACCAGCTCAAGGCGGCCTGGCTGCGCTCCGCCTCCTCCTCGTCCGACGAGCCCGACGCGCGCGCCTGGCCGCGCCCGCTACCCCTGCCCCTGCCCCTCGCCCCGCCCCACGCCGCGCCGCCCGCCGACGACGACTCCGAGAAGGAGAACTGCGGCGCGCGCAGCGACGAGAAGGACGTGGACACGCGCTCGCAGAGCTCGGGCGAGCCGCTGCCCGACAACGACAAGCCGCACGCCGACTGCGCCAAGCGCGGCTCGCTCGACGACGACAAGCCCAAGCGCGCCGAATCGTTGACGCGCGAGGCGCCGCGCGTGCTGCGCTCCGAGTCGCTCAACTGCCGGCCGCAGCGCTCCGAGTCGCTGGGCAAGGGCGAGCGGCTCGGCAAGGCGGAGAAGGGCGAGTGGAACGCGGTGCGGCGGCGCGAGGCGGGCGCGTGGCGAAGCACCAAGCTGAAGCGCAAGAACGGCATGCCGGAGCGCGGCATCAAGCGGCGCCACACGGTGGGCGGCACCAAGGACTTCGACAAGGACGGCTGGGCGGCGCGCCACACGCGCACCTCCTCGCCCGACCTCACGGCCGCCTGGCTGCCGGCGCCGCGCGCGCCGCTCGAGTCGCACGTGTGACCGCGCCCTGTGCGCTCGCTGTCGGCCGGCGACGGCTTCTTTTCTTTCGTTACGAGAGAGGCTATCATTTGATTCGATTCGTTTGACTGAATAGAATAAGTCACAAATTTCTTAATAATATATTGTGTAAGTAGACGAAAATAATACTCAAAATCTTTTGTACAAAACCGGGTCTTTTTTCGCACTTTTAAAACATATTGCGACTATCTGAAAAAAAAAAACGAACATTAGATAGAAAATATATTATAATGATGATACAGAGAGATTGGTTTCGTCTGCAATTTTATCGATTGAATAGTGCAATACAGTATATTATATTGACGATGAGAACGTATAGATATAAACTTAAAATTTATTAGTGAAAGCGTTGTTGAACTCGGCTCACTATATTATAATGCCAAAGAATGTTAAGGAAGTGACTCGTTGAGAAAATAGTTGATACGCGATGTATAACGATGAGAAAGTATAGAGATCACTGTCATAGTATGAAGTTGGTCTATAAATGATTATGAAACGTGAAGCAACGAAACGTTATCCAAAAGAATGGTAACATGTATTTTCTTTAGTAAATTTTAGCGTACAATTTGTAACGCTTATTTCATGCTATCCCACAAATCTACAAGTTCGTAGTTATGACTCCCTCTGTAGGTGTTGAACTACTTTTAACGGAGTTGACGTGGGACTATAATAATAAAGGTGGCTAAAAGAGTGCAAAATAAAACAGCATAATATTATATTTTACATAAGTGCTACTAGTTATAAATATGAAAATATAAATGCCGGAAGGCTCACTTTTAGTCGTAAGATAAGCGATAGTAACCCTTATGGTATAAATAAATATATGACAAAAGCGCTATAACACCACTCTAGCCTTTTAAGGACTGCTCGTTTTACAGTTAGGTACTATTAATAATTTAAAAGTAAAAAGTTTCAGATGTAGAAGAGATTAAAATGGTATTTTAAAATAAACTTGCATGCATACATCAACTTGCCTTCAATTCAGCGTTATCAGAATATGCACAATTCGCAATTATTACTTAGTAGATATTTCACGAATTTGAAGTTACCTTCTAGTTTTCGTATGGCAAGAATGATGGGTGTTAAACATTTTATATAGATACTAATTTTAATCGAGCTAATTTTATGTTTATGACATACGTGTACATTTAAACTTCGTATTTTTAAAAAAATTTAAGGCGTCGATGAATATATATTTTAAAATGATGACGCAATACTTAGATATGATCTAATTGTAATAGTAATTAATGAATTGACTCTATGTAGAAGTCGCGCGACAACGCTGCGACACCAACACTACAGTGATACTAATTAAAGTGATCCCTTAAGCTTTGTAAAAATGTACATTTATTGTATTCTTAATTTATATTAAATTTGTTATCGTAGCTTTGTTGAATGCAATTATTTTTATTGTTTTGTTTATCAAAGAAAGTATTTTTAGGCTAAATTCGATTGTTATTTATTTTCGAAAGTTGTGAAACGTATTCGGCATATATTTTTTTTCTTTTTTCCTTTATAAAACGCGATCAGTTTTGTAAATATTGTCCTGTAAAATGTTTTAGTCTTTGATTTCTTTTTAAATTTTAATACCATCATTAAGTTAAGACGATCTCAAGTTTGTTGAATGTTTGCAAAGCGTTCCTTTTAAAGTTTTATTTGTAAATATATCATTTAATGTAGGCACAGTGAATTTACTAATAATTGTACTCGCCAGAGCGGTGGCGGACGACGGAGCGGTCGGCTCGAGCAAAATATTGTATTCAAAGTAACCTATTCATGCTCTTCGTGTATTCCACTATGAAATTCAATAAACACAATTAAAGACATCTTGAATATTATGGTTCAAACCAGATTTACATTATATTTGTCATTGTGTATATTTTGGAGAAATGAAATAAAAAAATATTAAAGAATTTATTTTGTGGTATAATTTTATAAACCCTAGCTAGCATCCTGCATATTCACCTTCACTCAACGACGCCCGATATACGCGTGAACTCATCTCATCAATCAGAATCAATGATCACAGACACACAAAGTACGACAATAAAAGGACATTGTTCCGTCCCCATACCAAGTTCGCCTAAGAACCAACCGCCATAAAACATTGATTACTGGGTTCAAATTAATACCTTTTTATACTTGAGAGCAGATCAAAACAACTGACACTTGTTAAGAAATTACTTATTACCAAAAATATTTTCAGTTTGAGGATATTTCAGCTTTCACAATCAATCTGCTTGAACCATAGATTAATTATAAACCAAGTATAGATTGCTAACTGCCATATAAAAATTTTTCTAGGTTAATACTATCGATAGGTGGCGCTACCAGGCTCGCTCGACAAATGATTATAGTAAAATCGGTGAAATATCGTATTTTCTTGGTTCAGTTTGTATTAATTATTTATATAAAATTATCAAAATACAAAAATTTGATAAAATCACTTAAGCAAATAGCAAATTTACATTCAATTAATTTTAACAAAATTAACTTGCAGAAGTAATTCGATTTGAAACAAGTTCTGTGTATTCTTATGTTATAATCAGCTAGTTGACCATGCAGTTATGCTGCATTCCTATAGATGGCGTCACAAACTGACGATACACTAAAATAATTTTTTCCTCTTGTTTTGGTGCCGGCCAAAGACGATATACTTATAAACCAGGTTGGTACTTGGTATTATAATTAACTAGCTGATGCCCGCGATTTCGTATGCGTGGATCGAGGTTTTGTTGTTCCCGCGGGAACTCTTTAATTTTCCGGGATTAAAAGTAGCCTATGTGCTACCTATTCAAGACTATAATCTATTTCTGTGCCAAATTTCAGCCAGATACGTTATGCTGTTGGGGCGTGATTGAGTAACAAACATCCATACATCCATACATCCATCCAAACTTTCGCATTTATAATATTAGTAAGAGTAAGATCTATGGTGCCGGCTCAGTGAATTGTGCGTTTCTTGTGTTTTTAGGGTTCCGTACCTCAAAAGGAAAAAACGGAACCCTTATAGGATCACTTCGTTGTCCGTCCGTCTGTGTGTCAAGACCCTTTTTCTCAGGAACGTATGGAGGTATCAAGCTGAAATTCATATCAATCAGGTCTACGGTCCCTTAGAGCTGTGAAAAAATCAAACTTAAAAGCCTACACAATCAAAAGATACAGCCGTTTATGCTGCAAATTTTCGATTTTTCTTGCACTCGCGAGGGAATCAAAACCTACAGGGTACTTCCCGTGAACTTAGAATCTTGAAACTTGGTACGAAGCAACGTCTTATAACACAGATATATAGGAAGAATTGCGAAAAGCATAAATTTTTAGTTATATCATTTAATTAAAATATTTTTAATAATTAGGGTTCCATACCTCAAAAGGAAAAAAACTGAACCCTAGGATCACTTTGTTGTCCGTCCGTCTGTGTGTCCAGACCCTTTTTCTCAGGAACACATGGAGGTAGGTACCAAGCTGGAATTCATATCAAATACCTACTCAGGTCTACTGTCCCTTGGAGCTGTGAAAAAATCAAACTTCTGAGCTAACACAATCAAAAGATCTACAGCCGTTTTTCCTTTGCCGTCTTTCTACACGTGCAGTCTGTGTATAGACTATACGCAGCGGACCTACAATGCTCTGCGTGTTCAATATAACAATGTGCTGAGGGCGGTGCTGAGGAGGCCTCGACACTGCAGCGCGTCGGCCATGTTCGCGGACGCTCGCGTGGATGATTTCTACGCGATCGTGCGCAAGCGTGCTGCGTCTATGATGTGCAGGCTAGTGAGCAGCACCAACACCCTCCTCAGTACGTTGGCTACTAAGCTGGACAGCCCTCTCTGGAGGCGCTGGAATGGTGCACACATTCTCATGAGGAGGCCTCAAAGAGACCTGTAAATGTGTCGAGGCTTAGGTTTGAGAGTAGGGTAGGTTAGTTGAGGTATTTTATGTTGTTTTTTTACTAACATAGGTTAAGTGATTGTTACTAACAAGTTATGGGTGTTGAAGCCTGAAATAAAAAGTTATTATTATTATTATTATTTGCTGCAAATTTCGACACTCGCAAGGGAATCAAATCCTACAGGGCACTTCACGTGAACCCAGAATCTTGAAATTTGGTACGAAGCAACGTCTTATAGCACAGATAAAGGAAAAATTGCGAAAAGCATAAATTTTTAGTTACATCCATACTTCCATACTATATCCATACTCCATACTATAATATTATAGATGCGAAAGTGTGTCTGTCTGTCTGTCTCTCTATCTGTGTGTCTGTCTGCTACGCTTTCACGGCCCATCTGTTCAACCGATTTGGATGAAATTTGGTACAGAGATAGGTTACATCCCGGGGAAGGACATAGGCTTCCGCGTTCAAGAGTTCCCGCGGGAATAAAAAAAAAACATCAATCCACGCGGACGAAGTCGCGGGCATCATCTAGTCATATAAGAAAAAAAATATTTTTAATAATTTTAAACTTACTTTCCCTTTCCGCATGAACGCGTAGAGGTATTAAATTGAAATTAAAATATTAGATAAGTTGAATAAAAATACTATAACTTTTACTTATAGGATATACCTACATGTTTGTACGGAACCCTCGGTGCGCGAGTCCGACTCGCACTTAACCGGTTTTTTTTTTGTTTGTGACCGTGATAAGACTAATGAACTCCGAGATCCTGCTACTTAACTGCTGACCGCTTGTTCTGGACTCTGAGATTCTGCTGCTATACGATTAATCTTTGAGGTTAAGTTTGGCAATTGTTAGGTATTCTTTAGCCATTTAGCTAATAATAATATATTTATCGACATGCAAGGTTCCGAAATATGTAAATCCATATCCATACTAATATTATAAATGCGAAAGTGTGTCTGTCTGTCTGTCTGTCTGTCCGTCTGTCTGTCTGTCTGTCTGTCTGTCTGTCTGTCTGCTACGCTTTCACGGCCCATCTATTCAACCGATTTTGATGAAATTTGGTACAGGGATAGATTGTATCCCGCGGAAGGACATGGGCTACTTTTTATCCCGGAAAATGTAAGAGTTCCCGCGGGAATCGAAAAAATTTGGTCCACGCGGACGTAGTCGCGGGAATCATCTAGTAAATAAATATAATATAGATAATTATTTTATTTATAGCTAGCTAATTACAGTAGAAATCTGGTTGATGGCGATATAATTTAGGTAGGTACTTAGGTAATAATCAAGAAAAAATATTTACAGTAGGTATTGTGCATTATTCACGAAATACTTGATAAAAAAACTAAATTTACCATTACTCTAGAGTCTACCTACTTCAGAACTATAGGCACATGAGTTCTGATCTGCTTAGAGCCTTCGGTCATGGCTAGCTATAGGTAACCCTACCGGCGAAGCCAAGTGCTGCCAAGCGATTTAGCGTACCTAGAAATCGATTTGGGGTTTATTATAAGTACCAAGCCGTTATACCCCTTCTTATTAGCCCACTACTATCTTAGGCTACATCATCAAATACCATCAGGTTGAATCGCAGTCAAGGGCTGACTTGTGAAAGAATCAAAAAACAAGAATAACTAACATATATAAGAAATACTTTAAAAAAACACAAAAACAAATGATCAAGATTGTTTTTTAAAAAAAATATATAGTTAGACACGTTTACGTGCTCTCCGAGGCACGGGGTTGAAACACCGCCAACTTCCTAACTCTGGGCTAGTATTGAGAATTTCTTGCCAGAAAAACCCAATACTTGTTATGGCCCGACCCGGGACTCGAAGGTCGCAGTCAAAGACAATATATAAACCTGTATTATAGGTAATTAATCTATGGTCGCAGTCCAACATGCTAACCACTATACCAACGAGGCAGTCATGGATATATAACTATACGTTAGATGGCACTAGGTAAGTTTGATCGAGTTGATGATTCAACTACTACTCGTTAGATGGCAATAGCTATGTTCGTTATTAATTATTTTTCAGCTTGCACAGTTACGCCATCTCAGATAATGCGAAGAACTACAAGGTACCGGCGACTTTAATGCGCATTTAGCGAGCTTTGATTTAATGTATGAAGAGAACAGTCTTATACTGGTTTATATATTGTCTTTGGCTTGAACAAATAAATGTCATCTTTATCCAATTGTAATAGAGCTATAAACAGTATAAGCCAAGATTCGCCGTAGTTCATCAAAAACATTACAGATGGCGTTATTAATATCGATGCAGGTGTCGCGAAGTGCATACATGCGATCGCGAAATACTTAAATCTTTGGTAAGAGAAATTAGCATCTATAGTCTATCGTAATAGTTTATCAGTTATCTATGACATACCCGGAAATTGGTCTTTAGATTATGAATTCTATATTTTAAAACCTTGATAAATGAATATCGGCGTTGCATAGCAACTCGTTGATTTTTTGGTCTCTAGGAATGTAATAGAACCGTAATCCTTGCGCTTCATGGAAATGGTGTTATCACGGAGCGTTGATCGAGAGTTGGTGAAATCGAAAGCTAAGTACCTAGGCAGATTACCTAATATGTTGTATTTTGAGTATCAGTTGTTTTGAAGTAGTGATTTATGAATGCTCATGAGTTACTTGGGGAAGCAATGGATGTATAAGCAGTGAGTTAATTGTTAATATGATGAATTAATTATTGAAGGTTATAATGAACCAAAGTAATATCGTGACCAATGATCGGATCGAAAGTTTATCCCTTAGATAAAGGTAGCGCATGAGCGAGGGTAAATCCTGTTAATCTAAGGAAGGTTCTAGATGTGGAGGCGAACAGAAGGGGGGTTTGATGCCCTCGGCTGGGACGGGCCTGGTCGAGGAAGGAGAATGCCTTCAGCTACGAGGCTTACGGGCCTAGCTGAGGAAGAGGGGGCCTCCGGATGTAAAGCCGTCCGGAGAAGGCACGGTTTAGAACAGAAAGATCTTGGTCCGATGATCAGTTAAAATGAGAATTTACCGGAAATATGAAACTGAATACTTACTCATCCATTGCTAAGATTAACAGAATTCATATACTAGGTCTTAGGGCATCACGAGCGGTGATGTCATAGTCAATGTGAATGTACAGGTCTCCGAGATAACGCACACCACGATGAGAGAAAGAGCGAGAGGACACAAGGGCGAGATATAATAGTACGAGGCGGCAAGCGCCCGTAGATCTGTGTACAGGTATGACTCCATTGGGTTTATAGATTAATTCGGTGACATTCTGTTCCATTGAACATCCCTATATATCGGTAATAGAGTTGTCCGTTTGTATCCATATTATTGACGTAGACGTGTCCAAAGAGATAAAGCAGATAAGTAATGGAATAGAATGGCTTGCCGACAGCAGGTATCGTCATAGTTCATCGAGAACTTTACAGATGGCGTTAGAAATATTAAATTATTGTACTTTCATGATTCAGAATACTAGCGCACTTGGCACTTTAAGCTGCTTTTATCTTGTTTCTTACGATACGGATCTAGCGCTCAAGCGGTTGTATTAGATATTATTTTAACCTGTAAGTTATTGATCCGTGGTTAATAATCGACAGACGGAAACGTATAGTAATCAATTGAACACCCATCTATTTATTTTTTAATTAACTTGAAGTGTTCGTTGAATTCTAATATTTGGAATAAAGGTTATAAAATAAGCTAAGAATTACTGTATATTTCAAACGTATGTTGATTCTTAGGCGAATTTGTCAATGTCCTTTAAATTACAGCATAACCGCAGCCTGCTACGATCATATTGTAAATCAATCAATTTTATTCTCATACAGTATGTGGGATGGGTCGATAAGGCACGTGAGTTATCTACTTTAACCACGTTACTATGGTAGAATTTGGGTAAAATGTAAAATGAAACTATATATGTATTTAAATTTTAAATCCATATATTACGTTAATTCAAGTATCTTAACACAGACAAAAAATATATTTCTTATTATAACGTTATGTTTAACCAAATGTAGTAATTGTACCCATCAATTGTATTTAATACGCACTAATACTTTAGTAATAGCATCTAATAGTGTTCATTAAACATTAATACAACAAGCTAATAATAGCACAATGATAAGCCTTATACACTTTGCGCTCTCACTTAGCTAATTACTTTGAACTTTCAGTCAACAACATGCCTCAATATGCATATTTTTCCGACGACTGGACTCCTCATCTTAGCTTAGCAACGTAGCACAACTCTGGTGAAAATGGCAGCCTAAGAAGTCGCATACCTACCAGTCCAGACGTGGACACTGCACTTATTGTAATATCGCTACAATTTAACAAACATCAATTTACAATTTAACATTTATTGGACTATTTCAACTGCGAACTGGAATGAACCTTAGAGTATTTAAATATATCGGACATTTATACCAAACATTACCATCGATACTAGTAATAATCTTAGCCCTGAAAATTAATGGCATTTAAACCACTTAAACATGTAGGTATTAACATCGAAATCTATAGAAGAAACTTAAAAAAGCAAGTTCTACTAATCTATAACATCAACCATTATATTGATACGGGCATAGTAACACGCCACCAACACCACCCAACGCGACTTAAGTATTGTCAAATAAATCACTGTGACCATAAAAACTCTACGAGAAAACTTGAAACGATACACGTAGCAAGGTATAGAGCGCGGTTGTTTAGCGCGGCGTGTTACCAATGTGTTTCTACTTCAATCAGAATATTATTTACGACCAAAATAAATAATTAATCTGTCGATAAGTTACTTAAAAACGTTGGTATTCGTCAAGAAAGACAGTACATTATTTGCCAAAAACTAAGTTGCTTATGTAGTTAACATTAATCGACAGTTAGATTCATTATGAATTTTAACCGTAAATAATTAAAATACCATTGATTTGATACACTTTAGACATGTAGCGATATACACAAAGGCGAATATTGTATTGCTGTCATGGGCACTAACTTAACAATAAATAATATAATCGGAGATCAAATTTTGAGTTCACACTTTAATGCCCAAAATATTTTTCACTTACACTTTCGTACACAACTTAATAATAATAAAGCTCTGGTCATACACAACGCGGGGCGGCAGCGTTCTATGTTATAACGTGCATCGTAGTATATTTCCTTATAGATTTGCGGCTTAAATGCAACTTAATGCCACTGAAATCGCTTGTTAACCAGTTTTGTACGACATTAAGCCTAGCTAACGTATCCTCGCTTTGCTCGGTAGAACTTCTGCAAAATCTTGTGTGTGTGTGTGGTCTGTCAAACCTCACTTAGCCAGCTTAATGGACTACTTCTCAGTGTGAAAAAAAACTGTTCACGAAGCACAGTCGTGGGTCGGCGATGGGTGAGATGATGATGATGATGATGACTAACTATACAGTATAAGCTGCCACCACACGTTGCATGACCGGGGCTTAAAATAAAACTAAACTCAGTGACCCGTGACGGGTTGAGGCAAGTCTCTTGCTCTCTGGCGATGAGTATATTCAAATTATGCCAAGGTTACAGTTCATCCGTTCCTATAGAATGGATACTGAATGCTCGCTCAATTAATATCTAATATTCGTTGAAGCAAAAACAAAAATAAATACAAACACAAATCAATAATCCTAATTTAAAAGCCCGAAATAAACAAAACGCGCAACGGAAACGTATACAATATGCATCATATTTTGTAAAAAATGTAATATAACGCGTTCAAACTAACAATAGGGCGGCCAATGACTTCTATCTGTTAAATGAAACTTGAAAATTACTGTTTGCAAGAATCTAGTAAAAAAATATTGAATCAGCATATTATTCTTGTCCAGACACCACATTATGGCGGAAAGTTAGTCTTTGTCAACTTATTTAGAACGCATTATTTTGTATTATGTCCCAATGTGAAGGCATCACTCCACGATCCACCACGATCAGGCCACGATCACTCTGCCAAGAGTGAACGTTCGCGCTCCGACAGACGCCATCGCGCGTTTTGTTTGTTTCAACCTTTAATAAATGCCCGTTTAGTTAACTCAAAGTTATGGGCTTATGGCTTCGTATTATGGATCCATTCTGTATTTTCTCATAACATCATGACTCGATGACGAACTATCAAACCCACACAAAAACCATGATTTGACAGCGGCGATCGAACAATCGTCGTCGAGTTTGTTTGTAGCAGAATCAAATACAGAATTATCTCCTGTTCTATGAATAAAATACAGTACTATGTGGCCCCGGTGGCAAAAATCGGAACTAATTTTTATGCCTGTTAAGTTTAGTTTTTTTATATATTTTACTAGGGACGCTGTCACCAGGTCTAATACGTTTTTGGGACTATAGTTGACAACAAAACATACCTTATTAGCATGATTTAATTCAATGTTATATCCAAGGCAACCCCATTAATCCACAATCACACCAAACAACATGATAGGTATCACTCATAACATAACGCACCCTGAAAGCCTTATAATATTAGCCCTAAATGCAATATAGATAGTTTTGACTTGACGATTCAAATGTACTTGTATATTCCAATAAAAAAACATTTGAATTTGAAATTGTTTTTAGATGAAAATCTTAATCAATATAAAAAGTAATACAGTCAAAGTGGGAAACATAAGGAAATGCCAGCAGGATGCCTTCTAATTGGAATTCTATTTTATGTGTATTGACAACTTTAACGCGAATCCAATGTTACCCACCTTGACTGTATATGTACAGCATGTGTCATAAGAATCAAATGTTACTGTACAACTTCAAGCAAAAGCCTTACAGTAGCCACTGAACCTCAGTACAAATTTGAAACCAATGTGTTAACTTTTGACTTTAAATGAGGTAAATAATTCGGTTTGGTAGATCAATATCAATCAAAACTAATATTTTTAATGCAAAAGTGTGTCTATTTGTTCAACCACGCCGCAAACAGCGGGATTTTTTGCATGGGTATAGTTGAGTTGAGTGACATAAGCTATTTTATATCTCGGAAAATAAGAGTTTCATCGAGATTTTAAACCTAAATCTACGTGGACAAAGTCGCGGACATCATTAAAGTATCTAATTAAACCTAAATCTACATGGACAAATGCTATCTAGTATCTAATAAAACAAGAGCGGTACAAGACCACGAAGTGACAACCCTAAAGAAATTGTGGGGACATTTATATGGTCAATGTTGATACTCGCGGTAGACGCCAAATTCATAGTCATGGTCGGCAAAGTCGTACGCAACACGTGGTTGGGCATGAGGTTGCGGTTGCGGGTGCAGTCGGGCGTGCGGTTGCGATTGGGCCTGCGGTTGCGGTTGGGCCTGCGGTTGCGGTTGGGCTTGCGGTTGCGGATGCGGTTGCGGCGTAGGTCGGGGTCAGTCGGCGCGCGGGTCTCGCGGCGGGCTCCACGGTTGCACGGGCGGCGCGTCGTCGCACTCCGCCACGTTGCTGCCCTCCAGCGATAGGCTGTTTAGCAGCATATCGAACAGGGTGTCCTGGAAGTAGATATTTACTTTTAATAAAAACAATTGTTTAAGACGTTTGTGTGATTTAATGAAAAAACAATGTAATTATTATTTATCAATATTGACTGTAAAAAAGGGATTACAGTTATAAATATTTCCAAAGAGGTTCCAAAGGATAAATACCCAACATCAACAGTGGTTCTAAAACGTCTATTGAAAAATAGCGAGTGAAGTTTGGATTTACATAATTCATGTAAAATGTACTGTCCTGGGGAATGGCGTGAAATATGTAAAATGTACTGTAATAAGGAAAGAACCTTTTTTTAAAACTAGCTCTTGATTTAAATCACACTGCCAAGCACAAGCACTGCAATGATGGTTCAACCTTGATTTGAAGGTGAAATTGACATTTTGTTAGCGGAGTAGTGTAAGTACTGAACAGGGTAGTAGTATTATAAATTACTAGCTAATGCTCGCGACTTCGTCTGCGTGGTTTGAGATTTTTTGGTTCCAGCGGGAACTCTTTAATTTTCCGGGATGATAAAGTAGCCTATGTGCTATTCCAGATATAATTTCAGCCAGATCCGTTCAGCCGTTGGGGCGTGATTAAGTAACAAACATCCATCCATCCATCCAAACTTTCGCATTTACAATATTAGTAAGAAGGAAGATAGTAAGATGAAAAAGAAAATAGTTTTTCAAAAATCATGAGTACACAATGCACAGTGGCGTGCACAGGGTTCGAAGCCAGGGTAAGCATTAATTAGGTATGATGGTGAAACAGCCAGTTTCCAATTCCAGGCCAGTGATGAGAATTTCTTGAAACAAAACCTAATATCAAACTACCTTATCTAAGTATTTTTGGTCCGACCCGGGAAAGAACCTGCACCTCTCAACTGCAGTCGAACATGCTAACCATGCTAACAAACCATGCTCAACTAACGTACTTTTACTTAATATATTTTATGAGTTAATCGCGAGTGTTATGTGATGCAAAAAAGTACACCAAGAACTCTTTCTCGTCTTCCACCCAAAAAGGTAGAAGGTAGTAGCTATACTTAAAATAATAATAATATTATGTAAGTAGATTGGTACGTTACCGATTATTACTTCGAAGATAGGATTTCTGAACAATTCCAATCATTTTGTAATAACTAATCACTATATCAGTTCTCACATGCTGTTCTCACAATTATTCACGTGTTTTTTACAAATAAATGTCCTTGAACGTGATAAAAAAGAATTCAACGGGACGCAATTCGCAATCAAAACAATAACATAACCACAGAACACCTCCTAGCGGAGAACATACGTAACGCAGTAATATGGCGCGAGCGTACTGCGTATGCCGCCGGCGGAAGTCTCGCTAAATAACTCTTTTATTAAAATACTAGCTGATGCCCGCGACTTCGTCCGCGTGGTTTAAGTTTTTTGTTATTCCCGCGGGAACACCTTAATTTTCCGGGATAAAAAGTAGCCTATGTCACTCTCCAGGTCCTCAACTATACCCATGCCAAAAATCACGTCAATCCGTTGCTCCGTTGCGGCGTGATTGAAGGACAAACCAACAAACCAACAAACAAAGTGACTTTCGCATTTATAATATTAGTATTAGTATGATTTAATGATTTAATTTCAATACTTTGATTACGCTATTATTTGCGTGAAAAAATGTGTAGTATACTATTTACCGCTTTTGGATGTTTATTCGGTCGCCGTATTACGTTTTTTTTTTTAATTTGGACTGCTTTTGACTTGATTATTTAAAATTTGTACTAAAATATTAATTTAATAATTTAGAATCTTATAATTTCTTAGAACACAAAATCAGTAGAAAGAAATACCTTACAAAATTTTAATTTATTTAGTAGTTTCAAAAATTCTTTTTGGTATCTAGGTAAATACAGTTACTTATTTTTCATTAATAAAATAAGTCTTGAGTTGATCGCGCGGTTTCCGGAAGCTATGCTTTTTTATGACGTTACCACGTGCGGTCATGATTAGAGTGATGACCCACACATGTAAACGTGTTTCGTGTTGTATTACTGAATATGAAACACACACACTTTCAATCATACTCATTTTTAACTTCTGCTTCTTCCGTGACGCTAGCATCGCGTCGGTTTAGTATTATTGGTAAATTTAGGAGCGTATTGACTATGGATAATATTCATGACAGCGCCATCTTCGTGATAATTACAGAATTAATATAGATGCGGGTGGTGATTTACTATAGATGGCGTTTTTATGAATTTATATTACAGTTGTTTTATTATTAAGTAATTTACTTATGTTTATCTTTCATTCCGTTGTGGGTAAGCAGTGCTTATATGCATCTACGAACTGCACGCCACTGACAATGCACATAGTGTCATGTTAGTAATGTTAGTATGGTATAATTACGTTGTAGTCGAGAACGACCTCGACGTCGTCGGTGTCGCTGAGGGATGAAGCGGAGGGCCAGTAGCACTCGCGCAGCGCGCCGCTGCCGCCGCCACTGTTGGCGGGAGTCGCGACGTTGCCGCTTGTCGCGTTGGACCAGCCGACCGCGCCTACATAACAGTCAAAACGTCTATATAACAAACCCAACGGTGCCTATTTAAACAATTTTATCTTAAGGTTAGTTAAACTTAAAACTCACAAGCTGTATTAAATACTTTAAATTAAGATCAAATTTTGTTACATAAAATGCCTTTTTTAGGTTAGTAAAACTTAAAGGATAAAAAGTGCGTCGCGCGCCGCCGTTGCCGCGCGGTATCGTGGGGTCACTCTGATACATCGTTGCATACCTGAGGTGCGATTATGTAACTTATGTTCATGGATGGATATTAAATACGATAGTCATAGAACGTATAAAGCAAAGTCCGATTTCGTAAAACTGTCCATTAAATGAACACCTAAACGTATAAAAACGTATCATGAAAATACTTAACAAAACGCAATTACGATCAGTGAAACGTAATTGTCAATTCAATATTTCAATTTTAATATCTAATTTAATTACGTCACACACGAAAATAATGTAGTTTTACGAGCTAACATAATAATTTTATCATAAAAATGATTTTTCATTATTTAAAACGAAAATTATTTCGAAATATTGTCGAAAGTTATCTCTATGAAAATTTTGTACCATAGAATTAACAAAGCTTTAACAAAACGCCCAAGAACGAATGAATACCATAGATATAAGATATTTATCGAGTTTCGGGTAGTTTACTGCTACTCAACAATAGATGGCGCTAGTGGGCTCACGTTTTTTGTACTTTTTCTGTGATTTTGTAATAAAAGTCTGTGACATTTTTGCTAAAGGTAATGTCAAGTGTCAATGTCCGTCATATGTCAGTGTCAACTAAAAATAGTCTAATACTTAGAATTTTTATAATAAATAAAGTAAATAAGTACGAAAGTAATCCGTGAATCTAACAACAAAGACGAACATTTCTTATAAATAACTGCTGAAAATATACTGCCCTAAATATATCGTTATTATATTTAAATGATATCTTTCATACCAAAGTTAAATTCATAAATTGAAATAACAAACTCTTTATTTTATTGTTAAAAGGCAAGGGTGTCTCCAAGTGAATATAGCGAATTGCTGGGCTAATGCAGAGGTGGTTTAATTTTGTTATAAGATAATAACATGCTTTTAACCACAGTGTGCAAGTTTTTTCTCACAATATGTTAAAATACCTATCCCCCAACAATCAACACTACCTATATCTGTCTGCTATGCTTTCACGTCCTATCTTTCAACCGATTTTGATGAAATTTGGTATATAGATAGGTTGCATCCTGGGGAAGAGCATAGGCTAGGGCTTTTTATCCAGGAAAGTTAAGATGTTACCACTGGAATACAAAATAAGTACTAAATTCATGTGGACGAAGTCATGGGCATCATAATTATAGTCACAAAATAATACTCCAGAAGCTATGTGCGGTTTTAAAGGTGGAAGATAATATAAATGGAAAAGTGTGACTGTCTGTCTGATATGCTTTCACGGGCCATCTTTTTAACCAATTTTGATGAAATTTTGGTAGACTTTCCAGAATTTCCACAGGAATTAAAAACCTTAATCCATGCAGATGAAATCCCAGAACATCTAGTATTTGTAATAAATTAGCAATAACATGTTAAATTTCAATTATTTCAGACCAAAGATGGCCAAATCATAATGGCATATGATGACCATACAAAGATGAGAAGAAGATGAGAGAGATATCAATAAGGATTTGAGGAGCAACACCTTGAAATTAATTGGATCACTTTAGTTAATTTGTGATCAATTGAATTATTTACTATGTTAGTAAGTTAATTAATGTTCCAATAAATTAGTCATATGAGACTGCTACAAAATAATGTCCTTTTATTAGAGTCCTTTAATTTAATTTTGCTAATATTTTGTACATTGGTAAATAATAATTATTTTTATTATTTGGAGAAATAAAAAGGATAAATGTGTATTCATAAAGGTCTTTATTCAATCAAAGTAATTTTAATTCAAAGTAGGTATAGTAATCAAAGTAAAATTAACTTAATTTTTTAACATTTTTTTATTATTATTAATTATTATACAAAAGTTATATATTAGAAGTTATACATAGAGAGGTAAAAGATAGGTACCTATTAATTTTATTGAAATATTATGGGTAGGTACATACCGATGAAAATAAAATTGTACCTATAACTTGCCCCCCGTAACTTTGACAAGTATTTTATTAATGATCTTTTTTTACTTTGTACATTTTGATTTTGTAATTGGTTTATGATGATCATTGGCAATTTGTTTAGAAAAGAAGGAAGCAGGTAATCTTAGTTAGGTAGGTAAGTAATCACTTATTATGTTATTAATAACATCCTTTTTAACACATACCACTACAGCCTATTAACGTCCCACTACTGAGAGCAGGCCTCCACTCTCATAGGAGAGAGGGAATTGGAGCTTAGACCCACCACTCTGCATTCTCCATTTATTGAGTAAGAACAGGGCAAGCGCCTCTCTTGAAGCAGCTTCATCTTTAACATAGACTGGCTGTGGAGATTGCCTTCTGCCATCTCTTATTTTACCAGCATTGATTGGGTCATTGTGCAGTGTCCTATGGGCTAAGAGACACTGCCACTGTATTGAGCCCACTGTATTGATGGTGCTGACGTCTGCGTAGTTAGCTTCTGGTGATTTATGAGTTGTCTGCAGAAATGGAGTCATCATCCAATTAAGCTGCGCAAACCCTTAATATCCTGTAAGGTAAAAATAGGGCTATAATGTATGTCCTATCATAGTGACTTACTGTTATATAGAAAATTGGATATCTTGTATACATCAACATGTAAAATGTAAAGATTCAAAAAACAAATCTAGAACATTATGAATAGGTCTATGAAAGTAGGTCTAGGTAGTATGAAAAGGTAATCTTAAATAATTGAGTATGTTAATAACTAGGTACCTGCCTAGTTGCCTACTTACTTATCTATAAAACATGTCTTATGTAAGTAAGTAGGTAAATAAATTTTCCTTTATGTATTATTATATTGTATTAATGTAAGGCAGTACACTGCATTTTCATTATTTGGAGAAATAAAAAGGATAAATGTGGTTTATTGACATAAATAGACTTAAATTAACTTATTTTTATATTACTTATACAAAATACAGAAAGATTGTGACCCACCAGCAGAAACCACACCCAGTTTATGTGCTGGTGGTCTTACATCCATCCATACTAGTTACCTACCTATTATAAATGTGAAAGTGTTTGTCTGTCTGTCCGCTATGCTTTTACAGCCCATCTTTTCAACCAATTTGGATGAAATTTGGTATACCTATAGATAAGTTGCATCCTCGGAAAGGATATAGGCTTTTTATCCTGGATAAGTAAGGAATTCTTGCCGGAATACAAAAAGCTTAATCCAGACAATTCGCTGGCATCATCTAGTTTTACATAAGTAGTTAAGTAATTCATTCATACTTACCTTTACAAGTTATAATATAGATAGGTAAGAGGATCCGTCCCTTAAGTTTAAAAAGTGAGCCAGCCCTTCTGTCTCAATCATTAATTACATTTAATGAATGATATTACTTCCTAATGAAGAAAGCTTCCTCATAACAAGTCTTAGTAGTTCGGTAAGGTAGTTTTTTACTCTGAGTTCAATACCTAAAATAGAGATCCCTATACATCTCTGCCTTGACACCATAAAAGGTCGGAGTTCGTCCACTAGAGTTTGAAATAACCTAAGGACAGCCTACGGCCAGTAACTCCAACGCCGGCATATCATATCCGACCGACTCTAGTCTTAACTCTTAGTTGAGCTAGATCTCCTCACCTGCGAGCGTCTCATGCGTCGCTCACGCTCAATCATGCCCAGCATGTATTACCTACTTACTATCTACGCCATTTTCACTAAAAACTAAAATACATAGGCACAACCTTTAAAATATTTTCCCATATTTCCACTAAAACACTTTCCTATCAATTTAAAGGCTAACTCACAGTACACGGGACAAGCTGCGAGTTTACCCAGTTATTTTTATTTAAAATAGATATTACTTTTAGATACAAGAATTATGTTAGGAATGAAATAACTTTACGAAAACTAAGATAAACTAAGACAAGTGGCTATACGTTTATACGATTGTCATAGCCTGCGAGCTACCGCAATGATTTGACGTTGGCGATGGACTCATTTTTCTTACACAATACGAATTATCTGTCAAACGCCTACAAAAATTATGAATTCATTCACTCATCGTCAAAAATAACGATTTCGATCGAACACGATCTATGAACACCTTATATAATACGATTTGACCGTTTGACATAAGTAACCATACGTTTTAGGCTGTCAAATTTATACGATTTCCTTACATAATCGCACCTCTGGTATGGGGTCCCTGTACAGCTGGCCGGGCGACAGCGGCGGGTTGCGCGGGGAGCGCTGCGGGGGGCGGCGCGCGCGCGCGGGCACGGAGCGCGCGGGGCGGGGCGTCGCGCCGCCGCCGTTACCGCGCGGTATCGTGGGGTCACTCTGATACATCGTTGCATACCTGGTATGGGGTCCCTGTACAGCTGGCCGGGCGACAGCGGCGGGTTGCGCGGGGAGCGCTGCGGGGGGCGGCGCGCGCGCGCGGGCACGGAGCGCGCGGGGCGGGGCGTCGCGCCGCCGCCGTTACCGCGCGGTATCGTGGGGTCACTCTGATACATCGTTGCATACCTGGTATGGGGTCCCTGTACAGCTGGCCGGGCGACAGCGGCGGGTTGCGCGGGGAGCGCTGCGGGGGGCGGCGCGCGCGCGCGGGCACGGAGCGCGCGGGGCGGGGCGTCGCGCCGCCGCCGTTACCGCGCGGTATCGTGGGGTCACTCTGATACATCGTTGCATACCTGGTATGGGGTCCCTGTACAGCTGGCCGGGCGACAGCGGCGGGTTGCGCGGGGAGCGCTGCGGGGGGCGGCGCGCGCGCGCGGGCACGGAGCGCGCGGGGCGGGGCGTCGCGCCGCCGCCGTTACCGCGCGGTATCGTGGGGTCACTCTGATACATCGTTGCATACCTGGTATGGGGTCCCTGTACAGCTGGCCGGGCGACAGCGGCGGGTTGCGCGGGGAGCGCTGCGGGGGGCGGCGCGCGCGCGCGGGCACGGAGCGCGCGGGGCGGGGCGTCGCGCCGCCGCCGTTACCGCGCGGTATCGTGGGGTCACTCTGATACATCGTTGCATACCTGGTATGGGGTCCCTGTACAGCTGGCCGGGCGACAGCGGCGGGTTGCGCGGGGAGCGCTGCGGGGGGCGGCGCGCGCGCGCGGGCACGGAGCGCGCAGGGCGGGGCGTCGCGCCGCCGCCGTTACCGCGCGGTATCGTGGGGTCACTCTGATACATCGTTGCATACCTGATATGGGGTCCCTGTACAGCTGGCCGGGCGACAGCGGCGGGTTGCGCGGGGAGCGCTGCGGGGGGCGGCGCGCGCGCGCGGGCACGGAGCGCGCGGGGCGGGGCGTCGCGCCGCCGCCGTTACCGCGCGGTATCGTGGGGTCACTCTGATACATCGTTGCATACCTGGTATGGGGTCCCTGTACAGCTGGCCGGGCGACAGCGGCGGGTTGCGCGGGGAGCGCTGCGGGGGGCGGCGCGCGCGCGCGGGCACGGAGCGCGCAGGGCGGGGCGTCGCGCCGCCGCCGTTACCGCGCGGTATCGTGGGGTCACTCTGATACATCGTTGCATACCTGGTATGGGGTCCCTGTACAGCTGGCCGGGCGACAGCGGCGGGTTGCGCGGGGAGCGCTGCGGGGGGCGGCGCGCGCGCGCGGGCACGGAGCGCGCGGGGCGGGGCGTCGCGCCGCCGCCGTTACCGCGCGGTATAGTGGGGTCACTCTGAGACGACGTCGCCCAGTTGCGTTTTGGAACTGCCAAAAATTATAATAAAAATATTTTTTCATCATTTACCCATCTAAACTGTGAAACTCTTAATTCATTTCACGTAGGACTTTTGTATCACAAATGACACGTCTTGTGTTCACACTACTACAGATCTAAAATAACTATTTTTGCGTAACATGATAGACCCTCACTCGTGTGAGGGTGCTAAAAGAATGAAAGAATGGGTAAAAGGACCACCCACCTTGATATTAGGTGAGGTTACCATGCTTCAAGCACTTTGACTTGAGTCGTCATGCATCGCGGACGCAGTTGCTTGCATCGTGGCTCGCGGCGGCACATGCACATACATGGTTATAAAACTGGGTGACACACGAACTGAACTGAAACTCACCATGCTTGCTACTCCGGGAGCACTTCGGCGTGAGTCCGTTAATGCGCATGAGATTCAACAGCAGCATGTCCGTATGCGCCGATGTGGATAGCTGCGGGTCGTCGTGCCGCGCGGGCGTCGGCGGTTGCATCGCGGCTTGCGGCGGCGCGTGCACGTACACGGACGCGAGCTCGGGCGAAAGCACGCGCGCGGGCGCGGGCGACGCCGGCCCGTCGCTGCCAGCGGGCGTCACCCCCCGACCGTGCACCGCGCACAGAAGCCGACTCAGTATATCGCCCGCGTCGTTAGACCGATTCGAGTCGCTGCATGCGCCCTCTATATCGTTTTCTCCTGTAGAAAATATTGTTTTAAATATATTTTGTAATATGAATAATATAAATGCGAACGCGTCTGTCAGTCTACTTGCTACGCTTCACGCGCATGTGTTCACCCGATTTTGATGAAAATTTCGTACAGATATAGTTTTCATCCCGGGGCCTTAATGACATAGGCTCCTTTTCATATATATCCTAATAATAACATACGACGAGACCCTTTTATGTATCGTATATTCATATCATACTAATATTATAAATGCGAAAGTATGTTTGCTTGTTGGTTTATTGGTTTACTGGTTTGTCCTTCAATCACCCCGCAACGGAGCAACGGATCGAGGTGATTTTTGGCATGGGTATATATATATGGGCATCAGCTAGTCAATGAAATAGTAAAATAGACCTCTCATTTTAATCACGTCGTCATCTCGTGAAAAGTTGGTTTTGATTTGACAACAATAATTATGTCTGTATGTGTTTATATGTATAAGACAGTGAGTAAAAATTTATGTTTCAGTATGTACTTTGTATAAAAATTTAAAAGAAAGTAATACCTGAATTCGCTATTGAATATGTTCTTGATATAAATAAAAATATATGTGGGTTTTTGTTATTGCGTTTTATTATAAATGATAATTTTAACAAAGAGAAATACTTTAAAGCTCTTTTATCGAAAATATCTTGAACTAATTCTGTTCTATATTAATTTATTAATAATCACATATGAATTTAATAAATAATAATGTAAGAAACGAAAATGAAAATTGTACTCAAACAAAAAACTTAAGCAATAAAATAAATTACAAAACTAGGTATTTAATAGTATTTACCAATTAATACAAAATTAAATATTTTTACACAAATACAACATTTTATAATCATTTTGCCTATATATTGTCAGAATAGAAACTAAATTTATAAAGGAAAACTAAACTATATATATTTCCATCGTAAATCCAATCGGTTGACGTTGTAGGTTGTATGTACGTTTTGTTTTTAAATATATGGAATTATAGTTAAAAACAAATCTAGTCAATGATAAATAACCCTAAGATGAAATTTCACCTGGCGATAAGAAACATTGTAGCTAATCATGATTTACAAAATCCGTATCCGATTACGCATCAGCAAACGATTCGCGATAGTAAAAATAGCAGAAATTGTACAATATTTGCTGTCTAATCGCAAATTCGTAATTTGCGATTATAATTTGCAAATATTGTACAATTTTCGCTATCGCGAATCGTTTGCATGATACGTAATCAGCCTGCGGTCGGTAAAAACTATAGGATTAGCCACAATGCAGTATAAAAATAAAGGGGACTTAGCAGTTGGCCACTAGACAATGAGGAAACGCTGACGGAATTAAAAATAAACAACATAAAGAAAGCTTACGGCACGCTCCTACCGCCAACGACCATAAAAATACGGAACAATATAAATTTTTATTATTTAAATGGATCGAAATTCGAAGTATATATAATTGGGAAGACAAGGGTATAACCATATATTCTACAATTCTACATCAACGTATTGAAGAGACCCAATGACATTATATTATCTACACGAGCGAGAATATTGTGGTATATGTACAACAATATTAACAATGTAATATTGTGATTTTTATCAGTGCGGTTTATCATGTTCCGCGCAGAACAACAACAAGCAACAAGAAGTTATTGATTTCACTTAAGCTCGCTATTGACGGTAAGTCACGACGAGAAGAATTTGGCGTGTCGCGTTATTGTGTGTCTCTAAGCCACATTTTGATGCAACATGTACATCGCCGACGTGTATGAAACTTCGAACGAAATAATTCGGGCAAAAGGGCGCGCGACACGCTCTACGCTATTTTATTTCTCACTTTTTGAATATGGAAGTGTCAGTGTTCGTTGTATGGAGGGTCGCAGGAATATGCGGACGGGTCGCGCGTGCGATGCGAGAATGAATCTTTATGGATATGGGAACGCCAGTGTCGGTGGTAATGCTTTGCGGATATGAAGAGTGCCAATGCTGGTGGTAGGGCGGGTCGGCGGGGTTGGCAGGCGGGTCGCGCGTGAGGCGCGGGCGGTAGGGGCGCGCGCGCAGGCAGCGGCGGCGCTACACGATAAACTAGTATAAATGAATCTTTATGGATATGGGACTGCCAGTGTCGGTGGTAATGCTCTGTGGATATGCAGGGTGTCAATGTTGGTGGTAGGGCGGGTCGGCGGGGTCGGCGGGCGGGTCGCGCGTGGGGCGCGGGCGGTAGGGGCGCGCGCGCAGGCGGCGGCGGCGCGCGGGCGGCGCGTCGTCGGAGCACAGCGAGCCCGGCGACTCGGCCAGCGCGCACCACGAGCACCCGCTGTCCGGCGACGACGGCTCTGCGGGGGGAGGGGCGGGAAATGGATAGAGGAAGGCATGGGAATGGGGCTTCGTTAACATGTCCCGGGCCGACGATTCTGAGCGGGGATGGAATGGAGAACAGGGATTTTGGAAGGGGACTTCGTAAACTTTGATCTCTGTCAAATTCTCTTTTTTTCTGTCCTTAATTTTTCCTCTTTTTTGAACCTCTCACCCTACTCTTCTTTTCCTCCCTCTCGAGGCGCTACGCACCGACAGAGGGCCTTGGATTTTACTAAAGCGCTTTTGGCATAATTTCCATTTCAAAAAAAATAAACGTAAAATGAGTATTTTAAAAGTAGCCTAAACAATTTATTCGCGTTTCTAAGCTTTTTAAAACATTTCATCTTCTTTCAATAAGACACGTAGTGCATATTTCTTATCGACTTATTTTTTTGAAAAGAAAGGTTAAACCTGTTTTAACTTGTAAGTAAAAACTTATAACATAATAGTATTGGCAAATGTTTATTTATAAAAAGTTTACTTAATATAGAAACATAGAAACAAATATCTTGTCCAAAATACTTCTTACCTGACATGGTCTCTTCGTCGACATCATTCTCCTCGTTGGAGTTTTCGTCAATGTGGTTCGGGCTGTTGTCGCCCACAAACGTGTACTCTAGTTGACTGAACATCAGATCCTGAAGACAAAATTACAAAAAAAAAATTGTTAGAGAGTGAGTTGAAAAGGAGTCAAACTGCACGGTGTTATTTTTTGACGGCCTGTTTCTTGACTGTCAGACCTAAGCATTTTTCTTAGGACTGTTTTTGAGAAAAGATAATTCGCGACGCTAAAGACTTGCTTGAATCTGACGATCAACAGCTGTAATTGACAGATTACAGTTATACGGTATAAGGGTGCGGTCCGTCAGGTACTGTACATTACTTAACATGCTATGCCTGGAGTAGAGCCTAGTCAAATCCACACTTTTGTATCATTTACATTTTACATAGTCAACAGTCAAGCTTTTTTCAAGAGCATGCTTTTAATATACATTTTTAAACTAAATTGAAATAACTAAATAAATCTTTATTTGGAAGAATCAAAGACAAAGTTACAATACAATACAAAACACAAAATTACTAGACACAACTTAGGAACTACACTGTGACACAAAAATAATTCCAAAAAAAGGGCAAAACTTAAAATATTTTTGTAAAGGTAAGTCTAAAATGGAATCGAAAGTCTAGTCAGGCGCGTCTTGTAAGGCTCGGACAGCGGACAGACTCGTCCAAGTGCGTAAAAGAACCCCAGGACAAACAAAAGAAAGGCTCGGACTTCGGCTCTGGATGATCCGATCCGGAGAGCTATAGATATTACAGTTACCCCGGTATCGCTGCTGGACTCGGAGGCGGGTTGCGCGGGGTGCGGGGCGTGCGCGGGGTGCGGCTCGGAACTGGCGGGCGCGGCAGGGTTGTCAGCCGGCGTCTCACCGCCGGCCGCGTTCAGCTCGGGGGACGACAGCGACGAACACAGCACCGTAGAGTTGGCCGTGCACACCTCCGGTATGGGCGTGCTGGCCACCGCTGGACATGGCAAATTTATGGTTTTTATAGCGGGAAAGTTGTATCTAAAATTTTTGACGTTTGGAACGCATGTTTTTGTTAGACTTGGACCTGACCAGTCCGTACGCCTTCAAGATCATGATTCTCGTCCAGTCGACACAAAAAATTGGCAACCTTGTCACCAGCGAACTCTTAGTCTAAAATCTACAGAGCGTACTTTGACTTAGCTCTGACTTAAGACGGAGTTGAAACGAGATAGATTTAGACACTCACATAAGTCCATCCCGTTTTAATTCTACACTCTATAAATCTCAGCAATCGACCTCGCCGTAGGATGACGTTATTGGAACGCGCGTGTTTGTTAGATCTGATTAGTCCCCTGATAAGAAATAAGACACTACTGGTGGGCGTTGCGACGACGAACTGTTTTTAAAGACCGTTCTCTGTTCTGCGACGGTGAAACCGTTTTTACGTCCTGGGTCTTCGTTGCACAAACCAGTCTTCGAATAACTTGGTGCGATTTTATATTTTACGTCTAAGAAAATACAGTCGTGAATGAATTGGTTCAACGACACACGTCGTCGCGAATGCAGTCGTCCTCGTTCCACGTTCGTTTTCAAAACAGTTCTTACAATCAAAAGTAAACTTTATGCCCATGACATACAGTCGAGAATGAATTGATTCAACGACACATGTCCTCGCGAACGTAGTCATCCTCGTTCCACGTTCGTTCCCAAACCAGTTCTTGCAATCAAAATTAAACTTTGTGCCCATGACATACAGTCGAGAATGAATTGATTCAACGACACATATCGTCGCGAACGTAGTCGTCCTCGTTCCACGTTCGTTCTTACAATCAAAAGTGAACTTTATGCCCATGACATACAGTCGATAATGTATTACTAGTTTGAAGACTCGTCGTTGCAACTGGTTTGAAGATGGTTTTTAAGCCGTCTTCAAACCAGTTGCAACGACGACCGTTTTCTGCAACCGTTTTCGTCGCCAGGAAAACAGTTGCGTTTCGTCCGTCAAAAATACGATAACGAACCACCACTATAAGACACTCACCAGTGAGCGGCGAGTCGGCGACGGTCTGCTTGACGGGGCGAGGGCGCGCGCGGGCGGCGAGGGGCGCGGGGGGCGCGCCGGCCGCGCTCAGCAGCGTGTGGAGGCTGACTAGCGCTAGGTTATCCGGAACTCCCGTTTGCAGCGAGTTCGACGACCTTTGAAATATTTTTTTAAATTATATTTAGACTATCGAAGACAATCAAATTGGGGTGACCGATTAAAAAGTTGTTTTTGAGACAGGCAAGTTCGACGCGGGGCTCCATTCTGTATACCTTTCCCGCAATCCTGCAGGCACTACAGTGGTCATGACACACCACTCTATAGGATTTATATGGAGGGCTCTCCGAGCACACTGTTCCGGGGCTGTATTGTGCAGAGCTTTCCGATGTTCCCTACGTGTACCTACATAGTAATAGTACCTGGAAGTGGAAGGCAGGTTGTGCGGCGCGTCGAGCGCGTGCTGCGCGGCGCGCGCACGCTCTCCGTAGTCGCCGAAGCGACACACTGCGCCTGTGCACGACTCGTCGAACACGCCCGAGCCTGTGACCACCACATAATGTTTGAGTTTAAACAACTATTTACCGTCGAACTCGGTTCAGAATGTTTACAGGACCCGTAATCAACATCCGTAGTTAAATTTAATGGACATTTAACAAAAAGGAAGGGCGGCCACGGCACTGCTATTATTTGTACTGCACTCGTTTCAACACACGCGTACAAATGGTAGCATTATTTTTCTGCATTTTCGATTGCCCTGCATCTGCCGCCCTACATTTGTGTGAAGAGTCAAAATCAAATCACAGATCGTATCGATAATCTCCTAGTCTTAGTGTATCGCTTTAGGTTTTCTTCTTCTTCTTCTTCTTGCACTTGACCCACGCTATGTGGGGTCGGCTCAACATGTTTTCTTCTTCCACTCACTTCTGTTATCCGTCAATCCCTCCCTTTAGGTACTATAATAAATATGCAGATAGAATTGTTTCAGTATCGATAAGACTTACCTGGGCTAGTCAACCGTTGGCCGCTCATAATGTTGTGGGGCATGTTGAACTTCCACTGGTTGCCGTAGACGATCGAATCGCCGAGGTTGTTGCCGTCGACGGGGTTGTTCTGTGAGGGGTTGTCCACTGTATAGTGAGACAAGCGTATCAGTACCGATAAGACTGACCTGGGCTAGTCAACCGTTGGCCGCTCATAATGTTGTGGGGCATGTTGAACTTCCACTGGTTGCCGTAGACGATCGAATCGCCGAGGCTGTTGCCGTCGACGGGGTTGTTCTGTGAGGGGTTGTCCGCTGTATAGTGAGACAAGCGTATCAGTACCGATAAGACTGACCTGGGCTAGTCAACCGTTGGCCGCTCATAATGTTGTGGGGCATGTTGAACTTCCACTGGTTGCCGTAGACGATCGAATCGCCGAGGCTGTTGCCGTCGACGGGGTTGTTCTGTGAGGGGTTGTCCGCTGTATAGTGAGACAAGCGTATCAGTACCGATAAGACTGACCTGGGCTAGTCAACCGTTGGCCGCTCATAATGTTGTGGGGCATGTTGAACTTCCACTGGTTGCCGTAGACGATCGAATCGCCGAGGCTGTTGCCGTCGACGGGGTTGTTCTGTGAGGGGTTGTCCGCTGTATAGTGAGACAAGCGTATCAGTACCGATAAGACTGACCTGGGCTAGTCAACCGTTGGCCGCTCATAATGTTGTGGGGCATGTTGAACTTCCACTGGTTGCCGTAGACGATCGAATCGCCGAGGTTGTTGCCGTCGACGGGGTTGTTCTGTGAGGGGTTGTCCACTGTATAGTGAGACAAGCGTATCAGTACCGATAAGACTGACCTGGGCTAGTCAACCGTTGGCCGCTCATAATGTTGTGGGGCATGTTGAACTTCCACTGATTGCCGTAGACGATCGAATCGCCGAGGCTATTGCCGTCGACGGGGTTGTTCTGTGAGGGGTTGTCCGCTGTATAGTGAGACAAGCGTATCAGTACCGATAAGACTGACCTGGGCTAGTCAACCGTTGGCCGCTCATAATGTTGTGGGGCATGTCGAACTTCCACTGGTTGCCGTAGACGATCGAATCGCCGAGGCTGTTGCCGTCGACGGGGTTGTTCTGTGAGGGGTTGTCCGCTGTATAGTGAGACAAGCGTATCAGTACCGATAAGACTGACCTGGGCTAGTCAACCGTTGGCCGCTCATAATGTTGTGGGGCATGTTGAACTTCCACTGGTTGCCGTAGACGATCGAATCGCCGAGGCTGTTGCCGTCGACGGGGTTGTTCTGTGAGGGGTTGTCCGCTGTATAGTGAGACAAGCGTATCAGTACCGATAAGACTGACCTGGGCTAGTCAACCGTTGGCCGCTCATAATGTTGTGGGGCATGTTGAACTTCCACTGGTTGCCGTAGACGATCGAATCGCCGAGGCTGTTGCCGTCGACGGGGTTGTTCTGTGAGGGGTTGTCCGCTGTATAGTGAGACAAGCGTATCAGTACCGATAAGACTGACCTGGGCTAGTCAACCGTTGGCCGCTCATAATGTTGTGGGGCATGTTGAACTTCCACTGGTTGCCGTAGACGATCGAATCGCCGAGGTTGTTGCCGTCGACGGGGTTGTTCTGTGAGGGGTTGTCCACTGTATAGTGAGACAAGCGTATCAGTACCGATAAGACTGACCTGGGCTAGTCAACCGTTGGCCGCTCATAATGTTGTGGGGCATGTTGAACTTCCACTGGTTGCCGTAGACGATCGAATCGCCGAGGCTGTTGCCGTCGACGGGGTTGTTCTGTGAGGGGTTGTCCGCTGTATAGTGAGACAAGCGTATCAGTACCGATAAGACTGACCTGGGCTAGTCAACCGTTGGCCGCTCATAATGTTGTGGGGCATGTTGAACTTCCACTGGTTTCCGTAGACGATCGCATCGCCGAGGCTGTTGCCGTCGACGGGGTTGTTTTGTGAAGGGTTATCTGCGTCGTTGTTGCCAGCGTTGGACTGTGACGTCACTGAACCGTTCGGTGTAGCACGGGTCGCCGATATCGAGTTGCGAGACATTTCCAATGTCAAGCGCTGGCAAAAAGTAAAGAATATTGTTTTAAAGATTATATAAAACACAGTTGTACCGGAAACACACTTGGGACTCAATTGCAATTGCACCTCAATGTCATATTGACATGCAAAACCAACGTCCAACGGGATGTTTAATGCGGACACTTGCTCAGAAAGAAGAAACATGTCTTGTTGAATGGTTATATGAAATACTAAATTTCGTAAGTTAGGGTGATAGATTTAAGTGTTTTACTGACATAATATCACAGTATATCGCTGATGTATGATGATAAAATATATTTATATTGTATTGATATACCTCTTTGAGATCATTGATTTGTAGGATGTGCTGGTTCTGCATCGTAATCAACTGAGTAATGTACCACTGCTGGTCGCGACACCGCTGGTAGAAAGTCGGCGGACGCACTTGGAATCTGATGACACGAAGCAATAATATGCACTTTGAACCACAAATAACATAACATTTATAGTGTTAAAAATTTAAATTAAATAGAAACTAACAAGAATGATATTATGACAACCCATTTTATCCGTAAATTACCCCATATTTCTTTGTGTGAGGTATGTCGGCCATTTTGGATTTGTCATGACGTCATTTTACGCTAAAACTTAGAGCAGACAATTTTATACATTTTGCCCAATAGTTTTTTGGGGAAGAATTTTTGATTTCGTGGGTCCTTTGTAATATCCACTGCTCTTTCTTTTCCTACCAATTATCACCACGAAACGAACCAAAACTCATAATTATATAAGAAAAGTTCCTACCTCAATATTAGGGTGTCCGTATCAGGGTTGAGATATCCTTCACTAGCGAGCAGATCGAGTCGGAAGAATCGATTATAGCCCCAACACTCGCCCACTTCGAAGTCCGAAGCAAACTCACGAACGATGTTCTTCGACGGGTCGCGAGACACTTGGTGAAGCATCTCCACTCGGTATTCGTATCTGTTTGTACATTAAATGCATTTTTTCGATATTTGTGATTTTGGATCGATTTTGATAGTGTTTTGTGGGGAAATCGATTTCTATTATAGATTAAAATAACTTTTAGGTTAATGCACTAAAGTGCAGTCAAATGAGAGAAAATCGTTTATCTGATACACCAAACAAACAATTTTTGAAGTTTCCATCAATAAAAGCTTCAAAATTTTGTTCAACAACACGAATTACAAAAAATCTATACCTACACCAAAGACGCACATTTGATTTGTAAACAAAATATTAAAATGTTATTGGCTACAATGCTTCAGCCAGAAGAAACTTTCATACATTTTAAGCAGAAGCATAGAGGCCTACATGACTAAAAACACTGAATGATATTAGTTTTAAAATAAATATTTGAACGATTCCTTATATACCACAATGTAATTAAATGAATGGGCATCGGGTATGGGTAGTGAGAATCTGTATTGTGTATATATTATTATTAACATATGATCAGCCTTTTTTTGTATTCATATTATCCTTTTGTTTATCACAAAAGAAAGTAGAGAAATCCGTGGCGTCGAACCCACTGCCAACGTTCTTATTCTCAACGTTCAATAGCTTGCAGTTTTAGTATAGAATAAAGCCGGCTATCGCGGTACATTGAACTTTGAACTTATAGGACTATTACTACTTTGTTTTGCCAATTGACATTCAGATATTTTCGCGCAAGTGGCGAGTTGCCATCACATTCAAAACTGCCATGCTGACAAAGGAGATAGCTTTAATTGCGATCGAGTAACTGAAAACACGTCGAATAACCGCTCGCTGTGGGATCGACGTCGAGGTACACAATTTTGGATCTTAAGACACTATACAATGATATAATCAGCAAATTCAGCACACAGAAGTCAAATTTGGTAGAAACGGTCATGCTTGCACACAGATCTGCCACTACAGCTATATAACGTCGCCGCAACTCACCTCTTGCCTACCCTGAATTTAGTTATGCTTGCAATCACGAAATTTTGTGGTTTTTAGTTTTTTCTTACTTGAAAAAATTTTATATATATCAAAGACAAAAAATAGATCAGATATAGTGTCAAAGTGGAACTACAAAATATGGGACTGTTGATACTCGTTGACTGCGAGTTCCGACATTGTGCGTTCAAGACACTAAAGATATGGAAGCTTTGAAGTAAGCCCGGCCGCATATTATCAGCAATTACGGCCCGAAAAAAAATTATCCGATTCTCCCTATTTTTTCTTCAGAACTTCGTAAGTCTGATCCAGCAACATTCGACTGTCAGCTCAGTCAGGAATTTCAACTGAAACTTCTGATAATATACAGCTAGGCTAAAAGTGCTGGTAAACCTCAAAGGTTGCTCATTGCTAGCTTTAAATAGAGAAATATGAGCATATAGCTGACTTAAAGAGCTTTAAAAAATGATTACAGTCTAATATCTTCTGCCCAAACATCCCGAACCAATTTAATCATTGTAGGCATTAAGCCTAATTGCACATTCCAGCACGCGCTGCAAATGACACACGTTTCATTTCTTCAAATGGGAAACACGTCATTAGTACACACCACGTTTATTCACTTCGTACAGTGCGTACTTGACGACGTCATTCACGTGCTGTAATCTATATTTCTATAGTATACTATCTATACTAATATTATAAATGCGAAAGTTTGGATGGATGGATGTTTGTTACTCAATCACGCCATAACAGCTGAACGGATCTGGATAAAACTTGGTACAGAGATAGATTAGTCAGGAATAACACATAGTTCCCGCGGGAAAAAAAAAACACAATCTACCTTGACGAAGTCGCGGGCATCAGCTAGTGTGTGATAAGTAAAAATAGTACTGGGCGCGCATAACTGACTTGGAGGTCTCGGGCAGGCCGGCGCTGAGTTCGAGGAAGACCGAGAGGTAGTTGCCGCGAACTACGCCGTTGCCGTCGGGGTATACTTTCAGTCTCCAGCAGAGGCCGTTGACGTGCAGCGGCGCGGAGTAGACGGGTGCCGCCGCGTGCTGCAGCTGCGTGAAGTTGGCCAGTGGGAACGTGCTGCTGTCGTAGCTCGGCACGATTTCACTGTTCGCGGACACACACTATCAATTTGTTTTAGAACTCAATCACTCAAATACTATAACTCTATGAATAAAGATTGACAAGTGACATAATGATGAAAGAACTTCACGAAAAGTCACGGTGACTTTACAATCGCGCATTGTTGAGTCAACATCTTCTGAAGATGCTCCGGTGTTTTGGTGTGAAATGTATGTTGAGAATAATTTGGAAGATTTGGGTGGTGTGGTGTTCTTCGTACTGGTCAGGGTTCCGCACTTAATCGTCCAGTTGGAGGTCTGTTGTACGTGGCGGTGTGGTGTTGTGCTGGTGCGAATCACTGACTTCCCAGTAAGTCGGTGAATATCGCAAGCTACGCGCTGTACCACATAGATTCGTCTACTTTGGCCGATTTTAGTAAATTAAACTTCAAGTTCTTTCATTATCATGGGCTTCCGCAAAATAACGCCTGCTTCTATCCAATAAGTGACACCATGTTTTGGTATACACACTATCAACATATTTTCGAATTAAAACTAGTTTAGAAAATAAGCAAACGTAAAACAGTCATAACTATGAATGAAGATGTTGAAATGTGAAACTAAAAGTATTGGTATTGTAGACTATCGTGAAGATACAACCCATCCTTCAGCCTTCTTCTAAAATATGGAACTTCATTTGCATTTGCATTTCATTTGAAATGCTGATGGAATTTAAATTAGAACTTAGAACCAAGTAAAAATAACTAGTATTTGGACAAGTTCCATAGTTCAAAGTAGAGCCATAGTTTGTGTATGTCAGTGTTTAATTTAACAGACATTGTTCCTAAAGAAATTTGCTGGATGCTTGAATTTGGGTTTAGTCCTTCAGATACCCTTATAAGATCTAGGTCTAGACTCTAGATTTAATGACTAAATCTATTATTTGGCCATCAGTTACTTCACGAAAAGTCACGGTGACTTTACAATCGCGCATTGTTGAGTCAACATCTTCTGAAGATGCTCCGGTGTTTTGGTGTGAAATGTATGTTGAGAATAATTTGGAAGATTTGGGTGGTGTGGTGTTCTTCGTACTGGTTTCCGCACTTAATCGTCCAGTTGGAGGTCTATTGTACGTGGCGGTGTGGTGTTGTGCTGGTGCGAATCACTGACTTACTGGGCGGTGAATATCGCAAGCTACGCGCTGTACCACATAGATTCGTCTACTTTGGCCGATTTTAGTAAATTAAACTTCAAGTTCTTTCATTATCATGGGCTTCCGCAAAATAACGCGTGCTTCTATCCAATAAGTGACACCATGTTTTGGTATACACACTATCAACATATTTTCGAATTAAAACTAGTTTAGAAAATAAGCAAACGTAAAACAGTCATAACTATGAATGAAGATGTTGAAATGTGAAACTAAAATTATTGGTATTGTAGACTATCGTGAAGATACAACCCATCCTTCAGCCTTCTTCTAAAATTTGGAACTTCATTTGCATTTGCATTTCATTTGAAATGCTGATGGAATTTAAATTAGAACTTAGAACCAAGTAAAAATAACTAGTATTTGGACAAGTTCCATAGTTCAAAGTAGAGCCAAAGTTTGTGTATGTTACAGTGTTTAATTTAACAGACATTGTTCCTAACGAAATTTGCTGGATGCTTGAATTTGGGTTTAGTCCTTCAGATACCCTTATAAGATCTAGGTCTAGACTCTAGATTTAATGACTAAATCTATTATTTGGCCATCAGTTACGAGCGGAACCTGAAATTAAGTCAAGAATAGTTCCTGAATAATATTGTTGTATTATGCGTAAAAATACTCTACTTGCCTATGGAAATCAGCAGGTACAGGCGCAGTGACGAAACTAGCCATTGGCTTCTTCCGTACTTGATGAATCAGTTTCGATAGCTCACCACTCTTTGCTATCAGTTCAGATCTAAAAATGACAAAAAGATATTATCTTATTATAACACCTATAACCTTGAGGCTTATGTACTCTAATCCAATGCAGAACTAAGAAAATATGGATTGAGTGGGTTTAGATGTCATTTTTGGCATCCAATTCAGCTTATTTTTTTATTATTCATTCAATAA
This sequence comes from Erebia epiphron, assembly GCA_963932025.1. Taxonomy (NCBI): domain Eukaryota; kingdom Metazoa; phylum Arthropoda; class Insecta; order Lepidoptera; family Nymphalidae; genus Erebia; species Erebia epiphron. The sequence continues at coordinate 27,130,144 of OZ009948.1, forward strand.
TCTAAGTTTAGTATTCAAAAGGATATTTACATATTGTATGTGGCCGCTAAATTGGTTTTGGATGGCTTTATAGTTCTTTGTATAATGTACCTACACATAATGATTACCTAGTACTGGAATGGAGTTGGTGCTCAACTTCCTGCAGTAAATGCTCAAGTTGCTCAGTCTCTTGCGTGAGGCTGTTCTTCTGTCCCATCAGAGTGAGCAGTTTGGCTTTCAGCGCAGAGTCCAGTCGAGAGATCATCAGCTCTACGGCGTTGCGAATCTCGCGGACACGCTCGTCTTTCGCTGAACGCACGGATTCGACATTGCGTTCCTAAAAAAACTTTTAGATTTAAAAGTTAATTTATTTTAAAACTTTTAAAGTTAAATGACCCATTTCAATATTGAATTTTGCCAGCGTAACTTATATGTGTTCAATTAATTACTATTTACTAATGAGTAAAGTGGCATTTAAAGTTAGTTTTTTTAAATAATAATTAAATTTTATTCTAAAAGAAATGACATGCTAGTTGATCAAAGCTTAAAAGTCATATATACCATACTTACAATGGTACTTTTTTCCAAAAACAAGAAACCTAATAATAATTTTAAAATATGTATGAATGTATGCAGGGCCGTCTTACTGGACGCCGGGGTGCGAAAATCAGAACAAAAAATAAACAAAATTGAATAAAACATTGGTTCTTTGTTTTACAGAACCCTATGTTTTGAACCTTTAATTAATTTCCCACTTAAAACTTTCAAACCATTCCTCTGTTTCAACCATTTCAATAAACAGACACAAAACAGTTGCAGCCCGTAACAGTCACTTTCTGTGTGTTTTGCGCTTTAGTTTCATATTAAATTTAAATAAACATGACTTCTCATTATAATGAAACAGGAAAATACCAAGTGCCCTTTATGTTTATGCTTATTGCTTAATACTAAAAAAACAATGCAAAGTGAATAGTTAAAGGATTATTGTTTATTGTCATTTATATTACTCACCACATCCTGTACAAGACTAATAAGCTCCATGAGTCTGCGCCTCAGCTGTGATACCTCATCTCTTATCTGAGTCACATGTTGATCGTACACCTCTTCCAAAGGCTTGAACGTGTGTCCAGAGTGGGTGCCGCCCCACAAGGCACACTGGTGGCAGATGCACCGGCGGCACGTCCAGCAGTAGACTGTCAGCTTCTCTTGATGAGTTGGACATCTAATAGTTGTATTAACATGTTTAGCAATAAGTACTACCCTTTCTCTTTGTTTCTAGGATTTAAAAATTAAATACTATTTCTATATATACTTAGTACTTACATTTTCTATTTCATAACTGACATAGGATAAAACTAATGATAAACATAAAAATAATATGAATTGATATTACTGGCTACAGTTATATATAAGGTTTACACTTACAGTATATATTGCTCATGTAAAATGGATACAGATCACTGTATCCATACTATAAATGCCAAAGTGTGACTGTCTGCCTATCTGTCTGTTTGTCTGCTACTCTTAACCCATAGGCTGGCAAGTAACCGGGTTCCGGTTACAGGCGTTTACGAGTCATCTGGCGGTGTAACCGGATTCCGGTTACAAACATAATGGCGGAACGCGTCCACCGCGGTTGCCGATATTTTTGTTTCTTATAAATAGATTACTGTCTCGATTCCTCTCTAACTTTGGTATTAAAAAAACCGGGCAAGTGCGAGTCGGACTCGCGCACGAAGGGTTCCGTACCATTATTAATAAATAATTACCTTTGTTAATGAACCGCAAGACTAACTTTGTTTGTAGAGGTTTATTGTTAATATCAAAAAAACTATGCTAGTTAGAGCATTGGCTATAGTTTTCCTGTAAAATATACGTAAATTCCTATTGACCATAATTATTTCAAATTTTTCGATTGGTAAACTCCGGAGATAAGGCGGGGGAACGGTATTTTTTTAGACATTTTCCCCGATAAATCAAAAACTTTCATAACTAAAAATAATTAAAAATCTGTTTTAGAATGTACAAAGTGAACCCTTTCATATGATACCCCACACAGTACAGTTATCTCACTTTTTAATTTCAACCCTCAGATTTTCCCCCCTTTTTAAATAAGAACAAATATAATTTCCAATATACACAACTATTCCAAATTTCATGTTGATAGCTTCGGTAGTTACTGAAATAATCGAGTGTGACGGACGGACAGACGGACAGACGGACAGACAGATGGAGAAAGTCGCACCATAAGGGTTCCATTTTACCATTTTGGTACGGAACCCTAAATACTAGGATAGACAAGGACACAGTAGGAATTTTTTGACGTTCTTACTCTATGTAATCAATTTATGGGTAGACATTTTGTGCGAGGAGGACACCAACTTTATAAAAAAAAAATATTTTTTTGTCTTTTTTGATTTTGTTCAAGAGTAAGAATTACGGGAAAGTCTTTGTTACGAGTGTTTTTACTCTAAAATGACTAACCATAGTGCACATCAATCAAAAAATCTACAGATACGGGTAATTTTGTTTATTTTATTGGTACCAAAAAAAAAGAGGGTAATTTTTGGTCTTTTTTTGCTATTTTTCTGTGTAAACCATAAAGAAGAGCGATTACCTTTCAAACTTTAATCTATAAATATAGTTTGTAACGATTTGAATGACGTACTTTGTTTACATAGCTTTAGTACAAGTAATAGGAGTTGTTAAACAGCCTATCTTTTAAGCCGATTTTGGTAGAATTTGGAATAGTGGTAGGTGCCTATGTCCTTCCCTCACAGGGAAGGACATGGGCTAGTTTTTATACTGGAAAATAAAGAGTTGCCCCAGGAATTATAAAAATTAATCTTCACCAACAAAGTAGCGGGCATGATCTAGTTCATAATAAAGGCCAGTATATCCCAAGCAATGAATGGCCAAGGTTCCTGAGCGAGAAACATACTCAGAATGAGTTCCAAGTGGTCTGATTTCCAACCTAGATTTCAACAGATTTCCAATATTATATTTCAAGTATTCCAATTAGAAAAAGGTCAAGATTGGGGTTTAGTTCAGTTTTTAAAGTGTAGCACCCTTGCTTAGGGCTAGGTTTAGTGAGGGAAATAACCCCTGCAGGAAGGTTTCTGACAGGCGGTGTCACATCACATGCTGGACTGGGCTAGTTATTGTTAAATAGTAGTTATTATCAATCAAACAATGAATAATGATTTACCGGTCGCGAAAATTGTCCCTCTGACAAGCGGAATTAGTTTGTTGCATGGTCTCTATTTGCTGAGTGACCTCCTCGACCCAGCGGCAGTTCACCAGCTCATGGAGATGCAGGGCTGCGCGGCAGTGCGGGCACTGAGAGCGCTGCTCCGTGAGCCATCGCCGCACGCAAGCGTAGCAGCACAACTTCGAGCAATGGGGGCACAGGTGCGCATCCACCAGCTTCTCCATACAGATGAAGCACCGGAACACCTCCGCCAGTGTCTGAAAGCCCATATTCATCGATCCACACACCTCACGGGTCAAGTTTAACTAACTGTCAACGGAAAGTAGGCCAAATCGATTTACCTCGACGATCTGCTCCTCGCCATTTCCATTCCCTTTTTCTCCTCTCGTAGCCATGTTGTAGATTCACTTTTCGAATCACGGGCAGGATGTATTGTTCACCATAATTTGGTCAATTTTTAGGAACTTCTAAAACAGCAACAGGACATGTTTCGCAATGCGAGCGTCAACAACGAGAAAACCAACTTCCGTGTTCGAATCTCGATCGAAATCAAAATAAAAACAAAAAAAAATATGTTGCTACGATAAACTTTGAAACTTCCCCATTGGGCATATGAAAAAGTACTCTTTTTTTAATTCTAACTGTTGAATAGCTTTTCCAGGCCCATTTGTTCCTATTTTATAAATTGACACATGACACTACTACTTTTCAACTTTTAGTAAATAGGTATTCACTTCATTTTGCATTAAAAATACTGAATTGAATGCAAGCTGAAAATCTGAAAAGGTTTATTTTACTCACATATTTTGGAAAAAATCTAAAATAATGAACAGGCAACTCTGTGTAGGTATTGATTTTTAAATGTCAAACTAATGTCAAATAAATAATTGTTGCCATTTATCAAACAAATTGTTGTTTACTCTGTGATAATTGTTATAAATTATAAAATGATATCCCTAATTAATATCATTAAAATGTTTCAAATTTATTTCAAAGTATATAATTAAATATATTTTGGAAATATTTGTCAAAAAACAAATTAACCAATTTGTCTTTTTGAATATAATCATTTAATCGTCATTTGATATGACGTAACAAATTAATGAACGTCCTTCCAGATTTCAGGGGTTACCTAACCTAAAAGTGTTTTGATTTTTCAATTTTCTTCACAAAAATAATAATTGTTTGTTAAGTGTTGAGTGTGATTATATTGTTTGGAGAATAACCATGTTTTCTATGTAAGCTGATTGTCTATAAAATTACAACTGAATTTAAGGATAGAAAGGTTTCTCAGAATGTTATCTTGTTTTGCAATTTTTGAGTCCTGATTTGCAGCCTATCCTTAATATAGTTTTTTAACTCTCTTGACGATGCCTATAAACCGTAAATGTAAGGGATGTATACCTACTTTGGTTATAATATTGCACAAGACTAAACATATAAATTGTAAACACTAAACTTAGTACAATGAGACTTGATAGCTTTTGTGTATTTTATCTTCTAAACCTCGCAGAAGTCAGAAACTTTCAAGTCTCATAGTCTCACACATAATAATTTGTCACAGTATAATATACCAGATTTTTTACAAATGATATAGTAACTACTTACTGTAAAGTTTAAAAAGTACAGTTGTATCATATACCATCACACCTTTTTAGACATAGATATATTCAAAAAACCTTATTTTACTTGAAGATTTTCTTATCTCAATTTCAGAATGCTACATACGTAAATACTGACTTGAGTAGCCCCAACATGTCCTACCTAAAGGTGCTTCACTGCACTTTATGTATCAAACAGGGAGCCTTTTACCTTTCTAACAAGTCAGTGCTGTTAAAAATTGGAGTAAGTTGTAATTTGTATATTATCAAAATATATTTATTAGGTTCAATGAAGTATTTTAAAGGTATTATTAAAATAAATTCAAGTAACAAATTCGATCTTTTTTAAAACTATATTATGATGACCATGACATCATCTGTGTGGATTTAGGTTCTTTAAAATCTTTTGGGAAATCTTTGTTTTTCTGGGATTAAAAGTAGGCTATGTCTCTCCCAAGATTAAAGCTATCTCTGTACTCATTTTTCTCAAAATTCGTAAAAAAACGGGATGTGAAATGGAAACAGACAGATATATATACTTTTGCAATTTTAATATTAGCATAGATTATACAAATAATATTTTTCTATATCTTATAGTTACTCTAATAGTTTAAGGCTGCCTCTCTACCAAGAATGAGTGAGAATGTGGGTGAAACCCACCAATAGGATATTTTAATGTTTAGTTCCCATGAACCCTTAGCCACTAAAGTTAAGATAATCTAAACTATGAAAAGGAAGTGAGCCTGTCCTAATTCCACTAGTGATTCACACCCTATATTCCTTTCCTACATTTCCCTAGGGAATCCCTTGCTTCCCATTCTCCAGTTGGTTGATACCACATTTCACTATTTCAAAACAATGTTGAATTTATTATTATAGTTAATATGTATCTATTTGATAAATAACTCTATAATCATACATTTTTTTTAGAGTAAAACACCAATACAGCATCTGGTAAATATTTCCACATCATGCCACCTGAATAGCAATCTACCACTGACATCCCAAACCACAACAACCAAGGTGAAAAGTAAAAAAGTACCGGAAGACCCAAGAGTATGGAAAGAAACGCCAACGCATGATATAAAGAGTAATCTAGTTCAATATTGTATGATGCTCTCCAAGTTCAGGCTGACATGTAAGTTATTATTGACTGTTTTTTCTTTGCCTCTCCAAGTAACTAGGGTTGACAGTCAACCTATCCTTACTCCCAGTTTTCCTAGACGGAAAAATTCGGTGAAAATAGTGATTTGGGATGAGTACCCAGGATTTTTTTCTACAAGCAACACCTCCTTGCCTGTTAACTTTTCCCAGCATGAATAAAGTTAGGCTACATTCGCAGTCGCATGGCAAAAATATGCGCGCGAATAGTTTTTCGTAATTCTGTAACACTAGGAATCATGGAGGTATACGCAAGTTTGCCTTACGTCAAAAATAATTTCGAAAAAAACAGCACAAAATAATACAACTTCATTCCAGCCCTAGTGGTGATGACATCTATGGCTGGGTACGCGCTGGCACCCGCGCCGTTTGACCTGACGACATTTGCGCTATGCTCGGTGGGCACCGGCCTGGTCAGTGCTGCAGCTAACTCCGTCAACCAGTACCATGAGATGCCCTTTGATGCGCAGATGTCGAGGACTAAGAATAGGGTGCTAGTTAAAGGATTATTGGAGTAAGTATGGTATATTGGAAGTTCATTTTACCCCATTTCTTAAGTTTGTTAATACATATTTGTGTTATAGTAATTTCATTTTACCCCATTTCTAAAGTTAGTGTGTTAGTTTAATATTAATCTCCCTTCCCAAAATGCTTGAAATGCAATGGTATACATAGAACAGGTACTAAAATTCTACATCAATGTATAGAACAAAATATTGTTATAGTCCGTCAAACTTATCTGACAAATTGGAACTAATTTTGATGCCGGTTAAGTTTCCAGTTATAGGTATTTAACTTGTAGAAAATTAATAAATTATAATTATTAATTTACTAGACCAGACAGGTGGCTGGCTCGTTTGGGGTAGAATTATCTATGATTTTTACCCGATGATAGCAAAGACTAGTTTTAACATTAAAACTATCATATAATTTATAGTCATAGCAAAGACATGGTTGATATCAATATAATATTACGATTTTTCAGGCCCACCCACGCGATAGGTTTTGCAGCTGCAACGAGTATGACTGGACTAAGTTTGCTGTACTTCGGCGTGAACCCACTAACTGCAGCGCTGGGTGCTGGCAACCTCATCCTGTATACGTCCATATACACGCCACTGAAGAGATTATCTATTATCAACACATGGCTGGGCTCTATTGGTAAATATCCATTTACTTTCAGTGGCATTACAATTGGAAGTTTTTTGTGTAGAGAACCGTCTTATATTTACGCAATACTTAAGTAATACTTTTTGTTACAACACCTTTCCTTTTTGTTAACATATTTTTTAGAGCAAACATGTTCAAAGCTTATTTTACTTTAATTGTGTGATGCCCTATACCTACATTCAGTTATGTCTGTTGAGATAGTGCATCAATAAATCGCTACGATTATATCGTTACGTGTGTAGTCAGTCGATGAGTGACGACACTACGTGATCAAATCAGATATGATAAGATCCGTAGGAGAACCAGAGCCACCGACATACAGAAGAGTTGCTAAGCTTTAGGGTCAATGGACAAGGCACATAGTTCGAAATACCAATATACGTTGAGGTTCCAAGGTGCTTGAATGGCGGCCTTGCACCGGAAATCTCAGCGTTGGATCACCCCACACTAGGCCAACAAACGATCTCCTGTGGAGATCCTTGCGGATGAGCCTCGTCGTCGAGACGATCCTGATGAAAGAACTAGAAGTTTAATTCGCTAACTATAAATTATATTTATTCAATTTAGGTACACTGGTTAGGTGAAATTGACGTCCGATTACTTATAAAACATTATGGTGATAATCAATTACGGTATCTTAAAACTAAAGCTACGAGAGTTCCAAACGCGCCCTGGTCTGAGAAGAGCCCACAACAAACTCAGCCGGGGTTTTTTTAATCCGCCAAAGCAGACAAATCTATGTGGTACAGCGTGTAGCTTGCGATGTTCCCCGCTCAGTAAGCCAGCAACTGTGTGACTGGCATTTAGGCGTTAGGCACGAAACTAGCGACGGCGACAGCGGGGCGATGTGGTCTAAGAGCTGGCGACGAACTTCGGGAAGGTCCTTGTGAAAAAATACAATTTCGCCAATTGGCGAATCCAGTCCTGCCAGTCTGCAAGAGCGTTTGCGGTTATTTCGCTACTGCGCAGCATATGACATTTGCAAAAAAAACCAAAATATTTTTTTTGCCAACTTGATTTTTTTATCTTTAAATTTATTACTTATAGAATTCGAAAATAAAATCCCAGACGGTTTTCTCGGTTATAAAGTAGGTATAACCAGCAGGGCGACCGCGTATCTTTTGCATCAATCATTGATACATCGAAATCACCTCTGATTGGTTATCACTCTTCCACTATTGGACGAAATCCATTGACGCAGCAAGAATACCATAAATTCAGCCAATCGGAGGAGATTGCGATGAATCAATGATTGATGCAAAAGATACGCGGTCGCCCTGCTGACCTCTTCAAAATTCTTCCCGAAATTCGTCGCCAGCTGTCCGACTACTCGCGTCGCCCCGCTGTCGCCGTCGCTCCCCAGTCGCTAATTTCGTGACCGTACACTTACAGACACGACTGCCTCATTGGTCTAGTGGTTAGCATAGTCGACTGCGGATCACGAGGTCCTGGGTTCAATTCCCGGTCGGGCATATAAAAGTTAGGTATTGGGTTTTTCAATTAAAAAATTCTCAGTGCCAGCCCGGAGTTGGAAGTTGGTGGTGTTTCACCCCCGTGCCTCGGAGAGCACGTTAAGCCGTCGGTCCCGGTTATTATCACTAACTAGCTGATGCCCGCGACTTCATCCGCGTGGTTTAAGTTTTTTGTTATTCCCGCGGGAACTCCTTGATTTTCCGGGATAAAAAGCCTATGTCACTCTCCAGGCCCTCAACTATACCCATGCCAAAAATCACGTCAATCCGTTGCTCCGTTGCGGCGTGATTGAAGGACAAACCAACAAACCAACAAACAAAGTGACTTTCGCATTTATAATATTACTAGTACTAGTATGATATGATAATAATCGTTAAAGCCCGCCAACCCGCATTGGAGCAGCTTGGTGGGTCTAAGCTCTAATTCCCGCTCTCCTATGAGAGTGGAGGCCTGTGCCCAGCAGTGGGACGTTAATAGGCTGTAGTGATGATGATGATGATGACACTTACAGTGGGCGCGATCCCGCCTCTGATGGGCTGGGCGGGCTGCGCGGGGAGCTTGTCCGCGGGCGCGCTCGTGCTCAGCGCGCTGCTGTACAGCTGGCAGTTTCCGCACTTCAACGCGCTCTCGTGGAATCTGCGTCCCGACTACTCTCGCGCGGGATACCGCATGATGGCCGTTACAGACCCTGGTGAGCTGTTTAATATCATTCCTAGTGTTTCTGCTTACCTAGTTCATACTTATGCTACCTATGAAAAGCAATGGATGAGGTCTTGGAATGCAACGCGCTTGTCTAGAACATTTATTCACTTGAGAGTGCATAGGCATAGAATTTACCTTTTCTCTGATGACAGAAAGTATTATAAGTAAATATTTTGCAATCGTAATTATGCTTTATGTCACCGTAAAATTGCAAAAACCGTTAGGTTGTATTCTAACGCTCGATACAGTGTAAGCTGTCAATTTTTGAAATATTCATTATATTTACGGTTTTTTGGTTCTTTTTTGTAGGTTATGTTAGGGTTCGACATAAATAATCAGGTAGACTATCGGGGCGCTTAGGTTCTATCGAGTTTACCTAACAGATTACAATCTACCGAAAAAATAATGCGTTAAATTGTAACCTTTGACAGTTTACAATCTCGCTAGATAGATAATCTAACGGTTTTTATAATTTTACGGTGACATGTAAGATTACGGTGACTAGCAAGCAATAATCTAATAAATAAATATTTTTTTTTGCTGTTAGATCGAATTCTTTTAAAATCTGGAAGTTGTAAGTATCATAACTTAGAATATTACTTATTTTTCCAGCTCTATGCAGGCGGGTGGCGCTGAGGCACACAGGGATCATAACGGCGACGTGCCTCGCATCTCCATACCTCGAGGTTACCAACATGTGGTTCGCTGTCGAATCGCTACCGCTTAATATTTATTTCATGTACTTAGGTAATTAATATTTTCATTATATAGATTCTAGAGCTATAAATTTAAAAACATCTGGTCAAATGTGTGTCAGATTACGCATAGGGTAGGTTCCATAGTTCAAGTTTAGTCAAAACTTTTATTATATGTCGTAATATTCCAAAAGTGAAAGTGTGTCTGTCTGTCTGTCTGTCTGTCTGCTACGCTTTCACGGCTCATCTTTTAAACCGATTTTGATGAAATTTGGTATAGGGATAGTTTGTATCCCGGGGAAGGACATAGGCTACTTTTTATCCCGGAAAATTAAGGTGTTCCCGCGGAAATGAAAAAAACTTAATTCACGCGGACGGAGTCGCGGGTATCATCTAGTCCTTAATAATTTTAAAATCTATCTACAACGAAGCATCACTTGAGGGTGTAAACCAAATATCTTTTTGGTCTCGCTGTTCATGTTGTTGTTGTGTCGACACACACACACACACACACACATATATAATTCTAATATTATAAATACGAATGTGTGTTTGTTGGTTTGTCCTTCAATCACGCCGCAACAAAGCAACGGATCGACGGGATTGTTTGCATGGGTATCGTAGAGAGACAGGCTACTTTTTGCCCCGGAAAATTGAGGACTTCTCGTGTAAATTAAAAATACTTATTAACATAGTTAATTTTTAAAAGCATTGTGACACAGATTGGACGAAGTTATATATATCCCTGCACCCTCTCTGGGTCTACTTACGTCGTAGTGTCGCGACACGCCATTCCACTAAAAGTGTCTAGCGATATGCTTCTGATGCGTCACGACACGCTATTAGGCCCGCCACATACATTCGGAATCCCGAATCAGAATTTCGATTCGGAATTCCGTTTCGGGATTCCGAACGCAGCAAATCCATATAAAATGTATGGGTCTGTCACACACGTACAGTAGCTTTCCGTTCGAATTTATTTCCGTTACGGAATTCCGAATGGGAGCCTGTGCGTTCGGAATTCCGAACGGAAAAAATGGCTACCGTATCTCGTTTTAAGGGGATGCACCCTGTAACGGTGACGTGTTTTCTTCTTCTTAGCTTGATATAGCAACAATGCAATCGCCATGAGAAAATCGTCGTCCATATTCGCTGATAGAATATCTGAACTTAGAGGATAGCGTCTCTCAACATCTGAGCCTTGTTATTCCGAACGGAAAAAAATGTATGTGTGTGATGCAAGTTCGGAATCCCGATTCGATATTCCGAATCGGTATTTCGAAACGGAATTCCGAATGTATGTGGCGGGCTTTAAGTATATTTCCAATTTAAGAATCAAAACTTATTTCCACCCATAGACTGTTATTTAGTCACTATAATAATATTTATAATTCTTTCAGCTTGGGAGTTCTATAAGAAATCGGACAGTGGCAGTTCAAGGAAGCTGTTCAGGTTCTCTCTAATACACTTGCCTGCACTCATGTTTCTGATGCTAGTCAACAAGAAGTATTGGCCTTCGAGCGATACTCAGGAGCAGGAGATGGTGAAAACACAGGATGTTAAGCTTACGGAGCCTAAGAGGATAACAGTTCTGCCCAGGCGTCCAGTGGTGGCGGCGCAAGACTCTAGTATGGTTCACAAATGATTGTACAAACAAATTACTGTGATGTAGGGTATGTTCCGATATACACTGCGAACACTGATCAGTGCTCTTACTGGGGAGAAACCGTTCCGTTATGGACTGACAGTATACTGCCGCAGTATCCTAGCGAAATATATTACGTCATAAATCGTCGCCATTTTTGTACTGTGAGTACTGGTGTTTTCGAAGCAGTGGTGACGGCGTTCCGTTTTAAACAGTTACCAGTATAGCTAACTATAAAGGAACGCAGTAAACTAAATTGACGTCACACCTTACAGTGCTCGCAGTGTATATTGGAACATACCCGTAGTGTGTTATATTATATATCAAAAGGCGCGAAGATCCACAATGAAGATCGTCAATGGTGCTGAATTGGTTGTACATACTACTTTAAAAAATTTGAATGTACCAGTGGTAATGCTATATTTATCAGCAAGAAACAATGTAAAAACTATTTTCAATTTTGACAAAAACTATTTTCAATTCTGACAAATTTGGTTTGCTTTAGGAAAGCTAAAAGCAAATTACTGTTAACATACTTGATTTTTATTATTTTAATCTTGCCTCCAGCGTCGCACGCCAACGTTATAAGAAATTTAGGACTCCTTTTTTGATAGACTAAGAGCTTGGCTGCAATCAGACTTGCTGGCAAGTAGTGATGCAGCCTAAGGTGGAGCGCCCTTACATGCCTATTCACTCTTGATTTGAAGTTTGATCTTGATTGCCTCGTTAGTTGCTACAATACGATTTACGACACTGGTTTGTTTACACCTTTAATGTGATCGCATACAAGACGAAGAAGCATTTGAGGCGTGGATGACGTCTTTGCCTATCTCTTAAACTGATTTTAATATTTTCAGTAAGGAAATATACGCCTCTTGCGTCCGTGTGCGATCATCCTATTACTACAATATAGTAGATAATTTTAGTATTCTTTTTTTCTGTAAATAATGTACAATTTCTTTTTGTGATGTTATTTATAGAGTCTGTGTAAGATAAAATCACGTTTATGCAAAGATTGTTAAGAATTTAAGTTATATTTTTTGATGTTCGACTAGTTCCTTATCAATGGATATAAACGGAATAAAATAATTAGACAAAAATAATAAAATCCTTATATTTATTTTGTTTTTTCTTGGTATAATTTAAATTATTACAATCACGGTTGGAATTGGCGATGAACCGTTAAATTAGCCTTCACAAATAAACCTCTTATGGTGCATTAAAAAAAACATTTCCACAGAACTTTCTCTCAAGAAATTTATAACACTTTTTTTTAAATGATTATTTACTACCTTTTACGGCCGAATGTAATAATAATAATTATTATTATAACACTTTATGTGTACACCACAACACAATAAAAGAAAGAAAAAAAATTTGTTAAGGAACAAAAATAAGAAATAGAAGATGTAAGATAAGCAATCAATGTTTCTGTCGTTACGTAAGTTACTGAGCAACATTCTTACTTGTCGGTTTTATGGCTTGCGTTTGTACCAAATGTATACAGTATACTTCGCTAATAACATATGAACTGGAAGAGAGACTGGGAGGTTCTGTCCTCCAGCTTTTAATTGGGATTATGTCTAAACTGCAGGTTTCCTTTTCCAATGTTTTATGGTTAGTTTCTACCCAAGACAAAGCAACCTATTTATATGTCAAAAATACCACACAACTTTTGACATAATATAACAACATTGCTATGTTGCTAACCGACATATTACACATAGATTGATTATTAATTTCGGCCGTAAGTAACAGATTACACATAGATTGTTTGTGTATAACCAAATAAGCATATTCCTGTACAAAATACGAAGACACAGTGACGATTCATCGCAGTTATTCTACACACAATTATCATTACATTCATTCAGACCTGGTTTTGAATACGAGACAAAGGAGACAGACAGCTAACTATAAAATGTATAACTCTAACATTATTAGCTCACTGCAACATTTTGGGACGCTTGGATCCACACAATTTGTGTAAACTTTTCATATCTTACTGATGGCTTATTTCCTGAAAACAAGATAAAAAGAGATGAATTACTATTACTCAAGCTGGAAGTAATACACAATTTGGCTTATTACAAACTAGCGGTCCGCCCCGGCTTCGCACGGGTAGCACTTGATCAAAATATTCTATACCCAATAATGGTCAGTCGGCACTGAGACGAACAACTCCACCATACGTTCTCAAATTTTGTTCAGCAAACCGCTGCGACGCTTGGCACTTGAGTCTCCAATACGACGCATTTTCGCTGCCCTCGCCTGGGAACTATGTTTAAAACTAACAACTAAGTTGAGACCTGGCTCTTTTAGGCATTTCGCAGGTAGGTAGATATTTAAAATGTTTAAAAAAATGTTAGTAGGTTCTCTTGTATTTATTATGACATACAATTGACAATTAATATGATACCTAGTATAAAAGTCAGTCAGAAATTGAATATAATAAAAAACAACAAATTATTGTTGCAATTTTAGTAGGGATCTCTAATTTTTTGAAAATGAAATATAGCCTATGTTACTCGCTTATAAAGTAGCTTTCTATAGGTGAAAGAATTTTTAAAATCGGTCGAGTAGTTTTTTAGTTTATCCATTACAAACAAACAAACAAACAAATCTTTCCTCTTTATAATATTAGTTTAGAAAAATAAAATGACATATTGCTGAAAATATTGCCAAATTGTAGGTTTTTTTTATTTGAGACCGTTTTTTCGTTCATCTATTGGTATTGCAAAAGGAACTTGACTAATAAAGAGTGTTTATAGTTAATATTTAACCACTAGCTGATGCCCGCAACTTCGTCCGCGTGCATTGAGGTTTTTGATTCCCGCGGGAACTCTAATTTTCGGGGATAAAAAATGGCTTATGTGTTATTCCAGACTATAATCTATCTGTGGCAAATTTAATCCAGATCCGTTCAGCGGTTCTGGTGTGATTGAGTAACAAACATCCATCCAAACTTTCGCTTTTATTATAATATATTAGTATAAATCAGTAGTGAGCACAGGATTTGAATCTAGCTTTGCTAGACATTAGTTAGTCAGAATACCTCTTTACTGACTGTCATGGTGAAAAATTAGCATTAACGTATTTCTATTTGGGTAAGCAGTGCTTTTATGCCTCTATGAACTGCACGCCACTGCTATAGAAAGTAAACAATCTCAATATAATATACTGAGGAAATATTATTTTCTCAATGATAGATGCTTATACCTGGACTTCTTAGCGGATCGGTCGCGGTCGCGACTCTCGTCGCGCGACCGCTTCTGCGACTTGTGGTCGGATTTCTTGTGCTCTCCGTTGGACTTGCTGTGCGAAGACTTGCTGCGGTCGCGGTCGCCGTGAGACTTGTCGCGGTCGCCGTGAGATGATTTGTGGTGCTTGTCGCGGTTCTTTGATGGACTGCAATTATGTAAAATGTCACTTATGTAAATACGCTGTACCATTATTTTTGAAAAATGGTCAGATTATGTTCGGAAGTATCTACTATTTCGAAAAAATATCTTATTTCAGTAGAAAAATAAAGATTGGTAGATAAAATTAGCATTTGAAATTTAAATTTTAAAATTCACGCCAAAACGTTCGGCGTCGTTGTGAGGTCACTATTGTTTTTACCAATGTACTCTGTGCAGTGAGCAGTAAGCAATAGTGTGATTTTCAAAGCTCGAAAACAAACAATTGTGACGTCATTCGCTTCTTTGTGTTTTATGCAATATGGCGGATTGCTGTATTTTATAGTTTTATTTTATCAAAATAAATAGCAATCTTACTTTAAATTGAAAAATAAATACGTTTTTTATAATCCATGAATCTTATTTCATTAGATAAATTCATACTTGCATTGATTCTTGGTTACTGTCATCATGCCTATTACAATGGGTGTATTTATTACACGATAATACCCTAGATCGCCGTGTGAGACCCAAACCCAATATCGCACTTTTGAGGGTGAAGACAGTACGGTGTCAACTGGCTATCTTACTGAATGATCAGGCGCGGAAGTAGGTACCTGTGTAAGAATTGCCGATCAAATCGTCAAAGTTCGTCTTCAAAGTAAAATAAACCATAGGTACATTGAATTAGAGCTCAATTTCGTGCATCCATTCTCATACGTTTAGGTATGTACGAAAACCTAAATGGATGAGAATGGATACACGAAAATAAGCTCTAATTCAATGATGTTATGGTTTATTTTACTTTGAAGCCGAACTTTGACGATTTGATCGACAATTCTTACACAATCGCACCTCTGGTCCAAGCCTTTGGCCAATGGCCTTCCTAACATTAAAATTTTTTTGTGCCGTCGGCTTGGACTTAGGTTTTGATGAATCCCGTAGGTAAAATATAACATAAATGTCCTTCCCCAAAATAACAAGTCTGTACAAAATTTCGTCAAAATAGATTGAATAGATGTAAGTCATGGTGTTTACTGATACACTTTCTCATTTATGGTAATGAATGGATTTAGAGATCAGATCGAAAATAGCTGGTGTTCGTTAATTTAAGCACCAATATTTGCTTTTGAAATGTATGTCATAACTAGGTGCTATATTATTACTTGATTAGAAGCATAAAAATATAAAGAAAAAATCACACTGATCTTGTGACTTCATAGTAGATTTGCTATTCCGACAAAAGTTGGCTGCTAAAGTGTAATCCTTTATCTCACTTATTTTAAAACACTTACCTGCTACTACTATGTTTGGAGGGGCTCTTATGGCTGGAGCTCTTGTGGTTGGAGCTAGAGCTCTTGTGTGAGCTGGAGCTTTTGTGGTTTGAGCTCTTATCGTGTTTGCTCTTCTTACGACCCTCGTCGTCATCGTAGTTGCGTCTCGGGTCGCGGCCGCCCTTGCGTTTGCGGTCGAAGTCTGTTTCGCGATCGTAATTGCGCTCCTTCTTGTCCTCTTCGGCCGCTTCGCGCTCTAAGTCGGACCAGTCCTTGCCGGATTCTTCGTCTTCCTCTGCTACAATGTTTGTGATGATAATTAGCTTTATCCATACTAAAATTATAAATGTGATAGTGTGTCTGTCCGTTTGATATGCTTTAACGGCTCATGTTTTCAACCGATTTTGATGATTTTTGGCATGGTGATAGGTTACTTTTAATCCCGGAAAATTAAAGTGTTCCCGCGGGAACCAAAAACTTCAAACCACACAGACGAAGTCGCGGGCATTCGCTAGCATGATATATAATATGGGGCTCTTCAAAGGGTGGATAAACAAATATCTCAAAAGCCTTCAACGCATTAGCGGTTCGTCTGGTGCTGTAGATGTTTATGGGCGGCGGTAATCACTTAACATCAGGTGACCCGCCTGCTCGTTTTCTCGCTTAGATAAAAAAATATATATGAAAACGGCGTCCATGCGCTTAGCTCTTACCCTCACTCTCTCCCGAGCCGTCGGACACATCGGACGCCTCCGAGTCATATTCGGAGTCGTCTTCGGACTCCTCCTCGGACTCCGCGTCCGTCGGCTCGTACGCGTCGTCCTCTTCCTCTGATTCCTCTTCCTGCAACCAATATACTTCATAATTCATCAACCCAAACAAAATAAAAATAAAACAGCTCCGGCGGCGCAATACTGATCATGGATCTCTGCTGAGAGTGAGAAAAGTTTAGTCCACCACACTGGCTAAGTGTGGACGGCAAAATTCGTCACACACCTTCGAGAAGATTATGGAGATTTCTTCATGATGTTTTCCTTCACCGTTTAAGCTTATTTTAGTACAATTATTAGTAACTAGCTACAGCTAGGTAGCTAGCTAAATAAACAGTTTGGGTCTACAAGCGAAATACCAATCTACAGGGTGTGATGACGTCACGCCTTGCGTTTTTCGTCTTCCGTCAATTGACAAGTACCCCCACATTTATAGAGTCTTTAGTTTATAGTTTATACTTATAGAGCCATTTTAAAAGATAACTTATATCTTTTAAAATGGCTCTAACTGCGACTCTACTAAGAGTCGCTTAATCGTCGCTATATTGAGGAGTTCCCTTAGTAATGATTAGCGGTAACTTAGCTTTGAGTGCGGTAGTAAGGAAGACAACAACTTATGATTACGATGATTAACCTGTCTTTCGTTTTCGGCGTCCGACTCGGGATCCAAGAAGGACCAACCGCCGTTGTCGAAGAATCCCTCGATGTCATCTGTGATGGTCTTCATAACCTTCGTCCAGTTCAAAGACTGTATGCCCTCTGAATATCGAATATCGCAGGAGCTGCAAAGGAATTGCTTACTTCAGTGACCTATTTTTTTTAAATTTATAGATTTATGCCAAGACGCTTCTTGGCTGCAATCAACCTGACTAGTGGTGATGCAGCCTAAGGTGGAGCGTGCTTGTCTAGAAGATACCTATAAATTTTTTGAAGTCACCAATATTAACGCTTTTAATATTAGTGAAAACAGAAACTGTACATAGCCGTTCGAATTAGGAACGAGGAATCAAATCGCTATGGTGTAAGGAACAGGATCAAAATGTTCTTGAGCACAGTCCCCGAAATGTAACCTGTGGATAGACAGATAAAGAAGTTCGAAGATTTGAAGGTAATTGATTATTTGACAACTCAATTCTTTCTTATTGATTTCATTTAGAGGATCTCCCAAAAGACGCTATATCCACGTTAGTTTTCTGTTGAATAACCATTTTAAACTATCGGTTAAAGCAAAAAATTGCATCGAAATTTGATTAAGTCACAATTCAATATTTCATACAAAATCCCACACTAATCGCGCAAAAAAAAAGTATCTCATTTGACTAGTAGTCAAATACCCCATTTTAGTATTCTAGTATTCTTATAAAAGAAGTAAAAAATTCCTCACTTGAGCCATTCCTTGACGTGGTCCAACATATTCATGGGCACAGCGTTGACCATGGCCACCTTCTTCGCGTAGTCCTTGAAAACGAACACCATATCGAAGTTCTTGAGGTGGAACTGAACTCGCTCAAAGTGTACCAGTTCCACATCCTCTAGAGCTATGACGAATGGGGGCCACTCAGTCAGGTTGACCAGCGCTCCCGACGTGGGTTGAAGGAGGACTGTGCTGCGGAATGGCGCGCCAGGGAATCCAAGTTCTCTGTGGGAACAAATGGTGTGTCATTATTAGTTTACGATACAGTTACTAAAGAAATGGTGTCAATAGTGTTATGAAACAGTTTAACAACACTGTTAACAGTTAACAATATAGGAGCTATTAAGACATAAGTTGCACGTCTACCTTATGATTTATCTAACAAATATTGTAGAATGAATTGTTATCCATACTCTAATATTATAAATGCGAAAGTGTGTCTGTCTGTCTGTCCGTCTGTCTGTCTGTCTGCTACGCTTTCACGGCCCAACTTCTTAACCGATTTTGATGAAATTTGGTACAGAGATAGGTTACAACCCAGGGAAGGACATAGGCTACTTTTTATCCCGAAAAATTGAAGAGTTCCCGCGGGAATTAAAAAAATGTATCTGTTCACCGATTTTGATGAAATTTGGTACAGGGATAGGTTGTATCCCGGGGAAGGACATAGGCTACCTTTTATCCCGGAAAATTGAAGTTCCTGCTGGAATCAAAAAACATCAATCCACGCGGACGAAGTCGCGGGCATCATCTAGTTTGTTCATAATTAATTGGGTCTGTTAACACAGCATATCATTTTGTCGCAGTTCTCACTAGCCATTAGCCTACCTGAAGGGCGTGTCGAACTCCACCTCCTGCTTGGTCATGTTCTCGACTCGCTCGCAGAAGCTCTTGAACGCGACCTTGAGCTTGTGCCGCAGCTCTCGCTCGCTCTGCTCGGCCGCGAGGTCGTCCCGGTCGTGCATGTGTTGGTGTTTGCCCAGATCTGTGGTGATCTCTCCCACCTCCGTGTAGAACTGAACGTCTACGTGCTTCTTTTTACCTGTAAATATTGTGTTTTGTCATTTTTAATTCGAGTGAAACTAACATTTTCACACAAGTACAAGGACTGGCTAAATAGATTTTTTGGATGCATGTGGCTCTTGCTGGAAGAAAAATTAACTGAATTAACTAAACTACCCCAAACTTAACGTGTCTGTAATCTATACTAATATTATAAATGCGCAAGTTTTAATGGATGGATGGATGGATGTTTGTTACTGAATCACGCCAGAACGGCTGAACGGATCTGGATGAACAGCACAGAGAATGATTATAGTCTGGAATAACATATAGGCTACTTTTTATTCCGGAAAATTAAAGAGTTCCAGCGGAACCGAAAGTCGCGGTCATTAGCTAGTTAAGTTTAAATAAAAAATACTCACCAAACATAATAGCGTGTTTCAAGTGGAAATGCAGTAATATGATCATCTCTCCATCACAGGGTTGAAAGAAGGCATTTTTGATGTTATTATACAAAATGTCCACTTTATCACCCCTGACTGACGTAAACCTAAACCCATTTGTGTGCGCTTCCAAAGACCCGCTCATTCTCTTTGTGACTATATTGGGTCTTATATACAGATCTTTGAGCTTTGGGTTGCCTTTACTCTGTGAGAGGACCAGTGTGTCTTGTTTGACCAGGTCTTCCTTCTCTCTTTCTTCAGCTTCCCGCGTTTTGAACTTTTTCTGAACTTCCTTAATGAGTCGGAATCCTGTGTTAAGATTTGATGAGGGAGGTGATATTTCGCCCGGCTCCTTTGTATTTGTACTTCGGTATGTTCTGTGAAAGGATAAAAATTCGAATTTTTGTTAATGTTTATTTGGGATAATCCATACATTGCAGAATGCGATAGCCTGTCTGTAGGTCACCTTAACACATCCCTTTCCTTTAACAGATCATGAAATAATTTAGTACAGACGGCTCGCGTCCTGGAGAATGGACATAGGACATACCAAAGAGTTCCCACAAAAATTTCAAATCATATGACAATCTTATATATAAAAATGAGTTGCTTAGTCTCCCTAAAACTGAGAAACGGCTTGACCGATTTTGATGGATTTTTTTGTGTTTGTGTGTGTCGCAGGATGGTTTTCATTTACAATTGGACCTGGTAGTGGGCTCTGCAATCAGGTTCTAGATTCAAGGCAGGACAACTAATATTTTTAGACTTATAGATTTCAAAATTATGAGGTCAGACAGCCTTTTTAAGCCTCTTAAAAGCTATTTACTGACCTGCTCCCGCTTTACTCGGATGGAATTTCTTTTTTCAGGCAACTATGCTACAGAAAATCCTATATTATGGAAATCTCTACTTTCTAGACCCAACGTTTTGTACTGTATGGAGCTGAGGAATAAACTTATTCAAAGTGTAAGCCAGCCTTATAATTGCAAAACTTACACTTCTTTGACGAAGGTCGCGTCGGGTTGTGCGTAGTTACCACCCTCGTTACGTCCCATGGTCGCACCGGGGTGGAAGAAGTTGATTCGCAGGTAAGTGTAGTCGCCCTCAACAGACTGCGATATGTTCTTAATCGTAGATATATGGAATGGTACTGGGATACCGAATATCGGTAGGATAACTGTTTCGTATTTGCGATCTGAAAAAATAAGACAATCATAAGACTGCATTTCCAGAAAGCAGGGAGGACGCATTAAATAGACCAATCAGGTTATTGTTAGATAACGTTTTATCACATAGTCTTTTAATTATCTGATTGATTGAAGACACAAGTGCGTTTTGACGAAAGCGGAGACAAGTGGAACCACCTTTCGCCACCACGCACCTAGTCTCCGCTTTCGTCAAAACGCACCCCAAGGGCTGATCGATTCAAAAAGGTTCGCATCTGAACAGCTTTTATTGTCAGATTGGATGTTTTTATTAAAAACCAACTCCTAAAAGGGAGGGGGTTCTAAATTCAGTGTGTATTTTTTTTAGAAACTATGCCTCCTTTTTGACTACTTCCTTGTTTAAAAGAGCCCCTGGAGGGTGCTGAGCACACAGACTTTTCCACATACAATTAAGTATACACTAAGAATACAGATTTAGATTTTACTGCTTTAATATTATGTTAGTGATAATAAACAAGACCAAAGACTTAACGTTCTATCTAATGGAGGAGGATTCGAAAAAGCCAATTTTGGACCTCCAAAGTCCTATACTTACCCACATACAACTTTAATTCTTTCACTTCATTCTCCCTGGGCATCTGGCTGACGCTTTTGTACGAAACTGTGCTTTTCCTTATTTTCTCGCCTTCTTTGCCACTAGACTGTTTGGCTAACCTCTCTTTGGCCTTCTCGTTCAATGCTATAGCGAGCTCCCTTTGATGCTCTTTACGCTTTTCTTCTGAGGAATGTTCTGTGCGGAGCTTGGATTCTATCACGGCGGTTCTTTTACCTCGGCCTAAAAATACTCATATAACTGTACAAAGTTTTCATTCTTGATGCGTTTTGATCGCGCGATTGGCTGGCATCATAACATTAGTAAAATAAACTTATCTTATTGAATTTGTATTGATTAGAAAAGCATGCCAGTTTTTTCAAAAGATATATTATTATTTATTACTGTAAAAGTAAAAGCATTAGATATTTAAAAAATGATGAAACTCACCTCCATTTTCTAGCCATCCACGGTTACATGGAAGGAAATAAAAAACATGAGTATACATTATTATTGTACACAAACAACTGAGTCAAGATCGAATAACAAATTACGAAATATTTACAAATAATGTCAAGTGAAGTTTTAATTTAGTAAGATATTATTATAAAAATATTTTACAACTAAAAAAATATTTCAATAAAATTGTTAACCATAAACATAAAATTTTAGGCTATAACTCTGTAACATAAACAAACAATTTACAATAAATCGTGAATATTTTTACTAAACTGTATAAATACTGTGATAACTATTTATTACAATTTTGATTTGATTGAAGGGAATGCGGATTATTTGATTAATCGAAAGGGGTCACGACCCTCAGTAATGAGGAATACGACGCAGAGAGAGAGAGAGAGATTTAACGGGACGTTTATTGATTTTAACGGAGAAGGCATGGGAAGCAAGGACGGAGCAGCTAGTCTTTATCTTACTCACCGAGTATCTCAGTCTTGTTCTCCTTTTCTTCCTCCTCCTCTTCGTCATCATCCTTGAGGAAGATACCGATGTTCTTAATTTTCTTCTTGGATTGTGTTAGCAGGGAGGCCGGTTGCTCCTCGTTCACTAGCACTGTGTCGCCGATGAATAGAGCATATGTCTGCAAAACATTAAAGCATTTAATGACTTTTTTTTATTAAACTACAAATTAGCCCTCAACTGCGATATCATCTCTCTCTGTTCAAGATATCTGGCACAGTACAGTATTTTTTTATACACTACAAGTTAGCTCCTGACTGCGATCTCATCTGATGGTAAGCAGCCTAACTTGTTAGGGGGATGGCAGTTATATTAAACCTCCCCAATCAGTTTCTATCGTACCGGTACGCAAAATCGCTTCGCGGCACATCTATGTTGGTAATAGAAAACTAGCCACACCCGAAGCCTCCAACCAGACCTGACAAACAAATCAAATTCGGATACCTCTTGTTTTTATTATGGCCACAGTGGTCACCACTGCACCATGCATCATCAAAACAATTAAAAACACCAAGCAATGTCCCATGTTATTTTAAAAAACCTTGATTGACGCAGGTGTCATTTAGTGTAAGGAACTTACTTTGCCTTCTTTATCAGTTGCTGCACTGTTGGTCAAGTTAGACAGACCTATGTTGATGTTGAACACCATTCCTTTCTTGGCCACTATTGAGGTTTTGGGGCCAATCACAATTGAGCTCTCACGAAACTCTATGCCCATGGCAAAACTGAAAATGAACAAAATAAATACTTAATATTTGATTATCACAATCTAAATGTCACAATAAATACTAATTACATGTAGTCAGTTACATTTTGAATCATTTGAGGTGTATTAACCACTTTACTACATCATGCAAAAACTCATATTAGGGGTGAAGATAGTGACTACAATTATATTATAGAAATTAAACATAATGTAAACCTACCCAAAACTTTTCGTGAGATTATCTACAAGTTCAGGTTTTTCCTTCTTAGCCAATTCCAATCCAGCTTCATATACCGCAGACAACTTGGCACCGGCTACAAGACGTTTTAATACTTCTTCCTCTAGATTGAGTAGGAAATTGTAATTGCTCTGAACAGCATCCGTAGGATTGACCAGCAATGTACGTACAATGTTCGAACAATACGATTTATATCTTGCACCTAATGAACATATGATTGCCCCAAAATGTAAGTGATTTTTGTCCGACACAGCGCTGAATTTCAAACTGTAATTGCCACCGGATTGTATGATCGGTGGATAGCACATGTCCACTTGACTTGTGTCAACTCCTGTGACATATTTTTTATCTGATATTGCTGCTTCTACACCTTCTGCTAACTTTGAGTGTTTTACTTTCTGGAATATTTAATAGAAAATATTATGGTGTAGTTCAGGGAGAATGTCCCTGTTTTGGCTTCAACAGGTAATTTCACTTTAAAATTTTAATTTTTTACAGTATCAAAAACAGTGTTTGTTTTACAGAATAAAAAACAGTGTTTGTTTTTAATTCTGTAAAAAATTAAATTTGTGTAATTTTGTACACAATAAAATTTACAAAAATCTACACCAGAATTTGTTTTAAAGGAAAATTGACACAGCAGACATACATACAAATACATGCCTCTTTTTATGCATTAAACATCAATATTAATATTAAAAATGAAGTGTGTTGGTCTATTTTGGCACAAAGGTAAAGTAGGTCCCTGAAAATCAAACAGTTCCCATGGGATTTTACTTTTTTCTACAAAAACTTGGGTAAATAAATAAGCCTACTTACCTTGGGTATATTATGCATTATAAATTAATAAACAAATTATAATCAGTAGTTAGTTACCTTATCAGAATCAATAATTTCCATAATTTGATCCTTTAAGTACTTTGTGAATACATCAACTGTCACCAAACATGCCTTCTTTATGGTGATAACCTCCGGATCTTCCTTAGGTGCCATTATAAGAGCAACTGAGGAGCTAATATCAACGTTTTCAAATTTCTCTGCCTTTAACGCAGCCTTCCAACTCTCACTGAATTCACCTGGATAATTGTCTTTGGCAAAAACACCAAGTGTCTTACCCGATTTAGATTTCTTGATCTCTTGTATGAGTTTATTGAAGTTTTCTTTATCATGGTCATTCTAAAATTGTTTTTTTTTTTGTTCATTAATTACATTGAGGCCCCCTTGCAGAAACGCCGAGTTATCCTTTTAACCCAGAGTTAGCTGCTACTTTGCTTTAATGGAATGTTTCAAATTACAGTTACTCTTAACGACAGAATGTGTATAAAACTTTTGTGAATATTTCAAATTTATTCCTGGGTTAAACACGTCTGCAAGCAGGCCTAAGAGGCTAGAGCTGAATTTTTTAAAATGTAATTACAAATGTAATTAAAAGTAAGACACAACAAACCAACTATTAAACAGATTTCCTATACAAAAACTTTCAGAATGTTGAATTTGTTTAAGATTAAGATTATTTTTTAGCAATGAAAAAAACCAAGAGGTCCAACAAGACCACTTGTTGTTTTTAATTTTTTTTAACTCTGAGTTCTGTTTTCAACAGAATAAATGATTGATTTGCTGTACTAATTTACTTCTTTAAAGTAAGATTACAATAAGATTTTAAACTTACTCTATCTCTTATTAATAGTTTCACTGGAGGTAGGTCAGATTCTTCTTTGCCATTTTCAATTTGTCTCAAAAATTCTATTTTCTTTTTGCTGGCAAGGAAACACATACTGTGCTCGCTCAGTACTGCAATTGTATCAGGTAGTTCATATCCAAACAGCCATGTCTGGTAAAAAGACAGTATTACAGTGAGAACAAAAATAGAGGCCAGTAAAATAATTATCATTTGGCGTATGTGAAAGCTGCGATATACTCATCAGCACTATAAAAATTGAAGGAAATAAATACAGTTTTATAGATATACAAAAGTCTATAAACAGGCCAATTTTGTACAATATGCTCAAATAAACATTGCTTAGGGAGTAAACTATAAATTCAAAGATCCTAGTACCGCTATTGTTTCTGCGCACATTGTATCATGTGCGGTGTGGTAGTAAAAACAAACCTGCAACGCCGTCGATTTGCTGTAAATTGTATCTTCATCACCACCAACACAAGACACCAGACAGTCGGCTTTAGCCAAGGCATCCTCGCTCTTTGAGTCTGCAGTAGCCTGCAAATTGAATCACATTTTATTAAACGGGTACACACTTCTTCCAAATTCACCAGGAATCGTGAACAACCTTCCATGCTGCGTAGAGCTTTTTCATCCGTCTAAAAAATGTTTCTTTATCAAGTGATATATTCGACATGATGGTAATTTGTATTGGCCTAACTACAATTAGTCAATTAATGTTTTTTGTATTAATCCCCTTCGGACGAAAACTAAACTCACGACATTACAACATTTTCCTTTGAAGTTTGACAGCAAACAAAAGTGACAAAAATGGCGGGCGTTTGTGCTTATTTCTCTATTATCTATGAAATGTTCGGAATTCGGATACTTGCCGAAGAATATTTTTCTGTTATATAGCTACTATCGTAATAATTCGTAGCCAACAGATCTGTTATATTCGCAGGAGGATAGGTACATAGGTCTTCGGTAAAATCAGTAAATATAACCAAAGAGAATATAATCACTACGTTTTTATATAACTATATTAATAGAAGTTTATTTAAATAAAACAGCCAAAGGGAATTTATTTGCTAAAAAAATAAATTGTCGGTCAGTTTTGTCGGTCCTTTGTGTATTCAGTCGCACCAACATAAAGAAATGAAAAATGGAGAAAGTGACAGTGACTTCTCCAAACTCAAAACAAGTTCAAAACAAATTGAAAATTGAAATTGTTTTTGATAGTTTTTTGGATGGTTATAGTTAGCTAAAAAGCCGATTTTTATTATAAAATGCAAAGGTTAACAGCGCAGGAACACGTTAATCTAACAGGAAATATATTGAAAACTTTCAGTCAAAATCGCATTGTAACTTTATTAGATTTTCTTCAAGAAGATGTTCAAAAGCTATCAACATTAAGCAAGTTAAGCTTACCACAAATTTTGGAAATAAGGAACCATATTCTAGGAAAATATTCGGCACCATTAATAAATGGTACAAGTTTATTAATGCATACATTAACTTGTAAACAATTTGTTAGCACTGGAATCAATAGGTAAATCTCTTATTATTTATATTACAACAATTTTTCTCTCATATTTTATTTGTATAAATACTAATTTCTATAAAATAATCCCTAAACATGCTTTACATACAAAAATAATACACAAAACATCTTTTAAAATAATTCTACAAAATTATACATCCCACTTGCTGCAGGGAAGGAGCCAAGCAGCTGGTGGTCAGGGCTCCAGAGGGAGGAACCTCTTCATAATTTGCTCCGTCTCAAGGATAACCACCTTCTATATCCGACCTTTAATCCATCAACACAATAAGTCTGTTAACTGATACCACCATCAGTACAATAATTGTTGAGTCAATTAACTAATATTATTTGTGTATATATACCTATATAGTTTTTATTTCCAGTTTAGATGCAATCCTCTGTAATGGAATACCAATTGGATTCATCACTGAAATATGTGGACTTGCTGGCTGCGGTAAATCACAATTATGCATGCAAATTGCTATAAACTGCGTCCAAAACTCCAGTGCAGTTGTTCTTTATATTGATACAAAAGGTGATTTTTCTGCTGTAAGAATACAGAAAATATTAGATTCTTGTGGATTTTCGCATAAGGTATCTGCTAGTAAATTATTTACTTGGTTTCTAATATTATTTCCTAAATGATTTACTTATCCATACTAATATTATAAATGCGAAAGTGTGTCTGTCTGTCTGTCTGCTTCGCTTTCACGGCCCATCTGTCCAATCGATTTTGATGAAATTTGGTATAGGGATAGGTTGTATCCCGGGGAAGGATATAGGCTACTTTTTATCCCGGAAAATTAAGGAGTTCCAGCGGGAATCAAATAACCTTAATACACGTAGAAGTCGCGGGCTTTATCTAGTGTAATAATAAACCAATTTGAAAAAATGCTTCTTTCTTGAAGAACATTTTCTACTATATAATAATGAGTTACTATTTCCTACAGGATATGGCATCTATTATGTTAAAAATAAAAGTAGTTCACATTTGGCATATGGAAGATCTTATAAAGTTGTTTGAGGATCTTAAGAGTGGTGTCCTTAGCATTGAAAATTTATTGTTAATTATTATAGACTCATTACCATGTCTTATGTTTCAACACTTTGGTGATGATAATAAAATAGGTAAGTATTTAAATTACAGTGCCAAGTTTAATTAAAATTAAAACATCATCTTGTTCATTACTAGCTCACTCATTCCAGCTTTAAATGAACTGTGGCATTACAACTGCTATATTTTGGTTATTTCTTAAAACAAAAGGTAAGTATGATTTCTCATCTGAGAGCACCATGTTAAATTTACTACTAAAATATATTTTAGTAGTAAATTTAACATGGTACTATCAGATGAGATGATTTTTTCTGACTAAATTGACAATTATATTTATGTTGGTAGCTTATTTTTGCAAAATGTTCATAAATTAGGACGTTAGATAGTCAATTAGTGAAATCAATATAAAAAAATCTACAGTAGTGTCTGAGATTACCTAGCCCAAACAAACACAAACTCAATGTTTTGCGAGACTATTTTGTAAAATGTGTTGATGATCGTGATTGTATTGTTACATGGACTTTTTATGTTGCAGGATTAAAATTGTTAAACTATTTTGTGAACTATGCAAGATACATAAGCAAAGAAATGGAAATAGGAATTGTATGTGTTAATATTCAGACTAGATGGGTTGATCAAGATGTTGTAGACCTTGAAGGTAGGTAATACATAATATAGTAATGGTTTAGACATTGGTACCAATTCCATGTGTGCTGCTTAAAATTAAGACCCCTTATCACATAGATACAAAAGTAGCCTATGTACTTCCCCAGAATACAAACAATACCTATACCAAATTTCATCAAAATCTGTTGAACAGATGGGCTGTGAAAGCCTAGCAGACAGACAGACAGGCATGGATTAGTATTGATTAATAGGGAAGTTATATCAAAAATATAACTTACTAGCTGATGCCCGCGACTACGTCCGCGTGGATTGAGGTTTTTTGGTTCCCGCGAGAACTCCTTAGTTTTCCGGGATAAAAAGTAGCCTATGTGTTATTCCAGACTATAATCTATCTCTGTGCCAAATTTCATGCAGATCCATTCAGCCGTTCGGGCGTGATTGAGTAACAAACATCCATCCATCCATACATCCATCCATCCAAACTTTGGCATTTATCAATATTTATTTGATTGATAATTATTTTTTAAATTACAGATGATTACGGGACAGAAGCAACATACACTGAGAAATTGAATAGGTGCTTGGGAAAGTATTGGCAAAATATCCCCATGATAGTCCTCTTTCTGGAAAAGTATCAAAATTGTAATAAAAATTACATGTGTTCTACTATAAAAGTAACAGTTGTGAATTACAATAATCCTCAGATTAAGAAAAATTGTAAGTTAGAAGTTAGTGTATGTGGGATAAGATAATAAACTTTAGTACAATAAAGTATAATCTGTTCGTTTTCAGTCCAGCCCCTTTTGGTCCATTTTGCTACTGTATACTTATTACTAATTATCTCAAGAGTGCACATAGTAAACTCTAAGCTGCTAATTAGAACCAAGGGCTACTATAGTAGACTTGCTGATACTCTATACTAATATTATAATGCGAAAATTTTGATGGATAGATGGATGTTTGTTATTCAATCACGCCAGAACGGCTAAACGGATCTGGATGAAAGGCACAGAGATACATTATATAGTCTGGAATAACCAACGACCTCAAACCTACATACATATCGATGGGAATAACACAGGCTACTTTTTATCCCGGAAAGTTAAAGTTGCGCATCAGCTAGTAAATATCATAAATCGAAAAATCTCAAATGTGAATGTTTATAAAAGTATTGTATTCGACAGTTTCCTCGGAGTTTGTACTGACCATGGCTAAAATATTAAGTTTTCCAATTTGAAATTTCGCGCCTCTGATTATTTTCAATTTCCTACCAACCATGGACGGTATAAGGCGAAGATGGAAACAGAAGATACGGGATTACGTTGCTCGTTTCGCTCGTTTTAAATTAAAAAAAAACCGGCCATGTGCGAGTCGGACTCGCGCACCGAGGGTTCCGTACTCAAGAAGTAGATATAATTACCTTTGTTAATGAACCGCAAAACTAACTTTGTTTGTAGAGGTTTACTGTTAATATCAAAAAATTACGTTTGTTGTATGGGAGCCCCCCTTTAATATTTACTTTATTGATATTTAATTATTTATTTTGAAAGGTAATATACAAGTTAATATTCTGTGAAAATTAGAACCATCTACCTGTTACCGTTTTTAATATTGAGCAAAAAAATACGAAAAAAACACGTTTATTGTATGGGGACCCCCCTTAATATATATATTTTTTTAATTTTTAGTATTTGTTGTTATAGCGGCAACGGAAATACATCATTTGTGAAAATGTCAGCTTTCTAGCTATCACGGTCTATGAGATACAGCCTGGAGACAGACAGACAGACAGACAGACAGACAGCGGAGTCTTAGTAATAGGGTCCCGTTTTTACCCTTTGGGTACGGAACCCTAAAAAGATGGATACGCGGTGCACAGTGTAGATTCATCATTACCTATGCATTATTCGCCTTAATATCTATTTAATTACGTAGAGTTTATATTACCTCTATGATTGATATGAGATTATGTATATTATAGATGATGATGTAAAGACTCGAGTGCTTACTCCGTTCGATTCGACTAACTATGTTGACCGTAAACAGAGAAGGAAATACGTCCACGACGTTGATTAACTATACCTTCGTGACATTGATACACAGATTTGATGATTTACTTATTTCCATACAGCCTAGTAATCTCACTAGTAATGTAAATAAAACTTTCTAAGTGTATCGATAGAAAATCGATACGCGATATTGACGAGTTGGTACTACGATTTATATGGAATTGGACAAGCAACATCCTGATGGTCAATAATCAAATCTATTTTACTTGTCATTTTTTATTAGTCGATACCCATTTCATAATGTCTTAATTGACTCATGATGTGAGGCTTTGTAGGTGGCTATTTACCACCCTATCGACCGTTAGCCTAGCCCTCAAGTAATATCCGTCCACTAAGTGATCGAAATTATTCCTAGGATCTCCATGTTATTCTGGCTAGTCAACGTGGCTAGGCATACAGGCGGCACGCACACGTGTACAAAAAGTAGAACAAATAAGTTTTACATACAAAAGTTCGTGGATTGGAAATCCTAGGTTTGCTCTGTCTAGGAAAAATTGCTTGATATAGGACTTCTTTTCAGACACGGAGTTTAAGTAAAAAATTCCCAACCAAAAAATTATTCGTACTGCGTTTTCTTTGTATATCGATTCAATTTAATCGAAGGTTATATCGATAAGCGGCTAACAAGCCATCATTATTTGCTTGTTTTGTTCATTTATCTTTCAATCTATGGATATTCATTCATTCAATAGACTGGATAGTGGTCTGTGCAATTCCATTTTCATCTGTGATTTTCATCACAGATATCCTTTATGTTACTATGTTACTTGTCTCTGATCACAGACACAGAGTACCTCTGGTTAACTTGTCTCTGCAGAGTACATTGAATTGAACTTTGAAGGGGTCCGTACTCCGTATTTGATTTTCATCATAGAGTAGGATATTTTCATTTCACTTTTCATCTTTCATTTCGTCGCACGCCTGTCAGGCGATGCGGAGTTTGCTGTGATGGTTTCATTTAACAGTTTTATATTTTTCTTTTTATGATATTCACATCTCTTAATAAACCTTGTAGTGTAATTTAGTTTAATTATTAATATCTATGCGTGCAAATAAAATGGCGAAAGAAACCCAGAAAATTATGTACAAGCTGGTACTAACTGGAGGTGAGTGATTATCTATTTTTTAGGTATTATTACCTAGTGATTGTGAGCGAGGAGCAATTTTTACACCAAATAGAAAAATTATATAGTTACGTTGAGTAATTTTTGTGTTATTTTTAAGTAAAACAATCTCTATGCATTTATAAATAATTCTTCGAATCGAATGCACGTGGGGACTTGGCACCGTTTTCATACATGCCGCTGCCCGCTTTATATATTTTTATTTTTTTAACCTAAACAGGGCCTTGCGGCGGAAAAACCACCGGACAATCTCGACTTAGTACATTCTTCGAGAACTTGGGATGGAAGGTAATATTTTTTTTATAATAATCTATGTGGTGAACTGCTGTGACGTTTGTATTGATCAAATTTAAATCCTCTTTTCCCAATATGAATTTCAATGAAACCACAAACGGCTGGCCAGAATCTTTTAGATCACATTGTAAATTAACATACGACTATTCATTGAGATATTATATGTAAATTCTTGACTCTTGTAAACTTTCAATTTCAAAATTCAATTTGTCTTTGCAATATTTTAGATGCTACTGAATAACAAACACAATTTTAATTTTGTAAATATGATGCTAAAATGTGCTTTAATTTGTTACTTATGTGAAACTAGTCTTCAAGTACCTACTCTGCTAAAACAGTACCTATTTTAAATTATCAGAAGGTCTGGCTGTGCAATTTAACTGTCTGCAAAAGCTACATAGCTCCCTGTGGTTCATTCCTAGTATGGTTTCTCCTTATGGAGATCCAATAAAACATTGTTCCACATTGTGTTTATTTCCAGGTGTTCCGGGTGCCGGAAACGGCTACCGTCCTCTTAAGGTATGAAGTGCAACCTCCTCTCTCTTGAGAGTGTGTTGCTACCTCAATTTCAAAGGATACAGTTATGCATTTACATTTTTTTTAAACTCTCCATCCTAGCACACTGCTAGTTTGTAACTAGTGTTCTCTTATTATTTAAACCATGTAAAATGGGTTTTGAGTAATAGGCAGACCCTGGTCTGATCTCACAATAAAAATAAAAAAAATATATCTATGAAGCATGCTATGAGTTTGCCTTGAATTTACTCAGAGTTCAAATGGGAAAAATTTATGGCAGAGAAATAAATGTGTCTTGTTTTATCTTTGTCTTAAGTCTAAGAAAATTCAGAGTATGCTCTATATATCTTAGCCTACATTCTTCAAATAAAAAAATAATAATTGAGCTGGTTATTTTGATACCTTCAGCTTATATATCTTATACCTACTTAATATATTTTGTGATAAATGTTATTATCTATTTAATAAATTTTAGACCCCAAATTCTGTATAAAAATATAATGTATTTTCTGGTTTTTGAAGACTAAATATTTAATTACATAATATATTTTTCTAAGTCACCCCTGTATTGATCTATCATTCAGTATTCTATATTATTTTATTTTAACTGTGACTGCAATCATTTTATTTCTTTTACAGTGGAGGTGTAAAGTTTGCTGACCTGAGCCCGGAGGAAGGTAAGAAATAAAATTTTCGTAATTTATTTTTTAAGGGCCATTATATTATGTACTAGAATTTACACATAACCAAGATTTGTTTATTAACTAAACTTATGTTTGTAGATAAAGTTTCTTATACAGTTTCTAGGAATCTGAAATTTTTAGGTATATGAATAGGATCAAAAGCCATTAAGTTGATACAATTTTATAGCTAAACACCTAGTGTAATTACCCATACATAAGTTACTGTATAACTACGCGTTCGTCCTTCACCTTGTTACAATCGAACTGCCAACACTTTCACAGGTATCATATTAGAAATTAGAAGAAGTTAATTATTGCTAGAAAATAAATGCTCAACATATTTGAAGCCGAACAGCTACATAAACATACTGAACACATTGTACTCAATATTGTTCCTTCATCCATAAAACATAAAGCACATACTTTGTATTTAAAAGTAGGTACATTGTTTGTCAGTTCTGTTTATTTTCGAAGTTCGCCCAAAGTGTTCTCGCAGATTTTCACGCCTTTGTACCTACTCGAGAATTCATTTATTTTCACGTTATAATTTTCTTCGTTCCCTTGATCCTAAGCTACTGCTGTTTCTTATCACAGTAAATTTTCTTCACAATGGAATTTTATTTAATGTTTAGACCAAACTAATAAAAGCGTTACATAATTACATTGAAATTAAACTGTGAAGGCATTGTTTAATTAGTAAGTAACGATAGTTATAAAATCTTATTGAAAATCAAATAAATATTATAAATGCGAAAGTTTGGATGGATGGATGTATGGATGTATGGATGTTTGTTACTCAATCACGCGCCAACGGCTGAACGGATCTGGCTGAAATTTGGCACGGAGATAGATTATAGTCTGGAATAGCACATAGGCTACTTTTATCCCGGGAAATTAAGGAGTTCCCGCGGGAACCAAAAAACCTCAATCCACGCGGACGTAGTCGCGGGCATCAGCTAGTAATACATATTTACCTTAATTATGTTCTCTTATTACCTCTGAATAAAAAACCGGGTATGTGCATGTTATTCTTGCAAATGATATTAATCTCCTGAAGGACCTATGTCTCAACAATTATTATGCATCTCATACAAAGTGATTACTGAATTTGAATTTCATAATTTTGTACTAAGTTAACTGTGAATTGTCTTGGTCAAATTGAGCTAGAATGTTTCTATAGAAACTTGGAGGTCGTAATCATATTGATTCGAATTACTCTACTAACATTCCAGGATTTGCCTAGCTTTTTTATTCTGACCTAATAAAAACATGGATGTAGTATTTGTGGTTTAAATGTGATTCCATCAAATAATTTATTGTGAATCATTTATATGTATTTTATACCTACACAATACCTAATTTATACCTAATTGTCTCCTTGGCTTGGAATAGCGAAATAATATGAAAAAGTTACGCCCATCTAATTCTAATCATTGATTGGTTTGAGTAAGGTAGGTCAAAATATGTTTCATTGCCAAGTTATTCTCATCATCATGTACTAGATAAGCTTTGTACATGAACATTATTTAGGGCCTCTGCCCACGTCAGACTTTGTAGGTTCGATTATAATCCAACATGGATTGTGGATGGATGTATGGATGTGTGGATGGATGTTTGTTACTCTATCACGCCCGAACGGCTGAACGGATCTGGATGAAATTTGGCACAGAGATAGATTATAGCCTGGAATAACACTTAAGCTACTTTTTATCCCGGAAAACTAAGGAGTTCCCGCGGGAATCAAAAAACCTCAATCCACGCGGACGTAGTCGCGGGCGTCAGCTAGTTTTTAATATATTCCTGATATTACATAGGTTAACAAAATTAGTCTCAATATAATATATCGTTATCGCTTTTAAAGATTAGAATCATAGAAAATTACAATTACTTGTAATATTCTGTAAACATTGATTGTTTATCAAGTCAAAGCACATGTCCATTTAGTTTTCGTGCACTCAAGATTTGCAATGTACCTATCATAACAAGTCGGTATTAGCTATAATAATTTATTACCAACAGCGTATAAACGTGGGTGCTGTTTGTAAAATTTTTTCCTAGCTATGACGTCGTTGTACTTAATTTTTTAGATCCAGTTGTGCTAGCTATTAAACCAAAGTTTATTGCTAACTAGCTGATGCCCGCGACTTCGTTCGCGTGAACTGAGGTTTTTTGGTTTCCGAAACTGAAATTTGGCACAGCGATAGATTTATAGTCTGGAAATGTGTTATTCCAGACTATAATCTATCGCTGTGCCAAATTTCATCCAGATCCGTTCGGTCGTTCTGGCGTGATTGAGTAGCAATCATCCATCCATCCATCGAAATTTTGCCTATCTTTCCTTTTGTCTGTTAATTAAGACAACTTTTTACATTTTCCTTTTTTTACTACAGCCGTTTATAAATCTGATTTTGACGGACATCCTGCTTGCATCCTGTACACGGGTATAAGCTATTTTTTATTTGAGAAAAGAGAGTCCCCAAGGGATTTTTACCAAACCAAAATCCACGCAAGCCAAGTCGATGACATCTAGTACGTACACTGTCGAGATGTAAGAATAGTAAATGTACCTATTATTGTTTTCGTCATAATCACCGAGGCCCGGCCCCGGTCGGCCGCTCCACGTGCCACATTTATTTTCGTTTCAGTAGCTTTGTGTTGCTGTTGAAGCTTTATCACGTGTAACTTTATATAGAGTTACTATAGATAACCGCACTAGCTCATTGGCAGAAAAGTTTAAATATGAAACTTGAGACTTTTAGTACATAAGGGTCGAGGGTAGTAAGGGGGAGTACAACAGCTCTCATGGCTGTCACCGTAGATGGATCATAATTCAGAATATTTTATTTTGATTGGACTAAAATTAACATAAGATCTATAAAATCATCATCGGTCATTGGGTTTATCATCAATGTTGTCATTTCCAGAATCTGTAGTTAGAACTTCATCAATAATCTCAATTTTTTTTCCATCCACACGGATGGCCCAGAGTCATTTCTCTCCCTTTTAAATAGATATAATTAATTTCGCTTATCTAGGAGGTTATCTATAGCAAATACCCTTTCAATATTAACTTCCATGTAACATTCACAGTTTGTAATTAACACAGTACCTACTAATGAACGTTTTAACACAAATTCCTTTCTATTGCGATAAAGGTTTAAGGTACATGGATAATCTACATTTGAAGGACCACACTTAATTTATCATTGTATAAACGATTACTCTTGAAGTGCTTATTGTTTGCTCGATTTATAATATTTATGAGTTAAAGAATCTTCTGATATCAGATAGGTACCTACCTACTTCCACCTGTTTATCAGAATCGTCGTCTGAAAACGTCCTCTATCTATTTATTGTTCTTCTTTTGTAGCCTTTATAAACCAGTATAGATCCAAGGCTTCCTTATTGAATTACCATTCTATTGTTCGGTATCTAGACTTCCCATCAAGCTCGACTGTCTATGAAAGAATTTTGCTTATAAGTTAGTTACGTCTTTAATCATCATACATGTTGTACGAAAGTAGTCACCCGAGCCTTCAAGGACAGGAACAATATGCAACCTTGGTACTCCTTTGTATTTATGGGTAAATAATGGAAATCGATGTTGACAATAGCCCTTATTATACTTACTGAAGTGTTTATAGATCAATCTTTGTTCCGGATGTCAAACATAGACACGTGTATTAAATACCTTTCATCATCACTACAGCCTATTAACGTCCCACTGCTGGGCACAGGCCTCCACTCTCATAGGAGAGCGGGAATTAGAGCTTAGACCCACCACGCTGCTCCAATGCGGGTTGGCGGGCTTTAACGACTACTATCATATTGTTAGTGATAATAACCGGGACCGACGGCTTAACGTGCTCTCCGAGGCACGGGGGTGAAACACCGCCAACTTCCAACTCCGGGCTGGCACTGAGAATTTCTTAATTGAAAAACCCAATACCTAACTTTTATGCCCGACCGGGAATCGAACCCAGGACCTCGTGATCCGCAGTCGACTATGCTAACCACTAGACCAACGAGGCAGTTACTAGACCAACCTTTAGACCTATTAGACCTTTAGAAAATACCTTTAGACCTTGTATATATCTTTTAAAGAACCCCTATACATAAGATCTACATATTGTGTATTTATGTCCAGAAGAAGATTTCCATAGGTGAAGACAGCGGCGAATTACGATTTTATCTCAGCTACGTTTGGAAAAATTTGTAGTTACAGATTTGGCATAGCTTTTGTATAGTTACCGATTGTGTTAACAACCGGAAACCAGAGTTTAACGTGCTCTTCGAAGCGCTACAGCTAAATAATGTGGTGAAGTGGACAGGTGGACAGGTGGAAGGTGAAGGTGAAGGTGACTTAGTCATCAAAATTCAACATAACAAAGTCATCAGTCTGTGTATGTCCACCGTTGCACAAAGTCCTTCCATAGTGAACACCACCACTACCTTTTCTCCAGCCTTCCTCGTTCAGCTAATTCTCGTCACCTTCCACATATCGTCGGCTCATCGTACTCGAGGGCATCCCAAACTACATTATACTTGTAAGCGGTCTCCTCATCCAAATCAAGAAACCTATAAAAAACCTATAAAGCTCCATTTCGAACTTTTAATTAATTAGATGCAGTAAACTGACGTTTTAAAATGTTATTTCAAATTTCTAAGTGGCAACCATGGATGGTGGCATCACTCATGGCAACCAACGAAACGTCAGTTAACTGCATCTAATTTATAAGAAATTATACAAGTGGTCTTACGAATTACGAACTTTAATCTCGTTACTAAGTATACGAGTAAACATAGGTAAGTACTAGGAGCGCATGATAGGATGGAGCACTTTTATGGGGCTTCACATGAGCGAGTCTTTGACGCAATCACATCACGGTCACGTTCATGGCTGCTCTAGAAATAAATCGGAAACAGAGTACACAAGCAATAACGTAAGATCGAGATGCATTGTTGTGATGCTTCAAACACATACCAAATTCCAACTAAGAACCAACAAACAAAACTGTATTTTGGGATTATATTCAACTAGATGATTCCCGCGACTTCGTCCGCGTGGATTTATGTTTTTTGATTCCCGCGGGAACTCTTCAATTTTCCGGGATAAAAAGTAGCATATGTCCTTCCCCGGGATACAACCCGTCCTTGTACCAAATTTTATCAAAATCGGTTGAACAGATACATTTTTTTATTCCCGCGGGAACTCTTCAATTTTCCGGGATAAAAAGTAGCCTATGTCCTTCCCTGGGATGTAACCTATCTCTGTACCAAATTTCATCAAAATCGGTTGAGTAGTTGGGCCGTGAAAGCGTAGCAGACAGACAGACAGACAGACAGACAGACAGACAGACACACTTTCGCATTTATAATATTAGTATGGATTTGTAATAAGAGAATCTGTTTGGCGTTGCGAAATGGATTTCTGATTGCATACGTATTACATGGATGTGCAGATGTTTGCTTTTAAAGTTTTGTTGTTCAACTTGTGCACTCTCAATTCCATTCTCGTAATTTATCTAATTATAATTTCATGATATATTTTGTAGTCTTCCTATTTTATGACTTGAGTCCCTCCCCTGTGTTGTGACTCCCTGATTAGATTCAGAAGTGTCCGAAGGGTTTACTTGGGTTTTAAATTTATTTCGTAAAGACGTATGCTCTAATACTTACGGCTGAGCGTATGCTTAGTCAGAAAAGCCCACCGCAGTCTCACTATAATAAATAACATTCTGTATAATCGGTACAGGAAGGTTGTCACTTGTCATGCATCTTTTGCGTTCGCTTTACAATTTTTCCATTATCAATTGCATTAATATATCACCTTATTCATATTGTACGTAGATGACTAGTTCAGTGTTATGCTCTGAACATTAATAAAAAATCGAACTCTATTGAATCGAATTCACTTCAACATCGCTTTATCATGAGCATTAATAATATAATTTACCGCTCAACGGCAATTGTTTCCGTTTCATTAGCGAGTCCTGTTGCATCGATGATCATACTCGAATGAACTGACACTAACTCGATTCAATCGATTTTGATACGCTATACGCATTTCGCTCCTCGGTTATCTGCTAATGTCCAGTATTCAAGTTTATACTGGAAAAATACAATACCGAACTGAATGTGCAGGTTGAAACTTGTAACGTTATTCGCTTCCACACTCCCATTTCATTCTCGCGAACGTTAAATTTTCCTCATTCAATGGCGTAGGCGTTTATTTACATCCGGTGTAAACAAGATGAATGCAATTATTAATAATACGCTTATTGAGTCATTACAACCGGTTAGTTTGTCATCAGTTCACTTTCATCGTCATCAGTCAAGATAGTAACAGTAAATTGAATTCATTAATTGTTGTTTCTAAATTAAACGTGTTTAATCGGGTTACAATGAGGAAATAATTTTTTTCTACCGTATTCTAACAACCTGTATCAATGAATTTGTGATGATAATGATTATGAATAAATGATTAATTTATTGGTTCTATTAGACATTAAAATTTGACAAATTTGACATTAAAAATTATCATAATATGATAACAACAAAACTGTAACCTTAGCATTCACGTCATTGACTTTGTAATATAGATAATATCTCCTTTGATTATTAAATTATATTTTCAATAATAACTTTTGCTAAATAAACAATAACATTGGCAACCGTTTACCGTACCGTACCCCTTTAAATGTTTAGTGAAAACTATGGATCTAAGTTAAACCGTAACAAAACTTTGACCGCTTGATTTGCAACTGGCTCTTGAGATATCACAAGCCGCAGCACAACATATGCTGAAAAGTAATATTGTTTTGTACGTATGATCCATGTTAATCATTGTTGTAAACATTAGCCTCTGTGTGTAGGTGTACCCCCGTTTACACCACAGTGATGAGTAAACAAGCCGCAAGGTGTACATAGTCGATAAGTCACACAGAGGCTGTGGAATTGGAAAAGAGTTGAGAGTTCCCAAATATTATCGTCTTAACGCAGATCTGACTCTGCTTATAAGTACTGATAAAACTAGTAGTGGGTTAATTATTTATTAACCAAAAATAGGTCGTGGCTCCTTGCTAAACTGTTATTTGTCGCATCCACTCCTTGAGGCAGTGTGAGGAGAGCCTGTTCACAAAGCGAACAATGTCTGCACTTCGGCAGTGTTAACACTACACGTTTACTTTGACCCTAAGGGGTTCCGCCTCCGTCAGACAATATTGATGACCGATTTTTTGTCTGCAAAAATGAAAACATACGGATTGCAATACTCGTCAAAAACAAATTCGCCCGTTTCGAATGTCGGTGGAAAATGTTTGAGTTTGATGAGGTTTGGAGTTGTGTGAGTCGGTTTAAAGTCGTGCCGATTATCGGACCTAAAAAGTCTGACACGTGACTTATTGTGATGCGTTTACGTATGTGGAATTTGGCTACCGAGTGCGTACGTATTATAGGAATAGACCAGGATAAAAAAGTCATCACTCATCTGTCAATACTCAATTAGCATAATCTCACAGCAATTCAAAGATCCTTTAAAAATTTAGAATTCAAAAAATCTAATTGGTCAAAACCCGAGTGGTGTAGCGTGCCCACGAGTATAGCATCTATAGAAATAATATGGAAACTTTTGATGTTTCCGCTACATTCAATAAAAAGTTACATTTAAATATTGTTATTACTATGTGATTTATGTTTTGTATCTTTATTTAGGTTTTAGGTAAAAGTGTGGTGATCCGACGTTTTCTCAGCTGTTATTGTTATCGCTATGGGTACTTAACTAGATATTTTATCACCAGCGGTTTGATTGAAAACCTTGCTCTAGTTTATTTTTTCCTTTGACATTTTCACTTGCCCATGTACTCTTTAAAGGGGTCAAGATCATGACGTGCCTAATAGTTAAGGTATTTTTTATTAAATTCGATTGCACATTTTACAAGTACAAGTAAACCCTTGACTGCGTTCTCTGTTCTCACCTATACTGGTAATTCCACCGTGATGGTAATTTCTAGTTTCTACCAGGAGTGTTTAAGGATGCTTAGTAAGGAATGTGTGTGTCATTAATCATTATACAATATCTTAGTACATTTAGCTCTGATGGTTAAGTCTTCAATAGAACGAAACGATATTATTAGGTTTCGTATGGCACATCGCACTTTCCACACTAGACGGCATGTTCGCATATCTAGAGTTCAGAAAAGAAGCCCTCGGGCCCGTTAATTGAACTCTTGTCACATGGTCAGACTACCCATAATATCTCCCTTTTAATCACTTTAATATAATAGAAAATTACGTTGTCGTGTTGTATTATAGCAGCCAGGCCAATAAGCGCCCCTGACAATTGTCGGGGTAATTGCAAAAGGTGCACGGCCGCCGTAATGGCGCACGCGAGACAAGGTGACTGCGGTGAGTTCCC
This sequence comes from Erebia epiphron, assembly GCA_963932025.1. Lineage (NCBI taxonomy): Eukaryota > Metazoa > Arthropoda > Insecta > Lepidoptera > Nymphalidae > Erebia > Erebia epiphron. The sequence continues at coordinate 27,171,748 of OZ009948.1, forward strand.
GTAGCCCCGCTAAAGGAAAAATCAATTATATGAGCTATTAATCATATACAATACACCTACGTAGAGTCATCAACTAACGATATTATCTAGTTTTTATAGTGATCGCACATTATATCCGACCTGAACGCAACGAATTATACAGTTAGTTATACTAGTTCGTCATTATACAACAAAGTCAATAAGCTCCTGAATATCTATCCCTTAACTAATAATAAATGCAAAAATGTTGTTTCAATGTGGCTTAAATCACTGTCATACGATGATGTTGACGATTTTATAAAATGATAAACACCCCAAATAAACTTAGTAATAAATAATTAATAAATAATAAAGTCTTAGCACTAAATCATAATATACATAACCAACCCTCATAAAATCTCAAACACACACACACACACACACACACACACACACACACACACACACACACACACACACACACACACTCTCTCTCTCTCTCTCTCACACACACACACACCTTTTGTTGTTGCTATTTTGTTACTGTGATAAAATGTTCCTACTTATATTCTCCCACTGTAGTTTATATTATTATTTATTATTGTTAATTATTAATGTTATACTGTGTCGGTACTTATTCTCTGAGGTAGGCGTTGGTGGTTGCGCATCAGTTTATACTATTGCAACCATTAACGTTCTATATATCTGGTATTTAAGTATGTTGTAATAATATGGTATAGTTATAATAATGTAATAAATGTTTGTAATAATATAGTTATAATAATAATGTAAATTAAATTAAATTAAATTAAATAAATTAAATGTAAATTAAATGTAATTAAATTTTCAGCACTGACGTCATCCTCAGCAGTGGCTGTCCGCGCGAGTCATCGCACCCTTTTGTATCGTGTCCTTTTCTCCATGTGGACTATTGTTTACTTTTTTAAAGTGTGTGCTAAAAAACGTTATCAAACAAAATCCACGTCAAGTCGTAATTTCGCGTAAATTTTAAAAAAATACTATGCAAGTGTTCATGTGCATTTTATTTAACCGCCCCCGCCCTCGCCTTCGTCATGAAGCTTTTATTTGAGCGGTTATTGAATCTCTTCGTGATTTCCAGTTTAGGCGCTGAGTTCAATGCGTGAATCTTGTGCGGGTGCAACTTGTGAGAAAATATGTGCGATCAGCATCACGCCTATTAATATTGCTCTCTCATTAGTTGTATCATTCGTTAATCATCATTAGGCTCTATGATGTTGCCGCATACCTAGTACTTTCCTCCCTACTATGTTGAATGCTATTGCATATTGTTCTAGACTCTAGAGAGTAGACGGCATTTATTTGACATCAGCGTGGCGTGCTCAGGTTTTGTAGCTAGGGAAGGCATTAGTTAGTCATAATACCTATTTACTAGCTGTTTTGATGAAAAATTAGCATTGGCGTATTTCCATTTGGGTAAGCAGTGCTTTAAGCCTCTATGAACTGCACGCCACTGTTTGAAATGCTAGGTTTTACCTTTAAACAAAAAAAATATTATTAATAATAGAAGAAGCTTAATCAAAAGCTTCGTTTAAAAATCTCAGCACCTTTTTGTGTTCAGTTGTGAACTCTCGTGACTTTATTTTTGGGACTTTTCTTAGCAACTTTACGTCAAGCTTGAATGACAAATTACAGGCGCGACGTTCGCCACGACATTGGGAAATCTATCTTTTTGTTTGTATTGAAAAGTTTGTCATTTAAATTGATAAAGCAACCTTATTGTGATGATTGATGGATGAAAAGTGAAGACCTTGAATTTTCCCCAAAGTTTCATTTAATGTCTTGCGATTATTGAGATGGAGACCTAATACGCCAAAATTCACTCGTGTAGAGGGTTAATTTAACGTTTTATTTTTCAAGTGTTAAAAGTATGATTTTTTTGTAATTTGAACTTTTACATTTAAAAGTAAAACATATAAATTACTAGTCCTATTATTTTTAATATTCCATATTGTCCCCCTTTGGCATTACTTCAACTTGGCACGTAAATATGAAGGGGCGGAAGGAACTGATGTGTTTAAAATAAGATCACACAATCACAATTATGAACACAATATCATTTCCTTCTATTCATTCATACAAACTTTCACAAATGCATTAGAACCGAGACAGAACAATAGTTCAAATTCGAAGCTTGCATAAGTTTAAGCCATAATATGGCACCTAATGAACTTTTTTAAAATTATAACGCAAGCTCTCTACTTAGTGCAACATCATTTATATTATGATCGAGACAGATAGATGGCTGTATCTGTACCTACGGTCCTTTCCAAGATTATTTTTCTTTCAAAATAACCCATTTTCAGTTAACTCCACGATATATGACAATATTAAGCACAACGATAGGTTACATAATAGTTAATTCCTATAAAATTATCAAAACTTTATGTTTACGTAAAAGTTCATTACTTTCATTGTCTTTATCAGAAGTAGAGTGTTTCGTGTGGTATTAACTATTATCGTACGTTTTATTTTACATGTGTAAGATGTCTTAAGTTTATCTTTAAAAACAACCCAGTAGCCGAACCTCTTTAGGTATTTCTTGCATCGGTTATAACCAGTCTGCTGACCAAGGAGGTCACTGTTATCAAAAATAGTGGGTATCTACTTACCAAAACAATTTTTATGTAACGAAGACCAAACAAAAGCATATAATATCTTAATAAAATATATGAACTCATGAGGTCATAATAATTTCGTTACTCGTTAGGAACCATTTCTAGTGTTTGTAATATAGGTACATATTAAACATTGGTTCGTTAGATTTTGAGATGGTTTGTGGATATGCTCTTCCATCGCCATCTTATCAAGGTCAATTGCGGACGCTAGATAATATTACTGTTGTTAAAATTGATGCTCTAGCAATAATAACAAGACTATGATATAATGTTATGTCTAATGAAGCAATTTTTTTTTACAATACATTGTTGGAATAACTATAAAGTATGATGAGAATAAAAAAAATATCATTAAAATAAAACAGCAAATTAGTTTCTGTCAATTTATTCTGTTACTATCGTGCGCAAGTCTAATGCGTTTATTCATAAGCCCGTAAAACTTTTACAGCGGGTACGACCTTGGTACGAAAGTAATGTCTTTGACCTATCGGCATTCAATTATAATAATTGGATTTTATATAACCGTTGATCGTATCATAAGGCATAACGGGGGATGGTAAACAACATAATTTATGGCCGACTTCTAAACCTGCAATCCTGCTTGTCTTTATAATCTTTTTGACTATTATTTGATTTATTAAGATATCGTGGCTATTTCTGTCTTGCCCACAATCTCTGAACTAAACTGGCAGCTCTAAAATATAGTATATGTATTGATATCCATTTGCTCGCTGCGGAAAGGAATAGCACTAGATTTAGTCTTATCAATTTAGACTAAGAGAGAGATTGTGTACAACAGATTTGGCCACATTATCCAGACCAGCAAAGAATCGCCTATAAAAGTAGGCTTGTGTGCTCCTGATTTTTAAAGAATGATAAAGGCTACTGATAGAGTAGAAATACTTTCTATACCTAATTCCTAAAATATGTGATACTTGATGAAAATGCAATTTTTCTCATTTTCTGATTCGTGAGATTTTAACATTGACATTTTAAAAAACACAAAATCTAAAATTGACTTCACTGATTTATTACGGAATTATAAATTTTTTATACATATAAATGAACCAACAAGACAAAACTCATGTATAGACCTATTTATAAGTAATAAAGAGAATGCTGCAGGAGAAATACGTCAGTTAGGGCTTTCTGATCATGAAACGGCTCAATTTTTAGTAGTACCAATTAAAAGAAAGAGCATGCCATTTTCGTATAAATTTATTTTTAAGAGAGACTTAAGTAGTGAGAATATATCTAAATTCAAGAATTGTATTGATAGTCTTAAATGGACAGATATTTATGCTGCTGATAATTTAGATGAAGCTTTTAAGGAATTCCATGACACTTTGGTGCTATTTTACAAATTGTGTTTCCCTTTAATTAAATACAAGATAAGTGACTCGAATCAAAAAACTCGATGGCTGACTAAGGGAATGAAAGTTTCATGTATAACAAAACGGAAGCTGCGTTTCCAATATTATAAAAGTAAAACATCCGCAAATAAAAACAAATTTAATAAATACTCCAAGATTCTTCAACAATGCATGGACCTTGCTCAGAGAAGTAGTAACAACAGTTATATATTGAAATCAAAAAACAAATGCAAAGCGTCATGGAACGTGATCAACAATAAAAATAACTATTTAAAACTGAGGAGTATTGAACATATTAAGCATCAAAATAAGGATATACACAATCCCACGCAAATTGCTAATATATTTAATGATCATTTTATAAATACGCCTATTGAGAGTAATAAGATAATAAATATAAAACATAATAATTATAAAATAAAACAGAATAGCTCAAGTATTTTCTTATCACCGACGGATGCATCAGAGATTGTGTCGATTATAAAGTCTCTAAATAATTCAAATTCTACAGGTTATGATGAAATAACTACTAGAGTCTTAAAAGAATGTAATAAGGAATTAGCACCAGTCCTAGCTTACCTTATTAATCTATCTTTTTCAGAGGGTAAATTTCCATCTAACTTAAAACAATCAATAGCAATGCCATTGTATAAATCTGGTGATAAAGAAGATATTAATAACTATCGCCCTATCACGCTTATTCCTATAATCGCGAAAATCTTTGAAAAGGCAATGCATAAGCGACTAACATCTTTTCTGTTGAAACATAACACACTCTTGAAAGAACAGAATGGTTTTCAAAAAGGAAAATCAACTACTCTAGCGTGTTTTTCATTGTTCAAAGAAATCGCTGAATGCATAGATAGGTAACTACCTGTAACAGCTGTGTTCTTTGACATGAGCAAGGCTTTTGACCATGTCTGCCATGAAAAACTGCTTAACAAATGCGATCAATATGGTATCCGAGGTCAAGCAAATGAGTGGCTCAAAAGTTACCTTTGTGACCGTACACAATACGTACAAATTGAGTTTTTTTAATGATAACCAAGAAGTGGTGTCTCATCGATCAGAACTCAAAGTAAATCCAAAGGGCGTGCCGCAAGGAAGTGTGCTAGGTCCTCTTTTATTTATAATTTACATTAATGATTTACCCAATATTACTTCGCATAATTGCACACTTTTTGCTGATGACATATCTATCGTAATTAAATCTAATAATAACTTGACATACAATTCTGAAATTAATAATACTGTAAGGGACATAATTGAATGGCTTGGTGCTAATAATTTATCTGTAAATATAAAAAAAACTATGTATATGCAATATTACAATATAAATGGTAGAAAGAATAACATTAACATATATTATAATGACGAACACATTAAAGAAACACAATCCATTAAATTTTTGGGAATCACATTAGATAATACACTATCATGGAAGATACACGTGGATAAAGTTAGCAAAAAAATACATCAATATGTATATGTTCTTAGGCGTTTGTCTCAAACGGTAAGTGCGAAAACAGCGCTAGTGGCATACCACGCATTCGTCGTCTCATCATTGAGATATGGACTTGTCATTTGGGGAAATTCGGTGGACATTAAGCGTCTGTTTATTGCACAAAAAAAATGTATCCGAGCTGTATGTGGAGTGGGTCCCCTGACCTCCTGTAGGCCTCTATTTAAAACCTTAAAAGTTCTTGCACTACCGTGCTTATATATCTATGAGGTTAGCCTATTTGTAAAGAAAAATATGTCTGATTTATTTATTAAAAAAAGTGATAGATATTTAAACTTTAATACAAGATATCCAGATAGACTGCTGATACCTTCACGCAGAACTGCACTTTTTAGCCGAAACTGTTATAGTATGTCTGTTCAAATATTTAATCGATTGCCTGAAAACTTAAAGAAATTACAATTCAGTGTATTTAAAAGAAAGCTGCATGAATGGCTCATAGACAAGTGTTTTTACTCGCTGAAGGAATTTTTAGAATGAATTTATTTAGTAGTGAGAATAATATAAAATATATTTGTTTTGTTTAATAATTTTTATGTAATTTATCAAGACATTATTTTATCTAAGACATTAATCATACACAAGTTATAATAATTATCTTTATGTATAAATTATTTTCGTGGTATAACTGATTATGGCTGTATAAATTAATTTTAATAATTTAAACTCATAGTATAACTCATGTTTTTAATTTGCATGTCAGTAATGACGAAACATGTATGGTCAAATTTAGTCTTTGTCATCCTATTGTACAATGTTTCCAGCAAATAAACGATTTATTTATTTATTTATTTATTTATTCGTGATAGATTTAGGTACAAAATACTCATTGCGTGACAAAGACAACGGTACTTCGCTCTAGACCGGTTTCCTCATATTTGGACGGTTTTGTGGTTTTACCGTCTACCTAGTTTTGGCTAGTGGTGGCTTTGTCGCGTGTTCAGAGCTCACTCCATAGAACTTTTGGGAATTGGGGACAATCAGTCAGGTAGAAGGGTCAATCTTAAAGTATTTTTATATTGTAATTTGTATAGAAAACAGTTTTATTTTCTTAGTTCTAGATAAAGATATGATGTGATTCAAATATAGGTACCTACTTCAGAAGTCACGTTTTCAGCACTGGTTGTAGATATGTTACGTGTTACGTCACAATGACTTAAAAATTGCGTCAAACTACGCCTCGGCAAACAATGAAGACAAGACACATTATCAAGTTCACGGCATGTGCCATGTTCACGGGTGTTGAGCGTTGACTCTTATCTTCTCATTATTATCAGCTTCTTGCTACCTATAATTTTGAACCAGGTATACATAAAACGCGAATCACATAATGCTACGAGGTAATGATAGCTTATCAACACATTATTATACACAAAATGATCGATTATACCTTTCTTTACGTAGCTTCTGTCTTAGGGGTTATCTAATTTCTCATATTATACCTTTCACAGCATAGATTTAGGATTGGAGCGCAGCGGAGACCAATTGCAAACCTATGTTTGTCAATTTCCTCAAATCTTAAGATAGGTCTCCACTGGGAGCGCAGCGGGGCAATCCTAAATCTATGGTCGTAATATTGTCTCGTTATTCAGGCGTATTAGTCGTCCGGCAATAAAACTCACAAAGCAATAACAATAGACACCCATAAAACGAGCTTAGTGGCGGTTTTATTGCGTAGCTGCCTTGCGAGATTCGGCGGTGATGGATAGCGAATGTTTGTATAGGTCTTGGTTACTTGTTCCTGCCGTCTGACCACTGTCCGTGAAAACTGGACAGGGTGTTTGTGTGCTTGTTTGAAATTGATGTTTGTGTTATTAATTATTTACCAAGCCATTTCATAGCTTTGAAAAAAATAGGGTTTAGTAAACATAATAATATTAGGTATGGATTATGTACTAGGTGACTACCCGGCTGATCTAGCCGGTTTCTTACGCGAACTATTTTATTTTCGCGAATTTATGAAATCTCAAGTTCCTAATAAATCTGAGATAGTATTATCTGCCTGGATCATGGAGTTTAGTCGCCTTGGCCGTAATTAGAGACGACATTATGGATAGAAACACAGTCCACCACCACCACCACCTCTACAGCCCATTAACGTCCCACTGCTGGGCACAGGCCTCCACTCTCATAGGAGAGAGGGGTTTAGAGCTTAGACCCACCACGCTGTTCCAATGCGGGTTGGCGGGCTTTAACGAATATTATCATGTTAGTGATAGTAACCGGGACCGACGGCTTAACGTGCTCTCCGAGTCACACAACAAACACAAACACAGCCCACACCTAAATAATAATATCATAAGGTAATATTATGTAATTTTTGTACCTAACAAACTCGTATGTGGTACACATAATAATGTTGAAGAACATTCTCCTTGATTTGAAAGCCGGTTAAGAAACCAGACCAATTTATTTATGATGGTCGTAATTTTTGAGATTATAAACTTCAATTTAAGAGGTGACTGTCTAGACTCTAGAGACAATTATTTTACGAGAACATCCACTGCCAAGTCTGATAAATCGTCGTTTTGACACTAAATGAGTAGGTACCTGCCTAGGTATGATCCCTTCATAAATCACTTTCTCAGTTGACCTCCCTTCGTTGATTGCCAATTTGTTATTTTTTTCCTAATTTAATTATTTTCTACTTGTGACGTAAGTTTACAAAAAATTAACTCGCAAACCAACTTCCGGCAAATGTTTTCTGCCAAACAAAAAAATAGGTAAAAAAGACTTTGCTCCGAACTTTATTAGCGGACACTGAAGGAAGAGCTACGCGACAATCATGGCCAACCGTGACACCGTAGGGTTGCCCAGGAGTCCCATTTTGGCCATACATGTTTGGCTTTTTTGACCGTGTTTGGCCGAAAATCCACGGTAGTTAATAAAACATAATATATTTATTTTATAGCGAAATAAATAATTAATGAATCTAGTCTATGTAAGCAATTTTGAAAAAATATTCCTTTATTATTTTGAAAAAATATTCCTTTATTTGGGGTGCAAATATCCCTAGATATTTGCACCCCAAATAAAGGCTTCATTCTTTCTGCATAGTGCCCTAGCCCGACCAAATATAGCACGGAGTTTATATTTTGGATTTAAGGGCCTAGCAGCCCTAGTCACACGTCTACGCCAACGGTGAAATAATTATGTGCGAAAATCAGCTTTAAGGTAGGTAGGTTCGACGCGGACTCTTAAATTAAAAAACTGCAGTTGTTTAATGGATTCGCATTTTTTTTTTATCAGCTATATTTTAATATCTATTTCTTAAGAATTATTTAATGTTGATAAAACTGAGATGCTAGTTTTTAAATCAGGAAAGGGTCCGGAAAGGATTCCAGGAATAATCTTGAATGGTAAAGCAGTTCGGGTTGTACAGAAGTTCAAATACCTTGGACATATTTTGTCAGAGAAATTAAGGGACGACAGTGACATTGAGAGAGAAAGGAGGGCACTCTCGATTCGATGCAATATGCTGGCACGTAGATTTGGCAAATGCAGTAAGGCTGTTAAAATAACCCTATTTAACGCTTACTGTCAGTGCTTTTATACGTGCCAGCTATGGACTAGCTTTTTGAGAAAATCATACACTGCAATACGTGTGCAATATAACGATGCATTCCGAATTCTCATGGGGCTGCCGCGGTATTGCAGTGCTTCTACAATGTTTGCCGAAGCGAGAGTGCCCGATTTCTATTGTATTGTTAGAGCTCGTGTGGCGTCTTTCTGGGAAAGGCTTCAGAGCTCTAACAATCGAATCCTCAAGGTCATCTGTGAGGGCGCTAGCCCTATTTTTGACTATTGGCTGTCTGTGCACCGTGACAAGAACAAAAAGTAGTACCAACCTGTGGCCTGCGACATCTGAAATGAGTTTTTTAACCATTTCAGTTAGCCGTAAGTTTTAATGTTTTTATGTATTGTCTTGTGACGTGTGACATCTGAAATGAGTTTTTTTAACCATGTCAGTTAGCCGTAAATTTTAATGTTTTTATGTATTGTGTCTTTTGACGTGTGACATCTGAAATGTGTTTTTTTTAACCATTTCAGTTAGCCGTAAGTTTGAATGTTTTATATTACTGTATTTTTATTGACTTATTTTTATATTGGGTTCTATATGCCTTTGAATAAAAAACTTATTATTATTATTATTATTATTTTAATGTATTGGACTGAGACATTAATTGTCTAAAGTGCCTAATTATTCCACCTTGTTTTGACCTTTCCACGACAATCTATTGCTTCTGTTCTGTTATCTATTCAAAAAATGCATTGCAATTCGCAATCATACTTCTCTCTCATGCGCAAGATCATCGAGTTTTTAAATGACACATTGAAAAAGGTATTTCCTTCCTATTTGTTACTCAATGCAGTTAGATATTTTTATAAATACATAATTGCATACCTACCTAGCCATTACAACTTCATGTCGCACAGTCATTTAATATTTTCCTTTTTATCGGCATATAAAGCAGTACCTAAGTAGGTACCTACTGAATATAATTGCGTAGCCTGTAACCTGTTCGAGTCCGTATTGACTTACTGTAACAAGATATGTCTAGCGTTTCAACAATACCTATTATAGAACTAAATTGCAAGTAACAAACACTGCATACATGCATATCCTACATTATACATGTATTCAGTGATAAATAGTTGTGCTAATACATTGGTGTAAGTTTACACCTTTTTATATCATTTCAAATGAGATACAGATACCTATATAGAATTTAGTTCAAGTTGCACACAATCTCGTCCAAATAGGGCAATCCTTTTCCGCAGGGGATATTGTGAAATAGATAGCACTATTTCAAAATTTGTCAAGATCATTTACAACCGATTTACTACCATAAGTTTTGGATTTACAATAGATGAATAAAGAATAACTATAATATGTGTGTACCTAGATAGCGGCTTAAACTCTGAGCTATCCCTTTAATGGCACGAGCGACTAAAATATATTGTTGTTTTAGTAGAATATTATAATGAGTAGGTACGTTCTGCACAGTTATAAAATATCCACACAATCGTACCATTATTAAATAAAGGGAAGGGTGCTTTACCGAGATTAAACTTCAATAACAAACTCTTGAAAGAGATTATTAACATTTATAAAGATAAAGATGGTTTTGTTTGCTCAGATATAAATTCAAAGATATGTGCATAAGTGTGCTATTTAGGGCTGTGGGTATTACCCGTTGTCCTAGGTGAGCAACAGAAGCGACGCCACGCGATGTGACGCCATAGAAAATGACGTTACGTCTACGTCATCTTGGTAGATACGTCTATCATTTTCTATAGCGTCGCATCGCGCCGCGTCGCTTCTGTCGCTCACCTAGGACAACGGGTAATGAAAAAAACATTTACGTCGTTTACTACCGTCTTTATAGGCTCAACCCCTGGCGTCCGTTAACTTTGGCTCAGTCCCAAATCCTGTAAAAAATAAGGATTAATCCAGAAATTATTCGTAAGCTTTCTGATATCCTTTGTTCATTTTACTTAGTAGTAAATGATAATGTAAAGCTCGTTGATTACTATGCTACAATATCTATCATACTGACGTCTGTATCCATACTAATATTATAAATGCGAAAGTGTGTCTGTCTGTCCGTCTGTCTGTCTGTCTGTCTGTCTGTCTGCTACGCTTTCACGGCCCATCTGTTCAACCTATTTTGATGAAATTTGCAGGGACAGGTATGTATCCCGGGGAAGGACATGGGCTACTTTTTATCCCGGAAAATTAAGGAGTTCCCGCGGGAATCGAAAAAACTTAGTCCATGTGGACGAAGTCGCGGTAACCATCTAGTTTAAAATAATATCCTAGTGTATTTAAGTATTGTATTTAGGTATCTTGATTGATATGCCTCAGGTTGAGACATGCATCTCTTGATGCGGTTTTAATGAAATTATTCCTGTGACTTCCGCGTCATGTTGCCAGTAGTCTTTGTTGAAACGATGTTCTAAAGTGAATTGTTTCTTTGTTGCAGCTTCAAAGTTCCAGGAGAATCTACTCAAGACCATGATTCAGATCGAGAACACTTTCTTCGAGCTGGGGCGGACATGTCAAAGGAATTGCCTGATTATATGCGATCGAGGAGCTATGGACGCTAGTGCATGTGAGTTTTACGTTGATACAAAATTTGCGCCTCTATGATCAACACACGACGACCTCCCTGGCGCATTGGTGAGCGCTGTGACTTTTAAGTGGGAGGTCCCGGGTTCAATCCCCGGCAGGGTCAATTTGGTAATTTATAATTTCTCAATTTTCTCTGATCTGACCTGGCGGGAGGCTTCGACCGTGGCTAGATACCACCCTACTGGCAAAGACGTACCGCCATTGATAGGTTGATTGATTGATTGATTGAATATAACAGCCATACCCCCAACAGGTTAGCCCGCTACCATCTTATACTGTATCATCACTTACCAACAGGTGAGATTGCAGTCAAGGGCTAACTTGAAGTGGCTTATATAAATTATAAACACCACTGGCAACATTGTTTCATTACAATGTATCAAATAAATATTATAAATGCGAAAGTTTGGATGGATGGATGTATGGATGTATGGATGTTTGTTACTCAATCACGCCCCAACGGCTGAACGGATCTGGCTGAAATTTGGCACAGAGATAGATTATAGTCTGGAATAGCACATAGACTACTTTTTATCCCGGAAAATTAAGGAGTTCCGGCGGGTACCAAAAATCCTCAAACCACGCAGACGAAGTCGCGGGCATTCGCTAGTATAATGATAAACGGAGGCGGTATCAAAATTTAATAAAATTTTATCGGTTTTTCCTGTCCAAGATAATAACCGATGAGAGATCGGCGCATATTGCAGACGAGTAATTTTCCACTAAAATACTTTCTAAAACACGCTACTATGGATAATTTAATAAGCCCATTTTTTATGGTACATTCTCGAAGGACGTTGCGTGTATTCGAAGAAAGGAAATAACTGTTTGTTTAGCGACATTTGCATAATAGCTTTTGTTTGGAAACACGACGAGCATAAAAGCTAAATTACTAAGAAATCGTATGCATTATTTTGTGAATTCAATGGATTTGAATTCTGCAAATTTTTTGAAGTGAAAACTTCTTTCGGCGCGTTGAGCACTTTTTGGTAGGGGGTAAACTTGTGGATTCGCGTCACCGACACCGGTCCGACATGCTCGCGTTGTTACGAAAACAAAAGGTCTTAAATATAATTAATATACTACATTCGAAATTAAATTTTAATGCCTTAGTTTTAATTTTTTATTAAAAAAACATCTTTTTCACTTCTATCGGCAGTCCATAAGACTGCCAATTTTTTTATTAAATAATACGTTTTCGTTCTAGTAATTTAATCCACGATTAGACCGTTAGGTATTGTTTCCAATTTTGTTAGGAATTTTCCAATTTATTTTTGTGGAAAAGTTATACTGTCAAAGCTTAAAACGCTGTACCATGCAGTGCAAAGCCATTCTAAATATTTAGATATAATCAAAATACTAAGTATATATTTAGCTACTAACAGGTATTGCAGTATTTTCTTGGATCAACAAAATGTAATCATTCTCATGTACTACATTACACCTAAGCAAAACACAACGAGTACATAAATTTGCGTAACTCATGAAGATAAATGTTGCCAAAAATCCTGAAACATTTCTGCCTTCATATCCTTAATTTTTAACCAGAAGCCCAAAAACCAACAAGATTTCAGAATCGCACCCCCATATTTTTAGGAATATAACTTGAAAAATTACGGACTTACATACAAAATTAAAGTATCTAATTCCACCCCGTGTTTGACCATATTAAGGGATTATTAAGGATATTCCTTTGAAATTTTTCACATGCCTCTACTGTTTAATTCCTCTATTTAAATGTTTTTTTTTTAAATTAGACTTCTTCGAGCAATTTAATGCGAATGTATCTAAGTTTACATAAAAGATTATATGTATAAATAGGCCAAACGATATCCGGTTCAAAAATAACCTGATGGTTTTAAAAACAGATTTGGACAATTTATTATTGGCACTAGACACTAGGCATAGATCACTCACATTGTTGAGCTAGTTCATAGGGATTCATAGGGGTACCATTTTACCGAATGGTACGTATTTTGCGTAGAGAATAGAATAGGTTACCCACAGTATAGAAAAGGTTACACATTTTTATCCGTACTCTATCCGTTTTTAAATACGTACTACAAAAGTGACCATTATGGGTAGGTCGAACTGTCAAACTGCGCATCTTGGCTCTCCACAATACGACACTTGCGCAAGTGGTAATTACTTCTTGCTGATAAGTAAAGATCGTATCGTAGAAATCCACCAAGTGCTTAGTTCAAAAGGTAAAAAAACTTGGCAGTCATAGGGACTGCCGATAGAAGTGAAAACTAATTCAATTTTACTTGTCAAGATATTATCCATACTAATATTATAAATGCGAAAGTGTGTCTGTCTGTCTGCTACGCTTTCACGGCCCATCTATTCAACCGATTTTGATGAAATTTGGTACAGGGAAAGATTGTATCCCGGGGAAGGACATAGGCTACATTTTATCCCGGAAAATTCAAGAGTTCCCGCGGGAATCAAAAACCTTAATCTACGCGGATGAAGTCGCGGGCATCATCTAGTGTATAATAAACCTTAAAACTAAAGTATTAAAGTTTAATTACGAATGAAGTAGATTTATATTTAAGACCTTTTGTCTTCGCATTACATTGTCAATACCAAGAACGTCGTCAATTTATTAAAACCTTAAAACTAAGGGATTAATGTTGAATTACGAATGTCCTATATTTATATTTAAGACATTTTGTCTTTGCAACAACGCGAGGTGTCGGTGACGGTATCGGTCACGCGTTTCCACAATTTTTATTCCCTACCAAAAAGTGCTCAATGCGGCGCAAAATACCCTAAAAGAATACGGCGGCTTAGTTTCACTATTAAGGTTTGAACTTGTTATTCTAGTTGACCTTTTAAATAACACACGAATGTAATCGTTTCAGTTATATCGAAGGAGAAATGGGAGACGATGATGAGCGCCAACAACTGGAACAGTGTGGAGTTGCGGGACAACCGGTACAATCACATCGTTCATATGGTCTCCGCTGCCAACGGGGCTGAGGACTTCTATTCTACTGAGGTATTGAATACGTTTCATAGGCCTATCATAGTTATTGCCTATGTCAAAAATTAATTGTTTCCTAATGATTATTAGGAGGGTCTCCCAAAAGACCCTAAAGTTCACATTCTCGGTCAGTTTTATGTTTGATAATCATTTTAAACTAAACGAACTTTAAGTAAATAATGTTACCTAATCATTAAGATAAATTATAAAACTCGAGATCGCCAAACACTGAGATACAATGATCTCCCTTGCATGTATCGTTATGTAAATCCTGCATTTCTCTCAGTCAGGGCGCCCCAAACTCCATTGGCGTCGCCGCGAATTTTCTTTTCGTCAAAAACTGTCAACACGCGCTTGAAAAACCTACTTTTAAATCATACTTATAAGTTACGTAATAGAAATAAGTCACGACAACATTTTGTTTATAATCGTGTTCGCTAATTTGTGCATGACGCTGTCATAATATTGTGTGATAATGATAAGATATAGCAAACGTAAACAATAATGAGTCGTAATTAAATTCAATGTATTATATTGTTGTTAGTAGTCCACATACTTTGTCCTGGCAACTAGGGGCTTTTTCTGCGTAAATTTCCATATACAATACAACAAGAAATAGAACTTACGAGTATATCAAACTTTTTTTTATCAATTATACTGAAAAACCTGGTTCCATTGGTTAAGGATGTCGTACTTTTTCACAGTTGAACTGATCTAGGGGTAGAGACAAGCCTTTATCCCGAAAAAACAACTTAAACCTTAAAAATATTAATTCCATGCGAACGAAGTTTTGTTAACATGCTAAAGTTTTTCAATAGTTTTCACCAGACTGCACACACCAGGAATGATATTAGGACCAGGATATATGCATTATGTTTAGGTGTTGGCTAATCTTTCAACCAGATTTTCCATGCCCATGTCCCGGTAATCGAACTTGAGACCTCACACTTTCAGGACGGGGAGGTAATAAATGAGCACTAAGGCTATCTTAAGACTGCGACAGACGCAAGTACGGGACCCTTGCGACGTTGCCTGCGTGGTCGCATAGATAAGTTTTTCATTTTCTATGGAGTCGTATAGTTGTTACTTGAAAGTTGAAACATCAACAACTTACCCAGATTGGCAAGGTAGTGAAAATGAATGGACAGGACTTAGTGTGAGATCTATACCTAGAGCGAACTTTGACTTTGCTTAGACTTAAGACATGGTTAAAACGAGACAGATTTATGTTACTCACATAAGTCCATCTCGTTTTAACTCTGAGTAAAGTCTGAGCCAAGTCAAAGTACGCTCTATAGATCTCAGCATTAGTATTATAGTGTGTCGCCGATCGATTCCCACGCTGACGCCTGGCCAGCTGCCAGCTCAGTATTATCAGTCCAAACTCCAACTTGTGACTATCGGCGATTGATTGATACGGTGCAAGGCATTTCGATCACCACGAAGTAGTATTAGTGAAATGCTGTCATAACAAATATGCAAAACTATTACGCGGTAATATTGCCGATAAGATATGAAAACTTTCAACCATGGTAACGAATGGGAAAACGCGGGAAAACCCGAATCTGTCCTCCAAATTAGGTCACTCATCCCTTTACCGATCTGAGTAAACGTTGGTTAACAATCAAATTCGATTGATAACCGTCTAATGAAAGAAGTAGAACTTCAATTCGCTATAATCCTCACTCACTAGGCTTAATTCCTGTAAAACGTGGTTGCCTGGAAGAGATCGCTTTAAAGCGATTAGGCCGCCATTTGTACCGATTTTTCTTTTCTTATTTTTTTTTATTGTTTTTGTTTAAATCTATTTTATTTGGTGTACAATAAAGAATATTTCATTCATTCATTCATTCATCCGCCACAATAAATTAATCTATACAAGTATATATCTTGCGATATTCACCACACCACACAAATCTTCCAAATTATTCTCAACGTATCTACGTTTCACCGCAGCATCTTCAGGAGATGTTGACTCGACAATGTACGATTGTAATCGTAAACTTATTTTACATATAGATATCCGTTTCCATCCAATAGGCATGATGACAGTAACCAAGAATCAATGAAATTATGAATTTATTTAATGAAATAGGATTCATGGATTATAAAAAACGTATTTATTTTTCTATTTCGAGTGAGATTGCTATTTATTTTGATTGAATAAAACTATAAAATACAACAATCCGCCATATTTGATACAACACCAAGAAGCGAATGACGTCACAATTGTTTGTTTTCGAGCTTTGACAATCACACTATTGTTTACTGCACACTGCACAGAGTACATTGGTAAAAACAATAGTGACGTCACAAACGACGCCATGACACCGCAGAACGTTTTGGCGTGAATTTTAAAATTTAAATTTCAAATGCCAATTTTATCTACCAAACCTTATTTTTCTGCTGAAATAAGATATTTTTTCGAAATAGTAGATACTTCCGAACATAATCTGACCATTTTTCGAAATCAGTCATCATGCCTATTCTTTTTTTTTCTCCTTCCAGTTCTATACCTATGTTCTTTTCATCTACAGGACCACGCATGTCGTTCCGAAGGCGTCGAACTCGCCAGAGAATTGGACTACAACGCGGCGGCCGCTTGGATCGGACACCCTTACTTCGACGTCATAGACAATTCCACGGACTTCGACAAAAAGATGAACCGCCTACTCGCCTGCGTTTGCCACAGGATCGGCATAGACACCGGCGACCGACTGAACGTCAATTCGAAGAAACGCAAGTTCCTCGTCAAACCACCTTTGGTCGCGGATTCCGAGTTCCCCCCGTTCCAAGACTTCGATGTCGTACACAACTACTTGCAAAGTGACTTCCGTAAAGCGCAGGTCCGGTTGAGGAAGCGCGGCCAAAAGGGCCACTGGTCGTATATCCATACGATGAGGAAGTTTCACCCAACGGGGCAGTCTGTGGAAGTGCGCACTCAGTTGACGCATCGCGACTACCTCAATATGCTGCCTCAGCGGGACGATGCGCATTTCACGATATTCAAGAAGCGACGCTGTTTTATATACAACAACCAGTACTACCAGTTGGACATTTATAGACAACCCACGCATCCCAGGTAATGTTGTTTTAAATATATATTCATTACTAGCTAATGACCGCGACTTCGTCTGCGTGGAACAAGTTTTTTTTTAAATTCCCTCAGAGGACTCCTTTTTTTTCCCGGATAAAAAGTCTGTATCACTGACACTCTCCAGGTCCTCAACTGTACCCATGCAAAAAAAAATCTTTTCAAAAAAACCGACTTCCAAAGCCACTGTAAAGTAAAAAATTATTTTGATTTCTACACACTATGTTGAAGTCTGGCGAGCCTGACGCTTCAACTTTACCTATCTTTGTTATACTCGCCCGACTTCAACATAGTGTGTAGAAATCAAAATTATTTTTTACTTTACAGTGGCTTTGGAAGTCTGTTTTTTGAAAAGAATTTTTATTTTTAACTTTTTAGTGTACCTACCTACTCTTAATTCAGTACCCTGCAGCATCAGAGTTGAGGAGTTGGGACTTGGGTTTAAGTATAAAGTCGTTGCTTGACACCTACAATATGAATTCACCATAAAAAACCCCTAAATCGCTATTTTTAAGGAGTTCTGTACCCTGCAGCATCAGGGTTGAGGAGTTGGCACTCAGAGTTGTATCGTATACAAGTGACTTGATACCTACTATATGAATTCACCATCAAAATTTCCTAACTCACTAGTTTTGATGATTTCATGTAGTACGGTACACCTACAGCATCAGGATTGAGGATTTGGAGTCAGAATTTTTTATGGGACCACTTTGTGAGCTTCCTTTCTCTAACCAATGAAAAAAAAATTGTTCAAATCGGTTTAGAAACCACGGAGATATGCACCGACATAAAAAGATACGCGTCGAATTGAGAACCTCCTCCTTTTTTGGAAGTCGGTTAAAAATTACGTCGATCAGCGGCTCTGTTGCGAAGTGATTGAAATACAAACAAACACACTTTCGCATTTATATAATAAGTTTGACTGCATTATTAGATAATGCCTGCCACTTCACATGGATTTAGGTTGTTGAAAATCCTGTTGGAACTGTTTGATTTTCCAGGATGAAAAGTGTCCTGTGTGATGCAATTTGACACCTTTTCACGGCCTATCCATTGAACTAGTTTTGAGAAATTTGGTAGAGAGATAGCTTGCATCCCGGATATGGATTTTATCCTAGAAAATCAAAGATTTCGCATTGGATTCTTAGAAACCAAAATCCAGAAAACCATTGTGGGTTGTCATCTGGTTTTGGTGGTATCATGTAGTATGTCAGGGCACGTTTGGAACCCTCGTAGCTTTAGTTCAAAGCTTACGTAATTAATTATCACCATTATGTTATGTCACTCCTGTTTAAACTAGCGGCACGCTATGATGGCCGGTTTGACGTTTGTCCGCTCATGAAGTTCCGTATTAATTGATAACGACTAACGACTTTGAAGGAAATAATTGTATTACTTTATTGACGATAGTGATGTGCAGAGATTCATAAATTTTATCGAATGTAGTTTTAGGTTTAGGACTCAAAATTTATTTATTAAACCGGGTGTCAAACCGGCCATCATAGCGTGCCGCTAGTGTAGTTGTAAATTTCAACAATTGTCATTCTAAAAGTATGCAGTACCCACCCACATTGAATAAATGACTGACTTTTTGACTATGAAGTCTTTTTTTTTTTTTTTTATTCATTATAGGCTTACGCTTGACCACAATCACACCTGATGGGAAGTGATGATGTGGCCTAAGATGTAATGTTTCTAAGAATCTTCTCTTTCTAATTTCAGGTGTCGTGGTCTAATCCTACTAGAGACGTACAGCGCCCACGACCAAGACGCCCTACTTGCCACTCTGCCAAAGTTCCTCGTTATAGAGAAAGAGGTGACAGGGGATCCCGCTTATTCCATGTACAATTTGTCCCTCAAGGAAGACTGGAAGACTACCAACAAGTATTACACCGGCTCTGAAGATTGTAAGTCCTACCTATCTATATCTTATTGTCATGTCATTGTTATGTAACTTTATGAGACTATCCACTGGCAATCGTGTAGCTTCAAGAATGGGGTAAAGTAAAAGTAAAAAGTACAGGCGGCCCTATCGCTTAAACAGCGATCTCTTGCAGGCAAGGAGCAGGGCTCTTAGGGCAGAGGAATTTTTAAAAGAAAGCGGGAGGGGTGTACTGAGACATAATATTAATAAATAAATATTATATACATAAAAAATGTATATAAATATATAGGATAAATACACAGTGTAGAAGGGGTAGTGAAGAATCCGTTTATGTTTAATATCAGTGAATGAAGTAATATATTCAAACAAACAGCAATTTTGGATGTACAGTGTGAACTGCACGATTGATTGTGGGTAGAACATTAAGGAAAAAGTTACAAAAGTAATTTCTTGCAGCCAAATTACTTGGCTAATTCTGTATAACACACATAAATCTCTAAACTAAAATTACAGCTTTAAATCTAGTTCTGTCCCTTTCTGTGGGGAGTATGTTGAAAGGGTGAGCAATATTTTTAATGCTGTCATTTTGGTTTAGAGATTGTGCACTACAGAATCAGACCCTTATTAGCCAATTCAAAAAAACTTAGCAAATTACTCAACCTTTCTCTATTGCGATTATGTAAAATATCTGTGATCGTTTCATCCATTTTTTTCCTTAATCTGTGATGTTATTGGTGTTGCCACAGTACATATCGAAGCCGGCCGCATATTATCAGAAATTGTCTATCAGAAAAAAGTGTGACGCGCGCTGGAAGCCTTACAGCTGGAAGGTCTGATTTAACGAATGTCCATGACCGAGCAGACACGACATAGGCTGTGGTGTCTTTTGGGACTAGATAAACCCAGAACGGCAGAATATTGCCGCTTCTGATGTCTGTAGTGTGAGTGGGATCGAAAGTTTCATGACAGACCATAATTTTTGATAAAATGCGGTCGGCGCGGCGTAAGCTTCCTTCGATATATTCAAGAGGTATTGGTAAATAACTTTTCATTCACATTTTGGCATGACAAACATACACCCTGTATGTTTGTCATGCGCTACCCCTAGTAGTCAATTGTTTGAAGAGTAAAACTAATGATTGTGATTGAAATTTATTTTCTTATATCTATTTTTCTATTTAATCTGAGCTTTGTTTTCTTTATGTGTAAATAAATTTATGCTAAGTATAGATTATTTTTAAGCGATGTTTTGCATGAAGAGTTCGCCCCTATCTAAAAAAAAAAGACGCAAATGTTTAATATGGCGGCTAAACATTTGCGTCTTTAATGCACTAGCTGGCCTCCCTGGCGCAGTGGTCTTATAGTGGGAGGTCCCGGGTGCGATTCCCGGCAGGGTCAATTTGGGAATTATAATTTCTGTATTTTCTCTGGTCTAGTCTGGTGGAAGGCTTCGGCCGTGGCCAAGTACCACCATACCGGCAAAAAGGTGCCGCCAAGCGATTTAGCGCTCCGGTATGATGCCGTGTCGAACCGGCCGGCATGATGCCGGGTATGATATACCTGCCGTATCCCTAACAGGCTAGCCCGCTACCATCTTAGACTGCATCATCACTCACCATCATGTGGGATCGCAGTCAAGGGCTAACTTGCAGTGGAATAAAATAAAAAGATCCTGCCGTAAAATTAATGTCTAAATTTCCGGTGGCCAAACGGCCTATGACGACGTCCAATTTGTGTGTATTACTACACACGTGTTTTGCATGTGAGCATAAGACAACTGTATCGTTAATACCTAACGACTTCAAAAAACTATGTGTTGATTATGGATTACAAATCAATCATGTTTTGTTATCCTTAATTTAAATCAAAATAACTTTCCTTACGCATGTGTATAAATTATAATCTGGCGTAATTGAATGTGAAACTAGAAAAAATACTCCCTTATTAGTTTTACTTTCCGTAGCTGATATGCTAAGTTCAAGATATTATTTTCTGTAGTCAGTGTTAGTTGTATTGTTGTTGTGTTTAGTATCGCACTGGTGTCCCGCACTCCACTGTGTGTGTATTTTATAGTATTCTATATCCAGTAATATCTGTTTGATGGAAATCTTTGTAGATTAAAGACGTAATAACTTTGCAGATACGAAAGCTGTCATTCTGGGACATTCGTAATCTGATTGTAACTAACAACTGACAACTCCAACGTTAACAACTAACATTAACCAGGCGATTTTTACTAGAATGCGAACAATTATCATCGTTCAAGTTATATTTCTAGTGACAAACAATTACGCCAGTGTCGATAAGTGTAATGTTAATATTGGAATAAAGCCTTATTTTGGTTTGTCAGGGCAACTGAAACGCTTAATGAATGGCCACAGCGCTGAAAAAGCAAACGGCCACTCTACTAAAATGAATGGGCATGTTGAGAAAG
This sequence comes from Erebia epiphron, assembly GCA_963932025.1. NCBI lineage: Eukaryota > Metazoa > Arthropoda > Insecta > Lepidoptera > Nymphalidae > Erebia > Erebia epiphron. The sequence continues at coordinate 27,193,796 of OZ009948.1, forward strand.
TGAACGGGCATGTCGCTTACAGAACAAATGGACATGGAGCAGGCAAGATTAATGGCCACGTCTGTAGCAAGGTCAATGGACATGCAGGAGACAAGGGCAGTGGTCACGCGGGAGACAAAGTCGATGGTCACACAGGAGATAAGGTCAGTGGCCACGCTGAAAATAAGGTCAGTGGCCACGCTGAAAACAAGATCAATGGTCACGCTGGAGACAATGACAACGGTGACGCAGAAGAAAAACTCAACGGTTACAGTAAATTGGATACACTTCACCAACCAAATGGACAAGAATCACATCATGATATACATGACACTGAAATAAGTAATTGCAAGAATACTAGTGGTGTACCACCAAAGATTCCCAAAAAAGATACTGTAAAAGTATAATATAATTTGTCTATTATCGTGACTTTTAAATATAAGGAAAATATTATGAAATTCCATTTTGTAACATTTCAATATACACCAAATCTTAAATTATATAATATCTGTAGTTTAAGTTGTACTTAATGAAATCAAAACTAAATGATAATAACGCAAGTTCACTTGATCTTTATGTAAAATTACTACATAATATTATTATGTATTATTCATATTATGCCAAATAAAGCAACTATTTTTATAGTATTTCTTAACTACAAAATATTTTTCATATTGATTACGCGTCAGTAAATTTTCCCCCACGTAATGCAAAGTTTCATTGCACATATGAGACGGAAAAATTAATAAAATAGTTTAATATTGTTTGTGCCTTTTTATATGATCATACAGTATTGTGTCTATAAACACATTTATCATAACTTCTAGTACTTAATAATGCTGTGAAATACGTTAGGTATTGTTCCAGTTTGAATTTATATAAATTAAAGATAACATTACGATGTTTTTTAATGGTTTGCGTTATTCGACTCTGGGGTAAACTGAATAAAGTTACAGTTGTTTAAAAAGTTAGTGTTATTTTTGAAAGTAATTACATTTTGTAGCATTTGGATTGCATACCTCAAAGTCCAATAGTGCAGAATCCATCAAGCAATAAAAAAATACCTACATGAAATTTAATATTTCTTGGTGTTGTGTTACTAATCTTTTTGCGAATTTGAAGTTTAAATATAAGCTTTCTGTAATTTGATCTATGAGGAGCAATTTTGTAAATGGAATATTATCTTATTGCTATAGCATCAAGTAGTGGCCTTTGAAAAATGTTATATATTTTAGCGAAGCACACATCCACTAGCAAAATTGTATTGTAGAAATGCTAATTATTTATTTGTCAGTACGTTATATTTAAGTGAAAATCTTCAAATGTAATTTATGAAAGTATGTATTTGTCATCTCAAGCTGTTTTACGTAATATTTGGAACAGAGGGAACTATGATGGAGATCCGCTTCAAAATATACCTCTGTTGTGTACTCGTAGCAGCATTGTTTTATGGCTGTGCTATAATTAATGTTATTAGAGTATTCAGCCTAGAAAAATGATGTCAGCATCATTGCTGCAGTATAGGGTTGCACTTAAAAGAAAAATTTAGCTCTAAATGTATTTTGTTTTACTTAATAAATATAAGAAACGTTTAGAAAAATACACTCTGCATAAAAATAATATTTTCGGACGTACCTAAATCTCAAAATTGCATGTTTTTACTTAGCACTAGTTCCTTAAATAAAGACAAAAGTGCGCCTGAGGACCTTGTTTTATTTAATATCTCTGTGTCGAATTATTAAAGGACATGAACCTTTATTATTAACTAGCTGATACCCGCGACGTCGTCCGCGTGGATTGAGGAGTTTTAGTTCCCGCGGGAACTCTTTAATTTTCCGGGATAAAAAGTACCCTATTATTTAATCCGGACTTCTAACTTTACGTCTGCAAAATTTCAAAGCAATCGGTTCAGTAGTTACGGCGTGAAAGCGGAACACACATACAAACAAACTCACTTCCCCATTTATAATATAGTAAGGATACTAGCGGTCCGCCCCGGCTTCGCACGGGTAGCACTTGATCAAAATAGTCAATAATGGTCAGTCGGCACTGCTCCACCATACGTTCTCAAATTTTGTTCAGCAACAATACGTCTCCAATACGACGTATTTTCGCTGCCCTCGCCTGGGAACTATGTTTAGAACTAACAACTAAGTTGAGACCTGGCACTTTTAGGCATTTCGCAGTCTGTCTACAACAGTTAGATTTAAAATGTTTAAAAAAATGTTTAGTAAGTTCTCTTGTATTTATTATGATATACAATTGACAAATATGATACCTATAAAAGTCAGTCAGAGTTTGAATATAATAAAAAAATTAATAGACGAATAGAGGTTTAACGTAAGAAGTTGAAAAAATCTAATTATTATTGCAATTTTCGTAGAAATCTCGAATTTTTTGAAAATAAAATATAGCCTATGCACAGAGGTAGTATAGCCCTACCTCTATGAGCCTATGTTACTCGCTGATAAAGTAGCTTTCTATAGGTGAAAGAATTTTTAAAATCGGTCGAGTACTTTTTTAGTTTATCCATTACAAACAAACAAACAAACCTTTCCTCTTTATAATATTAGTTTAGATTACACCTATTATTATTACACACTGGTACGAGTTTTCTTGGGAATGACAATCTTCTATACTAATTCAGACCGATAGGCCGAATCATGGTATTTCAAAATGGTCAAAATCTAAATCGATAGCCTCCTTATGCTCCCCCAAGGCACGGGAGTTCTCATCAACATCAACGAACATCGTGCGTTTCTAATTTCGATGCGACTAATACCTACTATTAAATAGAGGTTCTCCTAAATAAGTTAAATCCACTTCCCCTGTTAGTTCGATAAGGGCCGGCGCATAAAGGATCTGTCGAAGCTCAGATAGGTAATTAATCTGAGTGGCGAAGCGTAGTTCCACATTGCCACACTATTATCTACTTTGCAAACGTTTAAATAAAATCAAAGATCAATTGACACCACTGGAGTCCGAGAGCATCAAAGCGACTTGAGGCGAAGGGTAGAGCGCAGTATAATTTCGATATTTGTACATCAGCCCAGTCGATAATAGCTTTGCAGTGACAAATTCCCTTCGCTGCGCTGCGCCAAAATATGCGCCGGCACTTAACGGGCCTCCGCCCACGTCAGAGATTTTGTTAATCGGGCGTCACCACGTCGTGTAAATATTCAATTACTTAGAGCAGAAAATAAATATTACTCGTTTTACCTGTGTAGACCTGGGCTTACTTGCGGAGACCGCGTACTACAAATTGAATTGAATTTTTCCCAATTGTCACCTCTGGAGACAACTCGGTCAGCAGAATCGGTACAGTAGAAATGTAGAAGAACCAAAACGAAATGAAATAAAAAGAACAGACAGACAGAGAATATTTTCGTTTTATTTTCTAACATCATTGAGCTTTTGTTCCTTATACATTTTAATGACCTTCTTTCCTGGTATTAGACCTTGAGATAGGCCAGGCCGTTTTTTCTTCTGGCCAGCTTTTCCTTCCCAAAAGTCATCATGTGTTGGTGAAGACACTTCGAGCTCAACTTGGGGCGGCGGTGCGGAGGTCATTGTTCCCGATCCCTCACATACAACTGATTTTAACTTCTGAAAAGAGATTTTTTAATTAAGTAGAAGACAGCGGCACAATGGGCTGAAGATATAAAAAGGGTGTGACTAGATGAGTAACGCTGAGCATGGAGTGTGGTTTGGCTCATTAGGGAAGGCCAGCTGTGGAAGTCCATTATATTCCTTCTATAAATGGATGCTTTGCGGGCCGCGGGTTGAAGCTTTGTTGGCGGCCCAGTAATTGCTTGGCAAAACGTTTATTTTTTTTACTTTGGAAAACATTGCAAAAATTAAAACAATAGTTAATATTATGCAACTACTTATATCAAAAAGGTTGAAGACCCCAGCTTTAAACTTTACAGATATGTTAGCTACTTCAGATGTTCAACAGGTACTACAAAAGAATGCTGACTTTATATTACGTCAACTATTTGGTATACATAAAGATCACAAATCTGCTGGCTGGAAATTAGGCATTGCGGACATTCTGCGACAACATTGGAGGGGAATATACAGTAAGCATGCAAATTTAATGCTTTCAGATCCTGAATCAAAGTGACAAGAACCTTGTTCCTGCATCAACACACCTAGCTAGCATACCTGTAAAGTGATTGTCAATAAATAGTAGTTATGTGGATATGATGGAACAAGGCTTTCTCTGCTTAACCTCAGTGCCAGAATGCATTCAAATTTATTGCATACTGTAGTTACTTTAGGATAGGAGCATGTGAAATAAGTGTTTTCATAGGTTATGAGTTATTACTTCACCTGTTTTTCAACATCCAATTCCTCTGTGGTCTTCTGTATGTCTGAATCATGTGCATATTTACAATTGTGCCCAAACCGACACCTGCCCTTCCTGTAGTTCCAGCAAATCTTCTTGCCGTTAATCATTTGGGTATTGTCTTTACCTGGAACCTTAACAGTCATGGCCTATGTACTTGACGATTATATGTTATATTGGATATATTAATGGGTCAATTTGAAATGAAATAAAAATATAATATTGTTTACAATGCATAATTTTGTCTGTGTTACTGTGTGTTGTACTTTGTACCAATATATTTTATGTAATGAGCGTAAATAACTCAGATTAAAAGAGAAAGGGGCATACTATGCCTACAAGATTATATTGCACCTGGACATGGACATCGGATAAAATCAAGGTTTCCACAGGTTTAAAATACCTAAATTCAAATTGACAAAGTTGCAGGGATTAGCTAGTTTTATATACCTTACTATTTATGACATAATAATAGAAAGTGTGTTTGTTGGTTTGCTCTTCAATAATGTTGCAACAGAGCAACAGATAGACATGATTTTTTGCATGGGTATAGTCGAGGACCTAGAAAGTGGCATAGATTACTTTTATCCTGGTAAATTAAGGAATTCTCGTGGGAATTTAAAAAAAACTTGTTCCATGCGGCCAGTCATGGGCATCAGCTGATGCTGATTAGCTGCTAGTTTAAGGTGTAAAAGAAACAGCATTGCTGTTCTTATGAAAAACAAGCAATATTTTGGACTTTGCCTTTTTCTAATAAAGAACTTGGAATAAGTCACATAACACCAAAAGCCAATAATTTAAAAGGTATCCTTTCACTGGACATATTATTACTTTAGCAGGATGAGGAAAGTTGGATGATTTGTATACCTAGAAACTCTTAAATAGAAAGTCAACATATACCATTTTAACATGTTTTTCAAGTATTGCAGCTTTGGCTAGCTCTGCCTCAGCAAATGGATTGGAAAACACTGAAGTATGGAGGCTATTTTCACCGATTGATGGCTTTGGAAGCTTTGGTTTCTCACTATCCTTTTGGTCTTCATTCTTTGGCCTGAAAAAAAAAGTTATAATATGTGTACAGCTTACTTAAACATCAGGTTAAAACACTAAAATATTTTGAAAGCCGTGAAGAGGGGAAAAATTGAGCAAATTTATTTGAGCAATTGAAATGAAGGACTAAGTACCATGATTTGCTCTCATAAAGATATCAATCGTTGCCTAGCCATTGAATTGAATTCTAAAGCCTCGTACATGCCAAGCGAATTATAGATATGTAGTAATTGAATTACTTTTCTTCATCACCGCTTTCTTCCTCAGTTCCGCTGGATGATGTGCCATAATCTAATAGCGCGTTCATGTTTCTTACAAATTAAGTAAATAAGATATGTAATGTAAGCTGTAAATAAATACTGGGGTGAAAATGCGGGCAATCGACGAACGCACGAAAAACATTAACAAAGAAACAGTTATCATAAATCAACAATTTCGGGAAATTCAAATTCCTGCAAAATAATCATCACTTCACTATCACCATTCACCAGTCACCACCACACCACAGAACACTTGTAGTCCCTGTCTTAACGGAGATCACCACAGTCGGCAGTGGTCGGCAGTCTACAACAGTCTTTAAGTATTATCTATGGTCTACAAGTGTCAAGTCAAAACCAATCACAAATGTCACAAAGATGCGTAGAGAGAGAAAGAGATATAGAACTGGCGTCAGCGTATAAGTATGCGATAGCGATAGTCTTGATGCAATATTTTATATTTTTTTAAACCATAAATTAAGCCAATCACAACAGTAACCAATAACAATGATTGATGCAGAAGTTACATCATTGCCCTGAAGATTTCAATCTGCAGAGTGATTTTCTAAAAATGACATCTACAGTGATCGCAATCACCTCTGATTGGATATCATTCTTCCACTATTGGTCAAAATCCATTAACGCAGAAAAAATACCAAAAATTCAGTGAAATTGTAACAATCATTGATACAGGTTTTACATAATCGCCCTGGGACCCGACCATAGAGTAAGTATATAGCCGTAGACAGAGAAACAAATATAGATCAGCCATATCTGCTATTCACTCCCACATGAAAGAGAAGCAGTGTTGAGATTTTTCACAAGATAGAATGCGAAAAAAATATTTTATTTACTATCCCTCACTTCGTGTCACAGTTTAGTTTGTCCGGCACATTATTGTGCTAGACAAATTATTACGTTTCGGAGGTGTTTCGAAATGCGAAGATAAAATTTGTAATATTTTAAATCAATTACTAATTATCATATTAAAAGTAATTTATCCTAATTTTTTATTTATCTTTATCAAAATAACGAGTATCATGGTGCATTGTAGCGTTTTATCAGATAAAAGCGACAGTGCAATGAAACTCGACTTTCATAACTTGTACGATGTTTATTAAAAATATTTTAGTTCCCCAATTTGACTACGACGATATTTCGACGTTAGCGTCAGTAAATTATTACGTTTTATTAGTTAATGTTCGCGCCACCTATAGGCGCGTATCGGTATAGGCGCGTATCAGTTGTAGACATGCGCAAAACAGTACTTTAAAAAGTGATGTCATATGGCATTACATTTCGTACTAAGTAATATTACATTTTACCATCACTCCGAACATCACCCGAGCTGGCGCGCTAGTGACGGGCTGACGGCCACCTAGTGCGCCATGTAATGAAATGAAAATATGTTCGGGTGTGATAGAGACATTTCACATTACTTGAGATACTACATTACATGAGATAGCGATACATCGCAAACGATATGGAGCTACGATACGAGCACTACGAGTTTCTCTCTCTCACTCTCTCTCACTAGCACGACTTATGTTTCTCAAACCACGCACCGAGATAATTATGCCGAATGACATGACCGAATACCGAACAGAATTACAGATTTCAGGGAGCGCGAAACGCTGTCCGCGTCATGTTTTAGTGTGATGTGTAATGCTTGATTTTGTCGTGTAATATGTAATGCTACAGTGCGCGGTCGGGTAATATTACGCGTAATGCATCAATCGCATTACTTACACATGTCTAATCAGTTGCGCGCGCGCATCGGGCCGCGCCGGACGTCGTACGAGCGAAGCGTTCTCGAAAATGCCGAGTACGTTGTCATGTTTAAGTTGTAGAATCGTGATTGATGAGCTATTAGCTTACACTCAAAATAAAGTGTCCATAGCCGATGAATCTGGTCAAGATTTCTATTATGGAATAATAGAAACGTGTTAATAATTCTAGTCATCACGATAGCTGTAATTCAGCTGGAAATAATAACTGTGATATTTTAGATTAAGTTCAAAATCGATAGTATGTATAATGAATTAATAGGTGTTTTACAGACCGGAGCAGTATTAAGTTGTCCTCGTACCGGTGCAAGAAAAAAGGGTAGGCAGGTTGCTGGCTGGAATCATCATGTTAAGTCGAGTCATGAGCAGGCTAGACTATATTTTAGCTGGTGGGTTGATGCTGGTAAACCTAACAGTGGGTATGTAAACGAAAATATGATAAAATTTAGAAAAATATTTAAAAATAAATTAAAATGGTGCCAGAGGAACGAAGAAATGATTAAAATGGATATAATAGCTGAAAATAGAGAGAAAAAGAATTTTCCAAAGTTCTGGAAAGCCACTAAAAGCTTTCAACATAAAGATATTCTACCAGTGTCTGTAAATAATGAACAGAACCCGAACAGAATCGCTGACATGTTTGCAGAACATTTTAAAATCCAGCCTATGGATGTAGGTGGTGAGCAAAATGTTGAGGCCGTTATCCCTGATACGTACTTACAACCAAAACCAACAGTGGATCTTAGTCACATTTTTCCTGTCACTCCTGAGCACATTGCAAGAGTTGTAAGATGCATAAAACGCGGCAAATCTCCGGGCCACGACGGCCTCAGCATTGAGCACATAATTTATGCCAGTGATGAAGTGTATCGGGTCCTGTCCATTATATTCAGCTTATGTTGTAAGCACAGCTATCTACCAAAGGGCCTTATGAAAACCATAGTAGCCCCTATTGTTAAAAATAGAACTGGTGACCTGTCTAACCCTGCAAATTATAGACCGATATCATTAGGTACTGTTGTCAGGAAAATCCTGGAGAGGCTCTTGCAACCCGAATTTACTAGGAATTTTAATATTGATGATGCACAGTTTGGTTTTCGGGCCGGACATTCCACAGATTCAGCAATCTTAAGTCTAAAATATACTGTTGACTATTATGTTAATAGAGAAACCTCAGTATATGCATGTTTCCTGGACTTAAGCCGGGCGTTTGACCTCGTCAATTATAAAATCCTATGGCGTAAACTTGCAATTCACGTACCGAATGAATTGGTGAACCTGTGGAAATTTTGGTACGAAAACCAAACAAACTTTGCGAAGTGGGGCGACGCACTCTCTAGTGAATATAGACTAGAGTGTGGTGTACGTCAAGGAGGGCTAACATCTCCGGACCTCATCAATCTCTATGTCAACAGCCTTATCGAGGAGCTGAGAAAAACCAAGGTCGGTTGCCAGATTGGTAACGTGTGCGTTAACAATTTAAGCTACGCTGACGACATGGTCCTTCTCAGCCCCTCAATAAGTGGACTCAGAAAGTTGCTCAATATTTGTGACCGGTTCGCTAAGGATAGTCTCAAATATAGCTATATAGGTATAAATGTAGCTAAAACTGAAATGCTTGTCTTTAGGGTTGGAAAAGGTCCGGAGACGGTTCCGCCAGTATTCTTGAGCGGATCGTCAGTTCGGGTTATCAAGAGCTTTAAGTACTTGGGACATATATTGACAGAAGACTCAAAAGACGACAGAGATATGGAGAGAGAGCGCAGGGCTCTCTCAGTGCGGGCCAACATGATAGCGCGCAGATTCGTGCGCTGCTCCGATGACGCGAAGGTGACCTTGTTCAAAGCATTTTGCCAATGCTTTTACACCTGCCAGCTGTGGACAAGGTTTACCAAGCGAAGTTATAATGCGCTTAGGATACAATACAACAACGCTTTCCGTATCCTAATGAAGCAGCCGCGTTTCTGCAGTGCTAAAGTCATGTTTGCTGCTGCGAGAGTTCCTGACTTCTTCGCCATTCTCAGATCAAGGACGGCATCTTTCTGGGAAAGACTTCAACTCAGCACCAACTCCATCTTGCGTGCTGTTATTGAAGATTTAAGCAATCCTTTTGCAAAATATTGGTCTGGCCTGCATCGGTGCGAAAACAACGCTCTCATTTAGATTTTAACATAGACTTATAGATTTAAGTTAACTGGTTCCCTGACGAATTCTTAATATTTTTTACTTTTACGCTACTTTTATTTGTGAATTATTATTATTATTACTTTTTTTTATTTTTTTAACACTCAAATTTTGCTTTTATATTAATAATGTACTTTTTAGGGTTCCGTACCAAAATGGTAAAATGGAACCCTTATGGTGCGACTTTCTCCGTCTGTCTGTCCGTCTGTCCGTCTGTCCGTCTGTCCGTCCGTCACACTCGATTATTTCAGTAACTACCGAAGCTATCGACATGAAATTTGGAATAGTTGTATATATTAGTGGCCCGAAGACACTGGAATTAAAAAAAATTGGAAATTATTTTTGTTCTTATTTAAAAAGGGGGGAAAACCTGAGGGTTGAAATTTAAAAGTGAGATAACTGTACTGTGTGGGGTATCATATAAAAGGGTTTACTTTGTACATTCTAAAACAGATTTTTAATTATTTTTAGTTATGATAGTTTTTGATTTATCGGGGAAAATGTCTAAAAAAATACCGTTCCCCCCCCCTTATCTCCGGAGTTTACCAATCGAAAAATTTGAAATAATTATGGTCAATAGGAATTTACGTATATTTTACAGGAAAACTATAGCCAATGCTCTAACTAGCATAGTTTTTTTGATATTAACAATAAACCTCTACAAAAAAAGTTACTCTTGCGGTTCATTAACAAAGGTTATTATTTATTAATAATGGTACGGAACCCTTCGTGCGCGAGTCCGACTCGCACTTGCCCGGTTTTTTTTTTAATGACATAATATTTCTGAAGTTTGTTAATATGGGTTTGTAAAATTGCCTGAAATAAAAATTATTTATTTATTATTTTAATTAAGTTTGGTGCAGATATGTGCGTCCGCCTTTTCGTGCGAACAAATTGAGAGAGCAAATAGCCTGCTCCTTGATTCATTACCGACGGAATTGCGTAAAAATGTACGCAAGGGAAAAGGCAAGGAAAACCGCCTATTGCACGACATCATAGGTGTGTTTAAAGTAACCGATCCAGCAGGCCGATTCAGAACCTTACGATATCTTAGTTATCAATCGATTCGGTTAGGTATCGTACGATAAGATGTATTTTCAATTCAGAATAACCGTATCGACAATGAAATTGTCGAAACCGAAACCGTATCGAACCGACGTAGATATCGGTCGATTTCTTCTATCAAACGCTATTCACAACGACTTAATCGAATAAGATTTCCCGAACGTCCGATAATTTTTGTTGGTTACTTATCGAAACCTACGGAGCATTCGGTATTGTTTTCGGTGTCCTTTTGATTACTTTTAATTTTCCTTTCCTTGCTTTTTTCGAGTAAAAATGTTCGCCGCAGCACTAATAAGGAGACGTAGACGCAATGAAGATGAGGATGCAAGTCTCTTGAGACGTAGGCATCTGCGTACGCTGCGAGACGCGTCTAACCCTTTTGTAGCACTGATGTGTTACCTGTGTTTGTGGCTCGGGATTTGGAGAAACTGCCACCTATAACATTTGACCATCTGGATGTCTCCAAACTCCTCAAGGATCTGATGCTAATGCAAGAAGAAATTAAGAATATTAAATAATTGTTATACGCGACTATTGAACAGCTCGAAGACGTCAAGAGAGAATGTGCGAACGTAAAATTCGCTTCGCCGCCGTTCTCGGCGGTAAAAGTAAATATGAAAAGAGGAGCGTACCTACCGTGACAGTGGATCGATAGGGTTGTCCAAATTAGACGACACTATCGTTACGACGCATTTAGAACAGTCTTACTGTGGAGGATCGGTGTGACCCGAGCCACAGCGAGGGAGTGAAATAAAAAACACTTGTTTCTTGCGGAAGCGGAGATGTGTTCGCTTCGGAGTCTCGTGTTGAAGTGTAAGAGTGCAATGTGCACATCGCTTAAAAGTTCTAGTTTGTCTATGACTAAGTCTGTAGTCTTTACTCGTCGTAACTTGTACTGAGTTTTTTTCTGGTCGGTGCTGAGTGAGCTTGCAAAATGCTCTGGTTAACTTGTCTCTGGCAAAATGGCTTGCAATAAGATGGCGTAATGAAGCTATGGAGTATAATAAAAGGTTTCTCCATGATAAACATTTTCTTTCCCTGGTGTCCCCATATACCCCAATAGGTTATGGGTCCACACAAGAAAAGTCGAGACGTGTAGAAAACAAAACAAAGTGGATTCGAGTAAGTCGCGGTGCAACTAAGGTTGGAGTCCTGCGAGGCAACGTGGTTCGACGAAACTTGGCGGCGAGGGCGGCGTTTACGTCTCGCTTTATAATTGTGAGGTGTGTGTGTATTAAGCAACGTGCAATATGTCGAGTTCAGAGTATAATAAGACGACGATTCTTCTAAATGGTCGCAATTGGCAGGCGTGGCGTTATCAGACGCAGATTGTTCTTCGTTCGAAGAAACTATTAGAGATTGTTTTGGGCAGAGAGGTGAGGCCTAAAGAAGAGGGAAAAACACAAGAATCATGGGATGACAGAGAGATAAAAGCCCAGGAGGTAATTGTTACCAGGGTGGAAGAGACAGTGATGAGATACTTGATTTCTTGTACCAGTAGTGCAGATATGTGGAAGAAGCTGATGACCATATATGAACCGTCATCAAAAGTGGGCGTTCATCTACTTCAACAGAAGTTTTTCAATTTGACCTTCGAAGAACCAATGGCTGTATTTATGGCGAACATGGAAGAGTGCATGACGCAGCTTCAAGCAGCAGGTGAGAAAGTATCGGAGCAGATGGCCATAACGAAGATACTCATGTCCTTACCCGAGAAATATAAGTATTTTATATCTGCATGGGAGAGCATGCCGGAGGAGAAGCAGAGCTTGCAGGAGCTGACCGGGTGGTTGTTGGTCGAGGAGGAGCGTAGTGGAAGTATACCCAGCAGCAGCGCCAGCACAGCACCTCAAGACTCAGCACTAATGGTGGGTACGCGGCATTCTATTAAATGTTTTGAGTGTGGCAGAGTAGGCCATAAAATAAGTGAATGTAGGCACAGAAAATGTTTTAATTGTCAGAAAAGAGGTCATTTAATCAAAGATTGTAAATTGCCAAAGAATAAAAGTAATGAGAAAAATAAGTCAGAGAAAAATAATTCAAGTGAAAAGAATAATTCAAGTGAAAAGGATAAGCATGCCATTCTACTAGGGAAATTGAATGTAACTATTCTTTTGATTCAAAAAGTTTCTTTTTAGATTCAGGTGCTAGTGACCACATGTGTTTTATTAAAAAGTTTTTTACAGAGTTTTGTGAATTAAAAACTAAGAGATTTGTGACAATAGGAGATGGTACTAAATTAGAGGTTTTGGGAACGGAAAAGGTTATTGTATGGGCCTTTGATGGTTCTAGTTATGTTTCCTGTACGTTGGATGACGTTCTGTATGTACCTAACCTTAAGGTAAACTTATTCTCTTTAGCATCAGCTGTTAATAAAGGTCACACAATGGTATCAGATTCTAATGGATGTAAGTTTTATAAAAATGAGTTAGTAACAGCAGTAGCTGACAAGTTTGACAAAATGTATGTAATGAGATTTAAATTAAGTGATATAGCTTTGTTAACTTTAACAGATTGGCATATTAAGTTTGCACACCAGAATTACAAGTATGTAAAAGAGTTTTTTTTAACGGTGCGAATTCCAACCCCGGACCGAGCGGAACAGGAGGTGGGGCCGCGGGGACTGCGGGCGCGGCTGTCGGCCCCAGGAAGGGCAAAAAGAAGCAGAAGAGGAGGATGAGGGGTAAGGAATCGGGGGAAACTCCAACCGAGCGAGGACATTCAGGGACTCAACCGGAGGGAGGTAGTACTCGGACCCAACCCTTCATCAAAAGAGCCAAGTAATGGCTTCTTCGGGCACCCCGGTGAGGTTCCTGCAAGCCAACCTCCATCACGCGACCGCATCGTCCGCTGTCATGGAGCGTTGCCTTGTTGAGGGCAGAGTAGACATCGCCCTAATACAGGAACCCTGGGTGTCAAAATCCAATATTCTGGGCCTGAACGCTGGGGGTAAGTTATTATCGCACACCAACGGAAGCAGGCCCAGAGCCTGCATTGTTTTCAACAAAAACATTAACTTTCTGCCTGTTCCAGAACTCTGTACTGATGACCTGGTAGCGGCCTATGTCGATCTCAAGGGATGGGAGGGCAGGAGGACCATTGTCTGCTCAGCCTACCTACCCGGTGAGAACAAAAACCCCGCAGCTGAACTGTTTCCGGTGGCAGAATACGCTCGGAGACACAACGCGGAGCTACTCGTGGGCTGCGACGCAAACGCCCACCACGAGAACTGGGGAAGCAGCAACACCAACGAGAGGGGTGAGTACCTTTATGACTTCCTCCTCGCAAACTGCTTCCAGCTCCTGAACAAAGGGTGCACCCCAAACTTTGTTACAAGAGCCAGGCAAGAAGTTTTAGACATCACTTTCGCAACTAATGACCTTGCTAGGAAGATAATGGACTGGAAGGTCAGTGCGGAAGCCTCTTTGTCAGACCACAGGCACATTTGCTTTGGACTGGCAACATCCCCTCACATAGAAACAATCACTTTTAGGGACCCTAGGTGCACCTCCTGGGTGGACTACCACAGTAAGCTGGAGACCAACTTGGGACGTGCCCCTAAAAGTATCAAAACGCCAGAATGTCTTGATGCTGCGGTGACGGCTGTCACCGAGGGGGTGATAAACGCCTTCGAGGACAGCTGTCCCCTAAAGGTCAGGACAACGAAGCGAAAGGCGCCGTGGTGGAGCTCAAAACTAAAGCGGCTCCGTGACAAAACACGGAAACTCTTTAACAGGGCCAAGAGAACCAAGGAGTGGGAGACTTATAGGAAGGCCCTGACGGAATATAGCAAGGAAATCAGAAGGGCCAAAAGAGCATCATGGAGGAAATTCTGCGAGGAAATTGATAGTTTACCTCAAGGCGCTAGACTCCATAAAATGCTCGCTAAGGCCAACTCTAACCCTCTGGGTCTTTTAAAAAAACCAGATGGATCGTTCACTTCTAACGAGAAGGAAACTCTTGAGTTATTGGCCAGTACGCACTTCCCGGGGGCTGTTTCTCTTGAAGACAGGAATACTCTGGCGAGCACTCCCAGCAGACCTCGAGCAGAGGACTGGAAGAGAGCTGCCATTGTGTTCAGACCCGGAGCTGTGAAGTGGGCTGTTAACTCCTTTAACGCAAACAAATCCAGTGGGATGGATGGTATCACGCCTCTTCTCCTGCAGAAAGGTGTGGACCTGCTAATCCCACTCCTGGTTAAGATCTTCAGGGCAAGTTACGCCTGGGGATATATACCAGACTCTTGGACTAAAGTAAAAGTCATATTCATACCGAAAGCGGGAAAGAAGGACTACGAATTGCCGAAGTCCTTTAGACCAATAAGCCTCTCCTCATTTCTTTTAAAAACAATGGAGAAGGTGCTTGACAGGTATCTAAGGGATGCGCTTCTAATTGAGAGACCCATTCACCATACCCAGCATGCCTACTGCAAGGGGCGGTCCACGGAAACTGCCCTGCTCAACCTTGTTGACAAGATTGAAAAGGCACTGGAGGACAAAGAAATCGCTCTTGCGGCTTTCCTGGGTATTGAAGGCGCATTTGATAACACCCCCATCCGCACACTGGTGGGCGGGCTGACCAACAAACAGGCCGACACGACTACCATCAGGTGGGTGGAGGCAATGCTTTCAAACCGCATAGCCAAGCTTGAGCTAAATAACGTCTCTGCGGAGGTGCTCACGACGAGGGGATGCCCACAGGGGGGCGTGTTATCGCCTCTGCTGTGGACTCTTGCCGTTGACCAGCTTCTGCAGAAGATGGCTGTGCTCCGTATTGACACCCAGGGATATGCCGATGACCTGGTAGTCACGGTGCGAGGGAGCTGTCAAAGCATGCTCTCGCACCTTATTCAGAGAGCACTCCTCATCATCAATAAATGGTGTAGAGACAACGAGCTAACTGTAAATGCGGAGAAAACAGTTATAGTTCCATTCACTAGGAGGCACAACCTCGACAAGCTCGAGTCGCCTAAGCTAAACAATAAGAGTATACCATTTTCAACAGAGGTTAAGTATCTGGGAATTACCTTAGACCAGAAACTAACCTGGAACGCACATGTTGATGGTGTACTCAAAAAAGCCAAAATGGCACTAGGAGTCTGCGGTCGTTTAGCAGGAGACAGATGGGGACTAAAACCAAAAGTCACCTTCTGGCTCTACACAGCGGTGGTGAGGCCAATGATAACCTACGCCTCAGCAGTCTGGTGTAGCAAAACGACACAGATTACTACCCAGAATAAGCTTGGCAGCCTTCAAAGAACCGCCTGCCTGCTTATTACTGGAGCTATGAACACATCGCCAGGAGCAGCCCTGGAAGCTCTTCTAAATTTACCTCCTCTCCACATATTTCTGAGGAAGGAGGCGAGAATGAGTTTATACAGGATCACCTGCCAAAGGAAGGAAATCTGGATCTCCCGGGCACTGAGGGACTTTCATAACTCGTTGCTTGAGATCCCGGTTTTAGGAATGCCATCCGATATGATGGCCCCTAAACACTACTTCCAAAGGCCCTATAAGGTAGAAATTCCGGATAGGGATGACTGGCTAAACAACAGAATCACTTGGCCATCGGGCAGCATCAAATGGTACACCGATGGCTCGAAGTCGGGCAAGGACGTAGGTTGTGGAATTTATGGAGAGAAACCCCGGGCTAAGCTCTACCGTAACCTGGGAGTCTACTCATCCATATTCCAAGCGGAGGTTTACGCCATAATAATTTGTGCGGAAACTATCCTGCAGGAGAACTACGGCAACAAAACTATTTACATCCACTCGGATAGCCAGGCAGCTCTATCAGCCTTATCGTCAGAGGTAATTACCTCCAGACTGGTTGACTGCTGCAGGGACAAACTAACCACCCTGGCCCGTAGCAACAAGGTGGTTCTTCGCTGGGTTCCAGGGCATATGGGTGTAGCCGGCAATGAAAACGCCGATACCCTGGCTAAAACGGGCGCTAAGGTAAGGCAGATCGGACCAGAGCCGGTCTGCGGTATACCTAAAAGCCTGGTGCAGCTCACCCTGCTAACCTACTGCTTCTATGAAACACTCACTCGGTGGAGAAACTTACGTGGTCTAAACCATTCAAAGGCGCTAGTCAGAACCTTCAATAAGAAGGCCGCCTCCGAGGCGCTAGCGCTCAGCAGGAAAAACCTACGCATTTTAGCACGAGCTTTAACAGGTCACTGCGGTCTTAACAGACACATGTTTAACCTTAAGCTTAGGGACACGGATATCTGCAGACTATGCCAGGAATCCTGTGAGACTCCGATGCATATTATCTGCCAATGTCCCGCTCTAATGCATAAACGAAGCATCCATCTGGGCAAACATATTATTAACCCAGAGGATGCTTCCCGTATTCCAGTCAAGAAAATGCTGCTGTTCCTGACTGAAGCAGACATTGGCGAGGAAATTTAAAAATGGAGGTCATATCACAATAGATCGGAAACGGTCGCAGTGATACAGGACATAAGGGACTGAAACCTCAAAAGGAAAAGAAGAAGAAGAAAAGAGTTTTTAGATTTAAGAGGCATTGAATATGAAGGGCAGACTGATCAGTGCTTACCATGTATCCAGGGAAAACAGCATAGGTTACCGTTTAGTCAGAGTAGTAGTAGGTCAGTTAAACCAGGCGAACTTATACATATGGATTTGTGCGGACCGATGGAGGAAGTATCTGTAGGTGGTTCTTCATATTTCCTTTTGTTGAAAGATGATTATAGCAGTTTTAGGTTTGTTTATTTTATAAAGAGTAAGTATGAAACTAAAGAGAAAATTGAAGAATTTCTAGAGATGTTCGAAAATGAGTTTACATGTAAATAAAACGATTTCGTTCAGATAATGAAACAGAGTTTGTTAATAGAGCAGTTGAGAATTTGTTTAAAAAAAAAGGTATAATACATGAGTTAACAGTAAGTTACACACCTGAACAAAATGGCAGAATAGAACGAGAAATGCGTACAATTGTAGAATCAGCAAGAACATTAATTATTCAGTCAGGTCTAGGTAAAGAAGTTTGGGCTGAAGCTGTGTTTACAGCAGTATTTACAATAAATCGTACAGGTAAAAGTAAAGTTCGAGACAAAACACCATATGAGTTGTTGTTTACAAGAGTTTTGATGTTACACTGTTAAGAGATTTTGGTGCTACCGTATGTACACATGTGCCAAAACAACACAGATTAAAGTGGGACCCAAAGGGAAAATTAGGAATTTTTGTGGGCTATGGTTTACATACCAAAGGGTACAGGGTATGGTATCCAGACAAAAGAAGAGTAGAAACTCATAGGGATATTGTATTTGTAAAAGTTAAGAGTAACTCGGACAATGCATTAGAGAAAGATGAAACGGAGAATGAAGAGGTAATAGAGAATGTAGAATCGATAAAGAATATTAAAGAAGAACAAGAAGAGGATAAGAATCAAGAAGAAGATGACGAGATTGAAATAGAAGAACACAGAGATGTCCAGCAGCAAGAAGAGGCAAGAAGCATTGCAGAAGATGTAGCATCAAGTGAAGTAGACATGATGGAAGAGTACTTAGATGAAGAATTTTTAGATGCAGAAGAAGATATTCCTAAAAATGAAGAAAAGAAAAATTCTAGAAGTAAGAGACAAGTGAAAAAGCCAGCATGGACTAAAGATTATGATTTAGCAATGACAGCACAAGGAGAAGAACAATTGATTTATGAAGAGGCAGTTAACGGAAAATATAAAGAAGAATGGCTAAAAGCAATACAAGCAGAACTAGAAGCATTGTGTAAAAATGAAACATGGAAAGAGGTTAGTTTATCAGCCGGGAAGAAGTTAATAGACACCAAGTGGGTTTTCAAGATTAAGAAAGAAAGTAATAAAAATATTTATAAAGCAAGACTAGTTGCAAGGGGCTTTAAGCAAGAAGATAAATTTGATCATTCAGAAATCTATTCCCCAGTGGCTAAACTACCTACACTGCGTATATTATTAGCAATAGCTAGTAAATACACCTTGGATATTCAACAAATGGATGTCAAGAGTGCATTCTTATACGGGAACATAGAGGAGGAGGTGTTTATAGAGAAGCCAAAAGGAATGAAAGAAGATGGTAAAGTTTTAAAATTACAGCGCTCACAATATGGTCTGAAGAAATCTCCAAGATATTGGAGTGAGAAGTTTAATCAATTTATGATTAAGGAAGGGTTTGAAAGAAATAAATGTGACTATTGTCTATATTATAAAAAAGATAAAAAGTTTTATGTTTTATTATATGTTGATGATTTGATTTTAATTTGTGAAGATAAGCAAGAGATAAACAAATTAAAAGAAGCGTTGCAGAGAAAATTTGAAATGAAAGATTTAGGGGGTGATAATCTAAAATATCTGGGAATAAATATCACTAGGAAGAAAGATGTCATTGAATTAGACCAAGAGCAGTATTTAAAAGATTTGTTAAAGAAATATAAGATGGAAGAATGCAAATCTGTGTCAACACCTATAGAACAAGGTTTAGTGTTACATAAAGAAGAATCTTCAGATAAAGAATTAATTAAAAGATGCAGACAGTTAATAGGAATTATTCTTCTTTTTTTATAAAGATTTATATTGAACTCATGTATGCCATGTTAGGAACACGTCCTGATTTATGTTATGCATTGAGCTACTTAAGTCGTTTCCAAAGTTGTGGTAATGAGAGTTTGTGGAAAGCATTAAAGAGAGTATTAAGATATATTAAGGGAACAGATGGATTAAAATTAGTTTATAGAAATGGAGTAAATGTGCAGTTAGAAGGATATACAGATGCTGATTGGGCAGGGGATCAAGGTGATAGGAAATCTACATCAGGGTATGTCATGAAAGTTTTTGGTAGTACAGTGTCTTGGTCCTCCAACAAGCAACAGTGTGTATCTTTATCAAGTACAGAATCAGAGTATATAGCGTTAGCAAAAGGAATTGCAGAGGGGTGTTGGATAAGAAATTTATTAAAAGAAATAGGAGTTATTAAAATAAATTCTGGGCACACTGCCTCATTGCAGCGGGATGGATGATATTTTTAATGTTTAGTTTTTAGTTTTTAATTTAGTTTTTAATTTAGATTTAATTTAGATTTTAATTTTATCTACTTATATATTCTGTTATCATTATTTTAATTAAATGCAATAGGAGTTGATTGTAAAAGTTTTATTATTAACATTGATAATCAGTCTGCAATTCATGTTGCCAAGAACCCAGAGTATCACAAGCGCCTGAAACATATAGATATTAAGTATCACTTTGTAAGACAGCAGGTTGAAGATAAAATTGCATGTTTGAAGTATGTACCATCAGGAGATCAGCTTGCTGATATTTGTACTAAGGGTCTAAGCAGAGTTGTTTTTGTGAAATGAAGAGAAATGTTATTTTCTTAAATATTTTTTTTGTAACTATTAGTTTTGAAAGTTTAAGAGGAGTGGCCCTGTTTTTCAGTTTTCATTTAGAGTTAAATTTCATAGTGTAGAGTTAAATTGTACACAATTTGTATTGGAGTTTTTTTTTTTTTGGTTTGTGTTATATGTACTTATGTAGTTATAGTATTATATAATATTGTAGTTTTTTTTTTTGGGTGATGTACACATTGAGGAAGGGTGTAAGAGTGCAATGTGCACATCGCTTAAAAGTTCTAGTTTGTCTATGACTAAGTCTGTAGTCTTTACTCGTCGTAACTTGTACTGAGTGAGCTTGCAATAAGATGGCAGAGACAAGTTAACCAGAGATAGACGAACAAACTTCATAGACATTTTTGAGAAACGAAAAGGCTATACAATTTCACGTTATATCTATAGATAAAAAGCAATATCTACCTATACTTCAATTTCATTCATAATTGATTGTCTGTCTCACCCTCTTATGACACTAGAATAGGTATACATTTTTGTGCTCTTTCCCACAATTTCTATAGATGTGAAAGGCATGAATGGGTAACGTAATAGCGTAGTACTGTGGCGTAGTAAATTTAGGGATGGGCCTCGAGTCTGTTGTGCAAAATCGGAACTAATAGCAAAAATATAGTGTTGTCCTTTTTGTAAAATATCGATTTTTTTTAATCGGTTTTCGACACAATACCGATTTTTACTACAGGTACCAAGCAATAATTATTTATTTTTCTATTCTAAGGTTAAAAATAAAACAAAAAGCTTTTAATTTTTTTTATCAAACCTGTACTATTTTCGTTTGGTGATAAAGTTACGAGGGATAAATGTTTAACCCTCGTAACTTTAATAATAAGCTAGTAAGCTTAAATTCCAGCGCGCCCTGGTCTGAAAGAAGCCCACAACAAACTCAGCCGGATATTATTTTTGTCATCACCATCTCACAATAATACATAAACTACTCTGAGCAATTCATTCATAGTAATGTTTATCATGTATTCAATTATAAGTTAAAAAGTTTAGATTTAGAGACATCTCTCACATAATATTACCATGTTTTGAGAACTATCCAATAACATGGGTACCTTTGAATGAATTACTACATTTTTGTCGTTTTCTGACCAATGTTTCATGCTGAACAAAATTCAATGTCTTGTGTGATTCTTGGTTGAATCACGCAAGACGCAAAACCCGATTATACTGAGAAGCAGGGACGAGTTATTTTCATTGTCAGAGAATACAATAAGTAAAATAATTAATATAATATTTATAATGCTAAGCCAGGCAACAATAATCCACTAAACAATATTTCATTCTAATAATAGATAAATCATAAACCAAATAGCTTTTAAAGTCTGACTGTATATATACAACAAAGTTTCTAAGGTTAGTTAGCCACTATTGTACTCAGAATATAAAAGGTTGGAAAAAAAGATTTTAATTATAATAATTATAACAAGAACAATAGGCACTTTTTGCTTGATGTATGAAACAATAATAGAAAGTATATAGCAGAATAAATTGCTCGTCGTGACGTCTAATATTTCATCAATAATTACAATTGCAAATAAAGCTTACTTTCGCTTGAGGAAGCATAGTTTTCCATCAATTGTAACTTTTTTCAAAGCTTAATTCCAATGCACAGTCTCAAATAATTATGCCTGTGAATGGTCACAAGCTTGACCCAACCTGAGATAAATAAAATTATTCTAGCAATGAAAAAGTTAATCCTACTACATACTACCTACTTAAAAACTGGTAATTGGTACTGCAACTGGTATTGTAAAATATAATCATATATTTTGATGTGTCAAGACCTTTTAATTCACAAATTAAATCTGTGAATATGCAAACCTTACAAATTTTTGAAAAGTTTGTTCAATTGTATACAGTGCCAAATTAGTGCCTGAAATTTAATTGATGGATAGAACAATTTCTTGTTGTTGGGATCATATTCCCCCATTTCAATTAAATAATGAAACGGTTGAATTTCGTTAGACAATAGTGCACTTCTACAATTTTGACATTCTGCAGTCTACACTATGCAGTTTTGCTAATAAATATCTGCAGATTGCACCGGCGATGTAAGACACAGCTTGAGTCTTCAATGCATTTTCAGCAGGAATACATTCTTCAATAAAATTTAAAATTTGTAATCTATACTATGCTCACTAGGTTGAGTATTAGGTACTTTTTCGCTTGTTTATGAATTTACTCAGTGTACCCAGCATTTTGTCATTATCGCTGGTGCAATTGGCATACAAAGATTTACCAGTCGAAATGTCATTAATCAATATTGTTTTGTACAGTTCAACAAATTGATGACAGTCTGGATGTGTGCTACCACCCACCTACCATCCAACATGTCCTCTAATTTGGCCAAAAAAAATATCCAGTGGATCCTGGATTAGGCGCGCAAGACTCACTGGTATTGATTTCAATTCTGACCAAAGATGTATGTTGTGAATGAAGTTACGCAAACAAAGAGGCTTACTTTCTTGTGAGTCTTTGGCATCAAATTTCATCGATTCTAGCTTTATCAGAGATTCATTCCAAAACTCTGGAAATTGGTTGGAATTTAAGGACAATGCATTTTTTAAACTGCTTTTAGAATGACCAGAACCGTTCAAGCTATCAAACAAGTTATTGATAAATAAAATTATCTCAGAAATGCAAAAGCCATTATCGATGTTTACAGATAATTTAAAATAATCATGTATGTATTGCAAGAATATCTGTACAATTATGTTTTCATCAGCATGGACACGGCGTGGGCCAAATCTCTGCTGAAAATTTTGGCAGCTAATTTGACCTGAAAAGTAAAATTATAAATTGAACCAAGTTTATGTAGATAGGTTTGTTATAAATATAGAAATGTACATTATACACTCAGATATTGCTTGTGAGGAAAATTGTTCCAATAATAAAGAAAATGGAAGTTCTTATTAAAATTTTGACAAACAATTCCATCTTTTACAAACACAGGGAACAGTGCCAGATAATAATTTCAAAATGTCATCCAAGTTCATTCAAAAAGATTTGTTAATTACAAAACAGATAAGGAGTATACAAATGGAATCATGATTGCCATACAGTTAGTATGGCAGCTAGCCCCAGGTGCATCTTAGACTGCATCATCACATACTAGTTGCATATTGAATTAGTGGTTCACCGAAAACTAAGAAGTGTAGGACACCCTTGAAGTACAGGACTACCATTTATTTGTATCTCTATTAGGTGTTTAACCTTGTTCTATTAACATTCACTATCATAAGGTATTGTCACAGTATAACTACATTCTCATAAGACTACAGTTAGTTGTAGCATCTAGATCTGTCATGGGCTCATGGCCCGGTTTCCTCTGTTATGACCACAGGGAACGTCAGTTATTGATTTTGAACGAAATCAGTACAATAACAAAGAATGTCAAAATGGTAAGGACTTTAGGCACCAGTTTTCTCCTTTTACTTGTACATAATAGGTACTTGATTATAGATCGAAGACAAATGCACATTAAAAAGCCCTTAGGTGGAAATTATAACTTGCTAGCCATTTAGGTGTTAGAATTTCTGGTCACTATTTAATTAAATTTCTTTGTTAATAATAATTGGGAACGGAATACTAGTAAAATTTCATCAGTCAGCTAGCTGATCAGCAGCTTGGTGTGACGTTAAAACAACATATTTTGTACTTGCCTTAATTTTTTTAGAAATTGTATAGTTTTAACATGTTTCGCTTTCAGTTTTACAGCCTCACAACATCTGAAATCCTGTTTATTGTACAACTTTTCCCTGCCCACCAATTCTGATGGTCAACTTCTTATTCTGAAAATTATAACAGAAACATTTAAGTAAATGGTACATCATAATATTAGCATAGCGTTAGTGTAAATTCATACAGAGGGCCAATGCCCGTACAAATGACAGACCCGGCTACTGTGACCAGTATATAAAAACTTATGGTTGAGAGAGTAGTTCCTATAGGAAACTGTATACTAATTTCACATTAGAATGAAAATTCTGCCAGTTTCCTCCATCATGGCCCTGTCACCCCGCAGTATTGCTATGTCTAGACCCCTCCATCAAAAGACTTATATTTAGACTAAGACTCTTTAGACTAAGCTATTAGCATATAACATAACAAACTCAATCATCATCATAATATCAACTAATTGCTGGTTCACGAATGAGCACCACTTTACCTCTCAGAATCAGAAGGGGTTTGGCCATAGTCCACCACACTGGCCAAGTACTGATTGGCAGACATCACACATTTTCAGAACAGTATCGATAATTCTCAGGCATTCCTTAAGATGTTTTCCTTCACCATAAAAGCAAGTGATATTTAATTTATTAAAACACACCAAACTCCACTAATTGCCTAGGGATAGAACTCTCATCTCTACAAACAAAACAAATAGGTCTATTTCATACTATTACTTAACATAAATGAAAAATTGTATCCGTTTGTTTATTTTCAAAATTCAAATGTAAAAATTATTCGAATAATGCAGTGGAAAAATAATCGAAATAAGTTTCAAATAGTGTCTAAAGTCTAAAATATTATTCCATTATTGTTTCTCAAGAAGAAGGAGGGAGAAACTAGTCAAAATCAAAATATATTTATTCAATTTAGGTACAATGTACACTAATGTGATGTCCAGTTAGGTACATATAAAATATGATGGTGATAATCAATTACAGTATCTTAAAACTAAAGCAAAAGATCCAATGCATGGGTTTAAAGAAAACCTTATTACAACATTACTAGGATTAATGCATGAGTAACTAGCTGATGCCTGCTACTTCGTCCAAGTGGTTTAAGTTTTTTTGATTCCCGCAGGAACTCCTTAATTTTTCGGGATAAAAAGTAGCCTATGTCACTCTCCAGGTCCTCAACTATACCCATGCCAAAAATCTGTCGATCTGTTGCGGCGTGATTGAAGGACAAACCAACAAAAAAACACACTTTCGCATTTATAAGATTAGTATGATGTACAGATCTAAATCTATTTTTAAGAGCTTTATTGTTAACATAAATTGTTACTTACTTACTCAGTGAGGACAAAAACTATAATCGATAGCTGCATTGAAGTAGGTAAGATCCTACGTGCCTGTAAAGTCCACAGCTGAACTTACTCTCCGGAGAGCGCGTTTTCATAAGGCATCGCCAGCCTTTCTCATCCAACCACTTTCCTGATTCCAGAGTCCAGAGGGACATTTTTCGAATGGCGTGGACACTTGGTACTTCCACGCTGTGCTTTGGCTACCGATATGCCACCGATACCGATCGTGATAATTGTATATGCGGTCTCCACTCCTGTAGATTTACCTACTGGTACCCGAGAGACCATTAGTTAGCGTAGCCAGCCGTTTTCGGCGTTTATGTTTCGAAGTCAGAATCAGGGAATAGTTATCTTTAAATTCCAAGCCGCGGGTGTCGCGGATGAGATAAGCATGATACGAGTAATTATAGGTCCATGATCAACACTCACTTCTTCACTCACTAACTAAAACTCAAAACATTAAAAACTTTAATAAAAAAAGTTAAGTTTAAAAAATCTTGAGACTACGCCATTTTTTTGTAAGAAAATGTGGTGTTTTAAGCTTTTGATTTATTTTTCCCTAAATTCAGATTTTAATTATACCTGAGATGAGAAATCCACTGGACTAAAATTGAAAGTAGGTACAGAGAAAGTTTAAATTTCCTAATATACACTTATATGGCACCTACACTTTGTTCTATTATTTTATCAAAAAATAGTTATCATCTTACTACGTTATCGTAATTTCGCGCATAAATTTACAATTTTATTTAAATTATAAAAGTAAAGTTTGATTTCAAAAGCTTCTCGGAATCTGGCCGCTCCAGATTTAAATTAAACACCAATAAATAATACATTTTTTACTTTTTCTCCAAAGAGCCTTCAGCAAATTTTTTCCCCTAAATTTAGGGTGAAAGCTTTTGTTGGTTACATTGTTTGAGCGGCCAATAAAAATAACTATAATGCATATAGTAATAAGAAAATGTATATGTGTGCAAATATTGTGATTGTGTGGCAAGAGCGAGAACAAAAATGTATAGCCATACTAAAAATATGAGATAAAAGACATGTACTTAGAATGTACCTCGTCCTATTTTCATAGCCTAGCTTGGACGGCCCTGTAAGATGGCGTAATGAAGCTATGGAGTATAAGAGCGTTGTTTGTGGCATTCCAATAATAAAAGGTTTCTCCATGATAAACATTTTCTTTCCCTGGTGTCCCCATATACCCCAATATGAAGTGCTTAGTGCGTAACTCGACCGGGGGCGGCCGGTTTTTATTGTATTTTGAAGCGTGCACATGTCGCTGTATTTATTAACGAGCTCGTATAATCACGTTTACCAATAGAACACTTTTACAAATTGCGTAATAATTAAAAACATGGAACTTAACTTAGTAGAAGGCATAGAAAATAAGTACAAAATAGAAAACTAATACACATAGAAAACTTAATACTAAACTGAATTAAACAATATTAAACTATAACTATTACATTGCATTATACAATAGTTTAATATAGCCACATAGTTTTCTTAGATTTCTTCGATTCGAACATGATAATTTAAGGTCTTTACATTAAATAGTTTTGATCATATATTATAGTTTTAGCTATGGTGTTCTAGTAATATGATATTAATGTTCACAAGTGATAGTTAATTAATACTACATTGAAGTATTAATTATGTTATATTTTAACAATAAAAAGGTTCCGATAATAATCTTTTCTACTATGTTGCCTTAATCGTGGCTATGTTTCGTGTTGACTTGAACTAATCTATAATCAGAATTGTAGTAATATAAAGTTAATATTTCTTACTAAGATGCCTCAATCATGGCACTACTGTGTTTTTAGTCTAGGTATTTTTAGAATTTCTACTATTTTACTTAGGTATTCGTTTATGAAACGACTTTATATCTATTTATAAAACCTGAGGCAAGATCTCATTAAACGTAGCTACACATAACAAATAAGTGGCTATACTATCGTTAAAGTTAAGTAAGTACTTAATAAAAGTATATGATTTTAACTAATTTACACGTAAATAATTATAATATAATACTAAACATAATGGTTCTATCATTTAAGTAGGTAAAATATTTACATGAAATAATCGAAACGTATTGGTCTTTAAGTAGAAGATTCAGGACCCGAACAATCTTCAACACTTACTGTGAGGGAAATCCCACGAGGGAATATAATCCAAGTTATAGAAATATTAACCTAATTTATAACAAACGTCCATAAAGATACAGCTGAATCGGATATAATTAATTACATTAAGAATAAAACTAAGGAAAACGTCAGTTTGGAGAAAATCTCAATTAAACGAAAGTGTGAACACGACGCTTACAAGCTGTTTGTATCACAAAGCAAGCTTCCTTTGTACCTAGAAGAGAATTTGTGGCCACAGGGGATTATTTTTCGACGGTTTGTGCATTTTAAGCTTAAGCGGCCAAACGAACCACCCAAAGAGGTGACGCTGAATAACCTGGCTCCTGTTGATGGATAAAAACGTAACATGTAAACTTTTGACGTTTAATCGCAAGAGCGTAAAACGTTCTGCACAGTGTATTCGTGAGTTATGTAAAACGTCAAATATAATGCGCTTCAAGAAACTTGGTTGTTGCCGGGGGAGTTGTCTTTCCTCGACACGTTAAGTGATACCTTCAGCTCAACGGGAGTGTCTGCGGTGGACACATCGACGGGTATCCTACGTGGAAGACCATACGGAGGGGTCGCGCTTCTTTGAAGAAATAGTGTTTTTAATAATGTGTCTGTTATTCAGTGCGATAATCCGCGTATCTGTGCTATTAAAATAGTGATACAAGAGAAATCATTTTTAGTGATGAGCGTGTACATGCCTACGGATTCAGTGGATAACCTAACGGATTTTACAGACGTGCTAAGCTCGGTAAGTGATATTATTGACATTTATGGGGAAAACTGCGTTTACATATTCGGGGACTACAATGCGCACCCGTCTGAGCGGTTTTACCACGAGCTTATTCAGTTCTGTGGAGAGCAAGAATGGACTTGTATAGACATTGAGAGGCTAGGTTTAGTGTCTGACACTTACAAATTCGTAAGTGAAGCCCACGGGTCCAAGCGATGGCTTGATCATTGCATATCTACCAAAGGCGCTTTAGACTCCGTTCGTAATATACGACTAATAATGTAATATACGACTAATAATGAATAATGTATTATACGACGTATTGTGGTCTGACCACTTCCCTCTGGTCGTTGAATGTAATTTGAACGTGATATTACCAAAGAAACCGGTTACAAACAGCACGCTAATTTATTGGGGAGAGAGAAATCACGAACAAATAGACACATACCAGAGAAAATGTCACGAGAGGTTAAGACTAATTGACTTTCCTCATGAACTTCACAATTGCTGTGATCGTATGTGTAATGAGTTAGGACATAAACATGTTATTACAAGGCTGTACAATGACATCGTTCAAGCCTTGGTGGAATCTTCCGTGGTGATTCGAAAGAGAGATAACCGCGGACCAAACAAGAAAGTCATAGGCTGGAATAAGCATGTAGCTGAAGCACACGGGGAGGCTAGGCAAACATTTTTGGAATGGTTATTATACGGCAAACCAACCGCAGGACGCGTTTATATTGAAATGTGTGAGGCTAGAAACATTTTCAAATCGCGTTTAAAATGGTGTCAAAACCATCAAGAACAGATCAAAATGGATATTCTGGCCTCGCATCATTCTAGAAAAGATTTCCGCGGATTTTGGAAAAACACTAACAAGATGAACATCAGGCCGTCCCTTCCCGTGAGCGTCAGTGGAGTGTCTGAGCCTGACAAGATTTCAAATCTTTTTATGGACCATTTCTTTGTGAAATCACCGCGGGGGCCTTCACAATTGGTGCTTGGGGTTGGGGCCGACATGGCAGTGGGGATACAATTTAAATGTAAAGACGTTGCACATACCATCAAACATATGACAGGAGGGAAATTCTCGGGCCATGATGGTCTCAGCATTGAGCATTTACAATGTGCTGGGTCACATCTTACCAGGGTTTTGACGATGCTGTAAAATGTGTGTATGAGTCACAGCTTCTTGCCTAGCGAGATGATTCGTACGATAGTTGTACCTATTGTGAAAAATAAGACCGGAGACCTGTCAGATAACAATAACTATAGACCTATCTCACTGGCTACGGTCATTTCGAAGGTGTTTGACAGCTTGCTTAATACCCAATTGAATAAGTTCATAAGCCCGCATGACAACCAGTTTGGTTTTCAACCTGGATTGTCTACAGAGAGCGCCATACTGGGTCTTAAGCATGCTGTCACATACTATGCTATGCGTAAGACTTCAGTGTATGCTTGCTTCCTAGACCTGTCGAAGGCTTTTGACCTGGTTTCATATGATATCTTATGGAGGAAAATGGATGAAGTTGGCATACCTCCAGAACTCACCAATATCTTCAAATATTGGTATAAAAACCAGGTCAACTATGTTCGATGGGCAGGAGTCTTGTCGCGACCGTATGGGTTGGAGTGCGGGGTGAGGCAGGGGGGGTTAAGCTCATCAACGCTCTTTAACCTGTACGTGAACGAATTGATCGGTGAGCTCAGCGGCACCAGGGTCGGCTGTTACATAGACGGAGTTTGCGTAAATAACATAAGCTACCTACGTCGACGACATGGTGTTGCTGAGTGCGTCGATTTGTGGTCTCAGAAAACTAATGGCCATATGTGAGGCTTATGTGGGAAGGCATGGTTTAATATACAATGTCAAAAAAAAGTGTAATGATGGTCTTTGAGGCCGAGGGTAAGACACCCAATAAAGTTCCACCCATCTTGCTCAATGGAACTGCTCTACAAAGGGTTTATCAAATTAAATACCTTGTGCATATGTTGACTCCCGACCTCAAAGATGATACTGATATTGAGAGAGAGCGGAGGGCGTTGTCAGTGAGAGCGAATATGCTGGCTCGCAGGTTAAGATCACTTTATTTAAAGCTTACTGCACGTCTTTCTATACGTGCAACCTGTGGGCCAAGTACACTCAAAAATCTTACAACGCTCTCCGTGTCCAGTACAACAATGCGTTCAGGGTGCTGATGGGGCTGCCTCGTTTCTGTAGTGCATCAGGGATGTTCGCCGGGGCGCATGTTGATTGTTTTTATGCCACTATGCGCAAAAGATGCGGAGCCCTGGTGCGCAGAGTGCAGGGCAGTACCAACAGCATTCTGAAGTTAATTGCCAGCAGATTGGACTGCATATATGTGGGTCATTGCTGTGCTATTTCCAATGGAATGGCACAGCGATAACTCGTATTTAGGTTTAGTTTTACTTGTTAGATTTAGTTTTTAGGTTAAGTACTAACATAGGAAATAAGCTTGTATTAACTAACAAAATATGAGTCATTGTTGCTCGAAATAAAGTTTTATTATTATTATTTTTTTATTTCATATAACCATCCATATTGTTTACATTTTTAAATATTTACACAAAACAAAAATGAAAAAACATTTAAAAATATAAAAAATAGCGTTCCACCGATCTCGGGAACAGGGTCCAAGAAACCGGCGGTCAGGGCCCCAGAGAGAGGAACCTCCTGACGATGCGAGCCGTGTCCAGGAGTACAGCCTTCTGGATCTGGCCCTTGACCCAGCTACCCAATGAGAGCCTGGAAAGATGTTGGTCGAGGCTCTTGGCTATAAGACCATTAGTAGTCACGACTATCGGTACAATGATTGCTGAGTCCACATTCCACATGGCGACAACCTCGTGAGCCAAGTCTAGATACTTGGTTAGTTTCTCTTTGTCAGCATTCACTAGGTTCTCGTCATGCGGGACAGTAATATCAACAATCATTGCACGGCGTTCTGATCGGTCTATCACCACTATGTCAGGCTTATTGGCTACAATAGTCCTGTCTGTAATGATAGACCGATCCCAGTATAGTGTGATATGACCATTTTCGAGAACTGAGTCGGGCACATACCTGTAGTACGGCACCTCCGATTCCACAAGATTGTATTTCAAGGCCAGTTGTTGGTGGATAATCCTGGCCACTTGGTTATGTCTGTGTAAGTATTCGCCGTTAGCCAGATGAGAACAACCAGAGACAATGTGACGGATAGTTTCTCCAGGACGGCGACACGCCCGACATATGTCTACCGTTCTATCCTTCATTATATATTTTCTGTAATTGTTCGTCATCATGACCTCGTCCATAATTGCATATACAAACCCTTCGGTTTCCCCAAAGAGGTCACCGAAGCGCAGCCAGGCCACGGACGCTTCAAAGTCCACATCAGGTCCGTGGAGGGCCCGATAAAAGCGTCCGTGAAGTTCCTTACCTTGCCATACAACCCTGCGGTCATTGGTACTGAGCACTACAGGTATGCGCCAGTTCTCGTTAGCCAAGGAGAGCGGCGTCAGACCCCTGTCCACCGTGACCACATCGCGGTGCATCTCCGCCTCGGTGTGGAGAAAGTACTCCCTGAGATTGCACACCTCGCGGTTGTGGAGGTTTTGGTATTCAAAAGGCCTCTACCCCCACATTTCCGCGGGATGTATAGCCTCATCACCGAGGAGCGTGGGTGATGCATCCGATATGCGGTCAGCAGCGTACGAACTTGTCTGTCTAGGGCGTCCAGCTCAGTCTGAGTCCACCTGAGTATGCCAAAGGAGTACATCAATACCGGCATGACCCAACCATTGAAGGCGCGCACCTTATTATTATTATTATTAAGTTACCAGGCCGCTTGAACCTCGGCCTTCTGTAACGCTTTGGTCATCGATTGATAACGGCGGGCCTCCTTGCCACCCTAGATGGCGCTAGCAGTCCCGCCTGGTTAATTGTTTTAAGAATATTTGTTCTCTGTGGTCATTATGACAGATCAAATACTAATTTGCGAACGAAGCGAGTTGCCGCGTTTTTTGATAAAAAAGTTTGTTTTTGACAGTTGTCGAATGTCGATTCTTTGCTGACGACAAGAAAAATGTAAGGTCATCGTTCGTGGACACAAAATTGCTAAGATCCCGGTTTTGACTGGCTGTTAAAGCCAACCGGGAAATTGGACTGTTTTTTTGAAGTACATAGCCAGTGATTCGTTTGGACTGGCGGCTTGACGTTTATACGTCTTTGTAAAGTCCTTGTTAAAATTCACGTGAATAACGCCGCCACTGGCGGCCACGTGCCTAAGTGCCTTGTATAGACTTAGTGTTTTGTGATGGACTAAGAGTTAGCGTCGGTGTGAAGACAGTGGGAAGTTGCACCAGTTGAGAAGCCTGTTTGAAGAGGAGGCCTGGAGCCCTACTGTTCTTGGAGGGAGTCATCACACCACACACCTTTCACAAACACTCACAAATACCTTACACCACACCATAACTCCCCTCAGGAATCGTCTCGACGCAGCCACAGCTACCACAGGTGAGTAACTAACCCCCTAGGAGTAGTAGAAGCTCGTTCACACAATACGAAAAGGCCCAGTCTCAGCGACAGCGCCACCATCTCGCCATGGGCCCCAGGACAGCCGTTGATTGCCTCGCTGAGCTGGCTTGTGGCCCTAAAATCTTATTCTATAATTCTAATTTTGTTTTAGTCATTTCTTAACCTCGAAATAAAACCAAGACCGCTTTATATTTTTAAAATCCGTGAAAATCGTCTGCATGCAATTTTTATATGCTATAGCATAAAGTAGCATCTAAAGTGTATATATACACAGCTATGCTATATGCTATGCTATATGCTATGCTATATGCTATGCTATATGCTATGCTATATGCTATGCTATATGCTATGCTATATGCTATGCTATATGCTATGCTATATGCTATGCTATATGATATGCTATATGCTATGCTATGCTATATGCTATGCTATATGCTATGCTATATGCTATACTATATGCTATTCTATGCTATATGCTATGCTATATGCTATGCTATATGCTATGCTATATGCTATGCTATGCTTAATGGCTATGGCGTTCTTTACGAGAAAGACGCGTAAAGAGAATCTGACCAGTCCCACACAGTCAGAGTCACTCTCCGCTACTATTACAATTGCGAATTTATTTTTGTGATTTTTTTACATTTTTGGGATACGATTTTGGCTCATTTGAGCTGCCCAGTTGAGTTGAGTTGAGTGACACTCAGAGAGCGTGAGTATTACTCAACTCAACCGAGTGAGCGGCAGAGGCAGTGCATTGCAAGGAGCTGCTCTGCCTTGATTCAGGGTTCTAGAAGTACTTGGACTGCCTCCTCCTCAACGGTCGTACCCCAACCCTCGTACTCGCCACCGTAGCCCCCATGGGCTACGGCGGCGAGTACGAGAGTTGACGAGAGGTCCCCATGGAACAGTCAGTCTTTGGCAGTCTTTCTCCCCAGCCTTTGTATCCAGACTGATGTAGCATGGTAGCAGACCAGCCAGTTTAATAGAGGGGAAACTGTGTTTTCGGGACACTATGAGGACTTCTTACTTTTTTTTTTTTTTTTTCAAACCTCCACGCGGACGGAGTCGCGGGCATCAGCTAGTCTTATATATAAAATTCTCGTGTCACAATTTTCGTTCCCATACTCCTCTGAAACGGCTTGACCGATTCTCATGAAATTTTGTGAGCATATTGAGTAGGTCTGAGAATCGGCCAACATTTATTTTTCATACCTCCACGCGGACGGAGTCGCGGGCATCAGCTAGTAAAATTATAAAAATTAAAAAAAGTAAAAGAAAAAATTAAACAATTTATCGTCAATTTGAGTATAAAAGATCTATTTACATAATTTTATGTAATCCAAGCTTGTCTATCATCGATATGGTCATCGATTCTATAATATGCCTTACTTATCAACTTATTTTTAACATATTCTTTAAATTTACAATCTGGTAGATCTGATATATTGCTCGGTATTTTGTTATAAAACCGAACACCGTGTCCGATAAATGACTAGGAGGTAACGCCACATCACCCCCCTGCGGAGAGAAAAGAAAACAAGGGGAGAAAAATAAAATAAAATTAAGTAGCAATAGGGTAAAAAGGAAACAAAGACCATGACGAAGCGACTGAGGCGAGCTAGCCACGTCGAACGGTTCGTGCAGCGTTGGGCACGAAAAGGCGTCGAGACGTGCAGAAGCAGCGCAGCATAAGGCTGAGCGCGAAAAATCGCCAGTCGATAATCGCATAGCATATCGCTAGTTGCGGAAGGGGCGTCGGTCAGATCACGAAGCGTATGGGCGCGATCGTTTCCAAAAGCTCGTGCAGCGTTGGGCACGAGGGGCGTCGCGTCGATCGGGTTGAGTCGTGCAGCGATGGGCACGGAAAAACGTCGGAAAAGTCACACAGCGTTGGGCGTGAAGGCGTCCGACGGGGCGTCAAGCAGCGCAATGAGTAATGCGGCGACGTCACTTTGCAGAACCGACGCGAAGAATACCCTGAGCAAAGAAGAGCACGACTGATAAACCCATCAGGAGCTTACAAAGCCTTAATCTGCTTCTTCTTGTTTTCTAAAATTTTGAAAATTGCTGTGGCGCTTGCTAACTTGGCTTTAAGAAACTCACTATTCGAACTGCTGTATAAAATCTAAAACGTTACCACATTTATCACCATAGCTAATCTGAAATAAACGATTAAGCTGAAATGAAAAGAAAAAATACACGGAAAATATTACAATGTTTACAATGTTTACAATGTTGGAGTTGTCTGTCAGTCATTGTCAAAAACGGAAAACAAAACCTATTGAAAAATAAAAATAAAAAACTATCGTCCATAAAAAAAAAAATCTTTCACGAGTATTCAATTTCTTTGAACAATTTTCTTGCAATGTCACATGTCATCCAATATTTACAACGTTGTTGTTTATCCTTTTGCAATAAATAATCTCGAATGCTTGATCGACGAAATATCACAATATCATTGGATATAATGCGTAACTCTTCATATTACTTCTCCATAGGGTCCTTGCATAAAGACGACGTCCAGGAAAGATAACTTTAAAAGCCGGGCAAAAAAATTAAAACTTGCACGTCGGCTGCTTGTTTGCATGTAGGCTGAAATGCACTTCGTCGTTAGCGATGATAGTTTCCGTATGTATTTCTTACGTCGGGCGGTCACCTAAATATAGAGAGACCAATATAGAGTGCTTTGGCGGCGGCGGCTGTAGATCACGTCGGCGGCGGCGGTAGTAGATCACGTCGGCGGCGGCTGTAGATCACGTCGGGGTCACCAATATAGGGAGCTTATGCCCACCTATGTGATGTGGAAATAATAAGCTTGGTCCACGTTTATATGTGTATTAATTGGATACAATAGATTATATAAAACTGTACAATAGAAATATATCAAAAGAAGCGTTGCGCTGGACGTCCAGCAATCGAGCGGTGTGTCGTCTGATGCTATAGCGCAGCTCTCGCGCGCAGGACGTTCCGAATCCAAAAACGTTCCAAAAGCTAGTTCGAATTCCGAACGCGTAGCTTGTGTGCGTTGCCAGCTAGCAAGGAGGTAACGCCACACTCCTTTGTGGTGTGATTGAACGATTAATGAAAACGTGTTTGTTTGTCTATGCACATTTTTGCATTTTTATCACATTTTTGCAACGACCTCTATTTACATAGACGGGCCCTGTCGAACAAAGAATGTGGGCGTATTTTTAACAACGCCATCAACGCCATCTAGTCCGAAAAGCGGGAACTTGCTTGCAACATCTTGAATGAAAGCTTGACAACCTAGCCATAGTCTAGTCATAGCCATAGAAGCCGTAAGGCCAGTTAGTAAAAAAAATATCATACAGTTTGCCGCGGAAATTAAATGATTGCGTAATGGATAAAAATATTAAATAGGAAGATTAAATAACGTTTTTTTGGAAATGTATAATTGTGAATTATAACATTTACCTTAAAATAAAAAGTATACAGTGCCAAACTAATTTAACTTTTGATGTTATCTTATGAATAACAAATTATCTACACGACGAGCGACCGTGACAGCGCTACGATGGGGACAAAGACAGGTTAGGAACGCGCTCTCAAAGTCGGACGCCCGACCCTTTTCTACGAAAGGGCCTATCTAGCACCTACATAAATATCGATGCAATTTTGTATTTATACTAGAAGAATGGTTTGATGTGTATGTACCTCCTGCTTACTTCCATGGTTTGTTTATACTCTATGCGATGCGTTAGGGCTTCCTGTCCGTGCTGCCATTTTTAATCTGCAGGGCGATGTAAAACCGCACCAATCATTGTTACGATTGCTACAGTCTCAATTGTTTTGATTGGCTTAATTTATGGTACTTTTTCTGCGTCAATGGATTTTGGCCAATAAAGTTAGAATTATAACCAATCAGACGGGATTGCGATCGTTACACTGAAGCTGTCATTTTTAGACAATCGCCTCCCTGTTTTTTTGGACGTGTATGAAAGAGAAAGCAAATCTCGCTATTTCTCGCTAGTTCGCCGTAGTGACGGCGGCATCAATTTCTGAATTAATTACCATTTGTCGCAAAAACTGCGCGTCCTTTACCTTTTCTAGACTCAAAAATCATTCACTTGTGTTTGGGTTGTGATAAATTGAAATTTAAATGGCATCTGATGGTGAAGTAGATGGATCTTTTGCAGGTAAAGCGTCAATTTCGTTCCTAGCATGTCATAGGTAAGCCGCGAATAGCGGTATCATATGTTTACGTGCGGCAAGCAATTAAAATTTTGAAAAAATTCGGCACCTCCAGTGAAAATCCTCCAATTTATGAAACAATTCCAAGTTGTTCCAAGTGGTACGTGTTTGTAATCGTGTCGTGCTTTATTGTTATGGTTGGGGTGTAAATATTTTTATGTGGCAGTTAGTGACAGAAAAGAACATGCATTATCCCTCATTACTACTTAACAAAATGGACGCCGCCAAACAAAGGGATTAGTGACCTTACAGCTAGGAGTGCGCGCGCTGTCAACAGATTATGATGCTCATTGCCTGATATGGTGAGCAGGTGTGGAGGCCTGGTACTGGTTTGACCAGTTTCTAAATATTTGTTGCAGGCGACGAGGACGTGGAGGAAGGTGAGGGTCAGAATGATAACTCAGGGGAGAGTGATGAAGCACCACCCAAGGTAATTCAATGATTTACTTAAGTCCCATACAACATCAATATTTTAAGAGAATTATAAGTTTAATGACTCAAATAAATACTTACTTGATTACAATAAAAGCATGAAGTTTATAATATCATCAAATTTTCATTAACATCAATAGCGATACTATAATATGAAACACTTTATTCATTTTTTTAAACTAATGTGTTGATGAATTTGTGTCACTGAAATGGGTTTTTTTTAACCAACTTCCAAAAAAGGAGGAGTTTCTCAATTTGGCCCATATTTTTTTTCAGCATTTAATTCCTGATGCCAGCATGGTGGATTGTGGGCTAAACCCATCTTATTCTTAAAGTAGACCCATTTTCAGCAGTAGGCGATGGGTTGAGATGATGACAATCGCTATATAATAATTAATAACCTTGCACTGTCATCATAATCAAATAGTTTAACATAAAGTGTGTGTTATCAAGAGTTAGCAATCAAAAATCAGTTTTATGGGCTAAATGTTCAATTGAATGAATTACACAGCAGGGTGACCGCATATCTTTTGCATCAATTATTGATACATCGCAATCACCTCTGATTGGTTAACACTCTTCCACTATTGGACAAAATCCATTGACGCAGCAAGAATACCATAAATTCAGCCAATTGGAGGTGATTGCAATGTATCAATGATTGATGCAAAAGATACGCAGTCGCCCTGCAGATTTCTGAAACAAAGTGGTTGATGCTGTCAATTTTTGACTCGGCGAAAGATCATCAACTTCATTAGTTTCAGCTATCAATTTTTAATTTGTTTTCTATTTCTGCAGGAGGATGACGACTACTCTCCAGAAGATGGCAGAAAGAAAAAGAAGGGAAAGAAAAGAAAAGCTAGAGGCGAAGAGAAAAAGGGCAGAAAGAAAAAGAAGAAGCGAAAGAATGAGAGCGAGGAAGTAAGTAGATTATTTAATTTTTTCCAGTAAAATAAAATAATATCATAAATTGAGACTTAATAACATTAATTCACAGGTTCTTTTGTGTTTAAACACTCAAATCCATATAAATTCTGAGAAATCCAATGTTTCCAGTTACATAAAGGGTATGTTCCGAAATACACTGCGAGCACTGTAAGGTGTGACGTCAATTTAGTATACTGCGAAACCGTTCCTATATAGTTAGATACACTGGTCACTGTTTAAAACGGAACGCAGTCAGCACTGAGAGCACCTTACCTCGAAAACGCCAGTGCTCACAGTACAAAAATGGCGACGATTTATGACGTCATATATTTCCCTAGGATACTGCGGCACTATACTGTCACTCCATAGCGGAACGAATTTCTCCCCAGTAAGAGCACTGAACAGTGCTCTCAGTGTATATCGGAACATAGGGAAAAATAAACTATCCAAGAGAGATCATTCATCTGTAGGAGAGGCATTCTAATCCATTGGTAAATTCACCTATCACTATATTACTTACATAATATTGCAAAAATAATATATAAGTAGGTATAATTCTTAGTTATTAAACTAACTATAAAATAAATCCTTATATACCTACTAACAAAAAAAAACTAATCAAAAAGACCACTCCTGGTTGCCCATGGGCAAAAGGTAGCCATCAAGCATTCAAGCCAGGCTGAATGGCAATGGATAACCTTTGAACACGGTAGGAATCAGAACGTCAGTCGCAGCCCCTATCCCTGAAATGACGGCCAATCTCTTTTATACATTTTTTACCTTCCTCAGCCTGGCATCCCATTGTCTCCATCACCAGTGGGACACATTAATTAACATAATTCTTAGATTAGAACACATAAAAGTTAAAACTCATCGTAGGTACTTAACATAGTATTTTTGTTGTTCATAATATGTGAACCCTAAAATTAAGTTATGTGTAAAACACTTAACACTACACTTTTTTTACTTGCTTCTCCATACAAAATATTATGCTGATTAATGTATTTGTGTTGTCCTAGATTTAAAACGAAGCCAGATATCAATTTTATTCTCAATTTACTCTCTATGCCCTGTTATACTAAATTAGTTATGAATTTATGAATCTTGAAAGATCTCCATTTTGGAGAAAATTTTTAAGCAACTCAATACATTCATTTATTTATTTATTATCAAAATTTAATGTAATAATATGTTATACCAAAATCTGCCTCTCGATTGTGTAAGGATATCGTAATCCTAATAGTTTTTCAAAGGGATAATTTGACTTGTAGATGTCTGCACGTCAAAAAGCATGTATGAACTCCCTAAACAGTTCGAGTAAAGTTGTCAAATGATTACGATTGCCTAAGACAAGTAGGCCCCTGATTTGCACGGCCAGAATATCGCGCATCTCGTTTTGTTTCGCGCCGCACCGCAAAATGTTGATTGAAATAGCATGCTCTCAAGCGCGATAACTCTTATGAGTTACTAGCTGATGCCCGCGACTTCGTACGCGTGGATCGAGGTTTTGTTGTTCCCGCGGGAACTCTTGAATTTTCCGGGATAAAAAGTAGCCTGTGCTATTCCAGACTATAATCTATCTCTGTGCCAAATTTCAGCCAGATCCGTTCAGCTGTTGGGGCGTGATTGAGTAACATCCATCCAAACCTTCGCATTTATAATATTTATTTGATGATATTTGATGGCTTCATACCTGGTTATTATTTTGTTTCAATACATAATATAATATTATTTTCAATTTATACATATAAAATTCTTGTGTCACAGTTTTAGTGTTTATACTCCTCCGAAACGGCTTGACTGATTTTGATGAAATTTCATATGTATGTTCAGTAGGTATGAGAATCGGCTACTATCTATTTTTCATACCACTACGCGGACGGAGTCGCGGGCATCAGCTAGTATTTTATAGATATTATGTAGGTTAATCCAAGAAGACGCGCTCAAGAATTCAGAAAAGTTGCACTACATGCAATTTTTTATAGGCACATGCCTGTGGAATTTTTAAATTTACCAACAATTTTTTATACTATTCTATAATCTACTCTACTCCATGGTAGTGCCATGTTGTGTACGTTATGTACTTAACTTACTACAATAAGCCTACAAATAAGAAATTACGCGATTCACAACTATAAAATTACGCACGATTGGCCTGACTCTTAGAATGGGGCGCGTCTTTGTGAGTTGAAATATCTATAAATAAATAAATATATTTTAACGAAAAGATTTAAATATTCTGTAGGTCTTAGAAAAAAAAAGACACGTATGCAAACAAGTTTGCACACAGTGATTTTGTATGACGGTCGACAGATAAAGGGCATTTTCTGTCTTATTGTTAGTTTGAATGTGAACTATACACATCAAGTATACAGTATTCCAATAAACCGTAACAGGCTTGATTGTCTTAGAAATTTGCCTAAATAGACTTGAATAGACGATTTCTTACACAATCGCACTATTGTTTCTAGGAGGAGGAGGAGGTCTGGAAGTGGAGGCCGAGGGCGATACGACAAACGTAACTGACGACGATTTCTTATACAATCCCACTATTTTTTCTTTAGGAGGAGTTTGGTCTGGAAGTGGAGGCCGAAGGCGACACGACAAACGTAACTGACGACGATTTCTTATACAATCGCACTATTGTTTCTTTAGGAGGAGGAGTTTGGTCTGGAAGTGGAGGCCGAGGGCGACAGCGACTATGCGCTGAGCGCGGTGTCGTCCAGCAAAAAGTCGCGCAAGGGCCGCGGAAGCAAGCACAACACTTCCTCCTCTGTGCCCTCCGACTCGGGCTCTGGTAACTATAATGCTGGAAACACAATAACACACGCGTCTTTGAGGCTCATTCTCACAAACAACACACACAACACACAATCTCTAAACTGAATTGACAGCTCTAAATCTAGTTCGTATTTTCTGAAGAGAGCATTATGGAAGGGATTGCAGTACTTTTAGAACTGTCAATTTAATGACAAAAATCGTATTACCATGTAAAGGATTACTTAAATGACAAGGAAGCTTGGCAATGATTTGATCTAGTGGCTCAGATAGTTCCTTAGTTGATTTAGTTAGTTAGTTCCTTAGTTAGTGATTTGTGAAATGGTGATAATGAAAAAAAAATCCCGGCTGGGTTTGTTGTGGGCTCTTCTCAGACCAGGGCGCGTTTGGAACCCTCGTAGCTTTAGTTTTAAGATACCGTTACTGATTATCACCATTATATTTTATTTATAAATAACTGGACGTCAACAAGTGTAGTATACCTACCTAAATTGAATAAAAATTATTCGACTTTGACTTTGACAACAGAATCAGCCCCATAGTGGATACAAACTCATTAACTAAACTGAAAAGATTGGCCTTATCACTAAATGAGTATCTATTTCTTTCTAATATTCCTGCAAAAAGGATACCACATTAGATATTTATATCTGTCAGTTTAGAGATTGTGTTGTTGTTGGTTAACAAATACTAATAATAACACTACTATTGCCCCGCGAATACGGATATTCATTCAGAAGTAGCAACGTGACATAAGCGACGTAAATTGTGTTGGGCACAAACAAAAGCCACACACCAAAGAACAACAACAATAAGTAGGGGTAGACCAATATTAGGGTTTAATTTTTCGTATAGCTGGTACATATTTTATTCTACATCAAGTTATTATTACATTCTTTCTAATCATCTAATCTAAATAACTCACACAGGTATGCCCACAGTTGACGAGGTATGCGCCTCATTTGGTCTAACCGATGTTGACATCCAGTACTCAGACTCTGATCTGGAGAACTTGACCAGTTACAAGCTGTTCCAACAGCATGTACGCCCGCTTCTCGTCAAAGAAAATCCTAAGGTAAACAACAATTTTAACTATTTCTTTGTATAAAAATAATTTGTAAGCATTGGTTTTTATTTGATATGATTTGGTTGATTTTAGTGAGTAACAGGAGATATTATAAGTATATTTTATTAACCTTTTATAGCTAATAATTTTAACCAGCACGTATTTCTCGCTCAAACAAATGCGCGCACAACTCTAACTTTTCGGAGTTATGTGCGTTTTACGAAATTTTCACTTGGTTAAACAGTGAAGGAAAAAGTCACGAGGAAACCTGCATGGCTGAGAGTTCTTCATAATGTTCACAAAGGTGTGTGAAATCTTCCAATCCGCACTTGGCCTGCGTGGTGGACTACGGCTAAACCCTTCTCATTCTGAGGGGAGATTCGTGCTCGGTAGTGAACCGGGTTGAATAATGATGATGATTTACAAACTCACACACACAGCGGCGCGCGTTATACGAAATTAAGCATAAAATAAACAAAAAAAATCTCTAATAGGTACCAGTGTCAAAGCTCATGATGTTAGTGGCGGCGAAGTGGCGGCTGTTCTGTGAAACCAATCCCCACTTGGAAGGAGGCAGCAGTACACAGAACTTGGGCTCAGAAGAAAACACTAACACATCTACAACCTCAGACTATGCGCCTAAACGGCCTGGACGCACTCCTAAAGAGTCAAAGGTGAGGTATTTTTTTCTAAAACATGTTCAACGTAAATGTTAAATATGTGTTACATTACATACGTACATGATGACCGGGACTTCTATAAATTGATTTCCTGAAAATGCGATTTTCAGCTAATGTTCAATACAGTTTCGTTGCGTAGACGTTGTTCCCCTGTCTTCGCGTCTTTTGTTACCCTGCCACATCGATTTACCAACTAAGGATACAACATTACCTACAAAATAATACTCAAAAAGCGTCCACAATCGCTTATACAATCGCAGCTATATATAATACAGACTGAGACACCAAACGGTTCACAAAAACCAACCATATAGATTCATACTTAGGGTTAAATCTTGTAATAAAAGTTCGACACATACGACATTTTGCAATGAATCAGCGGAAGACTTTCTGTGTTCCGAAGTAAAGTGATATAGGAGTCGACAAATTTGTATTTGATATTTTTATTTTTTTTAATACTTTATTGGTGATGATGATTTTATGAAAATTATCTTTATGTATTTGTGTGTTTATGTGTTATTATGTATTAAATATTTTATTTACGTATTTTATCTAAATATAACACAGTTACTTCTTGGCAGGATAAAAATTTCATTAAGTAGTAACATGTCGCGGGTTCGAATCCCTCTCACGAAATTCACGAATTGAATTCCATACTAATATTATAAATGCGAAAGTGTGTTTGTCTGTCTGTCTGTTTGTCTGCTACCCTTTAACGGCCCATCTTTTCAACCAATTTTAATGAAATATGGTATAGGGATAGATTACATCCCGGAGAAGGATATAGGCTACTTTTTTAACCGACTTTCAATAAAGGAGGAGGTTCTAAATACGGTGCGTATAAAAAAAATGTACACCGATTTCGAAGATCTGTCTGTCTGTCTGCTACGCTATCCCATCATTTCAACTGATTTTGCTGAAATTTGGTATGTAGTTTATATCCTGGGGAAGGATATAGGCTACGTTTTATCCCGGAAAATTAGGGAGAATCTAGTCTAGTTCTTAATAAATACAAAAACTAGTGACAAAAAATGAATAAAAGTACCTTGAAATATATTTAACTACGAGTACCTAACTTATAAACCTGTCTTTTAGAAGTATGCTTTTTTTCAATGTTTAATGTCTACATATAGTGTAGACATACATATACGTCTTTATATTTTTCAATAATGGCCTTGCTCAAATCATATAAAGTTCGCGCGCGAGTTGAATGCAGAGTAAATGTATGGTGACACATATATTTATTCTGCATTCAACTAGCGCGCGAACTGTACATGGTGAAATTGTGTTCAAGTGTGGGCATCGGATATTGTAAATAAATTAATATTATTTTTTAATTAATATTATTACAAGAAACTGCAATATTTTTAAAGTTTGCGATATAGTTACCCAAAAATCGATAAAAAAAAATTGTTCAATAGAAAAAAAAATATGGCATCGTTCTTTAAGAGATTGACAACGGTTTCTTTTTCTATGATGATTATCATAACTGCCAGATATCGATTTTGAAAGAATTATTTCTTATCTAAGGAATTCGACACGGTTTTTACACTACTTACCAATTTTAAATATACCCATATTAATTTATTAAAAAAAATGGGCACTTTAATTGTACCAGTTTACAACTTCAATATAAGAAAAATAAAAAATTAACTACTCCATATTTTTTGTATCCATTTCGCTAAGACGCGCCTCTATCGCGTTCTCTATTGGCCCGTAAGCGTGTGAATGCGATAGCTGCTCATTTGAAATATTGTAATTATGATGACAAAATAATTAATTTAGGTAAGATTGTGTGATTATTTCGCTAGTATAC
This sequence comes from Erebia epiphron, assembly GCA_963932025.1. Taxonomy (NCBI): domain Eukaryota; kingdom Metazoa; phylum Arthropoda; class Insecta; order Lepidoptera; family Nymphalidae; genus Erebia; species Erebia epiphron. Next base: position 27,238,245 of record OZ009948.1, read on the forward strand.
CGTAAAGTAAATGTATATAAAGTATTTCCTAACCTAAAATATGATACTCCATCGTTTTTTTCGCATCTTTCGGATTGTTTTTGCACTTTTTTACGGAGCAAAACGGCATGTTGTCGCTTGGTGTACTCATGCGCGACTGAGGTGAGAACTGTTCATATTATCTATTTATGAACAGTTTGACCGTGCCGTTTTTTGCGCTTCGATGGTGCGTCTAAGGTATTGGTAAGTCAATGCCCTGCCATTACAGATACACTTCATACTATATCAATATTAGGTTGCCTCAGTTCAGGTACAAAAATTCAGGTACAATTCTATCCTGACTTCAAATAAAAACTTAAAGCGAAACTAGACTGAAGATGCCGACTCAACAAAATCAGCAACAATAGTTTAAATTGGTCTCGGGGTTCAAATTAAAAGTAACGTAGACTTTAGGTATTTTAGAAATCCCTCTATGTAATAATCAGTAAGAAACAATTTGTTAGTGACACATGAATAATCCCTATAGTTAATTTACTATCTCATTAACAGATCGAAGACTCGATAGACGAGCCCGAAGAGGAAGACGACGAAGGCAGCGACGAGGGCACGCCCGCACCGCGGAAGCGCGGCCGCAAGCCCAAGCACGCGGGAAGCACGCCGCGCGGCAAGCCCGGCCGCAAGCCCAAGGTGCCCACGCTCAAGATCAAGTTCAGCAAGCGCAAACGCACCAGTAGTGTGAGTATACCGTACTAACCTAACCTAATCATACCAAGCGTGTCACTGAGAGGGATTTAAATATACTTTTCATGTGTTGGGTTGGGTAGTAGGGTTTGTTTAGCTCCAAGTTCGAGCGTAATTAGGCGGCACGCGATAAGGGACTGGAAATCATGTATAGAGAGAGAGTATGAGAAGTTTCCATTTTTTTAAATTTATCATGAAAATTAAGAAATATAAGAATCATTAAAATATCTCAATATCCATACTAATATTATAAATGCGAAAGTGTGTCTGTGTGTCTGTCTGTCTGTCTGCTACGCTTTCACGGCCCATCTGTTCAACCGATTTTGATGAAATTTGGTACAGAGATAGGTTACATCCCGGGGAAGGACATAGGCTACATTTTATCCCGGAAAATTGAAGAGTTCCCGCGGGAACCAAACAAATGTATCTGTTCAACCGATTTTGATGAAATTCGGTACAGGTAGAGGTTGTACCCCGGGGAAGGACATAGGTTGCTTTTTAGCCCGGAAAATTGAAGAGTTCCCGCCGGAATAAAAAAAAACAATCCACGCGGACGAAGTCGCGGGTATCATCTAGTAATATTATAAATGCGAAAGTGTGTCTGTCTGTCTGCTACGCTTTCACGGCCCATCTGTTCAACTGATTTTGATGAAATTTGGTACAGGGATAGTTTGTATCCCGGGGAAGGACATAGGCTACTTTTTATCCCGGAAAATTTAAGAGTTCCCGCGGGAATCAAAAAAAATTATCTCTTCAACCGATTTTGATGAAATGTGGTATAGGGATAGTTTGATACCCGGGGAAGGACATAGGCTACTTTTTATCCCGGAAAATTCAAGAGTTCCCTTGGGAATCGAAAAAACTTGGTCCACGCGGACGAAGTCGCGGGAATCATCTAGTATCTCAATAAATGAAAAAGTTATGGAACTTTAAAGTTGCGCTTGCAAGTGCGGTCGTGTGACGTCATACGACCCTATCAACCGACTATAAAGCCGAATAAAAGAAATAAATGGACTTAACGTGACTTAATTGAATTAAAAGCAAAAATAATCTATATTTTACTTCCGTTGTGTTAAATATGATATTCACATCATGAAACTTCTCCATTCTATCTCATTCTTTCCCTTACAGAGTTGATCAAAATTACACCACAGTAACTGTAAAATAACTGTGAATAGACTATACGGTTAAAACTGCCAATTAGTATAATCTTAGTGACGCAATGTAATTATATTCTCAAATAAGGCAATAGAGTTTCATTTTTTTTTTGTAATTCAGGAGGAAGAGCAAGAGGGCAGTGGAGGAGCAAACTCAGATTCGGATGCTGAGTTCGAGCAGATGCTGGCCGAAGCGGATGATGTTAAACCCGCCGCCAGCACCACTGAGGAGACTGTGCAGCCCAAGGAGGAGGACCCTAATGCAGCTGTAAGTCTGGTTTCAAAATACTTTGCTTGCGCAAAAAGTTGTAAGGAAATGCCAAAGTCCCCAGTGCCCGTTTTATAAAAAAAACTCTTAAGAAAAACTTCTATACATAATGCTGAAATTTTATTGTTTTACAACTTTTGAAAACTTAATTCACCATAAAAAATACTTTACCGTTTTTGCTGTACACTCTAGATTTTTCAGCTTGACAATTTTCAACTCTGTGGCTCTTTTTAAAAGATTGTCCTGTTGACCTGTCTGTTTTAAATTATTAAAAAAAATAATTAATGTTTTTAAACAATAATATCTAATTTACTGTTTGTTTTCGTAGCCACAGCCAAGGAAGAAGGCTAAGACCAAAATCGGCAACAAAACAAGGAAGAAGAAGAAATTGAAGACCACCAGCAAGTTCCCCGACGGTGCAGAAGGGGAGCCGGAACATCAGGACTATTGTGAGGTCAGTTGATAAATAAATAAGTGACACAAGTTGTCCTATGTGAAATAAATAAATCATTTATCATTTTATCATTTATAGTAAATAATATGATGATGTTTATACCTCACCAATATCACTCTGAATCAGTATGATCACCAATGCACCTGCCAATCTTTTCAAATACTTCTATTTCCTAATCCATAGTCTATGCTTATATTATAAACTAGCTGACCAGACAGCCATTGTCCTATCAAAATTTCAATAAAAATTATGTGGGCAACTTTTCCAATTTTATATCCCAAAACCTTTATTCAGAATATCACAAACATTTAAATAAAAACATTTGCCGATTGATCCTGACGTTCTCAAGTAATGCGCTTACCACCAATCAAGCATTAAATTTTTATTACATATATAGAAGATGCGAAAGTATGTATGTCTGTTTGCTATGATTTCACGGCCTTTTCAACCCATTTGGATGAAATCTGGGTTTTCGGAAAATCACAGTTACCGCGGGAATAAAAAATCTAAGTTAATTCTCGCGGATGGATTCGTGAGCAACATCTAGTTGTAAATATTCTTTCGCCAGTTCCAAAAACAGAATACAGTTCATATGTTTTATTTGTGTATAGGTGTGTCAACAAGGAGGAGAGATCATACTCTGCGACACTTGCCCCCGGGCTTACCATTTGGTATGTCTGGAGCCAGAGCTGGAGGAGACCCCCGAGGGGCGCTGGTCGTGTCCCCACTGCGAGGCCGAGGGCAACCAGGACCAGGATGACGATGATGAGCACCAGGAGTTCTGTAGGTTAGTCAGTCTTAAGGTTTCTGCAGGTGTTTATCCATAGTGCGTGATGGTGTTTGTTTTCTGACTGATTCCACCAAACATTTTAGAACTAACTGTCGTTCAGCAGTTTACTAAATTTTGATTCAGGTGGGCAGGATCAACAAAACACCGGCAATGATCTTGTTATACCGTTTCGCTGGTATATAAATATGTATGTAGGTGTTGGTTTTGATCACTTAATAATAAATGACACGCGCGCCAAAACACCACTAAACTTAAGCATACTTCTTCAGGATGGATAATACTTTTTGACGCGCATGTTTGTACATCGTACAATTTTGCAAATCCATCCAACCTCTTGAGTTTTAGGCGACGACATCACGTGACAACACATGGCACGTCTATGAGTTGATTGTATGGAATCTGATGAGTAATTTTTTGTTAGAGCTTTGTGACCAAATTTTATGATTAATATTTTTTTACAGGATTTGCAAAGATGGCGGCGAGTTGCTCTGTTGTGACTCGTGTCCGTCGGCGTACCATCGGTTTTGTCTCAACCCACCTTTAGAGGAAGTGCCGGATGGGGAATGGAAATGTCCTCGGTGTAGTGTAAGTTTTTAAATAATTAGTCATGATTCAAAGAAATTAACTCTGATTTCTATTTCTAATTGACCAGCTCCAGAAAGCGAGTCATTTTTGTTTGCAAAACAAGCTAACTTGTCGTGAATTTTTTTTTTTAGACATCTTGATATTTTGCCAACACAAAATATATATTATATTTGTTCCAGTGTCCCCCTCTGGATGGCAAAGTGGCAAAGATCTTGACGTGGCGATGGAAAGAGCCTTCAGCCAAGTCAAAAGCGCCGCGCTACAGGGAGTTCTTTGTGAAGTGGCACGAGCGTTCGTATTGGCACTGCAGTTGGATCTCAGAGATACAGGTAAGGGTTGTTAAATGTTGAATTGATGCAGAAATTACTTCGCGGAAGATTAACCAATTTTTATGGTACCTGTACTACCACTGCACTGCTGGTTTTTGTTGTAATTATGCACCTCTCCAGCCCTCTTGAATGATCATAATTCAATACCACATAGACCTTCCAAAATATTTCATTTAGCAACCTCAGAAAACTCCTGAGAATTCTCTATATAAATTATGTACTCTATTTATTCAACCTGAATTAGCAAATTATGACCAGCTCACATTGAAACCTTAGTAGTGGATGTCCGATGTCTGAGTAAGTGCCGTGTGCCTTCCGGCGTGCGATTTCTGTTTAAATTATGCAGGTGACCTATAGTAAAATGGGGTTAAAAATAATGTAAAATGTTTGGTACAGTTGGACGTGTTCCATCCGCTGATGTACCGCTACTACATGCGCAAATACGACACAGAAGAGCCGCCCAAGCTGGAGGAGCCTCTCGAGGAGCGCGAGGGCCTCAAGCGCCTCAAGAGCCGGCAGGGCCAGGAACAGCAGGACGCGGACGAGAAGATGCTGGAGGAGAAATACTACAGGTCACTACCATGTTCCTCCATCTAGCAGTTTGTAGCGATCGGGCTGGAGGAGCCTCTCGAGGAGCGCGAGGGCCTCAAGCGCCTCAAGAGCCGGCAGGGCCAGGAACAGCAGGACGCGGACGAGAAGATGCTGGAGGAGAAATACTACAGGTCACTACCATGTTCCTCCATCTAGCAGTTTGTAGCGATCGGGCTGGAGGAGCCCCTCAAGGAGCGCGGGGGCCACAAGTCAACTTCTAGACGCGTCTGAAGAAGTTTTACTTCATGAAATAAATAGGGTAATTCTCAATGTTGCTTTTACTGATTGTGGTTTTTGTATGCAGGTATGGAGTGAAGCCAGAGTGGCTGCTAGTGCACCGGGTAATCAACCACCGCACGTCTCGCGACGGCACCACGTATTACTTAGTGAAGTGGCGCGACCTGTCCTATGATCAGGCCACGTGGGAGTCCGAGCACGAAGACATTGCCGGCCTGAAGAACGCCATTGAATATTACCAGGTTAACCTTTTACCCCATTGAGGTGTGAAATTTTAAATTCCAAAATGGCTTTAATGAGTGACTTTTGTTTCGTAGGATATGCGTGCACACATTACGTCGGAAGGGAAATCGAAGGGCAGCAAAGGCAAGAAAGCAGGCCGCAAGAGCAAGAACAAAGACCTCGATGACGACGAGAGCAGCAGCGGCCTGCAGATGAAGGCGAGGAAGTACAATCCTCCGCCCGACCGCCCCATCACTAATCTCAACAAGAAGTACGAAGACCAACCACCCTTCGTGTACGAGACCGGCATGCAACTGCATCCCTACCAGCTGGAAGGCCTCAACTGGCTGCGGTATTCCTGGGGCAACGGTATCGACACCATTCTCGCAGACGAGATGGGGCTCGGCAAAACTATCCAAACTGTCACATTCCTCTATTCCCTGTTCAAAGAAGGACATTGCAAGGGCCCCTTCTTAGTTTCCGTGCCGCTCTCGACGATCATCAATTGGGAGAGAGAATTCGAACTGTGGGCTCCGGATTTGTACTGCATCACTTATGTGGGGGACAAAGATTCTAGGGCCGTTATTCGCGAAAACGAGCTCACGTTCGACGACGGCGCCAACAGAGGCGGTAGGCCGTCCAAGATTAAATCTCAGGTCAAGTTCAACGTGCTTCTGACGTCGTATGAACTCGTCTCTATCGATGCTACGTGTCTCGGCTCCATTGACTGGGCCGTGCTCGTGGTCGACGAAGCCCACAGACTGAAAAGCAACCAGTCCAAATTCTTCAGGCTTCTTGCCGGGTATCACATCAACTACAAGCTACTTCTCACTGGAACTCCTCTGCAAAATAATCTCGAGGAGTTGTTCCATCTTTTGAACTTCTTGAACAAAGATAAGTTCTGCGACCTCGCCGCTTTCCAAAATGAGTTCGCGGACGTGTCGAAGGAGGAGCAAGTAAAGAGGTTACATGAGATGCTGGGCCCGCACATGCTGCGGCGATTGAAGGCAGATGTACTGAAAAACATGCCCACCAAATCTGAGTTCATTGTTCGAGTTGAACTGTCGCCCATGCAGAAGAAATATTATAAGTATATCTTGACCAGAAATTTTGAAGCCTTGAACCCGAAGAGTGGCGGCCAGACGGTATCTCTACTTAACGTGATGATGGACTTGAAGAAGTGTTGTAACCATCCTTATCTATTCCCTGTGGCGGCGGAGGAGGCGCCGCTTGGGCCTCATGGCAACTACGACACGCAGGCGTTGATTAAGGCGTCGGGCAAGCTTGTGCTAATGTCCAAGATGTTGAGAAAGCTAAAAGAACAAGGACACAGGGTTCTCATCTTCTCTCAAATGACAAAGATGTTAGACATTCTTGAAGATTTCCTGGAGGGTGAAGGATACAAGTATGAGAGGATTGACGGTGGAATCACGGGAACAATTCGACAGGAGGCTATCGATAGGTTCAATGCGCCCGGCGCTCAGCAGTTTGTCTTCCTTCTGTCGACGAGGGCTGGTGGTTTGGGTATCAATTTGGCCACCGCGGATACTGTGATAATTTACGACTCCGATTGGAATCCCCACAATGATATTCAGGCATTTTCGCGAGCCCATCGTATCGGCCAGGCGAACAAGGTCATGATCTATCGATTTGTAACTCGAAACAGTGTCGAAGAGAGAGTCACGCAAGTAGCAAAAAGGAAAATGATGTTGACTCATTTGGTTGTGCGTCCCGGTATGGGCGGTAAAGGTGCGAATTTCACGAAACAAGAGTTAGATGATATTCTGAGATTCGGTACCGAGGAGTTGTTTAAAGAAGAGGAGGGCAAAGAGGAAGCCATTCACTACGACGACAAAGCTGTTGGAGATCTACTAGATCGTTCCAAAGAAGGTATCGAACAAAAGGAATCATGGGCCAATGAGTACCTCAGTTCCTTCAAAGTCGCCAACTATTCCACGAAAGAAGGAGAAACCGAAGAGGAAGTGGATACCGAGATTATTAAACAGGAAGCTGAAAACACTGACCCTGCTTACTGGATCAAGCTGCTTAGACATCATTATGAACAGCATCAAGAAGATCAGGCCAGAACTCTCGGTAAAGGTAAAAGAGTTCGTAAACAAGTTAACTATAATGACGGCAGTGTTGCTCAAACTGAAAACAGGGAAGATTCCACTTGGCAAGAGAATGGGTCAGACTTCAACTCTGATTTCTCTCAAGGCAGTGAGGATGATAAGGAAGATGACGATTTCGATGAGAAGAATGATAATGGAGATCTCCTCAGCCGTCGGAGCAAGAGACGTCTCGAAAGACGTGAAGAAAGAGATAGGCCTCTGCCGCCCTTGCTCGCGCGCGTGGGAGGCAACATGGAGGTTCTCGGCTTCAATGCTCGACAAAGAAAATCATTCCTTAACGCGATCATGCGATACGGCATGCCACCCCAGGACGCGTTTAATTCACAATGGCTAGTGAGAGATCTTAGAGGAAAATCGGAACGTAATTTCAAAGCTTACGTTTCTCTATTCATGCGTCATTTATGTGAGCCCGGTGCAGATAACGCCGAAACCTTCGCTGACGGTGTACCGAGGGAAGGTTTATCGAGACAGCACGTGTTGACTAGAATTGGCGTGATGAGTCTCATAAGGAAGAAGGTGCAAGAGTTCGAGCACATCAATGGGTACTATAGTATGCCTGAATTAATTCGTAAACCAGTGGAACCAGTGAAGATCGCAGGCGGGGAAAGCGCCGCGGCGAGCCCTGCTCCTTCATCCGCCACGCCGATAACGTCGGCGGCACCGTCGCCTGCGCCCACGCAAACCACTCAGGCATCTGGCCAAGCCCCAACGCCTGTTGGTTCAGAAAAAGATGATAAGGAGGAAGTAAAAGATGACAAATCTGATTCCAAAGACAGTAAAGACAAAGAAGAACCAATGGACACTAGTGAGATTAAAGAGGAAAAAGACAAAACAGATGACAAAGAAATGACAAAAGAGATTATTAAAGAAGAAATTAAAGAGGAACGGCGAATGTCGGTCGACGATGAACCGCCTAAGGAGGAGGAGACTGCTAAAGTAGAGGAAAAGAAGACTGAGGAGAAAGAGGGAGAAGAGAAGAAAATCAAGGAGGAGAAAGAGGAAGTGGATAAGAAGGAGGATGCTAAGAGTGACAAGACGGAATCCGAAGGCTCAGATAAAGTTAAAGACGAGAAAAAGGACGATGACGACGATGACGTGGTACTTGTCAAGGAAGAGGAAGATTTGAAGGTGGAGCGCCGCAAGTTTATGTTCAACATAGCTGATGGTGGGTTCACGGAACTGCACACTCTCTGGTTGAACGAAGAAAGGGCAGCGGCGCCAGGGAGGGAGTATGAGATCTGGCACAGGCGGCACGATTATTGGCTGCTGGCCGGTATAGTGACGCATGGCTATGGGCGCTGGCAGGACATTCAGAACGACCTGCGCTTTGCGATCATCAATGAACCCTTCAAGATGGACGTGGGCAAGGGCAACTTCCTCGAGATCAAGAACAAGTTTTTGGCTCGGAGATTTAAGGTGAGTATTTATTGCCACTTATGTAATGCAGCCACATGTTGTGCATGCGTGCAATGCGTGCATGCACAACATTTTTTATTTACAAGCAGTAAATTAATTTCTCTTATAAGTTGAGCAGAATCCGCATTTTTATTGTTTTCAATAAGGTTCGAGTAATTAAGTATTTTTTGAAGTGAAACTTCTTGACAATTGTTGTGATTTGAAAATTCGATGAAACGAAAAAGCGACACTAAAAAGAGACAAATATATTATATATTCATAATAGGATTTAGCCGGCGAGAGAATGAGATAGAACACAAGTTATATTTGTCTCATTCTCTCACAGGCTTTTAAAAAAAGTTGATTCGCGTTATGGTCTTGAATTTGTCCCGCCTGTAAACGTAAATTGAAACACGTTCTCACGTACGATCATGTGTTACCGAAGAGGGTTTTTCTGAAATGATCTAACCTTTCCAGTTGCTAGAGCAAGCGTTAGTGATCGAGGAGCAGCTCAGACGCGCGGCGTATCTGAACCTCACGCAGGATCCGAATCACCCTGCAATGTCGCTCAACGCGCGCTTCGCTGAGGTGGAGTGCCTCGCCGAGTCGCACCAACACCTCAGCAAGGAGTCCCTCGCTGGCAACAAGCCTGCTAACGCGGTGCTGCACAAGGTAAGCCTCCTTGCCTCGTTGGATCATTATATTATAAGAGATAGTTGCACTTTTTGTAACTCGCTTGAAAAGCTGATTCAGTAATAGGTGGGTGCTACACTGTCCACTGAGGACTATAGTGAAATTCTGTCCGCGTGCCCCGATCTTCCCGGGTCTTCACAATTTTTGCTAATAAAAATTGCAACTATCTCTATATTAGATCCTTCTGCTTGCTCGGGAGTTTGGCACTCACAAAAACATTAGCTGTGGTTTCATCCGTCGTAAAAACACGTGTTATATTATGAGATAATTGGGTTTAAAGTTATTTAGTAACTTTGTCATTTGATGGTTTGCTGGTTAACAGCATCAAACGTAAAATTTGATGGCGAGCTCTCCAATTCATGAAGCCATCAATTTCAGACCACTGAGGTTATCCATTTAATTTCACAATTGGCTGAATTTGTCGTTTACAAAATATGTAACGCCACGATATTTATGTCCCAGGTGCTGAACCAGCTGGAGGAGCTTCTGTCGGACATGAAGTCGGACGTGTCGCGGCTGCCGGCCACGCTGGCGCGCATCCCGCCCGTCGCGCAACGCCTGCAGATGTCGGAGCGATCCATCCTGTCGCGCCTCGCCGCCACCGCCGGCAACCCCGTGCCCGCAGGTAACGTACCGACGACGTGAAGTCGGACGTGTCGCGGCTGACAAGTGTGTGATGTGAGTCCGCGCAGTTACTGTACGGAAACACGGACAGAAATTTCTCAAAACACCACGCCCTTTGAGGACTTGCTTGTTAGCTAGAGTTGGTGCCTCAGCGGTCTTGTGGTACACATTCTTTCATCTACTTCTACACGCACATCACACATACATCAGAGACCAGCTTACCAGATGGTCGGAACTCCAAGATCAGTGTCTTAAATTTGTTATTGGAGCGTAGTCTCCCTAGTTTTGGACTCATGACCATCCCTAGGATGCAATCTCCGTACAAAATTGGTGTAACGGACAAACACTGTTTAATAAACAATTTTAGTTTTGATTTTATAACGCATTTAGTGCAATTGAACTATATTGATTGTAATTGAATGGTGTATTATTGAAACTCGAGGAACTTTATTATATTATTTTATTCTCGGTAATAATTACAATAATTCAGAAATATGGTGGATTCACTATCGAAACGTGACCGGAACAAAAAGAATGCCCTTCAAAAGTCCTAGCATAGATTACTAATAGCTGTCAAAACAGAGAGGTGTCAATGGTTGCGTTCTGAAACTTGGTATTACAATGGTATTTAAACTGATGCTTGTGTCCGCAGCTCAAATGGCGCAGTTCCCGGCCGGGTTCGGTCCGGGCGGCGCGCTGCCGGGCTTCGCGCCAGCCGCCGCCGCCGCCGCCACCTTCACCAACTTCCGCCCGCAGTACTCCGTGCCCGGACAGCCCACCACGCCCAACTCCAGCGTAAGTGCACACCACACTCCACACGACTAAACACTCTTGGCCATAGTATTTAACCCCATTGTAAAGTATGAAAGAAAATATTTTTTTTATTTTTAGGGTTCCGTACCTCGAAAGGAAAAAACTGAACCCTTATAGGATCACTTTGTTGTCCGTCCGTCTGTGTGTCAAGACCCTTTTTCTCTGGAACGCATGGAGGTATCAAGCCGAAATTCATATCAAATACTCAGGTCTACTGTCCCTTGGAGCTGTGAAAAAATCAAACTTCTAAGCCATTACTCTAAGATACAACCGTTTATGCTGCAAATTTATGATGCAATATTTATAATTTTTTTGTGAAAACTTCACTGACTTAGTGACTTTTCTAGATTAACGTTAAAACTATGTAATATGTTTGTTTTCTAAATAAATAAAATATAAATAAAATTTTCGACACTCGGAAGGGATTCAAAACCTACAGGTTACTTCCCGTGAACTCAGAATCTTGAAATTTGGTACGAAGCAATAGCACGGAAGAAAACATTGTGAAAAGCATTTTTTAGTTACAACATATAGTAAAAATATTTTAAATATTTTTATTATGAATTGAATGAATTTTAGACTGAATTTTTAAAAATATTAAAAACATTTTTATTAATGTTTAAGATTCAGCTCCAAGGGCCGGCCACCACATCGTAGACGGCCTACCACGTCACAGTTTGTACGGAACCCTCGGTGCGTGAGTCCGACTCGCACTTGGCCGGTTTTTTTATTTTTAATAATTAAAATATAAACCTTAACACTAAGGTATTAAAGTTTAATTTCGAATGTAGAACAACGTTCGAGCAAGTCGCTGTTCGCGAGCATGTCGGTCACGGTCACGCGAATCCACAAGTTTACCCCCTACCAAAAAGTACTCAACGCGGCTACTATCACTTGTCGCATCGGCCAAATTCGTTTTCGCAGAACAGCAATTAAAAATATGTTTTGTATAATAGCAATTAAAAATATGATATGTAGCTGTTTAGTTAAGACAAATCTAGACCACGTTATTAATTGCAAATTTTGTTTTGTTTCAGAAATCGTAAGCCCATGGAACTTATTTTAAATCGTGAATGGAGTTGACAGCATGCTGGTAAATCTATCCATCTATCTCCACATAAAGAAAAAAAACTGACTAACATAAACAAACGGCTCAAACAGTTAGGTCTGAATATTTAAGATTTTGAAAATAGACTCACCTCACAAGCATTTCCCGAAAATTTGACCCGAAGGAGGGCAGGTTAGCTAGTGATAGAGACAGTTAATATTATCTGTTAAGAATTAAACCACACAATAAAATAAAATATCTTCCTACTTTTATTTAATCAATCTGTAAGATCCGTAAACTTATTAAGTTCCAAGCAACATTGTTATTTGTCAGAAATCAACCTCTTGTAAGACTACAGATATTTTGAATATTTTAACCCAATATATTTTGCAGTGACTGGCGTTTCGATGTGTGTAGTCGCTTCAATGCTTGCGCAAAACGATTAGAAAGATATTCATGTGATGTGTATAGCATTAAATAAGTCCCGGTGTCCACCAAAGCGTAGATATGTGTAGCAGACCTATTACTATAATTACTAGTTTGTTAATTTTATAACGTCATTTCTGTTTAATCTGATCTCCGCTCATCTCCACATAAGGGATAACCCAGGTCTTAATATGCACATTATATTATCTCTAATCTTTTTGCATATTATAAAAAAAGCTAATTTTATAATTTGCATATTATGAAACTACCGGTAAGCATGGTAAAGCCTGGCCAGAAAAATAAAAAGCCCTGCTTGTTGCGAAAAAATTGGAACTAAATAGTTATAATATGACCATACATAGTGTAGCAATGAGGAATGCAACAGTGGTCCCAAGAAGTTTTATTTTATCTTTCTGGTCAGGTTATAAATGTACAATATAACCTATATTTTATCCTTTCCTTGTTTTAGTGAGCAGTGAGCGGACTTAGCGAATATTTTAAAAATCAAGCTTTTCAAGATTCCTGTTCCAGCCTGGGTTTGAAGTGATAATTAGTGATTAGTGCAGTTATGTGTTAGGTAACATAATATTACGTCATACTAGAACAGAACTCTCACAATATTATTTATTTCATCCTGATCTGTATGAATCTTGTTTTTAATGTCGTAAGTGATTGTGGACTTATGAAATGAAATCTTATTTTAATTTACCAAAAATGAAAATAAATCAATACAATTATGTACGTAAAAAACTGTTTTATTATTTCCATATAAACACAACTACTGAATACAAAAATATATTCGATCAATTGATTCACCTTTGGAATAAAAGTCACACTCTCACGCACACATTACAATAATACACTTCTGCTACTGCATTTGAGCCAGCGCAGCAGTATATGACGAATATTTAAATATCGACCTTATGGTTCCGATAGAGTTGTGATTAGTACATAAAGTATATTGATTAGATACATGCATCTGTATAGATGTATTTGCAGCAGCGGCATGACTCCTTTGATCTCGCGATAACTGACTATGGCATTAGAACTCTAATCGGATAAGGATGATATTTAAAAAGTCAGTAACTGCGTATTGCCATTTGTACCACTATTTACTGAACGTCTAGTCTTCGCCTCACTAAGGTCCCTTGGTGTGTATCGACGCAGCGTATTCAAGCAACGCACTAACGTGACACTAACGATGCGTTAAGCGTACGCAGCGTGAGTGCGTTGCATTCGTACGCTCCAATGAACCTTAATAGTGACGTCACTGGGTGACGCTCGGTGGGTTTTAACATTTTATATCACTAATGTTGAGTTAATTAAGAACATCAAAATATCGAGGCAGCGATCACGACCACGAAGTATCTTCGGTATGTTCTTAACTTCTTACCCTATAACGGACCTTAGTTACTTTGTTTATGGTGCATGTTAGTTCATACACCCACAATATTTCACTGTATCACCAACTGTAGGTGCCATCCTCTGAATCATATTTAACACTGTCTATCGATTTCAAAGCACTGGCGTCCGAAGAGCAGAACAATTGCAACATGTCCTCACTGATACCGCAGTCTGATAAATTCTCTTTGTTGAAGGCCTTCGCGAAGTTATTCGGCTCATTTTCTTTTGACGATTTATCTAAAAAGAGAAAAAGTTCGAATATAATAAATATAGCAGCCAGATGGCTCCCAAATAAAGCCTGGGGGATCTAACACAGACTACGGTCTATTTGGGCAGCAATTTACAAACGCCAGCCTGTTTTTTTTTTTTTAATTTAGTACCAGAAAGAAGAGAAATACAAAGAAAAACAGACAAATAGTGGACAAGGAAGCACTTATCTCTATAAGAGATCTCTACCAGTGACCCTTGGCAGTGAGAAAGGTTGTGGAGGAAGAATAGGTACAACATAATATGAGATAGCATGAAATGAGATATTATATCATAAACTTACATAAACACACAAATATACATACTAATGATATAAATATATAATATATATATACATAAATAAATACATATCAACATACATATTATATAGTATAATACTTAATGATATAACAGATACATAATATTATTATTTATGATTATGATAGAGAAGATAGATAATGTTTCAGATGTTTCAGATGTTTTACTTTTTAGTCAAGTGCTTTGGTCTGCAAAATTGTGGTGTAATTTTTGATTTTTTTTAAAGGCATTATTAAATAAATAAATAAAAATTAAATAAATTAGACACAGCATGTGCATTGTCCTAGGACTCGATCAAACATAAGCTGACCCTTCGCGTGGCCAACGTTGCCGCTTAGATAAGTTCATAATTTTCTGTGGAGTCGTATTGCGTCGCGTCGCTTTCGTCGCTCACCTAGCACAACGGGTAATGGGGGTATCTGCAAACGAACGAACAAACTACTCACCGTCGGCTAATTTCTGCGCTGCCCAAGTGAACGCCAGCGTGGGTTGGTGATGCGCAAAAGTCGCGCTATACTGTGCGCAGGAACTGGTCTTTAGCACGTTGAACAAAGAGTGCACTGTTGTCGGTAGGATTGGCCCTCGAAGTTCTATGGAGTAGTATTTTTTGCTTTCGGAATGTATAACATTCTCTCGGACCTGCGAAAATTATTTTCTTAAGTTTATTAAATTATGAGCCTTCAGAAATAAAGTAGATAAATATAACTGCCTCTAACTGCCTCGTTGGTCTAGTGGTTAGCATAGTCGACTGCGGATCACGAGGTCCTGGGTTCGATTCCCGGTCGGGCATAAAAGTTAGGTATTGGGTTTTTCAATTAAGAAAT
Source organism: Erebia epiphron (assembly GCA_963932025.1). Lineage (NCBI taxonomy): Eukaryota > Metazoa > Arthropoda > Insecta > Lepidoptera > Nymphalidae > Erebia > Erebia epiphron. Next base: position 27,253,521 of record OZ009948.1, read on the forward strand.
TCTCAGTGCCAGCCCGGAGTTGGAAGTTGGTGGTGTTTCACCCCCGTGCCTCGGAGAGCACGTTAAGCCGTCGGTCCCGGTTATTATCACTAACATGATAATAGTCGTTAAAGCCCGCCAACCCGCATTGGAGCAGCGTGGTGTCTAAGCTCTAATGCCCGCTCTCCTATGAGAGTGGAGGCCTGTGCCCAGCAGTGGGACTTTAATAGGCTGTAGTGATGATGATGATGATGATGAAAGAGAAAAAGTCCTAACTAATATTATAAATGCGAATGTGAGTTTTTTTCCACTACAAGTTACCCATACCCCTAGTCGGTTTCTATACGGCATCATACCAGAACGCTCAATCGCTTGCCGGTACGTCTTTGCCGGTAGGGTGGTAACTAGCCTCTCACCAGATAAGACCAGAGAAAAATCAGAAATTATAAATTCCCATATTGACCCTGCCGGAAATCTAACCCGGTGCTTCCAACAGCGCTTACGCTATGCCAGAGAGTTCGTCACGCTTTCACGGTCCATTTTTTCAACCAATTTTAATGATATTCGTTAAAAAATAAAAAAAAAAATTCGGTACAGACAGGTGTAGCCGTGTCCCGGGTCATAGACAACTTTTTATCCCGGAAAATTAAGGAGTTCCCGTGGGAACAAAAATAAACATAAACCACGCGTGACGCGGACAAAGTTGCGGGCATCAGCAAGTCAATAATAAATCAATTAAGTCCTCCCCCTTCCAGTAATTTTCGGTATATCTCCTGAAAAATCTTTCCCGCAACGAAGGTTGACTTACTTTTATTGGATAGAAGCACACAAATATTCCAAATTATTCTCAACGTACGTTAAGTATTGGGGCAATCCGTAGCGTCCGTAGCAAGTATTGGGGTTTTCTGACAAGAAATTCTCAGTAATAGCCCGGAGTAAGGAAGTTGGCGGTGTTTCACCCCCGTGCCTCGGAGAGCACGTAAAGCCGTCGGTCCTGCGCCTGATCTCTCTCCGGTCGTGTCGGATTTTCCGTCCCATCGGGCTATGAGAGTAAAGGAACGGAGAGTGCACCTGTGTATGCGCACACACTTGTGCACTATAATATCTCCCGCGCAGATGGCTTATCTCTCTGGAGATAGGCCGCCGTGGCCGAAATTCGGTCGGGAGGACATTATTATTAGATTTAATCTTCTAGAATTAAACTTCTAGTTCATTGACTTACTTTGAGCGACTGCAGCGTGCCTCCATGGAACGCTGTAGGCGCTAGAAGGGTCGGGGGGACGCCGCCGAAGGGCCCACTGGGGCTGACTATAGACTTGCAGTTGAGCAGGAAGTTGAACAGCGCTTGAGCGTCCGCGCCTCGAACTAGCACGAGCGACTCTGCAGCGCTGTCCACGCTGGTCTCCACTGTGTGACTTAGACGCGCCTGAAATGCAATTTAATTAACCATTGAAATGCTCTTTTCTTATGTTTGTTACCTCAGAACTTTTGACTGGGTGGACCGATTTGGATGATTCATTTTTTATTTGAAAGGGCATACTTCCCAAGTGGTCCCATATAAATTTTATCGAAATCGGTCGAGCGGTTTTTAAAATATCAACAATAAAATAAGTACTTTGTATAGCGTGTGCTTGACCGACTTCAAACTCCCACGCCAACTTTACAACAGTAAAGTTGGCGTGGGAGTTTGAAGTCGGTTGTTTAAAAATAATTTATTATGTTTTGTTATTAATATATAGGCTAGCGCTTGGCTGCAATCAGTCTTGCTTGCAAGTGGTGATGCAGTCTAAGGTGGAGCGCGCTTGCATAGAAGATACCTATTCACTCTTGATTCAAAGGCACCTGTATGAAAAGAAGAGGGGAAAACGGAAGCCGGAAGTGCATTCCATATCCTAGCGGTTCGAATAAGGAGCGAGGAAGCAAATCGCTTCATACGAACCCGTGGAATATCGACTGCGTAAATTTCTGTCACCTATATTGCGCTTTCAACGCAAGAGATAGGCCTCGATTACACTTCTAAGCTTCAACGTGAGTAGAGCATGTAAGTGACTAACATTTGCATAAGATACGCGACTTACACGACTACGTTTCGTGAGTTCCCCATATACGCGACTTAGGCGAGTAAAAGTAACAAATACTCGTCCGTAGATCTAGACGTCGGCGACGAAGTCGCGGGTATCATCTAGTAATTTATATTACTTCGATTTAGATCTATAAAAGCATGTAAAATGTATAGTACAATATCACACTTAATATAATAAAGGCGAAAGTTTGTGTGTATGTTTGTTACTCCTTCACGCCGCTACTACTGAACCGATTTGGCTGAAATTTGGAACATAGATAGCTTATAACCTCGATTAAAACATAGGCTACTTTTTATCCTGGAAAACTGAGGAGTTCCCGCGGGAACCACAAAACCTCAATCCACGCGGACGAAGTCGCGGGCGTCCGCTAGTAATTAATAAATGAATAAACAATACATAATATTGATTAAAATGTGATAAAAATTATTAAGTCAAAGATGTTATCGATATCGATACTAATATTATAAATGCAATGATGGATGGATGGATGGATGTTTGTTTGTTACTCAATCACGCCAAAACGGCTGAATGGATCTGGATGAAATTTGGCACAGAGATAGATTAAAGTCAGGAATAACGCATAGGCTACTTTTTATCCCGGATAATTAAGGAATTCCCGCGAGATTCAAAAATCCTCAATCCAACCTGCGCGTTATTTATCCTTTTAATCTCGTCCGTCTCGAGCCCCATTTGCGACAGGAACTCGTCCGGGTCCTCCTCGTCCCCGGAGTGTTTGTCCGTCCGCGCGTCGTCCATTGTGTCGTAGCAACTGTCGAAGGAAGCGTTCCTTCCTGGCTCCTCATCAGACGTGTTGAGTTTCTTTTTGTTGTCTGGTCGGAGCGGCATTGTGTACTCTACATCTGTAGAATATATATATTTTTAAGTTTTTTTCATTCCATGTATTCGAAAAGGACGACTTGGTTCGCCTTTAAGTGCACCCAAAGGTGGTGTTTTCTATAAGAAACTTTTAGCGGGCAGAAATGAGTTTTTAATCCTCTTTATTTCAAAAAGTGCGCCGCAATTTTCTTTGCCGCGCACACGCGGCGGCGGCGCGACTATGGGCCGAAAGAAATCAAATTAAAAACGCGCGAACTACAACCCGCGTTTTCGTCAATTTTCAGTGTTAGAAATTCATGGTTTTGATTTGAAAAATGAGTTCTTCAAGTGAGAGTGAAAGTATAGAATTAACTCCTGAAAGTATTAGACCTGACGCAAGAAGTGTGATGAATAATCTATTACCTGCAAAATCCCGGGAGAAATATATGAAAGGCTATGTGGTAATTTTATTGAATGGAGAAATGCAAGAGGCGCCAAGAATTTTTCAGAATCTGTGTTTTTGGCCTACTTAGCCAAAACTAAACAACCTTCCACTCTTTGGAGTACCTACTCAATGCTGAAATCAACAGTCAGTTCTATTTTATTTCTCTATTACAACAATCTCTATTCCTAATATTGTTGTTTCAGTTGTTTTAATATTAGTTACTATTTAATTTCAATTTAGTTGTTACTCTATTTTATTAAATAATAATATTACAATAAAATTTGAGGCGCCTTTTATTTTCTCATACAGGGTGATGAAAAGTAGAGTGTACCTATCATTCGGGCGCAAATTTTTTTGGCTCGGGCGACGTACTTTGAATCCCTCGCTACGTTCAGGATTCTACCAAAGAATCTAGTTCAGGAATACTCTAGAATCCCTCACTTCGCTCTGGATTCAAAAAAACGCCCTCGCCGTAAAAATATTATTTTGCTCCCTTATAATACAATCTACTATTATTGAATAGAAAACCTATTACAAAGTGAGGTAATTAAAACAAATCGCATATAAAAGGAGAGAAAGAACAAAGTTGAGAAAAAAGGGCGTGGGTGGGCGCCCAACCAGTTATTGCTCTACCGTATACGGTAGTGGTTTATAGGTATTTAATGTCTATAGGTATAAGTAAATGGTGGGCGCTCGTTGCGCCCACCACTTAGATACCTACGCGTGGTGGGCGCGCCGCACAGGCCGGCCGCGCGGAACACGCACGTGAACGCGTTCGCAGTAGTCATGTCAGGTATAGAGTGCCCACCTTCCTGCCGCAGCGCGTGTCGGAAGCCGCGCGTGGTGGGCGCGATGAGCGCGCAGGGCTCGGGCGCGCCGCACAGGCCGGCCGCGCGGAACTCGCACGTGAACGCGTTCGCAGTAGTCATGTCAGGTATAGAGTGCCCACCTTCCTGCCGCAGCGCGTGTCGGAAGCCGCGCGTGGTGGGCGCGATGAGCGCGCAGGGCTCGGGCGCGCCGCACAGGCCGGCCGCGCGGAACACGCACGTGAACGCGTTCGCAGTAGTCATGTCAGGTATAGAGTGCCCACCTTCCTGCCGCAGCGCGTGTCGGAAGCCACGCGTGGTGGGCGCGATGAGCGCGCAGGGCTCGGGCGCGCCGCACAGGCCGGCCGCGCGGAACACGCACGTGAACGCGTTCGCAGTAGTCATGTCAGGTATAGAGTGCCCACCTTCCTGCCGCAGCGCGTGTCGGAAGCCGCGCGTGGTGGGCGCGATGAGCGCGCAGGGCTCGGGCGCGCCGCACAGGCCGGCCGCGCGGAACACGCACGTGAACGCGTTCGCAGTAGTCATGTCAGGTATAGAGTGCCCACCTTCCTGCCGCAGCGCGTGTCGGAAGCCGCGCGTGGTGGGCGCGATGAGCGCGCAGGGCTCGGGCGCGCCGCACAGGCCGGCCGCGCGGAACACGCACGTGAACGCGTTCGCAGTAGTCATGTCAGGTATAGAGTGCCCACCTTCCTGCCGCAGCGCGTGTCGGAAGCCGCGCGTGGTGGGCGCGATGAGCGCGCAGGGCTCGGGCGCGCCGCACAGGCCGGCCGCGCGGAACACGCACGTGAACGCGTTCGCACACACGTAGAAGTACGGGCAGTGCAGCGCGCGCAGCAACTAATGCACACCAAACACTGTATTATATTACTCAGAGCTCGCAATACGCGCACACGCTTCTATACAAAACTAGTGACCGCCCACTACATAATTTTTGACAATCCGAACTTGTTCCTTATGTAAGTACATAATAAATGGAGTTGGAATACACAATTTCAACTTTTTGATCCTAAGGGCTAAAGATTTGATGAGTTGCTGAGTGAAACATGACTTTTGATATTGCACCGTGTGGGTGCATCGGATGCAACGCAATGTAGTCGAACGAGGCACCACAACACATACTGCTCAACCAACACGAAGCATACCTACATTTGCTCATGGTTCCCCAGCAACACTCTTTAGGTGCTCGCCGACTAGAGCTCAGTGATTGTGCAACAGTGGGGTAATTTGTAAGTGTAGAAAGTTGTTTTGAAGCTGCTGCTGTTCCTAACAGCAAGTAGTATTGGCAAGGAACTTTAGATGCTGGCGATCACAATAGATCAGCAACTATCAAAGTGATATAGGGTCTCATTACAGAGCCCTGCATAGCCACAACCTCAAGCAGAAAGAAGAAGTGTAGAAACGTACCTAGAAAAAAAAACGTTCTCACCTGAAACAGTGATCGGAAACTCTCGGTCCACTCAGTCAGCAACGCCTGCTTAGCCTCCTCATTGGTGGCCAGGAAGCTGGTAGCAGCCACCTTGCCCGCGCCGCGAGGGAACATCGTGAGCCAGGGCAGGTGCGGGTGTTGCCAATACAGGCAGGTCTGGTGGAAGCGCGCGCGTGGCGACGTGTCCAGCGTGGACGATGATGCCGTGTCCAGGCAACGTACGAAACTGAGCAAACGGACTCTTTTTGAAGTGAAAACTTCTTTAGCGGCGTTGTGCACTTTTTGGTAGGGGGTAAATTTTGTGGATTCGCGTGACCGACATGCTCGCGTTGTTACGAAGACCAAATGTCTTAAATATAAATAAACTAAATTCGTAATTAAACTTTAATGCCTTAGTGTTAAGGCTTAATTTTTTATTAAAAAAAATATATATTTAAATATTCGTTTCACTTCTATCGGCAGTCCTCATGACTGCCAATTTTTTTAAATTTATAGGCGGCAGTGGTTATACAGTGGTTATACAGTATGCAAGATGCAAGATGTAAGAGCGCGTTAGCCTGAAAGTTGTCTGGATATTCATTTTTGATTTGAATGTACCTATATCAAAAGTACAAGAGAAAACAGAAGCCGAAAGGGCATTTCAGGTATTTTGACTGACAGGCAGACTGCAGACCTGGCCAGGCAGTTGCGAGTGCTACCAGTACAGTAGAAAAAACATAAGTAAACCAAATTATAATTTTGCCCTATCACTATCGGCTTTAATGAAATGGTAAATGCGAATTGACATAGGATGCTTTTGAGCATGCCACGGCATCGTAATGAGTTATCGACTTTTTTTATGAACATGACTTTTGGACTTTTAAATTTTATGAATATGAGCTTTAAGTCAAACTCTCGTGGATTGATTATCCAGAACAGATATGCCTCGCCGTTTAAAGGTAAAAGACATTCAGATAAACAAACCATAATATTTACAGTATGTAAGAATACACTGGAGATTCTGTACTGAAAATGAACTACCTTTCACATCATGTATAAAATGAAATATGGCAAATAAATAATAATTATGTTACCCTGTGATTCCTGATGCTTCCTCGCTTGCCTTCAGCTTTGTGGTCCATGGGAAAGGTTTGGCAGACATTAATCTTATTTTAGTTTTTAAAGCCCAGTCTATTGTCAAGTGTTTGTATTTCTTTTCTACAATGTGCTGAAAACATGGGGGCTCTTGGAAAAACATGTCGATAAAGGAAATCAATCTTTTGAAGCCATTAAATACCTACTAAAACCAATGACTCACAATCAGAATAGACATAGACACACAGTAATGCCTAGGATATTACTATGTGTGTATACTCTTTACTCTTGAATACCTGATGACATTTCCACATAAACAAGTATGAATGTCAGTCTTATATTTAGCAGAGGGATCAGCTTCTCCACTCGTGTTTGGTTGAATACCTACCAAATTAAGTAATTAAACTGAGTCTCAATGTGGCTGATTCTATTTTTTTTAAAGATGTTATGTAAAACTTATAGCTAGCCTTGCCTTGCCTAATAAGTATACAAATCATGCTCACATGAAATGCTGGCTGCAGTGAACAGTTCCTTTGCACAAACAACAGTTCCTTTCCGTTGCTAAAACACTAAACTTCAACAACTCTAAATATATTGATACCCTTTTCCTTTTACCCCTGTGAAAAGGGATACCCAAATATTTTGGGCTGTTGTAGAGGTAGTGTTCAACAGAATATCCACATTGTCTGTTAATTAATCATAAAGATACATCATACTAATATTATAAATGCAAAAGTGTTTTAAATTCTTTGTTGGTTTGTCCTTCAATTATGGCGCAACAGAGCAACGGATCAACATGATTTTTGGCATGGGTATAGTTGAAGACCACAAGCACCACCACTAGGAGTCTTAAACCAAACGGACAAAGTCGCGGGCATCAGCTAGTTTATACATATTTATGATAGTTAATTTGCTAATAGAAATTGTACTCACTGTTTCTACTGCATGCTCAGCTGTGAATTTCTGTAATAGATTGGAGAATGTAGCCAACTTTTCTGTGTCAACTTCCAATGGAGGTTTCTCTGTCACTTTAGCAGGTAACTTGAGTAGTGCAAACAGAGTTTTGTCATTTGACTGATCTAACTCAGTTGCTTCTTCTAATTTGGCTCGTTTATTTTTCTCCACATTGCTTCTACAAAGGATAATAATTAATTGAATTTGGTTATGCATAAATACTTGCCTTCTATGGCTAAACAAAAATTCTGGTGAGGTGAGGGAGATTGCAGTGGTCTGATCAAATCAAGGAGTCTGGTGCTAAAAACTTCTATCATGCAGTCCAAATGGCCAGTGAAAGAACTCACTCGAGTTTAATTTAATTACTCCTTACTCCTTACCTTACTCTACCTAATGGTGATCAAAATCCTCAGTCTGCAGTCATGACTCATGACTGCAGATTATTCTACACAACCAAGTTCTACATTTTAATTTATTTAAATTGTCCTTTATGTTCCATACAGAGAAGAAAAGCACAATTTAATTTTTTGGAACTGTTAGTTAAGTGTTATAAATTATTACATGTTAATAGCAATAATATAATTTCCAAACAACTGCCAAATAGGAAGAGGCTCCCAATTTGAGGCATCATTTTTTAAAAATTAATCAATGCATTTCTTAAACATTACTAGCAGATGCTCAATATGAAATAATTTTTTGTTTAATTCCCACCGGAACTCCCTAATTTTTCAGGTTAATATATAGCCTATGACATTCACTATAATGTGGCTTTTTATTGGTACCAGAATTTCCAAAATTGGTTCTGTAGATTCAGAGATTACCCCCTACAAACTCACAAACTTTACCTCTTTTTAATATTTATAATACAATACAATACTAGAGGATATTTTCTAGAATTTTTTAAGATTGAGATTCTAGGTGAACAGTTTTTTAAGGAGTGAGATGATGCCTTCAGTATGTGGCCTGCTTACAATTTTCTCCTTGCGCTATGTGTATAAACTGTGCTTTAAGAGAATACAATAGTAAGCCCCATTTACTACAGATACATTACTTTGAAAATGGGTTCTTTCTCTTGTCTCCATTAAGAATTCTTGAGAAGTCTAAATCCACTGGTGTTTTACTACTTTCTCCAGTCACTGAACTAGAAGGCTGGCACATTCGCTCCTGAAACAAACCGCGCTTATGGTTACCTAATTTAAAAGTTTCTGTTATACTTAAAATTATTAAAATTATGTTACGCTACACTAATCTCGATTTTATTCAGGTATTTTTAAAATTAATTTAATTAATAGTGTTATTTTGTTCTAGTCTTCTACGAATTATGACATACATTATGAGCGAAAATAACACTTGTATATATTCTTAATATGTAAAAAACTTATGAAAATAACGACCAGACTTGCCTGTAAAGCTTTCTTTCGTTTTTTGAGTTTGTGCAGTTGCATTACTTCATTCGGAGTTTTCCATGGTGATGGTGGATCCATCGCGAAATCGTTAAGTATTGTACTTCACTAAAAACTATAATATCATTTTATTTGATTTTACAACGAAAAATAAAGAAATACAATGCGGGGCAAAATCAAATCAAATTCCAAAAAAAAAGGGTAGTATTTGTTGATGTTTGGTTTGGGCACGGGCGACCTAAAAATTGACAGCTACAGTGTAACGATCGCAATCACCTCTGATTGGCTAACACTCTTCCACTATTGGACGAAATCCATTGACGCAGCAAGAATACCATAAATTCAGCCAATCACAACAATTGATACTGTAACAATGATTGGTTTCACAATCGCCCTACACTGACAAGAAGTAACATTGGATTGACATTGTCAGTCAGTAAACTTAGCGCACAGATTGCATAATATTATAGGGATGAGCATCATGTTGGCACGGATTTTTCTGGTTTTCTACCGGTATTAGCCCGATAAGATATCGCGATTCAAAAATTGAAGGTGCTACATTTTACATTATATGCATACATATTATGCCAATATTTACAGAAATCAGAACTACAGTTTAAATGAATTATCTATATCAATATCAATATCAATAGTAATTAAGTACAATATTTTCCCATAAAACTCCTTCATAACAGATCGTGGAGTAGGCCTACCGGGGAATCCGGGGGTTAAAAAATGCGTCAAGTACACTACCACACAGGTGGTGTGGAAATTATAATGTAACACCTTCAATTTTCGAATCGGGATATCTTAGAAATAGTGATTGTTAAAAAAAAGTATTAAAACCTTTTTGTAGATAATTTTGTGATCTAGGTACAATTTTTGTCTCAGCTATAAATTGATAAAACTTACTGTTTTCGAGAAAAATTCAAAAAACCGAAAATTTTGACCTTTCACCTTAAATCACTTTTTTAGCACACATGTGATCGATGGGGATTTTTGGCACTATATTTCTACTGGTGTAAAGGTCAATAGTAGTAATAGGCCAAGGTCTCTAGCAAAATTCAGCTCTGTCGGAGTTTATGTTATTTGGTCACTATTTGAAGTGAAAACTGCTTTAGGCGCGTTGAGCACTTTTTAGTAATTTATATTGAAATGTAAAACTTTTTAGTCACGCGAAACAGCCGGCTGATTAGTCGTTGAAATAAACGAAAACTCCTCGCGCACGCGAACCAGCCGGCTGGGCGGCCGGTCCAGACCATTATAAACTGATTTTTCTTAATGATAGAGTTTATTTTTGTTTGAACAACTTTGGACCATAGAGAAGTCTATTATGTAATCTTTACACTGCAACAGTAAAATCGGCAAGTTCGAAATAAAAAAAGTTATGAAACGTCATTTGAATCTGTGTCATTCATTACTTCGCGGGTTTTCGGTGCGGCGGTGTTTTGTGGTGACGAAAAACTATTATAAAAAGGTAAGTACAGTGTTTTGTGCAATAAATAGTTTAGTGTGTGTTCTTATAAAAGCGATAAAGCTATTTATTCAATTGGATTTGCGAATTTCGTTGTATTTTTATCGCAATCTAGCTCAAATACCGGCAAGATAATTTTGCCATTTTCATGTGATTTCCGTACAAACTGAGTTCAATTTGTTTCAAATGGGCAGCAAAAACCAAAAACCCATTTGCAATAGTTATTTACCCAAATAATTGTATAATTATGAAAATAACACCAATAAATTACTCAAAACAATTAGCATGTTTTCCGTTATACAGTCAACAGAAAAGACGTGTTTGAAATTCAAGTACCAATATCGCGAATCTAAGCTTTATCGTTGTGTTGTTATGGTTCACAATAGGATGACAGTTTGTGTCTTAGGAACGCCAACTTTTTTGGACGGGTATACCCAATAGTGCTGGGTATCGATTTATCAGGATATCGAAATTTTTTATCATCGTATCCTGAACTATTATTATTTAGATTTTTGGTACTATACTTGTTTACAAATAATTTTAGTTTACAAATCTTTATAACATATAAAGATATATAAATAAATATATATCTTTAGGTAATATAGAATAGAATAAGAATAAGTATATAGGTTTATATATAGAATATATAATAATAATAATAATAATAAGTATGTAGGTATATTACCTATATAAATAAAGATATATCTTTATTTATGAGTTAAGTACCTACATACTTCGAAACGGCTAAACCGATTTTGACAAAAATAATCGTATGTGTTTGTGTGGGTCCATGGATGGTTTATACTCACAATTGGACCCGTTAGGTGGCGCTAAAATCGGGTTTCAGGATTTTAATTCTCATCTGGGTCTTTTCTACATAATATGATATTTATGTATTTTTAACGGAGCTTTCCTTTGGCAGTTCATATTGTTTTTTATTTATTTTTTGATTATTTATTGTAGATGTGGAATCCTGGCGCAGGCTCCCCCCTCCCAGATTTTTTGGAGGCACTGTATGGGGACGGGGATGGTGAAGATTTTGTAGACTCAGATTTTGAAGAGGTGCAGGAGGATGTAGATTTTGATGAAGATTTTGATGTTGAAGAGGTACTGATTGTTTTTTTTTTTGAAAATATCCATACTATCCATACAAATATTGTAAATGCGAAAGTGTATCTGTCTGTCTGTCTGTCTGCTACGCTTTCACGGCCCAACAACTCAACCGATTTTGATGAAATTTGGTAAATCCACGCGGACGAAGTCGCGGGCATCATCTAATTTTATATATATATAAAAATTTAATAAATTAAAATTTATTGATTTTATTTTTGCAGAATGACTTCTCCTCACCGGTACCCCCACCATATTCTCCAATTACTCCAAGGAATGCAACACCAGAGCCGGAGCCGGAGTTGGAGCCGGAGCCGGAGTTGGAGCCGGAGCCGGAGTTGGAGCTGGAGCCAGAGTTGGAGCTGGAGCCAGAGTTGGGGCTGGAGCCAGAGTTGGAGCCGGAGCCGGAGTTGGAGTAGGTTTTAATACTTTTTATCTAGTTTAGTCAAGAAGTGAAGAATATACATACTAACAACAGTGCTTTTGTTTCAGACGAGGCGTGGTACTACGCATTTTTGATGAGGACGGCGCTCCTTTGGAAGGGGATTTCCTAGACCCGGACTCACACGCCCTATTTGAAAGTGCTGAGCGTTTGTTCTTTGAGCGTGAGAGTGCTGAAAGTGTTGAAAGGGGTCGTGGCAGGGGTAGTTTGAGAGGTAGAATGCGGGGTGGACGAGGAGGGCGTGTGAGTAACCGTGGGCGGGGTCGAGGTCGCGGGGGGCAGCGTCGTCGTCACCAGGGATGGCAGCCAGGACAGCCTCTCGAAGAGATCTGGATGACAGACGACGATGTCCCTCGTGAACTGCGTGAAAGGGTGAGGGATGTAGTGAGGAGGCGACAGGCGAGACTGGAGGGAACGGAAGCTAGGAGAAGGGTAAGAGCCAGTGAACCAGTGCTGAACGAAGGGCATAACAGCGACAGCGAAGATGATAACGTGTTCGAGGACGCCATTGATGGAAGGAGTAATTCGCTCTTGGAAGGTGTGGATCTCCATTTTGAATGGTCACCGATGGAGACTTTTCAAAGTGTCGAAGAGACGTTTGTTCCAGAGCGTACCGGCTCTGTTTCATCTTACACAGAACCGTACGATGCTTTTCGTTCCTTCTGGGACGATAACATCTTACGGGACATTGTGAATGAAACGAACCGGTATGCAAGCCGAATTCGGTCGGCCACCTTCCAAGCAGACTGGCATCCAACAAATGTGCATGAGTTGTTGTGCCTATTTGCGTTTTGGATGATGACCGGCATCATCCGCATGCCGACGATTCGTAGTTATTTTTCTACGAACTCGTTGCTGAAAACGGAGATATTTTCCCGGATCACCACGTTTAATAGGTACAACAACCTCAACAGAGCGCTTCATTTTGCGGATACCAGTCTTATTGACCCTGCGAATCCAACCAACAGTGGCGCTGCAAGCTCCGATCCAATGCACCGTTTGAGGCCCATTATTGATCACCTTAATAGTAAATTTCAATCGAATTACGTGCTCTCGAAAGACATTTGTGTAGATGAAAGTTTAACTCTTTGGAAAGGTAGGCTAAAGTTCAAACAGTACATTCGGTCGAAGGCTGCCAAGTTTGGGATAAAGACTTTCGAGCTTTGCGAGAGCGCTACGGGATACCTCTGGTCTTTCCTAGTTTACACAGGGAAGCAGGATGCAGTCGAAGTTGGAATCGCGAAAAGTACCGCAGTAGTTCTTAAGTTGATTCAGCCCTTAAACCCTTCAAGTCGTGCGAATGTTTTCGCAGGTGTCCTATTTCACCCCCCGCGCACCTCGCGCCTAAGTACATTGCGTCACTTTTTAGAGAAATGCTTATAAAAAAATACCTAGACCACCTATCATGGTTCTGTAAACGGCATTAGCATTGTAAATAATGTATCTTTATGATGGTGCGATATATATAAGCTGAAGTCTACAATCAACTACATATAAACGTCAATAATGCGTCAACAATCGCAATTTTTTGAAAAGCATATTTTCCCGACAAAGCTATCACTATTTTCATTGGAATTGAATAGAAAGACATAAAGAAAGTCTATTTATTACATTTCAGTAATAATCTAGTCTAATAATGCACAAAAATAACTAAAATTTTGAAATCGAAAATGTATCATTTCCGTATAAATATAGGGTTACTCTGTAGTGATGTGCTGCAATATAGATGTCGATAATTTTATCTTTAGTTATAGACCTGTTTGCTCGTAATTTTATTGAATCCTTATGAATAAATTAAAACATATTATGCAGTATTATGTTTTATTTGCAAAACTAGCTGATGCCCGCGAGTTCGTCCGCGTGGATTGAGGTTTTTGGTTCCCGCGGGAACTTTGATTTTCCGGGATAAAAAGTCCTATGTCTGTCTCCTGGTTCAATACTCAATCATTTATTCAATATAGGTACGCTTATTGACGTTAAAAATTACGTAATATATGTCACCGTAAAATTGCAAAAACCTTGAACGGTTCACAATCAGCCGACAGTTTACAATTTCGCTAGCTAGATTACAATCTAACGGTTTTTGCAATCTTACGGTGACATATATATATAGATATAGTGTCTGTTTGTGTCGATTTTAGGATCGAGTTATATATTTTGTATGCAGGTATTTTTTATTGAATGAATAAAAAACATTAATTTACGCATTATTTTGTTTTATTTAAAATATAACTAAAACATAAAATAAAAAAATAAAACTAAAATAGGTATTATACCTAAAATAAAATTGAATTATATAAACAAAATTGAATTAGCGTCTTTGTGTGATGGACACTTACTGTTATTTACAATAACCTAAACATATCTTTCCAAAATGTACAGGTAGGTAGGTACAATTTATGATGATTCTACAATGTTTCTCTGAGAGTGACCATAAAATTAGTTAACACAGATTTAGAGTTTTTAGGAATACCTATCAATAGGTACCTACCTATTATAGTGCAGCGATTCTAGACAAAATAATTTGACATGAAATCCTTTTGGTTGGTTTGGTTATCCTATCTTAGGTCACCCTAGTATAACCCTGTACGATCGACGTCAAAAGTCCATATAGAATGAGCAAAAAAGTTGGCTTGACAGTTACGAAGTCACCCCTCAAATTTACCTAGATTATTTATCTTGGAGGTTGACATTGTTGACAATTTATGGCAATAATCTAAGTAGTGTTGAATTGATTTCCATTGCTAAATTAATTTTTTGGACAGATTTAAATGTTAATCAGATTGCTTGCACACGGTTTTAGCACTTACGCTATGTATGCACATTTGACGTCAACCGTACACACACACACACACACTCACTCGATTCGTAATACAACAATCATACTACAGCCATTAAAAATCTTTCTAATCCATCGATCCTTCCAAACCATCGATTAAGAATAGACAACTGTCAGAAGGAAAAGCAAGTAAGCAAAAGCATAGCCTGATGTATGAATGCTTGATGATGAATGATATTTTTTGAAGCAGTTCTCCACACACAGTGGCACACTGCAATCCTCGCACTTATAGGATGTTCTTTGCGTCTTTCTACCTTCCCGAAGACAGACAACGCAGTTTTGAAAACTTTTTCTATTTCTTGCCCAGTCTTTTTCTGTTTGGGGAAGGCAGACGGGCCAATGTGTGTGGTGGACCATATGTTGAAAATGCGCTGTTCTACTATGAGATGCTTCGGCTCTACGGGCCATTGGAATGAGTGAATGATGACGAGAAAGAATGGCATGCACTAGTTCTAGACGGAATTTAAGATTGTCCTGTCGCGCTTGTAGGGAAGACTCCAACAGGACACGTGAATTATGAATTGAACAGTTAAGCAGACGCTTGAAAAGCTTCATGTACCACTTGGCACAACGCTTCCGCTCCAGCAGGTACGGCTCGAGCATTTGATCTTTGAGATCAACACCGCCCATTGCGCGATTGTAGTCAAGGACCGCCTGTGGCTTGAATAGTTCCGGACGAGCTGGAGGGCAAGATGATACACGGGGCAGCCCAGTGGCTGACCCATGACAGGTTGAAATCATGTTGATCCTCTTCTTGTCCATCCATGACAAGACACAGACGTCCCCTGAGTGCCTCGCTGCTAGCTGGCCCTGCTGGAGCGGAGCATGTGTCAGCAGTTTAGGAAAGTCTACTCGAGACGCACGTACAGTACCGACGCAGTCAGTACCGTTACGTTTGAGTATGCGAGCCAGCAAGGGAGAGTTGAACCAGTTGTCCATAAATAATCGATAACCTTTATTAAGGCGCGTTGAGCACTTGGTAGGGGGTAATTAACAGTAGGTTCGCGTGACCGTGACCGACATGCTCGTGAACAGCGACATGCTCGCGAACATATAAATATACAACATTCGAAATTAAACTTTAGTACTATAATGTTAAAGTTTATATTTTAATAATTATATATATTTTTTTTTAAATGTTTGTTACCTCAGAACTTTTGACTGGGTGGACCGATTTGGATGATTCTTTTTTTATTTGAAAGGGCATACTTCCCAAGTGGTCCCATATACATTTTATCGAAATCGGTCAAGCGGTTTTTAAAATATCAACAATAAAATAAGTACTTTGCATAGCGTGTGCTTGTTGTTGTAAAGTTGGCGCGGGAGTTTGAAGTCGGTTGTTTAAAAAGAATTTTTTATATTCAATTATTTTTTACCTACTTTACAGTGGCGTTGGAAGTCGGTTTTTTGGAAAGAAATTTTATTTTTAACATTTTAGTATCAGGGTTGAGGATTTGTAGTCAGAATTTTTGAATTTTTTTTCAAATCGGTTCAGACACCACGGAGATATGCACCGACATACATTTTAAAAAAATACGCGCATTTTTTGGAAGTCGGTTAAAAATATGGTAGATTTTTTGCTAAGCTGTGGCTAGGAACAAAATGTGCTATGAAAAAGTAACAACAATGATATTGTGCGTACCTAACATTTTTATTATTATGGTTTTTAGGCATGTCTTTATTATTTCCTTAATTTAAGAATGTTACATTTTTCTCTGAGAAATCTCAAAAGACAACATCTCCTATAAAAACCAATTTTGCCCAAAAAAAAAACCGGCCAAGTGCGAGTCGGACTCGCGCACCGAGGGTTCCGTACAAACATGTAGTAAGTTTTAAATTATTAAAAAAACTACTTACTAGATCTCGTTCAAACCAATTTTCGGTGGAAGTTTGCATGGTAATGTACATCATGTATTTTTTTTAGTTTTATCATTCTCTTATTTTAGAAGTTACAGGGGGGGGGGACACATTTTACCACTTTGGAAGTGTCTCTCGTGCAAACTATTCAGTTTAGAAAAAAATGATATCGCAAACCTCAATATCATTTTTGAAGACCTATCCATAGATGACACGTATGAGTTAGATGAAAAAAAAATTTTTGAGTTTCAGTTCTAAGTATGGGGAACCCCCAAAATTTATTGTTTTTTTTCTATTTTTGTAAGAAAATCTTAATGCGGTTCACAGAATACATCTACTTACCAAGTTTCAACAGTATAGTTCTTATAGTTTCGGAAAAAAGTGGCTGTGACATACGGACGGACAGACAGACAGACAGACATGACGAATCTATAAGGGTTCGTCATGCGTTAAAAAGGCCAAGAAAAAGCGAAATATGACAAAGCTATAAATAGCTGTAATTTTGACCCTCAGCAATCATATCTACTATTACCTACCTAATAGGACTAGAATGGTGATTTAAATAATCACCAATCAAAGTAGTTAGGTCAACGACCTCAATTTACATAGACGGGCCCTGTCAAACAAAGAATGTGGGCGTATTTTTAGCAACGCCATCAACGCCATCTAGTTTGAAAAGCGGGAACTTACTTGCAACATATATTGAAAACGTATGACTCGGTCATAGATAATATAGGTCATGGCCATAGAAGCCGTAAGGCTAGTTAGTAAAAAAAAAATATCATACCTACAGTTTGCCGCGGAAATTAAATGATTGCGTAATGGATAAAAATATTAAATAGGAAGATTAAATAACGTTTTTTTGGAAATGTATAATTGTGACGTGAAACACTTACCTTAAAATAAAAATTGTACAGTGCCAAACTAATAAGTCTTTAGATATTAACCTAAGAATAACAAATTATCTACACGACGAGCGACCGTGACAGCGCTACGATGGGGACAAAGCCAGGTTAGGAACGCGCTCTCATAGTCGGTCGCCCGACCTTTTTCTATGAAAGGGCCCATCTAGTACCTACATATATTATATCGATGAGTTAAGTAGTTAAGTAACCGAATGAAGGAAGAAGGGCGAGAGTACCTATGAGCAATCTGATAAGTTTCCTAGAAGAGTTTCATGGGCAATGGTCGGCTAAAGAATTCTAATAGGATTTTGATATTTGATACATGATAAACTGAAATTATAGGTACTCTTTAATCACGGGGAGTAAAGCGATGACCTAACGAATCTCAGCCAGCCTATTCTCCGTGTGCACGCTGCACGGCGGCAGTCATACGCTCGCGTCCTTCCCGCTAACATAGCTCGTAATAATCATTAACATGGGTCAGGCTGGGTATAACTCGACCTGAAAAAAAAATAGAAAACAAATAGCGGGAAAAATGTAACTGAACGCTGAAAAAAAACCAAAAGTTTAAAAAGTTAAAATGCGTTAGATTTATACTGCCGGCTTTTTAAAAAGTTTTATACTTACCTAACTTTTAATATTATTTTTAAAATATCCTCTAAAGTATTATGGCGCGATATTTATGCGATTTTTCTGTGTTTCTAAGAAGACGTATTTATTTGGTAAGTATTTTTTCCATTTTTCTTTTCACAATTTAAAATTTTATGATAATACCTACCAGATGATGCCCGTGACTTCGTCCCCGTTGATGGTGATTCTCCGGAAATATTTTTAATCATAAATTAATAAAACGTACCTAAATCAACCTAAGACCTAAAATTAAGTTTCCTGTTAAATTGAAAAGAGGCAAGCATGAAATCATTTGCGTGCCCTTTGGTTACAAACTTACAACTTACAAGTTCCACTTCCAAGAAACACCGGCAAGGCGATTGCGATGTATCAATGATTGATGCAAAAGTTACGCGGTCGCCCTGCTGGTGATGTCAACTTTGTTCTAAAATCTTACTGATAGTTTTGCATTGAAAAACATACATTACGTCACAGCTTTAGCTAAAATTCGAGTCTGCTCAATAAACTAGCAACGTATGGTAAATTATTTATAAAGTTAGTCACTCACGTCTCGACTTGTGTAGAGTGCAGGTTGCGAGTGAATCACTGTTTTATTCAGTCTTGTTGCATTCTCCTTTGAAAATAAGCCATGGGCATGGCAGGAATGTCTTTAGTTTGTGAGCCATAATATTTTGCCACGTTCAAAGTCGTAAGTGCTTTTGAGTTGTAAAATGAATTTATCATTGTCTTCTTTTTTAAATATTTAATTAATTACAGCTCAATTTAAATTATTCAATATCGGTTGAAAATAATAAAGATGAACCATGAAAACGTAGCAGACAGACTGACAGACACACCTTCACAATTCAGAAAAATAATTAATTGTTTAGTTAAAACTAAAGCTATGAGGGTTCCAAACGCGCCCTGGTCTGAGAAGAGTCCCCAACAAACTGAGCCGGGGTTTTTTTAATTATCACCATTTCACAATAAATTAACCTATACCTATCTAATAACTAAAGCTGCGATCTTCTCTTTTGTAAATATCGCAAAAATGGCCTAATTTTGCCGATATCTCCTGTAAATCTTACGTCGGTACCTACACAAAACGTAAGTACTTACCTAATATCTACCCGTACATACTTCTCGTCATCATCATCATCTCCAGTCATCACCACTTCAACCCAATGCTGGCAAACTACTGAGCACGAGTCTCTTCTAAAATGAGAAATGTTTGGCCACAGTCCACCACGCTGGCTTAGTGTGGGTTGGCAACTTCACACACTTTTGAGAACGTTGTTTATTAACTCTGCATGCAGGTTTCCTCACGATGTTTTCCCTCTCTCTCTGCGTCGTATTCCTCATTGATGAGGGTCGTGACTCGTGACCCCTTTCCATTAATCACATAATGCTAGGGTCCTTCCGCATAGATGTTTTCCCATAACTCCGAAAAGTTCGACGAATGGAACCCCTGACCACCCGAATAGGAAACTGCAGGGCGCCTAAACTACTAGGTTATCACCGCTATCCTATACTATCCCATAATCCCATTAAGTAATATAGGTAATAAATGTTTGGATAGCTTATAACCTGATACACATAGGTTACATTTTCTTCTGGAAAATGAAAGAGTTCCAAAATGAAAAACCTTAATCTACGCGGACAGAGTCGCGGGCATTATTTCGAATCATATTTTTTATTCAAATAAAGTCATTACAAGTGCTTTTTAATTGTCGAGTGAATCTACCACTGGTTCGGAATGTTATTCCTACCAAAAAGAACCAGCAAGAAACTCGGTGGTTGCTCTTTTTAACCGACTTCCAAAAAGGAGGAGGTTCTCAATTCAGCGCGTTTTTTTTTCTTTATTTTTAATGTATGTCGTGCATGTATGTGCATAATTATCTCCGTGGTTCCTGAATCGATTTGAATTTTTTTTCTATCAGTCGTTAGAGGAAACTCTCGAGGTGGTCCCATAAAATATTCTGACTCCAAATCCTCAACCCTGATACTAAAAAGTTAAAAATAAAATAAAAATTCTTTCCAAAAAACTGACTTCCAAAACCACTGTAAAGTAAAAAATAATTTTGATTCTACACACTATGTTAAAGTCGGGCGGGTTGAGTATAACAAGAATATGCAAAGATGACGCATCAAGTTGGCTCGCCCGACTTCAACAGAGTAGAAATCAAAATTATTTTTTACAGGCTTTGGAAGTCGGTTTTTTGGAAAGAATTTTTAAATAATTCATTTACAATTATTTTATCAATGTGTCAATCAACCTTGTTTGTTATACCAATCAACCTACTGTAATCGCGGTCCTTAGCATTGCTGGGGCGAGTCAAATCCATGCTCCTATATCATTTACATAATCTTCAACAGTATAATAAGCTTTTTTCAGGAGCATACTTTTAATGGATTTCTTAAATTTATGTATCTAAGGCAAGTTAATAAGGCAAAATAGGTTGCGGAATTTTGTTATACAAAAAAATACCACTCCCACGAATGACCTTCTGAATTATTCATGAATGATCTAGTATGTATAATGTAATATACTTAATAGGTATATTTTTATCATATCCGAAACAGTCTACATCAGTCGGTTTACAAGGAGCCTGAGTAGGGGCGGACACACAGACCATACAACCAAGGTTTACTACTCGGTGGGCGGACATGTTGACTCTAGGACCTATACTAGCATAGCAAATACATGTGTTGTGTCACTGAAGGTATACGTTTACGTACTGACTGATGAATTAGCAAGGTAACTGTTTATCTCAATACAATTTTCCGTTATCATTTTTAATTAGGTAACTAAGGTGCGATGCCCGATAGTGACCTACTAGGCATAAAAATAGAATCATAAAGAAATAATGAAAGCGGAGATAGCCTAGTGGTGCAGACGATCGGCTTCCTGCTCGGGCGGTCGCGGTTCGGTACTCGGGCACGCAACTTTTCTCAGTTGTATGTGCCTTTTATTCAATAGAAACCTGAGACCTCGCGCTCAGTAGGTACTTAGTGGGCGATGGTTTTAATTACCGTACTATCTGCTGCTATTTATTTCATTGTAAGCTTTAAATAGGAAATTTCATAATATTAATTAATAATGTGGGCGATGGGTTGAAATGAAGATGACGATGTCAAGAAATAAAACATAATAGGTAGAGGCGTGGAACAACGAAATTCCAGGCGAAGCATGTGTTACATGTTTGTAATATTTACTTATCTATATATAACATGCTGACAGAGTTTCAAGCGGTCACGACCTCGGCTAGTTACTACTAAATACTATTAATGTAATTAATTAATGTAGGACAACTTTGTAGCTGTGTCACTGATGGTATTAGATAGGTATGTCAGCAATATACCAGCAAATTCTACTAAAGAAGAGCCAGTAAAAAATTCCGTCTCACAATAAATAATTACATACCTACTACCTTTTTTAAATGAGATGTTACAGTGATAATAAGTGTGTCTGTCTGTAACTTTTCACGGCCCATCCGCTAAAACAATTTTGTCGAAATTTGGTAGGGACAGACCGACAGAGCTCGATAATTAAATCTACTCTTGTTAGGGATTCTGTTTGATATTTCTAATTTCGGCACAGAAGTTGTTTAAGCCCGTCTCCGCGATATGAGCTATCGCTGTACTGAATTTCGACAACATCGGTTAAGCGAATGGCCGTTTTATGGTACATAAATAAACAAAGTCACATACACAACTGTCTACTACGCTTTTAAAATATCATACGTAATATTATAAATGCGAAAGTCAGTTTGATTGTTGGTTTGTCCTTCAATCACGCCGCAACGGAGCAACGGATCGACGTGATTTTTGGCATGGTTATAGTTGAGGACCTGGAGAGTGACATAGGCTACTTTTTATCCCGGAAAATTAAGGAGTTCCCGCAGGAATCAAAAAAACTTAAACCACGCGGACGGACGCGGGCATCAGCTAGTTAGTAGATAAGTAGGTATATAAAATTATATATTAGTAGAGCTATTCAGATAAAAAAAAATAGAAAAATAGTCTAGTATAGGTACTAAATAAATAGTTAGTAGGTACGTACTTACTATAAAAGTTTCATAGCTCGTCGACGTAATAAAATATGAAGAAGCCGTTTTAAAGGGAGACTTTTCCGTGCGTGCTACAGTTTTAACCTAAAACACATTTTTCAGACTGCTAACTTCCAGCGCTTGAACTTTAAAGTAGTTTACTAGTTTAACATAAATGGAAGAGGTTCACTAGAAAATATTTTATTATACCTAGGTAATAGGTATGTAGGTTGGTACGCCCGCCGTTGCTATGTTATAATGTCAGTTTTAGAAGAAAACTTCGTACAATTCTGAGTACCTACCTACCTTGTCTTCGGTCAAGGGAGGAAAAATAAAAATATGTATCTACACACTAGTTAAGTAGGTACCTACAAAATCGGTCTAAAATCTGTACACCACCAAAAACTTCGTAACTGGTTCATAGCCGCGAATTTCACGTGGAGCAGGGCGAAATCTAAAGAACATTTGCATGCAATAAGCGACTCACAAGACTGTTTACATATTATCGTAAGTTACTCATTTAAGCGGCTTACGTGAGTAAAACTTACCTACAAGTAGGTAGATACAATCACGGCCTTACTTTAATTCAGCTTTAATTTAAATGGATGCATTCAACAGAACGCACCTTAATTCGTCCGAGCGTAACAGATTACAGCCACGGAAGCTGTCATGAGCTCATCACAATCACATGCAAATGAGAATCCGATAATGCGTTCGACATCCATAAATTAATGCGGGACCATCTCCGTGGTTCATCGGCTCTGTTCAGATGTTCTAGCGCTTTCAATAGATGGATTGTGTTCAATAGACATGGGTTGTCAAAGGCGTTGTATATCGATGGTGAACAGACAGACAGTACGCACAGGAGTTGAATAGCGTCTGCTGTGAAGTGTCTAGCTGTGCTAGTTTACATTTCCGACGCATGTCGTTTCGTTACGAGGATGCATCCTTTTCGAGCTGTGTTTTCGAGGCTCGGAATGTCAACGAATCCTTTTCTCTGGCAAGTAAGAAACTAGTCCGTGTCAAGTACATACTGCAAATTTTTGGCTACAGTACCTAACCAGATTTTGAAGAGTCAACTCACTCTACTAAAAGTTGTAGAGTACGTATGTTTGTATCTCCTTAGCCGTTTCAATGATAAAACTTGTAACTCGTAAAGTGGGTTTTAGGATACAATAAAAGCTCTCAGAAGGTTTGGAATCAGGATTCTCTCTCTTGATTCTTAATGCTAAAAAGGCTAGTTTGCCTAAATTTCTATAACATCTTGAATATTTCTGATTTCACCGTCCAAAAAGATCGACTTCTGTTTGTTTTATTTTTCTTGAAACATTCTCACTTCGTGTGGCTCAATTGATTGTTTTATATATTTTTCTTGAAACATTCTCACTTCGTGTGGCTCAACTGATTGTTTTATTATTATAAAACAATCAGTTGAGCCACACGAAGTGAGAATGTTTCAAGAAAAATAAAACACGAAATATCATGAGTAATAGAGTAACCTTGCAACGTATCTATCTACCTAGTCTGCTTCTATTTGGCTTAGCAATAGCACTAAAATAATTCGTAGTTGTGTTTAGGCTAACATACAATATTGGGTTTCTTCAAATCAAGAGTGAATAGGCATCTTCTGGACAAGCGCGCTCCACCTTAGGCTGCATCACTACTTCCAGCAAGTCTGTGCAACTAGCAACCAAGCACTATAAATAAAAAAAAAATTTAAAATGTTCGTAAAATGTTTATCGCATTAGGTAGGTTGTTACTTGTTACTTGGTATCATAAGTTTTCTTGCTTATCTATTTTCTTTTCTACATACAGTCATCCGTCTTTGTACTGTTTACAATATACCTACAGCCGTTTTCCCGTTTTACATTACATACCTACCAACTGACGTACTTTTAGGTACGTTTTATAGTGTATCAACACTTTTTCAGTGCTGGCTGGCATATTTATTGCTATACTTCAACACTTTAGACGGCTTTTCGGATATTTAATTATAAACAATCACTGTAAACATGCGAACTTCGGAGCTTTTTAATGCATAGCATATAGGTGTTTTCTTTAGAGTTGCAACTCGTAAGTTCCTATGTATACAAAATAGGAACTTACGAGTTGCAACTCTATGCTAAATTACACATACATATACCTACTAGCTGATGCCCGCGACTTCGTCCGCGTGGATTGAGGTTTTTTGGTTCTCGCGGGAACTCTTTAATTTTCCGGGATAAAAAGTAGCCTGTATATCATTCCAGACTATAATATTATATCCCTGTGCCAAATTTCATCCAGTTCGGTTCAGCCGTTCTAGAGTTATAAGTGTTCGAACAAACCCGACTTTGATTTATATATTAATAATTTAATAAAAAAAATACTTTTTAAACAACCGACTTCAAACTCCCGCGCCAACTTTTATTGTTCATATTTTAAAAACCGCTCGACCGATTTCGATAAAATTTTTATGGGACCACATGGGAAGTATGCTCTTTCATATAAAAAAAGAATCATCCAAATCGGTCCACCCAGTCAAAAGTTCTCAGGTAACAAACATAAAAAAAAAAAAAAAAAACAGTCGAATTGAGAACCTCCTCCTTTTTATGAAGTCGGTTGAAAAGATTTACTAACGTAGCACACATTTGAAACCTCTAGGACTATCAATCTTAAGGTCTCGCTGCACAAACAATGCAAATTTTCATATTTTACGGTCGAACAATAAAGGTCAATCCTATTTTAAGGTTAACAGCAGCGTGGAACGTTCAATAGGTAGTTAATGAAATCTGAGTCACAAGTAAAACTATTTCGCGCTGTATACTTATCGGTTAACTGTACAATTTACAATGTCCCAATAACAACCTTGTGTGTGCTAAATATAAATACTGTGGACACTGGACATAATTCACTTGTACGAGTCAGCGTTAAATTAAATCATCGATGCGTCAAATACAGCAAATCATACGTCTACTCAATGCTCAATTTTAGTGGTCAGCTGTAAGTGTCATATCAATTTCTGCAATTTTTCGTTTGCAAAATTTGCAGAATTTAACTTGCTGTGAGTGAACACGCAACTGCTAGAGCAAGCGTCTGCAAGTTATTGTTAGTGGAGACGCTGTCTTGACTCGCCATTGATCAGCCGCACAAATGACCGTGAAGTTAGGTTGAAAGAGATCTAGCCTAATAACTAAAGCTGTAATTATTCTCTTTCTAGCTTGTAGAGCACAAGACTTGTAATTTAAACTGAATATTTTCTTTGTTTCAGATATCATGGATCTCATTAGTTTTATATATTTTTTACAAATCTTTTATATTTTATTTAAATGGTCGCCAATTCTACTACTTAAGGCGTATGTTAGGGGTAAGTGTAAATTAAGGTGCTTAATTTACCTTTTTAGGGTTCCGTACCCAAAGGGTAAAAACGGGACCCTATTACTAAGACTCCGCTATCTGTCTGTCTGTCTGTCTGTCTGTCTGTCTGTCTGTCTGTCTGTCTCCAGGCTGTATCTCATAGACCGTGATAGCTAGAAAGCTGAAATTTTCACAAATGATGTATTTCCGTTGCCGCTATAACAACAAATACTAAAAATTAAAAAAATATATATATTAAGGGGGGTCCCCATACAATAAACGTGTTTTTTTCGTATTTTTTTGCTCAATATTAAAAACGGTAACAGGTAGACGGTTCAAATTTTCACAGAATATTAACTTGTATATTACCATTCAAAATAAATAATTAAATATCAATAAAGTAAATATTAGAGGCGGGCTCCCATACAACAAACGTAATTTTTTGATATTAACAGTAAACCTCTACAAACAAAGTTAGTTTTGCGGTTCATTAACAAAGGTAATTATACCTACTTCTTGAGTACGGAACCCTCGGTGCGCGAGTCCGACTCGCACTTGGCCGGTTTTATTTTAAATAGGTGTTCAATAATGTAATACCTACTTAAGTACACGGTAGTTTGGCTAACTAGTGTTGCACTACAGTCTACATAGTCGAAGTACCACTCCTGTGTCAGAGTATTCGAGCATTTAACCAGCCAGCGATTCGCTTGACGCTTCCTCGTTTAACGAACTGCTAGAATATTGAACGCCCATACAGCTTCCGTTTTTGCCACCACCTATGTATGTATATTTGTGTGAAATCTTTAAAAAAAGAGTGGCAGGCCCACCTCATATTATCAGGTTGCCTGCTATTAAGTTATTTGGTGTGATTGCAGTTGAACACAAGCCTTATATAGATATTATTAATGTCCCTAACGCTGAGTTGCACGAAACAAATAAAAAAAATTAAGTAGAGATTAAACTAATTACATGGCCAGGATTGTTTGAAGTCTTGTGATTAAATAATTTTAATCACCACTAAATTTTTTTAGTTATTTATTTCGTGCAACTAAGCGTTATAGTTTTATTCGTCTTACAGCTAGGTCTCTGCGTGTCGCGCGGCACAGCGACGGTTCTAAACCTGTGCTGTGCTTTAGTGCTGGTGCCATTATGTAAAAAGATGAACCAGCTGCTGTATCGAGCCATGTCCAAACTGTGCCCTGGGTTATTCTTCCTCTGGCTGGAGAGAGCGAAAAGCTTCCACATGACTGTTGCTATGACGCTGGTCTTTTTTGCAGGTTTGTATTATTAACTAAGAAGTAAACTATATAAATAAGGTAAGTGGATCTGGATGAAATTTGGCACAGAGATAGATAATAATCTGGAATAGCACATAGGCTACTTTTTATCCCGGAAAATTAAAGAGCTCCCGCGGGAACCGAAAAACCTCAATCCACGCGGACGAAGTCGCGGGCATTAGCTAGTATTATATTAAAGATCTTGTATTTACACTTCAAAAACCGACCCAATATAATATAGAATATAATTGTTAATTACCTAATATTCGTCGCTTTAGTATCTAGGTGTAGATTAATGTGGTGGTAGATGGTTTTTTTATGAGGAGTCGTACAAACTAAAGAAGTCTGGTCTCAGTTTCACCTTCATCTTGTTTTGAAAGTCTCAAAATTTTTAAGTCGTTCTACAAGTTCATACTTGGACGAATTATTTCGTTCTAGAGTTACTTTCTTTTGGTATAAAGCGTAAATTAGCAGCATCTAGCAAGCTTCTAAAAGAGCTAAACGCCTAAACGGCCCTTGCTGCACCATTATGCCCTTCAGCGGGCTTCAGACGAGGTTAATGACGCGACACCGTTCCGAGTTGCGACATTAGTGCGTTAAAGATCTACGCGTGAAGAGAGGCTTGTGCTTCTTGTTTTGTGAGAAAACTTCCTAGAAGGGTTGTGAGATCTCAGAAAGGATATTAGAAACTAGCTGATGCCCGCGACTTCGTCCGTGTGGTTTTGGTGGAAGATTTTTTGATTCTCGCGGGAACTCCTTAATTTTCCGGGATAAAAAGTAGTCTATAATATGTCACTCTCCAGGTCCTCTTCTAAACCCATGCCAAAAATCACGTCGATCCGTTGATCCGTTGCGGCGTGATTGAAGGATAAACCAATCCATACTAATATTATAAATGCAAAAGTGTGTCTGTCTGTCTGTCTGTCTGTCTGTCTGCCTCCTACGCTTTCATGGCCCATCTGTTTGACCGATTTTGATGAAATTTGGTACAGGGAAAGGTTGTATCCCGAGGAAGGACATAGGCTACTTTTTATCCCGGAAAATTCAAAAGTTCCCGCGGGAATCGAAAAAACTTGGTCCACGTGGACGAAGTTGCGGGAATCATCTAGTAAACCAATAAACCAACAAACAAACACACTTTCGCATTTTAGTATGATGTAGAAACAAAGTGATAGAGGCTGAGTTTCCACTAGACATCTCATTGTGAATTGGTATTCAGTATGAACCAAGTATGAACCAAAGAAAAATAAAGCAGTTTTGGCAAGATACTTTACAACTTTTTGCCAAATCTGCCTGAATCTGTAGAGATCATAGAGCTAGGGTAGGTACCTATGTCCTATCTGGTGGTATCTTTCAGCGCTGCGTTTACCGGTGGTGGGTTGCCATACCAACACCTTGAGTTTCCAACGTCTATCGGTTTCTTTAATGCAAGAAAATGAAAATTATAAAAAAAAATTAGATACTTTTTTTGAACTATGATTGAAACCGAAAATCATTTTTTTGCAGACTAACTATATACTTTAGATTAAATACCTAACCTAGCTAACTATATAGGTATTTAATCCATGTACCTACGCAATAGCCACAAATTCAACGGATTTGATTTCGATCAATGTTGTTTGTTGGGCTTGCATGTTTGCGTGTTCCAAGCATATAAAAATTACAGTTCAAAAAACATATAAATCAAAGTGCATTTTTTAAATTGCTAAGCCTTAACCAATTGCGATAATCTATGCTTTTTTATCGCTTTTTCATTTACAATACTAAAGCTTGAGTATGGTCCATAATTTCGTATAGATAGGAACAATTTTCTTCGCGATCTTAACATATTGTGCAAAATATATGATATGTCCATCCTGTCATAGACTTGTTATCTCTTTGCGTCGAATTCCTCATAACTGAGGGTCGTGAACCCTTTCCATTAATCACATATAATATTGGTAGGAATTTTCTTGGGATAATTATGCGGTGGGTTCCCACGTCCTTCCGCATACCGATTTTTAGGGTTTCGTACCCAAAGGGTAAAAACGGGACCCTATTACTAAGACTCCGCTGTCTGTCTGTCTGTCTGTCTGTCTGTCTGTCTCCAGGCTGTATCTCATAGACCGTGATAGCTAGAAAGCTGAAATTTTCACAAATGATGTATTTCCGTTGCCGCTATAACAACAAATACTAAAAATTAAAAAAAAATATATTATATTAAGGGGGGTCCCCATACAATAAACGTGTTTTTTTCGTATTTTTTTGCTCAATATTAAAAACGGTAACAGGTAGACGGTTCAAATTTTCACAGAATATTAACTTGTATATTACCTTTCAAAATAAATAATTAAATATCAATAAAGTAAATATTAAAGGGGGGCTCCCATACAACAAACGTAATTTTTTGATATTAACAGTAAACTCTACAAACAAAGTTAGTTTTGCGGTTCATTAACAAAGGTAATTATACCTACTTCTTGAGTACGGAACCCTCGGTGCGCGAGTCCGACTCGCACTTGGCCGGTTTTTTTTAAATACTCCTCACGTACTAAAACTCAAGATACTACAGTCCACACACCTAAAGTACACCACCACTAAGATACACCAAAGGTACAAATGTAGATCATAGTTTTTGTAATTTTTATACATAAAGCAAACAATGTCGGAAAAATATTTTCCCCTATTAGCTATCAGTACCAGCGCAGAATTTTACCATTTTTTATGTCGTTTTTGTTGCAGTCATACATTCCGTGTCGCATTTCGTGAACCTGTGGAATTTTTCGCGAAGCTACGATGAAGAACAGGAGGATATTAATATGGCGAGTTTTAAGAACCAGGTACGATTCAATACTTTGATTATAATAATGTCTTAAGACTGCACTAAGTTGGTAATTTTTTTTTTGGATAGCTCGTTATTTGTTACTGGTTACCAGATGAAGAAGACGACTTTGCTGAATTCCCGTCTAAAACACGTTAGTATCAAAAGGATATCAGGTAACTGACCGTTTTATTGGTAAAATGAAATTAAAAAAACCGGGGCAAGAGCAAGATGTTCCCACACCAACTGTGTTCCGTACATTAAACATTCTTGAAGTGAATCTTCTTTAGAATCGTTGTGATCTGCAAATTCGATGAAACGAAAAACCGACATCAAAAAGAGACAAAACGTATTCATAATAGGATTTAGCCTGCGATATAATGACATAGAATAGGTACAAGTTATATTTATCTACCTACGTAAAAATGTACCTATGTACCTTTGCTTGATACACCACTCAACGGATTGATTTCAATCTTTGTACAGATATTGTTCAAACTTGCGAGAAAGTTCCTAACATAGTGCCATTTACGTACCCGTAACTTGCGAGTCGTTAAATAGGCACTTCAAGGCATGCCTGGTATTAGATATAGTTAGTAAATTATGTAAAAAAGCGATGTAAACTTGTACAGTCTACAGGCAACGACTTGCCAATTTCAAGGCATATTCAATTCCAGTCATTTAATATTCAATTACTTTCGGTAGGTGGGTACGTGAAAATTGTTCACTGAACTTGCATCAAAAATGCCATAGGGTTGCGAAATTAATGCAAGCGACAAGTCAAGGGCATGTACAAACACTAAGAGCCACTGTAGTGTTCCGTAGTCAGCTGATTCTAACAACCCTCGGGTAGCCCTGCCTTTGTCACGCTGTGAAAGAAAATACAAACTGAGTAAAATTGCGAAAACCATTATCGTCTATGTACCTACAGGCGAACGTATTTAAGACGGTTTCTTTGACAGTACGTTTGTATTTTAGAAACCAATTTAAAACAAGCTAAGTAATAAAATCGAGCTTAAAGTTAACAAAAAGTTAAACTTACAAACAAAGCTTGAAGTATAAGTCTTACTAATATTATAAATGCGAAAGTTTGGATGGATGGATGGATGTATGAATGTTTGTTACTCAATCACGCCCCAACAGTTTAACGAATCTGGCTGAAATTTGGCACAAAGATAGATTATAGTCTGGAATATCACATAGGCTATGCATCCCGGAAAATTAAAGAGTTCCCGCGGGAACCACAAAACCTCGATCCAAGCGTACGAAGTCGCGGGCATCAGCACTAGCTCATAAGTAAAATTAAACTACAATTTTATCACCAAGTCTCTGAAAAGGTTCATGTTTAAAAACGATTGCAACATTAATGCAGCATAGCTAAAATGTATAGCTCGCGAAACGAATTAAAGGCATGCAAGATTCCCAGCCCAGTTGATTCTATGCGAAAAATATAAGCTAGCGCTTTTGTCAACAAGAGTCAATATCAATCGTAATATTAATCTTATATACCTACTTATACAATAAAAAAAGTCCTGACTCACTGACTCATCAATGCCTAGCACAAAGCTTTTACCTAGAAAGCAAAAATTATGCATTCCTTTATAAGAAAACAAGGAATATGTCCAGATTTTTCGAAATTCCCACGGTAGATGCTATTGTAATCCATACTAATATTATAAATGCGAAAGTGTGTCTGTCTGTCTGTCTGTCTGTCTGTCTGCTACGCTTTTACGGCCCATCTGTTCAACTGGCTACTTTTTATCCCGGAAAATTCCAGAGTACCCGCGGGAATCAAAAAAAATTTCTCTTCAACCGATTTTGATGAAATTCGGTATAAATGTATAAATGAATATTCGGTATAATGTAGAAACTTAATTCACGCGGACGAAGTCGCGGGAATCATCTGGTATAGTATTATTATACTACAAAGTATGAAGTTTATTCAAATTCAAATGTTTAAATTACAGTACTATTTTACAATACTTAGTAAAATAGTACTATAGGTATAAAGTAGTTTAAGAGAACCAAGTAATAAATATAAAATATATGCCCATTAAACAGAGGTTTTTAATGGGCAGCTCAGGACAGCTATTAATGCGTTAAGATTAATTGAATTTAAACACATAACGGGTGTCTGTGTTACATAAAATGCAATTAAACCACTCAGTTACGGCAGTTTTCCGCTAGCTGGGATACGCTGATAAGCCGCGAATATGGGTCGTTTATCCTTAATTTATGAGCACATGATTTCAGCACGCGATGATATATGGTGGTTCAGGGGCTATTAAAACTACTATTGATTTTAATTAAATAGCTTTTGCCGTTTTAATTATGGCATTACGTTTACAATTATAATTTTGTACGTGCCAGGATCAACTACGAGTGATTGAACAAAAACAAAACACGCGTTGGATTCGATTTTAAATTTTTTTTGTAAAACATAGTTCGACTTAGCGCAGGCATTGCCGTGCCCCCGATAATAGTTTATGGGAGCATTTTTGCCCTATGGACAATGGAGGACAAAGTCCGACAAACATAAATTATTACGACATAGTTTCTTAAAAAATGCGGTCTTCCTCACCAACTACTTGGTAGGTATCACTTCATTATAAGATAGCAGCCTCAAAACAGCTGCTCAGTTTCACAGAAGTGACGTATGAATCAGATACTTCCGTCCAAAAAGATTACTCACGATGAATTCCTTTACCGTTTTCCGAACCGGCGTGGATTAAGTCCTGTCATATCACAAGTGGCATAAGTTTTCCTACATGAAATTTACATTTCATTTCAAAAAAGTTAGGGGTACCTACGTGCTCGAGGATCGAACAGCGATTATCCAAATAAGAGGAAAACGCGAAGTCTGAATTAGCACCTACGCTATCAGAAATCACCGCTTACAGAAATTGTATTTCAAAACTATTTACTTAATTTAGATTTAAGTTGTGTAATAAATAAAAGTATTTTATACCTGCCTATATATTAAAAAAGTTTACACTATTTTAATTATGAAAGATGCGGAATAATTCTGTAACATTCAGCAGGAAAGGTGAGAGTGCTAGACACGGTATGAGCCGCCCTATTAACGAGTGTATATTATGGCACAAGGGCGTCCTGCAGGCTCTTATATAAATTAATGAAGCACAGGCGTGCATCAACGTGAATACTCATATAACTACACGCATAAATCCTGTAACACTAGTAACAAATATAAAGCCTAAACAACTATAAACTAACTTCAACAAGACAAAGAGATATCTTACCACCTAGGATCCATATACTCGTAATTCCATATTACTAATATTATAAATGCGAAAGTCAGTTTGTTTGTTGGTTTGTCCTTTAATCACGCTTCAACGCCGCAACGGATCGAAGTGATTTTTGGCATGAGTAGGTACCTATAGTTGAGGACCTGGAGAGTGTCATAGTCTACTTTTTTCCCGGAAAATTAAGGAGTTCCCGCGGGAATAGCAATAAACTTAAACCACGCGGACGAAGAGTCGCAGGCATCAGCTAGTATTAAATATGCGAAAGTATGTGTGTCTGTCCGTCTTTCTGCTACACTATAACGGCCCATCTTTTCAAATATGGTATAGAGGTAGGTGACGTCCCGCGGAGGGACAAGGTCTTTTATCCCGGAAACTTAAGGAGTTCCCGCGTGAATAAACAACTTAATCCACGCGAACGAAGTCGCGGGCATCTGCTACTTCTATTATACGAGTATATACTGTAACACTGCGCAGAGCCCTTTATTCGTGATGTCAGCCACCAAACAATAATTTACCGCCAAGTAAGTCAAGAAACAGAGCTATAATATCATCTGTTTCAGAGTCCGTTCCTCCTACTGATGAGCATAGCAGGCGTGACGGGTGTATCGATGCTAATCATCGTGCTGAGCATGGGTGTGACGTCCACAAGATTTGTGAGGCGAAGGGTGTATAACGCGTTCTGGTACACCCACCAGCTGTATCTACCTTTCATGGTGTTGCTGATGATACATCCTTTGAGGTAAGGATAAAATGATAAATGATTTATTTATTTCACATAGGACAACTTGTGTTAATCGATTCGGAAAGATGATTCTACTGAGAAGAGCCGGCAAGGAGTTTTCACAACAATAATTATCAATTATCATCACCATCTCGCCGGTTAATTATTGAGCAAGGGTTTCCTTTCATAGGTACTTATAAAAAAGCTTAGGCCATAGTCCACCACACTCACCTATGAGAACATTATGGAGAAATCGCAGGCATGCCCGTTCCGTCACGGGGTTTTTTTATAAAACCATATTATTAACTATAATATTATCACTAACATCTGATAATATACCATCTTTACAAAAACCTGAGAGTTTAAGCTATTCGAGTCTGGGAACCCACCACATTATTATCCCAGAAAACTCCAACCATTATTTGATTACTAGCGAATGCCCGCGACTTCGTCAGCGTGGTTTGAGGTTTTTTGGTTCCCGCGGGAACTCCTTAATTTTCCGGGATAAAAAGTAGCCTACGTCCTTCCCCGGGATACAACCTATCCCTGTACCAAATTTTATCAAAATCAGTTGAACAGATACATTTGTTTGATTCCCGCGGGAACTCTTCAATTTTCCGGGATAAAAAGTAGCCTATGTGCTATCCAGACTATAATCTATCTCTGTGCCAAATTTCATCCAGATCCCTTCAGCCGTTCTGGCGTGATTGAGTAACAAACATCCATTTGAGGTTTTTTTGGTTCCCGCGGGAACTCTTTAATTTTCCGGGATAAAAATTAGCCTATGTGCTATTCCAGACTATAATCTATCCCTATGCCAAATTTCAGCCAGATCCGTTCAGACGTTGGGGCGTGATTGAGTAACAAACATCCATACATCCATACCTATATCCATCCAGACATCCATCCAAACTTTCGCATTTATAATATTTATTTGATTTGATTGATTGGAAAGGGGTAACAAGCCTCAGTAATGAGGAATATGACGCAAACAACAACAGCAACAATTATTAACTTACTGAATTTCTTGTTGAAGTATTATAGTTACTCACTGTTACAATAATTATGATTACTCCTTCAATTTAAATATCAGTTCATTTTCAGTGGCATTTTGAAGGAAGAAGTGTTTCACGAAAACGTCAGTGTTAATATGAGTTCCAATACTTACACAAACTTCTCATCACAATATAGGCCACAATTTGCTGCAATCCAGTCAATGGTAAGTTAGTTAAAAAAGTTAAATAGGTACCTAAATTGACCAAAGGACATTGTTCCGTCCCCATACAAAGTTCGCCTAAGAACCAACCGTCATAAAACATTGATTACTGGGTTCAAATTAATACCTTTTTATACTTGAGAGCCGATTAAAACAACGGACACTTGCTAAGAAATTACTCATTACCAAAAATATTTTCAATTTTGAGGATATTTCAGCTTTCACGATCAATCTGCTTGATCAAATAAATGTCATCTTTAACCAATTGTAATACAGCTGTAAACAGTATGTAGATAAGACAAGATTCGCAGTAGTCCGTCAAAAACATTACAGATGGCGTTATTAATAAGGATGCAGGTATCGTCATAGTTCATCGATAACTTCACAGATGGCGTTAGAAATATTAAATTATTGTACTTTCAATAGATGGCGTTTCGAGATTTAGAATACTAGCGCACTTAGCACTTTAAGCTGCTTTTATCTGTTTCTTACGATACGGATCTAGCGCTCAAGCGGTTGTATTGGATATTATTTTAACCTGTAAGTTATTGATCTGTGGTTAATAATCGAGAGACGGAAACGTATAGTAATCAATTGAATACCCATTTATTGACTTTTAATTAATTTGAAGTGTCCGTTGAATTCTAATATTTGGAATAAAGGTTATAAAATAAGCTAAGAATTACTGTATATTTCAAACGTATGTTGATTCTTAGGCGAATTTGGTCAATGTCCTTTCCCTTTAGTCCTCGTTCACTTGAAGATTCGGTTTCTGAATTG
Source organism: Erebia epiphron (assembly GCA_963932025.1). Taxonomy (NCBI): domain Eukaryota; kingdom Metazoa; phylum Arthropoda; class Insecta; order Lepidoptera; family Nymphalidae; genus Erebia; species Erebia epiphron. The sequence continues at coordinate 27,289,210 of OZ009948.1, forward strand.
AGAATTTCATGTTGAGTCAGTCTCAAAGACTACTTAAGGACTAATAAAGCAAATTTTTGTTTTTGAATTGATATTGTGTAAGGTTTGAGAGTTGGAACTTGCTGTTTTTGCTTTAATGCTTAATTCAGAAACCGGCCCAATATCAATTCAGCAACAAAAATTTGCTTGATCAGTTCTTAAGTAGGCTAAGTTGAGACAGACTCAACATGAAATTCTCAATTCAGAAACCGGCCGTCATTCTCATACTCAATACTCGATACTCAATTAATCCATTACATGTGGGACATACAGGTATCTCTTATGTTACGTCAGACTTTTGACTGTACCGCCGGTTCGGAAAACAGTTTCTACTGAGAAAAGCCGGCAAGAAACTCAGCAGTTGCTCATTTTTTTTCATAATATATTTTTTATAATATTATCCATCAGTCTATATAAGTATTCAGCAAAACTTATGCGCTACGGTCACCTTTAATTATAGTGAAGTCGAGGTGCACTTATTATATCTTTATTATACGACTGCCTGAAAAAAGGAGTATATTGTTTTCAGGGTTCATGTATGTATGTATGTATGTATGTATGTATGTATGTGAGTTTGTATATTCCACCATAACTTCTATACGTCTGAACCGATTTGGATAAATGAGGTATCGATAGAATCCCTAGCTTATTCCGGGTGACATAGGCTAGTAAAATTAAAAATAAAATTGATGGGGTGACCATGGTCCCGCATTAAAGACTAAAGTTGAAAAAAAAATATTCGAAAATAAGATTAACTATATAATCATCATCTAGAAAATGATGAGTAGATTCCAAAAATGTATAACACTATAATTCAATATCCCGAGTGACACGGGCTATAAATTTTTGAAAAATTCAATACGGGCTACGGCAGAGCAGTCGTATTTTTTTTTATAATTTTTATTTAAATTTATCTTTATTTGCCTCGGCAGCAAAGGTTAGCGTATGTTACGCTTGGTTAGTTGCGCCTTTGTCGCCGTCCTTTGGGCTTTGAGTAGGTATAATAATTTCAAACGTATGCCAAACAAAGTAAGTAGATACATCAGTTTTTTAATAAAAAATATGAATTTCCACTACACTCTATGTGTATGCTTTGACTCTTACATTATTCATGGAATATTATAACAATAATAAAAAGTTCACTCTTCACAGATGATTTCTTGCATTTAATGTTATTTCGGAGTATATGAAATAAAAACAACAAGGAACGAATAAACTTACATACAAATTAAAAAAAATCGTGGTTTCGACATTTTCAATGACCGGTAGTTATAAGCGCATTCATATATAAATCACATAATCATCATGCACGATTTGTGTCACCATACATTTCATTAGGCAACTGTGTCGAACATTAATAAAAGTGGTTATGGGTCGCTGGTCCCCTTTGAAATCTTCTATTAATGACCTTCAAATAAGTTTAATTCGATTTACATGCCAAAAGCTATTGATATAAATTGATTTCATTTAATAGAACAGAGTGAGACACATATCTAAAGAGTGGACTTTTATATAAACATTCACGACTCCTATATTCTTGTTGGTGTTATGGTAAAGGGAGTGGCACAAGGCTTTATTCTTACACCCATAATTAAGATTATTAGTCTTTGCTAGATTGTGATAGATTTTAAGACGATCTTTAACGTTTCCCGTAACCATCGGTGTTGCAGTTGACCTTTCGTTTTCTTACAGAAATATATTTTAGGCCTTAGTTTACTATCAGACCTTTGCCGTCCTGATTTTATCTAACTTAACTTCGTAGACATGTTATTGATTTTTCTTAAATTTAATTTCAGACATGGCTGTGGATGGCATTACCTCTAAGCTGTTTTTTCTTGGACTTATTGTGGAGGATATTCTCGCGAAATCTTGCAAGAGTTCAAATATTAAATGTAAGTATAATTTCGACTTACGACAGGTTAAAATTAAGAAAAAACCGAACTATTCGCTTTTGTTGATAGCCCAAGTTGCAATTATGTTATTTTTGATACATTACTTAGTTCTATCGAATCTCATAGGCCCTCGGTTTTCTATATAATTACATACTAAGTAAGTACATTGGGAAATTTTCATATAACTGTGCTTTTCAGCTTTTAATAGATTCCAAATGAAATAACTGTGTTAGACTGACGCTTAGAATATTCAACCAATTAATTACCAACTTTCCCTTTCTTGTTTTGCGGACATAAAAAAGTACCTAGTAGGTAAAAGTACAGTTGATGTTATAACAGTAGCTATAGGTCAGTAAGTTTAAATATAATCAAATAACAGCACACTGTATCATGAGGTTCACTAACCGATTAAACTTCGCATAAGCTCGTTATATCCTTTGGACTGTCCGCAACAAAAGTACCATAGTATTTAATTATTAAACCTTAAACTTAAAAGTTAAGTCATGTGTTACGTCGTAGCCTTATTTTAATTACTTTTGAATGTGATACCACTTAAAAGTGCAAAAAGAACGTCGAGGTATATCTACTCAAGTACATTCATTATACAATATGTTATTTTGAGAGCGGTCAATGAAGCGGAAACAATCTAACGTACAAGAATTAAATATGAGAAACCATGAAGTAGTTTTAATACAAGTAATAAAATTAAAAATTAAAAAAAAAACCCACGACGAACTGCAGAGCTCCATTATACCTTTGACCTTTATAACTTTGAAACAACAATTAGAACGTAGCAAACGTATATATATTACATAATATCTAAAACACAAAACTGCATCTTTGACAGCTCAGTAGTTTTTTTGACCAGTGTGGTGGACTATGGCCAAACCGTTTTCAAATGGACAAATCAAAAGAGTCCAAATGCGACGGGTATACGATGAGAATTTAAGGAGTTCCCATGATCGCCTCCTGACTCCATCATGATACCCTGGGCAGCATCTAGGTACAAGCTAAATATATCTAAAACAAAAAGCCCGCATCTAAATCAGCACAGTAGTTTTTGAGAAAAATGGTAACATATTGAAAAAATAAAATCATAGACTACAGCTCAGCTTTGTTGTCTATGGTCCTAAAATATATCTAAGAACCTTCTCACAAGCTATACACATCTAATGAAAAAAACCGCATTTCAATCGGCCCAGTACTTTTTGTAAAAAATGGTAACATACCTATCGAAATATTAAAATCTTAGAGACAGCTCAGCTTGGTTGTCTATGGTCCTAAAATATATCTAAGAACCTTCTCTCAAGCTATATATATCTAACTAGTATTTCGCCCTGTGCGCGAGCTGCTAAAGCAGCTCACGGGTTGTGGTTAGACTTACAAGTAGTACAGATTTTACTGTACTAAACAAAACTATAAAAAAATAAATAAAAATGGCGCTGATTTTTTAAAACTTTGGTAACAGTTTCTTGTTTCGTAACCCCAAGGAGTCCTAATTATCGATTTTGAACGAAATTGGTCAATTAACAAAGAATTTCAAAATGGCGCTGATTTTCTAAAATTTTGGTGACAGTTTCCTGTTTTGTGACCCCAGGGAGCCCTATATCGATTTTGAACGAAATCGGTCAATTAACACAGAATTTCAAAATGGCGCTGATTTTTTAAAATTTTGGTACCAGTTTCCTGTTTTGTGACCCCAGGGAGCCCTTAGATATCGATTTTGAACGAAATTGGTCAATTAACAAAGAATTTCAAAATGGCGCTGATTTTTTTTAAATTTTGGTACCAGTTTCCTGTTTTGTAATCCCACGAAGCCCTAAATATCGATTTTGAACAAAATCGGTTAATTAACAAAGAATTTCAAAATGGCGCTGTTTTTTAAAAGTTTGGTAACAGTTTCCTGTTTTGTAACCCCAGGGAGTCCTAAATATCGATTTTGAACGAAATCGATCAATTAACAAAGAATTTCAAAATGGCGCTGATTTTTTTAAATTTTGGTACCAGTTTCCTGTTTTGTGACCCCAGGGAGCCCTAAATATAGATTTTGAACGAAATCGGTCAATTAACAAAGAATTTCAAAATGGCGCTGATTTTCTAAAATTTTGGTAACAGCTTCCTGTTTTGTGACCCCAGGGAGCCCTTAATATCGATTTTGAACGAAATCGGTCAATTAACACAGAATTTCAAAATGGCGCTGATTTTTTAAAATTTTGGTACCAGTTTCCTGTTTTGTGACCCCAGGGAGCCCTAAATATCGATTTTGAACGAAATCGGTCATTTAACAAAGAATTTCAAAATGGCGCTGATTTTTTTTAAATTTTGGTACCAGTTTCCTGTTTTGTAATCCCACGAAGCCCTAAATATCGATTTTGAACAAAATCGGTTAATTAACAAAGAATTTCAAAATGGCGCTGTTTTTTTAAAGTTTGGTAACAGTTTCCTGTTTTGTAACCCCAGGGAGTCCTAAATATCGATTTTGAACGAAATCGATCAATTAACAAAGAATTTCAAAATGGCGCTGATTTTTTTAAATTTTGGTACCAGTTTCCTGTTTTGTGACCCCAGGGAGCCCTAAATATAGATTTTGAACGAAATCGGTCAATTAACAAAGAATTTCAAAATGGCGCTGATTTTTTAAAACTTTGGTACCAGTTTCCTGTTTTGTGACCCCAGGGAGCCCTAAATATCGATTTTGAACGAAATCGGTCATTTAAGAAAGAATTTCAAAATGGCGCTGATTTTTTTTTAAATTTTGGTACCAGTTTCCTGTTTTGTAATCCCACGAAGCCCTAAATATCGATTTTGAACAAAATCGGTTAATTAACAAAGAATTTCAAAATGGCGCTGTTTTTTAAAAGTTTGGTAACAGTTTCCTGTTTTGTAACCCCAGGGAGTCCTAAATATCGATTTTGAACGAAATCGATCAATTAACAAAGAATTTCAAAATGGCGCTGATTTTTTAAAATTTTGGTACCAGTTTCCTGTTTTATAATCGCACGAAGTCCTAAATGCAATAAACCGCATCTCAATCGGCCCAGTACTTTTTGTGAAAAATAGTAACAGTGGTTGAAAAATTAAGATCATAGACTACAGCTCAGCTTTGTTGTCTATGGTCCTAAAATATATTTAAAAACCTTCTCACAAGCTATACACATCTAATGCAAAAAATCGCATCTCAATCGGCCCAGTACTTTTTGTGAAAAATGGTAACATATTGAAAAAATAAAACCATAGACTACAGCTCAGCTTTGTTGTCTATGGTCCTAAAATATATCTCACAAGCTAAATATATCTAATGCAAGAAACCGCATCTCAATCGGCCCAGTACTTTTTGTGAAAATTTTTAACACAGAAAAATTAAGATCATAGACTACATCTCAGCTTTGTCGTCTATGGTCCTAAAATATATCTAAGAACCTTCTCACAAGCTATACACATCTAATGCAAAAAACCGCATCTCAATCGGCCCAGTAGTTTTTGTGAAAAATGGTAACATGTTGAAATATTAAAATCATAGACTACAGCTCAGCTTGGTTGTCTATGGTCCTAAAATATATCTAAAAACCTTTTCACAAGCTATACGTATCTAATGCAAAAAACCGCATGTCAATCGGCCCAGTACTTTTTGAGAAAAATGGTGACAAAAAAGTGCACAAACAAACAAACAAACACACAACCTCTTAGGGCAAACACATATACCGTCTCCGCTTCGTCGAGGGTAAAAAAATAATGTGCATGTAAGGAAAGAGCATAAAGAACCAGGTTCTTTATGCTCTTTGATATAAGTTAAATAATAATAAATGAAAGCTTTTTAATGTAATAAATACACGATTCAAAAGAATAGACAATAATATAATTGCAGGAAGATCAAGATTTTTAATTTGTTCAAAAATTTAAATGCATTGTACATAGCCTCGATTTTAAGGAACCGAGACCAGATTATTCTAAAGCTAATAATTTAAAAATGTTTGCTTCAACCGCTCTCAACACCCTTCATTGTGGTGAATGAAAAATCAAGACACCCTTTTATACATCCTACTCTATGATCAAGACTATTGCCATATTAGTTAAGCATAGGGGAGTCGTATAGTTAACTACTGGTCTCTGACTGCCCATATTACTCTCACGGAAGCTTGTAATTCTGCGTATCCTGTGGGATCATCATTCATCACTTAATGACTATGCATGCAGAATTAAATAAAAAGTAAAAATAAGCTATAATATTGTGATGATGTCTGCAGCATTTTTAAAAACTACAGCGCCACAAACTTATCTGACCCGGTGACAACGTCACGGCTAGTATACCTATATGAAAAATAGTTTTTTTAAAATATATTTATAGCTAGCAAACGAGCAGGCGGGTCACCTGATGGTGAGTGAATAAAATCAAAAACTAAATAGGCATAAAAAATAGTTTCAGTTTTGGCCACCGGGCCAGATAAAATTGTGGGACTATACATATAGGGTAACCAACATTTGTATTGGTGATTTTCACCAAACGTTAGTCAGAAAATTTATGCATTTTCTTTCTTATGTTTGGTTCGTTATGCACTACAGATTAAAACAGTTCTAAAATCCAAAAAAAAATAAAAAGAGACCTTTAAATAAGAACCAAGAATGTCGGTTTGCCTGAAGAAAGCTAAGCTATAGTCCCGCAAACTTACCTGGCCCGGTGACAGCGTTGCTTGTTGATATATGAAAACAAAAAACAAAACAGTTCCAATTTTGGCCATCGGGTCAGATAAGTATAACGGACTATAATTTATTTTAAAACTAGCTGATGCTAGCGACTTCGTCCGCGTGGTTTTTCTTAATTTTCCAAGATAAGAAGTAGCCTATGTCACTCTCCAGCATTATCCATTCACGTCGATCTGTTGCGTCGTTGCGGCGTGATTGAAGGACAAACCAACATACCAACAAACCAATAAACCAACTAACAAACACACTTTCGCATTTATAATATGAGTATGATTCAATTCAGGTGAGTCACATGGCTGGGCGCACACTGAGCCTCACGCTAAGCTGTCCGCACGAGCAGTTCTCCTGTCGTAAGGGACAATACGTGCTGATGCAGTGCTTAGATGTATCCGTGTTAGAATGGCATCCCTTTACAGCGGTTGAGGTAAGTTTTTCGTCTCATCGCAGGATTAATAAAGCTAGTGTGCTATCACTGAAACCAAAATAGACGTTAACCATAGAAATGGGAAATAAGGACTCCTAATTCTGTGGACTTCTACGGTGTCGAACATCACTCGAGAAGCAGCATTGAAATAGTAAGTATGTTTATTTCCTAGAGAAGTGGCCTATTGAAGACGTTTTATCAGATTTAAAAATATAATAGTTAAGTTAGAAAAAGTTGAAATAAATTCTCTCAATTAAGGGAGTTATTACAACTTTTTTTAATTTACAGTTATGGATTACATAGTCATATATAAACCATTAAAATTAAAAATGTTTACGTTTTACGAGGAAAGGCTTTCGTAAAAGTAACAATATTAATTAATAGTTTATATACCTATTATTGATTTTCAGATTCCTACAGAGAGCCAAAGAGTATTTGTTATTTGGATAAAAGTAAAGGGTGATTGGACGGAGTCTTTAGAAAAATTGATATTCGATAGAGGACCCAATAACCTCACGTGAGTAATTTCAAAATACTAGACAGCATAACATTAGCACAGCATAACATTAGCAACTAGACTAGATTCTAGAATCTAGAAGTGCTAGAAGAATAGTAAATTTTTAAATGAAAAATTTTGTAAATTTTTAAGCTAGTAAATTTTTTCGCTAACTTCCGTTCTGTTTAAGCTTGATTTCAAACTAATTTCAATTAATTCGCTTGCTAAGAAAAAAAAATATGTTTCTTTTTTAAACAATTATTGAAAACAATACAATAGAACTTAAAACTAGCTAGCTAATCTAATTACTATATAAACCATGCCCGCGTGGAATGGTGGCAAGAATGCTCGCTGCATGTCCGCATTGGACAGCCAGGCTAATCCTTTGCGCAAAAAATGAGCTAGCCCTTCTGTCACCAGATGAAGCAATTAACCGCGGTGAAATATATAGCAATTTTTTTTGCCACTAGACTCCACGGCCCCAGGGTCTCCACGGCAAACGGAACAAATACATGTTACTCTTTAAAAGTCATAGTTCCGCCGCTTGCCGGTTTCAGCAAAATTAGGTTAGTTGATAATTTTGCTAATAAATTTGTTTCAGAATTCTTATAGATGGTCCGTTTTCGAGTCCAATGGAAGGCGTATGCTCGAGCAAAGTGGCTATATGTGTCGCGGCAGGCGTTGGGATCACTCCGTTTGTTTCTGTACTCACAGATATACTTACGTTAGTATCTTTTTCATTTGTCATGAGTAGCTTATTCTAAAGTGTAAGTTTTAACGAAAAACTTTTGTTCCTGACATGTTCCTGTTATGTACCTGAGCTAATTATTTTTTGAAAATGACCAATTAAAAAAAAAATCTTTTGGACTGCAATTTTGTACAGGCCATAATTATATTCTCTTTGGCATCATCTTTAGTTGAAAGGAGAAAAGTAATGTGAAACGTTCAAAAATTGCAATATTTTTTTGCAGGAACCCCAGAAGCCGGTTTCCAGGAAGAATCCATTTAATATGGATCGTGAGACATGAATCAGAACTAATATGGATTGCGAAGTTAGCTAACGATACCATATTACAATTGAGAAACGCTAACCGACCAGACAGACTACATCTAGAACTCTACGTGACAAACACAAATAAAATCGATACTGTAAATAATAAAAATAATAAAAGCAGTGCCATAACTCATATTATAGTTGATGAAAAGGGACGTCTTAGTCATGTGATAGATAGAAGTGAAAGAAATGATAATGATGAAAAAACAACACTTCTAACACCAAATTTGAAAAGAAGCGGCTGTGTTTTTAGTGAAACTAATGTAATTACAAGTGATAAGGATCACAATAAGTGTAATATACTCATAACTAAGAAATATCCATTGATCGGTTGCAGAGTGAAGAGAGGCAGACCGCATTGGGATAGAGTTTTTGGGTATTGGATGCATTTGTATCCAGAGTAAGTTTTCATATTTCATATTTTATTTGCCATAAAAGACGATAATACTTATTTTGCTAGCTTGTCTACAGATTACAGAATTTTAATATTCAGACACAGAACAGTGAAATTGGTACTTTAGACGAAGCTTTATTTACAAAATTTAATTTAATTTTAAACTTATTTTATTAGAAAACTTCATTACTACTAGTTGATTAATGATTAGTTAATTATTCACAAAAATGGTTGTTTTTTTTTATTCACTCAGCGGTAGTCTGTTTATACTATAATATACTTTAATAATTGATCCGAAAAATGTTGATGATTTTACAGACTAAAAAATCGGAGTTTTTTTTTGAGCACATAATATTGATTTATTATTAAAAAGAGAATTCTAATGTCAGATATTTACATTTCAGGATGCATCTAAATCTTTATTGCTGTGGACCAAAGAAACTAGTTAAAGTGTTAAGAAACAAGTGTAAATATTATTCTTTGAGATTAACAAAGACCCGCTTCACGTTTATTCACGAGGGTTTCTCCTGAATCCAATCCAACATAAATATTTATTGATGGACTGAATAAATTAAATTAAACCGTTTATTTCAAAAGTCTTTCCATTTAAAGCATCAATTTTGCTTTAACTTTTTAATTTTGAAATTACTTTACCAACCCCTATTAAACATTTAGCTGAAACTAACTAGCTTAATGCTACTCATTTATAGTTGTCAGATATTATGTCGTAGTTCAAGAAACAAATCAAATTAAGTAATTATAATAATTGACTACTTTTACAAGAGACCTTTCACTTGCAAAATGGCTTTAGCAAGGACTTTTCGTGCGCAAATATTAGAGAGTGATTTATTTGATTTCAACATAAAATATCTTACTTATGTTGGTTTATGGCCAAAAGATGATTGGTCTCAAGATAAACTGCGTCTTTATAAAGTGTATGAAATTTTTATTTTTATTTTATCCCTCACGTTCATAATAATTACAGGGATTGGCACGTATGAGCAAAGAAATAATATAATAATATTAATGACGAATTTGGATAAAGTTCTAGTATCCTACAATTTTGTATCGAAAATAATATTGTTTATTGCAAAAAGGAAAAAGCTTAATATTCTTTTATGTGAAATCAAGCTTTCTGGAGACAAAATAGCTAATGAACGAAAAAATTTAATGGCCATACATGTAGTTGCTATTACAATTTCCTCAACTCTTGTAGTATTTGCTTTTAGTTTATTGAGTCAGTTTAAGAGAGAAATGATTATAGAAGCATGGATGCCATTTGACCCGATGAAGACTAGAATGAATTTGTTGCTAGCAGCTCAAATTGTGGCATTTTGCTTGGTAGTTCCAGTTTTGTATAGAGCTTTTGCTATACAAGGAATTGTGTGCAGCATTGTCATGTACTTTTGTGATCAGTTGATAGAAGTACAACAAAGATTAAGAGATATAGATTATTATGAAGAAAGAGACAAGGAGGTTAGAGAAAAATTTAAAGATATTATTAAGAAGCATGTCCGGATCATGAGGTGAGGAATGATTCTCATAATCAATAAGCAAGTAGGAATAGGTATACAAAATTGATAAAAGTGAAATTATAATATTTTCTATTGTAGATTTTCCAGAACGTTAACAAACATCTTCAAAGAATACTTTTTGATTCAAAATTTGGCAGTTACTATTGAATTATGCTTGAATGCATTGATGGTTGCAGTTGTAAGTTTATATTACTCATTTTTCGAATCTTAGAAGTTGCGGTGCTCAGCTGTCGATGTTTTATTAAAATACTTTTTGCAGGTTGGCTTAGAAAACAAAACACTTATGGCTACATTTTTGGGATACCTGGGACTAGCTTTGATTAACGCATACATTTATTGTTATTTGGGAAATGAGTTGATTGTTCAAGTATGTTATTTATTGATCATACAGATATTATAATACCTATTATCTACTAGCAATTTTACATTTAGAAAAGGGGCAAACTGGTAGTTTTATTTATAACCTAGAAAGTTTACATCTCAAATTATATTTAAGTACTGAATTATTACTGATAGGGGAAAGTTGTACGAGATGATCCCCTTAAGGGAGAAAGCTCATAATTTAAAGAACATAAATTTTAATACAGATGTTAAAGCACCTATTGATGGCAAATTTATCTGTCGTGATATTTGTATGCTGGTATCTTTTAAATTTATTCACATATTTTTATCGTAGGTACATTCATTGGTGCTTACTGCTTATTCAAAATTAAGTTAATATAATAATAGAGTAGACCAAGAGTAAACAAAAATGCGTTGGTTTTTTCTAAGATTAGTTTACCATCAAAAGAATACAATACCTGTCACATTATAATAGCAATCTCCAAGTTCTTGAACACACTGCACCAGCTATTGAGATATCATTCAATAAAAAAAATCTAGACGAAACAGCTTGAAATCAGATCTTATATTTAGTTATGTTTTATACATAGAGTACAGGAATAGCTCAGGCAGCGTACGACTCTGGTTGGACATCCTGGCCGATCGACATGCAGAAGGATCTTCTTATAGTCATCATTGTTGCGCAAAAGCCGTTAACTTTGAGTGCAGGTGGAATGGCGCTCATGTGCATTGAAACTTACAGTCAGGTGAGATGATAGACGATAGACGATATCTCTGGCATAGTATTGAGTGTTGTTGTCTACTACAGGGTTTAATTTCCGGCGGGGTAAATTTGGGAATTTATTATGAAATCAAATATAAATATTATAAATGCGAAAGTTTGGATGGATGGATGTTTGTTACTCAATCACGCCCCAACGGCTGAACGGATCTGGCTGAAATTTGGCACAGAGGTAGATTATAGTCTGGAATAGCACATAGGCTACTTTTTATCCCGGAAAATTAAGGTAATGAATTCAAAAAGAACAGTCGGGAGCGGAACAGTAAATCTAGATACACTATTGTACTTTTCACCTCGTTTATAACAAACTACTATTTCAATGCTTCAAGGGTTTTATTCCCAGTGGGTTATGAATTTCTAGTTACTAACTAACTACCTAGCCCGCCAACCCGCATTGGAGCAGCGTGGTGGGTCTAAGCTCTAATTCCCGCTCTCCTATGAGAGTGGAGGCCTGAGCCCAGCAGTGGGACGTTAATGGGTTGTAGTGATGATGATGATGAACTAACTACCTGAGTCTACTTTGGCAAAGGATTTGAGTGTAGCTAGCCTCCAGATTACCAGCAAATACTTACGTGCTGAAAGAGGAGATTAGTAAAATTAGATATGAATAGAAAAGTCCGGACTCGCTCACTGACTTAACAACGCCCAGCCAAATGTAGGCAAGGAATAAGGGAGGATTTTTTCATATTTCCCACTAAAACTTAAAAAAATTCTGAGTACCTAATATCTACTAGTGTAGCAAAATATGCGGGCGCATTTATCCGAAAATGTTTTTTTCAGGCACTCTACAATGCATACTCTATCTTTGCTGTCTTACAAGATATGGTGGACTAAATAATAGATAAAAAACGTAGTTGGAAAGTGGACCATACTAAAGTGACGTTAAACATGCCTGATGTAATTTAAAAATTCTATCTAATATCATTACACAATGGTAAGAAAGGCATGTTCCACTAGTCCCAATAAAAAAAATGGGGACTGGTAACTTAGATATATTGCTAAAACCTACTGGTACGATCGCTTATTAGCTATCACCTCGTCAGCGTTCGTAGATGGATACATATTTTTGTTATTAGTCCAAATTGTATACTTGCTTTGTTATTAGCTAAGGTTACTATTGTTAATTTTCCTTTATGGTGTACAATAAAGTACTATAGGTACTCATTCTTTCATCCAAGTAAATTCTTAATGAAAGTCTAGGATTTAATGCTACAAGGTGAAATTAAAACTCAATGATATTAAAATAAAAAGTAAAAAATATGCTTACCTTATACAAAATACTGTATAGTCTCCCAAACTTACCTACCTGACTCAGTGACAGCGTCGCTTAAAATAGCTATTTATGCAACTGTATCGTAATGAGGGTCATTTTAATTCGAGTGCTGTTTTTTGATACGAGGCTTGCCGAGAATCAAAATAGGATAGTACGAGAATTAAAATGACTAATTACGTACAGTTGCATACAAGATTTTATCTACGACAAGGACGTCTTTATAATTTTTTACTTTATAAATTAATAAAAATCAAAAGTGCCAGAACCCAGAGCCGCTAAGCTATAGGTATCCTATTTATGAAGATAACCATATCGATACAGCTACGACTCATAACGATACAGCTCCCATACAACGAACTGTATCGTTATGAGAAGTAAACACGAAAGAGGGTTCAATTCGATATAGTTGTCAAATTCGAAATTGGTACTTTTCGATGCTGGAGTAGATAAAAGATATTTTAAAATTAATTGGTGGGACTGTATGCTTGCTTTCAATAAAGATAATCTCAATTTAATTGTTTTTTCTTACACGACCCATAATCGATCTTCCTGTGTCTACCTGTGGAAATAATATTACAAATCCAGTTTCATATGATTCTCCTACTAGACAATTTCTGGTCATTAATTTATGTATTGAAAATTATAATGGAGGAAATTTTATAATTTTATTACAGTGCTTCACACACGAGGATAGTTTCTAAACTTACTTAAATATACATGGTATCAAAAATTCCTCGCTCAATGAGTTGAGTGAATTGAGCATTTCCTCGTTCAATGAGTTCCATCGAATATGGGCCTTGAAAGTAGTTTCGATACTGCAATGTATCGCTACTGGATGGCATAAACAGTCGCGTTAGAAGACTGGATTACAGATGCATATCTCAAATTTCGGCACTGGTAGGTAAGTGAACCGTGGCCGAGTTGGTCAAGGCGCTCAGGGCGCGATTCCCAGAGAGACGCAGGTTCAAATCCTGCCGGTTCCGCGAATTTTTGATAATTATGTATATTTAAGTAAGTTTATAATGGAGGAAACTTTACTATCGCTTATCGATACACATCCCAAAGCTGTACCAAAGCAGTGCTCCTTCAAAGTCAGTCCGTCTATCTGTCTGTGACTCTATGCACACTAAAATTTCACAAATTGGTATATTATTCTGGCAAAGTGCGGTTCGGTACACTTCACAGACCTTTTAAGTCATTATGATCAGCTGTATAAGCATTATTAAAATTTAAAACGTACGTGTCTCTGAAAAGTAAAGTGCGTGCCCGAGGATTGAACTCCCGATCACTCGAATAGGTGGCTGACGTCATAACCACTAGGCTATTACTGCTATCTAAGGCTTATAATATGATTGATGGAACCTGCACTGCATTTGGATGCAATGTATTTTTTTTAATTATGCTTAGTACAGAGCTTGAGGAATTGTCTATAGACTATAGTACCAAAATTATCTCATTACTAGTACCTAGTAGTTTTGAAATAATTTTGGTGCTATCAAGTTCGTTCACTTCTTTGTTTGATTTTTGATAATTTAGGTTAAATATCTACTAATGATTTAGAATTTTGAGCACCATATGTTTACATAAGCGTTTCTTAATTGTATGACTAATGGGTAAGTAAATTATACGTTAGGTAATTTAATTTGAAGGTGATACACTTTCGTGCATTGAGGAAACACCACTCGACGGGAACGATTCATAAATTGCCAGTTGTCATTTAGAGTTCAATATAAAAAGAAGACGCGAGATTGGCCGTCACCTTGCGCGAGCGCATTCAATGTAGCAGTGCAGTGCGTTGACCCTATATTGCATGATGGCCCATCGGAACCTTTTACTCTTATTAACTGTCGTGATCGTGATATCCCAACTTTCCCAGGACGTTTTAGCGTTGAATATTCTCGCGATCATCACTTTACCATTGAAAAGTCATTACATGGCCTTTCAAATGCTGTTCCGCGAGCTAGCCATCAGAGGTCACTCGGTCACCGTTATTAATAATTTCCCAGATCTTAATCCTCCGCCGAATTTAAAGTTTGTGAATATATCGACACCAAGTGTAACCAGTAACGTGCCTCCCATAATTGAGTTTGAACGCACCGAAGACGTACTTTTGCAAGAATTTATAAATTTCCAAAGCCATTTTGCTGTGGCAGTTAGGCGTTCTGAAGGTGACTGCGAAAATTTGTTCGTGAACGAAAATATGAAGCAGTTTCGGGCTAAAGGAGAGAAATATGATGTGATATTTGTGGAGCAATTTATGAGTGACTGTGGACTAGTGTACGCTGCGGCGTTGTATGATGCTCCCATCATTGGTATAACATCGCACACGTTGCTGCCCTGGGCTTATCCGAGGCTGGGGATGCCATTTGATTTCAGCTCAGATGCCTTTTATTTCACCGATGCGGGTACAAACCCGGGTCTCCTGAAAAAATTAGAGTCTTACCTTTTCAACCTCTATATGAACACACTTGGACGATTCAGAATTCAAAAAATCATATACAAGGTTTTCGACAAGTATGTTCCCAATAATAATTTAGATATAGAGAAGATTGCAAAGGAGAGATTGAGGATGATGTTTGTGTATCAGCACCACTCCGTAACAGGGGCTCGTCTACAAGCGCCAAGTCTCCTTGACATAGGCGGTATCCATATCCAAAAACCGAAGACCGTGCCCGAGGTATGTTTCGTGTAATTAATATTACTACTAGATAATGACCACCATGCCATGGATTTATGCTTTTCAAATCTCACGGGCTCTTTTGATAAAGTACCTAGTCTATCCGTCTGTGGAATGCAAGCTGCTATCTTTAGTCTATAATCTACTACATACCTGTATTGTGAAGATTATTTTGTGTAGGGCGCACCAAAAATCTTCAATATATTAAATTTTACAGGATATGGAAAAGTTTATAGACAGCGCTAAACACGGAGTCATCTACGTAAGCTTTGGATCTAATTTGAAAGCGAGCACAATGTCCAGCAATAAGTTGCAGCAATTTCAAGATGCATTTAAGGAGATTCCGCAGAAGATTCTCTGGAAAATGGAGAATAGTACTCTTACTGCTGGCAATGACAAAGTGTTTGCCAGAGCTTGGCTTCCTCAATTGGATATTTTGTGTAAGTATTTCAACTATCTCTGACTTAGTTGCAGTAGCAGTAGCAATTATTGAAATAATATAAACAAAATTAATAAGGTATTGTTAATGTAATAAGGTTCACTTTAGGTTGTATACGGTTCACTTCGGGTTTTATAGCAATGAAACGCGTGCACTCGCTCTGATTGTTTATTGGGTACTAATAATGCATGCGTAAACGTAATATAAAATTAACTTTAAGAGGAAAGACAATTTTGAATCAAACATACCGCCCGCCAAAGGTCTCTATGAGACCTTTTAAACAATTAAGTTTATAAAATACATTGAATCATATTTTAGGATTATGGTAATAACATGCTGTATAAACCGTAGAATAACAATTTATCGCTGACAATAAAGTGTTTTCTCGGTAAGTATCTAAATATAAATCAACAAATATATAAATAAATATTAATCAACCCGGCTGTAAATTATTAAATTTTACATGAACTCAACATTATTAATAATTAATTCATCACTAAGGTATCATTGGCATCAACAGGTATAAAACACAACTTAGAAATAGATCGTTTTACAATATTATTTCCACTTTTTACGCTATAAACTCTAGTCAGTCCATCAGGACCAGGATGCTTATCTACTATACGCCCTAAATGCCACTTTCCCGGGGGCATTCCCTCCGTTTTGATGAGTACTACTTGGCCTATTTCAAACTCCTTCCTTTTTGTCATCCATTTAGGTCTTTGCTGCAATTTGGTAAGATATTCTTGTTGCCATCGTTCCCAGAAGTTAGAAAGTAATTTTTGCGTGAATTGCCAACGAGATAAGCTGCTCATAGAAATGTCCTTTAGGCTTGGCGAGGGAATAGTGAGGGGTGCTTCTCCTATAAGGAAATGTCCAGGTGTAAGTACATTCAAACTATTCAGGTCAGTATTGTCCATAGGGCATAAAGGTCGAGAGTTTAAACAAGCTTCCACCTGACACAGTAAAGTAGTCATCTCTTCAAAAGTTAGATGGGTATTTAGTATCCTTTTTAAGTGGTGTTTCATGGACTTGACACCTGCCTCCCAGACCCCGCCCATATTTGGGCTATATACAGGAATAAAGTGCCACTGGGTACCGTCTGAGGCTAGCAATTCCGGTATCTCCTCACTAAGTTCAAATTTAGCTTGGCTAAAGGCATCAGTTAGCTCCTTATTGGCTCTCACAAAATTTCGGCCTTGGTCACTCCACAAATCACTGCACCTTCCGCGCCTGGACACAAATCTTCTGAATGCCCCAATAAACGCTTCAGCTGTTAAGTCTCCCACAAGCTCAAGATGAACAGCCTTGGTAGACATACATACAAAGATTGAGATGTACGCCTTATTAGTCTTGGCTCCTCTTCCTCTGGACATTAAAACGTCGTAAGGGCCAGCGAAGTCTACACCACTATGCAGAAACGGTCGTGCTGGAGTCACTCTAACCTTTGGTAACTCGCCCATTAATTGTGAACGAGCTACTAACGAGAACGAACGAACATCTACGAATGTATGCTTTCAAGGAATTTTTTGCTTTGAAAATCCAATATTTAGATCTTAGGTAATTCAACATGAGGTCAACCCCACCGTGCAACGTTTTTTTGTGTGCATCCGCAATAATTAATGAGGTAAGTGGGCCTTTATTATCCAGTATTATAGGGTGCTTCCTATTGTAATCTAATTAAGAGTTTTTTATTCGACCGCCCACCCTGATTATATCCTTTGAGTCTAAATATGGGTTTAGTGTTCTAAGTGGACTTCTAGTTTTGACTTTATCCTTTTCCTTCAAATCTTGAATTTCTTCTTTAAAATTTTCTTCTTGTGCAATTTTGATGCATGTATATAATGCTTCTTCTATTTCATCCGATGTGAAAACGGATTGTACATCTTTCTGAGTTTTAAAATAATTTAAGAATCTTTTAGCGTATGTAACAGTTCTTAGCAATTCTGATAAATCTTTGAACATTTCTAGTTTTTTATAAATTGACATAGCATCATCCCTTATACTAAGGTAAGTGTTCACCGTTTTTACCCTTTCAAGTTCTATTTCATCATTTTTTAACTTTTCCACAACTAAATTCTTCTGTTTTAAGTGTTCAGGTCCATGCCACCAAAGGGTGCAGTTCATCAGCTCAGGAGCCAGCATTCCTCGAGAAGCAATATCAGCTGGATTGTTCTGGGATGATATATGATACCATTTGTTTCCTACGTTGTCGAGTATTGCAATCACCCTATTTCTAACAAAGGTTTGCCATCTATTAGGATCTCCTTGGAGCCATGATAAGACGATCATGGAATCGGTCCAGCAAAATATTTGGCTCATAGGAATACGCATCGCTTCACTAATCTGTTTCAGTAACCTTGAGAGGAGAACGGCTCCGCACAATTCAAGCCGAGGAAGGGACACTGATTTTATGGGAGCAACCTTCGTCTTGGCCGCAATAATGTATGCATTATACTCTCCGTTCTCCGTCATCACTCGCAGGTAAGCCACGGCTCCATATGCTTTCATTGAGGCATCACAATAACCATGTATAGAAACCTCCTTCAGTGATTTTTGGGTAGTGCCTAACCATCTGTTTATCTTTATATTTGTAATGCTGTTTAAACTTTCTCTGATTTCTAACCATTCATTTTTAATTTCAGGTTCCAGTTCTTCATCCCACTGCACACCTTGAAGCCACAATTTTTGTATGATTAATTTTGCAGGTACGAGTGCTGGAGCTAACCAACCAAGGGGATCAAACAGAGTTTGCACGTCAGCCAATATTTTCCGTTTTGTTATGATCTGTAAAAAAGGCGGCAACTTCAAATGATACTCTAGCATGTCATCTCCCATATTCCAGGACAGGCCTAGCGTTTTAATTAAGCCCTGTAGTTTTATATCGATGGTTACATGAGAACTGAGTTCGGATGGATCAAAACCTTTTAGAAACTCTGCGCTATTGGATGCCCATTTTTGTAGCATGAAACCCCCTTTTTTAAAGATTGCACTAACTCCCTTTGCTAACTCGAGGGCTTCTTCGACTGTATCTTGGCCTGACATGAGATCATCCATGTAGAAATCTTGCTTGATGGTATCACTTGCTATAAGATTATTCTTTCCTTCGTCTTCCGCTATTTGTTGTAGTGTTCTTACAGCGAGATATGGAGCACATGCCGTACCAAAGGTCACCCTAAGCAGACGATATTCCTTAACAGGATCTTGTGTGTTATTGCGCCAGAGAATGCGTTGAAAGTCTTTATCCTCCTTGGCTATGAGTACCTGACGATACATCTTTTGAATGTCAGAGACAAACGCTACCCTTTTTAAACGCCATCGCATAACCAATGATCTTATATCCTCTTGTAATTGAGGACCGATAAGCAGTTCATCATTAAGTGCCACATTATTGGTTCCCTTGTATGAGGCATCGAAAACCGGTCTGATCTGCGTAGTTTCACTGTCGTATTTAAAAACTGGATGATGAGGTAGATAAACCGATGGATTTTCTCTTTCTTGTTCAGGAACTTCTTCCATTTGTCCCATTTCACTGTACTCATCTATTGCTTTTGTATATTTAGTTTTCAATTTCTCATCATTCTTAAAACGCCTTTCTAGGTGCTGTAATCTCTTGAAGGCTCCATCTCTTGTATTTCCTTCAGGTGATTTTGGAGTTGCTGTTTTGAATGGTAACTTTACGGTATACCGTCCTTCTTCATTTCTTGTGTGTGTTTCCTTGTATATTTTCTCACATCTCTCTTCATCTTTAGTATATATTCTTGTTATATCTGTATCTACTTCCCACAAAGTCTTCAACATATCATCCACCTTGAATTGATGATGCATTACAAGTATCTTTTCGTGTGACGTTTCTGCTTGTATATTTCCGAATAATACCCATCCCAGGTTTGTATTTTGAGCACACGGGGAGCCTGGAGGACCTTTCAAAATATCAGGCTTCAAGATCTGCGCATATACTTCAACTCCCAACAACATGTCGATTCGCCCTGGTGTGTTAAAGCTTGGGTCGGCTAGGGTGAGTCCTTGTAAATGTGGCCAGTTGTGTACTGTAATGGTTTTTGATGGCAATTGAGATGTTAATCGCGTCGGCATTATGTATGTATTTATGGTTAGCTTGAATTCCTTCTCATAATTAGATAGGAGTTCAACTCGTGTCATGTAATTAACTGTTGCTTGTGTACTACCAACCCCTGTAATTGTTCCCTTTGCTTGTGTTCTTTTAATCCTTAAGAGTTGCGCTGCTCTCTCCGTGATAAAGTTGGCTTGTGAACCCTGATCTACCAAAGCTCGTAGTATTGTACTATGACCCTCATCGTCTCTTACTATAACTAAAGCTGTAGCCAGTAATGCTGTTGACTTCCCAGAAGCAAAATGAGTTGATAGTGCGACATCCGATTCGTCCAATTTTTCTGATTTAGGGTCTCCTTCTTCTTCTTCTTCTTCCCTTTCTTCTATTTGACTGTGGTGTAATCCTACATTTTCTGCAGTGGCTTCGTTAGCATGCAAAAGCGTGTGGTGACGGCGACGGCAGATCCTGCAGGATATCGGGACTCTACACCTCATAACCGCGTGACCCCCCATCATACAGTTAAAGCATAATCTATTCTTCTTAATAAACTCACTTCGTTCTACTGGTTGTAATTTAGAAAATTCTTTACAATGGCATAAATTGTGATCAGCTTTACACATCGAACACGTTTTCGTTGGTGCAGTACCTTCCTTGTCGTCTGAAGTTGTCGCATAGAATGACTTTGCTTTAAGACTAGTCTTCTCCTTAATTGCTGTAGGATTTACCATCTCCAGTGAACGGAATTTAGTCTCGAGGAATGTTCTTAACTCCGCCCAAGTAGGTAAACTATTTGAATCTTCCTTGAAAGAATGCTCTTCCCAATCCCTGTGAGTGTCCATGTCTAATTTTTGAACAACTAAATAGATAATAATCTGATCCCAGGAATCAGTAGGTATGTCTTGATTTTTAAGATTGTTCAAACACTGAGTGGTGGTATCCACTAAGTTTTTTAGGTGGTTAGCGGCAGGCGAAGTTAATTTCTTCAAATTAAATAATTTGTGTAGTAAGGAGTTAACTATTAATCTTTTATTTCCATATCTTTGATTCAGTATGTTCCAAGCTTGTTCATAATTCGACTCTAATACGTACACATGCTTAAGGAGTTCTGCAGGTTCGCCAATGACACTTGTCTTAAGATAGTGTAATTTTTCTACTTTACTTAGTGAGGAATTATTGTGAATTAGCGAAGTAAAAAGGTCTCGAAATGTAGGCCAGTCGTCATAAGATCCGGCAAACTTGGGTATTTCTATTCGAGGTAACTTTACAATTGATTCATTTTGTCTAGTACTTATCATCGGTTGTGGTTGTGATTGTTGTGACGGCGTTGAAAGCATATCTCTTAAATCTCCTACGATGCAGGTGTACAAATCTTCGACGACAAAGTAATCTTCGTTGAGGAAATACGGGACTTCGTTCTTCTTGCATTTCGGAGTGCATTTCACAAGCTCTTGATGTGTATTCACAAAGTTCTTCCAGTAGCCCTCAATACTTTGCAGACGCGCTTCTATATACCCTCGTGTCAATCTCTGTTTTGAACATTTATTTAAGTTTGTTTGTGCTTTTTGTAGTAAAACATACGTATCTTCCAAAGAGTTGACCAACTGTTGTTGTTCATTACTTAGACTCATTGTATATCAAAACAAGCACACGTTCACCATACAATTATCCACCAAAATACTATAAAAATATGTTATAAATTCGCTCGAATGATAATTGTAGGCACTTAGTTTGTTTACGCGTCGAAAACAAAGGCTACGGGCGACGGCCGATTGTTCCTTATCTTCACAATGCATGCAAAAAAAACCGGTCGCCGGCACGGTCACTCAGGTAGCAGATTAAATCACCATTTCAATCCGGTTCGAAGGACCATAATTGTTAATGTAATAAGGTTCACTTTAGGTTGTATACGGTTCACTTCGGGTTTTATAGCAATGAAACGCGTGCACTCGCTCTGATTGTTTATTGGGTACTAATAATGCATGCGTAAACGTAATATAAAATTAACTTTAAGAGGAAAGACAATTTTGAATCAAACAGGTATATCTAGTTTTCTTGCGAATCTTTGACTGGCCGATTCAGCTGTCCATCTTGACACACAGTATCAAGTCCAATTTTTTTAAACTAATTTTTTTGGCAAGCTTAAAACAGCTTAATTTAATATAGTATATTAAATTAAGCTGTTAGAGTATTCAATATGGGTTATTATTTTCCCGAAAACAGCAGGGAGTCCAAAAAATATACTCCTGTTTAAGCAACAAAATTATCGTTAGATCTTTTAGCCGAGGTAGGTAATAAAAGACCTGCTCAGGAGTTATTACAAGGTAAAGTTACGGAAGTAGTGACACGGAATCTAGATCGTTCAGCCGCTTGCCTAGGCCTTGTACGACCATCACCTGTTGTCAGTTCACGCTCCAGCTGACAAGGTTGAGGTTAAGATCAATATTATCTAATTTTGTCGCCCCATCCGGCCATAACTCTCGTTTAAGGGGACCATCATACTTCTTGTTGAGCAACGAAGGAATAATTATGGGTTTTTCCATGTGTTTTCGACCTTTTCATGATTATCTGGATACTCAAGGATTAGTACGAGCGTTGTGTGATTTAAAATATATCTACTGACTATGCACAAAATTGTCCGACGCGATGCCTGCACTGCAATTTGCTTCTTCGTTAAAAATACTCTGAATATGACACATGCTTCAAGCAAATAAATGAATTTATTATTACTTATTTGCTGGGTATTTTAATTCTCGTCGCAACGCGCTTTGAGCTATTATGGTTTTATAGAGATTTGCATTTGTAATAGACTAGCTAACACAACCCAGTTTCGCTTGGGTGTAAATTCTAATAATTTTCATTATCGTGAAAACATAACTACGATCGAAGCTGCGTGATGCATCCTCGAAATCTTCCAGCTCACGAGAATCGCGTTGGGCGAGTCGCGCAGTCTTGGGATGTCCTGTGCCGTTTAGGCTGTATACTGATAAATTGAGGATCTGAGAATATAGCTAAAGGTTTGACTGTGTATTTTTGTTTGTATTAGGTCACCCCAACGTCCTCGCATTCGTATCTCATGGTGGTATGCTAAGTGTAACCGAGGCAGCTTACTGCGGCAAACCGCTACTGACGATACCCTTCTTTGGAGATCAGTTCTCCAATTCTGCGGCCGTTAAGGAAAGCGGGCTTGGCATCACGATGAACTTCCACGACATCACTGCTGACACTTTGTCGGCAGCTATACGACACGTAACTTCACCAGAGTAAGTTGTTATGCTAAATGTTCTTTATTTACGTAACTCAAAAAGACGAGAACTCTTAATATAATTAAAATAATAATTGTGACAACTCCACTAAATGACTATTTGCGTAGAGGTATTTCAATCAATAATTTCCTTCATTTTATTTTACAGGATGCAGGAAAATGCCAAACGTGTATCAAAACTTTGGCACGATAGACCTCAACATGTGATGGATAGCGCCATCTACTGGACTGAGTACGTAGCACGACACGGCACTGCGCCGGCTGCCTTGCCTTCCACAAGGACAACGTGGTTCGAGAAATCGTTGATAGCTGTCTATAGTGTACTATTGGGAATTTCGCTAGCCCTTTTAATTGTACTTTACATCATTTTTAGGGTAGTTAAAGAAATTTTAATGTTTTTCTTGACTCAATATAATATGTCTAATGGTAACGATAAGAAAAAACATGCCTGAGTTTTCCTATGCCCACACACTGAAAAAGATCTCTAACTCTATTTTTAGTAGAATTGTTTTGAACTTGTTAATAAATTTATTATTTTTATAAATATTGCATACATCATTTACTACCCACACTCTCCGATTTATGATCAATTTTGCACTTATTTATCATTATAGAGAATTTGCGTTGTATGATAAATAAAAAAATTCAGTACAGGATAAACCTAATTCAGGATAGGATCTAAGAAAACTGGATAGTAGATGGTGTACCCTACATCTCTACCTGAAGAGCGCTAATTACAGTCCGTGCCTTCCCCGATCCGACGATCTCCACAATCTTTTAGAACTCGATCTTATGACGTCATAATATGACATCATAATATGTATTAGATGATGCGCAGGGCGTTAATTGCTTTGGGGAACGTAACGATGTTTAAATAAATCGGAAATATCCATGTTTACTTGAAAATAGTTGTTATTGTAAAGCTATCCTTCTCTGCAAAGCTAGGTTCTTTCTGTGAATCATAATAATGTTATCAT
This sequence comes from Erebia epiphron, assembly GCA_963932025.1. Classification (NCBI taxonomy): domain Eukaryota; kingdom Metazoa; phylum Arthropoda; class Insecta; order Lepidoptera; family Nymphalidae; genus Erebia; species Erebia epiphron. Next base: position 27,313,547 of record OZ009948.1, read on the forward strand.
CGAAACGTCAATGATTTCTCATTATGGGATCAAGGATTACCTACGGGAAATCGACGTAAACTTTATGTCTGTAAACATTAATATTATATTGTGTTTGAGTAATTAGTAGTTACTTAATCTTCGATTCTTGGAACGCATTAATAATAACAATGTACCTAATTAAAATTAAATACTTATAAGTAACTAAGAAAATTATGCCCGCGACTTCGTCCGCATGGATTAAGTTATTTGTAATCCGGGATAAAAAGCAGCCTATGCCCTTCCCTAGGATTCTCTATAGGTACCAAATTTCATCAAAATTGGTTATCAGACAGACAGACACACTTTCGCATTTGTAATATTAATATGGATTTTAGTAACTACCTAGAAGTTGGCTATTTAAATAATAAAATTAAGGTCAAGCGTGGTCTTTGAAATTTTTATGTATCTTTTTAATTATGACGAACCAAGTAAAGAGTTTATAACAAGCTTTTTTTTCATATAGTACTTTAATTTGACTCTTGAATCTCGATAACTTTGATATTTTTTAAAGTCTAATGGAAATAAATAATTTAAATATCATGACTGATAACTGAAGTCAAACAATAAGCATTTGGTATTTGTATCATTTATTACTAACTACTACTTTTAATACTCGAGCTTACAATATAACCACTGACGAAGCAACGGCAATTTGCAATTTTGAAAACGGCTTAGTAATTAACACTTAGCGAAATTAAGGTTTTCATAATGCACGGTTGGAAGTAGAGTTAGCTAATATCTACCTCGCTTAGAACTACAACTGGGCACTTTACAATAATGAAACGGTGATCTCTGAAATAAGAATAGTATAACCGAGGAGAGCGTCTATAAACCCATTTCTTTATCAAATCAAATAAATATTATAAATGTGAAAGTTTGGATGGATGGATGTATGGATGGATGTATGAATGGATGTTCCTACTCAATCACGCCCCGACGGCTGAACGGATCTGGAAATTATAGTCTGATGGATTTTATCCCGGAAAATGAAAAAGTTCCCGCGGGAACCAGAAAACCTCAATCCACGCGTACGAAGTCGCGGGCATCAGCTAGTGGATAAATAAATTGCAAGAATTGAAAATTAAACTCAGAGAACGATCCTTTGATTGAAAGCCAAAGTTCACCTTCTCAACAAAACTAAAAAACAGGTACAGCTACTTTCAAAAAAAAATCTAAGCTAAGTAACCTTAGAATTTTTTGTTTCAATAAATTACGATATGTGAAGTTTTGCTGGTTCTTCTTGGCAGTAAGGATGTATTCGGAACGTAGGTATAGTGTAAGTGTAACGTTTCACTTTCAAGTCAGTTATATTTGACATTCTGTTCGGTTTTTGTACCTACTCACTAAATTAATGTTGGCACTAACTTGCGGAAAACGACTTGTTGCTCATAAAATTCGTCCAATTGTATGATAATTTAATATAAAAAATTCTTTTTTAAACAACCGGCTTCAAACTCCCGCGCCAACTTTACAACAACAAGCGCACGCTATACAAAGTTTTTTTTTTTTTTTAATTTATTTATTTCAATGGATACAACTATTTTAACATAAAATAAATCTCGCCAAACTGGTGGACCAGTTTGTTGGCGAGTTGGCGCTCTAAAGTTAATATTTAAATTGTATCTAAAATTAGCACTAGTATACCTACCTAATAACTTTTCACTAACAAACAAGTAATTTTAAAAGAAACCCACCTTAACAAAACAAAATAAACAAAATAAAATACAAATAAACGATAAAAATAAAAGAGAAAATAAACAATATAAATAAAATAGAAGAGAAAAATAACAAACAGAAATTAATCAATTAATTAATTAGTCAGTATAGGAGTACTTAAGTGACCTTTTAACTTCTTCTTAAGTACTCCTACACTAACCTTATTTTCTTCCCTTAGCCAGTCTATACTATTGTAAATTTTGGGAACTAAATAACAACTTAACCTTTTACCGTAATAGTTACACACTTTTGGCAACGTGAACCTTATCTTTCTACAGCTTCTCGCGTTATCTCTTAGTTTAGTAGGTATTTTAAATTTATCCGAGAAATAATGTTCTTTAGCTATTAGATATTCCACTTTACTATGTACTGGCAATAACTTAAGGTCTTTAAAAATATTGTTGATATTTTAAAAATCGCTCGACCGATTTCGATAAAATTTATATGGGACCACTTGGGAAGTATGCCCTTTCAAATAAAAAAAGAATCATCCAAATCGGTCCACCCAGTCAAAAGTTCTGAGGTAACAAACATAAAAAATAAATTTAAAAAAAATACAGTCGAATTGAGAACCTCCTCCTTTTTTTGAAATCGGTTGAAAATCCGTCCAATTGTATGAAAATAAGTTAGAAGAATTTCCGTAATCTTCAGTCAGGGCATCTTTTCTATTTGACCCGCTAGAAGAGTACGGGAATGCTACCCGAGAACGCAAGTTCATACGACACGCCATATTCAGACAAGTAATGGCCACTTACTACGTTGGCCTTTATTATACGCCTCATGTTCCGGGTTTATGCCCTGTGCTGTAAGTGTATTTACGCAGTCATTTCTTTCAGCCTTGATGTGGATAAGTATAGGTACTTAGGCGGTGACTTTAAATTCTACACCTGATATGTGATGACTGATGATGCTGACCAAAATATGAACGAGTAAGTCCCCAAGTTTTAACACCCTAAGGTCCGGAATTTCGGCATTTGGTTTTGTAAGTCAGGTAAAAAGTCGGCAGACGAGACGAGAGAAAATTCAGAAATTATAGACTCTCAAATGGACCCTGGGTATGGAACACTGGACCTCCAAACATTAAGACAGCCGTCTCTAGTCTCTACCAGTAGGGTGGTAACTGGTAACTCGTCACAGCCGAAACCTTTCAACAGTCCAGTGGACCTGACACAATTTAGAAATTATAAATTCCCAAACTGCCCTTACTAGGGATCGAACCCAGGACCTCCTACTTATTCTTACAAGTGGAAGTGGACTTTTCCACAGCGCTGACCACTGCGCGAGGGAGGTCGTCGAATAAAACACACTTGAATTCTAATCCCGGTAACCTTTGACGTGTATTGTGATTTGTGACAGCTCACTGTTGCATCATAGGCTCGTTAATCTTCATAATCCCGCGTACGTGCTATAAAAAACTACAACACTATTCGACCTCGCAAGTTCACCCGGTGAGCGACATCCATATGACTGATGCCCACTATCGCACTTGCCACGTTGACCTTTACTATACGATACGACACCTACACCACACATCTTCCGGGTTTATGCCCTTTCCACATAACTACTTGACGTATTTTGGCAATTAGTGATGCATTTTCGCAGAGCTGGCGAAATATTTCGACGACCTCCCATGCGCTGTAGAAGACCACACATAAGGGTTCACTTCCATGTAAGAATAAACGGGAGGTCCCGGGTTCGATACTAGGTATCGAATAGGGGCAGTTTGGGAATTTTTATTTTCTAAATTGTCAGGTTGGACTGTAGAAAGGCTTGGGCTGTGGCCTGTCTCTAGTTACCAGTTACCACCTTACTGGTAGAGACTAGAGACCACCTAGAGCTCGTACCGCCAAGCGAGGTAGCACGCGGACCGATACGCTTCTGCAACGCATGGAACTTCCGGTCAGATGCCGTGTAGAAACCGATTAGAGATATTATATAAATTAAAATAAAACCTTTATTTGGGATAACTGTTGTGGCGGTCTTTGCAGTCCGCACATAATCCAATAGGTGGCATTACTAGTACACGCACGCGACCACGAACAGCCCAACTCACGCTTACGAAGTTTTCTCAGAATTACGCTATATATACGACCTCCCAAGATGAACGGTCGGACCAGTGGTCCCCGAGCACAACACCCGCTCGGAGGATGATCATCCTATTGTTACGGTCGAGCCATATCACCTGCTCCCGTACATTGGTGACCCCGACGTGATTTCCAAGCCGCCGATGATCAACAAGCCGACGTGATCTACATGCCACAGCCGACGCGATCAACAAGCCGACGTGATCTTCAAGCCGCCGCCGACGCATATCAAGCCGACGTCACGCCCTCACTCGTCGGACTTGAGCAACATCGCACATCACAATAATAACCCGTGCAGTCATCGCATCGAGGACACTATCATCAGTACGCAGAGCGGGACACAACAGCATCACAACGCATCACAGCAACGCAACGCTACACAGCCGATCGATGTTCCGGCACAACAGCAACATACGCAATGCAGCACAGCCGTTCACAGAGCCACACGCTCGGCGGCCCGCACCAGTCGATTCGCAACAGCATATCAGTACACAGCCCGTCGACGCCCCGTACCAGCTGCACAAGTGGGTCACACAGCCTCAGAGTCGTATGAGCCTACAACGCCACTACTCTGGTTGTACACGACGCCGCTTCACTGAGTACTTCCCGACGCAGCGCTTACACCTGAATGCTCATCGACGCCACTTCTCCAGATGCTTGCAACTCCGCTCAACTGAATGCTGACGACCTCCAGACTCGAAGGGGAGTGATGTGGCGGTCTTTGCAGTCCGCACATAATCCAATAGGTGGCATTACTAGTACACGCACGCGACCACGAACAGCCCAACTCACGCTTACGAAGTTTTCTCAGAATTACGCTATATATACGACCTCCCAAGATGAACGGTCGGACCAGTGGTCCCCGAGCACAACACCCGCTCGGAGGATGATCATCCTATTGTTACGGTCGAGCCATATCACCTGCTCCCGTACACTGTGAACACAAAATCAATACAAATTTCAACAAAATTAAAAACTAGGTACTGTTTTAAATTAGTGCCACACAGAATTCCAAAAAGGGGGGATGCACCACTACAGCGCTGTCCTTCTGGCGACCCCTATATAATTCAACTGTCTACCTATAACTTCGCTGGCAAACTACAAAACAGAAAATAATATCCATACTAATATTATAAATGCGAATGTGTGTCTGTCTGTCTGTCTGCTACGCTTTCAAGGCCCATCCGTTCAACCGATTTTGATGAAATTTGGTACTGGGATAGTTTGTATCCAGGGAAGGAAGAAACAAAAATTTGCTAAATGTCTTTAAGTAGTCTTTGAGACAGACTTAACATGAAATTCTCAATTCAGAAACCGGCCGTAACTGTTAAACTTTTACTGAAAGATGACGATTAAGATTTTAAATGCGGTAGGTAGTAGGTACATTCCGGGAACGTTCCTACTCGTTTTTCCGGGATAAAACTAATGTATGTCAGTTTCCTGGTATTTTACTACACACCTACAAAGTAGGTACAAACATTGCGTTAATGGGTAGTAATATGCGCATCGACGTTTTCTTTATGTCACCGTAAGATTGTAAAAACCGTTAAATTATAATCTAACTCGCTATATTGTAAACTGTCGAAAGATTACAATATAACGCATTATTTTTCGGTAGATTGTAATCTGTTAGGTATATTAACCCGATAAAACCTAAGTGCCCGGCTGCATTATGTCGAACCCTAACCTAACCTACCAGAAAGAAACAAGAAAACGTAAATACAATGAATATTTAAAAAATTTACACTTAGAACATTGAACGGTTTACAATCTTTCGACAGTTTACAATATCGCAAGTTAGATTATAATCTAATTATAATTTATAAAGCAAGACCAAACAAGACGAAAACGAAAATAATGCGATCTTAAAAAGAGATCCAAATTCATCAGGATATTAACCGATCCAAATTGGTTTACGTAAAAACGTGACAATCATCCGTCCCCTACGAGGCGCCACTGAAGATTCAATTTATCAATTCGTCTACAAACATCTGCTCAATATCGCCACAAATCCAGCGGAAAAACAAATTAAAATCCATTGCCAAACGAATTTTTGCATCAATCATTTTAACGACCCCAAGGTATAATCGCCGAATTTGCTCTAATGTACCCGGGACGACCTCAGTGGCAATTGCTGATGCCAATGCCGAGGCTGAGGTCTACGCAGACTTGAATCACAGCCTGGATGTGACGATATCTAGCTCCTGCCGCCCTAGCCAAGTTACATACGCGTCGTGTCTATTCTCTTTCTATAATCTATTTATTTATTTATTTATTTGGCAACAAAAACAGATTACAATACTGATCTAACCTAAAGTCTTATCTAATATAATTTTAATCTTATTGTAATCCTACAGAGTCGCACTACATGAGTAAGGTTCTATCGTGCAAAGTAAACTACAAAATAACAAACGGTTAATGATACCTAGTATAAGTAAAGCAAATACAGTGTTATCCTACTTAACGATTTTATACAATTTATTTATGAATTGAGATAACCTTGAGTTAAAAATATCAATATCATATTTTTCAATTTCATTATACAATCGACACATTCTTATGATAGGGTTGTAATATGAAGTATTATTTCTACAAACTTCAAGTGAAAATGTTTTTGATCTACGGCATATATGCCTGGTGTTTAATTTAATCTGGGATAGCAAAGTGGGGGAGTCTATATTGGCATGTAGTATTTTATGGAGGGTCAGCAAATCTTGCCGTTTACGGCGAATATGAAGCGGAGTAATGTTAAATTTTGTAAGGCGACCAGCATATGATGGGATTTGCCTGGAGATCCCGCATCGGAAAGCGAGTATTCTCAGGCATTTCCTCTGAACACTTTCTATATTTTTAGAGTGTACATCATAGCAAGGAGACCAAATTATTGAGCAGTACTCCAGCACCGTCCTTACCAGGGCGTTATATAGTAGGATGAAACTGTGCGGATTTTTGAACAATTTCGTGGACCTTGCTATGAAGCCTAGGTTCTTATAAGCTTTGTTAGTGATGCTGTTGTAATGATCGCGGAAACTAAGCTGGTCGTCAAACAGTACGCCAAGGTCCTTAATAACAAATTTTCTATCTAGAGATTGATCATTAATTTTATAATCAAAAATAATTTTCATGCGTTTTTTAGTGAATGAGATGACAAAACATTTTTTTATATTAAGATGCATTTTATTTTGTGTACACCAATTCAATAAGTTAAATAAATCACTCTGGAGATTCAAACAATCACTTGGTTCATTTATTTGATTGAATATTTTAAGATCATCGGCGTACAGAAGACACGGTGAAGACAATTTTTCGACTAAGTCATTTATAAACACTGCAAATAATATGGGACCTAAGTGGGAGCCTTGAGGCACCCCAGATCTGATTAAGAAAGGCTCAGATGTTTGTCCTTTAAGTCTTACTAACTGACTCCTATTTAGTAAATATGATTCTACCCATCTAAGTAGATTGCCATGCACTCCATAACATCTTAATTTCCTCAATAATAGCTCATGGTTAACTTTATCAAAGGCTTTGCTAAAATCTGTATAGATTGAGTCTACTTGACCTCTTTTAGCAAATACTTTACATAAATAATTTTTATACTCTAGTAAATTACTAACTGTGGATTTACGTTTGAGAAATCCATGTTGTTGATGAACTAATATCGAATCAAAATGTCTGTAAAGATACATATAGACAGATGCTTCAAACAGTTTAGCCATGCCAGATAATATACTGATTGGTCTGTAATTTTTACAATCAGATTTACTACCAGACTTATGGATTGGCACTATGTGAGCTATTTTCCAAGCTGAAGGAAATTTACCAGTACCGAGGGACTTGTTAAATAATAAGAATAGAGGCAGGGACAATTCGAGTGCACACTTTTTCAAAAAGAGTGAAGGAATGCCATCCGGGCCTGGACCTTTATTGGGATCTAGATTTTTTAATATGTCAAATATTTCTTCCTGTGTGACATATAAAGAACTAAATGTGGATTGCAACTGACTGTCAGCATAAAAATGAGAGCTAACATCTAAACCGACAGTTTGTTCGAAGACTGAGCTAAAATATCTAGAGAACAGTTCACAAGTTTCGTGGATGTCCGATGCAGACTTATCATCATAATGTATGTTCTGGGGAAGATCGGTAGAACCCTTCTTACTATTAACGTACTTGAAGAAGGGTTTGATATCGTGCCTGAGTGCATTCTCAGTCGCTAATAAAAATGAATTGTAAGAACTAGCAGTAAGTTTATAACACCTAGATCGTAATAATGAAAATGTGTCGTAATCTCGCGGATTCCCGTACATATTAAAACGACGATGATATTTGTTTTTTTCGGCGAGACACTTTTTTAACGGCCAAGAATACCAAACAGGGTATTTATCCATTTTTATTTAACTTCTGGCGTGTATTCCTTAATTATTTTATTTAAAATAATATAAAACTTTTCAATGCAATTGTCAATATCATTACATACAAATAGTTCATACCAGTCAACTTCAGTTAATTTACGGCGCACTCACTGAAGTTGCATTTGCGAAAGTTTAGTTTACAACGAATTGGTATTTTCATATATTCATTATTAAGTCTAAGTTCTTCCAAAAATATTGACAGTGGAGGATGATGAGAGTCTACACGTACGATAGGATCAGCACTTTTGACAGTGATATTATCTGTGGAAGCTAGCACCAGATCAAGTTGTCGATTATTTTTATTTGGAATGCCGTTAAACTGTGTCAGGTTGCATAAAGCCAACATTTGACATAGCAGTGATGCCTTGTGGTCTTCAGGCGTGCTAGGTTCAAGTATTTTACTAAATGAACTTGAAGACCAAGAGAGGCTCGGAACATTAAAATCACCGATGAGCAGGTTAATGTTGTTTTCGTCCGAATTAGTAATATTTTTTTGTGCATTTTCGTAAAACAAAGTTAAATTTTCACTTGATATGTCAGGTGGCAGGTAACAAACACACAGATTAATAGTCACATTCGATAAATTAATACTAATCCATAGGTCCTCCACTTTGCTTTCCCACGTATTACGACGGATAACATTAAGGTTTCTATTGACCGCTATCAATACCCCACCACCATCTAATTTACTAATACATGTGCTTTCACGATCCCTTCTAAAAATAATGTATCGTTGATCCAGTAATTCATTATCATAAATACTAGAGTTCAAATTCGTTTCGGTTAAACAAATGAGATCGTAGTTATCATTTAACGAGTTGATAAAAAGTTCATTAATTTTGGTTCTTATCCTATTTACATTTTGATAGTATATTAACATTATTAAAACAAGACAATAGACAAAGTCTTAACATACTAAGGGGGATCATCTATTTTGTTATTTTTGCTAAATCACTAATGTTCCGTATAAGTAAAGCTGGAGATTGATCGTTTTTCCTAGTGTATACGCGATCGTTTCTAACCCACACATAAATGTAGGAATGTTCCTTGGCAGCCTTTCTAGTTGCAGCATGAATAGCTTTACATTCAGGAGACAGATGTTCACTTATGTAGATGTTGTGCTTCTCACCTGGGATACCTAAGTGACTCGTATTAAATGGCTCAGATTTATTACTCTTGATATATCGTTTAAATGTTGAAATAATAACATCGCGGTGCCGTTCGGAGGGCAGGGTTACAATAACGTTACGAGGCCTGCCTGACTGGGCGTTTAACTTAGCAACCCTACGAATTGAGCATACATCAGTTTCGGTAGTAGGAGTCTTTAAAGCAGTACTAAAATTTTTGAAAATTCCCATTAGATTTTCATTTTTCTTCTCTGGAATTAGCTGAATTTCTATATTGCGGCTTCTAGAAGATTTTTCTAAGACGCTCAAACGACGATTAAGTTCCTGAACCTCAGACTTCAACTGTATGTTTTCAGAGTTAATAGTTTCAATCGTTTTATTGGCCGTGATTAAGTCATTTTTTAGAGTACATTGTTCCGCGGAGATAAACTCTAACGATTGTGTGAATTCTATTTTTAGTTTCTCGACCGCATTCGCAAATTCCTTTTTAAAATCCGAAACCAAGGCGCTCCTAATCTTTTCGAGTTTCGAGTCAAAAAGTTGACCGAACTGATCGTAGGATAAGGAAGGAGCACTCATGCTTGCACACTGGATGGGCCTTTTTACTGGAGATTTTTTACCGCTCATTACAAGTACTTAGTGGGTAGGTTCTTGCCGGTAACAGCTGATTTTAGTCATCAAATATTAAAACACTTATTTTACTGAATCCAAGCCACAATTTTTATTACTTTTCACTTTTTACTGGAGATTTTTTACCGCTCATTACAAGTAGTGGGTAGGTACTTGCCGGTAACAGCTGATTTTAGTCATGAAATATTAAAACACTTATTTCACTGAATCCAAGCCACAATTTTTATAACTTTATCTATTGATATTGAGTTTGGCAGTAACACTATCCGTTTGACACATTTAATGAGGTAATTTTAGACTATTGTATTTAAAATACACAAATTTATCAGGGTTTACTCATGACGCGCGCCGTCGCGCAGCGCAGAGATGCGCTGCGCGACGGCGATGCAGCGAATCGTTAACGCTTTACGTCTATACCGCAGAAAGACCTCCGTGGCGCAACGTGTAGCGCTGTTATCTTAACGTGCGGAGGTCCCGGGTTCGATTCCCGGCAGGGTCATTTTGAGAATTTATAATTTCTGAATTTTCCCTTGTCTGGCCTGGTGGGAGGCTTCGGCCGTGGCTAGTTACCACCCTACCGACAAAGACGTGCCGCCAAGCGATTTAGCGTTCCGGTACGATGCCGTGTGGAAACCGAATAGGGGTATGGGTTTAATATAACTGCCATGCCCCTAACAGGTTAGCCCGCTATCATCTTAGACTGCATCATCCCTTACCATCAGGTGAGATCGCAGTCAAGGGCTAACTTGTAGTGGATAAAAAAAAAGTCTATGGTTAACGTTTTAAAATGGGAATAATAGAAAGAGAGACACGAAACGTATGTAACTTGGCAAAGGGGGGGGGGGGGGGGGCTGTTAAGTCACCCTAGAACATATTATTACTTAGAAAGGTAAAGGTTCACTAATAAGTCGTCATTTCAACCCATTGCCAGCTAACTCATGAGCGTGAGTCTCCTCTCACAATGAGAAGGGTTCGCCCATAGTCTACCACGCTGGCCAATTGTGAGGATTGGCAGACTTCACACAACTCTGAGTACAGTATGAAGAACTTACGGGCATGCAAGTTTCCTCACGATGTTTTGTAGCAAGTGATATATTTTGAATTCTTAAAACGCACATAGCTACGAAAAGGTAGAGGTGCCCGGGGATCGAACCTTCGACCACTCGATTAAGAAGCCGCGGGTCTGAGCCAATAGGTAGGCTTTTCCTAAATTTCATGTCTTCCTTAATTTCATCTCTGCCTGACTGAATTTCAGGCTCGCTAGCCAATTTCGTAGCTATAGTTTTAAGATACCGTAACTGATTATCACCGTCATGTTTTATAATTGGACGTCAATAAGTGTACAGTGTACCTAATTTGAGTAAAATAATAATGATTGATTGATTAACATAGAGATTTGACATAATTATTATTATTAAATCACGGGTTGTGTGGCAAGCAATTTAGTTTTTATACAATAAGATAAACTACATAAACACTACATACTAATACTACACATATACATATAAAAAACCATACATTACTATTTATACATAATAATATGTAATATACTACATTATACTCCATTACGTCATAGATAGATAGTATTTTTTCAGAGAACGTTTGAAGATACGTAGGGATATTGCCTGACGTACTATGTCAGCGGGGAGAGAATTCCACAACTTGACACAATTCCTCGTGTAAGAGTTATCATAGAATTTCGTACGGGTGGACGGCATCTTTAGCTTATTGTCGGTGCAGGAACGAAGAAAGAACTGGCTTTTCTTACCGAGGGAGCTAAAACGTTATTTTAAGTAAGTAAGTAAGTAATATTATGTGTGCGGAAAATATTATAGTGAAGTATAACACAGGTGCACTCTCTACAGTAGGTACTCTCATAGCCCGATGAGACAGAAGATTCAGCAAGCCGAAGAGAGATCTGTAGTAGCACCGACAGTGGTACGGGGATGAAACACTGCCTCCAATTACTAACCCCTGAGTATTAATAGGAATTTCTTGTCAGAAATACTCAATCCATAATTATTATGGCTCGATTAAGGAATCGAACCCAGGACCTTATCTTCCGGAGTCGAACAAGCTAACCACTACACTAGACCAACGAGGCTTATTATACACTAGCGGACGCCCGCGACTTCGTCCGCGTGACATAAGATTTTTAATTCCCACAGACAGTCCTTACTTTTTTCGGGATAAATAGAAGCCTATGTCGCTCTCCAGGTACTCAACTATACCCCATACTCATGCAAAAAATCACGCCGATCCGTTGCTCTGTTGCGGCGTGATTGAAAGACAAGCTCCCTATTTACCTAACTTTCTTTGGGGATTCAAAAATTGTGAAATCCGTATATTTTCATCCTTTTTAATCGGAAGCCCAAATACCAAGTTTCATGGCTATAGCTTGAAAAACGACGGAATTTCATAAAATTTTCAACCCCTATTTAATCCCTTTGGGGGTGGAATTCTTAAAAATTTACATGACACGACCTTGTTATTTTTTTACCGAAAACCAAAATGCCAAGTTTAGTAGATTTATCTTGAAAAATAACTTGTAAATAAAAGACTTTCATACAAACTTTCATCCCCTATTTCAAAAATGGCGAAACACGTATTTGTTCATTTTAAACCGGTAGCTCAAATACCAAGTTTCATTGATATAACTTGAAAAATTACGGACTTTCATACAAACTTTCAAACCCTATTTTACCCCTTTGGGGGTGGAATTTCGAAAAATCCTTTCTTAGTGGATACCTAATTTTCACAAAGAACACACCCTCCAAATTTCATGTCTCTAGGACCAGCGGTTTAGGCTGTGCGTTGATATATAAGTCAGTCAGTCAGTCAGTCAGTCAGTCAGGACTTTGAATTTTATATATATAGCTTAATACATAATGGGGGGGCGGGGCTTGGTGCGATTATTTTAGGAGTTGATACATAAACTTTTCTAGCGACAAAAAATGGAATACCGCTGGCACAAGACTTTCTGCCAGGATAATAATATATCTTTGTTCCACGCCGTCTATGATTTATTATAAAGCAGTCATAAGGACCACGAAGTAATATCTACAGAAATGGGTAAATACCACAAGTCCACAACAAAGGTAGACATGAACCGCCGTAGATTGCTGTAAGCGATAAAACAGCTTTTGCGCACTTTAGGTCATAAAATAGCTCTGTATGTTTGTTAGCATACTAAATATTGTAGCTTTTATTATGTTGTACCAAGCGAGTCATTTATTGCGTTTATTAAGGAAAAATATCATGTATATTAAAGTGGGCACTGCAGAAAGTAGTACAAATAATAATAATAATATTATGAACTAAGATAATGCGTAGATATACATATATAGTGCGTAACTAGTGAAAATTTCCTACTTTCCATAAAATAAGACGACGTATGTGTTTGTGATTCAGAGATAGGTAGAATCAAAAGGTCATATGTAAGATTCAATGAATTGATTTAATGTCGTACTCAACATTTACTCAGACAGGACTCTTAAGTACTTAGTTGAAAGAAAAAGGGGAAGGCCATCGATTGTATTGACAAAGAGTCAACATCTCTGATGATGCTCCGATATTGAGTTGTTTTTATTTAAGTTTTAGAAGAATTTTATATTTTTTTTATCCACTACAAATTAGCCCTTGACTGCGGTCTCACTTGAAGGTAAGTGATGATGCAGTCTAAGATGGTAGCGGGCTAACCTGTTAGGGACATGGCAGTTATATTAAACCCATACCCCTATTCGGTTTCTACACAGCATCGTACCGGAACGCTAAATCGCTTGGCGGCACGTCTTTGCCGGTAGGGTGGTAACTAGTGGTAACTAGCCACGGCCGAAGCCTCCCACCAGGCCAGACCAGGGAAAATTCAGAAATTATAAATTCCCAAATTGGCCCTGCCGGGGATCGAACCCGGGACCTGCGCTCGTTAAGGCAACAGCGCTACACACTGCGCCACAGAGGTCGTCTAAACTACGCCACGTAGTTTTTGTGGCGCGATATCGCTTGCTTGCATTATAAGTAGGAGGAGAGCAAGCGGTAAATACCAAATACATAGTATCGCGCTTTTGGCTGTAAAATCAAATTAAAAGTAAGATTTTTTAATTGATTAAGCATATAACTAATGCAAGGTTCTGAGTAGCTATCGCGCTATACCTACTACCCGTACAAGTAATTTATTGGGGCTGTAAAACCAAATTAAAAGTAAGTTAATTAAGAAAATAACTAATGCAATCTGGATTTCTCAGAACTAATTTCCTTTGCCTTTATAGAGATCTCTGAGTAGATATTTACCCTGTAATCTATTGTGCCTTTGTAGGTACACCGTTTAGGCATTCCGTATTACCATGACAATAAACCTTACATCCGAACAGACCCGAACTTGGCGGCGTTCATCAGAACCGTTCAACTCATATGCAAATAACTTACGAGGAAAAATGGATTTATGCAGATTTTTAATTACTAATTAGGTCTCGGCCTTCGAATGAAGGGAGTTTGTTTGCATTGTTTGAATCCTTTTCTGGAATCAGAATAATAACAAAAAATATATTGAGAATTATTTTGTGAAATCAGTAGGTACTAAGGAATTCCTTAAGTAATGATTAAGCAATTAAGTAGGTATATTAAGTAACAAATAGGTAATAAAATTAAAAAAAATAAAAAACCATGACGAACTGTATAGGTATCTTATGCAAAAAACTACATCTAAATCAGCCCAGTACCTACTTTTTAAATGGTAACATATTAAAAATAAAAATTACGACTGTAGCGCAGCTTGGTGGATTATGGCCGTAAAACATAATATTATTTAAGAAACTTCTAAGAAGCTATAGGTGAGTACTATATTATGTAATCCAAAAAAACTGCATTATTATAATGCGGTTTTTCCAGGAAAATGGTAACAAAACGTGCACAAGCAAACAAACACACAACCGCTTAGCGCAAACCACAGACCATTTATGTTTGCCGAAAATACATCAAATCAAATCAAATAAATATAAATATTATAAATGCGAAAGTTTGGATGAATGGATGTATGGAGGTATGGATGTTTGTTACTCAATCACGCGCCAACGGCTGAACGGATCTGGCTGAAATTTGGCACGGAGATAGATTATAGTCTGGAATAGCACATAGGCTATTTTTATCCCGGGAAATTGAGGAGTTCCCGCGGGAACCAAAAAACCTCAATCCACGCGGACGTAGTCGCGGGCATCAGCTAGTAGGGTCATAAAATACTGAACTGTGAACGAAGTTCGCCGGGACTTACTTGTAATGATGAGTCGCACAGCTCGTAGAGATCGTCGAAGTAACCATACCATATCATTCAAAGCACCTCTTTTATCTAGCGAAGGTAAACTGCAGGCATTAGCGTTTATACGTCATAATGCATGCCCACTTCGGTTTACGAGCCATCAGGATTGCACCATTTGCACTCCGCAGCTTTCAAATGCCCCCTAGAGTCCAATACAGCTAGGTATAAGCTTACTTACACGCCTTAATACGACTCACGAGTAGGTATGTATCTAGCTTTAAGGCTTGACTACAATATGCGATATGGAGATTTTTTTAGGTAATTTAGCTGGTAACCGGTAATTATATGGGTTTCCTAGTTGAATAAGTTTGAGAGTACTTATACATATATAAGTACCTACTTTTAGTAAATGTGAACAGGTCTACACTTTGTGTCAATGTTGCATTGTTGTCGAATTGTAGATTTCGCATATTACGTACCGGCTAGCCATTTTCAAGTCAAAGACAAAGTATTTATTCAAAACTAGATGATTCCCGCGACTTCGTCCGCATGGTTTATTTTTTTTGATTCCCGCGGGAACTCTTGAATTTTCCGGGATAAAGAGTACCTAGCCTATGTCCTTCCCCGGGATACAACCTATCCCTGTACCAAATTTCATCAAAATCGGTTGAACAGATGAGCCGTGAAAGCGTAGCAGACAGACAGACGGACACACTTTCGCGTTTATAATATTAGTATGGCTATATTAGTATGGATTGGTACCGACACAGTACACTTTTAGAACGTCGATTTTCCTAAGTGTAAGACGAAAGTGTGATACGAAACTTAGTCGTTTTTAAAAACGGCTGATCAACAAACAAGCTGGATTGTATCAACGCAATTAAGAGGTCTTATATTCATTATTATAGGGTCTGCTGATAGAGTTAGATATCAGTCTCTGAAAGTAAAATGCATCATTTCATTGCTCTGGGTCAATGTATGGTCTAAAAATCGAAATATAACACCTTAATAGAAAAAAAAACTTGAAAATCATTTTGATTACTAGATGATGCCCGCGATTTATTCTGCGTGGATTGAGGTTTTTCGGTTCGCGGGAACTCTCTAATTTTCCGGGATAAAAAGTAGCCTATGTGTTATTCCAGACTATAATCTATATCTGTGCCAAATTTTATACAGATCCGTTCAGCCGTTCTGGCGTGATTGAGTAACAAACATCCATATACATCCATCCATCCAAATTTTCGCATTTAATAATATAAGTATACCTATTAAATCAATTGTAACCAACCTGACGGAGTCCCTAAGCATCTACACCTCTCTCTACTTATAATATTCAATATTTCTTTAAAATGGCACGTGATACATCTAGCAGTAAGACCCTCACAACATTGCTGTGTCCATAATAAACCAAGATCTTTTAGAGTTTCGGAAGCCTCGAATTCAATCAACCCAACGACTAAGTTATATACAGATTTTAGATGTAATTCAGTTAACTTAAAACAGGCATTAAGTAACGTGATCGCGAAGAGATAAATCTCTTCGGGATATTTACGAACTAACCCAAGTGGTAGCATCCTCCTTTTATAACCTTTTATAAAGAAAAGGAAGATGCTTTGTATGGCATCATTTATATTTCTAAAAAATAAATGATGGCTGGCTGGCTCCTCCCCGCCACCAACGGTAGGCTTCTTCCCTCTCTTGGTACCCTAGAGGCACATCAATACATGGACTAATACATCTCTAAGAATACCAAAAGTCAACAGCCACCCCCCCCCCCCCCCCCCCCCCCCTTAACCACTTGGTCATCAATCGCGAAGGCCAGCGCAACGTATGTACGAGCATACTTTAGAGTGGTGCGTTCCACTTATGTCAGCGTATAGCTGGATAATTGCATTTTTAGAGTGGTGCACTCCCACATATACCTGTAATAGGTTTCAAGGATACACCGGACGCACTGCAGGGTCGTTCGTCGCAACGTAACAGAGCCACAGGCGTGATGCACCCTTCAGTAATAGTATGTTATACCAAATATAGCGCGGAACCACCATGGGTGATAGAATGTTGTTTGTGCGTAACATGGTTTTTAGCCAATGTGCCGCAGCATAGGTCGTGAAGCTATGCTTTTACAAGTAACATGGGTTGTGAATCCATGAAACTATGGAGTGTCGAGGCTGAACAAGCGTAGTGCAAAATGTAGTAAGATATCAGGCGCAACGTACGCATAATACAACCTTCGGCAATAAGAAACAGCGTCCTTCCAACCATGGTCAGTTATCGTTCGAGTATTGCGAACGACGTACGTAATTTAGATAAGTAGATCGCAAGGTAAAGTCAGACGTTTTGCGGCACGTAGAAGTATACTCGAACTGCACTGCGCTCAGAAAGCAGGCTCTCTGATTCAACAACAAACCAATCCCATCTGAACGTCCAACTAGGTAGACATCCAGACCGAACCAGCCGTGCTGAGGCATCGCTGAAGCGAGACACCGTTACGCTCCACAGCCCGACCCGACCTTCGATAATAATTTGTTTAGTAATATACGTGTAAATATGTTGTAGTTATGATATGTATATAAATCCACCAGAGGCAGATAAGATTTCGTCGGATGCTCTCAAGCTAGATCCGCTAAGGGTCCTCACATTAGACAGCATCCAACAACACAGTGCGTTCAAACGATCTATTGCAAATATACCTGCTCAATATATTAATTTTATGTATCGCCCCACACGCACACACAACAAGATGTTGACAGCGCTCAATCCCTCCTACACCACCGCCATACCCACCCTTGGCGAGCGGTCGTAACGACGAAACTTCTCCGTAAGCTTGTAGTCGCGTGATCATATATACCCATACTATACTACCATTCTATTATCGTTTTAATATTACTTTACTATTATTTTATTATTATAATATATATATATATATATATATATATATATATATATATAATATATATATATAATATATATATATATATATATATATATATATATATATATATATATATATATATTTTAATTATTACATATTTTCCACTGAATAGTAAGATACGTATAGTTACACAATGAAAGAAAAATAAACTACTATTAGGATTATATTTGTATAAAAGTACAATAAATCACACAAAGGCTAGCACCATAAGTCAATGGCGACTAATGGATAAATCACGGCATCGCTTATTATTTCTATGATATGAATAATTCCATTACTATACATTATGAATAAAGAAACAATGTGACAGTAATGGTGTGATGGCACGTGCGTGATCGTCTTGGCTCGTGATTTGTGATTAGATATAATGAATGAATTTTGGATACATAGAGACAGAAATTTGAGACACTTCGGTATACGGAGATTTCTATTATCTTACGACTTTGCTGATACATTCCGTTTGTGGACATATAGACATCTCAATCACTCTACCAGATTCCCGCGGTTCTACTCATGAATTTTATATCAATAGGTTACAAAATTTACTTATATTCTCTATAGGAGAAGTTCCAAAGAGGAAAGCTAGATAAAATGAAAGATTACAATTAGACGTTCTGGCTAGAGTGAAAGATCAGTTGATATATGTATTTACCTTCTTTGAGGTCATCGCAAGCCGACCGATAAATCCTTAAGCTCATGGGAACCCTACGCCGTTAATACGGCCCTGAACCGTGTTATCGGGGCTGGTTAGACCTCCTTACGCTACGAAGCGAATATGTGGGCTCGCCGCGTCATTTAGACGGAAACCTCTTTTGATTGGGCATATAGCCCGCCCCAAATACCATGGATTTATATTTATATATTTGTTTCAGTTATGTTTTGGTTTGGCCAAACCAAGGTCGGAGGTCGTAACTGTAAAGACATGACATGTATTGGTTGAGCTGATATATCGCTGCCGGGGCGCCACAGAACCATGTATCATTTGTACGCTTAGTCTAGCCCTAGGGCTATGAGCTCAAAAAAAAATCTTATTTCCCAATCAACCGTCAGTGTCTCATAATCTCTGCACTACACTCCATCTGTTCCTTAAGTCTTAAGGCAGTTATCTACGTAAAACAAAGACTCATAAAGGACCTACCTGGACTTTCGTCGGTATCCCTCAGCTGCGCTCGGTGCTAGTAGGTACCCGTAGCGTTGAACAATACAATAGGGTGCTAACGGTAGTTAGTGATCCTATTTACTCAATTCTAAGCTTTATAATTGTATTTTATTCCATCAACTTAAAATGTTGAATTAATTAGAGTCAAATCTCTTTAGACTGCTTTGTATTAACATAACTAAGTCAAGGTTCTATAGATTTAGTTGTAGTTGAACTCATCATGTTCAAGTTCCATTAGACTGCATTAATTTGACCTCAACTATACACCTGTTCGGTTCAGTGATCCCTCAGTATCTTAGTAAGATTCAGTCATATAAATCTATTATAAACTGGATATATTTAGCATACATATCAATGCTATACTAAGTTATCTACCTATCTTGAATATTCTGATATGAGAATCGTGATTAGATTAAACAGTATGAGACGCCTCAACATTGGAGAATCCCAACTTAACCCAACACTTGTACTATCTGGATTAATGGCATTGTTAAGACTATATTGGGATTGATAAAGGCAAATTTAGGTGAATCTCCATTATTGAAACTTCTAGGGGATGAATTCTAAATATAGTAATAAAAGAAAATGGTTTAAGAATCAAAGTAATCTTTTATTAGAGTAAATAATTAATTCTTTTACTCTGACAATTAGAGTGAAATCAAAAAAAAGAAACTGGTTTATTATTTAGCCTGTGACTCAGACGGGTGAAGTCTAATATTCACAAGCGGACATTCCGTTCCTACAGCCATGCTAAATGGAGGGGAAAAGGTATGTCCAAACGAAAAACCCCTCTCGGCTATTTAACCTAGATACAACTTAATAATTAACACACACATGCCTTGGTTCATTGCTATTTACATATTTACAAACGTGACAAGAAAAGAAATAAGGTAAGACACACGTTATAGAATAAGACACACGTTATATAGTTATGAACAGTTTAAATTATACAATAGGTGTCGAGTGATTTCACAGTTTGTATAATATCTATTTGTTTAAACACATTCTATTGGTGTTAAAGTCGAGGTAGGGTTTCTAGTCTCATCTAGACTGTAACTATGGCTTCTGTATTTACAGAACACACATATAAGTCTGTATATTAGCATAAACAGACATACGTTAATGATTATAATGAAGAGACTTGTATATACCCAGCTTCTAGCTTATGCATTATCTCTAAAGCTGTCTCTGGATCCATCTTTAATAGGCTTTGACCAGTTTAGACCTTAGTATTTAATTTAAGATATTATTCGGAGCTGTGAAACTACTCGAAAATAGTTAAATAATATTATGTACATTACCAAATACCGCGAAGCGCCACGCAGTCTCACTTCACTTATTTACAATTCTATTTTCAATTAAACCCTTCTAGTAATATTAAATTTTTTCCCTTACAAATACATTTATAATTTGTAGGAATATTTTACTCTAAGTTTTACTAGATACAATTTCTGCACTTGAAGAGTGGAGAATGATAATTAAATTGTAATTTAATAAAACCCCACGAAATAGAAAACAATCACTGAAATTAAGTCTAGTAATAGTAAACTACTAGTCTTCGCGGAGACTCGAGCCTGAATGCCATTCCATGCGCCCGCGTCAGTCAACGCGCGCGGCACCCCCTTCTCCCGGACAGTTTCACTGCAATTGAAAAAATTACGCCACAGTAATACGTTCAAACGTCATTCATTGGTCAAGGACCAAAGCTCGATGAAATTAAGCCAATGAGCTTTCAGATAAGTCTGCCACGCCTTTCTCTGACAGTTTTTCGCGCCAACTCAGTATTTCTTTCAAGACGCTGGTTTATTGTTTTGGCGCATTTCTAACATCTTAACATCTGCTAAGCATTCCAACCTAGACATTTCTACGAAGGGTGTAAGAAAAAATTACTTTATGGGTCTCGCCCTTTTTTTTGGAAGTGGCTCGTCGGAGTTTGAGTCTTTGTTTTAATATAATAATTTAGAAAGCTTTATTAGTTTCGTTTGCGTTAATTCTATAGTTTATTGCTTTTAAAAAAATTATACCCTAAGCTGATGTTTACGGAATTTTACAAGCTCTTGTATTCCGAACAAAAAATAAACCCTTGTTTTTAAATTCTGACGAAATTTTACGAGTGCTGAAATATTTATTTAAGATTTCAAAAAAATTATGGAATGGTTAGGGTGACCATCTCAATGGGGATGATGGCATGTCAAAAATAAATTATTTCTTACAGATCATTAAATTCATATCCTCGGTTAGTTTTAAGTTTGATAACCATTGCCCATTTTAAACTATAAATGCGTCGAAATTTGATGACCTATGTATTTCATATAAACTTCTATAGCAGCATTTGATGAGAGTTGTTGATTTGATTGAGTTCATCATTTGATCATCATCCCTATTCTTAGTATAATAATAGTAATTCTAAGGTCTTATAATAATTAATTAACTAAGAACTGCATGGTGTATGAAATATTCGTTAAAGTTGTAATTAGGTAAGTTATGTACTGGTGTTTTATCTATGGATGTAATGGTTACATATTGTAGAGAAGCAACGAGTATCGGAAAACAGTCGGAAATGACACGTCCGAGATTTTCTATTGAGATACGTAATTTATGCAATTGCATTCCTAATAATGATAATCAAACAAAAGGAACTCGATGCAATGAATATTATATTGTTACGTGGTATAATTTTATAGGCCTATAAAATAATGGCCTAACCAAACAAAGCGAGCCGAAGTCTGCATACAAACTGCTAGCTTCGTAGTGATTATTAATTTTATAAACCATAATATGTCTCTTCCATCTCGGGACCATGGGGTCCCGGACCTTTGGAAGGCGTACGAGGGGCCGAAACCAACTCGCAGAGGCCCGTTAGACAATTTTACTCTGAAGGAAATGTGACAACAACCGGCGAATATCCCTATATGCACTATGCGAGTGCACCCAAGGACAAACCCCGGTTAGTGCAGGACTATTGCAAAACATGGAAGCAAATGATATGTATGGGTCTACGGGTTTGGGTTGCTATAATGGACTAGTGAAATGGGTCTATGGAAGTACTATGGCCCCTGCCTGACCAATGTTATTTTACACGGATAAAAATTAATTAATTAATTTCTGGGCACACTGCCTCGTTGCAGCGAGATAAATGATATTTTTAATGTTTAGTTTTTAGTTTTTAATTTAGATTTTAATTTTAATAATGTATGGATTTTGTCACGAATCTGAAACAGAACTTGTATTTCATATTAATTAATTTAAATAAAATTAAGAATAAAAGCAAATAAAAACTATTTAGTTCAATAAAAACATCAACCTTCTTACAACAAACAATAATAATTTCGTAACCATATTATTATTACATTGTACCTATTCTGTGTTATTATGAATGTAATGTAATGTCCACCTGACCGAATTTCGGGCACGTCGGCAAATCTACACTGTGATTACACAGCCTTGAAATATATTTCGTTAAACTGTGGTGATTAGCCGGGAGATATTATAGTGCACCAGTGTGTGCGCAAACACAGGTGTACTCCCTATTCCCTTACTCTCAAAGCCGAGAAAAATCCGACACAACCGGGGAGAGATCAGGCGCAAGTCCGACCGATCAGGTGGATCGTCTTAACTCCGGACTAGTACTGAAAATGTCTTGTCAGAATAACCCAATCCTTGACTCGGGAATCAAACCCGGGACCTTGTCAGCCGCAGTCGAACATGCTAACCACCAAACCAACGAGGCAATTAAACCGTATCTTTAACAGCTACTCACTATAATATGATTAGAAAATTGCGTCGTATCCTATTCTTTTGACATAGGCATTATAATATTAAAATACTTTAATTAATTTAAAACCGAATAGCTAGTTATTTAATTGATCGAGCCAAGACCTCCCAATTATATAACAGCGCTCACAGCTGTAAGTTTTTAAGTTTTCGGTTTAGTACCAACATTGCTTCTACCTTTCCACCATAAAATAACAATATTTTAATTACAATACTCCGAAATTAAAAAAGCTCGAATGCTGACCATCTGATCTCTTTGCAATTTAGTGCAACAATATTGCAATTTGCAACTATAGTCTTCAAATGGTACAATAAGATAAATAGCCATAGTAACTTATATTTTAAATGCGAATGTGTGTCTATTTGTAAGTCTGTCTGCTACATTTTTAGCGGCCCTTATGTTCAAGCGATTTTGACTAAATGTAGAGGGATAGATTCCATTCTATTTTTATCCCGGAAAGTCAAAGAGTTAAAGTACAAATCGACGCGGGCAAAGTGGCGTGCACAAATAGTTTCTATATATATTAATTTACTAGCATGGCGTACGCTTAAAATATATCAGTCAGCTTTGGCACTTTGGTGTCGTTGATTGCAAAACGCATGCACAGGAGCGTAAAGCTCGTTTCTAAAGGCCATTACAAGTATAAGCTCTAATGCGTGAATTCAGGCTTGAGAATTGAACTAAGTCATTTGTTGCATAATATGAAATGATAAGCAACCTTTCTAATATTATAAATTGCGAAATTGTGTCGGTTAGTCTGTGTGTATGTTTGTATTTTTACCGCTGAACCGCTAAACCGATCTTAGAATCTTTTGGGATAGAGCTTTCATCCTGAAAATTTGAAAACTTTTCCAGGATAAAATTATCCTATTATGATATTATTTTCCTTAGTTACTACTTAAGATATTAAAGTATGTTATTTTTCATCCCACCATCTCGGAAAGAGTATTTTTACGCTTCGATAACTGAATGCAAAAGCCGTTATTATCCTCTTGAGGATAAAGTAAATTGAATTTAGAACATCGTGTGCACGTTAGTAAATATCACTCGTCTATGAAGTTTGTGAATTCAAAACATCATTAAAACCTATATACTTCTACCTCTATGGTGCCGAATTTCCATACAACCGTTTTTAATTTGTTAAAAACTCACACTCGTAACCTTCTTGGTGTACTTATTTAATTTGCTTTGAGCGCACCATTTTCTTTCACGTCATATTGTTTAAAATTAAAACCTTCGATTAAAAACAAGAAAATTGAAAATAAGTGAAAAACCTAAAATTAGTGATTCTAGTGACGAAGAAGTTAATTCGACGCCAACAGAATTGACTGAAACTGTTAAAAATGCGGAAATGAGCTTTCTCCCTCAACAATCACGTGAGAAGTATTTCATTTCCTCGCTGAGGTGGGATGAAAAGTTACGTGTTGCACTCGAGTGAAAAGATTTTTCACCTCGTGCTCTTTTGATTCCCTCGCTGACGCACAGGATTCTAATATTTGAACCACTCGCTGCGCTCGTGATTCAATTTTAGAATCCTTCGCTTGCTCGGTCATCAAAATTGAGCACGCGGTTAAAAAATAACTTTTCACTCTTGTATAACAAATAACTATTATTTCACTGGTTTCTAGGGAATGGTTTTAAGACATAAACATATATCGCCAATTACAAGTTTTCACATTTTATCTGAGAAAACTTTTAATTGGCGTTATACTTATTCTTTATTTATTTATCCATTTTAGTCGCAGCTGTAAGTTTTCTGAATAAAAAAATAAAAAAATTCCACGCCGTTGATATTTATTTATTATTTATTTATTTATTATAAGCCATGTCCAATAAGACCTTCCAAGGATTGCGGGACGTTAAATAGAGGAGAACCAAATATAGGTGTAGAAACCCGAACACATTTGGACGAGGTTTTGGGCCATAAATTCATTTTTTTTCAAAATTAAATAGTGTTTTATTCAAAACTTTTACAAGTGCTTTTGAATCGTCGAGTGAATCTATATACCATGGGCGATACGAGTCTACCAAATACGAACAAAGTCGGGTTTTTTCGAATATTTATAACTCTGGAACGGCTGGACCAATTTTCATGGTATTTGATTTATTGTATTTGTCTCCGTCCGGAATAGCCGAATAACTATAAAGAACGTTGAAAAATTGATGAAAAAAGAAAAAAAAACATTTTCCCTTGATTTTCCCATACAAAAAACCACGCGGACGAAGTCGCGGGCATCAGCTAGTTGTAAAATAAATGCGTGCACCCATTCTTAAAATGTATCCTTGCAAAATATTAACCCTTGTCAACAATGTTCTAAATTCTAATAAGCATTCACTTTGTTTACCAATTCAAAATAGCAGGTAAAACAACGCTGGGGACTTTAGCATACTAGACATTCTAGAGGACTAGACGCATTCTACGAGCTATGCACTGCGCTGTTGGTATTTCATTAGGGTGTAAGGATTACGAAGTTTATTGTATGCTTGTGATAAAGGTGGACAGCTTGCCGCCGCGAGATTGAGAAGCTACTCGTTTATGTTTTACTCTTAAAAGTGATCCTTATAACATTGATATAACACGATTTGGTAAGTACCACTACCACTACAGCCCATTAACGTCCCACCGCTGGGCACAGGGCTCCACTCTCATAGGAGAGAGGGAATAGAGCTTAGACCCACCACGCTGCTCCAATGCGGGTTGGCGGGCTTTAACGACTATTATCATGCTAGTAATAATAACCGGGACCGACGGCTTAACGTGCTCTCCGAGGCACGGGGGTGAAACACCACCAACTTCCTAATTCCGGGCTAGTACTGAGAATTTCTGGTCAGAAAAACCCGACACTTAATTATGGTCCGACCCGGGACTCGAACCCGGGACCTCGTCGGCCGCAGTCGAACATTTTGGTAAGTACATAAATCAAAATCCATAAGCAATAATAAGGTCACATTAATTGAGTGGAAAAATAGTGTAACAAAATGATATTAAACAAGTTACTCTTATCAAATGCAATTAAGCATTGACATCGTTCCAGATTTTATTAAAAGTAATTAATATTTCCCAGATTAGATGTTGGTCAGGGTCTAGCCGAGGGATGTTATGCTATTGTCATTAAATACGAGAGCCAATTAATGTTAATTGATCGCACTCGAATGCTATAATTTGAGTTTGATTGAGTTGTCTGTTTGTCTTAAACCTTTTCAGGAACCGAGTGCTTGGTCGAATTTTGGCAAAAAGATAACTAAGATCCTTGAGAATGAGATAGGATAATTTTAATCTCGGTATAGAGTCATTAGAATTGTAATTGAAATCCACGCGGACATACAAAATCCAAAGTTCTGACTTTGTCCGCGTGCATTTTGTCTAGGTATTTGTAGGAAATTTAAAAATATTAAAATGGTTTCCTGATCGAATTTTCTTTATGGGTAAAAAGAGATCCATAGGATCCATATAGAATTCTACATCAATGTTTGTTAGACTTTGTTTCTTGTCAATTTCTTGACAGAAAATATAATGACGTTTGTATTCGACCCGGGAGTCGACCCCGGGACCTCGTGATAAGCAGCCTAATTATCTAGACTGTTATCTAATAAACTATCACTCCTAACACAAAACGCCTAAAGTTGCGTAGTGTGGAAATAACACGGTTAAAGTAGCGATTTACCGGTAAGCCGGCATCTGCAATTTGGAACGGCGTGAAACGACTTCACGGCCGGAGGTGAACGCTCCTACCTGAACTTGACTTCGAAGCGTGGTATCACTCGCAAGTTCACGCTTTACTCATCGATCTGACGACAGCTCGTGATTATGTACATGCCAATATTAACGTACTTTCTCAATACTCAATTTATTAATAAGGGCAAATTGTCGCCTAGTACCTATAGTGTCTCTTATTTTACGTCTTTTCTTTTATCCACTACAAGTTAGCCCTTGACTGCGATCTCACCTGATGGTAAGTGATGATGCAGCCTAAGATGGTAGCGGGCTAACCTATTAGTGGCATGGCAGTTATATTAAACCCATACCCCTATTCGGTTTCTACACGGCATCGTACCGGAACGCTAAATCGCTTGGCGGCACGTCTTTACCGGTAGGGTGGTAACTAGCCACGGCCGAAGCCTCCCACCAGGCCTACCAGGGAAAATTCAGAAATTATAAATTTCCAAACCCTGCCGGGGACCGAACCCGGGACCTCCGCACGTTAAGGCAACAACGCTCAACACTGCGCCACGGAGGTCGTCAAAAAACGTCATGTTTTATGTACAGTAGTGTGTGAACCTGAATGGACATACAGTGCCTCTTATGTATGTTAGGTAGGTACATACCTAGATTTCATGCTTTGGATGCATGCACAGGCTGAGCAGGCTTTTTTTTAAATTGTAATACAAATTTGACGATTTATACCAAATATCCATACACCATAAATTGGTAGAATGTATAAGGCTCTCAAACTCTAATTATGTCAACTTTATAAGTAAAGATATAGTATAAGAATAAATTATTATTTATTTATTATTATTTATGAGGAGGTGGCCGTTCCATACTTGCACTGGTAAATATGTACGATAAGTAATTAATTTGTTTACGGTGGTCAAAAAACGTTTATTTTAATTATTTATTTATTTTGACTCTACTACCACGATCATTCTTATGGGAACTGAAACTAATACTAAGAAAACCTATATAGTCGAAGATGCCGACTCGATTATCCTTTATATATATGTGTAGTTTGTGGAGGTCATGGCAATTAGTCCATGTTAAAACTGGCCTTTCATATCACCTTAGAATAACTAGTGGTTCGCCCCGAACTGAGACCTTGCATCATATAAGTTCGTAGAAGTACCTACCTTCCGGACGCAATTTAAAATTATCTTATCATTGAAAAGCTCTATCTAGCTAACAGAATAAAAAACCATAGATACTGATTAGACCACAGAGTACATCATCGAGTAGCAGTACATTGAATATGACGAGACAAGACACGACACGGGTCCTGCACATGGTGGTGACGACATTACCCGCAGTGCGGATCCAAAACCGAACACGACATCCGGCCTAAGGGACCCTAGCCTTCAAGGCAGGTCCTGGCCAACCAAGGTTAAAAAGATATTCATCGACTGGGATACAAAGTTACCTCGCGCCCCACCCGGGTAATGAGGCTAGGCCTCGAAGCCCGTGTCCCCGCTTGGACCTCACGGGCCAACCGGAGAAGAACCCTGCTGCTAACCATTTGCACCATAACATATTTAATAATCACCTCCAAAACCAACGTACTACCCCTTACTGTGGTGATAGACGGCGCTAACCGTCTTACGTAGAACATTCTTACTTAATAATAGTTATATTTCTTATTAATGGTCTAATTTTTCATTAGTTTTATTTCTGTTTGATAATTGAATTACATAATTAGTACTTGTTGTTCAAGATAATAATGGTTATTATCATAGTGTAACATACTAGCCGAGTAGTTGTTAACATTGTTGTGAACTTTTGAAAAAATACTTAAGTTTTTTAAAAATGTAATAATTTCGTTTCTTTACATTCATCTAATTATAGCATAATTCAATGTGCAACTACAGGATATGACTGAAATTATATTATAAGTTACAGCTTTTAATCGATGGCCTTTTTAAC
This sequence comes from Erebia epiphron, assembly GCA_963932025.1. Taxonomy (NCBI): domain Eukaryota; kingdom Metazoa; phylum Arthropoda; class Insecta; order Lepidoptera; family Nymphalidae; genus Erebia; species Erebia epiphron. Next base: position 27,342,295 of record OZ009948.1, read on the forward strand.
CCCCAACGCAAAAAGAGAGGGGTGCTATAAGTTTAACGTGTCTGTTTGTGTATCTGTCTGTGGTATCGTTATAGCGCCCAAACGGATGAACCGATTTTCGTTTAGTTTTTTTTGTGTCATAGATAATTTTATCCTGAGTGTTCTTAGCCATGTTTCATGAAAATCTGTTTATCCGTCTGAAGGTCATGAGCTTTTTTCTTAATCTGTTACTTTCATATTATGTCGGGGGTTGTTTTAAATTTGTAATTTATACTTGTTGAAATAGCGCTTTGACAAAAAATATCTTCCAAAAGCGACTTTGAAAGCCCCATTCGACAATTTGCCCCACAAGCTTATGTAAAACCGTAAAAAATGTTTTACTTCCCATTCGCATAATCTGAGCGCCCTCAAATAAAGTTTTGTTTTATAACTTTTTAAGCAATTTTCGGCTCTATGCCATCAGTTTACATAATATATTTAAATTTTAAGTCATTTGGTCACTAATTTTGAAGTCATATGGATCTGACTGACGCGAACGGACGAACGCGGACGGATGGATGGACGAACAAATCCAGATTCACTCAGGTTGACTAACAAACCTCGCTTCGCTCGGTCGATAGATAGACCCTGGTTCTAGAACATACTAGAAGAAGACGAAGGTGAAATCAATGTATCCGCATTATTTTATAGTAGTTGACCTACCTCAGCATCACTTTGGTCGGACTTCCGATAAATCCTTTTTAGTGAGGGTCGAAGTTATAGAAAACTAGCGGTCCGCCCCGGCTTCGCACGGGTAGCACTTGATCAAAATAGTCCATACCCAATGATGGTCAGTCGGCACTGAGGCGAACAACTCCACCATGCGGTCTCAAATTTTGTTCAGCAAACCGCTGTGAACGCTTGGCACCTGAGTCTCCAATACGACGTATTTTCGCTGCCCTCACCTGGGAACTGGGCACTTCTCTGAAATGAGGTAAAAATCGAGTGGCGAAAAAAAATTTTTTTTTTTTGAGTTTTTGATTTTTTAAGTATGCTTTGACAAAGGGGTACCTTCATGTGACATAGTGATGAGGAAGGCCCGCATCAGAACCTAGTTTTCTTGGAGAAATAGCGTGTTTGGTAATTATGGTGTGCATGGTAGTGATAAATTATGATTTGGTAATGAGGTATGGTGTATGGTGATTAGGATTAAGGTTATGGTAATTTAGTTTATACATGGTGATGAGAAATTCTAGAAATCCATAGAACGAAATCGAGGATCTTAGATCTTTGCACTCATTCTAGGAAGTTACTATCCCACAAATTCATTCAGATCATGATCCTCGCTGAATTATAGGATCTTTATAGAACGAAAATTTATTTTTATGGGCTGAGGCGTGCAAAACTAACCTCCTATAATGACAATTAGCTGGATTCTTGAAGAAGAAGCTTAATAAGTGGACAAACAGTAAATTTACCTGGGTGAATAAGAGAAAGATGAATTGACCAAGAATTTTCACCATAAAATTCTGGCTGGCTGAAGGAACTGAGGCTGGGTCACCAGCCTCGTCCTTTCCTACAGCCTTCAGGCTCTTCAGGCCCCCGACCTTCTTGTTCAAACCCCCTAAAACTTTCAACTTGAACTGCAAAGTCTTTATAATTACCTAGCAAAAGATTAATTGGCAGATCCAAACACAAACGTAATAATTATGAAACGTTCATACCAGGCGTATAAAAGATACCATCTATCGGAATACGAGATCAGTAATGGTCCCGAGAGTTCTGTCTCTCCAACATAGCTACCTGATGCGACTGAAAACTATGTGTGATAGTATCCTTCATCATAGTAAATCTAAGATCTTGGGAGAAGGAAAAAGTACTATGATGAGGTATAAAATCTTGATGAAGATATAGTTAGAAGTCCCATAGGCAGCTAAATTGACCTGATCACCCAAAACTGACAAAATCTAGGCAAAAACCTGTAAATTCGCCGGCCATAATGCCAGACGTACAAGAGTGTGCGTGTTTAGCGGTGCACTCATATAAGGATTGCCGATCAAATCGTCTAAGTTCTGCTTCAAAGTAAAATAAACCATAACCGCATTGAATTAGAGCTCAATTTCGTGTATCCATTCTTATACGTTTAGGGTATCGTACATACCTAAACATATGAGAATGGATACATGAAATTGAGCTCTAATTCAATGCTTTTGATCGCTTGCAATTGATCGCTTGCTTGCCTCATCTTGCCGTTGAGCTATGCCTATTATAAATAATTGTTCTCGAGAGGAAATTATAAATCTCACTTACAAGTCGAATTCTGAATGACCCGATACAAGATCCTTACGCTGCTGAAGATACGGAAGACCGAGTAGGACCCAGGCTACGTTGCTTAGCGTTTGTGGACAATATGATTGGAAACTGGAACCTTTTAAAATCGTTGCAGAGTTCCCAACGCAATCCTGTCAGTGCATAATACTGGACCAGACTATGATACCAATCCAACCGCAACGAGGAGGGCTGAAAAATTAACATCAGAAAGACAAAATCATGCCTAATACTCACGTATCAGTCCACCTAGAAATCATGGAGTCCCTTTTGTAATATTTTGTATACCTTGGACACGCGGTTCAACTATGTAGGTCAAATTTTGAAAAATAAGTTTCCAGCTGAATCCGACTCGACTGGGACTGGGCAGCGGTCAAAAAGCTTGGAGATGTATTTATCGACTTCGATAGTTCGAAGAACCAATAAAGGATGGGGTCCCAAGGTGCTGGACTGCTCCCTCATAACATGGATGGATGACATGTAGCGAGTCGACGGGATCCGCTAGATTCAGCGCAAGACCAAGGCTCAGAAGTCTTTATAAAAGGGTTATGTGTGGACAGCCAGACCAGCAGTGGACGTCATCAGTTGATGACTAGGATACTTATTAACTACTTAATTAAGTCCCTGTCTGGTTTTTTCACCATATTATATATCAAAAGTCAAAACAGATTCATGACATGCACCAAATGGACTGCTGTTGACGTTCAATTTATTCTATTTACTCTTTTGATGTTTTATCAAAAACTACTGAATGGATTTTGATGCGACTTTTTGCATTCACTAGGTATTACTTCAGAGCAAATTTTAATATGTTTTTAATATTTATAAAATTAAGAATTATATTTTTAATCTATAATTTTCTAAATTTTTCTGATATTTTACTGAATTTATTGTATTTATATAGTTATTTCAGCCTAAATTTTATGTTTTTCAATTATTTTTAGTATAATGTATATTATTTGCCAGTTATTTACAAGTACTATGCCCAAAATATTCTTAATTTTATTATAAAATGCTTTTATTTGTGTCTTAATGCCATTTTTATAAACTTTTTTAAATTTCATTCATTTTAATTTTTTTAACGTCCAAATATATTGCAAATAATTATTTAAGCTGATAATAATTAGAAGCTTTCCTAAAAATAAAGAAATTTCAGAAATATCTTTGATTTAGTTTTAAAATAATTCAAAATGGTCATGGTAATTGTGGTAATTAGAATCATGGTAATGATAATTTCGCCATTTTTAAATTATTTAAAAATTAACAGATTTATTTTAAATTTTGCAGGCTATTTATTTGAATTAAAAACACGTTTTACATCATAAGAAAAAATAACAAGAATATATAACGTGTATTTTAAAAGTGGTGATTTTTTTATGAATTAGATAGGAAAGTTGACAAAGTGCAGAATAACAACATTATTTCCCAATACCTTCAAAACGCTTAGACATGCGCTTAACCTGTTACAATAAGTTCTTCAAACACAAAAGCCTTACGTATTAATGCTATCATGATGGATGCAGTACATATATTATCATTCTTATCATAGTGTTTGCATCGGGTCACGTAAATTAGGAAAAAGTCGTGGGACAGACTTTAGTATCTCGTAATTTTTTCATTTTTCGTTATTTTGTTACATGTTACATTCAATTTTATAGGTTTATTATTTATTAACAATATATATTTTTTACATTTTTTTTTAATCGATAGTTTTTGAGAAAAAAAATAATGTTCTCAACAACTTAGGCAGTGGGACAGTCATGGTAGTGAGGAATTTGAGGTTTAAGATTTTTTTAAAGATGGATCTCACCTCTTTTATCTTCTTTTTCTTGATGGACGATATAGAGGACACTGTCTAGTGTCTACAAAAAAAATTACATAAGCCTGAGTTAGTTTTAAGGTACGTTCTCCAGCTTGGGACACGCTTTTTACAACATTTCGAAGAAGCATCCAACTATGTTTAGAACTAACAACTAAGTTGGGCTCTTTTAGGCATTTCGCAGTCTGTCTATTAACAGTTAGATATTAAAATGTTTAAAAAAATGTTAGTAACTTCTCTTGTATTTATTATGTTTGTCTTGACAAATATGACATAAGAGACAGTCTGAATTAAAAGACGAATAGAGGTTTAACGTAAAAAGTTAAATTAGGTGAATTTTTCCGACTTAATTCACATTATTGCAATTTTCGAAGAGATCTCTAATTTATTTTAAAATAAAATACAGCCTATGTTACTCGCTGATAAAGTAGCTTTCTATAGGTGAAAGAATTTTTAAAATCGGTCCAGTAGTTTTTTAGTTTATCCATTACAAACAAACAAACAAACAAATCTTTCCTCTTTATAATATTAGTTTAGATTTAGATTATAGCCATTTGATATATGTTAGTTAGTTTAAACCCTAACTTGCAAAGTCTCGGCTATTTAAAAAAAAAAATAGGTGAGCGGGTAATTTCCAAAAACACTTATTTCTTTTTAAATCAAATTCCAATTTCACGGACTCTCGAAATATCGTTTCCTTCCTTTGTGATTGTAGTTCATATATAAAAGGAAACATAGATATGTTGACATAAATAATATGCTTTGTATAGGTAAGATTTTTTGACGACCTCCCTAGCGCAGTGGTGAGGAGCGCTGTGGTCCTTATGTGGGAGGTCAATTTGGGAATTTATAATTTCTGAATTTTCTCTAGTCTGGTCTGGTGGGAGGCATCGGCCGTGGCTAGTGACCACCCTACCGGCAAAGACGTACCTTCTAGCGATTTAGTGTTCCAGTACCATACCTTGTAGAAACCGATTAAGGGTAAGGGTTTAATCTAATTGTTGCACCTCTAACAGGTTAGCCCGCTACCATCTTAGACTGCATCATCATTTACCATCAGGTGAGATCAAGGGTTAACTTGGAGTGGAATTAAAAAAAGATTTTTTGAATCATAAAGTAAATGTACTTACTGATCGATTGACAGGGAAAGGCCATTTTAGGCTCTTAATGAAATAATAATGTTAGGGTTGAACGTACTATAAAACACGGTTTTACTGAGGATCGTGCTTAGGACTACAGATGCAGTATTAAGGGCAAGTATTACTTAAGCATTGGGTATTCTTGCCTTAGTAATGGCTATTGGTAATAGACGAAGACAGGCTGGGCAAAGTTCATGGGAAAAGTTCAGAGGTGCGAACTTTGACAGTGACTTTTATAATAATTTATGCTGTACCTATTTTATAATTTGTGCTGTTTGTGTAACAATAATATTAGATAAAAACTTAGCAGCTAATATTAGCTTATACATGCGAAAGTGTGTTTGTTTGTTGGTTTGTCCTTTAAGCCCGCCGCAACAGAGCAACGGAGCGACTTGATTTTTTTGCATGGGTATAGATAAGAGTCTGGAGAGTGTGTTTAGTGTGCTTTTTTATCCCGGAAAATTGAGGAGTTACCACAGGATAAAAAAACTTAAACCACGCGGATCAGCTTGCCAAAGCGCGTTTGGAACAGTCGTAGCTTTAGTTTTAAGATATAGAAAATCTTCATTATTTATTATCACCGTCATATTTTATTGTTCTAATTTCTATGCTATGCCCACAGGGTATTGCCCTTTGAATTTTGGCTTTTGACTTTATTATTTTCTTTATCCAGTACCTACTGGATATGGAACAACATGCAATACCTATGTGCAATCAATGAAGGTTAAGAACTTAAATTCTGGATTGCTATTTGCCATTAATCTTTGTATTTAACCTGAAGTCACAATATATTAGTCACAACTTCTTTGCTCAACAATTTTACCCTATTTTAGTTTATTAGTAAAGTCACATAAATCGAATAAAATATGATGATATAAGGATATTTTTTATTGTGTCGTTCATATTCCTAGAATTACGTATCCTTATATATAAAATAAATGGTACAAGGGACTTTTTCTAAAAATGAATGAAAGGGTTTGAGGAAAAAGATACGTAGGTAAAGGATGTTTTTTTTTATAACAATGCTTATACAACTTTAGGAATTTAACGATATTGAACTCTTATGTTGATGGGAGCTTTCGCTGCAAACCTCTTCTGGTGGAATGGATTGAAAATTATACCGCTCCAGCCTGTAATGAACATTTCAATGCGATTCCCGACTCGAGACCGTGAACCCGGCGCGTGCGCAATGTTTATCTCCAGCCAGATGATCCGAGGCCGGTATATAAGCGGGCAATAAGAGAACCCGGCACCATTCGCGATTAAACCACCGCCGAGAGCTTCCGCGGAACGAGGCCGCAGTGACCGTCATCCGAATTGATACAATTGCCACTTAACACCCTTCCGCGATGTCTTCCATGAGATTATTAATTTTCGTCCTGCTAATTGCTGGGATATCAGTTGACGCTGCACCTTTCTTTGACGCTATCTACGACGCCCTTAATGGCAACCCCAGGAGATCGTACGGCTACAGTGGATATGGAAACTATGATTACAACTATGGCTATAATAATGGATACAACAGGCGTGTGGAAAGACCAAGACAGGGCAAATCATGGAAGGACATCTGTAGGGTCCATTACCCAGATGCAGCCGCCTTTCCCGGGGCAGGGGGTATAGTGTGTCCATACTGAGGGTCAGATCGCGTGTTCTACGCAATGGAGCGGTTGCTTCGCCGTCGCAACATCATGAGATTGGGATGATCCCGATATGGAACGAACGAAATAGAGCTTACATAATTTAGTGTGAAGATTTACAAAAAAAATCTCATTTTTACTTTTAAGAGGTGAAAGAAATGTATGAAAAGATGCGGAAGAACCTAAGAGAATCGGAGAACTGCTCCTTCTGTTATCTCGTAAGATTTTGTGAACATTTGATTCGGTGCTTCGTTTCATTTCCATGTGTAGTGAATGTTTACTTCTCTTGTTGTGACGTTTGTGATATGATGAACTGGCGTGATATTTGTAACCTTGTGATAGATAAGTGGTTGTTCGATACAATTTATGTTAATATAGTTTTTAAGGTCGATGCCAAATGAACACTGCCTAGAACACGCGATCTTAGCCCTATATCTGTATTACGGATTATAAACTAATCTAATTGGCTTGTTGTACTTAAAATATAAAGCAATACAATTATTCCTTTGTTGCCAGCTTATATCTCTCCAAACATTTTTTGAAACGTAAATAACTATCGCAGAATATAATGTCTTCTTCATTAATTCAGATAACAGGCAGGTTTGTGTTCAACTTTAAGTGAGTTTTTGCTTTTAGCTGTAAGTAATTTTATTAAGTTCAAACAAGTAATAGTTAAATCAACTATTTCTCTGTTGTTATCGCTGTCTCTACTAATATTAAGAAAGTTAATGCTCAAGTCTTTAGGTTAAAAATTATCAATAAGTATGTTATCAGTATATGAATCACTTGTTTTGAAAACAGTGCTTGTCTATTTTTAATATTTTAAGCACAACTTCATCATACTTAGAATCCGCACTAATTCCATTAAAAGAACATCTTATTATTCGATTTGTTTTCCTAAAATCGGAACTTATTTCTCTTATTATGTGCTTCATTTATCATACAATATATCATTTTGAGAATTTGACTTCATCAATTTCAGACGGATCTGTGTCCGTATAAATTTCAAGAATTATTTTAGTCAGATTATACCTCTTAGATCCAATTAGTTCAATGTAGATGCTAGATACAGTTCTACTGGTATTTTGACACAGTTGTAACCGTGAAATTCAACAACATGTATCTTCTTTTAATAAAATAGTTTTTTTTTGAACGAATAATATATTTGTGTTATATTTTAACCACCATCCATACTATACTAGGTTATTTATTTGTCTTTGAATTAAAACCACATCATTCCTTGGGAAGTGGACGAATACTTCTGTGATAGTCAGCTTTACAAAGCAGTGAAATTGAATTTACTGGTCTGGGGGTTATTTTGCTAATTTTTTCTGAAGTGCAGTAGTTTGTCCCATAATTAAGAAGGCATCAGCGCTCTTAGCAGTAATATATGTGTGAAAGATGCTTTATAAAACTGTGATCAATTGAGTTTTCTGGCCTGGGGTTTTACTTTGCTCATTTTTTCTGATGTGCAGTAGTTTGTACCATTGAGAACGCATCAGCGCTCTTAGCAGCATTCTCTGTGTGGAAGCTGCTTTTTAAAGTCGTGATCAATTAAATTTTCTCGTCTGGGGGTTATTTTGCTTATTTTTTCTGAAGCTGCTTTATAAAGCTGTGATCAATTGAGTTTTCTGGTCTGGGGGCTTATTGTTTGCTCATTTTTCCAAAGTGCATGATCATGCAATCATGTAGTTTGTGTCATTGAGAGCGTATTAGAGTTGTTAGCGACAGTATGTTTGTTTTGTGTTACGATTTGCATTCCACGCACAGTGGACTCCCCCTAAGCTTCTTTGTGGTCGAATTATTTATGAACTCATTCAAGTACAAACATGTACTTTTATAGTGGGACTCCACAAGGTATAGGTAGGTATGTATAGAAGGCAATAAAACGTAACCCTATTCCACGTCTTACGTATAGCGTATAGATGTTAAAGTTATCGTTTTTTTTTTAAATGAAAATCGATTTAAAGAATAAAAAAATAGGGGACAGTTGCCTTATTAATATCGATTTGAACGCTACGATGCCATAGTCAGACATAGTTTCTATCAGACAAAGCAGCCAACCGAAAAATATTGTATAGTGTTACGACTTACGAGTATAACTCGTAAGTCGTAACACTACAATATTTGGATCTATGATATTTTTCGTCGGGCATTACAGATCTATTACATATTGCGTTAGATGCTCATAATATTCAGCCTTTCCATAAACGAGTACTTATTACAGTTTATATGGTAAAAATGTTATAATAGGCATGATGACAGTAACCAAGAATCAATGAAATTATGAATTTGTATAATGAAATAGGATTCATGGATTATAAAAAACGTATTTTTTTTTCTATTTCGAGTGAGATTGCTATTTATTTTAATTGAATAAAACTATAAAATACAGCAATCCGCCATATTGGACAAAACACCAAGAAGTGAATGACGTCACAATTGTTTGTTTTCGAGCTTTGACAATCACACTATTGTTTACTGCACACTGCACAGAGTACATTGGTAAAAACAATAGTGACGTCACAAACGACGCCATGACACCGCAGAACGTTTTGGCGTGAATTTTCAAATTTGAATTTCAAATGCCAATTTTATCGACTACACCTTATTTTTCTGCTGAAATAAGATATTTTTTCGAAATAGTAGATACTTCCGAACATAATCTGACCATTTTTCAAAATCAGTCACCATGCCTATTACTGCTGCCAGGCTTAGTCGCGTCATACCTGCAGTCTAATAATTTATCACATTACCACGCAGCCTGCATATAAATGTTTAATTAAATTTTCTAGCAGGTTGTACCCATTGAGCTAATATGTATTACTGATTTAAAAAAAAGACGAATTTACTAAATAAAGTCTGTTTATGAATAAATTACAAGAAACACTGATATATTTTTTAAGTATTGTTTATTCCATTAAATACATTTAAAGCGTACGTGTTTAGATTTTATATGACAAATTATGTAATGAAAAAATATACGACGTAACCTTGGACTTGCAAATTGCTCAAAATATTATATGTCCTTATACATATTGATTGTCTTAGAGACGCGTTTTGAATGTTTATTTGCGTTGAAAATCTTTATTCAGTTTTGGTAGTCATCAAAAGTAAAGTACCGCAATTCGCAGGGGAATATAACTTAATACTATTTATCACTGGTCTGCCAAGCCGCACTTGGTCAGCGTGGTGGACCATGGTTGAAGTTGATGATAATGATGATGATTTACCATTGAACTTATACATAGTCTATCTAAAAACATTACCACTTCAGGACAGTTCACCTACCACTACTATTACCATACTAATATTATAAATGTGTGTTTGTTACCCGTTAAATCCATAAACCGATTTTGACGAAATTTAGAACAGAGATAGGTTGCATGTTGGGTAGTTTATCACAGAAAATAACAATGAGGTAATAAATATTATTTAAAAAAAACCGACTTTTTTCTATCTTTGCCTATGTTTTTTATGCCCGCCTGACAGTATAGTGTGTAGAGACAAAAAAATAATCCATGCAAACGCGAGACTCATATAGTGATAATGCACTTCCTGTTTTTCATATGTGTACACGGACGCATACTTCTTTAAAATAAATTAGATAAAGGTGCCGCTGCTCAATTTCGTAGATCTCCTATGTAGGTCATACCGTATAGTGTTCTATAATAAGTTTGGTACCGCATCTAATAATATTTGTACTAAGTACTATTGCTTCTACGTCGTTGTTCACTTACCTACATATGGTTCTTACACACTATGATTCCGAAATTAAATTAAATTCTTCATAATATTATCAAGAGTGAATAGGCATCTTCGAAGTTCGAGGCAAGCACGCTCCACCTTAGCCTGCAAAGGTGGAGCATGGTGGGTGGTGATGCATCACCACTTGCAAGCAGGTCTGCCCCCCGATTGTGTAAGGAAATCGTAAACTCAATCGTTTGTCAAATAATTCAACCTGTTTAAGGAGTTCATAGATGTCTGCAAGTCATAAAGCGTTGTATAAGCTCCTTTAACTGTTTGAGTAATACGTTTTAAGCTGATTACAATTTTCTCAGACTATAGGGCCTCTGATTGCAGCCAAGCGCTAGTTTAGTTTTAGCTATTTGAAAAAAAACTTTTGGACAGTTGGACCCAGAGTTAAACCCCTATTACACTGCACTTTTCACAGGGCCCTGTGGTAAGGGTGGCCGCTAGTTTTGGCGTCGCTATTACACTGCACTGACTATCGGGCCCTACTCAGTCTGAACGAGAACGTCAAGAGAGTTGTACGTGTATCTTTATGTTAATTATCGTTTACTACAAGGCACCCATGCTATCGAACGGGTGGACCGATTATCATGATTTTTGATTTGTTGTATTTGTTTCCGTCCCGAATAGCAGAATAACTATTAAAACATTGAACATAACTATCAAAAGACTAACTAGATCCCAACAAGGTAGGTAGATAGTCAAGGATATGTTCAAATCATTTGAATGCAAAAAGTTAGAAGAATAGATTAGAAGGGTAGCTTTTTCTCAGCTAACTTCAATAATTTGTTTTCCTCTTACTAAAAATAAATAAATGAGAGGATATTTAATGACCAAGCGTCAGGTCACGAAAATACTTGAATTTTATTTTATGGGTTTGCTACGCTATATGCTACGCATATATATGCATATGCTATATGCTACGTGCTATGCCATGCATACATGCCATATGCTACATGCTATGCTAATTGCTACATGCTATATGCTATGCTATATGCTATATTCTACATGCTATATGCTATACGCTATATGCATGTAGCATATAGCGTATAGCATATGCTACATGCTACATGCTATGCTTATTGCTACATGTTATATGCTATGCTATATGATATGCTATATGCTATATGCTGTATGCTACATGCTATATGCTACATGCTATATGCCATGCCATATGCTACATGCTATGCTAATTGCTACATGCTATGCTATATGCCATGCTATGCTATATGCTATGCTATGCAGAAAAGAGCCATTCGTTCTATTTATAACTCGTTTTTCCGAGTTTATACTCGGATCACGCGAATCACTTCGTGAAAAATTTAAAGAGATTGGTGTTCTTACGGTGCTTTCACAATACATATACAATAATATAGTCTTTGTTAGGCAGAACATTAATCATTATAAACAGATATCTGATACTCACAATCTATGTACTACAAACCGCCATAAGCTAGTAACAGCGTCATATCGTCTGCGTAAGGTGCAGAAATCCTTTGTGGGGTCGAGTGTACGTTTTTATAACATGGTTCCAAAAGAGTTTCTGGATTTGCCATTACATAAATTTAAGGACAAACAGCATTTGTTAAGTCGAGCTTATCGACGATTTTATTAACGACAAAGTTGCATGGAAGCAACCGGCCTCGAATCCAGTGACCCACAAGTCGGTGTAATACTTGTAATGTTGCCCCTTAGGCTGGCAAGTAACCGGATTCCGGTTACTGGGCGTTTTCGGAGTTATCTGTCATGTAACCGGATTCCGGTTACAATTAGTATGGCGGAACGCGTCCTCCGCAGATGCGCACATTTTTTTCCCATAAAAATATAATACTGTCTCGATTCCTCTCTAACTTAAATACTAGGATAGACAAGGACACAGTAGGAATTTTTTGACGTTCTTACTGTATGTAATCAATGGGTGGGTAGAAATTTTGTGCGAGGAGGACACCAACTTTAAAAAAAAAATTTTTTGTGTCGTTTTTGATTTTGTTCTAGAGCAAGAATTAAGGGACAGAGTCTTTGTTACGTGTGTTTTTACTCTAAGATGATTGACCATAGTGCACATCAATCAAAAAGTCTATAGATACGGGTAATATTGTTTATTTTATTGGTACCAAAAAAAAGAGGGTAATTTTTGGTCTTTATTTTTGTCATTTTTCTGTGTAAACCATAAATAAAGAAGAGCGATTACCTTTCAAACTTTAATCTACAGCTGTAGTTCGTAACGATTTGAATGACGTAGTTTGTTTACATAGCTTCAGTACAAGTAATAGGAGTTGTTATTTTTCTAAAGCGGCGCGAGCCCGCCGGCGGCCGCGAAATTCGACACCTTTGAAGCGCTGCGCGCACCAGGGGGGTTCCGTTTATTTTGAGACCACAGAGGAAGGGGTATGTATTGTATTGCTTGAATATCTCTTCTCCTCTTTCTTTTTTTGAGAAAAGAGCAACTGCTGAGTTCCTTGCCGGCTCTTCTCAGTAGAACTAGCTTTCCGAACCGGTGGTAGAGTCTTGACGTATCATAAGTGACACAAGTTGTCCTATGTGAAATAAATAAATCATTTAATTTAATAATTTAATTTAATATATGCCATGCTATATGCTATGCTATATGCTATGCTATATGCTATGCTATATGCTATGCTATATGCTATGCTATATGCTATGCTATATGCTATGCTATGCTATATGCTATGCTATATGCTATGCTATATGCTATGCTATATGCTATATGCTACATGCTATATGCTATATGCCATGCTATATGCTATGCTATATGCTGTGCTATATGCTATGCTATATGCTATGCTATATGTCATATGCTACATGCTATATGCTACATGCTATGCTATATGCTATGCTACATGCTATGCGATACGACATGCTATATGCTATATGCTACATGCTATATGCTAAATGCTATATAAAACATGCTATGCTATATGCCATGCTACATGATAATCTGTATGTTAAAAAAGTTTCCATAGCATGTCTTTGTACATCTCAATCACATTTATCAAAATTTCTTTTTCTTTTGGACACGACATAATATTGTCAAAATGCTTGCGCGAGCCGGAGAAACACAACTACCGATCTGCTGTACGCTGTACGCTGTACGCTGTACGCTGGTCGTGCGTCGACTGAGCTCCCTTCCGCCCTGAACGTTAATATTACACTACTTTGACTGCAGGGCGCAAAGGCAGCCAGGCAGATCGGGACCACCCGATCTCCCTGAACTTCGACCCTTCCACCCTGTGGTTTATCACACTACACTGATTCAAGGGAAGGGTCCCTGTGGAAAGTGCAATGTAATAGGGGTTTTACTACTACTTATTATATTATACTAGCTGATGACGCTTGTGATTTCATCTGCGTAGATATTTCGAAATTTCCGTGGGAACTAATGGGATTTTACGGGATTAAAAGTAGTTTAATTCTATGATCTTCTTCTTCTTCTTCTTCTTCGGGATGCAACTTATATCGTGCTATATTTGTACCAAATTTTATTAAAATCATATCAGATGGGTTGTGGAAAAGGTAACAAACAGACAGGCAGAGCATCGCATTTATAATACTACTAGATTCCCGCGGCTTCGCAAATTTTTTCGATTCCCGCGGGAACTCTTGAATTTTCCGGGATAAAAAGCCTAACGCTAAATAGCATAAGTCCTTCCCCGGGATACAACCTATCCCTGTACCAAATTTCATTAAAATCGGTCGAACAGATGGGCCGTGAAAGCGTAGCAGACAGATAGACAGACAGACACACTTTCGCATTTATAATATTAGTATGGGTTATTATCTTAAAAAATTAAGAAATCTCTCAAACTTTTAAATAAAACAGAAAATTTAATAGAGTAGCTATTTAGATAACGATAACAACAGGCAGTTAGTGCAACCAAAACTATAAATTTTGATCCAAACTTCGGAATATCTCTGGAAACTTAAGTCGTCAATTGTCTGGCCATGGTAGATAATCGTGGACAAACTAATTTCTCAATGTAAAGTTTTAAAACCTCATTATGATTTAATTAAAATAAAATAGCCTCCAATTAGTAGGTACTTGCTGTGGCCTGTGAGCAAATGACACCACATTTTGGCATTTTTTGGCTTGCTTATATCATGCAGGGGAGCATTTCGTGGCAGCATATTTAAAGCTACCATGAAATGCTACTGTTGCATGTATGCAGGTGTTCTATTTAAATTAATTTTGGATCAACGTAGTCTAAATAACAGTGCTGGATTTACACATTTGCCGCCCCAAAGCTATAAAATTTATGCCGCTCCTGCTGACTTCTAAAATTAGATACACTGTTCACAATAAAGTTAATTCCTTTTTTTAGGGAATAATCTAGTTCCTAAATTATTTTTACAACTTTTTTTTCTGTACCAATTTTTTTTTGCGCCAATTTTGCCGCCCTAAGCTTCAGCTTTTTCAGCTTCTATGGTAAATATCCGGCACTGCTAAATAACGCTGCGTTCCATCCAAATTTGAATCTGGGAGCTCCTATTTGAAGGGAATGTTGTTGTATCTCCGCGTCAGAAATCCTTATTTCAATTTTCATTGTTAGAAAAATTTCCGTGCGATAAATTTTAGCACCGCTTAAACAGGAGTGCTTGTTACCAAAATTACAAGAAAATTTGAAAAATTCAACGTTAGCAGGTGGCTCAGCTGCAATTTCGTATTTGTCACCGAGTAGGAAGGCTTTTACAAAATTGCAAGCTTTATGAAGTACCTATTTTAGATGTATGACCTGATTATTGTATAAGTTGTCGACTAGTCATTACCTAATTTTTATAGCGGAAAGTTTTAGAATTAACGTGTGGTTGGAACTCAGAAGCTGTACCAAAAAGAACATGATCCCATCTATAGGTCTAGAACAGAACAATCTGTCTGATTATGTTTAGATTTGTAGAGAGATTTTAGTTTAGTCCTCGGGAACTGCTAATTTTTCCGGGTTAAAAAGAAGCCTATGTCCTTCCCCGTGTTACACCCTATCTTTGTACCAAATTTCATCAAAATCGGCTGCTATGACACACACACTTTCTCATTAATAATATTAGTATGGGTATGAAAGGCTGTATCTAGCATTAAATAGTTCACGTAACCTGAACGAGCTGAAGGTGGTCTTTGCGACAGCAATTTATTTATACATTTGAGCTGGTTGAGCTACTTTGACCCCAGTCTATAATCGGATGGATGGAAATTATAACAAACGGTCAGATGGATTACTTCTATAAGTACTAAGCCTAAGACCCCGATATACGACGACCTTCACCGAGCTGGTTAATGTTTGAAACCTACTTTTTATTTATATTTAATAATAGATAAATACGCCTAATATAGGTTGCCTATCAAAATCTGTAATCGAAATTACTTCATATAACCCAATATCGCAATCGGCGAAACACTTATTATAGCATTCTAATTTCTAAAGCCCATAAGAGTATTGTATATAGGAAACTAGTAACTTCTTTTTGTGAGCTTTTGCCAACAAGCGGGCACTGGAAGTCCTAGAGATTGGTTATCTATCGAACAGGGCACAGTTATTATCTTGTTATATCCGACTTAGATCGATTTCGCAATTTGCGTCAGGTGTGCTCTAGTTAGCGTATCTATTATCAACTATTTCCTATTCTGTGGTATTATCACGAATTGTAGACGTGATTAGTATTATTCTTACGCTCTATTGATTGCACGTACTTAGCAAATCATACATACTTATAAGAAAAAGCAAAAAGAAAGAAGTTGAATACAAAGGCGGCCTTTGTTCATTAGGTTTTTAGTGTTTCAATTATCATATTTTTAATGGGAATGCAATCCATAATTCAATATAGCTTGTACGGTGAAGACTGCTTATAAAAATATTTCGCATTTATAATAGATACTTATATTATAAATGCGAAAGTTTGGATGGATGTATGGATGTTTGTTACCCAATCACGCCCGAACGGCTGAACGGATTTGGTTCAAATTTGGCACAGAGATAGATTATAGTCTCGAATAGCACATTTATTCCGTAAAATTAAAGAGTTTCCGCGGGAACCAAAAAACCTCAATCCACGCTGACGAAGTCGCGGGCATCAGTTAGTCAAATCATAATTTGTGTTGAATTTAAAATAATGATAAAAGTTAGTGAAGTAGAGACCACGGCTTTCGAAATTGCAAATTTTCCGAAGTTTTCGAACCCGCTATATTTTAGGCATGTGGGTAGGGTCTTTGTTTGAAAGTTTTGCAAGATTTTGGCCGGGTTAAGTTAATATAACTTAATATTTCAAACATTAAACAAAGTGTTGAGAGTTTAGACTAAACTGAAGATGTATTATAGAGCTTTAAATGTAATTTTAATAAAACAAAATTATGAAAATAAAATGAAACGATTTATTTCACGTAGGAAAAGTTATGCCTCATGAGAAATCGTCATGAGAATCTACCACCGATTCGGAAAGCTGTTTTTACTGAGGAGAACCGGCAAGAAACTCAGCAGTTGCTGGAATGGAATGGAACAAACTAAACGTATTAATTTATTAAATGCCTAAAATGATTTTACAGCATTTACATGTACGAGTATAAGACTTTGCTCTAATAAAATGTAAGGCGACACTTATATTATGTGACGTCCCTATACCTTATGCGTGTTATGACGCACTTGGCCATGCGTCTGGCAAACAAAAAGTCGCGTTACTAGCTTCATTAAGGATCCGCACACACTAGCGCGACAGTATAAGACGTCGTTCCGCGCAGACGTTTTGTCCTCCCCGGTCCATATAGTGTGTTGATACTCTTATTTTAATGTGTCTTATTCTATTGTGCATATATTTCGCAACTAAACTTAACTGACACGTCTAATTTTATTGTCGTCCCTTTCATTATGTTTCATCTGAAAAGGGACACTTGATTTCTTCCTTAGATTAGCCTTTCAATTTAGTTTAGGGATTGTCTACCTACAACATAATTAGTCGCATATTTACGTGATGATACTTACTTACACGATTTTTAAATCTTTATATAGTACGAATCCAACTGTAGCATGTTAATTTAGTGTTTTGTAACTTATAAACCAGTAGGTAAGGAGATCATTGGCGGGTGTAGTCAAAGATCACTCGATCAGTGAGCTGTCAGATTTGGGTCACGCATGATTACACTAACGGCCCTAGTGGTCATCATTTGGCATATTCGCAGTGGGTTTGTATGATCTGAGTTTACTTTCTTAAATCTCAAAAGCATATTTTTTTTACATACCTCTTGCTGTAAGAGGAGCCAGGGTTCCACCGACACATGGTGGTCGGAGACCCTTTCAACATGTGTTCCTATTTTTACCTAATTTTTGTAGTTTGTGAACACTTAATTATACCTAACACAAACGCGTAGGTATTTGCACAATTAGAGCAGGAAATTCCGGAATATTATTCATTTATTAGAGCATGGATGTGACATAATATATGTACTTTTGTATGATACACTTATCTAATCACTATTCCTATTAAAATACTATTTTGGTTTTTTTTTTTTTTTTTTTTTATTGGGTTTTTGATACATATTTATCAATTCTTTTATAGGATATTATTATTTTAATAATAATATCCTATAAAAGATATAGTAATACAATTATGAAAAATACCTCAAAATTGACAACAAAATCAGAGACAGCAAAAGAAATTAAGACCTTTAAAACTTTAGCATTTCAGTTATCGGGAGTATAATTTAATTGTAGTTTGTTGGTTTATTAATTTTTGTTTGTTATTAATTGCAAAATGTGTTGATTTTTTAATTAATTGTGTTTTTTACGCTAATTATACATTACATTGATGTATTAATGGTTTGTTGTAAATTGGAAAATGTGTTGATTTATTAATTCTTTGTGATCTTTACATTTAATTTTGCCATTTGTAGGTTCATTAACTATTTGTTTATTGTTTTATTATAATAAATAATTTGTTTTTTGATTTGTAGGTTTATTATTTATTTGTCTATAGTCATTGTTAAATGTGTTAATTTATTAACTATTTCAACAAAAAAAAAACATATGTAAACCTTATCCACTTTATCTTATCAAACCTCTTAGCACTAAACCGCCGACAATAGGTAGTATAGGGTACAGCGAGGTTTATTCTGTTTTGTTATTGTACACAAGTAGGTTCCTTTTTCAGTGGTTTACCATTGATGTAGAATTTTATAGTACCTGTTGTACACAATTTTTAATCTAAAATGATAACATTTAATATATTGCTAACATTTTCATAATTATTCTCAGACAGGACAGAAAAGCTGTTATTAAATTGCTATTTAATAGCTGTTATATTAAAAGCTTTTATTAATAATTAATGATAGCTTTAGTTTTTTTTGTAACGGGATAGGCTCTTGACGACCATCATGTCTATGAAATGCCCCGGAAATAATGATAAGGTCTTGGTTGGAGCGCGCTTGCCTAAAATATGCCTACCTATTCACTCTTTCCTTGAAGGTGCTTAAGATATAGGTGGCAGGAAACACAAAAGTAAGAAGGTGGAAGTAAGAAAAAGGTTTTAGATTTGATTCCTTTTTCAGTCCGTTTGGGATCCTTCAGAGAAAAAAATAAGGTACCTTATCCAAATTAATTTCAAGGTCTCCTGTTTCGGACGTTTTTATCACAAAACTTTTACCAAAAACAATATTTTGGTCGAACTTTTTTACGTGAACGTCAGCAGAACAAGGGTAGGGAATTTTAAATGTCTTCACGTCCCGTCCCGAGTCATTCCCCGCGATATCAAGGACCACTCCGCCGATCAAAAACAAACGGAATATTTTTCACGAATTTTCCACGAGAAAAGTATCGTGTTTTATTTTTGCCCCTAAAATACCTGACCCTTTTAGTCTCAACTCGTATTAATTTGGAATGATTTAATTTCGTATTGCAGATATTGAAATTGTACCTGAATTATTTTAGGCAAGTAGGCAGGACACATTTTTAATGCACGCTAAACTTGCACAGCTATGAGATAGTAAATGCAGAAGTATGAGTCCAAGTCTATCATATATTTTGTATTCCTCATTGCTGAGGGTCGTGACAAACGCCTGTCTATCTGTCTGTCCGTCTATCTGTCTGTCTGCTTCGCTTTCACGGCTCATCTTTTCAACCGATTTTGCTGAAATTTGGTATAGAGATGCATCCCGGGGAAGGACATAGGCTACTTTTTATGCCGGAAAATCTAAGGAGTTCCCACGGGAGTAAAATAACATAATTCAAGCGGACGAAGTCGCGGGCATCATCTGGTTTCATTATATTTTTTGAAAGGCTTACGAAGGCTTTGCGAGGCTATAATAATAATTTAAGACTATGCCGTTTTACCTACCTTTCATTTGCAAACCTGAAACAGAATACTTACATCTATTATCGCAGAATGCGTAATAGATACTAAGTACCCTTAATATTCCTTGCTTGAAAATGTTAAAATTTGATATTCCTGCATCAGAGAGGTACATTTATTCATTGTTGGAAAAAAAGAGAAACATTTTTCCACTACATCATCATTTGGTGAGATAAAAAGGGCGACAGGGGCCGGATTTCGACCGGATAGACAAATTGGGCCGTTTTCGCAAACATAAAACAATAACGTGTTTGTTCACTTTGTTGCTCTCTCGAGTGGGTAACTACATGTCTTGCATTGAAAGTAGAGCTTTTGTAGGTATTTTTTTGGTTGTTCTTCTAAAGAAGTGTTTGTATTGATTGAGACTCAGAATGGCTGGAACCCAGAGCCGTAAAGCCGTAAAGTTAATTAAAAAATAAAAACCGGCCAAGTGTGAGTCGGTCTCGCGCACCGAGGGTTCCGTACAAACCTGTAGGTATATAAGTAAAAGTTATGGTATTTTATTGCTAAATGAAATCCATAACATTAGTAAGTTTAAAATTATTAAAAATATTTGTATTATATGATGTAACTAAAAATTTATACTTTTCGCAATTTTTCCTTTATCTGTGCTATAGGACGTTGCTTCGTACCAAATTTCAAGATTCTGAGTTCACGGGAAGTAGCCTGTAGGTTTTGATAACCTTGCGCGTGTCGAAAATTTGCAGCATAAACGGCTGTATCTTTTGATTGCGCTGGCTTAGAAGTTTGATTTTTTCACAGCTCCAAGGGACATTAGACTTGAGTATTTGATATGAATTTCAGCTTGATATCCTGCATGCGTTCCTGAGAAAAAGGGTCTTGACACACAGACGGATGGACAACAAAGTGATCCTATAAGGGTTCCGTTTTTTCCTTTTGAGGTACGGAAATCGGGGTCGATTTACCAATGTAGAAAATATGGTGCATCTGATTTGAAACATCAATCATTATTTAATACTTTTCTCACCCCCTGATTTTGTTCACGGCATGGATAAAGTACGGAAAATACTGAAATGAAATGATCTACTGGTGGAGCCAGACGGCGGATCCTAATGAAGTTGAAGTGTTATAGGACCATTGATGGATCCTAGTGAACTCCAGAGTCCTATTCGATCCACCGGTGATTCCAAAAAGTTGATCCTAGTGGACTGAGGAGAAAATACGGTCTACACTTTATTGCAACGAAATTAGTGAGAAGACTAAAAAGGACTAAACCTTTTGAGTTAGTGCATAGTGATAAGTGACAGTGTAGTGTGTAGTGCTAAAAGAACACGTGAACAAAGTGTTTAAGTTTGTGAAGAAAGACTAAGATGCGTCAATGGACAATTTCTTAGTAAATAAGATAAATTATAAGTTTAGGTTAAAATTAAACTACTCATTAGCCAATTAGTTAGGCTAGATCGTAGTTAAATGAGTACCTTACTGGTACTCATTAATAAGAAAAAAAAAAAAAAAAACTTTATTGCACAACAAACTACTCGTAGATACAAAACAGAAGAACGCTAAATCACAGAATAAGTAATAGACAAAATAACTAGAAGAATACTACCTATCACTAAACGGTAAAAAAAACTATCACGGTATCTCCAAACAATCTATATACTTGTTGAGATTTTGTCCTTCTGTCTTCTACTTTATCACCTCCCGTCTGTTAACAATTTGGTACAGATATAGTTTGCATACCGGGAAAAGACATAGGTAATTTTTCTCCCGTGATGCAACCTTGTCAAATATAAAGAGTTCCCTCGGGGCTTTTCAATAACCTAAATCCACGAATAATTGCAAACAGTTGTTATTGACAGAATTTATGTCAACATAATAATAATATGATAACCAACTAAAAGCTGTTTTAAAGACTGTATTATTTTATTAGCAAAATAAAAAAAAAGACGTGTGGCCGGAGACTGCCGCGGTAAAGCTATTGCATAGCATTTTTTATCAACTTGCTATGACTACTTGTGTTGTTGACTTCAAGTTGTTGAAAATATAAAGGTGAAATATTTTTATCATATCATAGGGGAATCAAAAGGTTTTTTGATTCCCCTTGGACACCCGAACTATTGAAAACATAATTCTTTAAAATTATTTCGCCTTCATATTTTCAACAACTTGAAGTTAACGACACAAGTAGTCATAGCAACCAAAGTGTTACGTTTTTTTTTGTTACGGAATTTCTGGATTCGGTCTCCACGCTCAAGGCCCGCGGTAGAAGCTATGCAATAGCTTAATAAATTGTGAGTGAAATAAGTATACTCTAGTGAGTAAATCAAACAAAGTTTATTAGCAAAATAAAATAAAATGTGAGCGAAATATGTATACTTTAGTAGGTAATTTAAGCAAATAAATCAAACAAAATATTTTGATTTTCTTTTTGGATCTTACTCTTATTAGTTAATATACTCGTTATTAAGTGTGACGTGAATATTTTTGAAAAAATAATAATATGGTCTTGCAGAGCCTACCACTCCATGAAATGGCTTCTCAAAAGTACGCACTGCGATCGACGTGCACTTCACGTAATTGCCTCTCGATAATAGAACCTCTGAGATTTTTCTCGTATTTAACATTAATAAACCCATATGTACAGGAAGTGGTGATAGCTTAGTGGTGAAATCTTCGACCCCGGACTCTTTTAACTTTCTTCCTTTCATTAACTAAGCTATCGACGCTACCGGAAAACACCTGGCGTTATAGTGCTGCGCGCTGTTTGAACGTGGGAGGTCACGGGTTCGCTCCCCGGCAGGGTCGATTTGAGAATTTAATATTTCAGAATTTTCTCAGGTCTGGCCTGGTTCGGCTGTGACCACCCTACTATAGCAAGGACTGGCCGCCAAGCGATTTAGCTTTCCGGTACGATGGTGTATAGAAACCGATTAGGTGTATGGGTTAAATAATTATAACTTCCATAGCCCTAGCAGGTTCGCTCGCTACCATCATAGACTGCATTATCACTTACCATCAGGTGAGAGCGCAATCAAGGGCTAACATGTAATGAATAAAAAAACAAGGTTTATTTAAATCAAACTCTTATTATTTGGAATATTCAACCAGATCATGTTCAGGAAACAAAATGTGCGGAAACTACCCTTACGGCTTACCTCTGCAACATAATAACTAATTACACCTTTACGACACTATCTGTTACTGCTGGACAGCGGTAATCTACTCCAGAGACATCATTTGTTACCTGAATGGCTGCTCGCCACTGGAGGGGACACCACGTGCTCTGTGTAATCATGGTACCTATCTATTTTGCTAGTCACGCTTTTAGCTGTGATTCTTTTTAACCCCCGACGCAAAAAGACAGGGGTGTTATAAGTTTAAGGTGTCTGTTTGTGTATCTGTTTGTGGTATCGTAGAGCCCAAACGGTTAGACCGATTTTCGTTTAGTTTTTTTTTGTGTCATAGATAATTTTTTCCTGAGTGTTCTTAGACATGTTTCATGAAAATCTGTTCAGCCGTTTGAAGGTCATCAGCTCTTTTCTTAATCTGTTACTTCCATATTATGTCGGGGGTTGTTTTAAATTTGTAATTTATACTTGTGCTATAGTCACGCTTTTAGTTGTGATTCTTTTTCAGGTTGTGAACGATTAATTGTTGACGTTTGACAATCTTCCTGGCACAGTGATGTACGTAGTCTTTGCGTCATGGCTCATATTTGCTTACTTGTGTTTATTAACTACTAGCTGATGCCCGCGTGGTTTAAGTTTTTTGTTATTCCTGCGGGAACTCCTTAATTTTCCGGGATAAAAAGTAGCCTATGTCACTCTCCAGGTCCTCAACTACACCCATGCCAAAAATCACGTCAATCCGTTGCACCGTTACGGCGTGATTGAAGGACAAACCAACAAACCAACAAACAAAGTGACTTTCGCATTTATAATATTAGTATGAGTATGATATGATGATATGATGTGATAATGTAAAATTATTTGAAGATTAACTGTTAATTTTTGGTTATTTTGTGATTGATTAGTTACCACACTAGCAGCCAAGCCAGCTTGGTGGACTATAGCCAAACCGATCTCATTCTAAGAGAACTAAGACTAATTCTAAGACTCGTGGTCAGTACCTACTTAAGTGAGTCGGCAATGACTTGAAATGATGATAAAGCTAATGGGAACCGAAGTTTTTTGAATAGAAGCTACATGTAAGTGGTTATTGGTTAAATTAATTAAAAAAACTCATTCAGGATACATATATATTTATTGAACAAAAGAATAAAAATAAAATTAAATTAAAATACATTTTGTAAACATAACAAAATGTCTGACAGTGATTATTTAAAAAAATCCGTTGGCAGTGTTTAATAATTTTACAGGATAAGAATGGATTGGATACCTGAGGGTAGGTACATTTTTAAAACCTTATTTAAATAATAGATCAAGTCGTTTGGGCTCTAAATTGGCTTGTGAATTTTTATAGATTTATATTTGTCAATCTCTTGATTTTCACATGCAAATAAAACACAGAAAACATGAACTTAGAAAAGAAAATCATTCACGAAGTAGTTGACTTGAAAAATGTAGCAATGAATTTCTTTCATAGCCACTATATCCGTTGCGAAATAGGCAAAAAGGTCTCATACTAATACAACATTTTATTTATTATATACATTATAACAATATTATTTATTTCTATGATTCAGCTCTTAAAATCTGTTTAGAGAAGATAGGTACGTGATAAGTAATATAGGATAAGTAGGTACATGATTTGGGCGGGTCAATAAGTCCGTGACTTTTGGAATAAAACACAGATTTTTTGATAAATAAATCATTTTATTTTTCAACGTAGTCTCCCTTGAGCTCTATACACTTTGTCCAACGCTTCTCCAATTTTTTTATCCCTTCCAAAAAATATGATTTGTCGAGGTCCTCAAAATAGGCCTTTGTTTGCGAGATGACTTCATCATTGGAGTCAAATCTTTTTACACCAAGCCATTTCTTCAGGTTTGGGAACAAGAAGTAGTCACTCGGAGCCAAATCTGGAGAATAGGGTGGATGAGGGAGCAATTCATAGCCCAATTCATTGATTTTTGCCATGGCAACTGCACATGTGTGCACCCTTGCATTGTCTTGGTGGAAAAGAACTTTTTTCTTGACCAAATGAGGTCGGTTTTTTTTCAGATCGTCATTGAATCGGTCCAATAAGTTGGCATAATATTCCTCATTGATTGTTCTTCCCTTTTGAAGGTAGTCAATGTGGATTATCCCGCGTGCATCCCAAAAAACAGTCGCCATAACTTTATTGGCTGACAAACCCACCTTGGCCATCTTTGGCGCCGATTCACCCTTAGAAACCCACTGTTTTGACTGTTGTTTGGTCTCTGGTGTGTTGTGATGGATCCATGTTTCGTCCACGGTTACAAAACGGCGCAAAAACTCCTCCATATTGCAATTAAACAACGCCAAACCTTCCTGTGAAGTTGTTACACGATTGCGTTTGTGGTCGACTGTGAGCAAATGCGGCACCCATCTTGCGGAAAGCTTTCTCATGCCCAAGTGATCATTCAAAATTGTAACCACTGAGCCATGCGAGATCCCTACGGCTTCCACAGTCTCTTGCACTTTCAATCTTCGGTCGGCCAACACCATATCGTGAATTTTTTCGATTGTTTCGGGTGAAGAGACCTCAACTGGGCGTCCAGGACGTTCGGCATCTTCAGTGCTTGTACGGCCACAACGAAATTCAGTAAACCACTTTTTTACCATTGAAATCGATGGTGCAGAGTCCCCATAGTATTTATCAAGCTTAGCTTTGGTCTCGGTATTGGTTTTTTTCGCAAAAAATAATGCTTAGGTAATAAGCACACGAAATTCACTTTTTTCCATTTTTTCCTCAAATTACTGGGTAGTCTGATAAAGATAGCTGTCAAATACAAACTAACTGACGCAGCAATTTCAAATTTTGACAGGAGTCAACTGACAGATGCCTGTTGACAGGAGTAGTGTTGCTTTTTCAGTAGAGGTCAGAAATTCAAAAAGTCACGGACTTATTGACCCGCCCTAGTATCTTTGCATTTTTGTTCTCGGTCATTAAATTGTTTTTTCTTTTATAAACGCCTATCAAATCTTATTAGTCCTATTTTGGCTACAAACCTACTTCATCATCTTCTCAGCCCATCTCACTACTGATCTACTGAGCCGTTTAGATTTAAGGTTAGATTCCATCACACCCGCCCAGTGTAGATTGGATGACTTCACACACCTTTTGGAACATTTTGAAGAACTCTTGGGTACACAGGCTACCTCACGTCTTTTTTAACCGATAGAGCAAAGGATATTATGTAGGTAATTGCTTAAAGCATGCAACAACACTGAAATGATAGAAGTGTGAACCTTAGGATCGAACCCCGTCCACCCAAAAGGCGGCTGGACTAAACCGCTAGGCTATTATCGACTAACTAGGTACGTGTACATATTTACCATGTTACATTACAGGAACATTCAGCAAAGTAGAGCGAGCGAAAAAGCGCAAACCAAATATTAAAATCGCTACTTCAGAAGACGTCGATTAATTTTGGTATCGATTCTGGGTGAGGCGCTCATAATAAGCAATGAGTTATCACACTCTAGAGATAATATTATATTAAATCAGTGATGTCTAGTAACATGAACCCTGATAATAGTGTGATCCTCCCAGTAATATGGCTACATCGACTCTATTGTAACATAGCTTACTTAATTTTATTTTAATGTATTTATTTATTTATTTTTCAAAATTAAAATCAATTTAATATAATATAATAACGCTAAACTTTCTAGTTTCTATATCAAGTGTACAAGAAATGTAAACATAAACGCGGAATTTTTCTTTGACGTCAGATCCGTGCAGATTTTCATTTTTAGGGTTCCGTAGCCAAATTTGGCAAAAACGGAACCCTTATAGATTCGTCATGTCTGTTTGTCTGTCTGTCCGTCCGTATGTCACAGCCACTTTTTTCCGAAACTATAAGAACTATACTGTTGAAACTTGGTAAGTAGATGTATTCTGTGAACCGCATTCAGATTTTCTTACAAAAATAGAAAAAAAACAATAAATTTTGGGGGGTTACCCATACTTAGAACTGAAACTCAAAAATTTTTTGTTCATCTAACCCATACGTGTGGGTTATCTATGGATAGGTCTTCAAAAATGATATTGAGGTTTGTAATATCATTTTTTTCTAAACTGAATAGTTTGCGCGAGAGACACTTCCAAAGTGGTAAAATGGGTCCCCCCCCCCCCTGTAACTTCTAAAATAAGAGAATGATAAAACTAAAAAAAATATATGATGTACATTACCATGCAAACTTCCACCAAAATTTGGTTTAAACGAGATCTAGTAAGTAGTTTTTTTTTTTAATACGACATAAATCGTAAACCGCTATTTACCTTTCATTCAATCAACTCAAATATTTAAAATACAAATATTTTTAATAATTTAAAACTTACTACAGGTTTGTACGGAACCCTCGGGGGCGAGTCCGACTCGCACTTGGCCGGTTTTTTATTATTCCACTTCAAGTTACGCCTTGGCCCTACCTTCGTAAGTGATGATGGAGAATAAGATGGTAGCAGGCTAACATATTAGAGGAATGGCAACTATATTAAACCCATATACCCCTAGTGTAGAAAACACGCCATCGTAATAGAACGTCAAATCGCTTGGTGGCACACGTCTGCCGGTATGGGGTAAATAGCTATGGCAGAATTCTCCCACTAAACCAGACCAGACGAAATTCTGTCATCGTTCGGGATCGAACTCGGAACCTCCTGCTCTTAAGACAATAGCGCTCACCACTGCGCCAGGGAGGTATTCTTTAGCAAGTGTTGGCATTGAAATAAAGGTGGGCGATATTTTGACGCACGTCTGATGAATGAGATTCGCTCCTCTTAAACTATAGAACTCAATGGCAATAGGTGGCAGATCTTGAGACTGTTAATTAAAAGCAAACAGGCGACGAGAAAAATCGCTTCGCCAAGACGGCTCCTATTAATTTATCAAAGATTAAATCTAACGTAATCGAATTTCAAGTAAAATTCATTTTATGGCACGCATGTCATTAAATTCTGATCGATGTTTACTCAATTAAATGCGTACCAGTAGCCCAATTTCGAAAACGCTGCAACAATCATTGTTACCACCTCAATAATTAGTTAATGTTGTGATTTTGAAGGATTTTGGCCAATATTAATTAGTGGTGTAGCAATAAGAGGTGATTGCAATTGTTTCGTACACTGTAGCAATCAATAAACTGGAAGCGGAGCCCTATTCATATTGTGTAGTAAAAGGTAAATCTATATCTATACTAATATTATAAACGAGGAAGTTTGGATGGATGTATATGTCACCGTAAGATTGTAAAAACCGTAAGATTGTAATCTAACGCTTTTTTTTTCGATAGATTGTAAACAGTCGAAAGATTGTGAACCGTTCAATGTTTTAAGTGTCAATTTTTGAAATATTCATTGTATTTACGTTTTCTTGTCTCTTTCTTGTAGGTTAGGTTAGGTTAGTTCGACATAAATAATCAAGCACTTAGGTTCTATCGGGTTAATAAACCTAACAGATTACAATCTACCGAAAAATAATCCGTTATATTGTAATCATTCGACAGTTTACAATTTCGCGAGTTAGATTATAATCAAACGGTTTTTACAATCTTACGGTGACAGATAGATGGATGTTTGTTACTCAATCACGCCAGAACGGCTGAACGGATCTGCATGATATTTGGCCCAGAGATAGATTTTGATTTGGATTACACATAGGTCGATAAGGCTGGCTGCCGTGCATCTGTCGTACTAGTTCAATGGTGCCTCGGTGGTTTCTGCCTGGTTTTCATTATCTGTTTCAGAATTTTCTAACACATCAACCTGTAATTTGAAGGAATTATTTAGAAACCGTAATTTGAAACTGATAACTTGTTTTATGCTATTTATGATAACAGTTCTGTCATATTTTATAGTTGTCAAAAAGAGCAATAATTTCTTTTATTACTTATTAATACGTGATAAAATAATTGTTCTGAATTTTAATTTGTTTCAATTTTGTTTCGAGTTAAGATCATCGATTATAATCGATGATCGATAATTATCGATATCATAATGATAAGACAAAATCGATACGTGTTAATAATACAAACCAAAGCAATTTCGACTAAATCGTTGTTTGTATCGATTAGTTTGATGAATTCGATGCTATAAACATTTCGATTTTCGAATTCACTGTCAAATCGACTGATAAGCAATGTTATCACTTATCAGTTTATTTAACAACCTATGTAACACATGGCACACAGGCTACTTTTTATCCCGGAAAATACTAATATTTGGATGGATGTATGGATGGAAGGATGGATGAATGTTCGTTACTCAATCATACCAGAACGACTGAACGGATCTGCATGAAATTTGGCACAGAGATAGATAGTCTGGATTAGCACATACTCGTAGCATTCCCGCGGACCCCAAAAAACCTCAATCCACGCGGACAAATTCGCGGGTTCAACTAGTATTATTATAAAGAGAAAATATTTAATACACTCGAAAACTACTTAACTCATTTAAAAATTCTTTCTCTTAAAGAAAGCTACATTATCAGCGAGTAGCTTATGCAAATATTTTATTTTTAAAAAATTTAGAGATTCCTACGAATATTGCAATAATGTGAATGAAGTGGAAATAAATCGTATCGTATTATAAGAGATTCCGTGGCGTGCGCTGCGTGAAATCGTTAAAAGTTACAATATGGAAATATGTCATTAATTATCGACACACTATTAATCCATAACAAAGATACTTTACTAAAATTATTTTGTAAGTAATTAGAGCACACAAAATAAAGATTAATAAAATTAATTGCATATCGTGTCGTCAGTCATACTATTATGTAATAGTTGGTATTCTTTCTCGAAACGGTCAGCTAAATTTTGTAAGTACCACTACATGAACATAGATGGCGCTGCACGTTTTTAAACCGCGCTGCAAGTTTGTAATACTTGAACTATATGAATGTAAGGATCACTCTCGTAGTCATCTATCTAATGCCAAATTAGATTGGGAACTCTTTCCGGGATAAAAAGTAGTTTGTTTTTTGGAATTGCTTACAGTTCATAATCGAACTGTGGCATTGATAAGTTAAATGTAAAATCAAAAATGTAAAGTACCTAGTCCATTGTAAATTTTAGGTAAGCGCCATTTGCCAAAACGTGCGTCCAGCGTCATGAATAACTAACAAGTTTCCACTTTCTTAACCGCATTTTAAAAATCATTAACTACCTAGGTATTTACTGAATATTCTATATTATAAGTTATAAAAATATAAACTAATTATAAATGCAAAAGTTTGGATGGATGCATATTGGTACTCAAATCCGCCAGAACGGCTGAGAGGATCAGGAGGAAATTTGTCACAGAAATAGATTATTGTCTGGAATAACACATAGGCTACTTTTTATCCCGGGAAATTAAAGTGACACTTGGGAGGGGGATCTCACATTTGTGGCTAACTGTGACAAGGTCGGGGGAGGGGTCAAAAAATTACGAAATTAGTGTGACGTACATTATGGATGACCCCTTAGAAGACAAAATAAATCGATAGCGAAGTTCCGACGAACGAATCTACGCACCTTGTGAAGAATGTCCAATAAAACCAATCAACGCGTTGCCTGTTGCGCCGATATTCGGCATACGGCCATAATTGCTTTCTGACGGAAGCATCCTATTCGCTTTTCCATTCGCATTTCCAGTGCACGTGTTAGATGATAATTTTACCTTTTTTACAGAGGGGGGAAATTTCATTCCTGAGATTGACTGATGACGCACCAAAATTAGTTCCAATTTTGACCACAGGGTCAAATAAGTTTGATGGGACTGTAAATGGAAATTCACATGAAAATCCCACGTATTTTGGGTGTAACTGTTGGGAAAAGTGAAGAAACGATTAAAACAACTAAGCGGGACGATAATTCGTAACTAATGTGCGATCTCCTGATTTATACCTACTTTTAATGAACGAAGACTCTCTCGGGGATATTAGGGAAGACTCGTAGAGTGCTGTAAGTAAGGGAAGACAGAACAGTGTTGTTAGCAGGAAGATAAGGTATAATTTTTGTACGTACAGAACTTCCTATTTATATGGAATTTAGAAACACAACTTACAGGTTAGAAAGTGTTAAAAATTGTTAAAATTTAAAAAAAACATGACAATAATCTAATAAAAAAACGATTAAAAGTTTTTTTATTACAAAATATTGTAGCTACCGCGCTGGTCATATTGAGTTTTAACAAATGTATGTACCCTAATTATTATGTCCATATTATGATTGCGGAAAAGTCGCCTATATTTAATTATTAAAATTAAAAGTGCAAGTGCAACAGTATATAAATATAGATAGACATACTTATATACATAAATATACCTAGATAGAAATAATTATATTTCCATTGCAACTGTGTATTTGTGTTATTGGAACTTTCAATTTAAAAAATGTCAGGGTAAAATTGTATTTATTTTTATGCTATCTCTGGGGACCAATACTGTATTGGAATTGGATACGGCGGAAATGCAGTACGGGCATGTTAATTTGCATATGGATAGGTAAGTAGAAAAGGAGTACGTTCTGTAGTTCGGTGAGATTAATATCCTACAAAAGAGTTCCTTTTGCATTGGACGTATTAGTATTAGGTATCATAATATTTTGTAGACTAGAAAATATTATGATACTTAGATATTTTATTAGAGCATGTGAACAATATCTACAACAAAATGTTTGTAGTAGGTATAATGCACCTTAAATTTTACGAACCTACCTATTTTGACTGAAGAGTGTAGAAAAATAATAGTCATTAGGTGAAATACTCTTCAAAACCAACTTTATTTAAGTAATAGCTGATGCCCGCGACTTTGTCCGTGTGGATTGTGGTTTTCGGTTCCCGCGGGAACTCTGTTTTCCGGGGTAAAAGGTAGCCTCTGTGTCATTACAGACTATAATATAGGTATCTCTGTGTCAAATTTCATCCAAATCCGTTCAGCCGTTCTGGCATGATTGAGTAACAAACATCCATCCATCCATCCATCCATTCATACATCCATCCAAACTTTCGCATTTATCTAAACTAATAATATAAAGAGGAAAGATTTGTTTGTTTGTTTGTAATGGATACACTAAAAAACTACTCGACCGATTTTAAAAATTCTTTCACCTTTAGAAAGCTACTATATCAGCGAGTAACATAGGCTATATTTTATTTTCAAAAAATTAGAGATCTCTACGAAAATCGCAATAATAATTTGATTTTTTCAACTTCTTACGTTAAACCTCTATTCGTCTATATTTTTTTGTATTATATTCAAATACTGACTGACTTTTATCCCTTTAATTTGCAGTGATCATCCTGACTGACATTACAAATATAAAAATCCTGATCATTTGTGTCTATCTATTTTCATGAATATTTTTACATACGTCATAGCAAAAAGAAAATACAACCGAATAAAAATTATATCTGCCAGAATTTACTACTATAAATAACAGTTTTTCAATAGATGTCACCGAGACGACATGAACAGTGTGGATTGAAGTGAATTTTTATTGATATTAAGCTTTTTGTCCATTTTTTTGTATACTGCACGGTATTATTTTGTTCTAAAATATACATTTTTTTGATCTTCTTCTTCTTCTATTGAGGTTTCAGTCCCTTATGTCCTGTATCACTGCGACCGTCTCCGATCTATTGTGATGTGACCTCCAATTTAAATTTCCTCGCCAATGCTTGCTTCTGTCAGGAACAGCAGCGTTTTCTTGACTGGAATACGGGAAGCATCCTCTGGGTTAATAATATGTTTGCCCAGATGGATGCTTCGTTTATGCATTAGAGCGGGACATTGGCAGATAATATGCATCGGAGTCTCACAGGATTCCTGGCATAGTCTGCAGATATCCGTGTCCCTAAGCTTAAGGTTAAACATGTGTCTGTTAAGACCGCAGTGACCTGTTAAAGCTCGTGCTAAAATGCGTAGGTTTTTTCTGCTGAGCGCTAGCGCCTCGGAGGCGGCCTTCTTGTTGAAGGTTCTGACTAGCGACTTTGAATGGTTTAGACCACGTAAGTTTCTCCAACGAGTGAGTGTTTCATAGAAGCAGTAGGTTAGCAGGGTGAGCTGCACCAGGCTTTTAGGTATACCGCAGACCGGTTCTGGTCCGATCTGCCTTACCTTTTTTTGATACCAATGGAAACAAATCAATTTTATTCATAAAATAAGGATTTTGGATATTGTAAACACGTATGTTGTTTGCCACCGACACTGCGAAGTTTCCTGAGCAGTTTTAATGTCGTTCCCAAACAACACTGCTCATTGAGTAGTGGTTTAACAATTATTTTTATATTGCAGAAATTTATACCAATGAACCCTATTTCTGAACATATCTGTCTGCAATTGTCCCTTACTATGCACGAAATATTTGACAAATTGGTTATTTTATGTCGCATTTACTTAGGTAGTTTTTGGATATAATTGGAGTGCGGTTTTGCATATTAATCAGTATTTGCTTGCTTCAAGTCACGCCAAAATGGGAACGAATACGAACAATTATGGCACTTATACCATCAAAGTGCACCGTCAGATAGTGGTAGCGACGTTTCTGAATATCCAGGCCTGCTCCAGCAGCCTGGGCTAGAGGATAATTCCACATTATTATAGCTCTGATCGAAAGACACATAAACCTCATATTTGGGCAACCTGGAAATTTTTGGAAATTCTTGACGACAATATCACATCCGCTCTAATTATTGATATGAATAATATATGTGTTTTTCATGAATTTTGTATTATTTTCACATATTTTATACGAATTCCTAAATTGTATACACGCCGCAGTGTTGGTAACGTACCTACAACATAAAACCTGTTACCTAAATGATTGTTAGGTATATGTTTCGCAATGTTGTATCTTAGCAACATTAGTTTTCTCAAAAACTATAATAGCGGGATTTTTTAAAATATTTTTTAGGCATACTTTTACTCATTATTAACCCCCCAAAATATAAAAAATATAAAAATTTTGTTTTTTTTTTCGTCTGCGAATTAAAGGGTTATAGGTATCATATTTGTCAATTGTATGTCATAATAAATAAAACAGACAGACTGCGAAATGCCTCAAAGAGCCAGTTCTCAACCTATTTGTTAGTTCTAAACATTTCGGAGTTCCCAGGCGAGCGTTCACAGCGGTTTGCTGAACAAAATTTGAGAACGTATGGTGGAGATGTTAGTTTCAGTGCCGACTGACCATTATTGGGTATGGACTATTTTGATCAAGTGCTACCCGTGCGAAGCCGGCGCGGACCGCTAGTATGTAATATTAGTATAGATTTTGACCCAATGATTTTGAGCTGTCGTATACATATCGTGTTACATACAATTTGATTTTAGTAAGGAAATAGTTATATATAGTATACCATACCCTGTTTCGGAAGATTAATTATATCATCATAATGATGACAAATAGGTAAGTAGGTATTTAGTCCATTGAAAAGTTACATTTGGGGTTGCGTTTTTTAGAGGACGCAATTTTATTTTTTTGATGTGTAGGGGGGGTCAGTGTAAAGCTAAAACCAAGTTTGTGGGGTCGCCACCCTTGTCCCACGGCCGCCATCTTGAAAATAGGGGTTGGAATGGTTTTTACGGTATATCTCTTAAACTATTTATTTGAGAAAAAAAATTTGTTAATATTTTTTGTTGCAAATTAAATTCTCTACAACTTTGGTCCAGTAACTTTTTATCGTAGAACTATAAATAAAAAAAGTTATAAGCGAAAATCTTCAGAAATTCGAGAAAAAAATTTATATTTTTCGATGTAACTTTTTTTTTTATCATTTTACGAAAAAATGATATCTGACCACTTTTGTAGATCGTTTTTTGAGGAACAACTTTTATTTGCATCATTTTTTCATTAAGTCAATAGCTAAGGTTTTACAGCGCTCCGAAGTGAGTACTATTTTTTAGTACTCTTAACTATACCTATATTATACGTGTGTACTAATAATATGTCATCAGTTATTTTTTTTTTTTTTTTTATACCTTTTTTAATTACAAATTTTGCAATATTATTAATAATTAATTATTGACTCTTTTCCCCACCACCTACGAGGTAGAGTCTAGAGGCGCGTTTTTTTTTACGTGGTATCCCCAATAGGCATAATCCACGGTGATTTTCTAAATTATAACTACTCCGTCCTCAGTCGTTTCGATGGACCAGGCTGCGGCTCAGCATCTGATCGGAGAGAGAGTTGATCCTGCTTTGCTCACTGTAATTGGTGAACGTTTTTTTATCTCTTTATACGGTGGTAATAAAGATGATAATTCTCTTGACAGCCTAAGATATAAACAATTCGCCAAGGCAGTGACAAAAAGTACATTTAACTTATCTTCACTTCCTCCAACACAAGATACAGCTCGCTTTCATACTTTCCGAGTCTACCATCAGGTCCAGTCGTGGCTTGGTAATTATAATGATCCTGAAGACTGGGGTTGGAAAAAATGTGGAAAATTATTGATGCCAGTGCAGAACTCTAAACCTCCAGCACCCCCTGAGCTCCTAAAATTGATCTTTTGCAAATGCAAAGGAAACTGTGGAGCGATGTGTGGATGTCGAAAAGCAGGACTGAAATGTTCTGCAGTGTGCTTCCATTGTTCTAGAGAGACTTGCAGCAACGTAATGGAACTCTCAGAATTAATAAATGAAAATGACTTGGATGATGAACCGCCAACATTAACACCCCTTCCTTCGCCAGTTCTCCCACTGGTATTTAATTCAGAAAGCCGATCAGATGCTGAGCCGCAGCCTGGTCCATCGAAACGACTGAGGACGGAGTAGTTATAATTTAGAAAATCACCGTGGATTATGCCTATTGGGGATACCACGTAAAAAAAAACGCGCCTCTAGACTCTACCTCGTAGGTGGTGGGGAAAAGAGTCAATAATTAATTATTAATAATATTGCAAAATTTGTAATTAAAAAAGGTATAAAAAAAAAAAAAAAACTGATGACATATTATTAGTACACACGTATAATATAGGTATACTTAAGAGTACTAAAAAATAGTACTCACTTCGGAGCTCTGTAAAATCTTAGCTATTGACTTAATGAAAAAATGATGCAAATAAAAGTTGTTCCTCAAAAAACGATCTACAAAAGTGGTCAGATATCATTTTTTCGTAAAATGATAAAAAAAAAAGTTACATCGAAAAATATAAATTTTTTTCTCGAATTTCTGAAGATTTTCGCTTATAACTTTTTTATTTATAGTTCTACGATAAAAAGTTACTGGACCAAAGTTGTAGAGAATTTAATTTGCAACAAAAAATATTAACAAATTTTTTTTCTCAAATAAATAGTTTAAGAGATATACCGTAAAAACCATTTCAACCCCTATTTTCAAGATGGCGGCCGTGGGACAAGGGTTGCGACCCCACAAACTTGGTTTTAGCTTTACACTGACCCCCCCTACACATCAAAAAAATAAAATTGCGTCCTCTAAAAAACGCAAGGTAAGGCCTAAAAAATGTAACATTTCAATGGACTAATTAGTACCTATATCCATTTCGTATATGAATGAGAAATTCAAACAGAAATCTGTTAAACTTTAATACCATAGAAATACTAGTGTATTTTAAGTTAAAGCCTGTTGATCGTTGAACATGTGTTTAAGTGAGAAACGGAGTGGAACATGATATTGAATCCGAGAATTAGGTATCTAGAATGCGTCGAGGAGGCAACTGGAGCGGATTGATGCATGTGGCGGCAAATAGACGCTCGTAGTCGCACACTATACAGTTTATATACCGTTTTATATTATCCCCCCATAGATATTAATAACTGAACTCGGCACTTACTCATGTTTGTTTTTCATCGGTAGGTATATTCCCGACTTGTTTCGAACACGGCCGGGGTGCATTTATACTATTATTATAAACTAGATGATGCCCGCCACATCGTCCGCGTAGATTAAGTTTTGATTCATGAACTCCTTAATTTTCCGGGATATAACCTACCACTACACCAAATTTTATCATAATCGGTTCAATAGATGGGCCGTAAAAGCGTAGCAGACAGACACACTTTCGCATTTATAATATTAGTATGGATGCGAAAATTTGGATGGATGGATGGATGTATGTTACTGGAACGGCTGGACGGAACTGGATAAAATTTGGCACAGAAATAGATTATAGTCTAGAATAACACATCTACTTTTTATCCCGGAAAATTAAAGAGTTCCCGCAGGAACCAAAAAAAACTCAATCCACGCAGATGAAGTCGCGGGCATCAGCTAGTTAATAAATAATTAATTAATCATTAGTCTTTTTATTTGTAAGACTTGGTATAATATTATAGTGAGAAATCTTTATTTTGGAGTAAAGGTAAAAAAAGAAAGATTTGTTTCGTTCGTTCATCATCATTCCATTGCAGGCCTACTTCCTATTGAGTACGGACCTATCCTGTTAGGAGGATACATGAATTCAAAATGATTGTATTCTATGTTCCAAACCTTTATGAAGTATCATATTTTATGGATGGAATAAAAGTAATAAAAAATATACAAAGCGCGAACGTAAAGCCGTGGCATCATACATATTATAATGTTTCGCGGTGTTCGCAGCCTATCGCGTCAGTGAATAAAAAAACCGGCCAAGTACGAGTCGGACTCGCGCACCGAGGGTTCCATACAAACCTGTAGTAGTTTTAAAATGGTTAAAAATATTTTTATTATATGATGACTAAAAATTAGATTAGAATTAAATGTAGATGTAAGACACTGGACTCTAACAAAAACTAGCACTTTATAGCTTTATAGCAGAA
Organism: Erebia epiphron; assembly: GCA_963932025.1. Taxonomy (NCBI): domain Eukaryota; kingdom Metazoa; phylum Arthropoda; class Insecta; order Lepidoptera; family Nymphalidae; genus Erebia; species Erebia epiphron. The sequence continues at coordinate 27,380,138 of OZ009948.1, forward strand.
TCGAAAAATGGTGTTCCCACACCCACAATATTTTTGAACGACACACCACACCCGAGAAAATATCATCCTCTACGTGTAGGGCAGGGTACCCTCAAAATTTTTTTTACCACTTCGTCGGCGTGATTAAAATGTATTATCTATGCCAAATTACAGCTTCCTACTACTAACAACCTATGAGCTATGCCGATGAAGGACAGATGGTTAGACATGGCGAAACTATACGGGTTGGTTGTTGACTATGGAACCCTAAAAACGGGACTTATGGAGTAACTGAGGCGTAGCGATGCATGTGGGAGAAAATAGCTCCAGTACGTGAGCACAGGGTGGCGACTGGCGCTTTAAATCAACAGGGTGCCCTTTTAAATCACCTTGTTTTGATGGCTTCGGGATTTATTAGACGTGTACGACTTTTATGCGGATAAATTTTACTGGAAACAATTTGCTCTCTTATCTACTGTTTACAAGTGAGTATTAGAATTTAGAAAGCACTTGGTATTTTGAATAAGCATTTAACTGAATGAATGTCCTTCCGACTGAACTTTAAAAGTTTTCTATTAATTTACAGGTGATCTAGTCTGGTAGGAAGTGGCAGCTGTGGCCATATTGGCCCTACCGGCAAAGTCGTATCGCCAAATTATTTAAGTTTCCGGTACGACGCCTCATGCCGCGTAGCGTACAGATTTATAATACCCCGGCTAATTGCCACAATCCAGGTACCTACCATCTTACACTGCATCAATATCTACCACAACCATTATTTTGCTTGTAATTAAAAAATACTTTTCGATAAATCATTTCCATAAATTTGAATTTTTAAAAGTTACGTTTTTTTTAAAGGCGAGCAAAAGGCGGTGCCTATAATCACTAACATCAGGTACCTACTGCAGGCTGGGTTCTGATTACTTATCTGTAACAGTATCGCCAAAGCGAGCTTACGCGTGGATTCGTTTTCCGATAGCCAACATTTATTAAAAGCTTAAATGAGCCTTTTTATTATTGCAGTATTTCAATACCTGAAACACGTAGCATGAATACGGATATTCATTCAGCGTTTTAACTTTTAATATTCGTGTATTGTTTCTTTATTATTATTATCGGCATTTAAAGTTTTCGTGTGAACGGATTGTTCATTCATTCGCATTATCCCAGTCTGTGGACGTCCAGTGCTGGACATAGGCCTTTTCTCATGAGCGGAACCATACTCGGTCTCCAGCCTTCCTCATACACCCTATACTCATATTATGCGGTCTGTACCTACTCTAGGGATGCGCTTCCACCTAATATGAGTGCGCGAGGAAAATCTCTACCACTAGGATTTCTAAGGACATTCTGTTCAATTCAGGTGGAAAAGGCCTGAGTTGTCTTTGTAGAAACAAAACAAGCTAGGTGATGTGACTAAGCAATTAGTCAAAAGATGGTGTATTCGAGTGATATAGACGTGTATTATATGGGAAAACTAGCTGATGCCCGCGACTTCGTACGCGTGGATCGATGTTTTGTTGTTCCCGCGGGAACTCTTGAATTTTCCGGGATAAAAAGTAGCCTATGTGTTAGTCCAGACTATAATCTATCTCTGTGCTAAATTTCATCCAGATCCGTTCAGCCGTTCTGGCGTGATTGAGAAACAAACATCCATTTGAGGTTTTTTGGTTCCCACGGGAACTCTTTAATTTTCCGGGATAAAAAGTAGCCTATGTGCTATTCCAGACTATAATCTATCTCTGTGCCAAATTTCAGCCAGATCCGTTCAGCCGTTAAGGCGTGATTGAGTAACAAACATCCATCCATACATCCATCCAGACATCCATCCAGACATCCATCCAAACTTTCGCATTTATAATATTTATTTGATATTTGATGGGAATGACTCAGTAGACTCTCACCCCTCACCGTTCGTTCCCCAGACTCTCTGGCTCCAACCGTCCTTCCTAACAAAACAATTAAAAAACCAGCCAAGTGCGAGTCGGACTCGCGCACCGAGGGTTCCGTACTCAAGAAGTAGGTATAATTACCCTTGTTAATGAACCGCAAAACTAACTTTGTTTGTAGAGGTTTACTGTTAATATCAAAAAATTACGTTTGTTGTATGGGAGCCCCCCTTTAATATTTACTTTATTGATATTTAATTATTTATTTTGAAAGGTAATATACAAGTTAATATTCTGTGAAAATTTGAACCGTCTACCTGTTACCGTTTTTAATATTGAGCAAAAAAATACGAAAAAAACACGTTTATTGTATGGGGACCCCCCTTAATATATATATTTTTTTAATTTTTAGTATTTGTTGTTATAGCGGCAACGGAAATACATCATTTGTGAAAATTTCAGCTTTCTAGCTATCACGGTCTATGAGATACAGCCTGGAGACAGACAGACAGACAGCGGAGTCTTAGTAATAGGGTCCCGTTTTTACCCTTTGGGTACGGAACCCTAAAAACGAATTATTGTATGGATATAAGTATATTAGGTAAAAGTCGAATTTAACCAACTTACTATCGTATCGATATATTTTTAGTTTGCTGTAGCGAGTCGAATATATCACAGGATCTGATGATGGTTCGGAATTGGTGAAGAGAGAAGAATTAGATATTTACTCGTAGATCAATATAATATTTTGTCCATTTGGTATCCATCCAACACAGTATTTAGCAGCCACCTATGCTACAGTAACGCCAATGTGGTTGGTTTGACTAGCATTACATTTACGCATACAATCTCTTAAGTGAGCTTATGAGTTTTGGATGTATGAATAAAGTGTACAGGAGTGCATATTATAATTTTCTGCAACAGTACGTAGGTACGTCAGTAAAACAGTCTCCATAGCCAAAATCTATGTAAGTTTCTGTATACCAGCATATTTTATAGGTAATATTATTTTAAATTTATGGGACACAGGTGTCACTATTGCAGCTTCTTGTACCTATAGGTATTATTATCTTGGAAATAGCGTATCTCCTTAGTTTCATTATTTCCTATTTTTAATAACAATGAGAAAAAGAAATGCAATAATGGCGCCACAGAATAGGTAATTCATCACCGAGCAGGTCAATTATTTTTCATTCCACCATCTCGGAAAGAGTATTTTTGCTCTTCGATATCTGAATGCAAAAGCCGTTATTATCCTCTTGAGGATAAAGTAAATTGAATTTAGAACATCGTGTGCACGTTAGTAAATATCGCTCGTCTATGAAGTTTGTGAATTCAAAACATCATTAAAACCTATTTACTTCTACCTCTATGGTGCCGATTTTTTTTTGAATTTTGTCATTTCCTCGCTGAGGTGGGGTGAAAAGTTACGTGTTGCACTCGAGTGAAAAGATTTTTCACCTCTTGCTCTTTTGATTCCCTCGCTGACGCTCAGGATTCAAAATTGAACACGCGGTTAACAAACAACTTTTCACTCTTGTATAACAAATACCTATTAATAACTATTCTATTTGCCACATTCAAGTTTCATGACTCGATGCAGCATGAAAGCACAACGTGTAGATGGATTTGCTCGCTTTGCGGAGGCGATCAGGCGATGACTGGCGGAATAAATGAACGTAAATCCTTCATAAGCCAACCTGCTGCACTTGTAGCAGATGCATAGATAGATAGATAGAGAGACAGATAGTTAGGTGAATACTTTATGCACACATGAAAGAATACAAAGAGAAAAACTAAAAACTAAGTATGCAAAGGAGGCTTTATTGCTCACGGAGTCCCAGCGCACGTGTTTCACACACCACATAATATAACTTAAGTACCTTCAAGGCGAGAGTGAATAGGCATCTTTTAGGCAAGCGCGTTCCAACTTAGACCTCATCATTGCTGACCTCAAGCATGATTGTCGTCAAGCGCAAGCCTATCTCACAATAAGAGTGTTTGTATAATGGATAAACTCAAAAACTTCTGAATCGATTTTAAAAATTCTTTAACCTATAAGCGCGTAATATGGGCTGTATTTTATTTTAAAAAAAAAACCCCTACGAAAATTGCATATATAATTATTCTGTACTAGCTAATGCCCGTGACTTGGTCCGTGTGGATACATTATGACTCCAGGATGCGGGTTAAATAACTTGTTTTCTCTGCAAGTGCATTTCAAAACGCGTACAAGAGTTATGCTAGTTGCTAAAACTACGACGGTTAATGGTACTTTTTCCATAAACTGACTAATAAACCTCAAAATAATTGTCAAATATCTATTCAATCAGATAGATGGGAGGGGAATGTCTACCCGAGGGGGGCAATCAGGGGTGACACGAGTCCGGTACCGGTTTTTTTTATCCACTACAAGTTAGCCCTTGACTGTGTTCTCACCTGATGGTAAGTGATGATATAGCGGGCTAACCTGTTAAGGGCATGGCAGTTATATGTATTTAACCCAAACCCCTGATCGGTTTCTACTCGTACACGGCATCGTACCGTAACGCTAAATCGCTTGGCGGTACGTCCTTACCGGTAGTGTGGTAACTAGCTACGGCCAAAGCCTCCCACCAGACCAGAACAGAGAAAATGGACCATGCTGGGAATCGAACCCGGGACTTTAAGACAGAAGCGCTCAACTCTGCGCCAGGGAGGTCGTCAAAGGGTGAACCAAATTATTTTTTTCGCTTTTTTTTTAACACGCCTGCAGACAGCTAATGACGTAATAGACGAACATATGGACTGGATTTATTTAACCAAGATGACTCGCCTCCACACATCGTCGCCTACATGTCCTTCTGCGTGTAATTTGTTTCAACCTATTGACAGCAAGAGCTTTCCAATTTGTTTTTATGGTCACTTATCCAAAACCGTTTAACCTTTGCCATATTATATTCTTATTCCAACAGGGGTGGAGAAAGCAGACCTTATTTATTTATTGATTTTTAGATCATTTTTCCGTATTCTATAAAATGGTATAGATGACGTTCGGTCCTAAGGAAACACGTCCCAATGTGTGAAAGGTAATGTTTGCTAATGTTGGTGGGTGTTTTTTTTTAAGTAAGGTAACTAATTACTAATTAGGCATCTCGAATCTTGCAAGGACAAAAACATACTACACACAAATATTTATTCTTTTTCAGATTGAATATGCTGCGTAGGCCCTACAGCCTGCAACAGCGTCACCGGGGTTTGGCCGAGCGCTAGGCCAATAAATGAGCCCTAGGGCTCGAAGAAACAGGGGGGGGGGCAACATCTTTCTAAGATCGCCTCCTGTCCGAGAAAATCAATTGCTGGGATTTTTAAATGGATAGTCCAGCGCGACATGAAAAAACGTATTTCCATAGGTACATCGCCGCCGTTTTGCGCGGATGTTTTCTCGCCCTCGATTACATGCTCGAATTTTAAATTAAAACTGTATTGCGTAATTTTTATTTGTCGCCTATTATGTTTTCCACGAAATCCATACTAATATTATAAATGCGAAAGTGTGTCCGTCGTCTGTCTGTCTGTCTGTTTGCTACGCTTTCACGGCCCATCTGTTCAACCGATTTTGATGAAATTTGGTACAGGGATAGGTTATATCCCGCGGAAGGACATAGGCTACTTTTTATCCCGCTAAATTCAAGAGTTCCCGCGGGAATTGAAAAAACTTGGTCCACGCGGACGAAGTCGCGGGAATCATCTAGTCGTATTATAAAGGAGCGAGTTTTTGTAATACGAAAACAATGTTAGGAGCTCGTTCAGAGAACCCTTGAGGTTTAATTCATTCTCGGAGATGGTGCTCAAAATCTCAGTGACTTTAATATCCATACTTCCATACTAATATTATAAATGCGAAAGTGTGTCTGTCTGTCGGTCTGCTACGCTTTCACGGCCCATCTGTTCAACCGATTTTGATGAAATTTGGTACAGGGATAGGTTACATCCCGGGGAAGGACATAGGCTACTTTTTATCCCGGAAAATTCAAGAGTTCTCGCGGGAATCGAAAAAACTTGGTCCACGCGGACGAAGTCGCGGGAATCGTCTAGTCATGTTATATTCGCACGGCGATTTATTTTAAGTTCTCATATATCTTTTAAGTCTCAAGGCAATATCTTTTAAGTTCTCAAAGGCATTTTATTATGTTAGATGATTTTAAGCTGTTGGTATCTAGTTTTTAGTTTAGAACTAGATTCAGTCTGTGACTATGCGAGACTTGGATCGGGATGAAATGTATCATATTATGATCGTTTCCAAGGTACAAGCTTTTTTAGTTTCCAATCCTTTGTAAGCATAGTTTCCAAGGAAAAGCCGATCAGTTGAGCTGTGAAAAACTACCTATCTGACAAACATACAGACAGACTTGCTTTTGAATTGATAATAATACTAGATGATGCACGCGACTTCGTCCGCGTAGATTAAAGTTTTTTGATTCGGGAACTCTTTCATTTCCGGGGATAAAAGTAGCCTAAGCTGTTCCCCCTGGGGAAGGTCATAGGCTACGAAATTTGGTACAGAGATAGGCTGCATCGTTATGCAACGTATCTCTATGTACCAAATTTCGTCAAAACTGGTTGAAAAGATGGGCCGTGAAAGCGTAGCATACAGACAGATACACTTTCGCATTTATAATATAAGTATGGATTAGTATGGCCGGATTTTTATGCATAGCGATAAGATGACTGATCGTTTTAGTTTTTGTTGTCTAGTTGTAAATACTGTTCCTAGTTCTTTTTCGGAGGTTCCTGCTATCAACCTTAGCTTAGCTTTCAAGTGTAAACTCAAACTCAAAGACTATTATTCCCTAGCCCTAACAATATACCTACCAAAGATTTGAAATACCCAAGGAACATTAATTCACCAAAATAATCATTCGAATTTCAACTGTGATGTTATTTTATTCCTATCTCACAGCAAAACAATAGCTGTTGCTATTTTGTGCCAAAACTGTGATAAAATCATTATCACTTCACGCATGAAATTAACAAAAACCTTTAATCGCCTAACAAAAACCAACGCGATGGAAATAACGTTGCGGTTAAACGTGGACAAAACCAAATGCCCGGTTAATATTAAATGATATCTGATGTTCCAATTTACACAGAAAATATTGTACCACCCTTTTTCCGAATACATAATGTTTTATACCTTCCTAAATTCGTTACATGTGACACAATTTGTTGGTTTACCTGTAACATATTATATTTTTATTTGAACGAAATCTCAACTCCTTTAGCCGTTGAGAAAGGTCTTAGTTGTGATATAAGGCTACTCTAGATTAGTCTAGGTAGATATTCCTATGTTCTGTAAAATAAACGAAATATTGGAGATAACCCAAAAAAGAGCCCCACTAAAGAGGCGCGGCGCAGCACGTAGCGCCAAGTATTATTTTTTGTATGTGGTTGTATGAAGCTGGGCCCACACCGAAGATGCACTGCGCGACAGACAGACAGACAAACTAGTCTAAAACTTGTCTATTTCCGCCTGAAATACAAAATATACTATACTTGTCTTTGTCTAGAAAATAAGATATTAAATATCCTTAAAGTGGAAAATCCGAAGTCCCTAAGGCACTGTCAAAGGTGGGAGTCATGATACACCTCTTCTGTTTTTGTGTACGGTTACGTGCAACTTAAGATCTATTTACAAAGGGTTTCGTTCGCTAGGGGTCTTGACAAATCCCATATAATATGTTCGGCCTTCGGGGGATCAGAGTTCAGACTATTGTTCCGCACATTTTTTGTAAGATCTAAAGGGTAAAGGGACTGACATCTACGATGCGTACGAGCCAATTAGAGGTAAGTAATGGGTTGGTATGGTAGGTTTATTTTTCAATTCCCAGACCAGTTAGCAAGTTAAAAGTGATAAGGAACCTATAGTGGGTAAGACTTTGGTCTCGTCATCGGTCCGGGGTTAAAACCCGGGCATCAATCCATGACGACACAGTAGGTGGGTATTGGAAGCTGGTGAGCGCGTGATCTGAATGTTCCTTGGCTCGTTCCGTCGTCTACTATAACTACTGAATTGATACTGAATATTTATGAAATGAGTAGCTTTTGCTCGCGGCGTCTATCACGTTAGGTTCGATTTTTCATACAAATTTTAAAACTGAAACTCAAAGTATATTTATTCAATTTAGGTACACTGTACACTTATTGCCACCCAATTACTTATAAAATATGATGGATATAATCAGTAACGGTATCCTAAAACTAAAGCTACGAGGGTTCCAAACGCGCCCTGGTCTGAGAAGAACCCACAACATACTCAGCCGGGTTACACAAAGCCATAAATTACTCCAAATTTCAAAAATCCTTTCCTAGCGGTTGCTTACGCCATATTACCTATCTGTACCTATACCAAATTTCAACGCGATCCGTCCAGTGTTTAGGGGATGAGTTTAATATTATCTGCCATAGGTACTAAAATTCTACATCAATGGTCATACCCCTAACAGGTAAGCCCGCTACCATCCTGGACTGCATCATCACTTACCATCAGGTGAGATCGGGGTTAAGGGCTAACTTGTAGTTGATAAAAAAAAAGAATAAAACCATATCGATTTATCAAGTATAGACTCTTCAGCTAAGAATGATAGCTAGTCTAGTCTAGTTTTGCGTTCAAAATTCAGCTACTTTTACGTACCAATAAATAAAAAGACGTGTGGCACTCGGAGACTGCCGCGGTAAAGCTATTGCATAGCATTTTTTATCAACTTGCTATGACTACTTGTGATGTTGACTTCAAGTTGTTGAAAATATAAAGGCGAAATAATTTTAAAGAATTATGTTTTCAATAGTCCGGGTGTCCAAGGGAAATTAAAAAAATCTTATTTTTGATTCCCCTTGGACACCCGGACTATTTTCAACAACTTGAAGTCATCAACACAAGTAGTCATAGCAACCAAAATCATCTTTTCATAAAAGCAGTCTTTATTTTCAACAACTTGAAGTCAACAACACAAGTAGTCATAGCAACCAAAGTGTTAGGTTTTTTTTCATTACGGAATTTCTGGATTCGGTCTCCACGCTCAAGGCCCGCGATAGAAGCTATGCAATAGCTTAAAAACATGACGTTACGTTACGTTTTACTCTTTTAAATAAATATTCGACGACTTAGATGAATTAATTAGACACTCACGGACAACACGCGTTACGCAGATCTGTGAATTACTAACAACCGTTATGCATGATTTGACGTCTATAATAAAAACTTTCACGGTTAACCAAAGTTAATAAGACATGCAAACACAACCTACTTTACCTGTCGACCTACAAAAGTTTGGGCTGATTTTCCGAGAAAACTTTTATGGGTGGAGCCTATTCGCGCGCGCGCATGAAGTCCGCTGAAGAGTTGTTGGTGATTGACGACAACGGAAGGCTTGTGGACCAAGCAGTTGCCGCGTAACCTTAGACCCATGCGAACGCATACGATGCACACCGCACTGTAGCCGGGAAAAACTTTAAAAACAAAAAAAAACTTTAACAACCCTCAAACATTTTCTCCATGATCGGACAAGCTTACATTCCGACGTTGCGTTGTCTGTAAAGTTTTTTTGAAGTTCGTAAACTTTTTTTATACGGGTGGAAATTCGTCTTTAGGTAATTAATGTACTTATAATATTGTGATTATTATTATTGAATGCTGCTTAATTCTTAAAAGCGCCTTTACATTTTACTACAATTCAAGAAATCAATGCATATGAACTTTTTGAATTTCTAAATTTCTACCTCCCTGTAAGTTCATCATCATCATCATCACTACAGCCTATTAACGTCACAGGCCTCCACTCTCATAGGAGAGCGGGAATTAAAGCTTAGCCCTGTAAGTTATTTTAAAAAATTTCAGCAATATACCTATAATATATACTTTTCTCAATAATAGTTCAAAGGGTACCGTGTACATTTCTACGACTTTAATAATAATAATTAATAATAATATGTTCTACTAATACCAAGTTCGTAATAAATTAAAGTAAATCTAAAGGATGAAATCGTCCTTTTGACTTAATTAAGTTCTTGGCACGAAACATTATAAATTTTGTCACTCATTCATTAATTCAAAACTAATTAATAAAAAACATAGTCTAAGTACAAAAGATATCTATGAACATTACTATAGCAGTATCTTTAATTTCAAACCCATAAAAGTACATAAATTAGTAAAATCCATACACCATCGAATTTAAACGAAATTACTTATAGAATACGTCTTATTCTACGCTTCTGATGAATTAAGTTGGTCCACGCTACTGGTGACCCAAGACCAGGCGCTTATTTAGCTCAACGGCTTAGCCTGGCAATTCAGAGAGGCAATAGCACCATGAGTGTCTTAGGTACCATGCCTATGAACGATCATTTGGATGGTGTACCTATATTTTTTTGTAAATATCTATCTTAAAATATATATTAATATACTTCGGAGATAAGTTTATTTTTTAGAGTACTTATGAGGAAAGCTTAAATCTTCTTAAGTGATTGTATTCTGATATTCTGAATGCTGAAAAAGCTACAACAATAATTGTATACAAATCTGCTGTATCGCAATTCGCAATAAACCCCAGCTCATTTACGGTAATTAACCCTTATAATGCCAAGTAAGAATTGGTAAACAAACGTGGTACTTGCACATTAGTTATTCCGTGTGGTCAGAACGACCGCGATTAAACTACGAATGTGTTGGCATCATGTTTGTGTGTAGTCAGATTATTTTGAGCAAACAACAAAATGTGCATTATCTTTGTTAATTATACAAATAACAATATTATTAATGAAACTAGATTTTTTTACCAAATAATGGTTAGGTTTTTTAAATAGCCACGAAATACCTAAGCTGCTTTCACAACTTGTATACTTATTTTATGTTAGAATGGTAATTTTAAATTAAAGTATACTTCATTATTATCATTTTGTATTGTTGTAAACAATACAATCTATATTTACGTAGTTTTTTTCTTTTCTACTTCGTCCGCATAGAGTCAGTTTCAGTAAATTGCAGTTTTTTAAATAAACTGTGAAATGTAATTTGTCTTAAATTTTAAATTGCAAGTCCCTGGAAATCATAATTTTCACACAAAAAGCCAATTGATTTCGAGTGTCATTCATTTTTGTCTGCGTCATCAGATCGCTTTATCAAAAGTTCAGATCGCTTAATTATATGGTTTTAAGTTATACCGAATATCCAATTCCATACTAATAGGTATTATAAATGCGAAAGTATCTGTCTGTCTGTCTGCTACGCTTTCACGACCCAACTGCTCAATCGATTTGATGAAATTTGCTACAGGGATAGGTTGTATCCCGGGGAAGGACATAGGCTACTTTTTATCCCGGAAGAATTAAGGAGTTCCCGCGGGGATTTAAAAAACACTATCCACGCGGACGAAGTCGCGGGCATCATCTAGTATCTTATAATTAATTTTATATTTTTTAATAGTGTAATTATATATTTGGTACATTAAATAATATTCTCAGAGGAATTATTTCTCAGAAAAAGGTGAAGCCCCGCCACAGGCATTACCCATCAAATAAGCAATGAATGGACATAATAGTGATTGGAAATCGAACTGTGAAGCCTTCATGATCATGACCGACTCTTATGTCATATCCGACAATGAAGCCCATTGTCTTTTTTGTGCGATTTTATTTAGGAATGCCCCAAAGTTAGATCTTTTTTAACGTCGATTTATGTGAGCATGGTTTAAAATGGTTGTGCATGTCTTTTAGGCAGGCGCTAGAAGAAGTATCCCACAGTAATTTAAGGGATCCATATTTTATTAATAATCGAAAGTCTTTACGACTGTAAGATTTGAATATCTTAAAATTCTTAGTTTCAATGTTATGAAAAAACATCCAGAACAAAAAACAAGTTCTAGAATTGTACATGCAATACTTATGTACCTACATCAAAATACATTAAATATTATTTAAAATAACATTAAATTTTAAAAGATTTACCAGATAAAAGATAACAAGACAGTTCTTTTGTTGAAATGTTGATTTCAATATGATATATGATATAACATAAACAAAACTACTGAAGTACTTATTATAAAAATACGTATACGAAAAAGACGATAATTAAATAGGAATACCTATCTATTATGAATTTCTAGAATTGAATACTAGGATGCTACATCGAATTCAGATATAAATTCGAATTTTACGGATAAAAATCTTGTTTCAAAATTTCATAATATTACATAGGTATTACTTTCGAAAGAATTATTCAAAAAAAAAATCAGTTTTTACTAGAATGCAGAGTTTAATAAAAAGTAAATCATGAAAGGAACAACGAAACATGTTCGGAGAATGAATAGAACAAACGTAGGTACTTGCAACTGCACATAGTACGGGCTCTCAAACTAATGGAATAGAAACGTATTTTATAAAAATGAAAGATACACTGTTAGCCTTTTAACTCGGCTGCAAAATTACTATGGGAGTCTGTTTTAGTCTGCACTGCTGGTAGATAGCAGAGATGTACTGTTTTATTTGAAACTTCAATTTATTATTCAGTGACTGTAAAGAAGCGAGAGGTCTGTGTCATACAGATTATAATATGTGCCAGTATTATCACCGTTTCAGTTCTCATCCAATCATTAGCCCACTATTGAGTATGGGTATTCTTAAAGAGAAAGAAGGGTTTCGGCTGTAGTGCGGACAGTCTTTATACGCCTTAGAGTGGGTCTTGTTATGACAAGACCAAGATCTTATTCTATGGAATAAGAAGGGTTAGTGGATACAAAACTTGGAAAACAACAAAACCAAAGGATATAACCGATCTTTCTGATAGACAGTTTAAAAGTAAAATAAAAGCATTTTAATTTAAAAAAGTTATTACAAGATAAATGATTACTTAGAATTTAGATGATAAAAAAGCATGGAAAATATATCACTGCACAAGCTATTCTGTCTATATTATGTACTTGAGTACCGTTTTTTTAAATTCTAATATTATGACAGTTTTATTTTGACATTTTATTATTAAATTATGACATTTTTATTATAAAGAGACGACAGTGTAATTTGTAAATAACATTATTTAAATTTTGTATGACTAGGTACTTAGGTAATTTATTAATTTTTATGTATGTTTTAATGATATGTCATCAATGTAAATTTTTATTAATTTGGTATTAATCTGACTTTCGTAAGCGCTTTTTATAAGTCTATTTGAAGAATAATAATACATTTACATATTATATATGTCACCGTAAGATTGTAAAAACCGTTCGATTATAATCTAACTCGCAAAATTGTAAACTGTCGAATGATTACAATATAACGCATTATTTTTCGGTAGATTGTGATCTGTTAGGTTTATTATGCCTATAGAACCTAACACTACCTGATTATTTATGTAGAACCCTAACCTAACCTACAAGAAAGAGACAAGAAAACGTAAATACAATGAATATTTCAAAAATTGACACTTACGGTTCCCGATCTTTACAACCGACTGTTTACAATCTATCGAAAAAATAAGCGTTAGATTACAATCTTACGGTTTTTACAATCGTACGGTGACATATACAGACCGATAAGATTTTTTGCTATTGATTTTTTGCCTTTACTCTAATAATCCAATAAAATAACAATTTATACAATTAATACAAATAGTGCGGATTGGGCTTTATACGCCTTTGAGAAAACAATGGGGGAATTTGAGCTTTCCCCACGATGTTTTCCTGCACCGGAGATATTGTATGTGACAGACACATGACTCCGAGTACACTCACAAGTTAATATCCTACGAATACACTCATGATCCAATCACTCTATTTGGTGCTCGTGTTAAAAGTTTAAACATTATAGTCTATTGTGTAGTTATCTTTGTCCATTTCATAACTATTAGCTCTAAAATCTGAAACAAAACAAAAAAAGACGGGTGGCACTCGGAGACTGCCGCGGTAAAGCTATTGCATAGTATTTTTTATCAACTTGCTGACTACTTGTGTTGTTGACTTCAAGTTGTTGAAAATATAAAGGCGAAATAATTTTAAAGAATAATGTTTTCAATAGTCCGGGTGTCCAAGGGGAATCAAAATGTTTGAGGTTTTTTGATTCCCCGTGGACTTTAAAATTATTTCGCCTTTATATTTTCAACAACTTGAAGTCAACAACACAAGTAGTCATAGCAACCAAAGTGTTAGGTTTTTTTTCGTTACGGAATTTTTGGATTCGGTCTCCACGCTCAAGGCCCGCGATAGAAGCTATGCAATAGCTTAAAATATATTTACTTATTTCAATTCGATATGAGAGTTTTTCATCGATAAACATAATTGTGCCGATTGCTAAAAGTAAAAGATATCAATTTATCGAATTGGCTACCTAATAGATCGAAATATCAAGCCTTTTGATCAAGTAGCTACGATATTTTTACATCACCATTGACACCGTACTGGCAAATGTTACAATTCACTAAACTTCAAAGAATAAAATACCTTTCGTTACATTTAAATGTTGTTACTTGTTATAAAATGCTTCAATTATTTGAGGAAATGAGCCTGCTGACCCTAAAAAGTATTTTTGATGTAAAGACTCCTGTCTCAATTAAGTATGTTTTGCTTTAATTCAAAGCGAAACGTACTTCTACGCTACGTGGCTTACAAGATTTCGTAAGTTACTCACGTGAACGACTAACGTGAATAGAACTTAGAAGTGTAAACCTGGCCTTATGCAGTGCGCACTCTAGCCCGACGAACAACACATTGTTTCGTTTCGTGTAGACATTTGGTCCTGTCTGACCGGTCCCTAGTGTGGGTTTGCTATCAAACGTATTTTCAGGGTTTGGCTACAAACTTCAAACTTCAAATTATTTATTTGTCGAATACGGTACAAAGATGTTCTTAAAAAATAGAGGATCCTAGTATTCTACCAGTGTGGTGTACAAATATTGATTTAATTAATTTTAATTGGCATGCATTTTAATAACTACTTAACCATAAACTGAGCCAACTGCGATTGTTTCAAGGAAATAGGCCCCCCTCTCAGAAGGTGAATAGTTTGAAGGAAATCATAGTGAGGCCTTTTCGTCAAAATGTCAATGTCAATGTATATCAAGTACCTGTCTACATCACCAAATGTCATAATTATTCCGATTATATATTTATTATTATTGTCTATATCATTAAACCAATTTGAATGTCGAATCAAAAGTTTACTATTTTTCACAGAGATTAGATTGGCTACAGAGGCAGCGAAGCGCTGTGCTTATTTATAAGTCCCGGTTTTGAATCCCAATTAGCAAAATTTGGGATTTCATTATTTTCTAAATTTCTATTACTTTTGATACCCACAATTTAGAAAGATAAATTATATTAAAATCAAAATCAAATATTTTTTATTCAAGTAGACTTTTTACAAGTGCTTTTGAATATTCGAATGAATCTACCACTTATCTAACACTAATTTCTCAGAAGTTAAGTTCATGCTAGTACTTATGCGGGTCACATCGCTTTTAGAATTGCTTGCGATTGAGACTGGGACTTGGTTTAAATTTTTAAAGCGCAGTACATAATATAATAGCACACTGAGTGGCAGAACAGGAACTTTTTCATCCCCTTTGGATCAGAAGATAAAACCCGTGGATGCTTGTTGATACCAATTCGCAACAGGTTATATTGGTTTGACGACCTCCCTGGTGTAGTAAAAAGTGATGAGATGACATCACAGGGCAGTTTAGAGGCTGTTTCCTAGCACATGAGTAAGGGAATTCAATACTTCATAGTAAAACTTTGATACGGTTTGGTGGAAAGCTTCGGGTCTGCCCCGGATGGAAAACCTTAATGGATATAAAATATATATTTTTTATCCAGTAAGGTTCACTATGAAATAAAAATAACATTTTCATAGCAAACCTTCAATGGATGAAAAACAAAATATGTCAGTGGCATTCATTTTTAGATAGCCACTGAGTTAGTGTTTAGGGGGGCTGGTTTAGACAGTCCTATAGCTGCAAACAACGTGTCGTAAGCCATTTGGCATTCACGCCATAAGTACCGATTATTTGCTATGTATCGTATAAACTGATTAGTTGCTATGCCTATTAAGTGACTCCGCTTCCATCTTGTATATCATCGTCACTTCCGCCAGGTGAGATCGGAGTCAAGGACTAACTTTTCATCGAATTAAAACCGTTCTCTACCTCAATATCCGGTGCTTCTATACATTGTAAGTGACGAAGTTCTGAATTCTATTCTATTCTCGGGTCGGTCATTATAGTTATTTGTCAAGAAACCCTCAGTTCGTGTTTCGCTCCATGCCTTGGACCTGCACCTGATCTCATGCCGATCTTGTCGGGTGCTGTCCCATCAGTCTTTGAGAGCAAAGGAATAGAGCATGCATCTGTGTTTGCATACACACATGTGCAATATTATATTATCTTTCGCGCCGATGGCTAATATCTGCAGAGATCGCCCGCCGTGACCGGAATTCTGTTGGTAGGACATCACTTAGATACCATCTGTACCTCAAAAAATTTGGGACACTGTACACTTCTTGAGTCTCAATAAAATATTAGACGTGCTAAATAGTAATTAGTGCGGTATCTTAAAAGTAAAACTAAGGCTACGAGGGTTTCAAACATGCCCTGGTCTGAGAAGAACCCACAACATACTCAGCCGGGCTTTTTGTATAGCAAAGTGATTTTTATTATTTAATGAACAAAATATAATCAATTAGGATTGGTTGCTTTGTTACGTAAATGTAAATAAACTTCCTTTTTTAGGGGAACCACAATAACTAATGGTTCATGATTCCGAACAATCAGTGCACAGAAACTTTTCAGTGAGCTGTTATTAGTTTATTACCCTAATTTTCTGAAATGAACCTTTTATTACGCAAGTATACCTACCTACTAGGTGGTATTTAAAATCGAATTTTCCTTTATCAAGTTTTTTGTGTAGTTTTTGTTGTACTTTATGATAATGTCAAGCTAAAGTCAGTTAATTCTGGTCCCATAGAAGTAATGATTATGAGATTAAACTGCTACATATTAAGTACTAGGGTTCGCACGGGTTGGCTAATCAGCTACAAAGTAAATGCAAGCGTGTTTTACATTTTAAACCTTGTGAAAGTGATGATGAGAACAGTATTAAAATGCATAAAATGCACAAGCGATAACACTTACAAATACGGATTGCGACTTGTTTTATATTATAGGGCCATTGCACGTCAGATGGCAAAATGTGGCTAGCGATAAAATTGAACATACTAATCAAAAAAGAGGTGATATCCGACCATGTATTCTAGGGTTCAACTTCAACTCTACCTTTGACTTTTCGGTGTTATGTGCGCTTTAGGTAATTAAATATTACTGTTTTAACGATATAGGATAACATTGGTGTACTACTGCATGCCTGTTTTCCATATACTGGTCTCAAAGGTGTATAATGTTTGCTCATCCTTACTTGTCTAACGTTGTGTTTTTACGGCCTAAACTCTTCTTATAATGAGCCCCGTTCTCCTATGCTACGTCTTTTTTTATCCACTACAAGTTAGCCAATCTCACCTGATGGTAAGTGATGATGCAGTCTAAGATGTTAGCGGGCTAACCTGTTAGGGGCATGGCAGTTAATTTAAACCCATACCCCTAATCGGTTTCTTCACGGCATCATACCGGAACGCTCAATCGCTTAGCGACACGCCTTTGCCGGTAGGGTGGTAACTAGCCACGGCCGAAGCCTCCCACCAGGCCAGATCAGGGAACATTCAGAAATTATAAATTCCCAAATAGACCCTGCCGGACCGAACCCCGGGACCTCCGCACCTTAAGGCTAAAGCGCTCAACACTGCGTCACGGGTATCATCAAAAAAACTCTTCTTATAAGGAGCCCCTCTCCTACGCTACGTGCAGTAGGTATAATATCTTTGTAAAAATGTACTGAACCCTGACTTTTACGTGATTCTTTAACCGTTTGATTTGCTCTTACAGATATATATTGTAGTCTATAGTACTTTGGACGAACTGTTTAGAAGTAAGGTATAGTAACTAAAATAGTTTTAGTCCTCTGTCCAAAGGCTTAGTAAGTTAGCAACTGAGTGGCAAACTATTGTGACAATTGAAGACAAACTGCAAAACTATTGAGCAATAAACAACTCAAGGTGTAACGATCCTCGTACTAACTTGACAAGTTCAGTGATCAGTAAGCAGATGTTTAGCTATTTAAGTCTTGTTTCAAATGTTTATAGCACCTTAAGATTTATTGTTTCAACTGGCTAATGCCCGCGATTTCGTCCGCGTGGATTGATGTTTTTCGCTTCCCGCGGGAACTCTTTAATTTTCCGGGATAAAAAGCCTATGTGTTATTCGAGACTATTATCTATCTCTGTGCCAAATTTCAGCCAGATCCGTTGGGGCGTGATTGAGTAACAAACATCCATACATCCATCCATCCATCCATACATCCATACATCCATCCAAACTTTCGCATTTATAATATTTATTTGATTAACTGACCAAATTTAGAAACTGATCTTATTATAAAATACATCAAGGGTATCCCGAAAATTATTAAATCCAATTCAAAAGTTATTAACAGTCAGCAAGGTAACTAGAATAAGAGAATATGTATTTACTAAATAACACTGGTCAATTAAAATATAGGTACTTTATGTAACAATCAACACGTAAGGAATCAGGTTAAAACTGTTATATTGTATACTGAAAATAATTTAATTCACAAATAAATAAATTAATTAAAATTAAAATGCTAGGTAAACAAATAAAAACCTAAGTGTTAGTGTACCTACTCATAAGTTAAAGAGTTTCCGCGGGAACCAAAAAACCTCAAACCACGCAGACGAAGTCGCGGGCATTAGCTAGTATTATATAAATATACATCCTTAAAGTTCATAAATATATAATATCCTTGATTGATTGTGATTATGCAAGTTAGCAGACGTGTAGAAAACGTATGGGAAGTTAAGGCAGAGGCTCACTAATCCTATACATTATTGTATAGAGAAAAAGCCCCTAATTCCACTGCGACCGGTTCAAATGAAAGGATCTCGTCACTATCCCAGAGGCTCGGAAAGAACGTCGGAAAAATAATAATGAAAAAATATTTTGAAAGCATTTTGATAAAACAAAGGCTCTATAATAATAGTCCTCAAAGTTACATCAATGGGACCGTTTCCATTAGGTATACTGGGCCGTTCGTTTTGGAACACGTAGATTTAAAACAAGTCTTTTTTAAACATTTCCTATACCTACCAGAGATAAGGTATCTCTGGCTGTACCTTCGCATTTTATTTCCACAACAAGAGATGTTCAATATTGCTTTATGTTACGACTTAATAATTTCATTGAAAGAAAAATATTGATATTTTCACTATCACCATCCAACTTATTATTTCAGCACTTATCACTTCCACAACACGTATATTCTAATAAAATTATTACCTAATGTGTTTCATTGAGGTACTATTAAATAACAAACTACGACATGATTTCGCAGCAAATTGTATAAAAAGCCAAATTATTATAATTGGCTGCATTGTCGGTTATTTTAGCTATTTTTTTAGTAGGTATCTTAGCCCATAACAGCTGATCTAAGTAGAGATAGTTTTAAAACAGAACAAGAAGTCCATTTTGAAAGACTTTTGAAGTTTTAAATCCCTACAAGAGCCATTTGTCCAGCACAGGATCTCTAACGGCTGTCGATTACGGCAACGAAGACGGACCCCACCGTAAGCGACAATGGAAACCAACACAAAGAAAGCAAGATCGTACTAAACTTGTCTTATCTTGTCAAAGTTTGGGATGACACTTATCCACTTTCACTTCGCAAATCGATGGCATTCCAATATTTATTGTCGACGTGATAATGTCGCCTTCACATAATACATGAGCGGGACACTTGTATAAACATCAAACGAGTCGTGGATAAAGGGAATCGTTGTGTGACACGTCTTCTGAAGCATTATCTTTAACTTAATATTCAGAAGTATTGACAATAGAAATAAATCGGCAATCGAGTGTCACAAGTCACGAAAAAATGCTGAGTGAATTCTTTGATTTTCCGTGTTAAATAAATACAGGGGCACTTTCCAGGTCTTCAACGTTATACTCATGCAAAAAACTACTTTGATCTGTTGCTCTGTTGCAGAGTTATTGAACGACAAACCAACAAACAAACACCTTTGACACCAAACACCAATGAATAGATATAGGCAGAATCGAATCTTAAAGCTCTAACTATACTACAAAATATTATAATTTATGCGAAAGTATGGATGGATGGATGGATGGATGGATGGATATTTGTTACTTAATCACGCCAGAACGGCTGAACGGATCTAGATAATATTTGGCACAGAGATGGATTATAGTCTGGAATTACACATGTACGCTACTTTTCATCCCGGAAAAAATCTCAAACCACGCGGACAAAGTTGCGGGCATCAGCTAGTATTATCTAAAGTAAACAATGGGAAAACAATCTAAACGTATTTAAGGGACGAACGCTTAATGCTTACTGTACTGCATGTAACATCATCACTCATCTTCTCGCAACTGGACGCATGACAAATTGCTGTCTCCATTAGGTACAAAGTTCCACGTTATATCTTATCAACATTACCCAAGAACCTTGTCATAGTGATCCAAAGAAATGCGATATCACTCGATTAATGCTTCTCATTTAGAAGTGCCACGTAATAGTTTACAAGACAGTTCTTTCAAACTTACTTTTTGAACTTACTTTTTGTGGCGTTGTAATTATCATGAAGTTTTGTGAAAACATGTTTTCTTTACGGTACTTAATTAATGAATAAAATAAACATTATGTGTACACAATGTAAGAGACTATTCAGAAGTAGGTATTAATGAGACACTTTTAATATATTTGTACTCTCATTCGGAACTTGCACGAATAAATGGTTAAACGTGTAGAGGTTCCACGAGAGATTTAATGAAATTAGATAAAAGATGGCTAAACTTACAGATAATATTCATTTGATCCGGCCACGATTGCTATCGTTAAGCTCTAAATCAAAATGCAATCTAAACACAAAAGTATTCAATAATCGCTGAGTCTTCCCGCAGGAGACTGATTTACTATCGTCAAAACACACTAATTTCAATATGGCGTCCGTACCCGCCGATTAAATCGAATGACGTGAAACCAGTCAAATTGACAGATATTATACTTCCCGTTTCATGAGATATAATGACAAACAGTAATAATGCTAACAATATGACAGAACTCGTTAGAAGTCCTCTTTGAATATTTACTTTCACAGGAAGTCCTTTAACACGTAATAGGAGTAAAGTTACTGGTTTGTCTCCCCGCATTTTCCTATTGTTACATTGTAGCACTCATTTTACTATAACAGGGTCAATACTGACTGAACCCTTTTAGGGGATGGATTCCCAATAACGATGATACTGTTGACTTTTATTTATAAATATCGATGACGTAGGTAGTTTCCATACAAAATTGTATCCTTACATACTAATATTATTATAAATGCGAAAGTGTGTTTGTTTGTTGGTTTGTCCTTCAATCACGCCGAAACGGAGCAACGGATCGACGTGATTTTTGGCATGGGTATAGTTGAGGAACTAGAGAGTGACATAGACTACTTTTTATCCCGGAAAATGAAGGAGCTCCCGGGGAATTAAAAAAAACTTAAACCACGCGGACGAAGTCGCGGGCATCAGCTAGTTTGGAATAAATATCCAAGAATTATTTCTACTTTATATCAGCAAACCCTGTACAACGTTTCATGCTTCTAGATCACACACGGTTAGAGCTGTGCGTTGTCCCCCAGTATTCATTTTAGAGTTGAATCACGTAGAAAATCTTCAAGTTACAAACAACTGAATATCTTGAAGTTCTCGCGTTTCATCGTTCGTACCGGAATAAAGTGGCAGTACCTATCACTGTCGCCGCGGCTTTGAAGTCGTTATCTTAGGACCCTGTCAATAATTCAATATTACTCTGAATACCTTAATCAGTTACTAAGTACCTATAATTTAGAAATAATAATGACTGCCTCGTTGGTCTAGTGGTTAGCATAGTCGACTGCGGATCACGAGGTCCTGGGTTCGATTCCCGGTCGGGCATAAAAAGTTAGGTATTTGAGTTTTTCAATTAAGAAATTCTTATTGCCAGCCCGGAGTTGGAAGTTGGCGGTGTTTCACCCTGTGCCTCGGAGAGCACGTTAAGCCGTCGGTCCCGGTTATTATCACTAACTTGATAATAGTCGTTAAAGCCCGCCAACCCGTATTGGAGCAGCGTGGTGGGTCTAAGCTCTAATTCCCGCTCTCCTATGAGAGTGGAGGCCTGTGCCCAGCAGTGGGACGTTAATAGGCTGTAGTGATGAAAGTAACGAGCTGATGATCTTCAAACGGTTGAAGATATTTTTGAATTATACCTGAAACATTCTCTGTCAAGTTTTCAAACAAAGAAAACGAAATAGGTATTGGTTAGCTTGTTTAGAATCACAGACAGAATACACGGATGTCAGACATACAGAACCTGTTAGACAGAACGCCAAAAATGAAATTTTGACGGTTCTCGTCAACTTTATTTTATTGCTCATAATTTCTGAAACTGATATTTATTTACTACCTACTGCGTTGTTTCAAAGAATATTAAATTGTACAGTTACCAAATGCTTCTTTAACTACCTAAACTTTTTTCATAAAGACAATAAAGTAGAGACGAGTTTTCAGCCCCGTGATTGAATTTGGTGCCAAAGTTTTAGGAATGTGATGCAAACATTAATATTTGATTAAATAATGAACAACCTTCTAAAAGACAGTCATGGACTTATGTCTATTCGAATTCGGTTGAGCTAAGTGGAGAACCCTGACGCCAAAATGATGTCCCAGCACCTATCGAGCATGTTCGAACAGCTCGGAAACTTTACCAAAAACAATCTGACGCATAATAGCAAACTGGTGAAAGAGAAGGAGAACAAGTCAAGTGCAAATCACGTAGGAGTCGGTTCTGGGGGCGGAGGTGGGAACCAGCAGCCGTCTCCCTCCCACAAACAATGTCCAGTGCAACCTCCGCTGCCGCTGAAAAAGCCGTGCAAGCTGAGGAACGTCGCTTCGAGAGCAGAGTCCTATGACACACTGTATGGGAACAGTATTCTGGTAAGTATTTTTGTTTCAGTTTAAAAGGAAAAGTTTGTCAAGATTTGTCCACAGTCTTATAAGTCTTACCAAATTTTTATTTTATTTTTAATCTAAATCTATATCAGCAGGCTGAGTGGGAGATTTTACATATTCGATCGAGGCAACGTTACCTATCATTTATGTGGAACTAGCTGATGCCCGTGACTTCGTCCGCGTGGTTTAAGTTTTTTTGATTCCCGCGGGAACTCCTTAATTTTCTGGGATAAAAAGTAGCCTATGTCACCCTCCAGGTCCTCAACCCATGCCAAAAATCACGTCGATCCGTTGCTCTGTTGCGGCGTGATTTAAGGACAAACCAACACACCAACAAACCAACAAACCAAAAAACCAACAAACCAATTAACCAACAAACAAACACACTTTCGCATTTATAATATTAGTATGAAGTATGATAGTCGAGCGCCAGAGCTTGAAAATTCCATACAAATCGTAGATAACGTTGTCTCGATCGAATGGGAAGAAAATTTCATTCAATTTTAACTTGATTCTGCAAATTTTAATATATTCTTGACGGGACAGAAGTAAGGAAATGTGTAAATACTAAATATTATACGGATATAATATGTTATGTTATTTTAAATACGTAATGTAAGCAAAGGGGAGCATTAAATGCTACTTTATAGGTATTAACTATTGGTACTCATAAAACATTACTTGCGGTCAGTGCTTAATGCACGGTCAGCATAACAGGGTCAGATTTTGAGATGGGTATGACCTGTATAACTTCGATTAGTGTAACGAGTGTATTTGACAGAACCGCAAACAAATTATCAATGTAGTTATTGCCTCAAATCAAACAGCCGTTGGCGTGTGTGCTTTGAGTCGGTGAGTATCTGCTAAACCCAAGTTCAATAGGAGGCTCGTGTCGGTTTTCCCGTTTGTGTGGATGAATACACATTACAAGTGCGATACAAACTCTACGTACCTACCTTAATCTAATTATGACAGAGGATATAATTTGAGAGCCTGATGTGACTATAAATATATACAGAAAGACCTGTAAACTCTGGTTCGATTACGATCCGTGCATAAGTAGCAAACAGTTAAGGCGCTGTGAGCTCACGAGCTGAAAACACAGGCGCGCGGGGGTGAAATCTAGCAAGCGCATGTCGCAATAAATCATTTGTAAAAAAATAAATATTTACTTTTCAATACAAATTAATCTGGCAATGTGTTTGATTTTTAAAACTTATATTTTATTTACCACAAGTTACAGGAAATTAACTATAAAATAAAATTTTAAACTAATCCTTAAATATACCTACTAACAAAAGATAAAAATAAAAAACCTAATCAAAAAGACCACCCCTGGTTGCCCCTGGACCAAAGGTACCCATCAAACTTGCAGCATTGCCACGCTGAATGGCGATGGATAACCTTTGAACCAGGTAGGAACCAGAACGTGGGTCACAGCCCCTTTCCCTCAAACGACGGCCGATCTCTTTTATGAAAGTTTTTGCTTCCCCACCCCAGCATCCCATCGTCTCCACCGCCAGTGGGACAAATAAATATTGGCCCAAGAGTGGTGCATATTTGGCTCTCTTCCTCGTGGCAGCGGATTCTGCAGCGGCACCAGCTAACCGGGACGTACGGCTAAGGTGGCTAGGTGCCAAAGTACAGGCGCAAGTCGCGTCCCACAACAGGCATTTCCCTTTTTGCCAAGGGACAAGAGTCAAGCCATCTGGACGCTTACCGTCCGTGCGGCACAAACCAGGTGGTTCAATCGCGCAGGGCACGTTAGCCGAAATGAGTGCTCTACGGACGATATCGTTCAGGGCGTGATGACGTGGGAACCTACCTGAGCAACGACAGCAACTCAAAGCATGATGACCGTTAGCTTCCACCATGGAACCGCAAATGCATCGATGGGGTTCGCAAACATTACAGCCCAATGGGTAAGCCACTGCCACACGAAGAGAATCGCTGTCGAGGAGAGTGCCCAGGTTCGGTGAAGGTAAAGCCTGTAACCACGCACCAGACTCCGGCTTCGAAACAGCCCTTAGTCTTGCCAAATCAGCGCCCGCTGCATGGTCCACAAGATGTTTTAATGTGGCCTCTGAGGAAATGTTGTCCCACTGGTGCTGGACGTGTAAAGCCTGATGTGTTTGATTTAGAAATATGAATTTTATCTTATATTTCTAGAGCAAATTATTGGTTCCATTAAAGGAGAAAAATTGCTTTATAAGGTAAACTAAAAGGTATGTTATTTATATAAATTTCAATGCAGAGATTTTTTTACATTGTGTTTTGAGATGCGTCAATGACTGCTTAAAGGTCTTGAAAACAGCAAATTATTTTTACAAGCATACATTATGTCACCGTTTGATGGATGCACTGCTTTTAAAACCCCCCTTTTACGCTACACAGGGCCTTAATAAACCAATGATCATCACCATTATCTTGTGGTGCCATCTTCAAACTGAAGCTTGGTGGTCTATGCCTATTATTTTCAAAAGACAATATACGTACTATTTTTAAGTGATTCACTGTAGGATCTATCCACGATTTTGGAAAATATTTATTTTATTTTATAAGCACAGCATTTATTGATAAAGATTATATTTCTTCGTCAATTATATTATTTATGACTGTTACACAGGCATAGCAGGATTTATAACGCTGCGTCTATAAAATTCAAATATTTTAGGTTCTCTCTGCAACGTAGACCTACACTAAGAAAAGAGTTCAAGATGGATTTAGGTGTATGTACGTGATAGGTATAAATAAATATTTAAGATATAAAAAAATCTCAGCGTCTCTCTGCGTCGTATTCCTAATTGCTGAGGGTCGTGACCCCTTTCCATTAATCACAAAATTGCAGGGGTTTTCTTAGGATATTAATACGGTGGGTTCCAAGTTCCTTACGCATGACCGATAAAAATGATTTATTTCTACTTCAAAAACGACTGCAAAGTGACTACGGCTTCAAAAAGGTAATGTTTAAAAAAAATCACAGCGTATTGTGTTTTGAATGTGTTTGAACACTTGGAACACGGATTTAATGTTGCTTATCATTAAATACGAGTAGATAAGGCGCGGCACGCTCTTTCCAACGAGGTAAGTACATTTCCATGTTTAGTTTTTCTGTTTTCATCGCTTTAATTGTACTATATTACGGTGCTATTATTCTGTCACAGAGTAATTTTCTTTCAACATGAAAATTATTTTTCAACGCGCTACATTATGATCGCGTTGATTGTAATGATGATTAATACTTACGTACCGCTCTATTTTAATTATAGCTTTCTACAAGGTGTAAGGTAAATGGTATAACATGCCGGCGGCTACCCATGCCATTTTGACGTTATAAACACTATGGTAGAGTTAAAAAGTCAAAATTAATTATCAAAAACTTCCATACAAAATTAATTAGTTAACTATGGAAAATAAATTTTGGCAGCCCTGTGGAGTCCTTTGTTCCTTCTACACCTAAAGTCAGAACTGTACTACAAGCGATAATAATAATTATTAGCGTATCGTTATGCAATTTGGCAATTCATTACAATTTGCAAGAACAAACTACACAGAATAATTAATTATTGATCAAAAATTAAACGAAGTAAGTCGAGAAATTAATCACAGGGAAAGGCGGCTCATAAAGTAAGGATAAGTTTTAAGACTTTGACTTACAAAGTCCGATACTAGTCGGGCATTTTTTTACAACAATACATAACTTCTAGCCGGGCTTTTGCTTTGAGAATTTAATTGCATGCCGAATAATGATTACTTTAGTATCGCGACTGGATTTTATCGCAACGCTCGCACTGGCAACGAGGCTTAACATATGTCGTATTGTTCGCAGTTCATTGATATTGAATCAGCTGTTTTAAGGGATGCCACCTCAACATTTATGCTAAAATTTTGAAGACCACATACTCCCTCAGGATATAAGCTACACGTCTTATGACATTTTTCCAATATATCTATACACCATCTAACATGGGTAGCCGCGAGTATGTTATACTAATTACCTTACACCTTGTATAAGTGAAAGAATTTTCAAAATCGGTTGAGTAGATTTTCAGTTGATTATGCCCGTGATTCCCGCGGGAACTCTTGCATTTTACGGGATAAAATGTGTAACGTCAGGTTATAAGCTATCTCCATTCCGAATTTCAGCCAAATCGGTTTAATCGTTATGGCCTGAAGGAGTAAAAACTTACAAATTCACAAACAAACATACAAACTTTCACATTTATTTTATAAGTACGACACGTATTTTGTTTGTGTACTTTAAACATTTGAAACAAACGATTATACTAAGTAACTCAGTTTTGCAGTGAGAGGTTTTATAGTCTAAGAGTCCGATCTAATTCTCGTTTTAAAACATTATCTAACTCGTCTAAAGGTATCCAATAACGTAATCTATTATTACTCATATAATAAATGCGATGCCTCGTTGGTCTAGTGGTTAGCATGATTGACCGCGGCTGACGAGGTCCCGGGTTCGAGTCCCGGGTCGGGCCATAATAAGTGTTGGGTTTTTCTGACTAGAAATTCTCAGCATTAGCCCGGAGTTAGGAAGTTGGCGGTTTTTCACCCCCGTGCCTCGGAGAGCACGTTAAGCCGTCGGTCCCGGTTATTATCACTAACATGATAATAGTCGTTAAAGCCCGCCAACCCGCATTGGAGCAGCGTGGTGGGTCTAAGCTCTAATTCCCGCTCACCTATGAGAGTGGAGGCCTGTGCCCAGCAGTGGGACGTTAATGGGCTGTAGTGATGTGATGATGTGAATAAATGCGAAAGTTTGGATGGATGTATGGATGTGTGGCTGTATGCATGTATGAATGGATGTTTGTTACTCAATCACGGCCGAACGGCTGAACGGATTTGGATGAAATTTGCATTTGAATTTGAAATTTGAATATAATCTATTGCACAGAGATAGATTATAGTCTGGAATAACACAAAGACTACTTTTTATCCCGGAAAATTAAAGAGTTCCCGCAGGAACCAAAAAACCTCAATCCACGCGGACGTAGTCATCAGCTAGTAATTAATAATTTCGTTCAAAAAAGTTCTTAAAACTAAAATTACAGTTGAACTAAAATGTTCATAAATATTTTGTAAGCGCGCTATAAATGTCGCATCTTGCTGTTATATCTTGATTTATGCAACTTTTCCTGTTACATTAAAAACTTTTGGCGGCCACACATGCTTTTATCTTGTAACAGCCAAAAAAAATTTTTATTTTTGGAAATCGCGCTTTTCCGGCATAATATAGGATGGTGATTCGAAATTCGAATGGGATACAGTAAGTATAAATATTTATTTTAATTTT
Source organism: Erebia epiphron (assembly GCA_963932025.1). Classification (NCBI taxonomy): domain Eukaryota; kingdom Metazoa; phylum Arthropoda; class Insecta; order Lepidoptera; family Nymphalidae; genus Erebia; species Erebia epiphron. The sequence goes on from OZ009948.1 coordinate 27,408,468, forward strand.
TAATACTTTATTGCACATAATACCAGGAGATGGGTTACAAGAAATGAACATAGGAAATGAGCTTTGCATGCAAAGGTGGTCTTTATCGCTTACAGCGCGCGCTCACAGACAACATTCTCGTTTCAATCTGGTTTTCGTCCATCTCATAGCACCGTCACAGCCTTACTCAAAGTCACTGATGACATTCGTTATGCAATGGACCACAAACAGCTCACTATTCTTGTCTTATTGGATTTTAGTAACGCCTTAAATTCAGTAAACTTTGAGGTTCTACTTGGTATCCTACGCTCCCTTAACATATCTTCTTCTGCGATTGACTGGTTCCACTCTTATCTTCATGGTCGTCAGCAGAGAATCCGCACAGATGAGGCTCTCTCAGACTGGGCTAACCTTCCTGCTGGTGTACCTCAAGCCGGCGTTCTTTCCCCTCTTCTCTTCTCTATATTCATTAACGAAGTTACAAAAAATCTTTCTTCTTGCTGCCATCTTTACGCAGACGATTTGCAACTCTATGCATGCTGAATTATCGGATTTGGACTCTGCGATCATTGCAACTAACGCGGATCTTGCTGCTATTCAAGACTGGGCTGAAGCCTACAGGCTGGTTGTCAACCCAAATAAATCGCAGGCCATGATTATAGGCAGCAGACCACTAAGGAACCGCATACAATTTAACAATCTTCCTCGTATTCAATACAACGGCATACCCATAGAATACACCAGTACCGCAAAAAACTTGGGTTTGACTTTGGATGGCAACCTGACTTGGTCAGCCCAAATAAATGAAGTCAGCAAAAGATTGCATTATTCGATTCATTCCTTGAGGAGGCTGCAGAATTTCCTTCCGCTACGTACTAAAATTATGCTTGCACAATCGTTGTTGCTTCCTATCCTCGATTACGCTGACGCCTGCTACTTAGATGCCACTGAAGAGCTACTTGACAAACTCGAGCGACTCCAGAATTTGTGCATACGTTTTATATACGGACTGCGCAAATTCGACCACGTCTCCGATTTCCGTCGTCAATTAAAGTGGCTCCCGATCCGTTTTCGCCGGAACATGCATATTTTAACCATCCTTTTTAATGTCCTCAAAAACTCTTCTCCTGAATATTTAAGGGAACGTTTTACACTGTCGCTTCCATCTACAAGACCCTTGCGAACATGTGTCTCTAAAAAACCTCTTGAATATCCTAATTATAACACTATCTTCTATAAAAAATCTTTCACAGCAGAAGCTACTCGTCTTTGGAACTTCCTTCCTGAACAAATCAGGGAAAGTCAGTCTGTACATTTATTTAAAATCAGAGTTAAACAGCATTTTCTTTCAATGTTATAGTATACATATTTATCATTAAAGTTTCTTTATAAATAGAACTGTATTATATAGTATATATTATATATTATAAATATTATATTAATTTATTTATTTTGTATTTATATGTTTATGTATTGTATATATTATGTTTTTAGTAAGTGTAAGTATTATAACTACATACTTATATTAACTTTTATAGTAAGTATATAAATTTTTGAAGTAAATACTGTACATTTTCTATTTTTTTTTTAAATTCCAATATATTTTATTTTTGTACCTATACCACTTAACAATTTCACCTTACTCACTTTCAAGGAAGGCTGGAAGAGATTTCTTTTTAGAGATAAGCTTTACCTTTGTCCACTTTTTTAAAATTAGATTTAAGACAATATTTTGTACAAAAATAATAAAAAAAAAAAAACATTTGACAACAAAATCCATACGTTTTATATATTATACTACTTTATTATAATATTAAACATATAATCATCTAGTATATAATATAGTGAAAATTACACGTTCTGGATGCATGTTATAGGTGACTCAGCCTATTATAAGTGAGCTAACAATAGTAACATTAATAATTATGAAAATAATGGGTTAGCCTGCTTATTTATATAAGCAACTAGTGGACGCCCGCGAATTCGTTCGCGTGGCATAAGTTTTTTAATTCCCATAGGCATCCCTTAATTTCCGGGAAGAACCCATTAAAAAAAACCCGTCGATCCGTTCCTCTGTTGCGGCGTGATTGAAGGACTATATAACGTCCTTTGGGATAGAATTTATAAAAACTGTGAATTATCAAGTTTCACGGCTATTTAACTTGAAAAACGCCGGCCTTTTACACCAACTTACAACCCCCATTTTACCCGTTTGGGGGTGGAATTTTGAAAAACTTTTACACACGTACTTCTTTATATTATACCGAAAGCCAAAATACCAAGTTTAGTTGTTATATAACTTGAAAAATATGTTGATAAATGAAGGACATTCATCCCCTATTTCACCCCTTTAAGGGTTAAAATTTTCAAAAAACGGTGAAACACGTACTTTTGCATATCTAACTGAAAGCCCAAATGCTAAGTTTCATCACTATAACTTGAGAAATGAAGGACTTTCATACAAACTTTCAACCCCTATTTTACCCCTTTAGGGGTGGAATTTTGAAAAACTGTGCCACACGTACTTCTTTATTTATTACCTAAAGCCAAAATACCAAGTTTCGTTGATACAACTTGATAAATATCTTGAGAAATGAAAGACTTTCATATAAACTTTCATCCCCTATTTTACCCCTTCGCGGGTAGAATTTTCAAAAACTGTGAAACACGTATTTCTTTATTTTTTACCGATAACTCATATACTAAGTTTCATGGATATAACTTGAGAAATGACGGACTTTCATACAAACTTTCAACCCCTATTTCACCCCCTTAGGGGTGGAATTTTGAAAAATCCTTCCTTAGTGAGCGCCTACGTTACAAAAGGAAGCTACTGTCAAAATTTCAAGTCTCTAACCCTAGCGGTTTAGGCTCTGCGTTGATATATAAGTCAGTCAGTCAGTCAGGACTTTGAATTTTATATATTTATTATAGAAGATAAGTTTTCTCTTAAATCTGTTGTATAAGTTTTTGTACCTACTTTACATGAAACAATAAAGGCATGTAATAAAGAAAATCAAGCAAATAACGCTATTATTGGTTCAGATTATGTTTTACCATTCAATTGAAATACCGTTTAATAAGTCTAAAGGATCCTCTCCAGATAAATAACACAATTGTCCGGTTTCTGAATTGAGAATTTCATGTTGAGTCTGTCTCAAAGACTACTTAAGGACTAATTAAGCAAATTTTTGTTTCTTAATTGATATTGTGTAAGGTTTGAGAGTTGAAACTTGCTGTTTTTGCTTGAATGCTTAATTCAGAAACCGGCCCAATATCAATTCAGAAACGAAAATTTGCTTATTTAGTCCTTATGTACTCTTTGAGACAGACTCAACATGAAATTCTCAATTCAGAAACCGGCCGAATAAGTCCTGGAGGGCGTACAGCTTTTACGTAGCTACTCGTAGACTAAGTGCAGCGGTGGTACTTCCAGATTTATTGTTGACGGTTTCAGCACTTGTTTATGGCTGAGTTTCGGCGTCGGGCACGCTATCAACAGATGTAAAATATATTTAAGTAAATAATACAAAAATCTTTAGACATTGTTTTTTAGCCTTAAAATTATTTATTATTAAATTAATTATTAATTACTAGCTGATGCCCGCGACTTTGTACGCGTGGATTTTAATTTTTTAATTCCCGCGGGAACTCTTCAATTATCCGGGATAAGAGTAGTTTTTCCAGACTGTAATCTATCTCTGTGCCAAATTTCATTCAGATCCGTTCAGCCGTTATGAATTATTAATTATTAGCCCTTATTTATTTATTAAGTAAGCCCTTGCTGCAATCTCACCTGATACCATCAGGTGACAGTGAAGATGCAGTCTAAGATGGTAGCGGGCTTACCTGTTATTATGATCATATGATTATTTGTTTGGTAAAGAAAATCCTGACGGTTCCCTTGTCTGCAAGAAGGTGACAAAAAAGGCCTACAAATAACCAAAAGAATATTGTAAAATATACTTAGGTCACGATCAATCAGATTCCAAATAATTGGATACCTAAGTATGAGATCAATATACAAATATTTTTGTAACTGTGACCTTTCTCTACCAAGAACTGTGACCAGAAACTATCAATAACGCTTGTTGGGGAGGGATTCAAACTAAAATCCCTCGGGTGTTGTTCAGTGGACTGTATTTACTTGTTCACAATATGCACAATGTTCTAGGTTCTATTTACAAGGTTCACAATGGTTCGCAGGTTCTTGATACTAGGTCTTCACAGTTCGGGAGTTGCAGACGAAGTGATTCGATACAGGTAAAACATGATCTTATAACTAATTCTCCCGCTCGGCAAGCGCATACGGTCGTGCCAAGCGAGAGATAAGGCGGTCGCGGGGGTGAGGGCGCAGCGGGGAGCGGGGGCGTCGGCGGCCGACCAATCAGCGTTAGTCACTGCGGGCGCGGCGCGTGACATGAAGCTCCCGTCCGTAACAACGCTTGTTTAAAAATCTAGCCTCACTATAGATGCACGGAGCGGCGCGGCGCGTAGCGGTAAATATAATTTGTATGAGTTTGTATGGGGCTGGGCCTATCAAGTACCAAGCAGATACACTATAAGAGTGAGACGCGGCCTTATACAAAGTAATACAAATAATATTTGCCGTTAAGACGTGCCGTGCCGCTCTCATAATATGCATTTCAAGTGGGGCTAGACCTTTATTATAGTTGGTATTGCCGCTGCTCATTAGTTATGTAACAATACTTTTCCAGTAGGTACAGCTTTTAATGTTAAAACTGTTTTAAAGAAGATTAATAATTCATTCAATTTAAGTGAAAGAATACCTTCATAATTCCTTATTCATACAAAAAATGGTGCTTAAGTTCCCTGTGAAATAACTTTTAATGAAACAATTATTTAAAGAGGCTTGCTTTCATTTTATAAAGCGTTATTATAGTTGCTTGAAAAGAAAAAGCATGGTAAAAGTTTAATTAAAAAGGTCCAAGATTTAATTCTGCAAATAATTAGGGTGTTAACTGTGCGAAACTTTTAAAATTGATGGTGTTAAAATAAAGAGAATTAGTATTTAATTAAAGTGAAAGCAGCGACTGGCTTTGAGCATCTGAGTGGTCTAAGACGCTAAGCTCTTGATTCTGGGGTTTTATATGAATAAAGTTTTAATTAAGGAAATGCAACGCCGTCGTCTCATCTAAGCACAGAGTATTTGGTGAACTGATGAAACATTTTGACCACTGGCTAGTAGCCTAAAACTCAGTTATCTTAATTATAAATGCGAAAGTTTTGATGGATGTATGGATGGATGGATGTTTGTTACTCAATCACGCCCCAACAGCTTAACGGATCTGGCTGAAATTTGGCACAGAGATAGATTATAGTCTGGAATAGCACATAGGCTACTTTTAATCCCGGAAAATTAAAGAGTTCCCGCGGGAACCACAAAACCTCGATCCACGCGTACGAAGTCGCGGGCATCAGCTAGTTCAGATATATCGTTAACGATACAAATGAACCCGTTAGCACAGAATAATATAATAGCCGTTAGCATTACATTGTACATTAATAGCTATTTATGCAACTGTATCGTAATGACTAATTACGTACAGTTGCATACAAGATTTTATCTACGACAAGGACGTCTTAATAATTTTTTACTTTATAAATTATTAAAAACCAAAAGTGCCAGAACCCAGAGCCGCTAAGCTATAGGTATCCTATTTATGAAGATAACCATATCGATACAGCTACGACTCATAACGATACAGCTCCCATACAACGAACTGTATCGTTATGAGAAGCAAACACGAAAGAGGCTTCAATTCGATATAGTTGTCAAATTCGAAATTGGAACTTTTCGATGCTGGAGTAGATAATAGCTATTTATGCAACTGTATCGTAATGAGGGTCATTTTAATTCGAGTGCTGTTTTTTGATACGAGGCTTGCCGAGTATCAAAATAGGATAGTACGAGAATTAAAATGACTAATTACGTACAGTTGCATACAAGATTTTATCTACGACAAGGACGTCTTTATAATTTTTTACTTTATAAATTAATAAAAACCAAAAGTGCCAGAACCCAGAGCCGCTAAGCTATAGGTATCCTATTTATGAAGATAACCATATCGATACAGCTACGACTCATAAAAATACAGCTCCCATACAACGAACTGTATCGTTAAGAGAAGCAAACACGAAAGAGGGTTCAATTCGATATAGTTGTCAAATTCGAAATTGGAACTTTTCGATACTGGAGTAGATAAAAATGTTTATTTTAAATGATTTCATTAAAACGTTGATAAAGTTACCTGGCTGTCATACAGTTTTATGTTGTTTGTTTTAATTACAGTTGTAATAATTGTTACCTTGACTGTGACGGTACTTTAAATGCTTGACTGCCTTCAAAGATACAAGTTCCTATTAAGTATTCTGAAGTATGTTCCATTCACATTTGGTTTTATCACAACATGAGTAATTATATCCCATCAAAGCATTAGGTAAAATGTAAAAATTCTATGCCACGCCTCGCATCGCAACCTCTTCACCGTAAAAAGTTATGAGATCCCATAATTCAGAGCCGATCCTCGATTTTCTTATGGGTGAATCGCCAATTGAATATTTTATCAATATTTGTAAGTTTATCATAATTAAACACCTTTGTTCATATAAAAAAGCCGGCCAAGTGAATGTCGAACCACGCGCAGTGTCCGTAGTTGCCCGCATGCGAACTATTATTCGCAAACTTGTAAAATATACTTAGGTGTGATAGTTTTCCTTTTAACTTAGGTATATAGACGACTTCCATAAATTTATACCCTATTTCTTTCAGTTTAATAAAACTGATTAATGGGTATAATTTTTCTATAGCCATGCCAAATTACAGCTTTCTAGTACTAATAGTCTCTGAGCTAAGTCGCAGACGGACGGATGGACGGACGGACATGGTGAAACTATAAGGATCCTTGTTGACTACGGAACCCAAAAACTAAGCTCGTCTGGCCTCACGCTAAAGTAAATATTAGTGTCATGTTTTTTTTTATCCACTACAAGATAGCCCTTGACTGCGATCACACCTGATGGTAAGTGATGATGCAGTCTAAGATGGTAGCGGGCTAACCTGTTAGGGGCAGTTTATTATTCCCATACCCCTATTCGGTTTCTACACGGCATCGTACCGGAACGCTAAATCGCTTGGCGTCACGTCTTTGCCGGTAGGGTGGTAACTAGCCACGGCCGAAGCCTCCCAGACCAGGCCAGACCAGGGAAAATTCAGAAATTATAATTCCCAAATTGACCCTGCCGGGAATCGAACCCGGGACCTCCGCACGTTAAGACAACAGCGCTCAACACTGCGCCACGGAGGTCGCAAATGTTGCAATGCAATGCAACGTTGCCTGTTGGAGTCGTTGTCATGGATTACCTACACTAGGTCTTGGCTTCACTTTACTTTACCGATATGCTTATTTTCAAGTCAAAGGCCCTAAAAGGGGTATATGCCAAAAGCACCTAATATACATAAGTACATATAGTAAAGGATACCCATAACACCGATTTAATTCACAAAGTACGCCATACAGAACACTTTAACGAGATGTACCTTTCATTTAGAGATTGAGGGTACGTGTAACCGGATAAACAAAAATAAAGGAGGTCCATAAAACAAATAATAAAGGCGGGATAGCCAATGCCGTTAAACTCCATTTTATGTTCTGAAGAGACCCGAATAAGCCCTCGGTGTATCTAAATTGTACAGTTTTTCAGAGTTCTCCAACCGAAATTTTCGAACATAAATTTACTGCCGCAACCAACTCAAGGGCTTCAACATAAAAAGGTTATGAAATAATATTCTATGTAACAATTTCGGGGGATTTGTTCTAGTAACTTCACGAAAGGAGAAATTTACCACCAAATTAAAGCAGACATTAAAATATGAAAGATTTTGTTTTGAGAACATTCTTTTCACAATTAATGCTGATCTCTGATCGCATAGCATGGTTTAGGAACTGCAGTGGAAACGAGTGAAGCAACGTAGATAGATAGATAACTTTATTAGAAAATAAAAATTCATCAGTCTCAGATTATAAAGTTGACCTATCCAGTTCTTTGAATGCAATGTTTGTTTTAGTTGCTTCTTAAAATCCGACAGTACAAGAATAGGCCGATGTTCCTTGGAATGATAAATTGGTAACAGACAGACGGACACACTTTCGTATTTCTAGTTCTAGTATGAATTTATTTCCCAAGTTTTCTCGATTATACGGAATCCTCAAAAGCCAGGACGGTCCAACATCGGGCTCCATTACGTATTCCTTGCATTTCTATAGCATTCAAATACAGTATTTCATAAACGTTATTTATATCCAACCCGACAGGTCACGTGTAATGTCTAGTGGGTGGAGAAATCCCAACGCTACAGTAAAATAAAGAATTGGTAACACTTTATATGGGCATACCTATATAGAGACAAGAGAAGCCCAAATTTATTATCTCGGGAGTTAAAAACAATCCATCCATCCATCAGCCTGCATTCATCCACTGCTGGACATAGGCCTTTTGGAGAGCGCACCACCACACACGGGCCTCCGCTTTCCTCATCCACCCATTTTCCACTACCTTTTTAAGGTCGTCGGTTTTTAACCTTTTTAAGACCGCTGGGGCTGGAGGTCGTCCCACACTACGTTTACCGGTACGCGGTCTCCACACCAGAACGCGTCTGCCCCAACGGTCATCGGTTCTACGAAAGACATGACCTGCCCACTGCCACTTCAGCTTACTAATTCTCTGGGCTGGTTGAAAACCACCCAACACTAATCAGTGTAACACTCAATTATACCTTCCTATTGGAGATGTCTCAGAGTCTCAATAATGTAAAACGTAAATTCAATGAAAAATAATCAATATGAGCATGCGGAAATTGAACTCTATATCTAGGTCATGAATCCCATCGCACTGAATAACCTTTTTAAAACACCTACTTACCTAATTTTTCAATCCGTGAAAGAGCACGAAAAAGCGTAACAACTATGCTCGGATGGAGTTTGATTGCGATATGCATTTCGCTTTGAACAGGAAAAACTGCAAAAAGTGTTAAGTAAGGGTTAAGTACCTTTACCAGATTACAAAGTCGAGTTTGCGATTTTACTGAATAACTTTTAATTTCTTGATTTTCCTCTACGAACATGTTGTGAAATATTTTACCTAAAATATCTGTTTTATTATTTTCCACAAAAACACTGTATTCAAAATATGCGAAATACTCCGTTGGAATTACCGCTTTCGCTGCATTGTGATTTGTGGATGAATGAATGAATGATTTATTTATTTCACGTAGGTCAACTTGTGTCACTTATGATACGTCATCTACCACCGGTTCGGAAAAGTGATTCTAAAATCAAAATTCAAATGATTTTTATTCAAATAAACTTTTGCAAGTATTTTTGAATCGTCGAGTGAATGAGTGAATCTACCGCTGGTTCGGAATGACACTACTCTACTCTACTGAGAAGAGCTGACATGAAAGGTCTTGTTTTATCAAGACCTGGGTGCAAGTGCTCACTTTACACTGCACCGAGGTCTTGACCGTGGTATTACCGTTGGTCTTACTGGAAGTGCCCCGGGAGATTTCTGCTAAAGGCCGTGAATGCTTGGCTTGCTTGCTTGCTAAAGGCCGTAAATGGCCGTGAATGTAAGTTATAATTAATGGTGTCGATATGTCCGATGTTGGTTTTGGTCATGATTTCGGTTGGGAAGAGGAATTTGACAACCAGACTATAAAATAATGTTTCACATACTTAACTTAGAGAAATTTGAAAATTGTGCTCGAGGATCAAACTCCCTATCACCCGAATAGGAGTCTAAGCCATTATAGGCTAATACCTACACTATTACCTATTCTGTGGTAATACCACGAATATTCAATTGAACTACGATACTAAAAGATCAGTTCAATCAACGTCCATTACTTCTTTTTATCCAATCACAGCTGTAAGTTCGTAGCACAACATGCTGTTGGAATGGAAGTGTTTGTAAGTGGACAACGCAGGTGCTCAAACAAAATCCCAGTTTTACAGGAAAATAGTCGAGTGTGGACATATCCGAGACCAAACTATCCCAGTTTATTTAGGACTGCCAAACCGTAGCCTATTAGGCTTAAGTAAAAGACGTTTAGCGTGTTATTATTTATTTATTAAAATTTTTCTATCGCGCTGGACTGCTCTGGGTATGACTGCTTTCCCAGCTGCTTACTTATCGACTGTCTAGCCAAAGAGCTCCATCGAAGGATTTCAAGTTTGACGTTTAACGTCAAATCGTCTGCACTTGGTTACATTATTAATATAGTGCTTATTATAGGGACGTCATGACCGAAACAATATTAAAATAATACAGGTTTAAGCGATAGTAGTAAGCGGCCTGGTAATCCTTATCTTTAAATCATCTATTCTTTAAGTACTACCGATTCTTATTAAAATATCAAAATCACATCTTTTTGGTAGAGTCGCTGGCTGCTAATGTAAGGAAAATCTTCACAAAAAGCTTAATTATAGGGGCTTAATGTGCTGATTATAGAAATTGTCTAGAATTGTCATGTTAGATGGCCTAGTACGCTGCATTATACAAACTTCCGCCACAGCACGCTGTGCTTTTGCCCGCTTATGCTTGTGACTCAGGCCTTAGCATTAAACTGCCCACATAGTCGACTTTTAGTGAAAGCCTACGAAGGAGAAGTTGCCTTTTAGTGAAGTTTACGATAGGAGATGTCAAATGAACACGATTCGCTTAGATAATTGGGCCTCAGATCTTTAACTATAATCATGCAAAAAATCATATCGATCCGTTACTCTCCATTGTGATAGAAGGACCAACCAACAATCCAACAAACATACACATTAATTCACATTTATATTATGGGTGGTAATGGGCAGTGATATACCTACCTAGCTACCCACTTTGAGAGAGGATTTTCAGGCATACAAAACGAGGGAAGCCGGAATGGGTCAGCAAGTTACTAATGAAAGAATAATATTATTATGAACATGCCATCGATATATATGTAGGTACTAGATGGGCCCTTTCATAGAAAGGGCCCATCATAGTAGTCGACTCATAGTCGGTCGCCCAAGGTTGGGCGACCGACTATGAGAGCGCGTTCCTATCCTGTCTTTGTCCCCATCGTATCGCTGTCACGGTCGCTCGTCGTGTAGATAATTTGTTATCCTTAGGTTAACATCTAAAGTCTTATTAGTTTGGCACTGTACAATTTTTATTTTAAGGCAAGTGTTTCAAGTCACAATTATACATTTCCAAAAAGACGTTATTTAATCTTCCTATTTAATATTTTTATCCATTACGCAATCATTTAATTTCCGCGGCAAACTATATGATTTTTTTTACTAACTGGCCTTACGGCTTCTATGGCTATGGCCTATATTATCTATGACTGAGTCATACGTTTTCAAGCTTTCGTTCAAGATGTTACAAGCAAGTTCCCGCTTTTTAGACTAGATGGCGTGGATGGCGTTGCTAAAAATACGCCCACATTCTTTGTTTGACAGGGCCCGTCTATGTAAATTGAGGTCGTTGGAACATGCAAGATAAACGGACAGACCTAATTAACATAGAGTATTCGGGACGCTAATAAAAGTTCTTCGAAAGAAAAACACATCCCATTTATTAGACCAATTATTACAAACTTCACATAAATTCTAATGAACTACTCGTACACTTAAATTTAAACAAACTACCTAACACTCGCGAACGAGTTTACAAATGGCTGCAATGTTATTTGTTACACTGTGTATATAATTGGCTCCCAGTAAACGGAACGCAAAACTGCTAGGGCCTATAAGTCACAAGCTGATGCCTGCGACTCCGTCCGCGTAAAGTTTTTTTGATTCCCGCGGGAACTCCTTTATTTTCCGGGATAAAGAGTAGCCTATGTCACTCTCCAGGCCAAAATTCACGTTGATCCGTTGCTCCGTTGTGGCGTGATTGAAGGGCAAACCAACAAACCAATAAACCAACAAACAAACACACTTTCGCATTTATATTATCCATTGCGGTTGAATCTGCCACACGAAAGTTCCGTATTGGAAAATGCATGTGATTCCTGCCTATCAGGCGGCATAACGCCTGATTCTATCCAATAATTACGTTTATTCATAGATTTAGATATTCCAATACTAAATCTATATGTTTATTGTTGATTTTCCTTCATAAAAACTAGCATTGTCAAAATCGAATGAACAGATCGGCTGGAAAGCGTAGCAGACAATCGACGCGCGACGTATTGTACGGATCTATAATATTAGTATGGATTCAGGCAGATTAAGTAAGTTCAGAAACTTTCCTCGTGTGTGAAGCACTGTAGTAAAATTATAATAAAAATTCTTTTCAAAAAACCGACTTCCAAAGCCACTGTAAAGTACAAAATAATTTTGATTTCTACACACTATGTTGAAGTCGGGCGAGCCTAACGCGTCAACTTTGCCTATCTTTGTTATACTCGCCCGACTTCAACATAGTGTGTAGAAATCAAAATTAGTTTGTACTTTACAGTGGCTTTGGAAGTTGGTTTTTTGAAAAGAATTTTTATTTTTAACTTTTTAGTGTACCTACTCTTAATCCAGTACCCTGCAGCATCAGAGTTGAGGAGTTGGGACTTGGGTTTAAGTATAAAGTCGTTGCTTGACACCTACAATATGAATTCACCATAAAAAATCCTAAATCGCTATTTTTAAGGAGTTCTTTACCCTGCAGCATCAGGGTTGAGGATTTGGGACTCAGAGTTGTATCGTATACACGTGACTTGATACCTACTATATGAATTCACCATCAAAATTTCCTAACTCACTAGTTTTGATGATTTCATGTAGTACGGTACACCTACAAAAAGCATACATTTTTAGTTACATCATAATTAAAAATATTTTTAATAATTTTAAACTTACTACAGGTTTGTACGGAACCCTCGGTGCGCGAGTCCGACTCGCACTTGGCCGGTTTTTTTAATCTATGTCGGTGCATATCTCCGTGGTTTTTAAACCGATTTGGAAAAAATCTTTTTAGTAAAAATTTTCATCATTTTATTATGAAACACTAAATTATAATTGTTCAGTTAGATACCTATCGAAAAAGGTTTTTGCACTAATATATTTTTGAATGAACTGTCCTGCTGTAACACTTTAACTGATTGTGGATACACGGTCATGTTTCAATTCGTACCCGCTGGCTTCATAAAACAGGTCCGCTGAAAATTTACTATTATCTCCCTACCAAATGTTTTTGGATCATCATTTTATACTCACGAACAATATAGCCATGTTTTGTTGTGGTTTTAAATTGTGTTGCTACGAAATACTTGTTAAAAAAAACATTTTCAAATTTAGTTACAGTACCTGCGGCGATTTTGCTTTATTAATACGTTTCGACTTTCGAGGTTATTGAAGAGGTGAAAAAAATATTTACAACCTAAACCATTACCAAATATTTTCAGAAAATATACACCGTCCAAGTGATCGGAACTAAACACTGGCGCTATTGCCTCTCTATACGTTAATTATAGTTATTTGTTATACAAGAGTGAAAAATCTTTTCACTCGAGTGCAACACGTAACTTTTCATCCCACCTCAGCGAGGAAATGACATGACGTGAAAGAAAATGGTGCGCGCAAAGCAAATTAAAAAAGTACACCAAGAAGGTTACGAGTGTGAGTTTTTAACAAATTAAAAAGGTTGTATGGAAATTCGACACCATAGAGGTAGAAGTAAATAGGTTTTAATGATGTTTTGAATTCACAAACTTCATAGACGAGTGATATTTACTAACGTGCACACGATGTTCTAAATTCAATTTACTTTATCCTCAAGAGGATAATAACGGCTTTTGCATTCAGATATCGAAGATTAAAAATACTCTTTCCGAGATGGTGGGATGAATAATAATTTTATTTAATAATAATCTCCAGTACTTTACTAAGTTATTCTTCACGTGCACTCGCGCTTATTTGCGAGTAAATTTGTCACTTTAAACTTTGTGCGTCCCGTGGGAATCTCGCTACATTTTGAAACTGGTTTATATATATGTTTAAGGCTGAAACACATAAAGTGCGTCTTGACTTCGTTGTGTGAATGCACATTTTGTACTTCTTTTTATTAAGAACTAGCTGTTGCCCTCGTTTTAGTCCGTGTGCATTGAGGTTTTTTGGTTGAGTAACAAACATCCATCCATCCATCTAAACTTTCGCATTTATTATAATATTACACTAGATACTTGCTGTTCAGGACTCTTGCATGTTACAGTAATCATGATATACTTATTTACTTTTTAAATTGCACGCCATATTTGGTAGTACACTGTTTCCAAAAATATTGTAAGAACTTTTCACGTGTATTTTTGCAATAAATAAATATCTTATCTTATCTTATCTTATTTTTGCAAAATTGTGTGTCACAACAGCTGTTGTTTATCACAAATAAATTTTTATACCTTAGAAAAAAGTACACATTCTAAGTACTTACTGTCAGCCAGTGACTCATAAGTCATACATTTCCTCTTATTCCAAACTAGATGATGCCCGCGACCTCGTCCGCGTGGATTAAGTTTTTTGATTCCCGCGGGAACTCCTCAATTTCCCGGGATACAAAGTAGCCTATGTCCTTCCCCGGGATATAACATACCTCTATACCAAATTTCACCAAAATTAATTGAAAAGATGGGCCGGGAAAGCGTAGCAGACAGACACACACTTTCGCATTTATAATATTATATTAGTATGGATTTTAGTAGCTACGTTAGAATTGGTACCGCCCCGCGGTGTGCGTATCCCAGCCTTTAACCTTCTACGTCCAGTGGGAATCTCGCCTAATTTCCGGAACGGGTTAAAATGATATGACAGTTGGGAAATGCATACAGCATTATTCTGAATGTCTCTTTTTGTAGATTAAATGCATGTAGTTTATTCGTGGATGCGATGCTATCGCCATGACCGCTGGCGTTTCATATTATTATATTATGAAACTTAACGTTTAAAATTTATTTAGCCGTATATTTTTATTTTTATTCTCTTCTGAAACTATCCATATTTTTCGAGAGAAAATACATAATCTTTTAGGTGTATTTTTCTGTCGCGCCTTTTTTTACTCGTAAGTAACTACTTATAAATAAGTAAGTATAGAAGAAGATAATAACAGCTGACCTCAGATTTAGCATGTTCTGTACCAATAAAAGAAGGGAACCTAAAAAAAACAGCCGTGCAATGTTGGGGCTAGTAAGATAATAAAACCTGGCACATGCTGTAATAATTACGAGTAGATGGGTGAATCTGGAGTAAAATACGAAATGCCGTTCCGTTCGTTTTCTCTTCCACATTTTACTATACCCTGTATTTTCAAATCAAGAGTGAATATGCATCTCTTCTACGTTCTTCTAAACTCCACTTTTATAGGCTATTGACTGGTAGTAGCCAAGTGTTAGCCTCGACAACAGCCGATTTCTCCATCTATCTCTATTTTTTGCACATGCCCTCCAGTTTGGTATGACCGACAATTTCAATTATTGCGTTTTTTAAAATGAAAATAGCAGGTCATAGAAATAAAAGAAGCAACCGGCAATTTCTATAAAATTAGACCTTATTAGATAATATAACTTGAAGGATAGAAGGGTAACAAAGGAGCATGGATTTGACTCGTTCCAGCAATGCTAAGGACCGCTGTTACTTACATATTCTACAAATAATGAAATTGTAAAATTACTTTTTTCAAAAGAGCAACCAGCGAATTTCTTGCTGGTTTTTCTCGGTAGGAATGACATTCCGTACCAGTGGTAGAATCACTCAACGATTCAAAAGTACTTGTAAAAATTTATTTGAATGAAAATCATTTGAATTTTGAAAAATATTTTGAACGCTTTGCGGTTCGTTCATGTAGACAATAATTGATGCTGCATATGAATTGTACCTACGTACAAATATGAGTTCTATTCCAACTAAATATTTGCTCAGAACACGATAGAGTTGCAACCAATTTACCTAAATTGTATTTTCACTGACTTGGTTAGTTATAGCGAGTGGTGGTTCAGTTCAAAATCAATACTAATTCCATACTAACCCATACTAATATTATAAATGCGAAAGTGTGTCTGTCTGTCTGTCTGTGTGTCTGCTACGCTTTCACGGCCCATCTGTTCAACCAATTTTGATGTAATTTGGTACATAGGTTGTATCCCGGGGAAGGACATAGGCTACTTTTTATCCCGGAAAAATTAAAGGTTCCCGCGAGAATTAAAAAGTTTATCTGTTCAACCGATTTTAATGATATTTCGTACAGGGATAGGTTGCATCCCGGGGAAGGACATAGGCTACTTTTATCCCGGAAAATTCAAGAGTTCGCGCGGGAATCGAAAAACCTTGGTCCACGCGGACGAAGTCGCGGGAATCATCTAGTATTATAAATGCGAAAGTGTGTGTATCTGTCTGCTACGCTTTCACGGCCCATCTGTTCAACCTATTTTGATGAAATTTGGTACAGGGATAGGTTGTATCCCGGGGAAGGACATAGGCTACTTTTTATCCCGGAAATATTTAAGAGTTCCTGCGGGAATCGCAAAAACTTGGTCCACGCGGACGAAGTCGCGGGAATCACCTAGTAATATAATATTACTCAAGTATACCTGCAGGGCTAATTTCAAAATATCCATCAACGGGAGCAACGGTTCTTTTACCACTATTAAAAGTGTCTTAAGGTGTACAGCTAATTTTTGGATGAATATTATATCACAGAATACTTAATATTAGCTTTCAGGAGGTATCACTTCCATCGCTTAAAACAGTATTATTTTAATATTGTTGATTAAATATAATCCTTATTTTTGCGTAAAGTACCTACGCACTTTAAGCAATGGTAGTAAGCTCCCATTAAAAAAGTTGCAGAACTAAAGTTCTTCAGTATTGTGTAGAGGACGTTATTATATCTTACCAATGTTATACTTACGTAATTAATTATACAAAAAACTTTTAGAAAATCTCATAAATAAAGACTTCATTGTAAGAATGATATTAAGAGGGTTGAAACAAGCTGAAAAATAAGGAAAACACACTTTGTTATACAAACAAACTTTTTTAAGCTATGTGCGCTGAGACGCAAAAGGAGCTCTTTTCTAAAGAAAATGCGGAAAAGAGATTTATGTTAATACCGGGAAACCTGAATTAAACTCTTTGTACGTATGAGGCGGTTCGTATTCTAAACATTAAAGGAAAAAATGTTTGTCATACTATAATATTATTGCTAGGAATTAATTTAGTTATAATATCGTCTTATCTCATCTAACTGAATGATTTTATCTACGAGTATCAACGCACAACCTACACCATTTTATTCATCGTAAAACTTTGACAAAATAAAACAATCGACATCTACACTCAGTGATATTTTGGGGCTAAAAGTCTTAAGTCAATACCTAAATATAATTTCATAGAATTTACTTAAAACTTTAGTGTAGTATAGTTATTTGTGTACTTAATAAGAAATGTCTATAATGCTTAGTTCTTTTGGAAAAATGCGTTTATGTTCGCGGCACTTAGCAAATTAGCTCAACCATGATCTAGGTGATCTTTTTATAAACAACAGAACGGCAGAATCTATAACTTTGGGTGTGACTAATGCAATTTAACTGAGACAATTTAATTAGAATGCAACCCATTCAAACTAAATTAGCATTCAAGCAATCAACTTTGACCGGAGTTGTTGTCTAAACATCTGGTGCAGACTTCAGATGCATCGTCAATTAACTCTACAGGTTCGAATTGGTTTAATATATCAATGACCAGATGATGCCTGCGACTTCGTGGCTGCGCGTGGATTAAGTTTTTTTTGTTTCAAGCGGGAATATAAGTCTCGTTTTACAATATCTACGAGTATGTATCCCGGGTTCGAGTCCCGGGTCGGGCCATAATAAGTGTTGGGTTTTTCTGACTAGAAATTCTCAGCACTAGCCCGGAGTTAAGAAGTTGGCGATGTTTCACCCCCGTGCCTCGGAGAGCACGTTAAGCCGTCGGTCCCGGTTATTATCACTAACATGATAATAGTCGTTAAAGCCCGCCAACCCGCATTGGAGCAGCGTGGTGGATCTATACTCTAATTCCCTCTCTCCTATGAGAGTGGAGGCCTGTGCCCAGCAGTGGGACGTTAATGGGCTGTAGTGGTGGTGGTGGTGATGTATAACGTAGATCTCAAGCACCTGACCATAATAGAACAAAATAAAACTTAGTCAAATAATCGGGCTGTTCGCGCCACCTGCTGGCGCTTATCGGCATTACGTTACCAGCCGACTGGTTTACCTTCGCAACCTAGTCTATTGATTTGGTGACGGCGGGCCTCCTTGCCGCACTAGATGGCGTTAGTAGTCAGTTTGCTAATCTGAGATTCATTATCTGTGGCCTTATCAGAGAGAAACTTATTGTTGAACGAAGTGGAGTTGACACTTCCGGCATCTTGCTTGGTCATCGGCTACGACTCGGGCCGGTTTGAGTTTCCTGGTAAAAAGGAAGCTTTGTTTTGTAACTCGTGTTGCTTGGAATCTCGGAGTCGATTTGTTAATTCCCGCGAGAAATTGTGCTAATTCTTGTGTACTTTGACTTACTTTGCTGTCTGGAGTGTCAATAGCTTCTCCCCTTTTTGCCACGTTGACGCATGCTTGCCGTGCACACTTGTAGATACTTATGTTAAACTGTTGTAATTGTGCTACAGCTTAGTGAATTGGACAAACTTTAGTGATCAGTGATCAGTGTCGTGCCTGTCTCGTATCAGGAAGCGACAGGCGACCAGCAAGCAAGTACCTTCTCATTCCTTAACCTTCCCGACCCCAAGCCCTCACTCTTCCTCTAGTGAAGGATCAGCGGTCACCTTGGACTCAGTCAGTAAGTGCCTAGCTTAGGTTCATTATTGCTTTACCGCCTAAGTTACCATACACAAATACAGATCTGTCCGACTGGCACAGAACTCGGCGACCAGGAGTCTTCCTGGTCCCTTATGGGCCCGGACCAGGGAACCCCTGCCTTGCCGTCGCGGAGCTGGCTTGAAGCCCGAACATTTGGTAGCAGAGCGTGGTTGTGGTTAGACGCGGCGGACAGGTCTGTACGGCTTAGGTTATACTTGCTAAACTTGATCCATACATTTACTTGAGTGTAATAATAATAGAATAAATTAATTATTAGTATTAGAATGAATAATATAAGTTAGGTTAGGTTGTTGAATTGAGTGGTCAGTTTGGTGTAACCTCACTTACACACTTGGTCTTTAATGTGCATTAATTAAGTTACTTATTATTGATTGGATTTGTAAACTTAGAATATTTAATTATAGTTATTTGATTGTAATTGTTTGATTTAATGGTGTCTGTCAGTTACATATAGTAACTCACCTGTCTTTACTTACTTGCAATTTGTTGTTAACTTGATTTGCAACTTTCTCTCAAATTAATTGTACTTATCAACGGTAATTAATTATAAATTGTAATTTGTAACTGTAGATTTAAACTTTGCTTACCGTTGTCACTGCTTGTGTCCTTGTTTTGTACTTGCTAGTTGTAATTGTAATCATAATTATTATAATCCGTATTGGAAATTAAATTGGTTGTCATTGATTTTTTTTGATTGATTTTTTTGCTTGTAGTTGATAATTGATAAAATGGCCAACCTTAAGAAAATTGCTAGCCAGATCCAGTCAGAACTCCGTTGGGCTACGTCCGCCGCCGCATTGATAGGCCGCGAGGATAGAACTGCCGCCTTGCTGCAGCGGGCGGAGCAAATCCCGGCCAGGCAGGCCTCGGTTGAGGAGGCCCTTAGGGAGCTTTTGCATATAGACGGACCCGAGGAAACGTTAAAATCGGTCAACAAGGATTATGACCAGTTTTTGAGTTGACAGATGGCATTGTTGAAGAAGCCCATAAGTTAAGGAGACAGGCTCGACTGAGCTTGTTGCCGGAGTCTCCGTCTAGACCCCCTACCCAGCCGGCATTGTTGGGCAAGTTGCCCACTATTGAGTTACCCAAGTTTGCAGGGCACTTACAGGAGTGGCCGGGCTTCCTCGCGCTTTTCGACAGTTTGGTCGACGCCAGGAAAGATTTAGGCCCCGCCCAGAAGCTGTCTTACCTCCTTTCGTCGTTGCAGGGAGAGGCGCTGGATATATGCAAACACCTGGACCTCTCCGACCAAAGCTATGGCAGTGCCCGGGAACTACTGAGCAAGCGCTATTCAAACGTACGCCGCTTAGCTGACGCTCATGTCGCCCAGTTGCTGGCCTTGCCCCGCATTACTGAGGTGACCCACCTCCGAGAGGTTTTGGTCAACCCAGTGGTTGTGGCGTGCAATGCTCTGCGTCGGTTGGACCTCCCTGTGGACCAATGGTCCTTCTTATTGCTGCACCTTGTGCTGTCCCGCCTGCCTTTAGAGATGAGGCTGCGCTTTGAACAGCGGTATGGTGGGGACGGTGCGACCTACCTGCCTCCCTTCCCCGACCTCCTGAAATTCTTGGAGCAGGAGTGCTTGCAAGCGGAAAACTCTGGACTTGCTGGTCTCCAGAAGACACCGGAGTCTACCGAGCAGACGGGGAAGGTTGGACTGCCCAGTCGAGTCCACAGAGGGGTCCCAGACAGGAAGGTGCGCCACAATGAACCCGGGCAGGGTCGTCGCGTATTGCCAGTGTGCGGTGGGGTTGTAGTTCCTGAGTCCACCCCCTGCGCCTATTGTCGGCACATGGACCACCTGACCTCCGCCTGTCCCCGATTTTTGGCGAAGTCGGTCCCGCTGCGACGGGGCATTGCCAAGGCGCGCCACTGGTGTTATGCGTGTTTGGGACCGCATTTACAACGGGACTGCCCAAATCAGAGGCCGTGCCCGCGTTGCAATGGCAATCACATGGCCATTTTGTGCGCACTTGAAGGTGATAGTGGTCGTCGGAACGATAGTGAGTGCACCTCCCCCAAGGCTGGGGGCGCTCGTTCCCACTACACGCCCTCCACTGAGAGACTGTCGCCAGTGGAGCACCCAATCACAGGGGCCGTTAGGATGCCAACCCCCTCTGGGTGGGCCTCACCCCCCCCTGTGCGGGTTCTAACCCCTCCGCGTCGAGCAGATGGAGACCGTACGGCGGCGCAAGCCTCACTTCGGTCTGCGCGCCTCTCCCCCCCTATGCACGAGTGGCCGCGTTTAGAACGCCGCCAGCCTGGAGGCATGGGCCGACAGCTGTTCCACCGAGTCCCGAGCTCTGCTCGTTTGAATAGGCCGGTAGTACCGCAGTGGGGAGATTGTTGGAAGTACCCCAATGGAGGACCATCTCCGCCGCCCTCGGGAGAGGCTCAGTTTGAAGACCCCCGGTATGATGTCCGGTGGGATGAGGACGCGCAGAGCCGAGAGTAGGCACCGCCCTACCTCCCTTGGAGCCCATTAGAGTGCCACGTATATTTGCTGGTGGCACTGACTTCCTGGCACCAAGGGAAAGGTTGTTTGAATTGTGTGTTGAGTTTGAATTGTTACTTGGCTCTATGGCCAATTGTAGTCTACCTCCTCACTGTTAGTTGACCATGTGGTCCAATCAGTGGCTGTTGTCCAAAGGCCAGCACCACTCAACGATAGTGGGTGACTTGCTCCGACCCTGTCTGGCCCCTCGACACTTTCCCGGTAGTTAGCACGGACTTACTAACTTTGACATTTTGATTTTGTTTGTGAATTGAATTTGTTGTGTGCCTAGCCACTGGATCGGTCTCTTAAGGTTGTAAGTGCGCTCTGCACTGAGACTTGTGGCTACGCTCTTTACAGTTGTTGATTGTTGAGGACTGCCTGACCGGTCCGGACT
Source organism: Erebia epiphron (assembly GCA_963932025.1). Lineage (NCBI taxonomy): Eukaryota > Metazoa > Arthropoda > Insecta > Lepidoptera > Nymphalidae > Erebia > Erebia epiphron. The sequence goes on from OZ009948.1 coordinate 27,430,257, forward strand.
GATTGTTGTACTTGATTAGGTATATAGATAAATCCCTAAGATTAATTGTTAAGGTTCCAATAGTAAGTTAAGATTATTGCTAATAAGATTTGTGTATATGTAGAATAGATTAAGTTCGCAAAGGCGCATCTCCGTCGCGTTATTGGCGAGACTGTTTGAAATGCTGGAGCTTGCCACGCGTTTGTTAAATTTGTTATTTATCATCCTTAACGTGTTGCCCGATCGCCTTTGGGAAGTGAAACTTTGGTTACTTTAGTTTGTAACTGCTGCAACAGATGACTCATGGTTTGCGCTCTTTTGCACCCTGTCTTGTTTGTATTTTATTTTGTTTTTATTTCTCTTTGATGTTGAGTACGTACATCTTTCGCAGCAGCCCGTTAAGCGGACGGCCAAATTTAGTGCACCCCAGGTGGTGTTTTTGTATTATATTGTTGTTTAATTTGCTTTCTTGTATTTACGTCATGGACGCATTGATAATTATTATATTGATACGACAGAGCGATCGGGATCCCAGTCGGGGATTCGGTTTTGCAACAACCTATCTACCATATTGTAGTGGACGTAAATCCTTGCGTCCACGGGCGGGGGTGTGTTCGCGCCACCTGCTGGCGCTTATCGGCATTACGTTACCAGCCGACTGGTTTACCTTCGCAACCTAGTCTATTGATTTGGTGACGGCGGGCCTCCTTGCCGCACTAGATGGCGTTAGTAGTCAGTTTGCTAATCTGAGATTCATTATCTGTGGCCTTATCAGAGAGAAACTTATTGTTGAACGAAGTGGAGTTGACACTTCCGGCATCTTGCTTGGTCATCGGCTACGACTCGGGCCGGTTTGAGTTTCCTGGTAAAAAGGAAGCTTTGTTTTGTAACTCGTGTTGCTTGGAATCTCGGAGTCGATTTGTTAATTCCCGCGAGAAATTGTGCTAATTCTTGTGTACTTTGACTTACTTTGCTGTCTGGAGTGTCAATAGCTTCTCCCCTTTTTGCCACGTTGACGCATGCTTGCCGTGCACACTTGTAGATACTTATGTTAAACTGTTGTAATTGTGCTACAGCTTAGTGAATTGCACAAACTTTAGTGATCAGTGATCAGTGTCGTGCCTGTCTCGTATCAGGAAGCGACAGGCGACCAGCAAGCAAGTACCTTCTCATTCCTTAACCTTCCCGACCCCAAGCCCTCACTCTTCCTCTAGTGAAGGATCAGCGGTCACCTTGGACTCAGTCAGTAAGTGCCTAGCTTAGGTTCATTATTGCTTTACCGCCTAAGTTACCATACACAAATACAGATCTGTCCGACTGGCACAGAACTCGGCGACCAGGAGTCTTCCTGGTCCCTTATGGGCCCGGACCAGGGAACCCCTGCCTTGCCGTCGCGGAGCTGGCTTGAAGCCCGAACACGGGCAATTCTTTTCTTTTATTTGGGTGTCGACAATCAACTAGCACAAAAAGCTTCTATTAATTTTACAAGACCCTTGCATTGCATCCACAATAATAGGTGTACACTCGACATGTCGCATAAAATTATACGTGAGATCTCCTTTTGTAGAATTCATAAACGCTGTTTTCTCATTTCACCGAATGTTATTATTTTCTCGCAGAGCGGGACTTACGTAAATTATAGTAGCTTGACAAATTATGCTCCTGCTTCTTTATCATACTTTTAAGTTTATTTCTGGGGTTTATTAATGTTTTGGTACTTTGGGTACGGTCTCGTACCCAAAGGACCCTATTGCTAAGCCTCCGCTGTCCGTTCGTCCGTCTGTCTGTCAGCGGACTGTATCTCATAAACTGTAATAGCTAGACGGTTGAAATTTTTACTGTGTATTTCTAATGCCGCTAAAACAACAAATAATAAAAAAATAGAAGGATGAGGCCCCCAAACAAGAAACGTGATTATTGTTTTTTATCCACTACTAGCGGTCCGCCCCGGCTACGCACGGGTGCAATTCAGATTTGTAATTTTATCGTGAAAAAAAAAAAACAAAGTAAACAATTTACAGATGAGGTGTTTACATTGGTAATTTCTATTATATTATAAGCACCCGTCGGTATCCGTTTGTAATCCCCAGGTGGCACGCGATTGCGACACGTAAGTATTCTCTCTGACTTGCAAGACGATTTTCATTTTCAAATGAAGATTCTTCAATACGACGTATTTTCACTGCCCTCGCCTGGGAACTATGTTTAGAAAGTTGAGACCTTGATCTTTAGGCTTTTCGCAGTTTGTCTACAGCAGCTAGATATTAAAATGTTTAAAAAAATGTTGGTTAGTTTTCTTGTATTTATTATGTTTGTCTTGACAAATATGAAATAGAAGTGTCTTGAAAAATATGAAATAAAAGACAGTCTGAATTAATAGACGAATAGAGGTTTAACGTAAAAAGTTAAATTAGGTCAATTTTTCTGACTTAACTCACATTATTGCAATTTATTTTAAATAAAATGTAGCCTATGTTACTCGCGAATAAAGTAGCTTTCTATTGGTGAAAGAATTTTTAAAATCGATTAAGTAGTTTTTGAGTTTATCCATTACAAACAAACAAACAAACACATTTTTCCTCTTTATAATATTAGTTTAGAAAATTTAGCCCTTAACTGCGATCTCACCTGATGGTAGCGGGCTAATCTGTTAGGGACATATTAAACTCATATCCTTCATCGGTTTCTACATGGCATCGTACCGGAATGCTAAATCGCTTAGCGGCACGTCTTTGCTGGTAGGGCGGTAACTAGCCACGGCCGAAGCCTCCCACCAGGCAATATTTTTTTTGCATTTTTTGCTCGACCCTGGCGGCCCTGTGATAGCGTAAAATCGGCATAACGGAGTTTTTTTATAGCAGTGTATCTAAGAAACAGTGACATAATGTATGCTTGTAAAAATGTTTTCAAGACCTCTAAGCAGCCATTGACGCATCTCAAAACACAATTTAAAAAAATCTCTGCATTGAAATTTCTTTTAAACATACCTCTTAATTTACCTTATACCTATAGTAATTTTTCTCCTTATGAAACCAATAATTTGCTCTAGGAATATAAGATAAAATTCATGTATTTTAAATCAAACACACTGTCGGATTAATTTGCATTGAAAAGTAATTATTTATATTTTTACAAATGATTTTTTGCATTTTTTGCGACATGCGCTTTCTCGATTTCACCCCCGCGCACCTATGTTTCCATCTCGTGAGCTCACAGCGCCTTAACAATCAGAGAACGTACGTAGTGTCAATCTTGTACGTTGGTACGGAACCCCTCTTGAAAGGTATAAGGCAAAGGTTAATCCTGTTTGCCTGCGAACAAATTGCCTGCGACTCCACTCTCTAGGGGAATGCAAATAAAATGCATTTGAGATGCACTCGTTAAGATGCGGGGACAAATTTACATAGCGCCTCTTTTAAAATGCTCGCTCCAATTTTGTAGAAGGCACGAGGGAATGTGGCAAATAAACATCAATAAAAAGAACAATTTCAATATCTTCATGTATTTCCTGAACTTGGAAAGGCATCTACCGCTTATACGAATTTTTTAAGTTGTTTTTTGGGAAAAGGACTTCCTATCCCAAATATTTTCATCTTAAAGTCTAGCCCCACTATACAGAAGCGCAGCGCAGATTGGATGGTTTTATATTTTATAAGTATATTATGATCCAATTTTATCAGCCATTTCTGGCATGCAAATGTAAAATTTTTCAAACAAGTTAGTAACTTAAATATAATTGAATTATTCGTTTAAGACAATATCATTTTCACAAGAACACAAGACCGTTTATTGACAAGGACATCAGAAATGCCAAAGCAATCAGCACAATCCAAGATAATGATATTAATTGCAGAACTAATCGGAAATTCAGGTTCACTTAACCGCATCTTAACCGCTCTTACCTGATTTCCTAATCAAATTAGAGGGTAAAACATTTTGGTGAAAGGTTTTATCGAAGGGAATTAAGGCATTTAGGCTTTTGGTCATTTTTCCTGAACAAGTCTACTTTATATAATTAATTATTTATCAGTTGGTATAAACTTAGCATACTACTTATCGTTTTCATTTTGATTAAGTACTCACAGATTTTCGGAATTCACAACACGACCAGTGCCGAGAACCACCACCACCACCACCACTACAGCCTATTAACGTCCCACTGCTGGGCACAGGCCTCCACTCTCATAGGAGAGCGGGAATTAGAGCTTAGACCCACCACGCTGCTCCAATGCGGGTTGGCGGGCTTTAACGATTATTATCATGTTAGTAATAATAACCGGGACCGACGGCTTAACGTGCTCTCCGAGGCACGGGGGTGAAACACCGCCAACTTCCAACTCCGGGCTGGCACTGAGAATTTCTTAATTGAAAACCCCAGTACCTAACTTTTTATGCCCGACCGGGAATCGAACCCAGGACCTCGTGATCCGCAGTCGACTATGCTAACCACTAGACCAACGAGGCAGTCACCAATTTAACCATTTTAAAATTTTTTTGCTATTCAATGGATGTCACACGCTAAACTCCATTGAATAGCAATAAACTAACATTTATTTACGCTCTTTATAATTTGAACTTAATATTTTAAATTCGAAATTATGTCTGCTACGCTTTTACGGTCGGTCTATTCAACCGATTTTTACGAAACGAAGGAAAATGGTACGGAAATAGCTTCCCAGGAATGGGAAGAACATAGGCGAATGTCTTTTTATCCCGGAAAAGTTCCCACGAAATTTTTCAAAACCTATAGCTTTATGTCGCTTTATAGGAATCATAATTCCAATATTTTCCAGTTTCTACGAGTATGCGCCAGATATTTTCTCGAAAGGTATCAACACCTCGATATAGAGAAATGGGTTACTAAAGTAGGTTACATCAAGACTCAAGAGGACCTTGCATTCTACATGATCGATAATAATAATGCTATAGAGTTGTAATAATATTATGCCCTTTATTGTTTGATAGCAAATTAATGTTGTATATTGTTTTCTCAACTGATGGTAAGTAAGTGCTAACTTAAAGGCAATTTTTCTTCGGAAAAAATTTCTTTTGGTAAGGGATAGTCGTTTTAGATAGTAGAAAAAAGTAGACTTGAGCCCATTTAGAAATAACAAATTTCCAAATTGATCCAGCTTGGAAACGATTCTAAGATCTACCGTATTTCTTATTACTACTGATTTCCTTAGTCAGAGTGAAACAAGATAAAGATTACATGTTAATTTATAACAAGCCAAGACATAATTAGATAGATAGATGATTTATTTGTTTACGAAAACAACAATATGTTCTTACAGAAGTAAGTCAATTATTATTAGTTATTGCCTATTACAATCATTCGTGAACAAATAATGTTAACTTTTGACATAAGATCAAGGCAAAATTGTTAACTTTTGACATAGCTGACCTTAAGTAGGTAATGCTTAGATTTATGTTAACAGTAACGTTTAAAGTAATGTGAGGACTGTAAACAAGTAACTGCTAGTCGTCAGTGAAAGACGAAATAAAGTTCACGAAATACTTGTCAACATAATTGTTTAATGCTAGGTTTTATGTTGTAAGATTAGCTTTAACTAGATGATGCCCGCGACTTCAATATAATATAATAATATAGCCTATGTGTTATTCCCGACTATAATATAGCCTTTGCCCTTCCCGGGATACATTCTATCTCTGTACCAAATTTTCATTAAAATCGGTTAAAAAGTAAGGCCGTTAAAGCATAGCAGACAGACAGACACGCTTTCGCATTTATAATATTAGTATGGATTATAATTTTGTAGACGTGATGTTTGAAAATATTGAGAGCCTATTTAAGAGCTCTAACTCCCTCTTTGCTGTGAGAGTGGAGGCCTGTGCCCAGCAGTGGGACGTTATTGGGCTGTAGTGGTGGTGGTGGTAGTGGTTAAGTGCTGAAATAACTATCGTTGTCGTAGTCTCAACCTATATACGTTCACTGCTGGACGAAGGTCTCCTGCATGGATCGCCACAGCACACGGTCTTATTCCGCTTGTTTCCAGCAGCTCCCAGCTACTCGCTTGAGTTCGTTCATCCACCTACTATGGTCATCCAACGCTGCGTTTTCTGGTGTGAGGTCATCATTCAAGTACCCTGGGACCCCAACGCCTATAGGTTCTTTGTGCTGTCGAGTTAGCGACATAGCACGAAATAACCATAATAAATGTGAACTTGTAGATGTTTAGTTAGATGAAAACATTTAGTCAAAACTAACACTTTACAGTTACATTAACAGTTAACATTAAAAGTAATTTAATTGTGGCTTTTAGTAATAGGCGTTTGCAAAAATTCTAAGGGCACCTGCGGCCATAGATTTAGGATTGGTCTCCGCTGCGTTGCAGAGCCTAATTTTTTATCTATGCCTGTGGCACAATTTGTACCATATTGCCAAGTCTTTGAGCAACCAAACCAAAGTAACTCAATAGCACCACATTTCGTGTAAAATAACTACTACTTCAACTAAAAATATAACTACTAAGTTCATGGAAAGGCAAAGCGGTAAAAAGGACTATTACCAAGGAGCTAAGAACATAATTATCTCAAAACAAAAATTAATTTAAACAAAACATAAAACATAATTATTATTTTCTTAGACACTGTTTAAGTAAAGAGAGCTTCTTTTTAATAAGCCATTAAAAGAGCGGGCGGATACCATAAGAAACGCAAGAATCAATCAAAAGTCCTATTTGACGTTAACATTTAAAAGTAAAAAAAATTGAAAATAAATAGTTTTGATGCTTACGGACTCTAAGTAGTAGTAGGACTTCGATAAAAGTGGGTAGTATACGTTAATCCATATCCATACTATTAATATTATAAATACGAAAGTGTGTCTGTCTGTCTGCAACGTTTCCCCGGCCCATATTATCAACCGATTTTTCTGAAATTTGATAAAATTTTATATACCGGGGAAGGACATAGGCTACTTTTATCCCGGAAAATTAAGGAAATCGGGAATAAAAAAACCTAAATCCACGCAGCCGAAGTCGCGTGCATCATCTAGGTGTGTGTATAAGATACACTATCTCGCGCTTTCTGTGGCCACACTAGACACAAAGTTACCATACATTGCTGGAACGCAGAGTTTGCGCCATTTGTTTCGCTCTATTCTAGGTACTTGCACTAAACAGAACCAGGTAGATGCTTTTTATTTAGGGAAATGAGTGGAGCACATACCTACATAGGAATGGCTTTGTTGCGTTCTGTTATACATGACATGTGCATGTATTGTTCTGCATACTTTTTAATAACTTTTTCATTTATTAAAGCTTGAAATAAACACAACGCGTTATGTGAGTGTAGCGCGACGGTAACATTTTAAATTTAGTTTCTAGAAGTTGTAATTATGTTGACGACCTCCCTGGCGCAGTGTTGAACGGTGTTGTCTTAACGTGGGAGGACCCGGGTTCGATTCCCGGCAGGGTCCATTTGGGAATTTATAATTTTTGAATTTTCTCTGGTCTGGTCTGGTGAGAGGCTTCAGCCGTGGCTATTTACCACCCTACTGGTAAAGACGTACCGCCAAGCGATTCAGAGTTCCGGTACGATGCCGTATACAAGGTGTAAGGTAAATGGTATAACATACCGGCGGCTACCCATGCCATTTTGACGTTATAAACACTATGGTAGAGTTTAAAAGTCAAAATTAATTATCAAAAACTTCCATACAAAATTAATTAGTTAATTATGGAAAATAAATTTTGGCAACCCTGTGGAGTCCTTTGTTCCTTCTACACCTAAAGTCAGAGCTGTACTACAAGCGAAAATATAATAATTATTATCGTATCGTTATGCAATTTGGCAATTCATTACAATTTGTAAATAATTGAAAGAACAAACTACACAGAATAATTAATAATTAATCAAAACTTAAACGAAGTAAGTCGAGAAATTAATCACAGGGAAAGGCGGCTCATAAAGTAAGGATAAGTGACTGACTTCGACTTACGAAGTCGGGCATTTTTTTATAACAATACGTAAGTTCTATCCGGGCTTTTGCTTTGAGAATTTAATTGCATGCCGAATAATGATTACTTTAGTATCGCGACTGGATTTTATCGCAACGCTCGCGCTGGCAACGTGGCTTAACATACGTCGTATTGTTCGCAGTTCATTGATATTGAATCAGCTGTTTTAAGGGATGCCACCTCAACATTTATGCTAAAATTTTGAAGTCCACATAACTCCCCCAGGATATGAGCTACACGTCTTATGACATTTTTCCAATATATCTATACACCATCTAACATGGGTAGCCGCGGGTATGTTAGATATACTAATTACCTTACACCTTGTATAAACCGACTAGGGGTATGCGCATGGGTTTAATATTAGTACAATACCTTTAAAAGGTTTTTTTTTTACCATTTTAAACTACATCGTCACTTACCATCAGGTGAGGGACATTTAACGGCTAACTTGTAGTGGAATAAAATAAAAAGGGTTGTATGAGGAAGGTGCGAAATTTCTGGCAGAGGTAGTTTGGAATTCATAATTTCTAAATTGACACTGATTTGGTCTGGTGGGCAATTCGGCCTACCCATGAAGACCCTTATTTATACCTAACTAGCTGATGCCCGCGACTTCGTACGCGTGGATCGAGGTTTTGTGGATCCCGCGGGAACTCTTTAATTTTCCGGGATAAAAAGTAGCCTATGCGTTAGTCCAGACTATAATCTATCTCTGTGCCAAATTTCATCCAGATCCGTTCAGCCGTTCTGGCGTGATTGAGTAACAAACATCCATTTGAGGTTTTTTGGTTCCCGCGGGAACTCCTTAATTTTCTGGGAAAAAAGTAGCCTATGTACTATTCCAGACTATAATCTATCTCTGTGCCAAATTTCAGCCAGATCCGTTCTGCCGTGCATCCAAACTTTCGCATTTATAATATTTATTTGATTTACCACTGCTACGCTTGTAAAGTTAAATTAAAAAAAATGTTAAATGTAGGTAGAGCCATACTACGAGCTATTATTAAAGTGTCACTTAGTCACTTGTAAGCTTTTTCAAAAGAGTACCTACTATTGGATACACAGAGAATATTTTACCATAGCTACCGATATACCGATTCCGTTCGTATTTTTATCTCAAGCAAAGACAATATTATAATTAATCTATGTCTCAAGTGATAAGTAATCTGCAGCCGATTGGCACACCTGAAAGCCATAATTCAAGAATTGCAGGGAATTGAATTTTCTATTGAAGGAGATAATTTTGAAAACCTTTTTTAAAACTTTTTATCCACCTTTTCCTTTTTGCATCAAACATTTTAAACAGCTTTTATTAGCTTCATCTGTAACTTACTGGCTAAGTTACCATATTCATGTAAGAAATCTTTGAAGTCGAATTTAACCAACTTGAAATTGTCGTATCGATTTAAAAAAATTGCATATTCTTTATGTTGTTCCAATGACATTACAATCATTTGTTTTCATCGAATGATCGAACTGAGTGTCTAATGGGAGATTTTCTTCCCATTCGAGCGCGACTACGCTAACTACGATTTGTATGGAATTGTCAAGCGCTTGACAACTGGCGCTCGATCAATTCCTAACAAATGGTTGTTAACGTAGTCGCGATCGAATGGGAAGAGAATCTCCCACTAGGCACTCTGATGATAGAACCACGATGTTGATAGTGGAGCTCTTAAAAGTAGGTAAAGTAAAATATACTTTATTGTATACCATAAAAGATACAATAAAAATAAAAAAAAAATACGCGCTGAATTGTGAACCTCCCCTTTTTTGAAGTCGGTTAATAATAATCTAATGGACATGGCACAACAGGCGGCCTTATCGGTTAAATAGCGATCTCTTCCAGGCAACCGGCAAAGGACGCATCAAGAAAGCGGAAGGGGTGTACCTAAGAGAGGAAATTAAGCAATATGCAAAAAGATACACAAAGATTTTTTTTATTAATATTATTATATTTATAGAGAAGATTTAATACTTAGTAGTAATCCCCTCGAGTTTGGACTTATATTTTGATATGTTTTGTCGAGTCTCATTTACATTTGGTTGATTGGTTAAAGGTAAAATTTTAGTTTTTTAAAACTAACACTGCCACTACAGCCCATTAATGTCCCACTGCTGTGCACAGGGCCACTCTCATAGAAGAGAGTGAATTAGAGCTTAAACCCACTACTATCCTCCAATGCGCTTTGGCGGGCTTTAACGACTACCTATATTATCATGTTAGTGATAATTACTGGGACCGACGGCTTACCGAGGCACGGGGGTGAAACACCGCCAACTCCCAGCTCCGGACTGGCACTGAGAATTTCTTAACTGAAAAACCCAATACCTAACAATTTTTATGTCCGACCGGGAATCAAATCCAGGAACTCGAGATCCGCAGTCGACCATGCTAACCGCTAGCGGCTAGACCAACGAGGCAGTCACATTAAAACCACATTTAAACTTATTATCCCTGTTGCATACACCGCTGACCTAATAAATAAAAATAAAACGGCAAGAGAGGTACAACGCTATAGCCAATTCGCTAGTCAGGAAACCACGTACCTAACCTAATTATCGGATCAGGGATGCCCAGTGAAGTATGATGTAGCTAATGAGCAAAATAGGGGTTTCGGGGCGGAAGAAACTCAAATTCAAATTGTATTTTCAAAATGTGCGCTCGTTTTATTAGAAAAGTGTTTTTTTTTAAATGAACTTTCCATAAGTATATCTATCGATCAAACGCGAACTAAAACCCTAAATCCAGAGACTTCAACCGCTTGGATTTAGGTTTTGAAAAAATCTCGTGGGAACTTTGATTTTTCGGGATAAAAGTTGCCGATTTCAGTCAAAGAGGCACGGAAGCAGGCAGGCATGCAGGCAGGCTGACATGCAGACAAGTATACAGGTAGGTAGGCAGGGAGTAAACCATGGATGTAGGACTATAAAAACTTTCACTCCGTTACGCAGTAAATAGTTAGTATTCTATGACTCGGGGCGTATGTTTATGATTATAAATAAAATAAAGGTTCCTTTTAACAATTTTTAATCTAGAACCTTAAAAACATCCGAAGCGTAAATTGAAGCCTTAATACAAGATTATTAACAAGACAGAGCACTACAACTGAAGTTTTAACTTGAAATGAACGTAGTAAATTCAGTCTAATACATCTATTATGTCGGGAACTCACCGGGTTAAATACCCTAGCAGATTACTTGTCGCTAACCCGGGCCCGTTTGAAGCGACTTGCAGCGAATTCTCGAACGTTCTAATATCGTCTGTATTGAAACATAAAACATGCATTTGCTGAAGAATGCAACCTATTCTATTATCTATTTAGGTTAAGGAAGGGGTAGGGTCTACTTATGTCGCATAATTATTTCTATTGTCGCCTTCCTGTACACATTTACTGTAATTATTTAGATCCGAGAGCGATAGATATATATATATTATTTTGAGCGCTGTGTGTCTTATAGTGGGAAGTGCTGGGTTCGATTCCCGGCAGAATCAATTTGAGAATTTATAATATCTGAATTTTCTCTGGACTGGTCTGGTACTACCGGTAAAGACGTAGGATGTTGTTCGTCGTCGTACGTTCCGTAGATTAAGGGTATGGGTTTAATATAACTGCCGTACCCCTAACAGGTTAGCCCGCTACCATCTTAGACTGCATCATTAATTTCCATCAGGTGAAATTGCAGTCAAGAGCTAACTTGTAGCGGAATAAAAAAGAAGCTAATGAGGCTTTTGTACTCATAGTTCTAAGGAGAAAATAATATGAATAAGGAGTGTGATTTTGTGTGTGAAAAAATTGAAAAAAAAAAACATTTCACTTGCAAGCAGCTCTGACTTGCTACGGCTAACCAAGGGTTAGCGGTTAGCCTGTAAAGAAATAAATAAAACATTCATTGGAGAAGTTTACCAATTTTTTTAAAATTTAAAATTGAAAAAAAAAACATTTCACTTGCAAGCAGCTCTGACTTGCTCCGGCTAACCAAGGGTTAGCGGTTAGCCTGTAAAGAAATAAATAAAACATTCATTGGAGAAGTTTACCAATTTTTTTAAAATTTATCATGAAAATTAAGACTAAATAAAACAAAAATATGAAAGAATCATTAAAATATCTCAACAAATGAAAAAGTTATGGAACTTTAAAGTTGCGCTTGCAAGACGGGAGACGTGACGTCATAATTCCCTATCAACCGACTTTATAAAGCCGAATAAAATAAATAAATGGACTTAACGTGACTTAATTGAATTAAAAGCACTTAATTTGTGTGTGAATATAATTTTGAAGTATTAAATCTCGGCTAGGTATTAAAACTCACTCACTAAATTTCTCACTCCAGTAAGATACAATAATCGATGTACATTAAATAATTAAACTTTTAAATCGTCATTTATCAGTCATTTATTGATGGATTCAAAAAAAACTGATTTATTAGTTTATGAAACTTCACCATTCTTTTAAAATTGAGCACATAAGTAATGCAGTGCGATAGAGCAAGGCGCTTGCTTGAGACCAGAATGCGTTGGATTCATGTATATTGCGATATGTATCTCAATTCCGCTCCAACTCGGTGTTAGTGTAAACTTTTAAAATAAGCCATTATTTTTAGTTTAGTACTAGAAACACTGTCGTGAATTGTATATCCTGTGCATCCATAAGCAATATTCGTTTCTAAGGAACAGACACTTAATATGTTTGTTGAACGAAATAATACAACAATTGGTTAAGACGCTTATAATATTATGTATGTCAGCTTTGTGTTTAAATTTGATTTGAATTTTTAGAAAAGATAAAAGATTGTTAATTTATTTACTGACGAAGGTTTAATTAGGCGGATATTTGACTCATTCGATGTATTTCACTCGGTTTGTTCTTTGGCGGGGATACGCCATATTGAAATAATTTGCATAAATACGAGTATTTCGACTTTGGTAAAACAGTCTCCTACCGGCAGACTCAGCGATTAGTGAATACTTTTGTGTTTAGATCGCACTTTGATTTAGAGCTTAGCAGTAGCAACTGCAGCCTGATCAAATGATTAATTTATTGTTGTTGTGATGCTTTGGCCAAGTTTTATACTTAACTGTTTACATTAAATCTCTCGTGAAACCGCTACACGTTGTGACCATTCGCTCGTGCAAGTCTCAAAGAGAGTACAAACATATTTTAAAAGTAATTTTAATTATTTGCCCACTTCTGGAATTATGCTTACATGTATAACCATTATCGTGCACGACACCGAGGCATAAAAGCATTGCTTACCCATGTTAAAAGAGGTCAATGCCTTTTTCATCATGCTCTGCCTGAATATAGGTATCGACCTAACCAATACCCTGGCTTCGAGACCTACTGTGCACGCAACCACGTGTATTACCACCCCAAAAAATATAAAATCTATAAGTACCTACATTGTAACAGATTAACTAATTAAAAGAAATGTTCGACACATGATTTCAATGATTTTAGATGAACGCGAACGCGTAGGTAAAACGTATTACTCGAACGGTTTAAGGAGTTCATACATGCCTTTTGACGTGCAAGCATCTATGAACTCCATATACAGGTCGAATTATATTTTTGACAAATGATTTCGATTACGATTTCCTTACACAATCGGGGGGCAGGAGTTTTATACGACTGCCTGAAAAAAGGAGTATATTGTTTTCAGGGTTCATGTATGTATTGTATGTATGTGAGTTTGTATATTTCACCATAACTTCCATACGCCTGAACCGATTTTGATAAATGAGGTATCTTTAGAATCCCTAGCTTACTCCGGGTAATATAGGTTAGTAAAATAAAAAAAATTGATGGGGTGACCATGGTTCCGCATTAAAGACTAAAGTTGAAATAAAATATTCGAAAATAAGATTAACTTCCTCTAGAAAATGATGAGTAGATTCCAAAAATATATAACACTATAGTTCAATATCCGGTGATTCACAAAAAAATATCATTTAATAAAAATGTGAATAAGATTCCAAAGGTAATTAATGACAGTGGTATCGTTACGTAGTAGCAGTGGTAGCCGTACTTCCATTCGAGGGGGATTTTTCACTTCACGACTGCCCAAAAAAGGAGTGTTATGTTTTCAGGGTTCGTGTATGTATGTGTGTGTACGGCAGGGCAGTCGTATTTTTGAATAATTTTAATTATATTCACTTGTTTGAGGGTAAGGCCTATTAAGGAACCCTACAAATGGACATGAATAAATTATTTATTTTTATTGCACGCCAATTATTTGATAGAATGAAGCATGTAGCTGTTTGTGCAAACAGGCATTTGAAAAGCGCTGCCGATTTAAATTGTTTATTTGGGAAGGATTTCAAGCAAATATTTAATTAAAAGTTCCAATAAACACAATAGCATTGTGATAATGGATGCTGGATTTGCTTTTTTTGTGCATTTGGTGGATTTTCCACCAAATGCACAAAAAAAGCTTTTAATGTGCGTGTATTTAATAATTGGTGTCACTGGATTATGTCTATCAGAGATATGGTTATACCATCATAGAGCAACTGCTGAGTTTTTTGCCGGTTCTTCCCAGTAGAATCTGCTTTTCGAACCGGTGGTAGAGTCTTGCCTTAACAATTAAGTGACGCAAGTTGTCCTACGTGAAATAAATAACTCATTAATAATTTATTAGAGTACTAGCGAATGCCCGCGACTTCGTCTGCGTGCTTTGAGGTTTTTTGGTTTCCGTGGGAACTCTTTAATTTTCCGGGATAAAAAGTAGACTATAATCTATCCCTGTGCCAAATTTCAGCCAGATCCGTTCAGCCGTTGGCGCGTGATTGAGTAACAAACATCCATACATCCATCCATCCATACATCCATACATCCATCCAAACTTTCGCATTTATAATATTATAGTAAGATAAGACTTACCGACTCTTCCAAAACCTCCACTTATCTTTCCCAAATAACACCGGGCCATTACCTAGGTATGAATTTTGTGCTTTGTGTACACAATGTACATTATTATTATCGGTATAAATTTAGCTCTCACGCCCGCATACAAAATAAATACATATATGGCCAAAAGAGTTATAATAAACTTACGTAAATAAAAATAAATGAATAAACTTACGTACACAAATACACAAATAAATAGTTGCAGCGGGCGGAGGATTACACCCCGGCAGGGGAGACCAGACGGCCGGGGGTCAAGGAGACAGGTTGAGAAACCGGCGGACTATCCTAGCCGAGTCTAGCAACACCGCTTTCTGCATCCTGGCTGCGAGCGAACTGCCACGGAACCCCAGTCGCCTCAGATGGTGAGCAAGGCTGACTGGGACTAACCCATTCGCAGATATTACGATTGGGATGGTTTCAGTGGACTCCACATGCCACATGGCGGAAACCTCGTGAGCCAGATCTAGATACTTCCGTTTTTTCTCCGTCTCAGCTCTCACAAGGTTCTCGTCATGTGGAATGGTGATGTCCACCAAAAACACCCGCGACTGTGCCCGGTCCAACAGCACGATGTCAGGCTTATTCGCTAGAATAGTCCTGTCCGTGATGATGGAGCGGTCCCAATAGAGCCGGACTCCGTCACGCTCGAGTACAGGCACCGGTGTGTACCTGTAGTACGGCAACCCCTCATCCAGGAGACCGTACTTCAGAGCAAGCTCCTGGTGAAGGATCTTGGCCGCTTGGTTGTGTCTGTGCAGATACTCAGTATTAATTATTATTATTATTATTATGATTATCATATCACAATATCACGATGATCAGCTTAGCTTACCTATTATAATATAAAACAAACCTTTCAATGTGGTTGAGGTATGTTTACGAATTATACAATAGTATTGATGTAATTAAGTATGAAGCAATAACACCCTAGAAGCGGAGCCCAAGTTTTGTAATAAATTTTCCACTTAAAAGTAAAATCGACAAAACTTGCTGCCTCGTTTTATTCAAAGAAGTTTTTGTTCACAATAATTTATTTAGGTATGACGCAAGTTTTTAGGATTCTTCATATCTGCATTGAAAGTGCGAGTTTCAATGCTTGTTGAACCACCTGAAACTAGTCTATTTCAGACAAATACGTCATTTGAGGTTTTTTGGTTCCCGCAGGAACACTTTTATTTTCCGGGATAAAAAGTAGCCTGTGTGTTATTGCAGACTATAATCTATCTCTGTGCCAAATTTCGTCTAGATCGCTTCAGCCGATCAGGCGTGATTGAGTTACAAACATTCATCCATCCCTCCATCCAAACTTTCACATTTATGATTATAGTATAGACTATAGATAATGTCCTCCCGAACGAATATCGGCCACGGTGGCCTATCTCAAGAGAGATTAACCATCTGCGCGGGAGATGTGATGTGATGTATATTGCACATGTCACATGTGTGTGTGCAAAAACAGGTGCACTCTCTGTTCCTTTACTCTCAAAGCCCGATGAGACTGAAAATCCGACACGACCGGTGAGAGGTCAGGCGCAGGACCGACGGCTTAACGTGCTCTCCAAGGCACGGGGGTGACACACCGCCAATTCTCTAACTCCAGGCTAGTACTGAGAATTTCTTACCAGAAAAATCCTTGTTATGACCCGACCCGGGACTCGAACCCGGGACCTCGTCGGCCGCAGTCAAATATGCTAACCACTAGACCAACGAGGCAGTCAATAATTTATATTATAATACTAGCTAACGCCCGCGACTTCGTCCGCGGTTACATTTATAATATTAGTATAGAATATAGATAATAAGTAACGGACGGATTGGAAGAAACTCTTTGGTAGCCGAAGTTAATAATATTTCTAAAAAATTCTTTTTAAACAACCGACTTCAAACTCCCGCGCCAACTTTACAACAACAAGCACACGCTATACAAAGTACTTATTTTACTGTTGATATTTTAAAAACCGCTCGACCGATTTCGATAAAATTTATATGGGAACACTTGGGAAGTATGCCCTTTCAAATAAAAAAATAATCATCCAAATCGGTCCACCCATTAAAAAAAAAAACAGTCGAATTGAGAAAGAGCCCCCTCCTTTTTTTGAAGTCGGTTGAAAAAGTATACAGAAAGGCGCTCATTACGTTGTCCTCAAAAGTATTGTTATTGCTGTTTTTTCTTGTGTTTCACAAAGTTATGATTTCGACAGACGGACAGACGGATTGAACCTAATTCCTTACGAAACCCCAAAAAGTACAGTACACTGGTACTCGTTTTATCGTCCTCAAGTATAAGGTCTTGGCCAAGATTTTTGTTAATAGCACTTGTGTTATAAAAAGTTTGAGGACTTTCATAAAAGTCTCATGAAACTCCAGCAAAGTTAGAGCAACTTACATTTAATGTATTGCATTTAAATACTGCCCAGTTCCAACTTTTGAGATCTTTTTATGTAAATATATTGTAATTATAATGCAAATTATCTCCGTCCTTACTCATAAAGTGTGGATAAATTTTCGGTTTCTTTGCTCAAGTGGATTTATGTGGAGTAAAAGATACCCATCCAAAACATAAATGTAAAATGAGAGCCAAAATCCAAAATTGTGATATGTATATAATATATGCATTGGTTGTTGACTTCAGCGACAAAAGAAGTGAGATCTAATATTATCACCATCTCACAAATATTTGAAATTATATATACAATATAACAGTTACATAATCAGCCGCTGTAACAATTCATACCCATGCCTTGCTATCATTCAAATAATCCTTTACACTGTAATAGGACTTTTCTATTAGTTCATTGATTTATTCATCTTCATATTAAATAGGTAATCACTGTCGTTACATTATCAAGAAAGCTGCCGGTGCAACAATATCATTTCGATGGTGAGCCCACCCATGGTAACAACAGGTCTTAGCATCCTGTTTACACTCAGGTGACAATTTATGCACCTCAACGTAACGTACCCAAATTGCAAACAATGGTCATCCATGGAATATAGCGCGAAGTCGGCGTGATCGAATCCATATTATAGTATAGCAAAAGTTTTTAGTGAAACATTGAAAACAAGCACGGTAAACAGTCGATATCACTAAAACCACTATAAACAATGATTTTAATGCAACTATATTATTATTCATTATTATTTACATTAAAATAATAATTATGTGTCATTTTCAATAGTTAACAACACAAAATAACGAATTTAAACAAAGACCTGCAGTATGATTTATGTAATAGGAGTTTTTTTTTACTTAACAATTCTTGTTTTATTTAGTTGTGCATGCACTATGCGTAGAATGTAATGCAAGTTGCCGCAGGAAGTGGACGAGGGAGTTACTACCACCGCTTAAAGCAGTATTATTTCAAAGTAACGGTTGAATGTCACGTACTTTGACGTCCTTAAAATTATATACACTACAACATGAACGTCAACAATATTAAAATAATACGGCTTTAAGCGATGGTAGTATGCCCCGTGTCAGAGTTTTGATCTATCCGTAGGTAGATCATAAAAATGACGATTTTTTGACGTTTATATCTAAATAACCATTTGAGGTGTGCTTATGAAATTTGGAGCACATACGTATCTCACGGGTCTCAATATATGAGCCAAATTTGACATGTTTAAGTGTAATAGTTTTTGAGTTATGAGGGGGTCAAAAGTGGCTCCAAATGGTTCGTGTAATATTACACACGGTGCTGCCAGTTCTTTCTTTTTTGGACTTTGGCTGGACACGCTTCCGCGTGTCTTGATGGGATAACCAAATTTACTCTGAACGTGAACATGTAAAATTGCAGAGCTTTTTGAAGTTTATCGCCAGAAATATACCGTACCTACGAGTACTAGATGGTGAGATTTTCCGGTATACCTGTAGACTAGCATTGGTCATTCTCCGGGTAGCCAAATACGAGTACCATTCTAATATTTTAAATGCGAAAGTGTGTTTGTTTGTTTATTTGTTGGTCTATTGGTTTGTCCTTCAATCACGTCGCAACAGAGCAACGGATCAACGTGATTTTTTGCATAGGTACCTATAATTGAGGACCTGGAGATAGACTAGGTTTTATCCTGGAAAATTAAGAAGTTGGGAATTAAAAAAAACTTATTCCACGTAGACGAAGTCGTGGGCATCAGCTAGTATCCGATAAATTGTTAATTTATTGGATTATTAGAGTAAAGGCAAAAAATCAATAGCAAAAAATCTTGTCGGTCTGTATATTATATTTTTTTGATAATTGTCTATTTTGATATTGACCTAGTGACCACCCTCGGAATCGCTGCCATGTACCTACATTTTGAAAAATCTCGCCTTATTCATTGACTACATTAAAAAGTGTCTGTGTAAAATTTCAGCTTTCTAGGTCTTACTACTGATAAGTCTTTTCTTTTTATATATTCAGATACCTATCCATACTAATTCCATATTTTCCATACTTAATAATATTCTAAATGCGAAAGTGGTTCTGTCTGTCTATCTGTCTGTTTGCTACGCTTTCACGGCCCATCTTTTCAACCGATTTTGATAAAATTTGGTACAGGGATAGGTTGTATCCTGGGGAAGGACATAGGCTTTTTTAATTATATAAGTATTATTACACTTTATATCCCGGAAAATTAAAGAGTTACCGCGGGAAACAAAAATCTTAATACACTCGGACAAAGCCGCGGGCCTCATCTAGTTAAAGAATAGAATAGAATACCCGCCAAGACGAGCCAAAGGAACGGGGCACTACCTACCTTTTCTCGTAGCGTAGCGTTTCATCGTATTTTCGAACCGTCATAGCTTCGGTCTGGATGACCCCAGAAAGCTGAAATTTTCAGGATAAGATGCCGTTAGCAAACTTACCAAATATACCAAGTATCAATATTCTAGCATTAATGGTTTCAGATTTTATTTGTCTGAATATGTGTTACATTGTGAATATGTGTTAAAAATAAATACTTGAATCTCATACTTACTTAAAAGAACATATTGTTATCATTGGATATTTTGCAAAAGTCTTTTAATGAAGCCAGCCCTCATTACACGGTCCGTCTATCCTTTATAATTGCGGTCACAATGTTGTTCTGTGGGTTATGAAAATCATTGAGCATGGATTCTCGTACCTATGCCTTCTGATGAAGGGCAGGTCTACTCCCGTAATGTTTGTTGTGGTAAACTCACATCTCAGCACTTATTAGGGTGACACTTTGAGTAGGTATAGGAATAACGAATATAACGTAGGTAAAATTACTTAAATACTTATCTACTCTAAAAGATACTGCTGTTTCTACAAGATTCTTCTCGTATAAGAAGCAATCGGCAAAAAACTTAGTAGTGATTAGTATCTAGTGAAAAATAGTTATACTTAGTCTAATTTTATTAAGAACTAGCTGATGCCCGCGACTTCATCCACGTGGTTTAAGTTTTTTTGTTTCCGCGGGAACTCTTCAATTTTCCGGGATAAGACCTATGTCACTCTCCAGGTCCTCAACTATACCTATGCCAAAAATCACGTCAATTCGTTGCTCCGTTGCGGCGTGATTGAAGGACAAACCAAAAAACCAATAAACCAACAAATAAACAAACAAACACACTTTCGCATTTATAATTCACCACCACCACTACAGCCCATTAACGTCCCACTGCTGGGCACAGGCCTCCACTCTCGTAGGAGAGTGGGAATTAGACCCACCACGCTGCTCCAATGCGAGTTGGCGGGCTTTAACGACTATTATAATGTTAGTGATAATTACCGGGACCAACGGCTTAACGTGCTCTCCGAGGCATGGGGGTCCAACTTCCTAACTCCAAGCTAGTACTGAGAATTTCTAGTCAGAAAAACCCAATACTTAATTATGGCCCGACCCGGAATTCGAACCCAGGACCTCGTCAGCCGCAGGCGAACCTGCTAACCACTAGACCAACGAGGCAGTCCAGTTATAATATCATGCAGACGCATTTATAATATTAGGTAGTATGATATGACATGAGGCAAAAAATTCGTAGAAAACTTTTTAGCAAAATTTTTATAATTTTATTACAGTGCTTCACAAGTGCCTAGTGGTCAAAGGCGCTCAGGGCGCGATTCCCAGAGAGACGCAGGTTCAAATCCTGCCGGTTCCGGAATTCTTGATATGTATGTTTAAGTAAGTTTTTAGCAAAACTCGAGTGGTTTTACGATCACGATATACGATACGATGCAAGTTGCATCACGATTTCATTGTGATCGTATAGTTTGCTGTAATATATTAATGTACTGCCCGCCATGCAAAGCGCGAAAAGCTTCTTGTTAGCCAATAACCTTATTTCTTGTTAAGGAAAAACAGACTACCTATATAATACTCCCTTGTCTCTTCTCTTCTCAATACATTAGTGCTTATAATTCTGTTAATAAAGTCTTAAATTCTTATTGGACTTGATTGCTCTTTCCACAATCATTCAATCATACAAGGAAGATCTGTAGTGGAGTCATGTAAGGATTGTCGATCAAATCGTTAAAGTTCGGCTTCAAAGTAAAATAAACCATAACATTATTGAATTTGAGCTCAATTTCGTGTATCCATTCTCATACGTTTATGGTATCGTACATACTCGTACCTAAACGTATGAGAATGGATATGTCACCGTAAGATTGTAATCTAACGCTTTTTTTTTCGTTAGATTATAAACAGTCGAAAGATTGTGAATCGTTCAATGTTTTAAGTGTCAATTTTTGAAATATTCATTGTATTTACGTTTTCTTGTCTCTTTCTTGTAGGTTAGGTTAGGGTTCGACATAAATAATCAAGTAGTGCCCACTTAGGCACTTAGGTTCTATTGGGTTAATAAACCTAACAGATTACAATCTACCGAAAAATAATCCGTTATATTGTAATCATTCGACAGTTTACAATTTCGCGAGTTAGATTATAATCTAACGGTTTTTACAATCTTACGGGGAAAGTTACACGAAATTGAGCTCTAATTTAATGATGTTATGGTTTATTTTACTTTGAAGCGGAACTTTAATGATTCGATCGACAATCCTTACATGATTCCACCTCTGTACTAAGTAGGTACCTAAACCGTGTGGAAATCCTTGCAAGAGACCTATGTCCAGCAGTGGACGCCTGTCGGCTGATGATGATTATTAAATTCACATAATAATGTGCATGTAGCCGATAATTACGTGTAAAATCCTTAGAGTTTATTATCTATCTATATTCTATACTTATAATAAAACTGTAACAGGTCCAATTCTGTACATTGAAGATATTTTGAAAATTTTTTTTGGAGAGCACTCATCATTCGATACTGAAGCCAAATCTGTAATTTTTTTCATTTTTGTCTGTCTGTCTGTCTGTCTGTCTGTCTGTCTGTCTGTCTGTATCTTGGCCGCGCATCACGCCGAAACTAATGAATGAATTCAAACGAAACTTGGCACGATTTGAGCCCATACTACGAGGTAGGACAAAGGATACTTTTTATCCCGAAATTCTACCCCCGAAGGGGTGAAATAGGGGTTGAAAGTTTGCATGAAAGTCCTTAATTTCTCAAGTAATAGCCATGAAACTTGATAAATGAGCTGCGGGTTGAAAATGAAAACATATGTGTTTCACAGTTTTTCAAAATTCAACCCCCAAAGGGGTGAAATAGGGGTTGAGAGTTTGTATCAAAATCCTTAATTTCTCAAGATATTCTCAAGTTATATAAACGATACTGGGTATTTTGGCTTTCGTTAAAAAATAAAGAATTACGTGTGTCACAGTTTTCAGAATTTAACCCCTAAAGTGGTAAAATAGGGGTTGAAAATTGGTATGAAAGCTATAGCCATGAAACTTGGTATATGAGCTGCGAATTGAAAACTCAGAAATACGTATTTCACAGTTTTTGAAAATTCGACCCCCAAAGGGGTGAAATAGGGGATGAAAGTTGGTATGAAAGGCCTTACTTTCTCAAGATATTTTAAACGGATCTTGGTATTTTGGCTTTCGGTAAAAAATAATGAAGTACGTATGTCACAGTTTTTAACATTATCACCCCCGAAGGGGTAAAATAGGGGTCGGAAATTTGTATGAAAGTCCTTCATTTCCCAAGTTATAGCCATGAAACTTGGTATGTGAGCTACCGATTGAAAACAAAGAAATATGTGTTTCACAGTTTTTGAAAATTCTACCCCCAAAGGGGTGAAATAGAGAGTTGGTCCTTCAATCACGCTGCAACAGAGCAACGGGTATTTTGCACGGGTAGTTAAGGACCTGAAGAGTGGTATAGGCTACTTTTTATACCGGAAAATTAAGGAGTACCTGTGAGGAAAAAAACTTAAACCACGCGGACGAAGTCGCGGGCATCTGCTAGTATATATATAAAATTCAAAGTCCTGACTGACTGACTGACTGACTGACTGACTTATATATCAACGCGCAGCCTGAACCGCTAGGGTTAGAGACTTGAAATTTTGACAGTAGCTTTTTTTTGTGACGTAGGCGCTCACTAAGGAAGGATTTTTCAAAATTCCACCCCTAAGGGGGTGAAATAGGGGTTGAAAGTTTGTATGAAAGTCCGTCATTTCTCAAGTTATATCCAT
Source organism: Erebia epiphron (assembly GCA_963932025.1). Lineage (NCBI taxonomy): Eukaryota > Metazoa > Arthropoda > Insecta > Lepidoptera > Nymphalidae > Erebia > Erebia epiphron. The sequence continues at coordinate 27,453,681 of OZ009948.1, forward strand.
AAAACTTAGTATGTGTGCTACGGGTTGAAAAAAAAGAAATACGTATTTCACAGTTTTTGAAAATTCTACCCCCGAAGGGGTGAAATAGGGGATGAAAGTTTATATGAAAGACTTTCATTTCTCAAGATATTTCTCAAGTTGTATCAACGAAATTTGGTATTTTGGCTTTTGTTAATAAATAAAGAAGTGTGTGTGGCACGGGGTTTCAAAATACCACCCCCAAAGGGGTAAAATAGGGGTTGAAAGTTTTTATGAAAGTCCTTCTTTTCTCCAGCTATAGCCATGAAACGTAGCATTTGGGCTTTCAATTAGATATGCAGACGTACCTACGTGTTTCACCATTTTTAGGGTTCCGTACCCAAAGGGTAAAAACGGGACCCTATTACTAAGACTCCGCTGTCTGTCTGTCTGTCTGTCTGTCTGTCTCCAGGCTGTATCTGATGTATTTCCGTTGCCGCTATAACAACAAATACTAATAATTAAAAAAATATATATATTAAGGGGGGTCCCCATACAATAAACGTGTTTTTTTCGTATTTTTTTGCTCAATATTAAAAACGGTAACAGGTAGAATGTTCAAATTTTCACAGAATATTAACTTGTATATTACCTTTCAAAATAAATAATTAAATATCAATAAAGTTAATATTAAAGGGGGGCTCCCATACAACAAACGTAATTTTTTGATATTAACAGTAAACCTCTACAAACAAAGTTAGTTTTGCGGTTCATTATATATAACTAATTTTTACCATTAATTATACCTACTTCTTGAGTACGGAACCCTCGGTGCGCGAGTCCGACTCGCACTTGGCCGGTTTTTGAAAATTCGACCCCCGAAGAGGTGAAATAGGGGATGAATGTCCTTCATTTACAGGACATTTTTCAAGTAATAACAACGAAACCAGGTATTTTAGCTTTCGGTATAATATAAAGAAGTACGTGTGTAACAGTTTTTCAAAATTCTACCCCCAAACGGGTAAAATAGGGGTTGTCAGTTGGTGTAAAAGGCCGGCGTTTTTCAAGTTATACTTATCCCGGCTTAAATTATGAAATACATAGGTAATTCAGAGTTCTTATAAATTCTATACCAAAGGAAGTTAAATAGTTCTTCAATCACGCCGCAACAGAGCAACGGATCGACGTGTTTGTTTTTATGGGTGTTTTTTATCCCGAAAAATTAAGGAATGCCTATGGGAATTAAAAAAACTTAAGCCACGCGAACGAAGTCGCGGGCGTCCACTAGTTATGAATATAATGTAAATTTTTTTCCTCAAGACCTACATCTTACGTAGTTGAATGAATATAAAAAATGTACTTATGTACCTAGATCACAACTAAAGATATGACATTACATGGTACGTAAAATGTACGTTCGTAGTCTGCTTATCGTCGAGTTAAATCGCGCAATAGTATTTGCGATGCGTGTTTTACATTTTTCGGGGTATATGGATGTGCTTATCCTTTCACTTCGCGATAAGCCGGTGATAAAATATGTAGGTATAAGCGTCTAGTATCGTGGTACAGTAATTCTGGGTTTCACGAGGCTTTAGCTTTTTTTGGGAAATCTGTACGTTATCATTGATTTAAACAGTAACCGTTTTATTCAAATCCTGTGTTGCAGTTTAAAAATATGTGGGCCCTGATTGGTCCAAGTATCAAAATTCATACTAATATTATAAATGCGAACGTGTGTCTGTCTGTCTGAAAGAAGAAAGAAGAAAGAAAACACATTTATTCACGACTGGTGTTACAGACAAATATCTGTCATTCATTGCTGTACACACAAATTTATGTTTGTCTGTGACACCACCCGGAATGGGTGTACAGCTCAGCCGTGTGTCCGGCATCATTCTTACAAATGCATGCATGATGCCGGACGCTGATTTTCAGCTGTGACCCGGGTCTGTCTGTCTGTCTGTCTGCTACGCTTTCACGGCCCATCTGTTCAATCGATTTTGATGAAATTTGGTACATCCATACTTCCATACTAATATTATAAATGCGGAAGTGTGTCTGTCTGTCTGTCTGTCTGCTACGCTTTCACGGCCCATCTGTTCAACCGATTTTGATGACATTTGGTACAGGGATAGGTTGTATCCCGGGGAACTTATATAAAACTAGATGATTCCCGCGACATCATCCGCGTGGACCAAGTTTTTTCGATTTCCGCGGAAACTCTTGAATTTTCCGGCATAAAAAGTATCCTTTGTCACTCTCCAGGTCCTCAACTACACCCCAGCCAAAAATCACATTGATTGGTTGCTCCGTTGCGGCGTGATTGAAGGACCAACCAACAAACCAACAAACCAACAAACAAACACACTTTCGCATTTATAATATTAGTAGGATTTTGTAACTAAAAATTCTATAGGATAAAATTGATACAGGTCGAGTTTGTTTGTTTGAACGCGCTAATCTCAGGAACTACTGGTTCGAATTGAAAAATATTTTTTGTGTTGGACAGTCCATTTATCTAGGAAGGTTTTAGGCTATATGACATCACGCTGCGACCAATAGGAGCGAAGCATCAGTGAAAAATGTTACAACGGGGAAAATAGGCATGATGACTGATTTTGAAAAATGGTCATATTATGTTCGGAAGTATCTACTATTTCGAAAAAATATCTTATTTCAGCAGAAAAATAAAGGTTGGTAGATAAAATAAGCAATTGAAATTTAAATTTTAAAATTCACGCCAAAACGTTCGGCGGTGTCATGGCGTCGTTGTGACGTCACTATTGTTTTTACCAATGTACTTTGTGCAGTGTGCAGTAAGCAATAGTGTGATTTTCAAAGCTCTAAAACAAACAATTGTGACGTCATTCGCTTCTTTGTGTTTTATGCAATATGGCGGATTGCTGTATTTTATAGTTTTATTTTATCAAAATAAATAGCAATCTCACTCGAAATAGAAAAATAAATACGTTTTTTATAATCCATGAATCCTATTTCATTAAATAAATTCATAATTTCATTGATTCTTGGTTACTGTCATCATGCCTATTATCCATATTTGAGGGCTTCCGTTGCGTGCGCTGTGTAAACGGTTCAAGTTACCCAAAAATATGTATGAAAGAATTATTCCTCTTTAGATGATCTAAAAATGTCAGCAACTGGATCTCGCGATCATAATAACAGAAATTGACGCGGACGATGTCGCGGGCAACAGCTAGTACAAAATAACTAAAAAATAAAAATAAAATAAAAACGTTTTAGCATTCTATACATTGAATAAGATATTCTTAAGTCATGCTCTTGACAACAATGGAATCTATTTTCAAACGTGCAACTAACGATGTCTATCGCTTTTTTAAATATTTTTTCCATCTAGTGGCTATTTTACTGTTGAATCTTAGGCTAGGCGCTTACTGAAAAATATCGTTTTCTGAGACGTTTTTAGCCGACTTCCAAAAAAGGAGAAGGTTCTCAATTCGGCGCGTATTATTATTTTTTCTATGTATGTCGGTGCATATTCCGTGGTTTCTGAACCGATTTGATTTTTTTTTCTATCAGTAGCTAGAGGAAGCTCTCGAGGTGGTCCCTTAAAAAATTCTGACTCCAAATCCTCAACCCTGACACTAAAAAGTTAAAAATAAAAAATTCTTTCAAAAAAACCGACTTCCAACGCCACTGTTAAGTACAAAATAATTTTTATTTCTACCCACTATGTTGATGTCGGGCGAGTATAATAAGGACACGGTAATATTATGTATATACCAATACTGTGACAAGGATAAGCAAAGTTGACGCATCAGACAAAATATTTTGTACTTTACAGAATTTTTATCTGTTTTCTAGTTTTCGGTTTTTGGTTGTATTCCGAGACTGGACAAGTAGCTTAGCTTTTATATATTACATTTCATAATTTAGAATTAATAATGTAATAATAATATTTTGTATAATTTAATTTAATAATCACATTTAGTAACTTTTTTTTGTAATGTAAATTGTCTTTGAAAACTGGTTAAAATGTTGACATATTGTATTTTATTATGGGTTCACATTAACTGAAATAAATGACTTGAATTTGAAATTTATGTCCATCCTCGGAATACAACCTCTCCCTGTACCAAATTTCATCAAAATCAAATGAAAACATGGGCAGTTAAAGCGTAGCAGACGAACAGACAGACACACTTTCGCATTATAATATTATTAGTTTGTAAAGTATGTATACTCAGAACCTTCCACTTTTCTGTACAATCTACTAAATTAAGATAATTAAGATAAATTAATAGTATAATTATTATGCAGATGTAACTTAAAAAAACGGATGTCTGCAGCAAATTAAGTTGTTACTTGCAATTTAAATTTATAGTTAAACCAAAGTACTTACTACCTATTCTGTGGTTAAACCATGTCAAACGTCAAACAATTACAAGCAAGGCTTGCACGATTAATTTCAAGTAAGTTCCTTAATTTTTAGTATTTTATGTAAGGCTTAATTAAGCTGCAAACCGCTTTATGGTCTAGCCCCACTACAGAGGCGCGGCACGGCGCGGGGCGTAGGGACAAGTTTTATTTGTACAATTCGCATGTCGCAGTGCATCTCCATGCCGCTTCGAATTAGTGGGCCCAGCTCCATAAAAACTCATATAAAGAATATTTGCCGTACGTGCCGCGCCGCTCCATCCATCTGTTGTGGGGCTGGACCTTTATTTTATTTCTGCAAAAACGGGCTATTAAATTGGAGGGTTCATCAGGGTTAAATTGTCCAGTTGTTCAACCCCTTAATTATGCACTTTATACGGTTTATACCTAATAATTTTAATTCACATTTTTCGTCCGTATTTATGTAGGTACTTACATAATTTGTCGTGTTTACAATAAGGGGTATAGGTTTAATATAACTGCCACACCCTAACAGGTTAACCCGCTACCATCCTAGACGGCATCATCAGTTACCATCAGGTGAAATCGTAGTAAAGGGCTAGCTTGTAGTGGATACAAAAAACTTTCTGCCGTCATGAAATTAATATTTTACGTATTTTCAGGCTTTTCTAAATGTTTTAATAACTTCCATTAAATAATTTATATTTGGTTTAATTTTCTTCTTTATGTTTTTGGTTACACAATTTTCGTCAACAGCACTTAGATATGACTTGAGTAAGACTTGCACTGAATATTTTACTAATTAGTACATTTTAAAATTGGCTTCAGAGATAGGTCAAAAATGTATTTCTATAGAATTCTATTTTTAATTATTTTATTTACTAGCTGATGCCCGCGACTTCGTCCGCGTGGCCTATGGCACTCTCCAAGTCCTCAACTATGCCGATGCCAAAAATCACGTCGGTTGCTCCGTTGCGACGTGATTGAAGGACAAACCAACAAACACCACTTTCGCATTTATAATATTAGTATGATTATATTATACAGAATACTTAATAGTTCCTTATATAGACCATACTGTTACCTATTCTGTACTTATACTTCATTTCAATCGCATCTTATAAAACTTGCGACTAGTAAAGTGAAGTGTAAATCTCTTCAGGGTTAGGTAATTTTCCGGGATAAAAAGTAGTCTATGTGCTCCAGACTATAATCTATCTCAGTGCCAAATTTCATTCATATCCGTTCAGCATTTCTGGCGTGATTGAGTTACAAACATCCACCCATCCATCCATCCAAACATTAGCATTTATATTAGTAAGAAGTATAGATACTTTCTGAGAATTTGACTGATCATTCTAAAACATTTATGAAAATAAAATTCATCCAAAAATAGGTAATTTATGCATTATGAATATTAATGAAACTGCCGATACCAAATCACAGTTAAAAGTTATACTGGGCAATTTTCTTCGGTCCAAAATTGAATAAAAACTTATGAACGTCCTGTTATAAAAACTTATTAGGATTTACTTTTTCAAGAAGTCCCAAGTGTTGGGAAAGTCCCGCTTTGCTTTCAGTCTTCTTTGTTTTCTTTTTTTTTAACTTTCCCTAGCTATGATTATGCTGGTAAAAATAATTTGAATGTGATTTTCAGTAATGCATCATATATCAAATCAAATAATATAATAAATATATTATAAATGCGAAAGTTTGGATGGATGGATGTATGGATGGATGTTTGTTACTCAATTACGCCCGAACGGCTGAACGGATCTGGATGAAATTTAGCACAGAGATAGATTATAGTCTAGAATAGCACATAATTATGCTACTTTCTATCCCGGAAAACTAAGGAGTTCCCGCGGGACCCAAAAAACCTCAATCCACGCGGACGTAGTCGCGGGCATCAGCTAGTATTCAATAATATATTCTAATTATTTAATTTTATAAACATTTTTTATGCTTTTAACCTGCATTTGAATTGTGTAGCCCAGACTATAATCTATCTCTGTGCCAAATTTCATCCAGATCCGTTCAGCCGTTCATACGTGATTGAGTAACAAACATCCATCCATCCATCCTTATACCATCCATCCAAACTTTCGCATTTATAGTATTAAGTATAGAGTATAGATAATTTCCAATTGAAATTCTTTGAATAAGGTCAACAATCAATCAATCTTGATGACAGACAGAATCTTGAATATCCGTTATGCATAGACTTATTATATTAATTTATTTAAATGGAAGAAGCTTGTTACAATGAAGGATTTATTATAATAGTTATTTCCAAACAATACATGCAAAATACATGAATATTATAAGACAAAAGAAAACAAAAAGCAAGAAGTGAACCATAAATATCAAGTTATCTCAAACAATGTATTGTTTATAATAATATTATATTGTTTTGAATACAAATTCAAACCTCAAATAAGGTACACTCGATTTAACCCTTTAACACGTACCCTCTATTTTCTAATTATTGTTTGTTTCTCCGAGGTAAATTAGTGAGAGTTTGGTAAGGGTCAAATCGTAAATTAAATTCTACATGAGCACCTTTATTTCGCATGGTTAAGGTGATCAAACATCCCGCAGAAGACAAATGTTAAACAAATCTACAGTTAAAATGTACAATAAGTTCTTTTAAATATATTAATTTTGATATTATTTGAGAAGGATGTTTCATTAAGTTGCCATTTAAATACAATATACTTGTCTATTCAATATTCCTTTTTATTTTTTAAAGCATTGCAGCGGTTCGGATGTTTTTTTTTAAATATTTAGTTTTTAATTTAGATTTTAATGTATTTCATAGTTTTAATTTGATATTTTTAGTCATATTGTGTCGTGACGGAGTAACAAACATACAAACACATTTTTTTCTATCATTATGGGTAGGTATGCTCTTATAAAAACTAGGATTTTAACCTTGTGGAGCCTTTTTCAAAAAATATCGTAGGAGTATAGAAAGTGCGAGCAATTTTATTGACGAGAGGGTCTTATTTAGTGGATGACAACCTTATTTCGGCATAAAGGGCCCTTCGTCCCACGCATAATTGTAAGGTTTATATCACGATTAGCCAGTAACCTGAGCTATTGCCAGCACCTGGTTGCTTTTATTATGAGAATCCAGGGGTTCTCATTTTAATCTACGGCTAATCTTAAATTTATACGCTATTATATTAGAATACCGGATTTGGAATTGCGCAGATATATTTGAGACGGTCGCCAAAGATGTTACACGGTATTGCAATGTTATTTGAATAATTATCTCAGTATAGCTCAGCACGTTGTGTTATGATTTATTACAGCAATCAAGAGGTGCATTAACTTTAAAATTAATTCGTTTAATATACAATGTGTGTATATTTTGCTTATTTTCATAGTATTATGTCTTACGGAATCTTGCTGTGGGGTAAAGCGGCAGATATTCAAAAAATATTTGTATTACAAAAAAGGGCAATACGTGCAATTTATAATTTAAAACCACGTGAATCCCTTAGGGAGAAATTCAAGGAAATAGGTATTCTTACAGTAGCCTCGCAGTATATTTACAGTAATCTAATCTTTGTAAAACAGCACATTCAGAATTACAAAAGAATATGCGATCTGCACGATAGGCCAACTAGAAACCGTCATAGGCTCGTGACTCCATCGCTCCGCCTCACTAAAGTCCGAAGGTCGTTCGTGGGAATGAGCATACTATTCTTTAACAAAATTCCTCAACCTATTATAAACTTGCCTTTACACAAGTTTAAGATAACCATTAAAAAAATGCTCCTAAAAAAAGCTTATTATACTGTCGAAGATTATATTAATGATAAAGGCGCATGGATTTGACTCGCTCCAGCAATGCTCAGGACAGTGGTTACTTATGTATCTGTATATGTTGTATGTAGATTATTGTAAACATACCATATACTATTTATTTTTTTTCAAAAGAGCAACCACCGAGTTTCTTGCTGGTTCTTCTCGGTAGGAACGGCATTCCGAACCAGTGGTAGATTCATTTGACTATTCATAAGAACTTGTAAAAAGTCTATTTGAATAAAAATAATTTGATTTTGATTTTTGATTTTGAATGTGCCTAGTGGGAGATTTTCTTTCAATTTGATACGTTATCTACGATTTGTATGGAATTGTCAAGCGCTTGAAAGCTGGCGTTCGTTCAATCCATACTAATATTATAAATGCGAAAGTGTGTCTGTCTGTCTGTCTGCTACGCTTTCACAGTCTATCTGTTCAAGCGATTATGTTGAAATTTGGTACAGAGATAGTTTGTATCCCGGGGAAGGACATTGGCAAATTTTTATCCCGGAAAATTAAAGAGCTCCCGCGGGAATCAAAAAAACCTTAATCCACGCGGATCAAGTCGCGGGCATCATCTAGTTCCATATAAATGGTAGCTTACGTTGTCACTATCGAATGAGAAGGAAATCTCCCACTAGGCACTCTGATGCTATTTTGGATTCAGCTGCTCCTTACCAGTATGTCACTCATGCATTGCTTCGAAAAAAAACGATAATTCCTTAACGAAATTACTTTTTAAGAATATGTGACGAAAATTTACTAATTACCTACCTATTAAATTCGTTATTTATCTAATGTTACATTAAGGTATGTGAATGCTGTTTCTTTGTTTGAACTCAAATTGAAAATTGATATTCAAACTCTTTTTTTTTCTTCAAATAAACTTTTGCATGTACTTTTGAACTGTTAAAGCGGATCTACCAATGGTTCGGATTTCGGGATGCCATTCCTACCTTCCTTCTTCCTCTGTATTTTGATGAGGATCAAAAATTTTCTTTTACAAGTTAAGAGTTGCTTAATCTTGCCTTGCTTGTGAATTCGTACTCATGGATTATATGTATTTGAGAGATTCCATTTGAATTTCTGAAACCTCCCTCTTCTCAGTGAGTGTTTACACCACACCTATACGATGAAAAGTTTTTCAGCACTCGCTCGATAATGCCTTTTTACAATTCCTGATAACTATAAAATACGTCATTGCATTCATAATGGCTTAGTGGAGTTGAAATGTTGTACTTACTGAAATTCATTACCCCTATGGGTTGTAATGTGATCACGTGATTTTTTTATAAGAAAATTCTGTTCATTCCAAAGAGGTAGGATGTTTTGTATAGGTTTTAGTTCATTAAAATATTGCTGTCTCGCTCCGACGATTGATGGCGTCTCTTTCACTCGCGTGATTTGAATTTTGCTATCTTGCTTCGACGAAGCACGAACCATAGAGTAAAGATTATTGAAAATTCCCTCCAAAACTTCTCCGAAGCGTTATATTGTGGTGTGAATTTAATTATTTGAATGTCAATTTCATTAATAATATGTCATTCACCCCTTATATTACATACCAATACTGTTTTATATGAATTTACCTGCCACATTTTATCAACCGACTTCAAAAAAGGAGGAGGTTCTCAATTCGACTGTATAATTATTTTTTTTTTTTTTTTTATGTTTGTTACCTCAGAACTTTTGACTGGGTGGACCGATTTGGATGATTCTTTTTTTATTTGAAAGACCATACTCCCCATGTGGTCCCATATAAATTTTATCGAAATCGGTTGAGCGGTTTTTAAAATATGAACAATAAAAGTTGGCGCGGGAGTTTGAAGTCGGTTGTTTAAAAAGTATTTTTTATATTAAATTATTTTATACATTGAAATTGTTCTAAATCAACTCCGGCACCCGCAAATTTGTACACGCGAACAATACGGCACATCGAAATTGAATTTCAATCACCAACACAGCTCATACGAATAGCATTTCACTTTATTACATTGATAATTCAAATCCAATAAAAATGTACAAAGAACTTATCACAGTGGGAAAAACGAGTAAATAGTCGTTCCAGTGCTTAGATTAGATTTTCCTCACAAAGCTACTTAGTTTTTTCATTTGGGTAAGCGCTATAGCCTAGTGGTTTGCATTGGCTTCCTGTTCGAGTGGTCGGGAGTGTAAGAATCATCGATATATATGTAAGTACTAGATGGGCCCTTTCATAGAAAAATGGCGGGCGAGCAACTATGAGAGCGCGCTCCGATAACCTGTCATAAGCCTATCTTTGTCCCCGTCGTAGCGCGATCACGGTCGCTCATCGTGTAGATAATTTGTTATTAAGTTAACATCTAAAGTCTTATTAGTTTGGCACTGTATTATTTTTATTATAAGGTAAGTGTTTCAATTCACAATTATACATTTCCAAGAAAACGTTATTTAATCTTCCTATTTAATATTTTTATCCATTTCGCAATCATTTAATTTCCGCGGCAAACTGTATGATATTTTTTTTTTACTAACTGGCCTTACGGCTTTGGGTTCCAGCCCTAGAATAGTCCAGTCCAGTACGATAAAAAAAATGCAACCAAGATTAGTTAATGCATAGATGGGCAGAATGGACAGTAGGCATTAATACCTTCCGAGACGCAATATTATGCTATTGTAATAATATGATAAAATTAGTTATTGACGTGAGTTTAATGTTTAACCAACTTCAATAAATTAAGGGTTTTTATTTATTAAAGTTGATAAACCTTTTTTTGTACTAGCGAATGCCCGCGACTACGTCCGCGTGGATTGAGGTTTTTTGGTTCCCGCGGGAACTCAATTTTCCGGGATAAAAAGTAGCCTATGTGCTATTCCAGACTATAATCTATCTCTGTGCCAAATTACAGCCCGATCCGTTCAGCCGTTGGGGCGTGATTGAGTAACAAACATCCATACATCCATACATCCATACATCCATCCATCCAAACTTTCGCATTTATAATATTTATATTATATATTATTATTTTCGATTTGATTGATTGATATTTGATGAAAAATAAATAGTTAATTCAAAATTCAGATTTTATTATTTCGTTGAACAAAAGTTGTTCAGTACCTATTATGTACAGCTACCTACTTACAAGTGTTTATTACTTAATCGTATTTTTAAATGCACACTGTGTAAGAGATTTATCTCAAAATAACTTTTAATATTTCTTTTGATGGCAAGTAGCATACTTATAAATGTATAAAATAAAATAATTTCAAATGAAGTATTTTTCTGTAACTCGATCCATTAGTACTCTTTCACCTCTCCCATTCCAACCCCTTTTTATTATAATAGTACTAATAATTATTTTTGAATTCTTTCATTTGCAATAAGGTTTGGCGAGGATTATTTTAAACTGTTTTAGCTGTTATTATTTTAAATTTCAAGTTTTTTGCATTAGTAGTTACCGAATTATGCTAAGTGTGACGGACAGTCATGTCGCACCACAAGGGTTGTTTTCTTATCATTTTGGTACGCAACCCTAAAAATGACTTTATTTCTGTCAACTTTTCGACAAAACTTCAGTATCAACAATTAACAAATAATTAAATTAAAAAAACCCACGACGAACTGCAGCGCCCCATCGTGTGGACTTTGACCTTTAAATATATCTAAGAACCTTCTCACAAGCTATATATATCTAATGCAAAAAACCGCATAATAATCGGTTCAATGGTTTTCCAGGAAACTGGTAACAAAAAAGTGGTAAAAATAACAACGTCATACTAACATTTATCGTTTACCTCAGAGAGTACAATCATGTAGGTATTATTTTCGACAAGCGCATCTGTACTAATCTATGACCGAGTTATACGTTTTCAAGATGGCGCATATGTTGCAAGCAAGTTCCCGCTTTTCAGACTAGATGGCGTTGTTAAACATAAGTCCACATTCTTTGTTTGACAGGGCCCGTCTATGTAAATTGAGGTCGTTGGTAAGAATGCTTCAATCTAGGAGATAAAGAAACACCTTCTTCAGTAATTCACTCTTAATTTATTCGTTACAATATTCCCCTATGCCTTTCCGTTATCTATGTTTCCGTACCTCCCGAGCTCTGTCTATTTCTCTCGTCTACCCACACGACAATTATCTTTTTCATTATCCGACACTCTAGTCATTCCTTCTCGTCAACCATATCCGTCGTTTTTTATTTCTTAAATACTCATATTAGCAACTATTTATTGAGTGTTGACGGAATTAATGACTAAAGCACAGTATTGTTATTATAAAATACATTTGAAATAAAATCAAAATCCTTCGATTAAATACTCTAACTTAAAATCTCATTTTACTTTAACAAAAAGTAACGTAACCTTACAGGAGTCCGAATCTCGGGCATGTCACATATCTAGCTTTTCGGCGTTAAAATACCACTTGCTTTAACGGTGAAGGAAAACATCGTGAGAAAACCGTTTTTTTATTCACTACAAGTCCTTGGCTGCGAGCTCACCTGTAAGTGATAATGTAGTCTGTAATAGGTTTCTACACGGCATCGTGCAGGTACGCTAAATGGCTTAGCGGCACGTCTTTGCCAGTAGCTTGGTAACTAGCTACAGTCGAAGCCACCAGGCCAGACAAGAGAAAACTATTGACCCTGCCGGGGATCGTAACTAGGACCTCCCACGTTAAAACAATAGCACTCAACACTGCGCCCGAGAGTTATCTAAAATATTCTCAAACGTGTGTGAAGTCTAATCCACACTTGGCCAGCATGATGGACTTTGGCTAAAAAACCTTTTCATACTGAGAGGAGACGGGTCGGGCGATGGGTTGAGACTTGAGGTGCTCATAAAACAATTGAGAATCTCTAGTCAACGACCTCAATTTACATAGACGGGCCCTGTCAAACAAAGAATGTGGGCGTATTTTTAGCAACGCCATCAACGCCATCTAGTCTGAAAAGCGGGAACTTGATTGCAACATTTGAATGAAAGCTTGAAAACGTATGACTCCGTCATAGATAATATAGGCCATAGCCATAGAAGCCGTAAGGCCAGTTAGTAAAAAAAAAAATATCATACAGTTTGCCGCGGAAATTAAACGTTTGCGCAATGGATAAAAATATTAAATAGGAAGATTAAATAACGTTTTTTTGGAAATGTATCATTGTGACTTGAAACACTTACCTTAAAATAAAAATTGTACCAGTGCCAAACTAATAAGACTTTAGATGTTAACCTAAGAATAACAAATTATCAACACGACGAGCGACCGTGACAGCGCTACGATGGGGACAAAGACAGGATAGGAACGCGTTCTCATAGGCGGTCGCCCAACCTTTTTCTATGAAAGGGCCCATCTAGTACCTACATATATATCGATGTCTCTAGTTCAATGAAAAGCTAATTCCTTCAATGCTTTAAATTCTACGGTAAAGAATGTGCGGATGACAGAAGGGTACCTGAGGGAAGCCGCAATAACCGAAAATCCTGAGACGAATAATTAAAATAACCCTTGTATTGGGCCCTTGGGTCAAATAGTTGACTGAGCAGGCAGGACAATTTGAATATTTGCTGCGCATTTAATAAAATAATAAAAATATGCATTCATAATCCATATTTAATATTATAAATGCGAAAGTGTGTCTGTCTATTTGCTATGCTTTAACAGTCCATCTTTACAACCGATTTTGATTTTTGGTAAAGTTATAGGTTCATCCCCGGGAAGGACATATGCTATTTTTCATCCCGGAAAATGAAAGCTCCCGCGGGAATAAAAAATAACTAAATTCACGCGAACGAAGTCGCGGGCATCATCAGCTAGTGGCGAATACAGCGGTGATAAGATAAGAAATTTGCTCTTTAGGGTATCTCAGAAAAAAAATCATCCGTGTGAGCGGTTCCATGGTATTTTAGTCTATTGTAAAAAAATAGAAATACATTTGGCTTATTCTTTCTATGTTATAAAATGACCATCCAATTATTCATGGCATCCGGGGATTAAGGAGACCCAAAGGAAAGCCGGTATGTCCGGAAATCCTGAGATGAATAATTAAAATCGACAAAGCTATGGTTAAATAACACGGATTCAATTACTTATTACCACGTGCCAAGATGCAATATAAAAATTTGCGACTTTTGGAATCTTTAAAATTGAGAGCTTAAATTATACTACAATAAATTGATAATTTGGTATTGCTCGCACCACCTCAGTTTAACTATGCCCTATTCTCTTACTCAGTGGTTATCAAAAAGACATTGATATATATTTTTAATTCATTGAAGGTTTGCTATGAAATAAATATAACATTATTTTCAACCGACTTCAAAAAAGGACGAGGTTCTCAATTCGACTGTATTTTTTTTTTAATGTTTGTTACCTCAGAACTTTTGACTGGGTGGACCGATTTGGATGATTCTTTTTTTATTTGAAAGGGCATACTTCTCAAGTGGTCCCGTATAAATTTTATCGAAATCGGTCGAGCGGTTTTTAAAATATCAACAATAAAATAAGTACTTTGTATAGCGTGTGCTTGTTGTTGTAAAGTTGGCGCGGGAGTTTGAAGTCTGTTGTTTAAAAAGAATTTTTTATATTCAATTATAAACCAAACCAACGATGGACAAAAAATGTATGTCAGTGGCATTCCTTTTTTGATAGCGACCAAGTTAGAGAATAGGGTCCCAGAAGCATCTTAAAACCTCGTATTCACAAGGGGAAAAATGACCCGTGACGCGTGTCCCTAGAAATGTCGGGCGACTTTGGGCGATATAGACTGACATCATAAAGACATCTTCTCTCGCGACCTTTTGCCTCTTGTTCGTCCTTTTGTGCTAGAGTCTAATAAATTAAAAGCAATGCAACGCTTGAGGTCACGTTAAGATGGACCATCCATAGATACTTCCGTAAATTATATTTCGAAATTATACTAGATATACTTCCGTAAATTATGTTTCGAGGTAATACAGTTAAGGTTCATTTTTCTTTGACGCTAATGTCTAACGTTCGATTACTATCACTCATCGGATTTGCAATTAAAAAACTTAGACTAAGCGTAATGACCACCCGTAATCCGAATAGAAATCGGGCATCATAGCCTATCTAGGATATCTATGCGCACCTAATTTGCATAATTACTGTCATCAATTAATGCTTGCCAGGACCGCTGCATGGTTTCGCGGTGTTCTTTTTGCGGCTTCACCAACTTTGCGAATAGGTATGGAAAAGTCAAACGATAGTCGATTTTTCGTTTCGTCTGCCTGTCTGCTACGCTTTCCATCTGTATCAATCGTTTATGATGAAATTGGTACAGAGCTAGAATGCTTCACAGGGAAAGACAGGCTTTTTATCTCTGAAAACTAGTTTCCGGGGGAATCAAAACACCTTACCTAATCCACACAGAAGAAGTCGCGGGCATCATCTAGTAAGTAATAAATATATAACCCACAAGTCTGACAGTTTTGCAAAACGGGAATCTAAAAGAGATATAAAATATTGTGCTGGCTTAAAAGTGTAACACGTTTTATTTTGCGCATAACTTTACAAAGTTAGCAACAGATGCAATGTTGCGAAACGCTTTAAAATCACATATGTACGATGGGAGAACAAGCACGTGCTACCGATTCCAGATATTCGGTCCTGCATTAAAGCCTGTATCACACACAACGCGCACAAACAGATGAATTAAGCATGTCAAACTGCAATGGGTGAACTTGTGCTCGGCTTGTGAACATAAAAATGTTTCCAAAAAACCGACTTCCAACGCCATGTACAAAATAATTTTGATTTCTACCCACTATAGATAGATAGATAGATAAATACTTTATTGCACACATGAAAGAAAATAATACAGAGTAAAATTAACTATAACTAGGTATGCAAAGGCGGCCTTATTGCTTACTGAGCAATCTCTACCAGGCAACCTTTGGTGAGAGGATTGAACGAGATGTGTAGGGTAGTGTGGCACAATAAAATACACGTTGAACTATGTTGAAGTCGGGCGGGTATAACAAGGATAAGCAAAGTTGACGTATCAGACTCGCCCGATTTCAACATAGTGGGTAGAAATCAAAATTATTTTTTACTTGACAGTGGCGTTGGTAGTCGGTTTTTTGGAAAGAATTTTTATTTTTAACTTTTAAGTGTCAGGGTCAGATTTTTTATGGGACCACCTCGAGAGCTTCCTCTAACGGCTGATTGAAAAAAAACAACAAATCTGTTCAGAAACCACGGAGTTATGCACTGACTTACCATAAAAAAAAAAAAAAAAACGCGCAGAATTGAGAACCTCCTCCTTTTTGGAAGTCGGTTAAAAATTACACCGTTATACTTGGTAGTGTTAGTAAATATAACACAGGAAAGATAAAAATAAGTCTTGATCTAGTTATTTTCTGAAATAAAGTTTTATTAATTTAATTTTATTTTATCCCTAATTGTTTGGCTATTTGATGTAAGTGTGTGTACAATTAATTAGGACACAACTATGGTTTTACTAAACATAGGGTACCATGAAGCCTAACGCCCTCAGAAGTTTGTTGTAGACGCGTTACATAACTTCTAGGAGTCATATTATAATTGTTGCAGGACAGTACAATAACTGCCATCGCGCGTTCTGTGTGTTTCAGCCTTATCTTGGACTGGTTTACTTTACTGAAATGAAATGCAACTATTTATTCTGGCAGAGAAAAAGCTTTGTAAGCTGTCAGAAAGTTTATGTTCAAATTGAGCTGAGATTTGAATGCGCCTCTTGGTTTATTTGGACAAGCTTCCAATGAAGCAAAATGAATGCTAACTTTTTGTATTTTTTATTACAATAACTAAGATATTTTTGATTGTAGTTTTTTCTAGTATTTCATAATAAGAGTGTATACTATGAGTTTTCAGAGTATACACTTAACTCTTCGCTGGCTATGTAAGTACCTATACTGGCGCTGGTATACCCTAAAAATAAATTTCATATTATACCTAGTCAATGCACATAGGTTCGTATGATCGTAAAAGTTTATTATAGTCTGTTCACAATTTTATGACTTTCTTTATTTTTTTCTAATTAATTAATGTTTTCTTGAAATTCAAACGGGCAGACTGAATAATAATCGGAAACTCATTTTAAAAATAAAAGAATATTATTTTATGTAGGTAGGTTTTTGTATTGGGTTCATGTAGCTGACATACAGGTTAGCCAGCTATCATCTTAGACTGCATCATCACTTACCACCAAGTGAGATTGCAGTCAAGAGCTAACTTGTAGAGACGCAAAAAAATTAAGTACGTAAGTACCCATTTGCTATGAAGGAATAATGAAAAACCATTACTATGAGACACACTCGCTTTCTGACTGTGTTCGGGCGAAACTTATTCTTTGATTTATTTTCTTGTTTTCCGTCTACGAGTCTAACTTCTATCTAACCTTAAGCCGCAGTTTAAAAATCATACAGTAAGGCTAACGAGTGGTAGGTACAGCCACGAGCCAGTTAAAGCCATATTTTTTTTTTAAATATATTAAATATACCTTCTTATACACATCCGGTGTTCCTCCAACCAAAATATGTCAAAAAGGTCTTTACTATTTGGCGTAAAAAATGAAAATTCTGCTCAAGCCGGCAAGTCAGCGAAGTAGGTATACTAGGTCCTTTTTGGTGGCGGACGTGGCGGTCCACCCCGGGCATAAGAATCTAGACTATTAATTATTTATCAGCTACCAAACCGGTGGTAGTCTTGACTTATCAGTGGCACAAGCTGTTGTCCTACGCGAAATAAATAAATCATTTCTCATAAGGAGACCGCCAAATCTTGAAAAATTCGTTAGTAATTCCAAATATGTTCAGTAAATAAGAATGTTATGAATAGTTATGAATGAAATAATGGATGGTATAAAATTTTTTTTTAAGTGATGCCATGCTACCCCCGGCTTCTGAGATCCGATCGGCTTAGTTTGCCGCAGGCCCTTTTTCTGTGCCTAAAATTTACACCCAGTTAAATAATTGATTTTCGTTTTAAGAGTTTTTTAAATTTATACACTAGCTAGCACTTGACTGCAAGTAAACTTGCTGGCAAAGGGCACTTGTCACTTACCTTAAATATTCCTATACTCTCTCTGTTCAAAGAAACCGATATTAAAAGCGGTTCGAATTATAGGAACGAACGAGGAAGCAAATCGCTTACGCAATCGTGGAATTTCAACTATGTATTCATTGTCTTACTGCCTCGTTGGTCTAGTGGTTAGTACCTATGTTTGACTGCGGCCGACGAGGTCCCGGGTTCGAGCCCCGGGTCGGGCCATCATTAAGTGTTGGGTTCTTCTGAAATTCTCAGTACTACTCCGGAGTTAGGAAGTTGGCGGTGTTTGACCCCCGTGATTCGAAAAGCACGTTAAGCCGTCGGTCCCGGTTATTATCACTGACATGATAATAGTCGTCAAATCAGCTCTTAGGAGCAGCTTAGACCCAACATGGGTCTAAGCTCTAATTCCCTCTCTCCTATGAGGGTGTCCATGTCTCTCCAGTGGGACCTTAATGGGCTGGTGTGGTGGTGGATTCACTGTCGTGTATTTTTTGATTTGTGTCACTGCAAGAACGCTAAACTGTGTTATTATGTCATTTTGTCTGGTATACCTATATCTAGTTTGGCGCCAATTTCCTTTATGCGGTCAGATGTTAGCTTTTCGTACATATATTTTTATTGCGCTGTTTTGGTCCCGTCGCGTCTTGAATATAGTGTCTACGAAAATGATATGCAAATTTTTTATATGGTTCTCAGGTTAAATTAAACGGAAAAAATCTATCCAGGATAATGAGCCGTATATCGAACTAATGACAATTTTTAATTTTCATTTTAACGATATGGTTAATATTTTAAAGTACCTTTAAAGGTACTTTCGCGTTTATATAAGGATTTTTATCCTTATCCTAATTAATTCCTTACTAATATTATAAACGCGAAAGTTTGTATTGTATGGATGTATGGATCTTTGCTACTTTTTCACGCCAGAACGGCTGGACGGATCTGTATGAAATTTGGCACAGAGATAGATTATAGTCTGGAATAACACATAGGTTACTTTTTATCCCGAAAAATAAAAGAAATCCCGCGGGAACCAAACACCTCAATCCACGCAGACGAAGTCGCTATCATCAGCTAGTCGAATAATAATTGTAATCAATCCCCCAGCGTCATGGGTCAAGAGTTAATAAAGAAGAGGAATTTAAGTATAAATTCTCAGAGTGACTGATAATTAATATGAACTTGGACCGATTTTTCTACAGGTGACTAATTTTAGGGCACACGTTACTTGGTTAGGTAATTTAGTCGGTGGGTGCTAAAATCGATGAGAGAGTAGCACGGGCCATTGCCTGCACCTATGATGCGATTTGGGTCGCCAGTTGAGTATTACAGGTAAGGAAGGAATTATTGTTATAGGTAGTGTACCTAAGCATCGTTCCAGAAGTAGGTATTTATTTTACTTAACACACTTAACACTTTTAATATTTTTGTACTCTCATATTTTAAGCAAATTGATACAACGTGTAGAGGTCTAGCGAGAGATTTAATCTAACTAGCCCGAACTGAGACCTCGCGGCGCCATCTATTGACATAATTGTCAAGTTCTGTTGTAAATACTAAGGCTCATTAAAAATTAAATAATTTCGTTTCCTTTTAATATTTATGTTATTTTAGTATTTTTTGTTCAAGTACAGGATACAATTCAAATAATTGATCAAGTTTCAGGGTCAGCATTTCAGAAAATTTAGAGTTCTGAGGTCAACTTTGGACGTTAGAAAATCTCTCTAGACTCTATTCCTAATTATCTTTAAAATGATATACCACAAGTCACAACCCTATGTAACGCTATAAAAAATATTTTCGTTCGCATTCGCTTCTATGAGAGCCCCCCTGAAATAAAGATTTTTATTACTTTTTAAGCCGTATTCGGCTGGAGGCCATCGGTTTATGTGTATAATATTTAAATTTAAAGTAATTAAGTTCAGTAATTCAGAAGTTATAAGGCTCTGACAGACGGACGGACGGACGGACGGACGGACGGACAAGTGAAAATTCACTCAAGTAGACTCAGAGACCTTCGCTTCGCTCGGTCAATTACAAAACATAATCTTACAGTAGTGAAGTTGCGTCATTATACTTATCAATCATTCTTCCTTGGGGAAGAACTGTGCAACTGTGTGGCCCAGGAATCCCGTTTTGGGATACGTGATCTAGTGTATCTATTGTTGAATCAGAGATAACCACAACAGCTCGGCAGAGAGGTTCCGTGAACTACATTCGTACGAAGAACGTTCACTTGTCAAATTCTTATCTTCAAAAAAAAGATATGATCAGGTGTGAGTTTCTTGCCAGCTCTTATCTACTTTCTGAACCGGTGGTAGAGTCCTGACCCTGAGTCCTGACTTATTATGAGTGACAAAAATTATTCTACATTAAGTAAGAAACATTTCATTTCACAGAGGCAGTCCACAAAACAGCTTCAAAGTTCAACTTCACTGGTGACATAGATGACCAATAGTGCTTTTCGTCATCAAGACTTTTCATGAAGCTACGTATAGTGCCTACGAGTAAAATGTAAAAGCCCGCATTAACCTTGCCATTGTTGATTTGATATAACATTTTACTATAGGACAAGTCCGACATAAAATATTTTAGAACCGAAAATTCGTCAAGCAAGTGTGGCTAAAGTGAAGTCTATGAAAAATGGTATGGACAAATCTAGCGGAACTTTACGCTCAATATCGCATGTTTTTCGGAAAACCGCGGTCAGTCGGAATCACGGCAAATTTGCCACTGGCCCTATTATTCTGTTTTCATTAGCTATAACTGTTAGCTGTTACCTTCTGCTGCCTCGTTGGTCTAGTGGTTAGCATAGTCGACTGCAGATCACGAGGTCCTGGGTTCGATTCCCGGTCGGGCATGAAAAATTAGGTATTGGGTTTTTCAATTAAGAAATTCTCTAGCCCGGAGTTGGAAGTTGGCGGTGTTTCACCCCCGTGCCTCGGAGAGCACGTTAAGCCGTCGGTCCCGGTTATTATCACTAACTTGATAATAGTCGTTAAAGCCCGCCAACCCGCATTGGAGCAGCGTGGCGGGTCTAAGCTCTAATTCCCGCTCTCCTATGAGAGTGGAGGCCTGTGCCCAGCAGTGGGACGTTAATAGGCTGTAGTGATGATGATGATGATACATTACATTATTTATTTAACAATTGATGCCCGCGACTTCATTCGCATGGATTGGGTTTTTAAATTTTACTTAAATTTTTAGATAAATTCAGACTATAGTCGGGTTATTCCAGACTATAATCTATCTCTGTGCCAAATTTCATCCAGATCCGATCAGCCGTTCTGGCGTGATTGAGTAACAAAAATCCGTCCATTCATACATCCATCCTTCCATCCAAACTTTCGTATTTATGGTATTAGTGACTGCCTCGTTGGTCTAGTGGTTAGCATAGTCGACTGCGGATCACGAGGTCCTGGGTTCGATTCCCGGTCGGGCATAAAAAGTTAGGTATTGGGTTTTTCAGTTAAGAAATTCTCAGTGCCAGCCCGGAGTTGGAACTTGGCGGTGTTTCACCCCCGTGCCTCGGAGAGCACGTGCCGTCAGTCCCGGTTATTATCACTAACATGATAATAGTCGTTAAAGCCCGCCAACCCGCATTGGAGCAGCGTGGTGGGTCTAAGCTCTAATTCCCGCTCTCCTATGAGAGTGGAGGCCTGTGCCCAGCAGTGGGACGTTAATAGGCTGTAGTGATGTGTGATGATGATGGATACATTGTTTGAGAGTTTTTAAGAGCACTGAACATATTATAATTTGTTTTTTTACCGTTTATATACTGTCGTGATCACGGCCTCTAAACTCACCCTTCCCTTGCATTTCGTACAGCATCTCGCAGCACGCAGTCTTCGTTGCGCCTCGTCTCGTGTTTCCGACAAAATATGTGAATTCAACCGTCTGTGAGTTCGTTTATTAATGCTTTGTTACAGATAAATATATTTTGTTTATCCACTACAAGTAAGCCCTTGACTGCGATCGTGATGATGCAGTCTAAGATGGTAGCGGGCTAACCTGTTAGGGGCATGGCAGTTATATTCAACCCATACCCCTATTCGGTTTCTACACGGCATCGTACCGGAACGCTAAATCGCTTGGCGGCACGTCTTTGCCGGCAGGGTGGTAACTAGCCACGGCCGAAGCCTCCCACCAGGCCAGACCAAGGAAAATTCAGAAAATATAAATTCCCAAATTGACCCCGCCGGGGATCGAACCCGGGACCTCCGCACTTTAAGGCAACAGCGCTACACACTGCGCCACGGAGGTCGTCAAATATACCTATTTACGAGTATCTACTGATGTGAAGGATGACCGTTTACTTTGTACATTCTAAAACAGATTTTTAATTATTTTTGGTTATGATAATTTTTGATTTATCGGGGAAAATGTCTAAAAAAATACCGTCCCCCCCCCCCCCCACCTTATCTCCGGAGTTTACCAATCGAAAAATTTGAAATAATTATGGTCAATAGGAATTTACGTATATTTTACAGGAAAACTATAGCCAATGCTCTAACTAGCATAGTTTTTTTGATATTAACAATAAACCTCTACAAACAAAGTTAGTCTTGCGGTTCATTAACAAAGGTAATTATTTATTAATAATGGTACGGAACCCTTCGTGCGCGAGTCCGACTCGCACTTGCCCGGTTTTTCTAATAGTGAAGCGACGTGCCCTTTAATCCGATATTTCGTAACTCGTATACTCTTATAGTAATTACAAGCACAACTTTCCTTTTCAAAATAGTCACGGAGCTTCTACACTAGCTTTCTTGATAGTCTTTTAAGCACCATATCTTTGGATGGATGGTTTCTATGACCTGACGGATACATGAACATTTAGTCTACTGTTGTACGAGTATATAAATGAATTATTTTAATACATAAGTACTTTAATATAGTCATTTAAACGGTTGGGTTTGTTTATAAAACAAAAAAAAATGTTAAGCAAAGATCAATCAATCTCAAAGATCAATGTGTCAAATCGATTAAAACTTCGATTAGTATCAAAAATCAAATCAGTAATGCGTCAGAACATCATTGACTCCATCTGCCAAAAGTAAAATAAATAATTGGACAGAGTTTAACTACCATAACCTTAGACTTTATTAATGCTTATCGTTTGTTTGACTAAGTTCGCATTTAAGTATCTTAAGATAAGTTCTAAGATCTGACAGTTGATGTATTGGTATTGAGTATGGTCCCATCTCTGTAAGATAAATACTTACCTACGTTTTTTTTATCCAGTATAAGTTAGCTCTTGACTGCAAGGCTTCGGCCGTGGGTAGTTACCACCCTACCGGCGAAGACGTATTGCCAATCGATTAAGCGTTCTGGTATGATGCAGTGTAGAAACCGTTTAGATGTATGGGTTTAATAATATAACTGCCGTAGGTACCTCTAATATGGGCTAGCCCGCTACCATTTTAGACTGCATCACTAACCATCAGGTGAGATTTCAGTCAAGGGCTAACTTGTAAGACGGAGTGGCGTATTCAAGTAACAAGGATACTAATTTCGTTCTGTGTTATCAGACCTGTGGAAGTTGCTTACATCTCTTCATCAGCTAGAAAAGAGCTGATGATCTTCAAACAGCTGAACCGATTTTCTTGAATCATAGCTAAGAACACTCTCGATTAAGTCACCTTCCAAAAAAAACCAAAATCGATTTATCTGCTTTTAAGCTACGATGCCACAGACACACAGTTAAACAGGTTAAACTTATAACACCCGTCTTTTTGCGTCGGAGGCTAAATAGCAAACAAATGAGTAGGTAAGTTACTTGGACGTGGCTGACGGAGTTCTTACTTGTTACCATTAAGTTGGGAACAACATTCAATATTCAATGACAGGTAAAGGACAGTCCGGGCTGTGGTAGGCGATAAATAATTGATTATAAGATAGTTTGATTAATGTTGTGTATCCAATATTGATGAATTGGATAAGTAAGAGAATAAAACAAGTATTCGTATTTAGTAAGTAAGAAAAATAATAATGTTTACCTCCTGGACGTTTGGAGTTTGTTGTGGGCTCTTCTCAGACCAGGGCGCGTTTGGAACCCACGTAGCTTTTGTGATAACGTCGTTAATTGTCACCATCACGTCTTATACTTTGTTACTTGGTAGGTATTTATTTTGAATAAATATATTTTGACTTCAAATTTGAAAACATCAGAGCACCTGTCATCATTCAAAGAACTTGTTCAATAAAGGTGAACGCACACTTATCCGAGCCGAACGCGTCGAACGAATCGAAGTCAAGGAGGCCTCGCACACTAATCCGCACCAGAAGAATCGACCGCGCCGAAAGAATCGACCGCGTCGAAGAAATCGTTTGTATTTCCTTTACGCCTGTCGCACTGTTATTACATGTGAATTGTGATGGATCTTGACGAGATTTTTATTGTTTATTAATGGAAGATGAAGAAAGTGAAATAAGTCAAAGGGAAACCAGAATGTGGGTTCATAATATCAACTTAAAAAGGCAGTGGTTTGGAGAGTATTAAAATTGAGTGATTCTAATTTAATATTCAATGAAATTAGAATCACTCAATTTTAAAACAATGAAGATACAGTACTCTCGCGTTGCTCTGTCATACGCAACTGATAGAACGCGAGCGCATCGGTCGAGTCGACCACATAAACCGCGCCGAATCTGATGACGTCATCCGAATTTGTCTAGGATTACTGGGGTTCTTGAAGATTCGGGCGATTCGACGCGGAGAAGTATGCGAGGTTTCATGAGATTTCATATACAGAATTCTAAAATTCGTTTAGTTCGACTCGTTCGACGAGTTCGGCTCGGATAAGTGTGCGTTCACCTTTAATACTGATTCCACTTTTTAAATCAGGTAGCAAAAGCGATCCAAATAATTACAGACCAATTTCAATTTTGCCCACTCTCAGCAAGATATTTGAAAAAATTATGCTCAACCAACTGCTCCAGCACTTTAATTCAAATAAACTTCTTCACTCTGAGCAGTATGGTTTTACTAAAGGTCGATCAACAATTGATGCGGGCGCAATGCTGTTAAAACATATATTCGATGCGTGGGAGAAATCACAGAATGCTATTGGTATTTTCTGTGATTTGTCCAAGGCATTCGATTGCGTTGAGCACGAGACGCTTTTAGTTAAGTTGAGCTACTATGGAGTAAAAAACACTGCGCTTGGCCTCATTGGATCCTACCTCAGTAATCGCATTCAAACAGTATGTATCAACGACGTGAAGTCATCCGGATCAGCCTCACTAATGGGTGTTCCTCAAGGCTCTATTTTGGGTCCCTTCATGTTCCTGGTGTACATCAATGACTTGCCATATTTTGTCCGTAATACTTGCGATATTGTACTATTTGCTGATGATACGTCCTTGATTTTTAAAGTCGATAGACATAAGGACAACTTTGACGACGTAAATACTGCAATATCTCAAGTCACTAACTGGTTTACGGTAAACAATCTACTTTTAAATACAAAAAAAACTAAATGTGTTGAGTTCGCATTGCCGAATGCCAAATCCACAAGTGATATAAAACTAATGGTAAATAATGATATGTTGAAAATAGAAGATACTACTGTGTTCCTGGGGGTGACCTTAGACGCAAAGCTTCAATGGGGCACCCATATATCAACACTTTCTGGCAAGCTTAGTTCTGCTGCTTACGCTGTCAGAAAGATTCGACAGATAACTGACATCGAAACTGCCAGGATTGTATATTTTGCTTATTTTCATAGCATTATGTCTTACGGAATCTTACTGTGGGGTAAAGCGGCAGATATTCAAAAAATCTTTGTATTACAAAAAAGGGCAATACGTGCAATTTATAATTTAAAACCGCGTGATTCCCTTAGAGAGAAATTTAAAGAAATTGGTATTCTAACTGTCGCCTCGCAATATATTTACAGTAATATAATTTTTGTAAAACAGCACATCCATAATTACAAAAAAAATTGCGATCTGCACGATAGGCAAACTAGAGGCCGTAATAGGCTCGTGACTCCATCGCTCCGCCTCCAAAAAGTCAGAAGGTCATTCGTGGGAATGAGCATTCTTTTCTATAACAAAATTCCACAACCTATTTTAAACTTGCCTATACACAAATTAAAGAAATCCATTAAATGTATGCTCCTAAAAAAAGCTTATTATACTGTTGAAGACTATGTGAATGATAGAGGAGCATGGATTTGATCGCTCCGGCAATGCTAAGGACAGCGGTTACTTATGTACACATTGATGTAATAAAATTATTGTAAATGAATTATTTAAAAAGAGCAACCACCGAGTTTCTTGCTGGTTCTTCTCGGTAGGAATGGCATTCCGAACCAGTGGTAGATTCACTTGACGATTCAAAAGTACTTGTAAAAGTTTATTTGAATAAAAAAACATTTGATTTGATTTTGATTTGAATAGTATAGGTAATCTCTTAAAATGACAGCATTAAATCAAGTGCTGCACCTGTCTGCAGGGAGTATTATGAAAGGTATAGCAATATATATAGAGTAGTCCTTTTAGTTTAAAAAGAGTGGCCTGAATGTATTATATGTGTATACTTAGAACGTACGTTTGATTCTAATTTTTTTACGTTTTTATAATATTATTTTAAATTGCTGGAGGTTTTAAATCAAAAAGTGAAGTTTTCATTGAGTTTCTCTCTACTCTTTGTTAGTCTCTAAGTGGTCACCAGTCAATTAAGAACCTTAATCGGCTTACTTTTTAACCGACTTCTTGATTACTATGATATTATTTAGGTACTTTATTGAGACAATCGACTCAGCTCGAAATATTGGATTAGGGTTGGTGTCTAATAAATATTATTACCTAGCTCATATTATGGCCTACACTATTTTATTCATTATTAAAACGGAACCAGGAAGACAGTAAAATACCAATAAAATATTTTATTAGGGCCAGCAAATAGATAACTACGGATATTTTATTAAAGGTGGGTTTCCACTATGTCCAGGAAGTTTCAGCACTCGAATTCCTGAACTGCTCAACTATACAGTGTTGTTGTTAGACGGACACACCTTTGTGTTCGTCCGACAACTTTTACGACCAATCCACATTCTAGCTATTGTATCTAGAGTTCGATCACTTTAGCGTCAAAGTAAAAAGAACCAAAACTTCATTGATTACCATGCCAGCGCTCCAAACGATACGTGACTTGTGACTTTAAATAAAGAGCTTTTTTTATTTAAAGTCACGATTTGTGACTTTAAATAAAGGGTTATTGGGCCCATTTTACTTTGACACTAATGTGATCGAACGCTCGATACGATCAATCGCAAATTCAATGTAAAAATTTAGACTAATTATTAACAGATATTAAGTCTAAGTTTTACTTAATATCTGTTAAGTTTTACCACCTTAGGCTGCATCACCATTTGCAAGCAAGTCTGAGTGCAGCCAAGCGCTAGCCTATATGTATATTTAAAAAAAAATTGCATTTTATGGATGTAAGTATATCAATATTGTGTGATATATATATAGCATCGTTAACGTTACGCACTTAGTATTCGATACAGACTAATACAGTTAAGTCGATACTTAATTAACACGTATAAACTACATGCTGATTCGAGGCCCTAAGCGTCCGCATTCAATCAATTTGCCAATCTGTGTCTTTGATTGCATGTCGCCTGCGTAGGTAATTATGTTGTGGTTTGACTGAGATGAAATACACAGGCGACATGTCAATGCAAAGTCAAAAGGTGTGTATAGTCCCACAAACTTATCTGACCCGGTGACAGCGTCGCTAGTAGATATGCGACACATAATTAAAAAAAAACTAAACAGGCATAAAATTTTGGCACCTAAATTGGCATTAGTTCCAATTTTGGCCACTGAGTCAGATAAGTTTGTGGCTCTGTAGAAGGCTCAATGATAGCAGATACTTAAAAGTGTGAATCCAAAAAAGGCCTTAATTAAATCATTTGAGCGGGTGATCCGTGATATTAACGTGCACAAGTATGTGAGCAAGCACAGGTGCTTTCTGTGTTCCCTTGCTCCCAAAACCCGATGGGACGGAAAATCTGATACAACTGGCAAAATATTAGGCGCAGCACCAACGTCTTTACGTGCACTTCGAGGCACAGGGGTGAAACACTGTCAACTTGCCAACTTCAGGCTAGTACTAAGAATTTATTGTAAGAGAAACCTTGAAGTTCACCCCGACCGAATCAAGACCTCATCATCCGCAGTCAAATTAGCCAACTATTAGACCATTTTTCAACAGATTTTAACGAAATTTGGTAAATAGGTAGCATCTTGAGGAAGGACATAGGATACATTTAACAATAGATTTTTCAAAAACCTAAATCCAAGCGGACGAAGTCGCAGAAATCACTTATTAGGCTAATAAGTTTCGAAAATGTTATCGCAAATACGAAATTCTACGTTTCAAGTAGGTAATAACCGTCGACAAGACGTAGCACCGCGTAGACCGCAAAGGGATGAACTATGTAAAACTAATTTTTTAACCCCCGACGCAAAAAACTGGAGTGTTATAAGTTTCACGTGTTTATCTGTGCGTGTGTGTATCTGTCTGTGGCATCGTAGCTCTCAAACGGATGAACCGATTTTGATTTAGTTTTTTTCTGTTAGAATGGTTTTTAGAGTGTGTTGTGTGTTCTTAGCTATGATTCTAGATCAATCTGTTCAGCCGTTTGAAGATCATCAGCTCTTTTCTAGCTTTTTATAAGGTTTTACTCTGACGTTAATGGCATCGAAAGATTATACGATCAATCGAATTAAAACTGAGACTAACGGTAGAGAGTCGGTTTATTTTTAATTTTAATTAATGTACGAATTCAAACCAACGCAAGCACCTCTTTTGTGAATAATTTTTAACATAGAACTCTGACTCTGCGAGTATCATCGACTTTCAAATAAAACATTGAATAGGCTCGACGATGCTGCGAAGAAATTTGTCCCCGGGTTTCAAGCTGTGTTAATATTTACAGATTCATCATTAAATAATTTAATATAAAAAATTCTTTTTAAACAACCGACTTCAAACTCCCGCGCCAACTTTACAACAACAAGCACACGCTATACAAAGTACTTATTTTATTGTTGATATTTTAAAAACCGCTCGACCGATTTCGATAAAATTTATATGGGACCACATGGGAAGTATGCCCTTTCAAATAAAAAAAGAATCATCCAAATCGGTCCATCCAGTCAAAAGTTCTGAGGTAACAAACATAAAAAAAAAAAAAAAACAGTCGAATTGAGAACCTCCTCCTTTTTTTGAAGTCGGTTGAAAAGAAGTCGTGGGCCACTCACTCTCTGGCTGACTCATCAACAGCCAGTCTAGAGCCCTCGGATCTAGAAAGATGGAATTTTACACATAGGTTCTTTATAATTTAGACAAAGAGTCGTCATCATCCTGCATGGATCTCTACAGGACACGAGGCCCAATAGGCATGATGACAGTAACCAAGAATCAATGCAATAGGCATGATGACTGATTTTGAAAAATGGTCAGATTATGTTCGGAAGAATCAACTATTTCGAAAAAATATCTTATTTCAGCAGAAAAATAAAGTTTAGTAGATAAAATTAGCATTTGAAATTTAAATTTTAAAATTCACGCCAAAACGTTCTGCGGTGTCATGGCGTCGTTTGTGACGTCACTATTGTTTTTACCAATGTACTCTGTGCAGTGTGCAGTAAACAATAGTGTGATTGTCAAAGCTCGAAAACAAACAATTGTGACCTCATTCGCTTCTTGGTGTTTTATCCAATATGGCGGATTGATGTATTTTATAGTTTTATTTTATCAAAATAAATAGCAATCTCACTCGAAATAGAAAAATAAATACGTTTTTTATAATACATGAATCCTATTTCATTAAATAAATTCATAATTTCATTGATTCTTGATTACTGTCATCATGCCTATTATGAATTTATCTAATGAAATAGGATTCATGGATTATAAAAAACGTATTTATTTTTCAATATCGAGTGAGATTGCTATTTATTTTGATAAAATAAAACTATAAAATACAGCAATCCGCCATATTGCATAAAACACAAAGAAGCGAATGACGTCACAATTGTTTGTTTTCGAGCTTTGAAAATCACACTATTGCTTACTGCACACTGCACAGAGTACATTGGTAAAAACAATAGTGACGTCACAACGACGCCATGACACCGCCGAACGTTTTGGTGTGCATTTTAAAATTTTAATTTCAAATGCTAATTTTATCTACTAAACTTTATTTTTCTGCTGAAATAAGATATTTTTTCGAAATAGTAGATACTACCGAACATAATCTGTCCATTTTTCAAAATCAGTCATCATGCCTATTACTACGTACTCGTATTATTCGAACTGTTTAAGGATATATGCTTTTTGAAGTGCAGGCATCTATGAATCCTTAAACAGGTCGGACTATACGTTTGACTAACGATAACGATTTCTTTGCACAATCGGGGGGAAGGTCTTGTTCGAGCATTCCCATAAGATCGTCCGTCCTAGTCTAGTGGGGGCCTATTTTTATACGACTGCCTGAAAAAAGGAGTA
Source organism: Erebia epiphron (assembly GCA_963932025.1). NCBI lineage: Eukaryota > Metazoa > Arthropoda > Insecta > Lepidoptera > Nymphalidae > Erebia > Erebia epiphron. The sequence continues at coordinate 27,484,391 of OZ009948.1, forward strand.
TATTGTTTTCAGGGTTCATGTATGTGAGTTTGTATATTCCACCATAACTTCTATACGTCTAAACCGATTTTGATAAATGAGGTATCGTTAGAATCTCTAGCTTATTCCGGGTGATATAGGCTAGTAAAATTTCAAAAAAAAATTCATGGGGTGACCATGGTTCCGCATTAAAGACTAAAGTTGAAAAAAAATATTCAAAAATAAGATTAACTATCTAATCATCATCTAGAAAATGATGAGTAGATTCCAAAAATATATAACAGTATAGTTCAATATCCCGAGAGACACGGGCTATAAATTTTTTTTAAATTCAATACGGGCTACGGCAGAGCAGTCGTATTTTTTAATAATTTTAATTATATTCACTTGTTAACCGGTTAAAAATGATGAGGTTCTCAACTAAGCGGGTATTTTTTTAATGTATGTCGGTGCATATCTCCGTGGTTTCTGAACCGATTTGTTTTTTTTTTCTATCAGCCGTTAGAGGAAGCTCTCGAAGTGGTCCCATAAAAAATTCTGACTCCAAATCTTCAACCCTGAACTAAAAAGTTAAAAATAAAAAATCTTTCCAAAAAACCGACTTCCGGGCGAGTCTGATGCGTCAACTTTGCTTATCCTTGTTATACCCGCCCGACTTCAACATAGTGGGTAGATTTCAAAATTATTTTGTACTTTACAGTGGCGTTGGAAGTCAGTTTTTTGGAAATATTTTTTTATTAATTACTTTTATTTTATTTTCGCCTTTTGAATCATTTTACTATAGAATTAAATGGTGATAAGGTATTAGATAACTAAGTATAATATTATTATTCTATGATTACTCTGCTACCAAGCTAAAATTCAAGCATAAACAATGTCTTGACTCTTGAGTTTGGTAGGTATACTTCATACAAATCAAATATTAAAAATTATTTTAACGGGACCATTAAAACAACATTATATTATAATACTAGTGGTCCCGGCAGACGTTGTCCTGCCCTATCTTCCTCGCAATTTTTCCATATTTATTCACCGTTTAAACCTTCCCTGGACTACGACAAACATTTCAAACCAAAATCAGCTAAATCAGCCCAGCTGCTTTCGAGCTTAAGCGAGACAAACGAACAGCAATTGATTTTTATATATATAGAAGATTATTAAACATTATAAGTTACCTACATCATATTTGCTACCTATGTACAGTCTAATTTCCTAAGGTTTTTATTTATATTATAGGTTTAATCTATATATTATAATTTTAACATTAAAATCTCAATTAAAAACTAAATTAAAAACTAAAAACTAAACATTTCCTAAGATACATTTCCTAAGATACATAAATCCGATATTTTGCACTATAATATTGTATCCATCGTGAGTTCGATTTTTTGCCGCGATGTTAACTATATAATTTACGTGCCATAAGAAGTCACAAAACCTAGTTTTACTCGTATGTTCTGTGGTACGATATTCGCAATAAATATAAGGCCATAAAGGACTTGAATCCAGGGCCGTTAAATAAATTAATTAAAAAAATAACTGTAGGCTGACGGGCAGTGGTTCTTTTTCCCGCCAATTGAGCGCGAAGGACGAAAAAGAAAAATGGATTATAAAAAGATTGTACAATTTAATTAAATTAGGTACTATAAGAATCAAATAAATATTATAAATGCGAAAGTTTGGATGGATGTCTGGATGGATGTATGGATGGATGTCTGGATGGATGTATGGATGGATGTTTGTTACTCAATCACGCCCCAACGGCTGAACAGATCTGGCTTAAATTTGGCACAGAGATAGATTATAGTCTGGAATAGCACATAGGCTACTTTTTATCCCGAAAAATTAAAGAGTTCCCGCGGGAACCAAAAAAGCTCAAATGGATGTTTGTTACTCAATCACGCCAGAAAGCCTGAACGGATCTGGATGAAATTTGGCACAGAGATAGATTATAATCTGGACTAACACATAGGCTACTTTTTATCCCGGAAAATTCAAGAGTTCCCGCGGGAACAACAAAACCTCGATCCACGCGTACGAAGTCGCGCGGGCATCAGCTAGTATTATTATAAGGAATAAAGGTATAACCGAACATTTAGATTTCGATTTATCAAATACGTCTTAAACCAGGTCAATGACCTCATTAATGGTGCGTTCATGTTTGTATGGTGCTTAACTTTGAGTAGCAAATACACTTGATTTGAGTGGTCTAAGCTCTATTCGTAGAATAATAATATATAGTTTTGGTAGTATCTAATCTTTTACCCAGAAAGCTAACTGGCATTGAAACTAGTAACGCCGCTATGGAAGGAAGGAACTAGACTAGCTGATGCCTGCAACTTCGTCCGCGTGGATTAAGTTTTTTGAATTCCTGGGTGAACTCGATAATTTTTCGAGTTAAAAAGTAGCCTTTGTACTTCCCCGGGATGCTAACTATCCCTGTACCAAATTTTTATCCCGGAAAATTAAAGAGTTCCCGCGGGAATCAAAAATACTTAATCCACGCGGACAAAGTCGCGGGCATCATCTAGTTATTAATAAACTTTGGGTACGTTTCTATATTCTGAATAATGCAATTAATTATTATAATATCAAACGTATAGAATCTATAGGTGCAATACGTACCTAAATAATCCTAATAATTCTAAGCGAAATCACATTAGGTATACATATATAGGGACTGGACAGTAAATAAGAGTCTGCGCGAAAATTCCGCATGCATTTTAGAACAACGTTCTGTCTTATCACGCTAGTGAGTGCGATCCCATCCAAACTGACTTACACCATACACGGCCTTTTTCCTCCAGACAATTTTTTTGCCCATATACTAATGTAGGTGCACACATACCTACCTACATGATGACGTAAACATGACGCGCATACGCTAGCGTAGCCAATCACCTACACGATGACGCAAATATGACGCCGCCACGTTAGCCAATCACGTGCCGCCGCCTGAATCACGATAACGAAGTTCTTTCGGAATTGTACCATATATGATACTTTCAACCTACAACAGATCTCCGAGCATGACACCGGCTCGGGGGAAGATCTTCCTGTTGCATCGGGAGCATACACCATATGCTCCCGACATTGGTGACAAAGAGTTTACATGAAGTCGCCCCACTCCCCTAAAATTATATCAATGCTTCATCGTAGCAGATAAGTATTTGTTATCTAAAATGGCTGATGATAATAATATTAAAAACTTTTTTTGTCCAACGCGTGCCTTATCTGGGATCCTCGGGGACACCGAAATTGCTTATTAATCGAACAGCGCTACATTTTAGAGGGTCGAACCCACAGATAATAGGACTTGAATTTATTTACTCGATAAATTATTATTAGGTCGGCCCATCGAACGCTGAACTTCAAACGTCGAGTAGTTTCACAATAATTATTTTTCTCAAATGAACATTATTTTGACAACCTTCTTCGAGATAAATCGAAATTGCTGTATTGGCCAAATACATGCGAGCAGCGGCCGGCAATAGTTGTATGAAAATCCATAACTGTCGTGGTTTAGCGGCCAAATAAATTACATAGTAAATTCATATCTGTCGTGTAATTTAAAAATGGAACGACCTTTTACTCCGGAACATGGCAACCAAGGAGGTAACTTACCAAAGGTTTTATTTAAATTTCGAACTAGCTTGCAAATAGAAAGCTGTTTATTGGAAAAAAAACAAATGAACACTTTAACGCGGGAAAAAATATTGTTGTTTGTTGTTCGTCATTGATTTTGAAAGTATTTGACAAAATGAGTTCAAGTGAAGACAATGAGTGTGATTAACTTACTTTAACGCCACCTGAATATCGAGAGGCTGCAAGAGCCGTAATAGAAAACTTGTTACCGCCAAAACCGAAAGAAAAATATTTAAAAAACCTATGAAAATTTTGTTCAATGGAAGAATGAAAGAAAATCAAAATCGAAGTTCTGTCTAGGTACTACTAAGTTTTAATTTCCGCGCATTATTTGAGGAAAGTACTATACAAGCCTTGGCCACGACTAGGCATTGATGGACTTACGTATGTGTGCCTCTGCTTCGTCCTTCAATGCCTGTTTTGCTGGCCGCTGCAGTAATGTACTATAGGTAAGTGGTAACGTTATTCTATATGCCACAGGTACAAAATGAGCGTATATTATGTTCGACACTTTTGTCGTAAGTACAAATGCGTAGAAGTTAGGTACGTCGAATAACTGAAATAAAAGACTATACTGTTGAGAGACGTTGGTGCACGTGTCTATTAAGTACTAGATAAAGCCTCAGACTTCGTCCGCGTGGATTGAGGTTTCTTGGTTCCCGCGGGATCTCTTTAATTTTCAGGGATAAAAATCTCTGTGCCCATCCAGCAGTTCTAGCGTGATTGAGTAAAACATCCATTCATCTATACATCCATCCATCAAACTATCGCATTTATAATATTAATAGATAGTATAGATTTATTCAGGTAAAGTTTGAATGTAATCGGAAAACCTACACCCACCATCCTCAATGGATACAACTTGCTCAGTAAACTTTGAGTATATTACTACGTATAATAGCATTGAGTATAATACTTATAATAACTTGACTATATTTCTAGGATCCTGCTTAAGGCCCGGACTCCACCAGAGCGGAGGCGAGACGAGAGGAGAGGAGATGTGATTTAAACAACCAATAGAATTTCGTTATTTCCACATCTCGTCTCCGCTCAGCTCAGTGGATATCTACCACTGAGCGGAGATGTATCATATTTGTACGCGATTGATGCGGAGATGTGAGCTGTGGCTCGCAAGCTGGCGACGGCGCGCAGCGGAGACGAGAAGTGATGTGAGCGGCGTGCTGTGAGCGGCGCCGCTAGTTCCTGTCGCGTCGCAGAATCCGCTGCGCCCAGGGCCCGTCGCCACTCTCGCGGTATTTTGTTTAGACTTTAGGTAGTTGGATGTTATCTAATCTCAACATCCAACGCTCGGCGCACGCAGCTCAGTCCCGCTCTACCCAGCATACATACCCTGTCTAACCAGTACGCATCTCCGCACAGCTTCGGTGGATACACCCTAGCTGAAAAACATCTCTTCTCGTCTCCGCTTGGGACATCTCCGCACATCTCCGCTTTGGTGGAGTCCGGGCCTTAGGTTGGTACATCAAATTTCGAAGTTCGAACGTCGTGAGTAGGTTCATGAATTGCATTAATTGAAGCCTTATGAATATTGGTGTGGCGTAAAGCTACGTTCATTATTAGTTTAGTAGTCATTGATGTTATGATAACAACTACTTGACTTAACTGCCTCGTTGGTCTAGTGGTTAGCATGTTCGACTGCGGCTGGAGATCTCCCGGATTCGAGTCCCGGGTCGGGCCATTACAAGTATTGGGTTTTTCTGACAAGATTCTCAGTAGGTAGGTACTAGCCCGGAGTAAAGAAGTTGGCGGTGGTTCACCCCCGTCGGTCCTGCGCCTGATCTCTCTCCGGCCGTGTCGGGCTATGAGGGTAAACGAACAGAGAGTCCACCTGGGTATGCGTTCACACTTGTGCACTATAATAATATCTCCCACGACGATGGCTAATCTCTCTGGAGATAGACCGCCGTGGTCGAAATTCGGTCGGGAGGACATTATTATTATAATAACAACTAGCTGTTATCCAAGAGTTCGCCCGCATGAAATTCGGGTCAAATTTTACTTATCAGATGTTGATCAAACTCTCAAAGACCAAAGACTATAAAAGCTAATGTACTTATTACGATTTACGACCCTCATTATGCGCAGTGGTAAGCGTCTTGGTCTTGTCCGTCTGTCTGTATGTCTGTCAACACCCTTTTACTCAGGATTACGTGGAGGTATCAAGTTGAAATTAGTATCAAATAATAAGGTCTAAAGTTCAATGGAGCTGTATTTAAATAAATTAAGTTTCTAAGATAACACAATAAAAAAAAAATATTTTGACGCTCGCCAGCAAATCAAAACCTGTATGGGTACTACCTAGAATCATGATATTTGGTAGAAAGCAAGGTCACAATACACAAATACAGGAATAAATCCTAAAACCGTTAATTTGCGCGTACTCGTGGGGTATCAAATTTTTTTTCAGTCTCTACTGTTGCTATTGCGTCTATCTTTATATTTACTAAAACAATTTAAGAATATTGTATAGTGGTACAGAACCGTTTGTGCGCTAGTCCGACTCGTACTTAGCCGGGTTTTTAAAATTCCCACGGTAGCGAAATCACGGGCGTTCGGTAGTAGGTATCAGGGTAAAATCTCTTATCTGTACGCAGACAAATAGCTAAAAGTACCTAAGCCACAACCTTTATTTTTTGTTCGGGGCGAAATGTATTTATCTTGTCCCTTAGCCTGTGTTCATTATTTGTAGTAATTGGGAGGAGGATCTAGATTGCCATATAAATCATGAGCCCGAAATCATAAATCTGTTTTGTCGACGTCAAGAGTACGTTAAATTATTATTATTTTTCGAAATTAATTATTAATTTTTAATTGGGTTATTTATCTTACTAGGGTAGAAAGGAGCTTTTTTATATTATCCATACTAATATTATAAATGCGAAAGTGTATCTGTCTGTCGGTCTGTCTGTATGTCTATCTGTCTGTCTCCTACGCTTTCACGGTCCACCTGTTCAACCGATTTTGATGAAACTTGGTACAGGGATAGGTTCTATCCCGGGAAAGGACATAGGACTTTTTATCCCGGAAAATTGAGGAGTTCCCGCGGGAATCAAAAAACTTAATCCACGCGGACGAAGTGGCGGGCATCATCTAGTATTTAATAAAAATCTGAATGTATAATCAAGTAACTAACTAAATATAAATGCGGTTATGAGTGGACGGTAGTGCTATTGCTTTCTAATAAGGAATTCCATATGCATACTATTATTATAAATTCGAAAGTGTGTCTGTCTATCTGTTCGTCTTTCTGCTACGCTTTCATGGTCCATATTTTCAACCGATTTTGGCGAAATTTGGCACAAGGACCCGTGAAAGAACATAGGCTACTTTTTATCCCGGAAAATTAAAGAATTAAACTCGCGGGAATCGAAAAACCTTAATCATATTATAGTAGGTAGGTAGATATATGTTAAAAAGAAAGTTATACTTAGTAGATATGAGACTATGGTAATGTGATTAAAATTAAAGAGCATACTGAGAACCGAAACTTATCATAGCTTTAACCCTTTTCCTATTTTCAAAAAACTACATATATTTTATTTTCGTGCAAAAAGTTTTCTTAGCTTTCACCAAAATACAACATTAAGTGTGTTCATCAATTTCAGTAATGGGCTAAATGAATAAGTAGCGAAAAATATTTCATAAAAGTAAGGCAATAAAACACACGAGATGTAAGGATTACTTCTGAAAGGTCGAGCTTTTTACCCTTCACGTATTCTTGCAAACTTACTTTGAAATGGGTTAAATATCATGGACCTTAAGTCGCCCAGTTTCGCTCGAGGCAATTTGTGTCTTTGTAATCTTTCCTTTTTTGTGGTAGATCTTTTATGTAAGTGTCTGAACCAAAAAAATAAATATTATAAATCTGATCGACATTAATGGTTAAACAGGTTTAGGTTGAACTAGATGATGCCCGCGACTTCGTCCGCGTGGATTACGTTTTTTTTTATTCCCGCGGGAACTCTTGCATTTTCCGGGATAAAAAGTATCTAGCCTATGTCCTTCCCCGATATAGGAACTATCCCTGTACCAAATTTCATCAACATCGATTGAACAGATGGGCCGTGAAAGCGTAGCAGACAGACAGACAGATGGACAGACAGACAGACAGACACACTTTCGCATTTATAATATTAGTATGGATTATAGGTCTCTTAAGAGAAGGCAGACATTGCTGATTGTGAGTTGTCCCTGTAAACAAGTATTAATTACAAATTTAAAACAACCCCCTAATATGGGAGTAACATTAAGAAAAAAGCTGATGACCTTCAGACGGATGAACAGATTTTCATGAAACATGGCTAAGAACACTCGGGATAAAATTATCTATGACACAAAAAAACTAAACGAAAATCGGTTCATCCGTTTGGGAGCTACGATACCACAGACAGATACACAAACAGACACGTTAAACTTATAACACCCCTCTCTTTTTGCGTCGGGAGTTAAAAAGAAAAAAACTTATTATTAGGTTTGACACACATCCATAATATTTTAGCAACGTACCTACTTAGCTCACTCTGGTGCAATGGCAGCGAAGCAAAAGTCTTTTTTTTAATCCACTACAACGATCTGTGATCTCACCTGATGGTAAGTCATGATGCAGTCTCAGTAGCGGGCTAACCTGTTAGGGGCATGGCAGTAATATTTAACCCATACCACTAAGCGCTTTCTACACGGCATCGTACCGGAACGCTAAATCGCTTGGCAACACATCTTTGCCGGTAGGGTGGTGATTAGCCACGGCTGAAGCCAGAGCAGGAAAAATTCAGAAATTATAAATTCCCAAATTAACCCCGCTGGTGTCGAACCAGGAACCTTCGCACGTTAAGACAACCAGAGAGGTCTTCAAACGAAGTCCAGACGTCCAACGTCTAGAAGTGTCTTGTAATATGCCACATTATTTCATTCTGATACTCGAGCATGCGTGTACCTATATGTTATGATGTACATATACTTGGCGGAAGCAGTTACGTATACCTAGTCACACTTACTGCTTATTTGTTCAAATCACATGGTGTTTTCGGTTAGTTTGCAGTTGCACTTTGATAACACCACTGCAAATATTGAAGTAAGGATATCTACTTTCATGTGATTATATTCGAGGGATAGCGCTTATTATCTTGTATTTAGCCTTATTTTGAGGAGGAACTCGTGTAAACCTATTGTTTATTGATCAAAATGACCAACATCTTTTAAATATCTAGTGTCAATTGCATAACCTATGTCGCGTTAAAACTACGTAGTTTTATTACGTAAAAATGACTGAATGTTATACGGGTAAGAATTGGCGACCTCCCTGGCGCAGCGTTGTGCGCTATTGTCTTAACGTGGGAGGTTCCGGGCTCGATCCCCGGTAGAGTCAGTTTGTGAATTTATAATTTCCAAATTTTCTCCGGTCCTGGTGGGAGGCTTCGGCCGTGGCTAGTTTACACCCTACCAGCAAAGACGTGCCGCCAAGTGTTCCGGTACGATGTCGTGTAGAAAACAATTTGGGGTATGGGCTTAATATAACTGCCATACCCGTAACAGGTTAGCCCGCTACCATCTTAGTTTGAATTATCACTTACCATCAGGTGAGATCGCGGTCAAGGGCTAACTTTAGTAGATAAAAAAAAGATAGTTACTGAAACGTTTTTTAAGATTGCTATCTTAAGAGGTTTTTGAATATTTCGCCTTTAACGTGGGCTCACCTTTGGAATGCACCTGAAATATTAATTACGGCACGATCGGCCCACGATAGATCTGCTAACATTTCAGAAGCGGCAAACGTATTAATACTTGAGCGGATATCTGAGGTGATTTGTTATGAAATACGCTCTCCGATATCTCGTAAAAATAAGGAACTGGAACTCGAGCAGAATCTATTGATCTTGTTGTTACTAGTAGTTTGTATATTGTTTTCCATAAATACTTATTCCAAATGTCTAAATCAATTCATCGAAAAGTTACACAATGTTTTAATGGACTTTAATTTAAAAAAAATTAGTTAAATTCATGAATAAATTTTTATTAGGATGTCAACAACCAATATATGAAAATCTTGCTTTTATAGGAACAATTTAAAAGAAAAATAAATAATACTATAGTTATGTACCAAAGCAAAATTAATTATGCGATGCAACTTATAACCATAGAGTTGGTAATATACCAGAGTCACCAAACGCATAATCAATATGCAGCAGCTAGTGGGCGATGCTGATGGCTTATGGATACGACATCCAATGAATATTTACATCTGTTGTGGCCTGTCTTTGGAATATAAGCCCTGCAATATTACTTCCAACCAAAAGCAGTTTAAATATTAACTAGTTTTCACGATAGATTTTTATATTATGTTTAATACGAGTTAAGGGAGATAAAGATACCTAAGTAAGAGACCTAGTTTATTTTTTAGCTGTTGTACTGTGGGTCGAGTCTTAGGCATGAAATAGAAATGGAAAAATATTAGTAGATAGGTACACTATAAAAATTTAGCATAAATATAAACTTAATCAGTTAAACTTGTAATCTAGTAAGTACAGTATTATAATGAGAATCCATACTAATCCATACTAATATTATAAATGCGAAAGTGTGTCTGTCTGTCTGTCTGCTACGCTTTCACCGCCCATCTGCTCAACCGATTTTGATGAAATTTGGTACAGGGATAGTTTATATCCCGGGGAAGGACATAGGCTACTTTTTATCCCGGAAAATTCAAGAGTTCCCCCGAGAATCAAAAACCTTAATCCACGTGGACGAAGTCGCGTGCATCATTTAGTCTAATATAAATCATCTATTGTAATATAATCAATAATATCTATATTTAGTACTTGACTGCAGGTGTACAACATTGTTCTCTCTATAGTTCACCGATCACGGTTTATTGGGCTTACACGCACGATTAACTTTTTTATTAACACCCATCGGACAGGAACAAAGCGTAACGCTGCTGGTACGTAATACAACGGCGACACGTTATAATTTATCAGGGGGCTTACTACCATCGCTAATAGCAGTAATATTTCAATATTGCTGTCGCTTTTGTTTCAGTAATATAATCCTTATTTTAGAGACATCAAGGTACGTCTTATAAATCTGACATTTTAAAATAATGCTGCACTAAGCGATGGTAGTAGAACATCTGAACATTGTACGAAAATAATAATCCCATCAAAAACATAAATGTAAAATGAGAGCCAAAATCCAAAATTTTGATATGTATATAATATATGCATTGGTTGTTGACTTCAGCGACAAAAGAAGTGAGATCTAAATGGGTGCCAAAGTTCAATGGTCAGTCCTGCAATTTATTTATAACAACATAAAATATTTTATAACAACTTAAAATATCATTTCTTCTTATAACTTAGGATAATATGTCGAAGACTAAGGCTTTGGCTTGGCTAGTTTCCATATACGAATTATTATTAAGTAGGTACCTAAAAGTACAGTTTCTACTAGCAAGCCAAATTTTCGGAAGAATAAAATAAGAACTTACAGCTTTACAACTTGCGAAGGCTATAATTCGTATATGAAAACTAGCCAAGCCAAAGCCTTAGTCTTCAACATATTATCCTAAGTTATAAGAAGAAATGATATTTTAAGTTGTTATAAAATATTTTATGTTGTTATAAATAAATTGCAGGACTGACCATTGAACTTTGGCACCCATTTAGATCTCACTTCTTTTGTCGCTGAAGTCAACAACCAATGCATATATTATATACATATCACAATTTTGGATTTTGGCTCTCATTTTACATTTATGTTTTTGATGGGATATCATTTCTTTTTGTACAGAAATTATTGAACACAATCTCAAACTCAAAACATATTTATTCAAAATAGGTACCTACAAAGTACACCTTCTGAACGTCATGCTTACAGAGCATAAGGCGTGATGGTGATAACTAACTACGGTATCTTAAAACTAAAGCTACGAGGGTTCCAAACGTGCCCTGGTCTGAGAAGAGCCCGCAACAAACTCAACTGTGTTTGTTTTATTATCACCATCTCACAAATATTTGAAATTATATATACAATATAACAGTTACATAATCAGCCGCTGTAACAATTCATACCCATGCCTTGCTATCATTCAAATAATCCTTTACACTGTAATAGGACTTTTCTATTAGTTCATTGATTTATTCATCTTCATATTAAATAGGTAATCACTGTCGTTACATTATCAAGAAAGCTGCCGGTGCAACAATATCATTTCGATGGTGAGCCCACCCATGGTAACAACAGGTCTTAGCATCCTGTTTACACTCAGGTGACAATTTATGCACCTCAACGTAACGTACCCAAATTGCAAACAATGGTCATCCATGGAATATAGCGCGAAGTCGGCGAGATCGAATCCATATTATAGTATAGCAAAAGTTTTTAGTGAAACATTGAAAACAAGCACGGTAAACAGTCGATATCACTAAAACCACTATAAACAATGATTAAAAATCACAATGACTGACAACTTGAACTGACGACTTCAAATACGTTTCTTCTTCTTTTCTGTCAATGACGTTTCGTTGCACAAAATGCGTGAATACGAAGGTAAGGTTTTAATGCAACTATATTATTATTCATTATTATTTACATTAAAATAATAATTATGTGTCATTTTCAATAGTTAACAACACAAAATAACGAATTTAAACAAAGACCTGCAGTATGATTTATGTAATAGGAGTTTTTTTTTTACTTAACAACTCTTGTTTTATTTAGTTGTGCATGCACTATGCGTAGAATGTAATGCAAGTTGCCGCAGGAAGTGGACGAGGGAGCTACTACCACCGCTTAAAGCAGTATTATTTCAAAGTAACGGTTGAATGTCACGTACTTTGACGTCCTTAAAATAATGATTATAACACTACAACATGAACGTCAACAATATTAAAATAATACGGCTTTAAGCGATGGTAGTATGCCCCGTGTCAGAGTTTTGATCTATCCGTAGGTAGATCATAAAAATGACGATTTTTGGACGTTTATATCTAAATAACCATTTGAGGTGTGCTTATGAAATTTGGAGCACATACGTATCTCGCGGGTAATGATATATGAGCCAAATTTGACATGTTTAAGTGTAATAGTTTTTGAGTTATGAGGGGGTCAAAAGTGGCTTCAAATGGTTCGTGTAATATTACACACGGTGCTGCCAGTTCTTTCTTTTATGGACTTTGGCTGGACACGTTTCCGCGTGTCTTGATAACTAGATGACGCCCGCGAATTTATCCGCGTGAAAAAAAGTTTTTTGATCCCCGCGGAAACTTTTTAGTTTTCTAGGATTTGCTAGAATGTAGCCTATGTCCTTCCCCAGGGTTCAACCTACCGCATTAAATACCAAAATTATTCACAATCAGTTGAACAGATGGGCCTTGAAAGCGTAGCAGACAGACAGACAAAGTGACGATCAGAGATGCACACTTACGCATTTATAATACCTACAAGGGCGTAGCGAGGCAGTGGGGGGGGGGGGGGGCTGCTGCCCTACCCGAGCTCTATAACTCGCAATAGGAGCGGAGCGCGGGTCAGGAACGTTCATCCTGAGAGTGTATGCGATCAGTTATCATTCCTTATTTAGATTCGCTGATATCCGCACTCGAACAGCGTTTTTCTAATGAACATTTACCAGCTTTTAGCCTAATGTCTATACATCCCAGTTCAATACTAAATAATATATCGCTGGTTCTTAAAATCATTAAGAAAAATCGCAAGATTTCTATCAATACCAACTATGATCTTCCTCTTTTTGAACATGAAGCAGAATTATGGTACAAACTATGGAAGGATAAAGGAATGGAAAGAGAAGATCTAGAAAAGTTAGATTTTACTGAGGCAGGCACTAAAAAATCCATCCTTATTTCGTTGGCACAACCGTGTACAACAAGTAATATAGAAAGGGCTTTTTCTACCCTGCGACGTGTCAAAACGTGGCTGAGGTCTACGATGACCGAAAACCGTTTGAACGGGCTATGCATGATAAGCGTACACAGGAAAATAATTGTCAACGAAAAAAAAGAAGATATTTTGAGAGAAGTTTTAAACAAATTTTGTGAAGAACCGCGCCGATTACTGGTCAAGCAATAAAGTTATTTGTGATTTCCTATATATTGTGTTTTTAATTTTTACTTCACTTCCGACCTCCACTAGGTATTAATGTGAGATACTAAAAAAAATATAGTGTAGGATTTTCTTTATCTGCCCCCCTCTCTATAAAATCCTGGTCCCTTGTGATAATATTAGCATGGAAGTATGGTTTGTATTACCTAGTTGATTCATCTCGGCTCCGCAGTCCGCACATCTATTCCATAGGAGGTTTAAACATTTTTAGGAATTCGAACTTTTACTGTTCGCAAATGTTGTAATGTTGAGGACCTGGAGAGCGACACATAGGCTACTTTTTATCCTGGAAAATTAAGGAGTTCCCGTGACCAGGCAATGGCTTGAAAATAGGATGATGAAGATAATACATTATGGTAATATAGTGTCTAACTAACACATGACTAGCCGGTTTACACAACCGATAAGTCTGATTCAAGTAATCTTCGATGACAGTAATGTTTATTTGCGAAGAAAATATTTTGTTACGGACAGTCAAAAATGAAAGACGTATTAACAGAATCAACAGCAACTTTAATTTGCACTGTTCACAATAATTAATTACAACCCAAGAAACATTTTTTACTATATCCGATAAAACCAGCGACAAGCCACCACGAGCGCCGGCCATAGACAATATTACCTCTTTTAATTAGTTCCTGGATGTATGGCTATTACCATAGAGTAATGTTACTATTACTCTATAGACACAGACACAAAATTACTTTCTATCAGCCACCTCTCCTCTCATCTCCCCTCCTCTCCTCTCCTCTCCTCTCCTCACCTCACCTCACCTCACCTCTCCTCTCCCCACCTTTACTCCTCACTGCTACCCCTCTCTCTCGCCCCCCGCTCCTCGCTCGTTACAATTTGTTTTGCGATAGCCAAATATCTAGAAAACCTAATCACGGTGCACGGTGCACGTGTTGTTTGATCAGTAATTGAAGTAAGTAGGATCAATTGTTTAAATACTATAGTCTAATGAAATTGTTTATATATAGACTTCTGTGTTTGCAAAACTTGATCATCGTCATTGTATTTGTTTAATTGTAATGTCGTTAATTAAAAGTCAACTTCTGTAACCGGTTAGGATACTGTCTCCGACTTCCGATTATTGAAACGCACGTCTTCAATCCTTTTACGTCCCTACTCCCTTACCCTACCGTGGCGGAGACTCAAAGCTTCATTGCGGCCGCGGTAGGTATCTATAGGAATGCAGAGTAAATGTATGGTGATAAGTGAACGGTTCTGGCATAACGTTTTGTTTGGAAATCATCATCATATCAATTTTCAACCCATCAGCCAGCCAGCTCATTAGTGAGCCAATGTCTTCTTTTCAGCCATAGTCCACCACACTGGCCAAGTGCGGATTACCCAATTTCATACATCTTTATCATCCATATGAAGAGCACACAGGCGTCATGCAGATTCGCTCACAATATTTTCTTTCACCGATAAAAGTAAAATAAAATAAAATAAAAATAAAATAAAATAAAATAAAATAAAATTTGTTTATTTCAGACAGTTTTAAGTCCATAGAAATATGGCGATAAAGCAAGCTATATTAAATTGTTTAAAAGATTATTTAAAAGATTCAAGACACAGACTCTGCTTTACCTAGTTTGTTCCATTTTTGAAATAATTTCTTGAAAAACATAAAAACTTTTAGTAAGAAAGATACTTTTTAAAATTTGAATTTATTTTAAAAATGGAACTGAAAGCGGCAATTAAACACTGCTGCAGGCAATCCTTGGTTGAATATATAATAATATGCGACAATGTGTCAAAGTTACCCATCATACCTATCATCGTACTCCTGTGTCGTACCCTGTGCCCTGTGCTATAACTCTATGCTCTATGTCTTTATTTAGTTTTTAAAATTCTTGATATCAAGAAGAAAGAGAGTTGGTACGTGGTAATGCGGATTGCTGCGAAATCTCTAGAATTTTTATTGTAAATAGTATGTACATGATTTATGTTTAAATGGATGTTTAATTAATCCATTTCGATGTACAATACGTAATATGTACAAGGCGATGGTATAGGGTAAACAATGAATTCTTATTATCTAAGGGTAAACAATGAATTGTATATTATCTAAGAGGGTAAAGTAAATGTGTGTAAATATTTGTTAAAAATATCATGAAATGAAAATAAAGATCTTACTCCTAATATGGAAATGTAAAAATTTATAGAATGCTATGGAAGATTTGTGGTAAGACTGGTGTGGTATGGTGGTGGTCCATATTAAGTATTTGCTTGGTCAATTGCTTTTTCTGTAGGTTTTGAAATTGGAGGGCGGCCGTTGCACATCGAATATATTTTACTGCATGTTGTACCACATAGATTTGTCTGTTTTAGCGGATTATAACGAATTAACTTCTTGTTATCTGGTTATTATGAGGTTTCTCAGACAGTTTATGAAAAAATTTACCTACCTTTTATGAAATTATGGCCGCCTAAGTTTTTAGTAACTAAGTAGATAGCTACAGATAACAGAACCTTTGAATGCGTGTTCCAACACTAACTTGACCAGTTTTTATTATAAGTGTTATGACTGTACGAAACAATCGCTTTATGAACCATAATATTATAAGAGTCAAAGCTGACCCTCGGCGTGGGAGCAAATATAAAAATAAAAACATCATTATTTTCATTTCCGAACGCGAGTGGGGCGAAAGGTTTCATTTTCTGCGATACAAATTGTTTATTTTTTTGGTGGAATTACGTTACACGCTTTGTTGGCATTCTTAATGTTTTTTTTAAAGGATACAAAAAGACGCAACGCACACCGGCAGAACAGAGGTGCAGCGTTATTTCTTGAAAATAACCTATACACTTTGGCATTCCGAAGTACGTACCATGGTTGGTCAGTGTTCCGAACGTGATCCACATGACGATATGAAAACATTTGAGTTTTTTTTAACTTTTTGACTTTTAGTACCTAAAATTATGGAGGTGACCCGAGACATTTGCGTGCCCATGTATGCCGAAGCGGTATACACATTTTAAATGTTACATGCAAACATAAAAACAAAGTTTATATGTTCAAAACTAGCGAAATAACTTTACTCCACTTCATTCCGTCAAATGCGTGCGTTGGCTCTAACGTGTTTAAAAAAAAAGAGTTTTTTAAATTATTATTATTAGTGGCCTATATTATAGTTTTAATATAAAATATCAATATTACATAGAACTATTGTGGGCTCGCTAATTTTCTTGTTTAAAATAAGTTGAAAAAAATTGTTTTTGAAAACAGACTGTCATTTACGGACATACTAATCATGATTAGTTTGAGAGTCCCTTGTTCACTACAGAAACCTAAAATGACTGCCCTTGAAAATCAACACCAATGTCGAGTTTTATTGCAAACTTTCTTCAACGTCACGAATCACGCTGTTGATAAGCTTTCAGTTTCCTGATCTAGATACGTATCCTGTGTCATTGTTTGTAAATATTAAAAACAAAGTATTAGATACTATATGCTCGCCCAAGACGATAAAATTAACTGTTATAAATACAACGGTGACACCTACTTATGATTAGTTCGCCGCGAATGCGTCTCAAACCCGTAACTTGTATAGTTGTGAGTTGTGACCCACACAAAGTAGTATACAGTACGAGTGATCATCGACAGGTGAAGCAGCCAAAAAAATGGCTCCTGATGTAATAAAAAATTCCGACACCGTCATAAATAATACTTTAGAAGCAATAGCGCATGATGATAGCCTCATTAGAGAAATAGCTAAGGAAGCATGCCCTATCGACCATCTTGTTTTGACCGAGATAGGTAATGAACAAATTGGCGTGAACGGAAAACCGGATGAAGTTAAGATACAAATAACTAAGCTGGATAAGAGGTTGCTTCGTAAAATCACCAGGCCGAAAGTGTTGAAGAATGTTGAGTCGAGGCAATATTTGTATGACCGGTTGTACGACACGAATTGTCCCAGAGTGGTGAGTATTCATTTAAATACATTTTTTAACAGACAGAATGAGTGGATACCATTTAAGCAAAGAAGCTTTAGTAAGCTTTAGCAGCTATTATGAGCGGGTGTGTACAGCTATAAATATTTTGTTGAGTTAGGGATGACATTTATATTAACTAAAACATATTTGTTATAATCCAAAGCTAGGCTAATTGCGATGCGCCCACACTTCGGCTTTGGACTATAAGCAAACATTTTCTATACATTATTGTAATTGATAAGTTATATTCATTAATAATAAATGATTGTATCCTAATTATTTTGATTTCTCAAAATTCTTGTAAATATTGGTTGAAACTTTTAGACATTCATATAAATTCTTTTAAACTCGTCACCATATTGCGTATTACAATACTTATTTAAAGAACTATTGTTTACATGGCTAACGCGGGCTTAGCTCAATGTAAACGCGTAAAGTGCAAATAAGCGAACAAAATTTAGTGTTTGAATGAGTTTACTAACTGGTAATTAACCTAACCAATATCATGGTGTACTTGTGTCTTAAAAAGAACCACAACCACTCAAAATAAAATTGATCAAAATCACAATGTTTTAACGGATTCAACAAGGAGAAGGTTCACAATTTCTCAGATTTTCATCACTTTTGTTGGTAGTGCTGCTCCAAACTTAGTAAAATTTTAAATTTATATTTTGATAAGATATACTCAAAAGTTTTATTAAATTTGTAATGAATAGTTTCGAAGGTAGAGAGCAGATCTTCTCTACGGATACGCGTAAATTGCTCGCGATCGTTCTAATGTAGTAGTGTAACAAACAGTAGAATAAACAGTAGAGTCTATAAGCGATGATCTAAAGATGATCTGATCTGATGATGATCTAAAGATCATGCTAGTAAGATCGATCAATTCAATCAGAAGTATAATAGGTTCATATAAGAAAAGAACAAGATATCTTTTTAGAGTTAGTCTGTGCTAGTATCTTAGCTAAGATACTTTAATCTTAGCTATCCAAAGCTCATATACATGCGGCTCAAAATAGAGAAGTTTTTCGGATAATGACTGCCAAACTTCATTCTAGAAGGCACACGATGATGATGTGCTAGTAGTATATACGAGTACGTTTTTAGATTCATACTGAATTTGTACTTAATCTGTTTAGCTATAAGGTAAATTATTGAAGGTGTACAAATATACTGCAAAAAAAAATATGCTGTAGGTACTTATTGTTATAATTATAAGTACGTACTTAATGTTACAGGCAGACAAAACAATAGAACACGGAGAGCACACTTTCACGCTTATTTTGTTATCATATGAGGTTGGTCATCAAAATAACTTAGTTTACATTGTTCTTTACAAACTGGGCAGTGATAATGTGTATGTAGTTTTGTTCTAGTTTGTATTATACTAACTCGGACTAGGGCAAAAACAGTTGGAGATCGCTCGTAAGTTTTGTCACCGAAGCTGTGAACAATAGTTTTTTCTATCAGCCAAGATTTAGTTAGAAAATATTATTATAATTCCGCATTGTAAAATTACGAGTCGCTAAAAATATTAAGTAATTCCAAGTTCTTAACTTCTTGCAAAATAAAAGTTCTTTTATAACGTACCTACTGTTTTTTTTATTTTGGACGGTGTCCGGAAGACGTTAGGGATATTTATGGCATTCAGGAGTACGTACCTTCATGAAAGTCAGAAATTCATCCGGGACGGAATAGTTTGACTATAAAATGACATCATAATAATAATAAGGCCTTTTAGAAAAAAGCTAAATACAATATAATGTAACCGATGCAGTAAAATAAGAAGGGTCAAAATTAAAACTTAGCCCATTTTTGCAAAACTGAGCATGAGTCGTCTCGGAATAAGGGTTTGGTGAAAGTCTACCACGCTGGCCAAGTGCGGATTGGCAGACTTCACACACCTTCGAGAACATTATAAAGAACACCTTTGAGAACTCTCGGGCATGCAGGTTTCCTCACGATGTTTTCCTTCACCATTTGAAGCAAGTGATATTTAAAATTCTCAAAACGCAATAACTTCGAAAAGTTGGAGGTGCGTGCCAGGTGATCAAACCCTCGACCCCGTACAGGTCTATCACGCTTCCACATTTTATTTTATTTGCTCGAATTAAGTATATTATCTACTTAGTTGCTTGAGTTGTAACTTAGCATAGATTTATATTACCCATCACTTTCAATGACTTATTCGAAATCGTGTTCAGTATTCGTACAGCGTAATCAGTAGGTCCATACGGGGAACATTATTTACTTTTATGGACAATTTTCTTTATGATCATCGTAAAACGGATGGTAGACGAAAATTGAAGGTATACCTCTTCGGTAAAATTCTTATCAGACCTAATAGAGTGATTTTATAGTTTCACTTTTTGTTTAAGGGTGCGTTTCCACTAGAGATATGCTACGTTGCTAAGCTAAGAGTATGTGTCAAACCCACCAATTGAAGCGCTTGATCTAACATTATCTAATTTTTTTTCAAAAGAGCAACCACCGAGTATCTTGCTGGTTCTTCTCGGTATGAACGGTATTCCGAACTAGTGGTAGACTCGAAAGCACTTGTAAAAGTTTATTTGAATAAAAATTTTGAAACATCTAGCGATCTGAGCTATGAATATTAAGTAAGTACTTACTTATTGGTGGGTTTGACACACCACCGTAGCTTAGCAACGTAGCATAATATATCTGGTAAAAAGGCAGCCTTAAAATATTAAATAAGGGTGCTTTTCCACCAGAGATGTGCTACGTTGCTAA
Source organism: Erebia epiphron (assembly GCA_963932025.1). Classification (NCBI taxonomy): domain Eukaryota; kingdom Metazoa; phylum Arthropoda; class Insecta; order Lepidoptera; family Nymphalidae; genus Erebia; species Erebia epiphron. Next base: position 27,504,848 of record OZ009948.1, read on the forward strand.
GGTACCGCGGATATGTGTCAAATCCACCAATATAGGAGCGCTGATCTAACATCTAGCGTTCTGAGTTATGAAAATCAAGCGTTCCTATTGGTGGGTTTGACACATATCCGTAGCTTAGCAATGTAAGTTACATCTCTGGTGGAAACGCACCTGAAACAAAAAGTGACGACTATAAAATCTCTGTATTGGGAAAGGCACCCTAAAACTTGACACGGGCACATTGTGCTACGCTTGTGGTAAGAGATAAAGACGTATTAATTTACTCGTATCTCTTGAAAATTTTCAAACCGCATTCAATTTAGGAAGCGACATATTAAGAACTTTATTTTATGCATCGGGCCGAGTGGAGTTTTACGTATTCGATCGCGATATTTATATGGAACTAGTGGGCCTGGCAGACGTTGTCTTGCCCTGAGCTTAGAACTCTTAGAAGAATATATATATATATATATATATATATATATATATATATATGTATATATATATATATATATATATATATATATATATATGTGTGTATATCTATAGAGATTAGAGGCGCTTGACAATTCCATACAAACCATACTTGACCTTGTCGCGATCGAATGAGAAGAAAATATGATTTTTAATAATGGTTCAGTTTCAGAATGGTTCAGTTAGGTACTGTTTTGTTGTAAGTATAGATAGATAGATATGGTTATTATCGGTAGTGATTTGCAATGTTTGTCCGCAGCCTACACTATGCAACGAGAGGGCATGTCTTGGCAGCCTTATGGCAATACCTGGTCGAGGCGATGTGCCACGGAGTCCAGAAGAAGTCCTCAGCGACGCGAAGGACTTCCTAGGCCAATACTTCGCTTCTATCCGAAGGTAACCATAAAAAAATGCTAACACTAAAAGAATTCCCACAGAATTAGGGAAATTGGTAGACAGTTCAATAAGCTGTCAAAATAAATCACGCCTGGATAGTCCAAACAAAATGGCATTGTGCTCCGGAAATTTTCCTGGCTGGATGTGGTAAGAACTTTGATTACAAAATTTACCCATCGATCCGAATCCCGCTAAAAAATATACACGGGCATAAAATATGTTTTTTACTTATTAAATTTTTTAAATAAATCAAATTATCTGTAAAAGCTGCAGAAATAATCTGGTGGGCCACAGGTCACCTAATCAATGGGTCTGTAGCCCGGTCCAAAAGCTCTGGTATCGAAGCGAAGTATCCATTTATAGCTATACACCTTGCTATTGCAACTCTGCAAGTTGTAAGCTATGTCAGCTCTGACAAGTCACTTGCTCTGTATAATATACTAGCGGACGCCCGCGACTTCGTTCGCGCGGCATAAGTTTTTTAATTCCCATAGGCATTTTTTAATTTTCCGGGATGAAAAGAACCCATGAAAAAAAAACACGTCGATCCTGCTCTGTTGCGGCGTGATTGAAGGACTATTTAACTTCCTTTGGGATAGAATATATAAAAGCTGTGAATTATGTATAAATTCATAATTTAAACCGGTAGCCCAAATATCAAGTTTCAACTGTTTCATGGCTTTAACTTGAAAAACGCCGGCCTTTTACAAGCCCTATTTTATCCGTTTGGGGGTAGAATTTTGAAAAACTGTTACACACGTACTTCTTTATATTAAACCGAAAGCCAAAATTCCAATTCGTTGTTATAACTTGAAAAATATCTTGATAAATGAAGGACATTCATCCCCTATTTCACCCTTTTGGGGGTCGAATTTTCAAAAATTGTGAAACACGTTCTTCTGCATATCTAACTGAAAGTCCAAATGCTAAGTTTCATGGCTATATCTTGAGACATGAAGGACTTTCATAAAAACTTTGAACCCCTATTTTACCCCTTTTGGGGTGGAATTTTGAAAAACTGTGCCACACGTATTTCTTTATTTTTTACCAATAGCTCATATACCAAGTTTCATGGATATAACTTGAGAAATGACGGACTTTCATACAAACTTTCAACCCCTATTTCACTTTGGAATTTTGAAAAATCCTTCCTTAGTGAGCGCCTACGTCACAAAAGGAAGCTACTGTCAAAATTTCAAGTCTCTAACCCTATCGGTTTAGGCTGTGCGTTGATATATAAGTCAGTCAGTCAGTCAGGACTTAAAAGTCAGGAGTTTTATATATACTTATAGAAGATTTATAATCAATTTCAGAAATTAGCTCCACATAGAGGACAGTGACTAATAGCGGCACCGCTATACAGGAAAAAGGTTTTCAAATACAACTGATTCCCTTTAAACAAACACGCATGCACGTCTAGAAAGGCTGACTGAGCCTAAATAACAGTAATTAGGGTTAGAGATTACGAGTAAATACTTCAATTTCATGACTAAGTATTTGCAAATAAACATAAGATAAGGGTCGACATAACTTGAATAGCATAAAAAATCTACGTGAAGTGCTCCGTGCAAACAGTTCCACGTGCAGGCTCTCGAGAAATAAATGATGTGTACTTTATTATAGACATATTGACACGTTATTGAGCTCTAAAAGTGTTGTGTGTACAGTGTTTTACTATTACCTATTCTGTGCTTTTACGAATAACTTTAGCTAGGTTGGGAAGGGCGTCTAAAAATGTAGTGAATTGATTCCAATAATTCCTTTTTTAACTGCCTCGTTGGTCTAGTGGTTAGCATGTCCGAATGCGGCCGACGACGTCCTGGGTTCGAGTCCCGGGTCGGGCCATTTAAGTATTGGGTTTTTCTGACTAGAAATTCTCAGTTGGAAGTTAGGGTTTCACCCCCGTGCCTCGGTGAGCACGTTAAGCCGTCGGTCCCGGTTATTATCACTAACATGATAATAGTCGTTAAAGCCCGCCAACCCGCATTGGAGCAGCGTGGTGGGTCTAAGCTCTAATTCCCTCTCTCCCATGAGAGTGGAGGCCTATGCCCAGCAGTGGGACGTTAATGGGCTGTAGTGGTGGTGGTGGGTATAGGACAAAATATATTTACAATTCCTGTTTGTTACTTATTTTAAATTAATGATAAAATATAATAACCAACATCTTAGGAGATCGTTCACTATCAGTGTAGGTAATAAAACCAAGACGTATATCATATTCTGAAGCAATAAATTGATTGTTTTATCCCCTACCCTACATCCGATTTGGTCAGCTTAGTAAAACGTAGCTCTTTCTAAAATTGACCAATAAACTAAAACTTATTTTGCTCTCAAAGGTGTGAACGTGAAGCGCGCTGTGCGATCTACTACCCTAATAACGATATACTAAAATATTTTTTTAACTACAATCTCACCTAATGGTAAGTGATGTAGTGTGAGATGGTAGCGGGCTAACCTTTTAGGGATATGGCAGTTATACTAAACCCATACCCCTAGTCGGTTTCTACACGGCATCGTACCGGAACGCTAAATCGCTTAGCGGTACGTCTTTGCCGGTAGGGTGGTAACTAGCCAAGGCCGAAGCCACCCACTAGATCAGACCAGAGAAAATTCAGATATTATAAATTCCCAAATGGACCTGCCGGGAAACGAACCCAGCTGGTCCTCCCACGATCAACTACAACAGCGCTCAACACTGCGCCAGGTCGTCAAATACTAGTAATATTATCTGTTTTTGACTATTCGGGTTCAATATGCGCAGCCAAACTATAGTAATAAATAATTGTTTTATTTTCAAAGAGCAAACACCGTAGCTCACGAAGCTCGCTGGAAGGCGGTACAAGAAGAGGTGTTGAAGACTGGCACCTACCAACTTACTACCACAGAACTGGTGTTTGGCGCTAAGCTGGCTTGGAGGAACGCGAGCCGATGTATCGGCAGGATACAGTGGTCGAAACTACAAGTACGTGCTTAATTTTTAAAGTGACCTTTGGCTTATCATATATCATAAAACGAAGGGACTAGAAGTTTAAATTGCTATAATCCGCCACAGTAGACAAATCTATATGATACAGTGTGTATCTTGCACTTGTAGCTTGCGATATTCACCACCCATTAGGCCAGCAATTTGCACCAGCACAACACCACATTACCATAAACTTCTAGTTCCTTCACTATCATGGACTTCCGCAAAGTAACGCCTGTTTCTATTCAATATCATAAAAGAGTTTTATTTAGCTTCTGGCTACACATATGTCACCGTAAGATTGTAATCTAACGGTTTTTTTTCGATAGATTGTAAACAGTCGAAAGATTGTGAACCGTTCAATGTTTTAAGTGTCAATTTTTGATGCGGCCGGGCACTTAGGTTCTATCGGGTTAATAAACCTAACAGATTACAATCTACCGAAAAATAATCCGTTATATTGTAATCATTCGACAGTTTACAATTTCGCGAGTTAGATTATAATCTAACGGTTTTTACAATCTTACGGTGACTACATTGTAACTTGTAAGGACTAATTAGGATCTGCCGATTTGAAATTTATACTTAAAGGTGATACCAAGTATAAACTTCGTCATTTAAACCTACGGAATAGGCATGATGACTGATTTTGGAAAATGGTCAGATTATGTTTGGAAGTATCTACTATTTCGAAAAAATATCTTATTTCTGCAGAAAAATAAAGGTTGGTAGATAAAATTAGCATTTGAAATAAAAATTTTAAAATTCACGCCAAAACGTTCGGCGGTGTCATGGCGTCGTTGTGACGTCACTATTGTTTTTACCAATGTACTCTGTGCAGTGTGCAGTAAGCAATAGTGTGATTTTCAAAGCTGGAAAACAAACAATTGTGACGTCATTCGCTTCTTTGTGTTGTATGCAATATGGCGGATTGCTGTATTTTATAGTTTTATTTTATCAAAATAAATAGCAATCTCAATAGAAATAGAAAAATAAATACGTTTTTTATGATCCATGAATCCTATTTCATTAGATAAATTCATAATTTCATTGATTCTTGGTTACTGTCATCATGCCTATTCAAATGGATTTCCAACTCCTTAATCCTGATTGTACAGTCCACGTACGTCGTGAGGATTAAAATTTCGATAAACCGCTCCGACATGATGCCTTAAAAATTTGGGATACCAAAGTTAATAGTCTAAAGTTTAAAGTCTGTAATTAATGTAGACGATTTAATCTAATTAATATCAACCGCAAGTTTATTACAGGCATTATCACACCGCAGAAGCTCATTGTTATTACAGACTGATTACATTAGACTACACAGTAATACACCGCTAACACAAGAAGCAATGTATGTTTAAGTCTTAACTTCAGATGTAACAGTTGAAACAATCAATTCCGAGGTGTAAATAACAGGAACAAATTACAAACAATAACAGTTACATTGCCTATTTTGTGAGTAAACATTCTATGCACTAAATATTATTATATTGACAGGCAGTATGGCTTTTATCTTTATAATGGTGATGTCGTATGGGGCGAGAAAACGAGTACTGCGCTGCTCGGCTCGCGTAGGTTCGAGATTCGGCACGATGTTTTGTGCGCTGTAGCCTATAATATACATTATACAACGTGCCTATACTAACACAAATGACTGACTTAGATACACTGTTTACACGCAGACAGGTGTTGTACTGACTTGAAATCAACTACCGCGATATTAATATATTTTTCGTATCACTTGCTCAAAAAAGTGACATTCTATGCCACAAAAAGCGAACATAACAATAGTCATTTTTAATCTGCTAAAAACAGGGAAATAAAATTGAACTGATTTTCATTCATCCTCTAGGGGGAGAATGTGATTTAAATTTGGAGTACTTACCGAAATTTATACTGAACTACGTCTGTGTTTACACCATTGAGTTTGTATATAAAGCATTAAACATATTTTTGAAAAAGGAATACGCATTTATTATGCAGTTATGATTATTAAATAAAATTACGAAAACCGACGAGGCCGTATGAGCTTGATGCCTTTGCTTTCCCGACAAAAAATATTAGTCTAGGAATTTGCCGCGTTCTGGTTTTCTACAAATACATAAACGTTAAGTTTATTTTAATTTATTTTTATAAATAAGTTAATGTTCTAAAAATACGTTACGATTTAAATGAAGCGACAGTGACAGTGAATTGTCGGATTCCATCAGTGCAAATGCTGCCGCAATTATAAATAATTTGCTTCCAACAAAATCCAAGGAAAATTATTTAAAAAATTATGAACTCTCTCTGTCAATAATTGGACCAATGTTTCGAATGTTAACTTTAATTACTTGTAATTGTCATTATTTTTAATAAATGCTTATCTCATATTATTATTGTGTTAGGTAATTTTTTCGCAAATGGTACGAAAAGTAGAGTATTTTCCTCGGTGATAAAGCTGTCTTAGTCTTGGGTGAACTTAAATCCCTCGCTACACTCGTGATTTAAGTTTTTAACACCCTCGCTACGCTCGGGAGTAAACCTCGAGTCCTTCGTTACGCTAGCGATTTAAATCGTCACCCGCGACAGAAGACACTGCTTTATCGCCTTGGTTAATAATCTACTAATTAGTACTTATTTGTATGCATATGCTTGTCAATAGCTGAGTGCCTAGTGGGAGATCTTCTTCCCATTCTATCGCGACAATGTTAAAACTACGATTTATATGGAATTGTCATAATGCTAAGCAGCTATGCAAGCTGTCAAGCTGTAAGCTGGCGCTTAGCATTACGACTTCTCAATCGAAAGAACGTGTTTATGCAATTTGTTTAAATCGAGTTGTAGCCTCTATTTATTTTTGTAGACAGCGGTTCGAGTGCAGTAAAAATATGACTGTACTATTTATTTAAGTTTTCTATAATATGTTTAACTAGATGATGCCCGCAACTTCGTCTGCATGGATTACGGTTTTTTGATTCCCACGGGAACTCTTTAATTTTCCGGGATATAAAGTTGCCTATGGCCTTCCCCGGGTTACAAACTATCCCTATACCAAATTTTATTAAAATCGGTTGAACAGATGGGCCGTGAAAGCGTAGACGACAAACTGACAGAAATTCACACTTTCGCATTTATAATATTAGTATGGATTCAATGCTTAAAAAAGATAAGGCAATAAGTATGGCTCGTGTTATCACGCGCTGTGAGACCCCACTATAAGTTGGTAAACATTGTTTGTGTGATTTAACATACAATGTTTGTATTGGGCTTAGTAACTTGTTCAAATCTGACGGCGAAAAGATATTTTATGTAGGCGAAAGTTTCAAGTGAGTTTTGTGTGGATTTAATTGTGAGGTCGTAAGCTCTTGTTAATCCTCTACAAACATTGTTTTGGTCCCCATTGGTTAATTTTATTTAGTTGGCTTTAGTCACGGCCAGTTGATAGCTAGTTAGTAGTTAAGTAACCTTACCGGTAAATTATGTCAGGGGAAGGATGCTTCGCTTAACTAAATAGGTCATCATTTAAGTCAAACCTAGGTAGTAGCTGGTATGGGGTCCTGACTCTAGAGACTAAAAATAATTACATACTATGGTAATAAGTAAATTACTAATAGCATAGATTAATTATAATACCAAGTATACCTAGATTGCTAACTCCCTTATAATTTTTTTTCTAGGTTAATACTATCGTTAGATGGCGCTACCAGGCTCGCTCTTTATATGATTATAGTAAAATCGGTGAAATATCGTATTTTCTTGGTTCAATTTGTATTAATTATTTATATAAAATTATCAAAATAAAAAAATTTGATAAAATCACTTATGCAAATAGCAAATTTACATTCAACTAATTTTAACAAACAGCTGGCACAGTTACTCCATCTCAGATTGTGCGAAGAACTACAAGGTACCGGCGACTTTAATGCGCATTTAGCGAGCTTTGATTGAATGTATGAAGTGAACAGTCTATATTGGTTTATATATTGTCTTTGCTAATAGTTAATAATAATAATACTAACATTTTAATGATGATTTCGTATAGGTACCTATTACTATACAACCTACTACCCATTGTACCCACCCATTTAAGAGTTGAAATATTCCTACTAGCAGAGTCATAATCATACTAATATTATAATTTATAAATGCGAAAGTGTGTTTGTTTGTTGGTTTGCCCTTCAATCACGCCACAACGGAGCAACGGATCCACGTGATTTTTGGCATGAGTACTTTTTATCCCGGAAAATTAAGGAGTTCCTGCAGGAATAAAAAAACTTAAACAACGCGGACGAATTCGCGGGCATCAGCTAGTATTATACATATACTTAAGAAAACTGATCGCATTAATATTCCGAGAATAACCTGTAACATGTTTAATGGAATGCGGACCTCACTGATGTATATGACGAAGAGAGGAGAAGAGAGTTGAGGCAAGACTACATGGATACGGCTCGTTCGTGCCATTGGCTTTCCATGTACCTAATGTGCCCAAAGAACTTACGCCAGAGGCCTTATTATGATTGCTACAATCGCAATCACCTCTGAATGGCTAGCACTCGTCGCAAAACCGCAGCATTAACGCAGCAATCACAACAATAATAATTGAGACTGTAACAATGATTTAATTCAGGCTTTTCATAATAGAGCTACAGTACTCATTTACGAAGAAACTTTTGACTTCGAATAGCGCGTGGCGTTGACTCTTGTTCGGGGTCCAATAGTCTCAGTAAACACTAACTAATGGAACTAAATTAATTTGCTTTCCGTAATAAGAAAACTTCTCTTTTCCCCTTCGAAGCAAAAACACAAGCAATTACCTAGTTGTTTTTGAGAGTCGAACTATTCTAGGTATCCGTTGGAAAAAATGTTCGACGCTTCCTTCGCACTCCATCAATGTTCGAAGTACCGAAGTCAATTTAAGCGCACATACTTTACACCAGTTTGTTAAAGTTTAGGAGTGTAGGTAGGGCTACGGAATTCATGTATCGCATATTATTTTATCAGTCAAAAAATTCTTTCCAAAAAACCGACTTCCAACGCCACTGTAAAGTACAAAATAAATTTGATTTCTACCCACTATGTTGAAGTCGGGCGGGTATAACAAGGATAAGCAAAGTTCAAAAAACCCGACTTCAACATATTGGGTAGAAATCAAAATTATTTTGTACTTTACAGTGGCGTTGGAAGTTGGTTTTTTGGAAGGAATTTTTAATTTTAACTTTTTAGGGTCAGGATTGAGGATTTGGAGTCAGTATTTTTTATGAGACCACCTCGAGAGCTTCCTCTAACGAACAGTCCTTTTAACTTAGCAGTCCTAGTAACTTCATTCCGAACCAGTGGTAGATTCACTTGACGATTCAAAAGTACTTGTAAAAGTTTATTTGAATAAAAAATCATTTGATTTTGATTTTGATTTTGAACGACGATAGATATTTTTTTCAAATCAGTTCAGAAACCACGGAGATATGCACCGACATACATTTACAAAAAAGTCTGTATTTCAAATTTCTAGTTGAGTTAAATAGCAAGTTACGGATTCTTAAGGATCATAGTTACTGATTTTAAGTGGTGCCTATTTTTTGTGAAACGTTAAACCGTAACGCAATATATTAAGCATTTTTGACTGACTACAATCATTATAATGATATCATGACTGACCGGCATGTCCATAATATTATTATGAGAAAGCCTATTGTTTTGAGATAAAGATCTCAGTCACAGAGAGTGCTAACTTTCTTTTAAGTATAGATCATAAACAACAGTGCTAGAAAATATTGCTATGGCCGAAAACTTTTGATGATAGTCATTATGAACGGGAAAAGAATGTACGTAATGGTGAACGCAATTTAAGTTCCAAACAGCAATTTTCAAAATGATTTTCTCCTTATGAGTTTTATTATGTTAAGTCTATAAACTCTGGCAAACTTTTTACAGATACCTATGCCCTGTATATAAAGTAGGTAATTACGAAACTTAGCTAAGTTTTAAAGAAGTAAAGTCATTCATCTCTTTTCCATCGTAGGTAAGTCATATCTCTATCTTATTTCGGGTTACGATACACCATCCGATTAGGATTGTGATAAAATAATATCGACTCAAATCGATATCTGAATCGATTCCTAATAGTCGGATTGGTCACATCTGAGTGTTGTTGAGTACGTCGTTAAGCCATTAGATGCCCGTATAGTAGTGAAGTCATACTCTTAAGTTTTTTTTCCGCTACTAGTTAGCCCTTGACTAGATCTCACCTGATGGTAAGTGATGGTGCATGTCTATGATGGTAGCGGGCTAACCTGTTAGGTTAATTTTAAGTTGAGACAAATGCAGAACATTGGGGAATTTATCTCACTAAAACCCTCACTTATATCTGATTAATGGAGGAAGTCACGATCTGCAAAAGAAATTCTACCCAGAGAACCTAATGCAAGCAATAAAAGAGCAACGGCGAACTTCCATACATCAATAGTATTGAGAAAAAAATTAATGTACATGTGAAAAAAATATTTAGTTAAGCGTCGAACACGAAGCTCTCAGGAGCAAGATTTTTTTTTAAATGAACAGATCACAGAATGATCGGAGATCTATGTTTACAGATTTTACTTTTTATTCTGAGTGTAGTCTGTAAACCACGATTTATATTAATATACAGTACCAGATGATCGCGACTTTGTCGCCGTGTATTTAACCATATGTGGTTCTATGGTTATCCATAGAACCACAGACCCATATAACATTAATTGGCATAAACAGACCATCAGCATCAGTGCTGCCATAATATTCTTTCATTTATTACCATTCTATTAGAGATTATTAATATATAAAATAAAAACATAAAATGCTCTAAAATAACAGAAAATCCACAAAAAATTGGGCTATCCCATTGTTTAGGCAAATATCAATCATATAAAATAATTACAATTTTAAAAACGAAACAAAATAATCTACCAATTTAGATTTATTCTAGCTAGGTTATATATTATATATTATATATTAGCGACTAGGTAGATTATATATAAAATGGTAACACTGAACTGAGAAACGGGAACTAAATAATCAAAAAAAGATTCCCTAAATATTTTATTTTTTTACCTAGGTTCAATTAATTAAGGTGAATACTTCATAAAATATAAAAAAATAAGCAAATTCCTTTCGTCTTTACCTTACTTGTGTACAATCAAGATGTGATCTGTACTAATTTCGCCATTGCACTTTAACTTTTTTTAAAGTAATAATAATAATTTGTATACTGATTGAGTCGCCAATTTATCGACATTTCGAGTAATTTATTCGATTGCCTCAGTCACCGCGTTTGGGCTTACATCGGAATTACTAGGAGGAGTTTTAAGTCGGCCTGATATTTGCGAGTTCATTTCGTAATTACATTGCTTAAAAAGATTCCTTGGTTAATCTTCTTAAAGCCCGGTTGGTTGGCTGTAAACGGAATTTTTACAGGAACGTGAATGTTAACGTAAAAAAAAGATGTTGACATTTTCGGCAACTTTTACCATCAACTTCCAACAAGGGAAAAATAATTTTGAGCGTTTTAAAGGGCTTGTAAAAGGCTGTCGATATAAAAATTTCAATTCCCTTTTAAACCATTCCATTTAATGCAGCCTTATATTATTACCTGCCTAAAGTAATAACCCTATTTTAGAGAAAATAATTGCAAATTCATATTACAGTTATTAGCTGACTCACTCTTCGCTGATAGCATTTACAGTAAAATATTAAAACTCCGATGGTCTGGCTAAAAATGTAGTGACAAAGTGAAAATAATATGTCGCGTGCTGTGTTTTGTTCATTCATATAAACGAAAAAAGGCGTAAAATAATCAGCATTTTATTTCTTACCGTACCTAAATAGTTAATATTTCATTATTATATTTTGTTCGGAAACAACTGCGCCTTTTATTGCAAAAATCAATGTACATCTTAATATTATTTTTACATGTAATTAGTATTAGTTATAGGTATACGAGTAATAGTTTTGTCTTTTATAGATAAAAAATCAATCGACAAATTTTTTATACAAAAGAAATTGCAAGCATGGTCTATACCTATTACCTAATGTAATTCTTCCACTTTTATTATAACGTTACTTAGCTACCTATTAGCTAAAAGTAAAGTATGGAGGACAGGAATCCCTCATAGTGCTGAAAACGTCAATGAAAAAACACATTGTTTAACATTTCCAAGCCGTCGGCTAACAATCCAGCTTTCAGTGTTTGTACATCGTTATTTTGTTATTGATTGAGTCGACGACATTGCGAGACGAGATTGCTCTTTTCATTTAGCAGAAGCTCGAATCGGAATTATTAGAAGCCGTTTTAAGTCCGTCTGATGTTCGCGGGTACATTTAGTAATTACATCGGTTAAATAGATTGCTCGGGCTAATCCGTTTCTGCGCGGTCGGAGAATCTAAATAAATCGACGTAGTATCGCAACTATAGGCTTGAGTTTTATTTTTAATCTGTTTTAAACTTCAATTTGTTTTGCCTAGAATTTAATAGGCGTTCAACAAATTAATCTTACTCAGTGTTGCGGGACCGCCTTCGTTGTTGAATTCGGTTATAGATTATACTAGTCTTAGGAAATATTTAAATAGTATTTATGCATTTAGATAGTTCATATGTAGATGTCACCGTAAGATTGCAAAAACCGTTAGATTGTAATCCAACTAGCGATATTGTAAACTGTCGACGGATTGTGAACCGTTCAGTGGTCCGAGTGTCAATTTTTGAAATATTCATTGTATTTACGTTTTCTTGTCTTTTTCTTGTAGGTTAGGTTAGGGTTCGACATAAATGACCAGGTAGTGCCCGGCCTGCGGCCGGGCACTACCTGGGTTTTATCGGGTTAATATATCTAACAGATTACAATCTAACGAAAAATAATGCGTTAAATTGTAATCAGTCGAAAGTTTACAATATCGCCAGTTAGATTACAATCCAACGGCCTTTGCAATCTTACGGTGACATAGACAACACTGTGAAGCGGGAGTATGGCTACTTAAAATAATGCATACTACAATTATTATTCATCATTAAAGTTATCATACTTTAATATTATAAATGCGAAAGTCACTTTGTTTGTTGGTTTGTTGTTTTGTTGGTTTGTCCTTCAATCACGCCGCAACGGAGCAACGGATTGACGGGATTTTTGGCATGGGTATAGTTGAGGACCTGGAGAGTGACATAGGCTCCTTTTTATCCCGGAAAATTAAGGAGTTCCCGCGGGAATAACAAAAAACTTAAACCACGCGGACGAAGTCGCGGGCATCAGCTAGTATGTTATAATTTTGTTGTGTTTGCTGTATTCCAATTTTTAAATTTATAATATTCTCTTTTGGTTCTGCTCTATCATGCACTAAATACCATGACCGTAATAAATTAGATCGTAACTTCTGCCGATTGTAACGCAAAGTTAAATTTATCGTGAAAATTTTATTCCGGTAATAAATCATTAATGATTATATTTAAACGTTTCTTCCAAAAGAATTTAGGTATTTGATTTTAAAATGAAAAAGTAATTTTAATGGTATTGTTCAAATAATATATTTCCGAATTTTTCAGTGTGTCATCAAGAAAACAAAATTTTCTGAATTCGTACATTTATTTTACTCTGTAATATTTCCAGATATCTGTACCTATATTTTATACTGAGGTTTGTTGCGAACAAAATAAACGAGTTATCTCTACTCAGAGAGTTGGTATCCCAAATATTTGCTACACTGCAGTTGCATGTAAAGCAGATCACGTACTGAATACAATAGCAGTTGCTATCACAATAATGACAATGGGATGTACCTACTATGTTGCATTTTTAAGATGCACTTTATATGCTGATTTCTTTTGAGCTGTATGGACTTTTCCGTTCGCTGTTCGTGTAAACAATGTTTACTTACTAGAGATATTCTCCCGCATTTCGTTCTGATTCTTCTAAAAAATTGCTAATAATTTTTTATAGTTTGTAAGTTTATAACGTCTTTGAGAGGTGATATCTCGTGAAAGACCCGATGAAGAGCGTCAGTTTTTGTACTGTTTACATAGGTGCTATGCATACTTTAAAACTGTACAAGAATCAGCTTTTCTAATTATGGTTCATTTTTGGTAACCATATCACGTTTTTGATCGGCCATATCTAGTGACCCATAAAGTAAAGACCCATCAGCATGTTGGCAGAATTTCACTATAGTCCGCAGTGGAGAGTGTAGCACCCATCTATTACTGAATCAGCTTTTCATGCGATAGTTACAAAAAGTGCAACTATCTCTTATAATAAGTAATAGTTTTTCGATTTGGTAGGCAATGCGTTAAGGAAAATTTCTCCGTTTTGAAAGGAATACATTTGGAAGAAAAAAATTAAAAGGAACTTTAAGAATTTTCTCCCAGTGTGAATTTGGTCTATATGTGCAGGTATTTGACTGCCGACAAGTGACGACGACGAGTGGAATGTTTGAAGCGCTCTGCAATCATATCAAATACAGCACCAATAAGGGAAACATCAGGTTGGATATTTTTATTATAAGTAATTACCATAATTAGGTGCTTTATCACCGCACCGTATAAAATTAATTTTCCCAAGATAACTTTTCTCTTGGTGAATTCTTAATATTGATCAATGATTCATCAATTAAATTTTAAAGTCCAATAACTTGGATAGACAAAATGATACGTATATTTCCAAAATAAATGTTACGTCGAAATTGGTTGTACGGAGGGCCGTGAAAGCGTAGCCGTAGCCTTGCTATTCAACGAGGTAATAGCGCCAGTGTTTTGGGCACCATGCCTATTAAAGATCACTTGACATTTGGAAGGCGTGTATTTTCTGTAATTTACACACTTACAACAATTAATACATACTTAATAGTTTTTTCTTAAATTGTGTATTCTTAATTTAATTTTTTGTATCCTAATCCATGCTATCTATACTAATATTATAAATGCGAAAGTGTGTCTGACTGTCTGCTACGCATTCACGGCCCACTTGCTCTACCGATTTTGATGAAATTTGGTGAAGGGGTAGATTTTATCCCGGGGAAAGGCATAGGCTACTTTTTATCCCGGAAAATTAAAGAGTTCCCGTGGAAGTCAAAAAATCTTAATCCACGCAGGAGAAGTCGCGGGCATCATCCTAGTTATATAATAAATCTCTAGGCGAAATGAAAAATAAAAATTCATCACCATTGAACTCTGCAGGTCAGCGATAACGATGTTTCCTCAACGCACGGACGGCATGCACGACTATAGGATATGGAACAGCCAACTCATCAGCTACGCTGGGTACAAGCAGCCTGACGGAACTGTGCTGGGGGATCCTATGCATTGCGAGTTCACGGAGGTAACAATTTTTACGGTCCTATGGTAAATCGCCTCGCACTAACTGCCTCGTTGGTTGGTTGGTTAGCATGGGCGACTGCGGCCGATTCTCAGTACACCCCGGAGTTAGGAAGTTGGCGGTCATTAACCCCCGAGCCTCGGAGAGCACGTTAAGCCGTCAGTTTTGGTTATTAACATAATAATAGCCGAGGAATCAATAATAAAATAGAGAGGAAATTAAAAAAAAACAAAATCAGAATAGGTAGATTTTACTAAAAATTGGTACTTACTGCACACTTTTTGAACGTCAATAGGTACTTTTAATACAAAGTAAACCTAAAGTAAAGAAAACCGTACAGAAATTGGAAGAAAATTGGAGCAGGTGACTCGGGTAGCGTGACATGTGTTGTCTCCGGGGAGAAACAACACCTGTCCGGACGGAAGGTCTCCATTCTTTGGAGCGCTAATGCGCATAACACTGGTTCCTGTTTACAAACTAAGGGCCAATTTCTCCAGCGCAAGTAACGTTAACCTTCGAATAAATTAAACCTCAAAAAATATGATTAAAATATGTTCTACAAAATTGAGCTTTCAGTCCAAAATATGTATTTCGTTACCTAACAGTTTAATATACCTACTTCTTAAATAATTGGACACAAAACATGAATTGAAAATATGTAACAAGAGTTTCTTTAGAGTATTGTAGTTGAACAAGTTTAGTCTGATTGTAGCATAGTGTAACATCATTGCTCACTAAGAATAAATCCTTTAATATTGTTTCCTTATTTCGCGACACCTGTTCCTCTTTCTAGTTGTTTACGTTCAGAATAAGCTGTTCTGGTCTTTATTAATTATTGTTGTGTGTCTTTTATATTTCTGATATATTCTTAAAATATAATGTTTAATATTGTTTTTTTTTTAATTTTATTATTTTTGAAAGTTTTAATAATAGTCGCGCAGTAATAATAATAACGATTTAAACTAATCTTTATGATAGTAGCGTGTAAAGTCATTTATATTATTTATTTATTCATTAATGGTACCTGCGACTTTGTCCGCGTGGGTTTAGTTTAAAATATACCCTTTATAAAGCAATACACCAATCTTTACGAAATTTGGTACGGAGAGATCTTTCAAGCAATGCTTAATTATAACCTCGGAAATTCAGAGTTTGTAGGGTAGTTCATTAAAAACTGAAATCCACGTGAACGAAGTAGCGGTCATCTAGTTTCTAGTGGGTATCTAGGATCATCTAGTAGACCTACATTGATATTTTATACAGTTTTTTTGTATCCACGCAGTTTGCATCATATATTGTATTGCTCTACAGCTTTGCATCAAACTGGGTTGGAAGCCGCCACGTACGGCGTGGGATATACTGCCGCTCGTACTCTCCGCTAACGGCAAGGATCCCGACTATTTCGAGATCCCTCGGGAGCTCGTCATGGAGATTCATATGACACACCCCACGTAAGTTCCTACCAAGAAAATCTACTATATATTTTGGGGTTTATTTGTCTTTTTACGACTGAGAAAGGGCTTCTTCTGGCGGAATTGATTTAGGCATCGAACACGTGGTGCCTTTGCGTGTCTCTACTGCGTCTGGTGAAGCGGTGATAGCCTAGTGGTTAAGACACCTCCTGTACGGGGTCGCGGGTTCGATGGCTGGGCACGCACCTCCAACTTTTCGAAGTTATGTGCGTTTTAAGAAATTAATTATCAATTGTTTCAAACGGTGAAGGAAAAGATCGTGAGGAAACTCGCATGCCCGAGAGTTCTTGAGGTGTGTGAAGTTTGCCAATGCGAACTTGGCCGTGGTGGACTATGGCCAAACCATTTTCATTCCAAGAGGAGACTCGTGCTCAGTAGTGAGCCGGCAATGGGTTGATAAGATGATGATGACTGCGTCTAGCAATCAACGCATCTCTGCTGGAAGTTGGAACTCATCAATAAAAATAAACGTTAAATCTGTACTGCCATACGAACGCAAGAAGAAAGTTTTCAAGCATAAAAACTAACTCGTCAAGGGTTGTCTTCGACATATTCTGGGGATGTTTTAGCCGCAAGTCATGACTATTAAGTCTATGTCCGACATATACTTAATTGTCATGCCATGAATCACCCGTAGATGTACAAATCCGACGCTGAAAATGGAGCTGAGTTGGGTATACCTACACTGCGTCGAGCACCTAAGCTGCATCTCGTCTCAGTTTTATTTTACGTTTTAGTGATAGCCTGGTTTGTTCGAAGTGAGCTTTTTATAAGTTTACTCTATCGGTTGCTTTGAATGCCAATTCTACCGGTAACACCGTTAAAAAATCCTCGCGTTTTTCCTTTTCCAAATCAATTTTATCTACATTGTAACAGTAGCGGAGACAGGTATAAAACAATTGAATATTGTGCGAGATAGGTAGAGCTCACATACGGCTACTTACGTGAAACACGTCGTTCTATCGTTTTTCATCTCAGATTTATGCTGACATAAAAACTCTGAGAATACATATTGTGCTTTGTAAACGTCCGCAAATAGGCGAACACCGCCCATACAGAGTAGATTGCTTATCGTAAAAGTGTGGTCCGGTGATCTCCAATCTGCCTTTATAGGCGATAAATCCAGCTCATTCAATAATGGTTTGGTATTTATAATGTTAACAGGCTGTGACACGCTATAAGTACTTAAGAAGTGTGATAAGTTGTGATTGAATTGTGATTCACGGCAAAGGAAATTGCTTTCCTGTGATTTAATTTAAGAAATTGAAAGCACGAAATTATGTATGTGTGAATAAATAAATATTTCAATAACTGTTGTTCAATTTAATTTAAATTACTTTTTTACGATTTAGCGTTCAGGTACAATGCCATGTAGAAACCGATTATAGGGAATGGGCTGAGTATAATCACAGAATAGGTAATAATATTGTATAACTGCCATTAAACCCTTAATGAGTTTTCTGCTGCCATCTAGACTGCATCATCAATTAAAACCAGGTGAAATTGCAGTCCCCTTGACTGTAGTGACTAGTGGATACAAAAATTATTAATTAATTATAGATAGTGACTAGTACTTACGTAGGTATTTTTAGATTGAACTGAGTTTTTTTTCTTGGGGATTCCTGCAATGGGCCTTTCTTTCTAAGCTTTACACGAACCATTAATCATGACTATCTGTAAATAATTATTATTTACCTGTTGGGAGGCTTCGACTGTGGCTAGTTAACACCCTGCTCGCAAAGACGCGTCGCCAAGCGATTTAGCGTTTCGATACAATGCCGTGTAGAAACCGATTAGGGCTATGGGTTAAATATAACTGCCATGCGCTTAACCTGCCAGATTAGCCAGCTTCCATCTTAGACTGCATCATCACTTACCATCAGGTGAAATCGCAGTCAAAGGCTAACTTGTAGTAAATAAAAAAAACTATGTTCAGATTTCAAAGCAAGCATCTCCGAATGCCAAGCAAATCTATACTAATATTATAAATGCGAAAGTGTGTCCGTCTGTCTGTTTGTCTGGCTGTCTGTCTGCTACGCTTTCACGGCCCATCTGCTCAACCGATTTTGATGACATTTGATACAGGGGTAGATTGTATCCCGGGGAAGGACTTAGACTAGAGATAGGCAGGCTTTGTCACAGAGATAGATTATAAAGTCTGAAATAACACATAGGCTACTTTTTATCCCGGAAAATTAAAGACTTCCTGCGGGAATCTTAATCCAAGTGGACGAAGTCGCGGGAATCATCTAGTACTTATTTAATATATCGTGAAGAATGAGTCCCTACCATGGTCCCTGAACCTTTATAATTGCAAATAATAATGTTTAATTGGTTGTCAAACAGGTATGAGTGGTTCGAGGAGTTGCAGCTGCGCTGGTACGCGCTGCCGGCCGTCTCCAGCATGCGCTTCGACTGCGGCGGCATTGAGTTCACAGCCAACGCCTTCAACGGCTGGTACATGAGCACAGAGATCGGATGCCGGAACTTCTGTGACACTAATCGGTTGAACATGCTGGAGGTAGGTACTTTTAAATAAAAATAAGTGTGTGTGTGCAATTCACACACGGCTGAAGTGAACTTCAGAAAAGTAGCCTACGAGACAATGAGATAAATTAAACTTGTTAGAACACAAGTCTCTGCGTCGTATTCTTCATTACTGAGGGTCGTGATTCGTGACCCCTTTCTATTAATAATGGTAGGAGTTTTCTTGGGACAATAATGGGGTTGGTTCCGACGTCCTTCCGCATACGACTCGACTAAGAGTATTTAAACTCTTAGGTTTTAACGATTATTATCAAAGGTTGGTGGTAATAACCGGGACCGACGGCTTAACGTGCACGAGGCACGGAGGAAACGAAAAGGCCAAATTTGGACCTCCAAATTCGGTCACTCATCCAGTTACCGACTGGAGTCAACATTGCTTAACATTCGCAATCGACTTTTGCTTTGTCACAACTAAGCCACTCGTCCTTCACTCGTACGTTTGTCGTATTACCCTATGCTAATTATTCAACAGAAAGTAGCTGTGAGAATGGGCTTAGACACTCGGACGCCGGTGAACCTGTGGAAGGACAAGGCTCTGGTGGAGGTGAATGTGGCGGTGCTGCACAGCTTCCAGCAGCACAACGCCACTATCGTCGACCATCACACCGCCTCCGAGAGCTTCATCAAACATCTGGATAACGAGAATAGATTACGGTAAGTGTTTCCGGGATAAATAGCCTAGCGTCCTTCCCCGAGTAACAACCTATCCCTGTACCAAATTTCATCAAAATCGGTAGAACAGGTGTGCCGTGAAAGCGTAGCAGACAGACAGACAGACAGACGGACGGACGGACGGACGGACGGACGGACGGACGGACGGACGGACGGACGGACGGACGGACGGACGGACGGACGGACGGACGGACGGACGGACGGACGGACGGACGGACGGACGGACGGACGGACGGACGGACGGACGGACGGACGGACGGACGGACGGACGGACGGACGGACGGACGGACGGACGGACAGACAGACAGACAGACAGACAGACAGACAGACAGACAGACAGACAGACAGACAGACAGACAGACAGACAGACAGACAGACAGACAGACAGACAGACAGACAGACAGACAGACAGACAGACAGACAGACAGACAGACAGACAGACAGACAGACAGACAGACAGACAGACAGACAGACAGACAGACAGACAGACAGACAGACAGACAGACAGACAGACAGACAGACAGACAGACAGACAGACAGACAGACAGACAGACAGACAGACAGACAGACAGACAGACAGACAGACAGACAGACAGACAGACAGACAGACAGACAGACAGACAGACAGACAGACAGACAGACAGACAGACAGACAGACAGACAGACAGACAGACAGACAGACAGACAGACAGACAGACAGACAGACAGACAGACAGACAGACAGACAGACAGACAGACAGACAGACAGACAGACAGACAGACAGACAGACAGACAGACAGACAGACAGACAGACAGACAGACAGACAGACAGACAGACAGACAGACAGACAGACAGACAGACAGACAGACAGACAGACAGGCACACTTTTGCATTTACATTATAAGTATGGATTTATTCAATCAATCAATCAATATTTATTTATTCAAGTACACTTATTGACGTCCAATTACTTATAAAACGTGATGGTGGTAATCAGTTACAGTATCTTAAAACTAAAGCTACGAGGGTTCTAAATACGTCCCGGTCTGAGAAGAGCCCACAACAAACTCAGGCGGATTCTTTTAAATTATCACCATCTCACAAGCCATCTTAATATTAGATCTATCAGAGCCGTTAGAGCAAATTAAGTTTTAAATATACTACCTGAATCTGAGAGTTCGTATCAGAAAGCTACTATCGAAATACTGTCAATGATAGAGTGAAATGAATTAGAACAAAGGCTAATTTCCCTCGTCGCATCATTCCGTCATTACAGAGGATCATGGTTCCTGT
Organism: Erebia epiphron; assembly: GCA_963932025.1. Classification (NCBI taxonomy): domain Eukaryota; kingdom Metazoa; phylum Arthropoda; class Insecta; order Lepidoptera; family Nymphalidae; genus Erebia; species Erebia epiphron. The sequence continues at coordinate 27,525,951 of OZ009948.1, forward strand.
CTAATACAATCCACTACAACCGCAACCGGTTCTCTGCCGCATGATCAGCACAGCTGTAGATTCCATAATCATATGCTTCCCTCACCTGGTCCGTCCTACGTCTCAGGTTAAGTCCGCGTGGCGTCTTCCCTTCGATCTACTGTGTCTTCATGTCTTGCTTTTTAAAAAGAGCAACTGCTGAGTTTCTTTCCGGCTCTTCTCAGTAAAATCTTTTTTCCGAGCCGGTGGTAGAATTAAAACATGACGTAACATTAAAGATGAGATGCCTGTAGGTATGTCCTACATGTTATAAATAAATTGAGTATTGTAAGCATGAGCTTTTCAATGCTGCTCGAATCTTTACTGGCTATGTGACCGAAGTACTCGAGTGTTTTCCTGAATAATATAAACATTTTCGTATCGCGTACCACGGTTGAACCTCCGTCCCGTTAACTTATCTCGGACGAGGGCGATATCAAGTTAGATAGCGATAGAAAGTTCATGTAAAACGTTTTTATCTATTTTCATTTCTGCGTAACAGTAATCAGAATCTCGCAATGATTGTTATAGTTACAAATGAAGGTTAGATGCTGTTTTAGGTAAATTCTATATTTTAACCTAACCACATTTATTTTTTAATTTACCGCGTCTATTCTGAACAGAGCTTATAATAGCGATTCATATAATTTCTCGGTGAAATATGACTGTGCAAAGTTACGTTAAACGCAAAGGTAAGTTAAAGGGTAAAATTTATTTCCGTTCAGAAGTTGAAAGTAAGTACATTTACAAAGAATTCAAGATACTATAGGTACCTAAGGGAATTATTGTTTCTTAAATGTTACAAAAGGAAAAATGCTTCTGAAGGTAAAAAGATTGTAACAAAAACTTAACAACCGGAAGGTACTATTAAGTATTCTGTGTAACCGGAGCAAGAAAGTTGATAACATTTTTTCAGGAAAAAAAGGGGTGCTTCTCTTTTAAGGTCAGCGATCTATACTCACACTTTGTTTAGAATCTTACTCTGATCCGGTTGTACCTATAGGTTGAAATATCTCCCAACTAGCTTTGATTAAGTTAAAAAGAGAAGTTAAGTTAGTTTAAGTAGCTCTTTTTTGTGAGTTATTAGCTTTTCAGTGCTTTCGTTTCCGTGGCGTTACATTGATGTCCAAAGCCACGAAATGAACTAATAAAAAAACTGGAAGCTTAGTATTATGATGTCTTCTAGGTTCTTTTCGGCCACGGCGGCGATTCTCTTCGGGAGAACTCCTAAAATCTGTAGGGCATTTGATACCTATTCTGCCCTCTTATGTGCCCTCATGTGGGTGGCAAAGCTTATTTTGCTAGAAATGTACGGGAGCGTATCAGGGTACCGCATCATATCATACTAATATTATAAATGCGAAAGTCACTTTGTTTGTTGGTTTGTCCTTCAATCACGCCACAACGGAGCAACAGATTGACGTGATTTTTGGCATGGGTATAGTTGAGGACCTGGACAGTGACATAGGCTTTTTATCCCGGAAAATTAAGGAGTTCCCGCGGGAATAACAAAAAACTTAAACCACGCGGACGAAGTCGCGGGCATCAGCTAGTAAGTAATAATTACAATATTGGATATTCTGGGTTGGCCTTCAGGTTTTCAGGTTTCTTATCAAGCTCCGCCTTTCTCCAGTTCTCATAATTTGAGATTTTTGTTTGCACCAGTTTTCAAACAGTGAGGTAGGCAAAGGAAGCGGTATTGATAAAATTTGTGTAAATATAGTCATAATATTGAAAAAGTGATCAAAATATTTACATACAAAGTCTTAACGTGTACTCGCGTTTAATCATTCACATGCAGCTGGCATGAACCTATCATCACCCCATCCTTGCGAGCTTGAGACCACATGCGGTAAATACCTCGTGTGACTGTTTGTATCTGATTTTGTGGCTTAGTTCACATAGACAATTATTATTGTATGGATTTCTGTATTAAGAGTTCTCTTTTCCGTCATATTGGGTTTGTCGACCTCCCTGGTACAGCGGTATAGATACGCTGCGATCTTACAAGTGGATCCCGGGTTCTATCTCCGGCAGGGTCAATTTTGGAATTTATGAATATAGAATTTTCTCTCATCTTGGTATAGGCTTCGGTCTTGGGTAGTTACTACCCCACCGTCAATGCCGTCAAACGATTAAATACTTATTGTATTTGGAACGTTTCTACAAGGCATCTGATAAGATGTCTTGGGAAATCCGATTGGGGTTATGGGCTAATTATAACTGCCCATAACAGGTTACCGCATAGTTTACTCATAATAGTGAAGGAACGCAGAACTCTAAACACAAATTCTATAATATAATCAATATGAATCTGGGTAATTGGGCTCTGTGACGCAATATTTTGATGACCTCTCAGATGCAGATGCCTTGTTAGTTGTAACCAAAATATGGTGACGGAGTCGATTCCCGGAAGTTACTTTTTCTAAAAATGATATGAAATGTGCACATTTCATACCCTGTAAATGTGCTCGAAAGTTAAACTTCCCGGCCTAGGCCAGTAAAGAATGTATGTATTTTCATTACATAAGTTTGAATTTGGAATCTTTCTTCCTGAATATCATGTAACTTGTTATAATGATCTTTGGCCTAAATATTTTAAATTTGGAACTATCACTCACAGCAATTAGCACTCACAGCGCAAAAAAATAGTTAAAAGTATAATATTTATTTTTTATCTTTATAATATTGAAAGGCGGGAATTAACTAAATACCTAATCGTTATATTTATATTTATTATTTAAAAGTGACGAAAAAATGAATTCGAGTGAGGATATTATGGATTTAGATTGTACGCCTCCTTTTCTGAGAGCGGAGGCCGAATTAGCTAAAAATCATTTGCTTCCGCCGAAATCCAAAGAAAAGTCACTTGTTTCATTTTTTAGAAAAGCACTATACACACCTCGACCGGGAGAGCATTTCTGGTCTCGTATATAGCCGGCCTCGCGTAGCTCAGCCGTCTAACTAACACTCGACCAGAAAACACGTACTTCCCGGTCTCGAGATGTAACTAATGTACCTACTATTGATAAGTAGCCTTTGATCTGTGTAATAAGGCTTTCATACATTTTTCAACTGAATGCGACATTTCCGCTCAGGTAAATCAAGTAAAATCGCAGCGAAACCTATTTAATCCAACATCAATATCCTGTCATTATTTTGTTTGCAATAGATATTCATATACATAATTATTTACTTAGCCATTGCAATGCTCCACAGAAAGGGAAATCTGCTTATGAATCTTTTAATATTATATAGGAAAATATTTAGGAAGATTCGAAAGACGTTACATTAAGGTAATTAATTAAGAATTTATTGCCAATTTTTGATATTAAGTTGTAGCTATGTGCCCATCATATTATCAGCTTACGGAACTGTGAATTTGACGTTTTACCACACATTTAATTTTTTAATGCCATTGACGATGCACTCAAATATACTCACAAAGAGTCCATAGAGATTATAATGAAATTAAAAAAAAATGTTTTTTTTCCCTCATTTCGTAGATCCGGCTGCCCAGCAGATTGGATATGGATTGTGCCGCCCATGTCCTCATCCATCACACCTGTTTTTCACCAAGAGATGGCACTTTACTATCTCAGGCCCGCTTATGAATATCAGGTTGGTTTTGCATTACTAAAATTAAAAGATTTAAGTTCATAAAAAAATGATATAATATTTCTACTATTGAACTATATTTACTGTATAAGGTAACTGGTACCGATAGATTAACCGAAGACTCTCCAAGTATTAAGTCTAAAAGTAACTACATGGTAATTTTAAGAGGCGACTTCATGTTACCTCTTTAAATAACTATACCTAACAAAGTTTTCAACCAACGTACATAATATTTTCTCTAGGTAGATGTCGAAACAATAATATGCATTACATGTTAAAAAAGTTACTTTTATCCACTACTGCTTTTTTTTATCCACTACAAGTTAGCCCTTGACTGCGATCTCACCTGATGGTAAGTGATGATGCAGTCTAAGATGGTAGCGGGCTAACCTGTTAGGGGCATGGCAGTTATATTAAACCCATACCCCTATTCGGTTTCTACACGGCATCGTACCGGAACGCTAAATCGCTTGGCGGCACGCCTTTGCTGGTAGGGTGGTAACTAGCCACGGCCGAAGCCTCCCACCAGGCCAGACCAGGGAAAATTCAGAAATTATAAATTCCCAAATTGACCCTGCCGGGGATCGAACCCGGGACCTCCGCACGTTAAGACAACAGCGCTACACACTGCGCCACGGAGGTCGTCAAACAGCTAGCACTTTACTATTTTAATGTAGTACCTACGAAGTCGTTGCACTTAGGTTTTCTCCTCAGGAACCGGCGTGGAAGACCCATCAATGGCAGAAATCAAAGCCGATCACTGGCAAGAGGCCTATAAATAGAAAGTTCCATTTCAAGCAGATTGCGCGCGCGGTGAAATTTACATCCAAACTCTTTGGTCGAGCACTCTCTAAGAGGATCAAGGCAACCGTTCTGTATGCAACCGAGACCGGCAAGTCTGAGCAGTATGCTAAGGAATTAGGGGTCATATTTGGACACGCTTTCAATGCTCAGGTATTTGTTGAGCAAAACCTTTAGTGCGTTTGAATTGCTCGGATTATTTGGTGAGGGTATTAAATATTGTTGTGAACTCGAACTTTTGGCTGAAACATTAAAACTTTTGCATTACCAACATAATTCGAGCACCTACATACTTTAACTTCGGACCATTTCACGTTTAATTTGTTTCACTGGCGCGATTTTCATTTTAAACAGTAAGTTTATGGGGATTACCTAATGTGGCCGTTATCTTACTTATGTATCTACCAAGCCCATTAAATAGAATATGTATTAAAATTATACATCAATGACCACGCCTAATCGCCGATATTTTTCAAATATTATGTACTAGGTACATTTAAAATCATATTATTTACATGGGACAGCGCTATTGGGAGCGCTTAGCGGGAGATCGGTGCCTAATGTCAAACTGGTCACTGTGTCTTCTGTATCATAAAATTATCCAATAAATAAGACTTGAGTGCATAACCAGTGTTTGGATTTAATACTCTGTAACAAATTTCATCAAAATCTGTTGGAAAGATGGGCTGTTAAAGCGTAGCAGACAGACAGTTAGATAGACAGACAGACAAAAATACTTACACATTCATAATATTGCGTAAGTATTTTTGTTTGTCTGTATAGCATATTAGCCCGCCAACCCGCATTGGAGCAGCGTGGTGGGTCTAAGCTCTAATTCCCGCTCTCCTATGAGAGTGGAGGCCTGTGCCCAGCAGTGGGACGTTAATAGGCTGTAGTGATGATGATGATGATTCATAATATTAGTATGGATTCCTATGTTTTTCCACGAATCCTGTAAAAATCGTACATTCTCTACCTACTATTATTCTGTTTCTTTTTCTGATTCACATTTAAATATGATTAAAGTTAAAGCAAACCTCGCGTTAGTTGAAGCTGAATCTTTCCTAACTTTAAAGTGTTATATTTTTAAAGTAAGGAAAAAGGAATTTTAATTTTAACGCTCGTTGGATTTATGGAAATATTTTACATGAAGTTTAGAGAGCTTCTGTTCGAGATCTTTAAAATTTCAGAGAAAAATATGAGTTTTATTCCGCAGGTTCATTGCATGATGGATTATGACATCACGTCTATTGAGCATGAAGCGCTTCTGCTGGTAGTCACTTCGACTTTCGGAAACGGCGATCCTCCAGAAAATGGTGTGGTAAATATCTCATATTATGATTTTGTAAGATATTGGTACGATTTTCTCATCTTATTTTGTTACTAGATGATTCCCGCGACTTCGTCCGCGTGGATTTATGTTTTTTGATTCCCGCGGGAACTATTCAATTTTCCGGGAATTCGCGGGAATTATTCATATGTCCTTCCCTGGGATGTAACCTATCTCTGTACCAAATTTCATCAAAATCGGTTGAGTAGTTGGGCCGTGAAAGCGTAGCAGACAGACAGACACACTTTCGCATTTATAATATTAGTATGGAGTATGGATTTTTTATGTTCTTGGCTAATACAACGATATTTTTATATCATCATCATCGTCATTTCTACCCATTTCCGGCTTTCTACTAAGCAAGTGATATTTCAATTTTTATATAACACCACCACCACCCAAATAAGAGGCCAGGTGTCTAAACCAGAAGGCTATCACCATACCTTCTTTTTATTTTTAAACTAGATGATACCCGCGACTTCGTCGGCGTGGACCAAGTTTTTTCAATTCCCGCGGGAACTCTTGAAATTTCCGGGATAAAAAGTAGCCTATGTCCTTCCCCGGGATACAAACCTACCTCTGTACCACATTTCATTAAAATCGGTTGAACAGATAATTTTTTTGATTCCCGCGGGGACCTTCGAATTTTCCGGGATAAAAAGTAGCCTATGTCCTTCCCCGGGATATAACCTATCCCTGTACCAAATTTCATCAAAATCGGTTGAACAGATGGGCCGTGAAAGCGTAGCAGACAGGCAGACAGACAGACACACTTTCGCATTTATAATATTGTCATTTCTACCCATTTCCGGCTTTCTACTAAGCAAGTGATATTTCAATTTTTATATAACACCACCACCACCCAAATAAGAGGCCAGGTGTCTAAACCAGAAGGCTATCACCATATTATCTTCTTTTTATTTTTAAATACTTTCACCTAGAATAGAATACTTTACATTTTAACTTAGGACCGATAAAAAATCATTTATCTACTTTTTTAAGAAGGGAAATCCAAACTACAAAGGTCCCAATTATGTAAGTACTAGCTGATGCCCGCGACTACGTCCGCGTGTATTGAGGTTTTTTGGTTCCCGCGGGAACTCCTTAGTTTTCCGGGACAAAAAGTAGCCAATGTGTTATTCCGGACTATAATCTATCTCAGTGCCAAATTTCATCCAGATCCGTTCAGCCGTTCGTGCGTGATTGAGTAACAAACATCCATACATCCATCCATACATCCAACCATCCAAACTTTCGCATTTATAATATTTATTTGATAACCTGTAGTAAGCCTAAAGCCTAAAGCCTAATCCATCGGACCTCTGTTAATTATCGATGAGACAAAGATAATTCAATTAATGATTGTATTGTTGATTAAAACTTATGTAGCAAAAAGCCACACAAGTAAAAGCAATCTCTTTATGACTGGAGAGAATTGAAATTGGCAAAAAGCTCATCCGATACCCAAAAGCTAGTTCGAGTATAAATTACTGGCGTATGGTAAAATAATTTTCAAACTTTTGTTTTTTCACACGACGAATTTGTCGTCCAGTTCGCTGTTGAAACTTCTTCTAATATCCAACCTCTACAGAAAATTGGAACCTAGGTAGAACTCAGAAGACATAAAATAGAATTCTGAAATCAGAGATAGATCGAGTCCATCGGCAAAACCCGAATAGTCAGACCATCACTAATATGAATTCCATTCAAAGCAGTACTAAAGTTCCCAACAGTGATTGTAATAATTGATATTCATCGCTGAATCAGCGCTGAACGGTGTAAAGAACAGCATTGCTACTTAAGTAATTGGAGTACATTATTTAGAATTCGATTCGTGTATTTCCTTACAGTGACTCTTTTTTCAGGCCTTCGGAGAGCAATTATGTGAAATTCTGTATGCGGATCAAGTTGGAGAAGACACATCGGGGTAATAATTATTTTGCGCATGTACTATCCAAATATAACAAACGTTAGGGTTCCAATATTGGAATTGTGTGGGGACCCGGCATTGGAAAGTGTAGCGTAAGTGGAACCATAACGAAGAACAGATGACATCAAACATTGATGTCAGTAATTTAATAAAGTAGCTGATGCCCTCGACTTCCTCCTTCCTCGACTTCTGCGTGGTAATGGTTTTTTCGGTTCCCGCGGGATATCTTTAATTTTCTGGGATAAAAAGTAGCCTATGTGTTATTCCAGCCTATAATCTATCTCTGTGCCAAATTTTATCCAGATCCGTTCAGTCGTCCTGGCGTAATTGAGTACAAAAATCCATCCATCCAAATTTGAAAAATCCATAAATCCATCCAAAGTTTCGCATTTATAATGTAGTATAGACATAGATAATTATTTAATTGTTGCAGGACTTCTCAGCTATTAACACCGAAATCGTTAATCAAGGCGAACAGCCAAATTGAATATCAAAAATACGCCGTTGGCAATCCGAGACAACTTAGTAGATTGGAGTCTTTGAAAGGTAGGTATTTTTGATCAATAAGGGATCCCAACTCAAATGCCACTTGTCAAAGCAGAATTTCAATAACTATTATTCTGATTGAATGGATGATATTGCGACAAAATAAACAATTGACTTTTATGCCATCTATTTTAGCTTCTTTAGCAGAATTTAATACTAATAAAATACCTGTGTTTTCTTATTTTGTTGGTCTTCAAATTCTTCCGAGCTGCTTAGACAAATTGGTTTTGGCAAGTTCTGGACTTATATTACTAGGCCCATAGTTCTCATATTATAAACGCAATCTTACGTAACTAGTAACGAACGTCTCATGTTTCTTAGTAAGTAGGCACATTATATTTATAGGCATTATGAGCTTCCTCGAACAATCTTATAAAAAAGTGTAAAGTAGTAATTAACATAATAGTAGTTTGAAGGAATATTCTATAAGCATCGTAATTGTTGTAGGAAGTGCAACAGATACGACGTCGATCGACAGTTTCGGTCCATTGAGTAATGTTCGTTTTGCCGTATTCGCCCTCGGTTCGAGCGCTTATCCGAATTTCTGCAACTTCGGCATGTACGTGGACAAATTGCTGGGTGACCTCGGTGGGGAACGAATTCATGACCTTGCCACGGGCGACGAAATGTGCGGCCAAGATCAGGCCTTCCGGAAGTGGGCCTCTAGTGTCTTCAACGTGAGTTGCTATTGTGTTGATAAGCTGACAACCGGTTACGGTATTCGTGAAGAATTGGATTTTTTTGATCTACAAAAATATTCTGATTACCATTCTAAATACTATATGTTTTAAAATTATCATTAATCGTGGGAATTCCTATCATTTACACAAACAATTAGTGTGTAAATATGTTGTAAAAATACTATATCGTTCACAACTATTAATACACTGTTCATTAATTTCGAGTAGCGTGATACCGACAGTTAATTATTTGAGTAACATGTTCCACACAATATTCAACAAAACCAATATTTGATTTGCTAATCAAACGTGGCGCAGGCCACTACTCTTATCCATGTTTGTCTATAATAGTTTATCAATGACTTTTTAAAAATAATTTTCCAAGCATCCGTAACTCCGTAGTTAGCGTGACGTTAAGATAAAAATAGCGATGTTAGACGCTTGAATCATTCAAGGTTACATACATTTATTCTCACTAGGTTGCATGTGAAACTTTCTGTTTGGATGACGATGAAACATTGCAAGAAGCCAAAAGGGCGCTAGGAACTGTGGCACTGAGTGAAGAAACAGTAAGGTTCATAATTCCCGAAATCAAGCCGCCAATATTGCTAAACGCTTTACAATCAACGGTAAACAGACAATTAACTACGTGCGTGGTTAAAGCAAATAAAGATTTGGGAGACACATCAGCTGAAAGATCAACCATTTTTATTGATTTGGAACCAATGGTAATTAATGCCTCGTAGTCGAAATTCAGTTCAAATTATGTAAACGAATATGGATATTATCATAAATGTTTTTTCTTCAGGGTGAAGTCAATTACGACCCTGGTGACCATGTTGGTATAATGGCTTGTAATCGTAAAGAATTAGTTGATAACTTGTTGTCACGTTTGAACGACGTCGACAGTTATGATGAACCGTTGCAATTGCAGCTTATGAAAGAGACTCACACGTCCAGCGGTATGTTAATATATCTTAATTGATCTTTGTTCATAATTGCTTTGTGTATCTTAAGACTCATCATAATATGAATAGTTGTTTTATAAATAGCAGAAAAAGTCTAATGATTTGTATAGGTCCTGTAAAGTCCTGGGAGCCTCATGAAAAACTGCCACCGATCAGTTTGCGTGAGTTATTCACGCGATTCCTTGATATAACCACACCACCAACTACGATTCTATTACAATATTTAGCAAAAACTTGTGATGATGAGGAAGAAAAGAAACAACTCACCACTCTTGCCACGGTAAATACCGCAATTTTTTAACTAAATGAAATGAAAAAAAGAACTTAAAGTTAAAATTATAGCTATGAAACATATTTCGGATCTAAGAATTATTGCTCCATATAAAAAAATATTATAAATGTTGTTATAAAACAGGATCCAGCTGCCTATGAAGATTGGCGTCATTATCATTTCCCGACTCTACCTGAAGTATTAACTCAGTTTCCGTCAGCCAAGCCCCGCGCTTCGCTACTCGCAGCCATATTGTCACCTTTGCAACCGAGATTTTATTCCATCTCGTCATCACCAATCGCCCATCCGAAAAGGTTGCACCTCACTGTGGCGGTCGTTACATACCGAACTCAAGGTTTGTATAGAAAACAGACACTATTTGACGTGTTTTCAGTTATAGATCATAGTTTATAATGTCGATTGCCCACGTATACAATTCGAGTAAATCGCATTTTCCGCAGAATTATGATTACCAAACATTCTATTTTCGTTTCAGTCGTAATATTACGACATTGTTGGAAATTCGTCCGTTTTGGAGAGGGCATAAATAGCGGGCAAACTTATTGTTTGATTAGCCCCTCTATTTATATTAATTTTGTATTATGTTATGATGATGTAATGTTTACTCAGATGGCGAAGGCCCCGTCCACTACGGTGTTTGCTCAAATTATCTCATGGATCGTAAGCCCGGAGATGAAGTTTATCTATTCATGAGAAGGTAAACACTGCCTTGTCAGATTTTCATGCAATATTTTTTGTCTTGCTTTATGACTTACACCTAGTATCTTGTCGTGTGTTTCAGTGCTCCAAATTTCCACCTTCCTCATGATTTGTCCGCGCCTCTTATACTAATAGGACCAGGAACAGGTATTGCACCTTTCCGAGGATTCTGGCACCACCGCAGAGCGCTTCTTAATACGTGCCCACGTGCCAATATTGGTCCTGTATGGCTATTCTTTGGATGTCGAACGAGGACTATGGATCTGTATAGAGAAGAGAAGGAACAAGCACTCAGGGAAGGAGTACTTTCAAAAGTATTCCTTGCTTTATCCAGGGAAAAAAGCATCCCCAAGGTACATTATCTACAGCATACACAAACAGTGATTGACAAAGTAAATGTTTAATTGGGAATAGATATTAATATGTATGTCACCGAAATTCTTATTTTTAGATGTACGTGCAAGAGTTGGCTGAAATGGAGGGAGCCGAAATTCACGACTTATTGGTCAATAAAGGGGGACACTTTTATGTATGTGGCGATTGTAAAATGGCCGAAGACGTTAATCAGAAATTAAGAGGAATAATTAAGAAACATGGTGATATGACTGACGAACAAGTACAAAATTTCATGTTTATAATGAAGGTTGGTAAAAGTACAGTTTCATTTGTGATTTTTAAAACTATTACACTACAGATTTCTTAAACTATTACGGTACAGAATAAAGTAGCAATGTATAATTTATTTTCTTAACGCTGCGTGAATTATGTCTTACACTTAATTGTTTCTGTCTCTTCGACGTCTGACTTTTGCCCGTGCTTGCACTTTTGGCCCTCTTGTAGAAATTATAATATTCTTTTCACTGTAATCTCTCTTTATAAGATTTATGATTTATTTCTGCCCTGTCGGGCGCAAAAGTACAGCCAGCATTGTTGCCACCATTCGAAATAGATTTATAATATAGTAATTAGTTTAGGCTAGCTTGCTATAAGTACTGTTATACTGTAATGGTTTCAATAAAAACATATTCTTTAGCCAAATATTTATATTTAGGAGGAGAACCGCTATCACGAGGATATCTTTGGTATCACGCTCCGTACAGCAGAAGTTCACAGTGCATCACGTGAGTCGGCTCGTAGGAATCGTGTTGCTGCGCAGCCATGACGTCGGTCTTCAAGGTTTCATCCCAATCAGAACCATCATGTGAACCAAGTTTAGCAATTTACCAAAAAACTTAATTAAATATTTGAATTTATCATCATCAATATAGTACATAGGTTTCAAATGCGCAATTTACAAACTTTTTAAATCACTCCATAAAAAATACTACAATTCTATTGATTTTCATTGATCCAGCTTTTGCTACTAGAGACTGCGATTTGTTACAGCATAGATTGACCTATATAAAAACACATTTACCTATGATTTTCCCTTTCAATTGTTATTTCTATTAAGTCAATTACATCATGTTGAGTATGACTGAAAATGTTTTTAAGCATGGGCTGTGCATGACTAGAATTTTGTACATAAGTTTGAAAGTATCAACCTCAATACAACAGTATAAGTATAGTAGTATGATTAAGTCACAACTTAATCATAAAACAATTCCTAATCCTTTATGTTAAAATTGTAAGCAGGGTTAAGATTTTTACGCACAATAAATTTTTCGTAATCCTTAGAAGCTTTGATGTTACTATTGATTAGATACTAATAACGCTGAGCAGTATTTACTTCGAAATTATATAAATTGTCTTTATGCTTTTAGGCCGTAATTTTCATAAATTTGATAAATACAATAGGCATGATGACAGTAACCAAGAATCAATGCAATTATGAATTTATCTAATGAAATAGGATTCATGGATTATAAAAAACGTATTTATTTTTCAATTTCGAGTGAGATTGCTATTTATATTGATAAAATAAAACTATAAAATACAGCAATGCGCCATATTGCATAAAACGCAAAGAAGTGAATGACGTCACAATTGTTTGTTTTCGAGCTTTGAAAATCACACTATTGCTTACTGCACACTGCACAGAGTACATTGGTAAAAACAATAGTGACGTCACAACGACGCCATGACACCGCCGAACGTTTTGGCGTGAATTTTAAAATTTAAATTTCAAATGCTAATTTTATCTACTAAACTTTATTTTTCTACTGAAATAAGATATTTTTTCGAAATAGTAGATACTTCCGAACATAATCTGACCATTTTTCAAAATCAGTCATCATGCCTATTAGTAATTTAGTTAATCATTCATATTAATAATCAAGCTTTTGAAAGATTTCTCCCACTATTTTTTATCCTACTTTCCATTATATTATCATCCCAGACAATATAATCTTGTAAATTATAGTGCATTTAGTTATTGTCATTTAAAATAATATTGTAGGTATTAAAATAATTATAATTACAACGAGAGTTTATTTTTGTTTAAATGTTTGTGATTGCCAAAATTTGTACAAAATATTTTGTAGCTAGGTTATTTTGGCCATTTTGTAAATAAAATTTATATTATAATTTGTGTTAGTAATAAGTTATATCTTTATATAATTTACTTTTATAATCACAATATTCGAAATGAATTTATTTTTTATCCAACTATCTACTCATAGAGAATTTTTAAATATATTTTAAGGAATTGTTTAACCAAATAATTATTATAATAAATAAAATATAAATATTTATTATCTTAATGTTTAAAACTTTAATATTAATCCATACTGTGTAATTCCTATTGTTCTGTCTTCTGCGCTCTTAGTCGTGAATGTTGAATTTTGTGATCTTTTACGCTAGTCCTAAGAAATGTATTCATATTTTCTATTATAATATTTCTATATCAACATTAAAATAAATGATTATTATTGTCTCTACCAAATATTTACAATCGAAGTAAAGTTATTGCACATTTGGGACTAAAATTAATGTTATTATCAGATTCATATCAAGAATTGTTCGCACTATTTCAACTACATAGTATAAAATATTTGACTGCGCAAAAGGAACAAAATAATATGGCTATTTGCGAATATTTCACTAAAAATTGTCTGTTATTTATCAAATAAAGTTCCTTGATATTCGAAAATGACTATTTTGTTTTATTTAATACTTAATAATCATATTACTTTGAGACATACGAGTAGCTAGTAAAATCAGTTCTTTCATTGACAAAAAAGACACGCGCAGCCAGGGGTGTGATTCTCTAAAATAAAATTTACAACCGTTGCAGTCAAAGTCGATCTCTTCGATGTTACATCGCAGACCGCATCGATGCTAGCAATGCTTAATTTACACTGCATTGCACTGCTGCAGTGTGATTCTCTAAGAAACATTTAAGCATTGCTAGCATCGATGCGGCCTGCGAAGAGATCGACCATGACTGCAACGGTTGTAAATTTTATTAACCGACTTCCAAAAAGGAGGAGGTTCTCAATTCGGCGCGTATATTTATTTATTTTTGTATTGTATGTTACCGCATATCTCTGGTTTCCAAACCGATTTGTTTTTTTTTTTTAAATGGTTAGAGGAAGCTCGCGAGATGGTCCCATAAAAAATCTGACTCCAAATCTTCAATCCTGATGCTGTAAGTAGGTATACCTACGACTCAAGGTAGTTAGGCAGTTTTGATGGTGAATTCATATCAAGTAGGTCAAGTCACGTGTATACGATTCAACTCTGAGCCCCAACTCCTCAACCCTGATGCTGCACGGTACAGAACTCCTTAAAAATAGCGATTGAGGATTTTTTTTTTGGGGAATTCATATTGTAGGTGTCAAGCAACGACTTCATACTTAAACCCAAGTCCTAACTCCTCAACTCTGATGCTGCAGGGTACTGCACTCCTAAGCCGTGGGGATTAAGACTACACTAAAAAGTTTAAAAAAAAATTCTTTCCAAAAAACCAACTTCCAAAGCCACTGTAAAGTAAAAAATAATTTTGATTTCTACACTATGTTGAAGTCGGGCGAGTATAACAAAGATAGGCAAAGTTGACGCGTCTGGCTCGCCCAAATTCAACATAGTGTGTAGAAATCAAAATTATTTTTTACTTTGCAGTGGCTTTGGAAGTCGGTTTTTTGGAAATAATTTTTATTTTTTTACCTTAGAAAATCACATAGCAGGAAAGTCCGTTTTGCAGGACATTACCACACTAATTCAAGTCAATTCAAAATTTGACCAGTGCAATGTTCTTACCATAGTAAGTCTTACAAATCAGTAGGTATAATATTTCAATAATATGTAGGCATATTACCATAAACGAGAAGTGCCGGATTTGTAACTTCAGGCCTTTCAAAAGTATCCACTCTCTAAATCGATTCTTAGTAATTGCTTACTCTTAAAATAATCTATTGTAAAAGTTAAGCCGAACTGAAAGGTTAATATTCTAATTTTATTGTCATGTATACATTTGTCATACTATTTCAATGACCTTTAGTGGGGCTTTCCTCTTCCTCTTTCTAACATTCCTCTGACTCAATTATTGACGTAGGTTAAATTAATACTACGACTAATATTGAACTGGGGTTTGTTGGGTATTTACTTATTCTATTTCAATAACATAGATTATTTGTAATTTTATAGGTTTAAGCTTCTTGTGAATATACGATTTTTACTTAATAAATTTTAAACAGTTTTTCACCAAAAACTAGCCTTGTAACACTTAAGCATGGAATAAAAAATTCTAAATAGTCAAAACGGGGAATCGAATTTGAAACCACATGGATTAATTTAAACCGTTTACCTCATGACAGCTAAACATAGTGCATTTAGAGTACTAAAATTCTACATCAATGATTTAGATCCTGTTAGCGCCTCTACTTGTAACTGTGTCATTATGACATTCTATTTTATCAACCCAACCAATACCATGATCCTTTGAGGTTTGTATATTACGAAACACAGACCTTTTTCAACCGACTTCAAAAAAAGGAGGAGGTTCTCAATTCGACAGTTTTTTATTTTTTATGTTTGTTACCTCAGAACTTTTGACTACTACTACTACTACTACAGCCTATTAACGTCCCACTGCTGGGCACAGGCCTCCACTCTCATAGGAGAGCGGGAATTAGAGCTTTGACCCACCACGCTGCTCCAATGCGGGTTGGCGGGCTTTAACGACTATTATCATGTTAGTGATAATAACCGGGACCGACGTCTTAACGTGCTCTCCGAGGCACGGGGGTGAAACACCGCCAATTTCCAACTCCGGGTTGGCACTGAGAATTTCTTAATTGAAAAACCCAATACCTAACTTTTATGCCCGACCGGGAATCGAACCCAGGACCTCGTGATCCGCAGTCGACTATGCTAACCACTAGACCAACGAGGCAGTACTTTTGACTGGGTGGACCGATTTGGATAATTCTGTTTTTATTTGAAAGGGCATACTTCCCAAGTGGTCCCATATAAATTTTATCGAAATCGGTCGAGCGGTTTTTAAAATATCAACAATAAAATAAGTACTTTGTATAGCGTGTGCTTGTTGTTGTAAAGTTGGCGCGGGAGTTTGAAGTCGGTTGTTTAAAAATAATTTTTTACTAGTCAAATAACTAAGTATAGGGAGGAGCGAGACCAATGACTTTACTCCATTGTCATCGTCAGCAGGGACTCCCACAGGGCATAGGGCAAACCAAACAGATTAGGTATCTATAGATTATAATTTGATTTCGATTTATCTGTGTACCTAATTCGATTGGTTTACCAAACACGAATACACTCTGCCCCGTTTTAGTGGTTAGGTACCCTTATTTAGAACAACTGTACCTACATGCGTATTAATTTATACTAAGTCAACATTGTTAATATCTAAGCGGAAAATTGTCTTACCAACAATCCAATTAGCGACGATATTCAAGGATATGTAGTACGTTTGCCTTTTATTAAAAGGCGGTGTTAAAGATAACTTGTTGACTGCCTTGTTGGTCTAGCGGTTAGCATAGTCGACTGCGGATCACGAGGTCCTGGGTTTGATTCCCGGTCGGGCATAAAAAGTTAGGTATTGGGTTTTTCAATTAAGAAATTCTCAGTTCGAGCCCGGAGTTGGAAGTTGGCGGTGTTTCACCCCCGTGCCTCGGAGAGCACGTAAAGCCGTCGGTCCCGGTTATTATCACCAAGAGGTGATAATAACCGGGACCGACGTGGTGGTTAAAGATAAATTATAATTTATAATCTATGTTGTTACACTAGATTACGCAACTATTAACTACCTACAAAGGCAGGTACCTAGATACAATAATTATTATAAGGTATACTTAATTTCTTAGTAATTACTGGATATGAGATAATGTCTGCGACTCCATCCGCATGGGTTTCGTATGTCTCGTAGGGACTCGTTAATTTTTCGGTATAACAAGAAGCCCACCTTTTCAGTTATCTTTCTTACCTTTAAAGAGACGAGGCGCGGCTGCTATATTTTATTTGACCAACCTAAACTCAACTTATTTGCTTTGACATACGGTTGATATTGGAAATCAGTCTAGAGTCCGCCAACTGAGTCTAGCTCAATATCACCGTACAATAGGCGCATTTGACGACCTCTCTGGCGCAGTGGTGAGCGCCGCCCTGTGGTCTTACAAGTGGGCAATCTATGTTTCGATCCCCGGCAGAGTAATTTTGGAATTTATCATTTCTGAATTTTATTTGGCCTGGCCTAGTTGACACCCTACTAGCAAAGACGTATCGTCTTAGACTGAATCGTCACTTACCATCAGGTGAGATCGCAGTCAAAGGCCATATTTTATATTTATTCAACATTAAGTGGAAAAGATATGAAAAAAAGAC
Organism: Erebia epiphron; assembly: GCA_963932025.1. Lineage (NCBI taxonomy): Eukaryota > Metazoa > Arthropoda > Insecta > Lepidoptera > Nymphalidae > Erebia > Erebia epiphron. The sequence goes on from OZ009948.1 coordinate 27,543,619, forward strand.
GTGCCGCGAAGCTATTTAGATTTCCAGTAAGATGCCACGTTGCAACGGATTATGGGTATTCGCACAGAATAGGGATTTAGTATGGGTTTAACTACGTGTCATACCACCTGCATCACCTTATGAGCTATGATATGAGATAGTGAAGTAATTATTTAAAAATCGTTTACTCGCCACCACTCGTCGTCGCTACTCGCCGCTCGCCGCTCGTCGCTGCACGCCGCCGCTCGGCGCCGCTCGCCGCCGCTCGCCGCTGCTCGCCGCCGCTCGCCGCTGCTCGCCGCCGCTCGCCGCTGCTCGCCGCCGCTCGCCGCCGCTCGCCGCCGCTCGTCGCCGCTTGCCGCCGCTCGCCGCCGCGCCGCTCGCCGCCGCTCGTCGCCGCTCGTCGCCGCTCGTCGCCGCTCGTCGCCGCTCGCCGCTACTCGCCGTCACTCGCCGCGCTCAGACAGCGGCGTCCTTAATCCGTAAATTATGTCCTGCTGAAACCTTATCTGGTTGCATGGTGAATTTCAATAAAAAACGTGTAGAATTTTCTTTCGTGATGCGTAACGGTTTTTTGTTTATTCCTTTTTCAAACAAAGGCGATCAAACGAGTTCATCTGCGGCACCGTTACGCGTTGTTTGTAGTTTTCGTATTTTAGTGATATTTTTATAGATACTAAATGTTTGTTTGTCTTTCTATTCAAAAATAGTTTTGTTTAGAACAATCATTGCTTTCTGCTCGTGCTATAATTTTTTAATTAGTTTTTAGTGAAGATTTTTAAGGCCTTGTGTAGCGTAAATGGGGGGTTTTAAAATCAGTGTATCCATCAAACGGTGACATAATGTATGCTTGTAAAAATAATTTGCTGTTTTCAAGACCTTTAAGCAGCCATTGACGCATCTCAAAACACAATTTAAAAAAATCTCTGCATTGAAATTTATTTTAAACATACCTCTCAATTTACCTTTTAAAGCAATTTTTCTCCTTATTGAAACCAATAATTAGCTCTAGAAATATAATATAAAATTCATATTCCTAAATCAAACACATTGTCGGATTCATTTGTATTGAAAAGTAAATATAATTTTTTTTACAAATGATTTCATGCATTTTTTGCGACATGCGCTTGCTCGATTTCAGCCTCCCGCGCCTGTGTTTTTCATCTCGTGAGCTCACAGCGCCTTAATTAGATTTTATTGAGCCTATAGAGCATAGAGCTTCGATCATTTAAAATCAAATGCTTCTTCTAGCTATAATAGTCTAACGGATAGAATTTACTGTTGCGGCTTTCAAAAAAAGTTTTGGTTTGTTTAGAGCAAAGAGGGAAGTAGATGTTTGTTGATGGAGAGAGCTATGCTCGGGTATCCCTACGTAAGAAATTATAAGAGTTCCGTAGGAGAACCAGAGTTATTGACATATTGGCACACCGCACACGTGGCAATGGGTAGACCACATAGTTCGAAGAACCGATAGACGTAGGGGTCTCAAGGTGCTGGAATGGCGAACCCGCATTGGAAAGCGTACAGTGGCCATAACTCCCCGTCTAGGACCGATGACATCAAGCAAGTCGCAGGGAACCGTTATATAGGTTCAGGCGGCGCAATATCGCGTCGGGAAGTCCATACGACACCAACAGCTGTGGACGTCTTTATAGGTATAAGTCCAACGATAAAGAAGAGGTAGAGCTTCTTTGTAAGCATTCCTTTATCAGAAATTTGGCAGAAATAGAATCGCCGTATTGTGGCGTATGTGGCTGAAAAGATAATATTTTTAACCCTTTTTCTCGGAAAATGCGTTCATAATTCATAATTATTAATTAATTATATGCGTTATTATTTAAAAAAAAAAACAATGGGATTGGCTTCTTTCGGTTCGCGCCAGCAATTGCTTCCAACTTGACTATAATTTATTGTTGGACAGTTGCGTGGTTTTAAATTACAATATTATTGCAATCTTATCTGTGCATGTGACGGAGGCGCCACTGTCTATTAAAATCCACATGAACACAATAGATAGATAGTTCGTTCCGAATTTCGCCACACGCATAGTTAAGCTTGTCAGAGTGTACACGCTAGAACATAAATTAGATGTTTTTAATGTCGTTTCTTTTAAAAAATATATAATTTAAACTGCGAGTGGTGCGTTGGTGCCAATGACAAATTGGAGTGGAACGTTAACATAATAATGTGTGGATGTTTTCATTCGTTTCAAAACAATTTAAACTTTCGCATTTATCACCCGTAGAAAGGGCAATAAATATCAAACCAAAGATTTTTTCAACTGAGATAATATTAAATCCTCTCAGATCCACTAAATTACAACGCTTAGCCAGAGAAAATCTCTGCGCTTAGCTAATCTGGTAATAATCACTTGAGTAGGGAGAGATTTCTATTTCTATTATATTAATCAAAATATTGTATAAGTAATATGGAGATAGTTTTCATATGACAATCGGCACTCATAAAAAGACTAGGGTTACAAACTTTAATTAAATGAATCGATGTTTGTTACTCAATCACACCAGAACAGCTGAACGGATCTGGATGACATTTGGCACAGAGATATATCATAGTTCGGAATATCACATAGGCTACATTTCGCATCCCGGAAAATTACGCAGTTCCGGCGGGTAACAAAAAACCTCAATCCACGCGGACGAAGTCGCGGGCATCAGCTAGTATACTATATTATTTACCTAGGTGAACATGGTCACCAAATGGTTCTCTTGATTTCCTTTGGTTGCTTTGGATTACCTACAAATGATTTCGAAGTCGAACTTAGGCTATGTCTGATAGAGCTCACGTAGGCGTTTCGTCATCTACTTACCTCGTTTTGTGACTAGCTCATTTTAAACCCCGGGAATTACCTGTATTGTCACGTAGCGATCGCTGACAATCGACCGATCACGGCACTTGTCTTGTTCTACCGATTTTTAACGAAAGCGCACCGAATTTCTATGGATGCGTTCATTAAAGAGACGCAACTCAGCGTCTTTTTTGATAACATCCATATCCATACTAATATTATAAATGCGAAAGTGTGTCTGTCTGTCTGTCTGTCTGCTACGCTTTCATGGCCCATATGTTCAACCGATTTTGATGAAATTTGGTACAGGGATAGGTTGAATCCCGGGGAAGGACATAGGCTACTTTTTATCCCAGAAAATTTAAAGGTTCCCGCGGGAATCAAAATATTTATCTGTTGAACCGATTCTAATGATATTTGGTACAGGGGTAGGTTGTATCCTGGGGAAGGACATAGGCTACTTTTTATCCCGGAAAATTCAACAGTTCCCACGGGAATCGAAAACTTGGTCCACGCGGACGAAGTCGCGGGAATCATCTAGTATATTTAAACAAGCTTTGTTTAATTTTTATTACGATTGTAATTGGTTTAATGTAAAACAAAATGGAGGTGCTCGCTTTGAGTCTTTGGTGTTAAGTCAAAATTAACAAAGCCATCGTTTGGATTATAATAATACTAGAGGTTGCCCGCGACTTCGTCCGCGTACAATTATTGATTTCCTATGAGATTATGTAATTTTCCCGCTGCAAACAGCCTATCTATAGAGGCTTTACATAGCTTATGCAGGTTTTTTTGCTGATTTTCATGTCTATACTTCAAAGTCATAAAATTTGTATGTAACCTTTCACCCCCATTTCACCCCTTTTGGGGTGGATGTTCGTAAAATTGCTTATACAGGTTATTATTATTTAAAGCTAATAACCTAAATCCCGATTTTCAAGTCTCTAACTTCAGAAACATAGGACTTTCATACAAACTTACAACCCCCATTTTACCCTCTGTGGGGTAGATTTTCATAAAATTGCGTATGCAGTTTATTATAACTTAAAACTTATAACCTAAATCCCGATTTTCAAGTCTCTTACTGCAAAAAATTTGAATCCTTATGCAAGCTTCCAACCCCCATTTCACCCCTATTGGGGTACATTTTCGTAAAATTGCTTAAACAGGTTTTTATTATTTATAACTAATAACTTAATTACCAATTTTCATGCGTCTAACTTCAACAACAAAGGACTTTCATACAAACTTCCAACCCCTATTTTAACCCCTTAGGGGTGGATTTTCTCAAAACCCGTTCTTAGCTGGCGTCTACACCGTAGAAGGAATCTACCTTCCAAATTTCAAGTCTGTACGCTTTATAGTTCCTGAGATATCGTGATTAGTGAGTGAGTGAGTGAGTGAGTGAGTGAGTGAGTGAGTGGTATTTCGCTTTTATATATATCCCCCCTGCCACACACTGCCCGAGAGGTATGGCGAGTAGCGTGGGACGTAGGCAGAGACGTCGTGTGGCAACGATACTCGCCATGCTCACGCCACGCTCCTCGTCCTCGCGCATCGCTCCCTGTTTTGTCGGTTTTTTGGGCGCGAGTCAAAGGACTGGCAATATGAGCGCGAGAGACCTGCCACACACTGCCGCTACCTCATTCGCGATCGAGCGCTTATAGAAGAAGGACGTCGCAAAAAATCATGCCGTCGCCGCCGCCGCCAGCCGATGAATGGAGTAATGATAAAACATTACAATACAATTTATTGATTTGTTGGCAGCGGAGCCAAATCAATCATGTTGGTACCTATACCTACATTATGATGTCCGTGACTCCGTCTGCGTGAATTAAAAAAGTTCCCGCGGGAACTTTTTAATTTGCCGGGATAAAAGTAGCCTATACATATTGTGTTATTTCAGACTATAATCTATTGATGCCCGCGACTTCGTCCGCGTGGATTGAGTCAAAATATGTACTTAGTTTTTAATTCATTAACGCGTAGTCTGATTTCATTCATTCTTTTTTTTGTTCGAAAGTACGTACCTACCTACTTACTTTAAAAATTGATCTGTAAAAATTTCAAAGTCATTGGTTTTGAAGTTTAGAAGTTCACATCGAAACTATCATTATACACAGTAATGAACGTCCAAAATAACTTGAAGCCTGGAATGTGTTACGTGTAGTAAGTGCAAGTGACCTAGTGCGGAGCGTCGCGATTAATCGCGCGAGTAGAGCAGTGTGTGGCCACAGAGGGCAACTACGCGGCAGAGCGAGGACGTGCTACGCGGCAGCGCGAGGAGCATAGTGTGGCGGAGGCATATAGATTAATATAACCCAAACTATTGCTTTGCCAAAGAACTATATTATGATCATAGCATTATGATTATAATAATATTATTATCATAATACAGTAGTATGAACTACTGACCGACCAATACCATACCATATAACCTAGCAGAGCCCTGGCTTAGAAAAATCCACTTTTTCCACTGTGTATATCTCCTTAGCAAGACGTCATAGGTCCAGATTCCACTAATGAATTTCGCACGGTTGTATTTTTTAATTTGTTTTAAATTATGGTAACCTTACGGGACAAAATCATCTGGCCGAAATTTATGCTTAGAAAAATTCATTTTTTATCCTGTTTGTTAAAACAAGTTCATAACGATGGGAAACCCCTTTTGGATAAAAATGCCCTCAATCTTTGTCCATCTTATTTGATCGTAGGTTGCATATAAATAAGTACTTACTTAGGTAGGTAAGTCGACTTCATACTGCAGCGCAGTTTATATAAGTAGGTACCGTTTGATAACAAAAAAGTAATAAGTAATGCTTTGCTTATTTAATTATTTTAATAAACAAAATAAAATAGCGTAGTGCATATTGAATGGGCTATCATAGCATTTTATATTAATGAACAAATAATAAACAAGGTAACCCGTGCGAAGCGAGATAGCCTTATTGATAAAACGACAATATAAACGCTTATTAAAATAATCACATGCTCCCATTTGCACGTGTGAATTTGCGCAGTTTCCCTAAGGGCAAACGCGAACTATGGATTTATTTAGGGATCGACTAGACTAGCGACACACTTCGTTCGCCCGATAGATACATAGATAGAAGAGATAAAAGTCTACATTAGGTATATTGACAGAGAGGTAAATAATCTTACTATATTAAAAAGTCTGCAAGCAGACTGATTGGCCTACGCAACCGAGTTAAGAAACTTGAAATTTTGACAGTAGCTATAGGTTTATTTCCATCCAGCATAGGCTGGGTTGGATTGGTCCTTCTACTAGAAGACCAGCAGGGCGACCGTGTATCTTTTGCATCAATCATTGATACATCGCAATCACCTCTGGTTGGTTCTCTTCCAAAATTGAACGAAATTTCCATTGACGCAGCAAGAATACCATAAATTCAGTCAATCGGAGGTGATTGCGAAGTATCAGTGATGGATGCAAAAAATACGCGGTCGCCTGATGTGTTTTATGGTTTAGACACTCACTATAAAAAATAGAAATTTCACCTTTCCTCCAGCTAGAGAGTTTAAAAAGAGATCGTATATTAAAATAGGTACACCTTTTTCAAGTTAATTATCCAAGAAAACTGGTATGTATCTTGTTCTTGTGGGTATCTAGAATTACTTTGAACAATAAAGAAATACCTAGGTGTTTCAGGATTTTTAGAACTTTAGATCCTAAAGTGGTAAAATTGAGAAAAAAAAATTTGAGCATAGTTCTCATTTTTGTTCTCATAATTTGAGTCTCAGGTTTTTTGGTAATTCCACCCATAAGGTCATAAACACCACCCGCGTGAAGCAGGGGCAAGTCAGCTAGTAAGCTTATAAGAAATGTTTTATTCCGGTGATACGGAACTAAAATGCTTTTGTAGGTTTTGTACGCACCTAAGTATACCTCAATTTGATCTCACCCATGACTGAACTCCTAGGTACCTACGTTTTAACGTAATAATTTTTGTACGAATAGGTAGGTAACAACTAACAAGAAAACTTACTCATTATACTCACAGACAGACTGACTAATAAATAAACATGGAACTTCACTAATTAATTATCGGCATGACTCCATATTATGTGTAAATACACTAATTACCATTCGAGTACTAAGTATTAAGCTGTAAATAAGGGAAGGCCCTGAGACGTGGGAAAATTTGGGAAAAATAAAAAAAAAAGATAAATCACAGTTCTTGGACTTTGCTTCTAGTGGAATGAGGTGCAATTTTGGTTCATGTACCGTACCATACATCGCTTTAGATTTTATTTTTAACCGACTTCCAAAAAAGAAGGAGGTTCTCAATTTGGCGAGTATTTTTTTTAATGTATGTCGGTGCATATTTCCGTGGTTTCTGAACCGATTTGGAAAAAAATATTTCAGCCGTAAGAGGAAGCTCTCGGGGTGGTCCCATAAAAATTCTGACTCCAAATCCTCAACCCTACTAAAAAGTTAAAAATAAAAATTCTTTCCAAAAAACCGACTTCCAAAGCCACTGTAAAGTAAAAAATAACATTGATTTCTACACACTACGTCGAAGTCGTGCGGGTATACCTAACAAGGATAAGCAAAGTTGACGCATCAGGCTCGCCCGACTTCAACATAGTGTGTAGATGTCGGTTTTTTTGAAAGAATTTTTATTCCTAAGCCGTGGTAAGTCTGGGTTGAAACTATTAACTGTTAAATAATAATAATCGTTGCATTTATCAGGATAGGTACGTTTCATACCCGTTATTTAGCTACATATATTTATGTCATGGTTTTTAATGAGATAGTAATACTTTTCCTACAAAATATTTTTAAAGAAAGCGAGCTGACTTCAAAAGCAATGAAAATCCATACTTCCATACTAATATTATAAATGCCTGTCTGTCTTCTACTCTTTCCCGGTCCATCTTTTCAACCGATTTTGATCAAATTTAGATAGAGGTAGGATACATCCCGAACAAGGACATAGGCATTTTATTCCAGAAAATTAAAGAGTTCCCGCGGGAAATAAAAAAACTTTAATCCACGCGGACGAAATCGCAGGCGTCATCTAGTCAATAAATATTTTTTTAATTATACTTTCGGCTAATGCAAACGAAAAACGTATGTGTATTGTAAGAAAGTATTTTTTTTAACTAAGCAAAATCAATGGTCCTTGTCCAGATAAGTACCTATAAATGTTTTACCTTTTACCTAGATACCTTTACCACGTAAAGTTTTCGTCCGCGTGGATTGGTTTTTTGTATTCCCGCGGGAACTCTTCAATTTTCCGGGATAAAAAGTATCCTAGGTCCTTCCCCGGGATTTAACCTATATCCCTGTACCAAATTTCATCAAAATCGGTTGAGTAGTTAAGCCGTGAAAGCTTAGCAGACGGACAGACTGACGGAGAGACAGACAGACACACTTTCGCATTTATAATATCAGTAAGGATTATGTTATAGTACCATAGTAATGAAAATTGTGATATCATAAGCCTCATATTATTTGGTTATCTAGTATTTTTTCCATATGTTTTATTCACGTATGTTTGTAATACAACAATTAACTCGCTAAGCAACGTAACATGCATGGAAGTTTCGGATTTTCTTATTCTTACAGCTAAGAAACAATAAAACAGAGGTGAAAAATGTAGAATAACAAAAGTTCCAAGCGCCTAGTATACCTACGACCATAGAGGTAAACAGTGCCTACGTTACTATATACGTGTATGAAATACTAGCTAATGCCCGCGACTTCGTACGCGTGGATCGAGGTTTTGTGGATCCCGCGGGAACTCTTTAATTTTCCGGGATAAAATGTAGCCTATGTGCTATTCCAGACTATATTCTATCTCTGTGCCAAATTTCAGCCAGATCCGTTCAGCTGTTGGCGCGTGATTGAGTAACAAACATCCATACATCCATACATCCATACATCCATCCATCCAAACTTTCGCATTTATAATATTTATTTGATGATGAATCTACTAGCTGATTCCCACGACTTCGTCCGCGTGGATTAAGGTTTTTTGTACTCCCGAAGGAATTCCTCAATTTTCCTTAATTTTTTAAGCCTATGTGCTAATCCAGACTATAATCTTTCTCTGTGCCAAATTTCAGCCAGATCCGTTCAGCCGTTGGCGCGTGATTGAGTAACAAAGATCCATACATCCATCCAAACTTTCGCATTTATAATATTAGTTAGATTGTGTGTAAAGCCCATGCACACAATATTATAATAATTAATTATTAATATCTTCTCCACACGCATTTTCTCTCAACAAGAATACTGTCAATGCGATCTTCTCTTTTCAGATCTTTCTTCGGACGAAAGTAACTTTCGAATAAGCGATGGGATATCTGGCATCGTCCTCTGAGTAACAAACTGTGTAATGCACATATTTTTTCTTCACAGTTGGCAAATGTACCTATTTATTGATAGAGGTCAAACAGTTCTATGAATTTTTAAATTTCGCTTCCAAATCGTTGCCAAATGCCAATGTGAATCAACTAAGAGAGATGATTTTTCAACCAACTTCAAATAATTTAATATAAAAAATACTTTTTAAACAACCGACTTCAAACTCCCGCGCCAAATTTTATTGTTCATATTTTAAAAACCGCTCGATCGATTTCGATAAAATTTATATGGGACCACACGGGAAGTATGCTCTTTCAAATAAAAAAAGAATCATCCAAATCGGTCCACCCAGTCAAAAGTTCTGAGGTAACAAACATAAAAAAAATAATAATAATAATACAGTCGAATTGAGAACCTCCTCCTTTTTTTGAAGTCGGTTGAAAAAGGAGGAGGTTCTCAATTCGACTGTTTTTTTTTTATGTTTGTTACCTCAGAACTTTTGACTGGGTGGACCGATTTGGATGATTCTTTTTTATTTGAAAGGACATACTTCCCATGTGGTCCCATATAAGTTTTATCGAAATCGGTCGAGCGGTTTTTAAAATATCAACAATAAAATAAGTACTTCACCAATTAAGGTTTCCACTGAAAACCAGCGCTGCAGCCTGCTGTAGCATTAGGCTGAGATGGAGACCTGTATTTGGTCACACAACTTTGTTTTTGTATCTGATTTTATAGTTTTAGACTAGACTTAGATTGTGATAAAAAAAAAAACACTTTCTTTCTTTCTTTCTTTCTTTACGCTGTATAGCGTGTGCTTGTTGTTGTAAAGTTGGCGCGGGAGTTTGAAGTCGGTTGTTTAAAAAGAATTTTTTATATTAAATTATCTAGGTAAGTTTTCGTCTACGTTATTTTTTATGGACCATAATTGCATGCTTCTAGATGGTTTTTGTTGCGTTGCTGTGCATTGTTACTAATTAGGATCCGTGTAAGACTTGTAATGAGTGGGTAAAAATTTATTATCGTCTACACTCTACAAGTTAGCCCTTGACTGCGATCACCATAAATTAATATAAAATTTTAAGTATTTACTTACGGCCGGTTTCTGAATTGAGAATTTTATGTTGAGTCTGTCTCAAAGACTACTAAGCAAATTTTTGTTTCTGAATTGACATTGGGCCGGTTTCTGAATTAAGCATTCAAGCAAAAACAGCAAGTTCTATTTCTCAAACCTTACACAAAATCAATTCAGAAACAAAAATTTGCTTAGTTAGTCCTTATTCCATAAGTAGTCTTTGAGACAGAATCAACATGAAATTCTCAATTCAGAAACCGGCCGAGGTACTTAACTTATTCTTATGCAAATAGAAAAATAATATTTTGTATCAATTCTTTGTTATTTAAGCTTCTGTATGGTAATATTATTCCAATCAATAGACATTATCATTTTAATAGATAAGATTCAAGAAATACTGGCTAGATACCTTAACATAGTTTAACTGGATCCATTAATATAATGTTATCATACTAATATTATAAATGCGAAAGTGTGTCTGTTTATTTGCTTGTCCTTAATCACGCCGCAACAGAGCAACGGGTCGACATAATTTTTTGCGTGAATATAGTTCAGGACCTGATAGAGAGTGAATTATAACTACTTTTTATCCATTATTAAGGAGTTACCGCGAAAATTAAAAAACATCATCAACATTAAAGAGCATCAGTTAGTATAGTTTAGTATGAATTGCCATCGAAATGTCAAAGGGCTAATTATTGTCTCAGTAGCAATTAAATAGACTGGAATTCTATTACCCAAACGGATACAGAAACAAAAGAGCAGGTATAGGAGACATTGGCATTGGAAAGTCCATACATAACTTAAATCTGACTGATTCCACTATAGGCCAAGAGATGATGAGCAATTTTTGAAAGCTTTTTAACAGTTTAAATCTTTAATATTATATAATGCGCGACTTTCTCCGCGTGGATTTAGGTTCATGAGTACGTCATACATAATCATGTCATAATATGACATACTCGTATTTCCTTTCTCGTGAAGTAACCTAAGTCTGTATAAAATTGTATCAAAATCGATTGAGTAAAGGGGCCCTGAAAGGCCACACCCACAATATTTTTGAACGATCTATCCAGCAAGATCTCCCACTATGGGATAGACGAGAAAAATATGTCCATCCGCAATTTACGTGTAGCTGACTGCTGAGGTACCTACCCTAATAAATATTTTTCAAAATACTATTTTACCATTTTGTCAGCGCGATTAATATGCATATCCGTGCCAATTTACAGCTTTCCAGAACTCAAAGCCTCTGAGCTAAGCCGTGTACAGACAGACAGACAGACGGACAGATATGGCGAAACTATATCCTTGTTGTTCCTTGTTGATTACCGGACCCTAAAAATTGGTATACACTCCTCATAAGAAACTCTCGCCACCTCTCAGCCTACGGGTATTAATGTAATGGACGTGACGCATGATTGTTGATATTTTTTTCTGGCGCTATTTAGTGCTGCTTAGACCGGTTGCCGAGACAACCGCGGAGTCAGTCGGCTTTTGGATCTAAACCCGATTAGCGTACTGAAGGGTATGAATGTAATAGCATATATATCATGCTATTACATTCATACCCTTCAGTACGCTGCCCGAATCCCATGCACTTCAGTGCACGCGTGTGCTAAATAAATTTAAATAAAGAACTTTGTTCTAAAAAACCCGCACGGTAAAGAAAAACAAAACATAAATCGCAGAAAATTTTTACACGGAATCCGGCACAATGGAAGCGGGTGTCGGGAAAACGGAAACTGATTTTGGTAAAATGGAATTGGGTGTCGCGAAAAATTCGGGATATTCGGTAAACGGTCACGCGACGTGCCCATTCAGTGGTAAAGTTGATGTGGAAAATCAAAAACATGTGAAGCCAAATCTAAAGATAAAAGTTCCTCAGCCTATAAGATTAAAGAATTATCTAGTCAGTGAAGAAAACTTTGATGTTCTCCATTCGCAGATTGAAGAAGTCAGCTCTAATGTAAGTAGTAGTAGTAACGCCTTCAAACAATTTGTATCATGGACAAAATTTTAAAAACTGTAATCAAAAGAGAGTACAAGTATGAATTTATGTTTACGATTACGCTAGACCAATTAATTATTGAACACTAGCTGATGCCCGCGACTTCGTCCGCGTGGTTTAAGTTTTTTATTAGTCCCGCGGGAACTACTTAATTTTCCGGGATAAAAAGTAGCTTATGTCACTCTCTAGGTCCTCAACTATACTCATGCCCAAAATCACGTCGATCCGTTGCACCGTTGAAGCGTGATTGAAGGACAAACCAACAAACCAACAAACCAACAAACAAACTGACTTTCGCATTTATAATATTAGTATGATTGGAGTTACTAGACATGCTCTCTCACGTAGAGTTCGTCTGTTTAGATCTAGAAAATGCCGTTTCATTCTTCTTAGCTACTTTTTTTACGAGTAGGCAAGTTAGGGACAAGCTCTATCAAGCTGGTATAACTAGGGCCTGCAAATATAATTTGATCAATTTATTATACAAAAATTTTGGCCAGGATAGGATATTTTAAACGAAGCTTCATTTCTCATCCTTAGTGGTCCGTGCCATGCAAATACCTTGTTATATTTCAATTGTTTTGCACTACATATCGAATTCGAGTTTTCAAACCAAAAACGCTGGTGGAGTAGTTAGCCATTAAGTTCCGCAAGACATAGGTATTATTATTAAAATATATGTTGGGTACTTAAAATCACGTGAGATCTCAAATAGCAAATAGATCCGTGTTGACATACCGCGATAAGACGTAAACTTCCTGATTTATTAAACGTACCGCGAATTCTCAATTTATAATTATTATGCTGTCATCTTAATATACCAGTTTAATTAATGCCGTTACAACGTCATGTTTACGTACTCAGTAGAAAAACTGAAGTAGTAGTAAAGCCTATAAATATTAATAAGCTTTACTATTTTATGATACTTTATATAGTTCTAGACAAAGGCTGTGGTTAGAAAGAACGATGTAATAACACTATAATTAATTCAGGCTATCTTGTTTTAAATTTAATTTGATCTATAGGTAGAGAAGGTTTCCAATATATTTAAAAATAAAATAATGTCCTTGATAATACCTTTCTATCAAGTCAATGTTAATAAACGTTATATTATATATTAATAACATAAGCAGAGGTATTATGACTTCTGTGGCCACAGTTAAATGGAAGAAGTGTAATAACAATATACTTAAGTGGGTTACTATGTGGGTGCGCTTGATAGAGGTTTGTAGAGCAACACTTCTGTGTGTATCTATGTCTATATCAGCTACCCTTTCTAATACATTTAGTGCATTCAGATAAAATTAAGTAGAATGAAAAGAAGAACGTCTTCAATGTCTTGTTCTATTATTGACAATTGCAGGAACAAACTAAGAGGTACATGTAAACTTTTACGAACTCATGATCAAACGTGCATACCTTTGCCGAGAGTTCTAAAATTAATGTTCGCGTCTGGTAAGACAAATATTAAATTTGAGTTAGATACCTGCTAAACGAAACCTCTCCATTTTGTCTTAGCGAGGGTTGGCCGATTTATTACTTGGAATATTTATCATGAGATACTCTGAACTAAAGATATTTGAGTGATAATTATTGATGTTTACCTACAGTTATTGGAAATACGATGAAACAGACTAAATACAAAGAATGCTTGAAGCATAACCTTCAAAAAATTAGATGCGCTAAAAACTTAACAAAATATGGGAAAAGATCGATTTTTAAATGATCATAACACTATAAATACCAAAGTGGTGTTAGAGTAGGTATACGGTGAATACCCGTTACAATCATCACTAATTTGTAATTAGTATGATAATGAAAAATTTCCGATGAGAGGGAAAATTCTTCCATAACGATTTGCTTTGAAATAAAACTTAATTTGTGAAAAAATATAAATTTGCCTTTGATTATAATTTACTGCCATGTGAAAACCCAATAGTTGTGGTTTTCTATAATTGACACTGATTATATCATCACACATGATAGATTTAAAACAGATTAAATCTTGGACTATTTAAAAAAAAACTCTACTATGCTCTAAAATTATAAATATCACCGTTTGTAACTCATTTGTTTACTCTACGCTCTCACAAATAATAAAATACTGAATGCTTTTCAATATTCTCAAACAAAGTTTAATTTTTCTTTGTTATATCATCGATACTATTCATATCATTATTCATACCATCGATATTATGATTAAATCAGAACTTTGTCAGTCTATCTGTTACGTTTTTACGGCTCAACGGCTCGATCAATTTTTACGAAATTTGGCACAGTGATAGCTTTCATCCTGGAGACGGTCATGGGATATTATTTATTGCGGAAAATAAAAGGATTCCCAAGATTATTTTATTAAGCACTCAATATCAAAGATAATATGAAAATCGAACTAAGCAAGCAATCAAGCCTATCCTTAAATACTTGCTAAAAACTTTAAATCTAAATTTGAATATGCTGATGATACAATAAAACGCCCGCTCAAATAGTTATCACTTTAATCATAGTGTAACAATGGGTAACCTATTTTTTGTAGTAATTAATAACCGGACACATGAACTTTTTATAGATTCTCAATAACGTTTAGTCATATCTAAAAAAAGTTATGATCCATTGAACGATGGACAAAGACTGGTTTCCCCGGATGGTGTATAATCAAAGACCACGGTTTTCGGGAATTTTAGATGTCCGATGCTAATCTTTGAGTACGGAACATTTTGCTTTCAAAACCAAAAGCAAATTTATCGCAAATAAAGTCGCCAAAATTACATAACCGTTTCAATCAATTCTGATCCAATCCATTAAGTATCCATGGCATCTAATTTTAGATATTTTTGAGTTTTTGCGCCTCCCAATCAAGGCAAGGCTCTACATATTTGAGGACCTCTAAGCATGCTTACAATGTTACCTATTCTTTACCGTCTAAGAATTTGTTCCAGTAATTATACATCTTCTTCTTCCTAGAGTTTGAATCGGTTCACGTCTGGACCCGCTTTTCTTCTAGTTCATTTCCACTATTTGCACGGTCTATAGCATCTTTGGAATCTATCGGATTCTGAAGGTGTGGGTAGAAGCTATCTACTTGTACGATATTAAGCAACCATTTCTAAATCGCATCATTATACACGTAATTTGCTGTTGCGCATAATATTAGGACAGTTTAGTAGCATGTTAATCATAAATAGTAAAATTAATTCTTAGTATTGGTAAGATTATTTAGTCTAACAATAGACGTAATAAGCGCAGAGCTGTAAATCCCAGGTATATTCAACGCAAGAACACATCTAATAATATTGAATATGCGCAATACACCAATGTTTACGTCCAGACATCCATCAATAGATCAAACACATTTGTTTGTTTATTAATACTTACAAGTAAGTTATGAAGGGCGGCTGTCCCGAAGCAGGTTTGCAATGATGAACTCCTTTTGGGGTGTATAACTATTTAATTAAGTGGTATAACAAGTGGTAGGTATAAAGTTATAACAAAATGTAAAATAATATAATAAGTAAAGGATGTCTGTTCGCACCGAAGTTAGGTAAGCGAAAGCACTAATTGTCCAGTTTGATGTATTCACATCGGAATCTGACACTCGCGGCACGTATCGCTGACAAGGGAGACCGGCAGCGTAACACCTCCGCCATCAGATGAGCAATTATTTGGTGATGAAGGCACCGAATATTGCGGCATTTATGTAGTCCTTCAAAAGGTCTTCTTTAAATGGTAATAATCTTCGTGTCTCGGGTGTCCTGCTTTCTGCTTCGTGTGTGGAGACGTGGTGAAATAGTGAGTCATCTGCTCTATCAGAGCCTCCTTGGACAGAGAGATAGGCGAGGTTTAACACATTTCATCTATCTCCTGTAATAGTAACTGAATCGAAGAAGATAGTCTAGTATAGTAGATGAATTTGGTGATCATTGGTTGGCAGCACAAAGAAGTCCACTGTTCGCTGGGCTGTCAAATTTTTCCTTCGGGCTTTCAGCCTCTATGTGCATAAAATCCAAGAAATTGGTTGCGATAACAGGTTCATATGGTAGTATAACTAGATAGGCTATTACTACAGACTAGGCTAAACTATTATATTATAGGAAATATACATATGCATGATATAGTCTTGAGCTAAACTGATACTAAAACCTGAACTAAATGTAAAAGGACTACAATTTCTAGAATTCTGTAAAATGATAGGTAAACTAAATATATCTGCTCTTTTTAATAAGGCTATTTAAATGAGAAATTACTTTCTAAGAATATGATGTTAATTGGGTATAATTCTTAAGTGAGAGTATGCTCGAATTGCTAGATTTGCACAAAATATCTTGTATAATTTTCGGTAAAACGAAAAGTTACAAAAACTGAGCGTTCAGCATACATTAATTGCTCATTGTCCTTATTAGTCACATTGTGACGTACACTGTGACGATAAGTAAGAGCTTTCGTTTTCTCAGATTAGTGGAAAAAGTGCCTCATTTTTAATAAAAGATTTCTTGTAAGGTAGACTCTATAGATATATTGTAAAATGTAAAATGTGTACCTATAAAGTAAAACTATAAAAACGTTTAAAATGTATTTCTAATTGCAATATAATTCTAAAAAGTAATTAAACCTTCGTAAAGTATTTTGGATACTACTTGTGTAAATTGTAATATAATATAGTGTAGTCCTATCAGTAAGTTGAAATGTGATACTGGGAATGTCGCGAGTTCATCGGACAAGTACTATACTTAGTTGGTTTTAAAATAAAGTGTTACTAAGTGAATTGAGTACAACTATGGGATATAAGACGTATTTAAATTTTTTGGACGTCTCTTTAATCGAGATTTTTTAAATGGGCCATGACTTTTCTTAGAAGTATATATGTGTATACGTTGCCTTGAGACTTTGTGTCTAATATGGGATTTTTCGTGGATTTGTATTAGAGTTTCCGGGATTGAACATTCTAATTTCGTACAAATAGTTTTGGATGAAGTCGGTACTTTTATTGGACTAGATAATTTTCCATCAAAATCGGAATCAGTAGTAGTGAAACATAAGTTTTCATCGGTATTATTAAAGTCTTTGCGGTTAATTAGAATGTAATCGTATTCTGCTAATTTTAACTTCCATCTCATTATGCGTGTGCTCGGTTCTTTTTGATTCGGTAAATTTTGGAGGTCGGAAATTATTTTAACTTTTTGATTCAAAAGGTAAGGTCTGAAGTATTTTGTGGCCCAGGCTATTGATAGAAGATTCTTTTCTATCTTAGAGTATTTCAATTCGCTATCATTTAAAGTTCGAGAAGCGTATGCGATAGGTATATCGGTGCCAGAAGGGCCTTGCGAGAGTGTTGCACTTAAGGTAGAATCGGATGAGTAAGTGACCAAATTAAATTCCTGTTCAAAATTAGGATATGCTAGGATAGGGATATTTTTAACCAGATATTGACATTGTTCGAAACAATCAAGGAATTCAGACGTCAAATTGATTATTGCACCTTTCTTTAAGCAGGATGTTAAGGGCTTGGTTAGGCTTGCAAAATTGGGTATGAATCGTCTGTAGTAACCAAGAAGAGATAAAAATTCCTTGATTTCCTTCCGAGTTTTAGGTAGAGCAAAATTTGAAATATCAGACATGTACGAGTAATATGGGTTCGGTTGTATGCCATGTGGAGAATAGATATGGCACAGAGGTGTATCGTGTTTGAAGAATTCAGATTTATCTGTATTAATTTTAAAATTTGAACACTTTAATCTCTGTAAAAGAGCACGCAGATTCATTAAGTGTTCCTGCAATGATGTAGAGAAAACTAACACTTTGTCTGAGTAACCTATGCAATTTAGCAGGCCTAGAAGATTGTTAAAATTAAAAGCAGCGCTACAATTTTCGAAACGTAGAGTTGTAAAGTATAATGACCTCCCTAACTTGTCTAAAACGTCGGTTAAGTTTGAAATCGGATACAAGTTCTCTACAAAATTGGGATTGAATTGAGAATAGTCATTAATGAAACTATTATTTTCGAAATAGAATAAGTCCGAATATTCTTTGACAAGATTAATTAAATTAGTTGCCTCTTCTTGATTTAATTGATCTATGGGCAAATGTAATAATATGGACTCATAATTACGCTTATCGTCGGCGGTGTCAATTTCACTTTCACACCTAGCTGGCATGTACTCGTATTGTTCGTGGGAATTATGTTGGTTAGATTTATAAAAATCAAAAGGAATTTGAGTTTCTGGATTTTCCGATATACTATGTAGATTTAACTGTACTTGTGAGAAATTTTTAGGATCAGGGTCGGGTTGGTATGGAACGTAACTACATGATGGGTATTGAGGTTCTGTAGAAGGAATATGCTTTTGAAACCTCGGGTATCTTCGTGATCTTTTAGGGAATTTCATACTACTATAATAATTTCGGTGTAAATAAGAAGAACAAGGTCTCGAAGTATGTCTGTTACAATTTTGATAAAATTTGGTTCTATTCTGTAAGTAAATTATATTTAATTCTTCTTTGGCAAATTCCAAAGCTTTTTCTAAAGTGGGGGGTCTCATACACCTTAATCTTGACCCTAGCGGTTCTCTTAAGCCTCTCAAGAAGGTCTTAAGAGCTATATCATGGTAGAGTGTTCTTTTTGCATCTATAGTAGTTTTAACAGTATCGTGTAACTCTATATAGGTAATAATCGTGGACAGTAGAGTTTGGACTTGTTCATAAAAATTTGATACTGTAGTATGACCTTGAGTTAAAAGGGATAGGTCTGTCAGTAATGCAGTTTCATTTCTATGGTCGGCGAAACAATTTATTAATGTAGATTTAATGCTAGGCCAATCATTCGAAATGCCGTTGGTTGCTAAGGTTCTGGCGGCAGATCCAGTGATTTTATTTAAAATTCCATTAATCAGAGAAAGATTTGAAAGCTCGTACTCTGGAGCCGGATTAAGAAATGAGCGTACTAATTGGTCGGATAATTTTATAAATCTAGTTAATGTATAAGAATTTCCATCAAAATTCGGTAAAAACTTAAGTGACTTATTTATTCTATCTAACAAAACTACTTGACTAATTTCCATAATTTTAATTAAAAATTAAGTAATTTATTTTAACTATGTATTAAAGACTAACACGGCTGAAATTATAAGAACTACGCGGGAAAGAAAAACCTTATAGGTATATTATAGAACCCTGCGCAAAATTTTATACCACAACCAATAAAAAGGATTTCATGGACTTACATAACCAAAGTCACTGGCGAGCTTCGATCCATCGATGTTCAGTACGAGTCGAAGTCTTCAGCGGCAGCTTCTATGACAGCAGCTCCTGGTAGGTTCTCTCGTCCTGTCAAGGAAGTCGAAGGCGTCGACCTGATTTTTAGGTGATGCACGAAGACCTTGAAGCAGCAGAACGATCCTTTAAGACTGCGCCAGTTATGTAGGGCGGCTGTCCCGAAGCAGGTTTGCAATGATGAACTCCTTTTGGGGTGTATAACTATTTAATTAAGTGGTATAACAAGTGGTAGGTATAAAGTTATAACAAAATGTAAAATAATATAATAAGTAAAGGATGTCTGTTCGCACCGAAGTTAGGTAAGCGAAAGCACTAATTGTCCAGTTTGATGTATTCACATCGGAATCTGACACTCGCGGCACGTATCGCTGACAAGGGAGACCGGCAGCGTAACAAGTACATAAACGATAACATTAGCGTGTGTTTAGGAACCGGACGTAGAAAATCAAAATGCATCGTTATTTTTAGGGTTCCGTACCCAAAGGGTAAAAACGGGACCCTATTACTAAGACTCCGCTGTCTGTCTGTCTGTCTGTCTGTCTGTCTCCAGGCTGTATCTCATAGACCGTGATAGCTAGAAAGCTGAAATTTTCACAAATGATGTATTTCCGTTGCCGCTATAACAACAAATACTAAAAATTAAAAAAATATATATATTAAGGGGGGTCCCCATACAATAAACGTGTTTTTTTCGTATTTTTTTGCTCAATATTAAAAACGGTAACAGGTAGACGGTTCAAATTTTCACAGAATATTAACTTGTATATTACCTTTCAAAATAAATAATTAAATATCAATAAAGTAAATATTAAAGGGGGGCTCCCATACAACAAACGTAATTTTTTGATATTAACAGTAAACCTCTACAAACAAAGTTAGTTTTGCGGTTCATTAACAAAGGTAATTATACCTACTTCTTGAGTACGGAACCCTCGGTGCGCGAGTCCGACTCGCACTTGGCCGGTTTTTTTCTTGGTGTTCGGACTTTAATGACAAATTACCTTCAAACGGGATAAAAAATGTGCAAATATCTAAGTTTTCTACATTTTTTTTATTTTAATAACCGATCTCTTCTTTTCTTCGTTCATCGTCGAATCTGGCATTATTTTCGTAGAAATAAAGTAAATTAACGAAATCGTGGGTTACAGTGTACTTTTTAGTGTAAGTTAATGCAGGTTTTCATCATTATTATCTTACCAATATACCAAGCTTATTGAATTACTTGAATCTATATTTTGCTTAGACGATGTAGTAAAATATTCGGAGATTTTCTCAATTTTGTTATAATTTATTTATTTCATAATTTTGGAGAATTCCGAAACATACTTGCCGAAAGTAATTTTTTGCTTTGGGATTAGGTAAAAGTGCATTATCGTCAACGGAATGATATCATGTCGTAAAATTTAGACGTGAAACAAGGTAGAATGAGACATTTCATTGAATAATAGGAGTAATTTCCTAAACGCGGTGAGATATGAAAGATATTATTACGCACGTTCCTTTGAGTTAGTTTTAGGGTCACGTCCATTTTACTTAACCTTAGGCAGGTATGCTTTATCGACGGTCAAATTTATTATAGCGAACTACTGAAACATGGAATCATTTTTATGCTACATCGTGAACGTAGCAACGTCTCATCTCAAGCAAAGTATCATATTCATTCAACAAAATGTGTGTTAGATCTATCATTATTTTGACCATCTTCTTCAACTTAGCGTTGTTTCCATCTATCTATGTAGGATCTGCTTACTTGCATATTTTCGCCGATTCTGTCCGGTCTGAAGCATCCAATTTGAGAATATTGACAAGCTTAAAAAAGAGCTTTAGTACCTTTTCAAATAAGTAGATACTAGCTGCCGTTTCAGCCGTTCTGGCGTGATTGAGTAACAAACATCCATTTAAGCATCCAAAATTTCGCATTTATAATATTAGTATAAATGATGATGAACTTTGATTTCATGTTTTTTAAGGTTCTGAAATCCTTAGAGGTTAGTATGTAAATAAATTCGCAGGGACAAGTCAGAAGATCCACTCCGGTAAGCCGCAAGAAAACAAATTACGTTTTATTCACAAAAAATCCGGGTTAAGGTCATTCTCTTTGTTCAAACTAAATTAATGCAAAGCATGGGTGCTGTTTCTTTTGGGTTCACCGTGTAATTGTACCTAATTTAAGCCCGGTTGTTTAATCTTGCGACTAATTCATTTGTACGTAACGGTGATTTAACATAAATTATCTCAGATATTTTTATTAGAGCAATCAAAAATAATTTGAATAAATTAAATATTTTTTCGTGTATTGGACGGTGAGCGGCAAATCTAATTCTGAATTCGCAGTATTTTAAGATATACGTAGGTATGCGTTGTTTTAATCAATACTGTAGATATTTGCCTCGTCACGTCACGTCACTACAGCCTATTAACGTCCCACTGCTGGGCACTGGCCTCCACTCTCATAGGAGAGCGGGAATTATAGCTTAGACCCACCACGCTGCTCCAATGCGGGTTGGCGGGCTTTAACGACTATTATCATGTTAGTGATAATAACCGGGACCGACGGCTTAACGTGCTCTCCGACGCACGGGGGTGAAACCCCGCCAACTTCCAACTCCGGGCTGGCGCTGAGAATTTCTTAATTGAAAAACCCAATACCTAACTTTTATGCCCGACCGGGAATCGAACCCAGGACCTCGTGATCCGCAGTCGGCTATGCTAATCACTAGACCAACGAGGCAGTATTTGCCTTATGAGTATAAATAAAGTTTAGTATCAATAAACGATTTAAGAAGCCCAACAACAACTACTATGGGTTCATCTAGCTTAGCGTTACCGAATTCCACTTAACTATCACTCACCCAGTGGCGTGCACACGGCTTGGAGCTAGGGTAGGCATTAATTAGTAATACCTATTTACTGACTGATATAACGAAAATGTATTTCCATTTGGGTAAGCGGTGCTCTATGAACTGCACGCCACTGCTGACTCACGCCATCACAAGTAAAATATATGTATAGTTGCCTCGACTTCGCATCAAGCCATACTTACCATCGTCGTGACTCGTGATATAATCTAAAAAACCGGCCAAGTGCGAGTCGGACTCGCGCACCGAGGGTTCCGTACTCAAGAAGTAGGTATAATTACCTTTGTTAATGAACCGCAAAACTAACTTTGTTTGTAGAGGTTTACTGTTAATATCAAAAAATTACGTTTGTTGTATGGGAGCCCCCCTTTAATATTTACTTTATTGATATTTAATTATTTATTTTGAAAGGTAATATACAAGTTAATATTCTGTGAAAATTTGAACCGTCTACCTGTTACCGTTTTTAATATTGAGCAAAAAAATACGAAAAAAACACGTTTATTGTATGGGGACCCCCTTAATATATATATTTTTTTAATTTTTAGTATTTGTTGTTATAGCGGCAACGGAAATACATCATTTGTGAAAATTTCAGCTTTCTAGCTATCACGGTCTATGAGATACAGCCTGGAGACAGACAGACAGACAGACAGCGGAGTCTTAGTAATAGGGTCCCGTTTTTACCCTTTGGGTACGGAACCCTAAAAATGATAATCCACCAGTGCAGCAATTACCCGGTGATAGAGCAAAAGGCGGTGGGAATCAAGGTGTCAAGCTATTTCAAACGTAGAGCCATCAGCCAACCACAATATAGGTATATCCTGGTAAACTTTTAATCTAAACACTAGCTGATGCCCGCGACTTCGTCCGCGTGGATTAAGGTTTTTTGGTTCCCGCTGGAACTCTTTAATTTTCCGGGATAAAAAGTAGCATTCCCCGGCATGTAATCTATCTCTGTAGTTACCAAATTAAAAATTAAATTTAACACAATTAAACGCATTTTTTTAAATATATAAAAACATTCCGTGGAAGTTAAGGAGAACCAACAAAAAAAAATTGCCGAATTGGTCGAGTGGTAAGAATTGCTTTTAAAATATTATATCCCGCGACTTCGTCCGCGTGGATTAAGTTTTTTGGATTCCCGCCGGATCTCCTTGAATATCCGGGATCCTATGTCCTTCCCTGGGATTTAAGCTATCCCTATGTCAAATTTCATCAAAATCGGTTGAACAGATGGGCCGTGAAAGCGTAGCAGACAGACACACCTTCGCATTTATAATATTAGTATGGAAGTATGAATTACAAGCTTCGTTCGCGTCGATTGAGGTTTTTTGGTTCCTGCGGGAAATCTTTAATTTTCCGGGATAAGTAGCCTATGTGTTAATCCAGACTATAATCAATCAATCAAATCATTTATTCAATATAGGTACACTGTAGGTACACTTATTGACGTTAAAAATTACTTACTTATAAAACATGATGGTGATAATAGGTTACGGTATCTTAAAACTAAGGCTACGAGGGTTCCAAACGCGCTATGGTCTGAGAAGAGCCCACAACAAACACAACTCACGCACACACTAATTTATCTCCGTGCAAAATTTCATCGAGATCCGTTCTGCCGTTCTGGTGTGATTTAGTAACAAACATCTATCCATCCATCCATCCAAACTTTCGCATTTATAATATTATAGTAGGTATAGATTTAAATTAAAATTACAGCAGAATTCTTCTATAATTCATCCTCCAAGTCTCCTGCTTCTTGGAAGTCAGTAAATAATTTTAAATTGGAATGAATTGTATTTCTTATTCTGTTAACCGTACACTGATCAAAGTAATTTCGTCTCGCCACTTCACCAGGTCAAATCTGTAACGCCCTAATAATTATAATATCACGATAGATTTTATCTCAGAGCAATCAAGTATCGGCTTTTGTATGACACCTACTTAAACTGCCACTCAGAGGTGCAATCATGTTGTAAGGATTGCCGATCAAATCGTATAAGTTCGGCTTCAAAGTAACATAAACCATGACAGCATTGAATTAGAGGTCAATTTCGTGTATCCATTCTTATACGCTTAGGCTATCGTACATACCTAAGCGTATGGGAATGGATACACGAAATTAAGCTCTAATTCAATCCTATTATGGTTTATTTTACTTTGAAGCCGAACTTAAACGATTTGATCGATAATTCTTACATGAATTGGGGGGCAGATTTTAATTTTGCGATAGAGAAAATGTAACAAGTTCCTGTCAAAGATATATATTGCCCTTTGTAGTTTCTTGTTATGTAATTTGAGAAACTTTCGTATTGTAATAATGCTGTTAGTAGGATACTAAGAAGTGGTACCTACATTTCTGTCCCGCGAGTTTTGGAAAGGCTGAATGATAATTCTTGATTTCAATCTCTGAATAGTAAAACACTAAGTACCTAATAGGCTACTTTGTGTTTACCATCTGTTTGTTAACTAAACCCTTCTCAAGAACGCAATGGATTTCGATAATTCTTCCAGCAGGTAAGTTCTATCTACCTATACTAATATAATAAATGCAAACGTTTGGATGGATGGATGTAATATGTAAGGATGGATGGATGTTTGTTACTCAATCACGCCAGAACAGATGAACGGATCTGGATGAAATTTATCACAGATATAGATTATAAATTCTGGAATAACACATAGGCTACTTTTTATCCCGGAAAATAAAAGAGTTCCCGCGGGAACCACTGAACCTCAATCCACGGGGACGAAGTCGCGGGCATCACCTAGTATGTATATATCCGTAGTAGGTAAAAGAAAATCAAGATGCTAATAATTGTTCTACCATTATTTTGCTCCAACCACTACCACTACAGCCTATTAATGTCCCACTGCTGGGCACAGGCCTCCACTCTCATAGGAGAGAGGGAATTAGGGCTTAAACCCACCACGCTGCTCCAATGCGGGTTGGCGGGCTTTAACGACTATTATCATGTTAGTGATAATATAACCGGGACCGACGGCTTAACGTGCTCTCCGAGGTACGGGGGTGAAACACCGCCAACTTCCAACTCCGGGCTGGCACTGGGAATTTCTTAATTGAAAAACCCAAAACCTAACAATTTTTATGCCCGACCGGGAATCGAACCCAGGACCTCGTGATCCGCAGTCGACTACGCTAACCGCTAGACCAACGAGGCAGTCAACGGTTTTAATTTAATGGTGTACATACCTAAGTTGTTTTAAAGATTGAACTCAGAATGCTCAGAACAAGTAGCTAAATCTTTATTTTATAGGTAGATCTACTTACGAAACTCGAAAACGTTTTTAGATAAGACAATATTAGGTATCCATACCTACTTCTATCTATACTAATATAATAAATGCGAAAGATGTTTGTTTCTCAATCACGACAGAACGGCTGATCGGATCTGGATGAAATTTGGCACAGAGATAGATTATAGTCTGGAATAATACATATAGTTCCTGCGGTAACCAAAAACCTTCGATCCTCGTGGACGAAGTTGCGGACACCAGCTAGTATCCAATAAAATTCCTTGAATGAATAATGTTAATAACCAAAAATTCCATTTAATAAGGGGAACTTTACCACCGGACACATAAAATAAATAAAAATAATAAGGAATGAAGATAACATCAGTCTGCGATCCTAAGTCGATTTATAAACGTAACCAACCGGATACGGGGAAACCCCGTAAGTTGTGCGGACGCAGTTAATCTGTATTAAATTGTCCTAGAGGCATAAAGTTTAAAAAAAATCTCTTTTTTAGAAGCGGTTTGACCGCGTCACGCATCTATATAATTTAAAATGTCATAGCTCGTGATCCCAATACGGCTTGAAGGTCTAGTTGTAGTACCTGTGTTCCAATAAACGCGGTAAGAATTCACTTACTTTATCTAGCACTTCCTCAAAATTTCATACGGGATAAGCCAAGAAGTTAGTGTACGGAAGTAGTGTAAGTTAGAAATTAGGTACGTAGATTCAAGAAATGTACCTAAGCAAAATATATGTTGTGAATATCATATTTAACACAATGGAAGTAAAATATAGATTAAAACTAATAAATGACTGAGAAATGACGATTTAAAAGTTTAATTATTTAATGTACACCGATTGATGTATCTTCCTCGAGTGAGAAATTTTGTGAGTGAGTTTTAATACCTAGCCGAGATTTAATACTTCAAAATTATCTTCACACACCAATTAAGTGCTTTTAATTCAATTAATTCACGTTAAGTCCATTTATTTCTTTTATTCGGCTTTATAAAGTCGTTTATAAAGGGAATTATGACGTCACGTCTCCCGTCTTGCAAGCGCAAATTTAAAGTTCCATAACTTTTTCATTTGTTGAGATATTTTAATGATTCTTTCATATTTTTGTTTTATTTTGTCTTAATTTTCATAAAATTTTAAAAAAATGGTAAACTTCTCCATTATGCGACTCTACCATGATAAACCTTTATATTATACTAGATGATGCCCGCGACTTCGTCCGCGTGAATTGATGTTTTTTTAAGATTTAAACTATCCTATCTCTCAAGTTGGATCGAACTGCACATGGTGTGCGAATTTTATTATAATCGTATAAGTGGTTTAGGAGTCCATTGAGGACAAACATTGTGACACGAGATTTATATATATTAAGATGTAGTAAGTACGCTCTCGCCTTCTGCTCTACTGGGGTAACATCGGAATTAAAATAACATAATATATTAAGCTTTTAAATCCTGCAAATAGTTAAAGGCAAAAAAATCAATCTTTAGTAGCTTCAATCGGTAATCTTAAGGTATGAAATGAATATAATATTATGGCATAATTTTATTATTATCACCCTACTTACTACGAAACAGACTGCGGTTGAAGAAGTGACGTCGTTTCTCACCGAAACCTCTCAGCGGTATTTTAGCGCCATACGAAACCAAATTACGCCGGAGACGCAATAAATTAATAACGAAGCACTAACAAGGAGTTTGGGAAACTCGTTCGTTATTCGATGCTAACTCTTGCGGTCAGGCCTGCCTTTGTTATTGAGTTAGCACCTGCACTATTTCCCACGTCGTATGTTCTACGTAGTGTGGTTCTTGCGGAAAAAGTTAACGTGCAATACCTACATCTGTTGAACTAAACAGGAGTACTGACTAAACAACAAAACTTTTTTTTAAACATTCTATTTCAGAAAAGGTTTGCGCTTGACGAAAATTGAAAGAAAATAATAATGAAAAGAATGTTTAAAAGCGCCTGGAAGATGCCGATTCACTTATGCATTGAAGGTACCTACTTAGGTCATACGTGGCTGGAAACACGAACGCCGAAGAGCCACCATATTTTCAGCGATTCGTATCAGAATTCAGAAAAGTTGAACAAGTCTTCATGCAGCGAGTGGGTTGGTCGGCCACATAAGGATGCCAAAGTTTACGATTTCTCGCTGTGAAGTACTTAAGTAATGGAACGATGAAGGCATCCGTCCAGCAGGCTGAAATCTATCTATTACATGCGGAGTACAGTTTTCCCATGCACTTTTAATCTTCAGTTTTGCCCCAACGGTAATAGGTTCTGCGACAAACATGACTTGATCAAAACAAGTTCAGGGGCCTTACTACGAGCTCTTAAAGCAGTACAGAAATTGAACTGCAGCACAGTTCAATGCAGTATCTGCCTACCAGTTCAGTGCCTTGAAGTTCATTGCAGTTCAATTTCTGTCGTGTTGCCAGTATTTATACTATGTATCTGTTATTTATTCACACCAAGCGCCTGAAATCATTTTGGTGTCTCATTTTTCCCATAAGATATTATGGGAGACCGTCATCATCGACTATAGTTACAAGAAAATGTGTGTCAGCTCCGACGCACGACTGGAGTTTACTCCTAATACGAACGAAAAGTGTTAGCATGGAAACATAAAATAAATAAAGTAACGGAGAAATTTTAATTTTATCCCCAAAATGTTCATACCCCGGGCATAAAATATCGAAAATCGATTCTCAAGGAGGTCAAAAACATGCCAATTCGAATTGCTTCGAATTCGTATTGCAAACCTCATTTTGATTCTATTTTATATGAATCTAAACGAGCCAAGAAAAACTTAAAATTCGATAGTGGATTTCTTTTTCCAAAACATGTTTTGGATTTTTTTGCATCTTGGCTGGTACGTAATTAAACTGAAGTCATCAATACACAAAAAACGTAGCTACCATTGCTTCTTACTTGTTAAGTATCAATTATATTGTCAGTAGCGCAATTCCAGCTAGTAACTAACGGTATAGTATAGTTATAGTTACACTGAACTTGATCGATGCCTAATACCATTTGTTGTGGTCACGACTATAAAGATCCGGGGGTTAGTTGCACATCGCAATCGTAGTTACAATCGCAAATGATTCTGACCTGATTATGATTATGCAGAACTTTTTTTTTAAATTTCTAAATAAAAATTTTGCCATACCATAATTAGACAAAGGCCTTTGTCCGAATTCTCCACAATTGTTGTTTTTTTATAAATATACTTTTAGAAATAATAAACGGGACAAAACTTTATCATCAGAAGCTTAGTGTTCCAAATAGAATTGCATTTCTGGCCTCTGGCCTGTGACGCCAGAAGCAGCTTCTAATAGCAGTTTCGCCCCACTTGGTGTCATCTGTCAAAATAAAATTTCCTAGTTACTTCCTCGTTTCCTCGTTACTTTTACCACAGAATAGGTAATTGTACGTCTTTGACTGCAACGTCATCAATAATTCATCTAAGTACTTACCGATCTTTGTAATTATCTACATTTTCTGTTGTCATAATAATTATAGGTAGGTAGTAGGTAGGTATATAGTATAGGTAGGAAAAGGTCAGCTCAGTGCTCTTGTGTCATTATAGTTTAATCCGAAAATAGAGTTTGATGTAATAAGCCGCAGTGGGTAGGTAATTAATAAACAAACGTATTTTTAGACCTACTTAAGAGACACTATAGTATAACTCTTTAAGTCACATACTTATTTTGAAAGAGGCCCGATTGACTGAGAACGGTTCAAGAAGATTATACCAATGACCTCAATTTACATAGACGGGCCCTGTCAAACAAAGAATGTGAACTAATTTTACTAACGCCATCTAGTCTGAAAAGCGGTACAGCGCTATGGTGGGGACAAAGACAGCTTATGAAAGGCGTGGAGCGCCCTCTACAAGTCGGACGCCCAATTTTTTTCTATGAAGGGGCCCTTCTAGTACCTACATTATTATATATCGATGGATTATACGTCATGATTTTTGACATTTATGAACTCCTTTATTAAAAGTCTATGCCTTATACAGTTCAGCTACAAGTCTATCGACGCGGAATCGGCTTGAGAAGTTCAGAAAAGGCTTTATGTATATGGTGAAAAGGGTGAAAATGACCGCGAGCCGTCGGGAACAGTCGCGTCGCGTCGGCCGAGATTTTTAGAGGCAAAGCATAATGAAAATCTATACTTCTATACTATACTAACTACAATAAATGCGAAAGTTTGAATGGATGAATGTTTATTACTCAATCACGTCAGATCGGATCTGGATAAAATTTTACACAGGGATAGATTATATAACATGTAACAGTATGGAATAACACTTAGGCTACTATCATCCCGGAAAATTGAAGAGTTTCCGCGGGAACCGAAAACCTCAATCCATGCGGACGAAGTCTCGGGCATCAGCTAGTATAGATATTGTAAATTCGGTTTAAGTTACCTTGAGTATTGTTCAGTAAATACTCGAATTATAATGAATATGCAGATGTTTGAACAGATAATTCGATTTAAACTAATTATGTAGGCGGCAAACGTGCGGTACGCGTTGTGTAGTGATAAATTATCTGGATTCATTAATAAACAATAGAGAGCTAATACTTTATTAGCATAATGTACAAATCATTTATTATTTATGGCAATAAAGTGTGTGTGTGCAATTCACACACGGCAGAAGTGAAACTTCAGAAAAGTAGACTACGAGAGAATGAAATAAATATAACTTGTGTTATGTATTACAACTTATATATCATTCTATCGCAGGCTAAACATATCTTGTCTTGTATTCTATATCTATTATGAATATGTTAATTTGTCTCTTTCATCGTCCATCGAATTTTCAAATTACAACGATTCTAAAGAAGTTTCACTTCAAAAACATAATACCGGCCGGATACAGTAAAACGGACGCGTCGCACTTTTATATGGAGCTGCGCTGACACAGACACAGCGCGACAAGACAAAACGTGGTTCCCTACAACGCTTCCGAATCGCGCGGTTGTTTTGCCCCGTTCGATACCTCGTCTGTTTTTGCCCTAATCAATAAGAGTAGGATATTACTAGAATTAAAGTAGAGATTCAGACTTCTCTTATCAACCCATTGCCGGCTCACTACTGAGCACGAGTCACCTCCCGGAATGAGAAGGGTTAGGCCATAGTTCACCACGCTGGTCAAATGCGGATTGGCAAACTTCACACACCTTCGATGCAGATTTCCTCACGATATTTTCCTTCACGGTATGAAGCTAGTGATATTTAATTTCTTAAAACGCACGTAACTTCGAAAAGTTGGAAGTGAGTGCCCGGGCATCGTACCCACGACCCCGTGCAGGAGGTCGCGTGTCTTAACCACTAGACTATTACCTCTCAATGACTCTACAGAGTTGAAACAAGACAGATTAATGTCTCTGACTTGGACCACATATTAGCGCTCTGATATAAATCTTCTTTTTAACTTTGTCTGAGCAAAGTACGCTTACATCTTAGCTTAAGAGTAAGACCTTGCGTAAAACTTGTGAATAATATAATGGCTAGGTATAGTCGGATTTAAACCCGAAACCCGAGAGTGAAGATGAGATAAAAACCTGCTTAGTCGAGACAGTTGAAGATCCTCTGCGTGATTTGTATGAGTTCACTAAGCTGGGTAGAATAGTTTTCTAAAAAAGTCAAGCTAGAAAAACTATTGAGTTAGTATAAGTTCGAAATTAAAAATTCTTTTTAACCGACTTCAAAAAAGGAGGAGGTTCTCAATTCATCTGAATCTTTTATTTTTTATGTATGTTCCCCGATTACTCAAAGACGCCTGGACCGATTTTGAAAATTCTTTTTTTGTTTGAAAGGGTATACTTCAAAGGTGGTCCCATATAAATTTGGTGAAGATCTGATGAAGATCTTCGAAGACAGATAATGGAACTCCTCAACGGATAAGATTACATTGCTCGCGATCAGTGTAATAGCTTAGTAAACAGTAGGTTTTTAACCAGGCATTGCATATTTTTAACCGACTTCAAAAAAGGAGTAGGTTATCAATTCGTCGGAATCTTTTTTTTTTAATGTATGTTCACCGATTACTCGAAGACTTCTGAACCGATTTCAAAAATTCTTTTTTTGTTTGAAAGGGCATACTTCCCAAGGCATGGTCCCTTATAAATTTTATCGAAATCGGTCGACCGGTTTTTAAAATATCAACAATAAAATAAGTACTTTGTATGAGCGTGTGCTTGTTGTTGTAAAGTTGGCGCGGCAGTTTGAAGTCGGTTGCTTAAAAAGAATTTTTTATATTAAATTATTCACCTCTCATGCTTTTAAAATATATCATTATAGCTTAGCGTAGGCGGACTAAAGTTAGCATTTAGCTTTCAGGGATTAAAGTAATTGTTTATTAATAATTATAGTCATTATTAGGTTATTCGTTTCTTTAACAGTTACTATGAGGAACTATGAGTACCTTAGGTAGTAAATGCATTGATGTAGAATTTTAGAACCTATAGTAAAAAAATATAGTCTATGGTTAATATCAACAGCCAAAACTAATGTCACAGACACAGTCTATGGAGATACGTTCTTTCCTACCAGTCGTTCAGCGGAGGCATCTACACAAAGCAAAGCTGCGGGGTGACGAAGGAAACTAGTAGAATTTTTATAATACAAAATTCTATCACTCTAATGTATTTTATGCAGTACCGTACATCTAGGACTGCTCAAACTGTCATGGTATGATGATAGTCAGGTCTCTCATTTGTATGAGCGTCAACCCACTGTATGAAATGAAAAAATTGTTACGCTATGTTAATACGATCCACACAGAATCTACACTTTTCTATGTTCCATTTTTAAAACATTTTCTTGGAAAAAACTTTTTTATACGTAATTTGAATTTATTTTTAAAAATGGAACTGATGTGACGCTAATTAATGTCGTTGGCTGCACGCAATCCTTGGTTGAATGTAAGTGTTTCAATGTTACCCACCGTAACCTACAGCTCTATGTCTATGGTACTTACTGTATTTTTTTAAATTCCTTCTTGTTAACATTATGGAGAAAAATAAAGTTGGTAAAGCGGATTGCAGCGGAATCTCTAGAATTTTCGTTATAATTATTACATTTATTTTTAATCTTTAAAGATCTTACTCTCCTCCTTAAATGAAAATGTAGCTAAGTTATAATTAAAAAACGTTTTAATTTTTTTTTCTCGCAATCGAAGTGAAAAGTAGAGTGTTTACCTACCGCAAGAATAAAAGTTATAGGTATACTACTCGATTCTATAGCATCCCTTGCTACGCTCGGGAAACTTTTAACATCTGTCTGTCTGTCCGCTACGATTTCACGGCCCACCTATTCAACCGATTTTGATGAAATTTGTTACAGGGATAGGATATATCCCGTAAAAGGCTACTTTTTATCCCAGAAAACTAAGGAGTTCCCGCGGGAATCGAAAAAACTTAGTCCACACGGACGACAACGTGCTACGCTCGGGAAACTTAACATCTCGTATGAAATAGCTCATTTTAGTCCCTAGAACAATCTACTCTTAATAATTGTGGGTATGGTACTTACTTCGTGAATTTAAAACAAAACGTAAATATATTTATATATACATACATAATGAAGACGTAAGTATTTTTGTATTTGGAATTTATAGGTATGATTACATAGTAAGCAATGTTTTATCTATTTCTCTCGTAATAAATTCAAATTCAGGACCAGCAAAATCATCATTTTCTAATTAACTCGATGCCAAGACGTATCTATCTCGTTAAATTGTCAAGTTTATCAAAATACATGGAATCTTGGGATCTTGCAGACACTGATCTCAAGGGATCGCTCAAGAACTGCGGGATTCTGATTACTTGGAGACCAGTCTAAACGCCATGTTTTTAAATAGATACTTGTCTCTAACTAGGATTGGTGTTGTGAATAACTAAACAGAATTTTATTTATACATATTTTACTAGATGATGCCTGCGACTTCGTCCTCTTGCATTAAGGTTTTGATTCCCGCGGGAATAAATCATTTATTTATTTCTTTTTTTCTCTTGAATTTTCCGGGATCAAAAGTAGCCTATGTCCTTCCCCGGGATACAACTTATCCCTGTGCCAAATTTCATCAAAATAAGATGGACAGATGGGCCGTGAAAGCGTAGCAAACAGACAGACAGACAGACAGTAAGACAGACCGACACACTTTCGCATTTATAATATTAGTATAGTTTTAAATTTTAATAGCGGGCCCCACTATAAAATTGCACCGATGTGTGAGGTGCTTCCACTTGACATTCGGTAATTGCCAATCGAAAAGTGTGTAAACAGTTTTCTGTGACGGTGTCCCGTGTGGGTAGTAGCAAAAAGTTGAGTGCGTTTGCGCCACGCCTTGAATGTGGTTAGTGCGGTCTGTGGTGCGGTGTATTAAATCTCCATCAAATCTTACTGTAAGAGATTTTTTTTTGAATTCTAATTATCTAATATAATTATTTAATTCGTGAGCGTTGGCATCCTTATGTGATCGGTGTTCAATCAAGTCGTACGAAACGTTTCTGTTCCACATTTCTGATACGAACCGCTAAAGTTTGGAAAATTTGGACGGCGACCGTGTTTCCTGCCAAGTATCTTCAAGGCAAGAGTGAATAGGCATTTTCTAGGCAAGCACGCTCCAACCTAAACCTCATCATTACTTTTTATAAGCGTGATTTTCGTTAAGCGCAAGCCTATCTTGATAGAAAATAAATAAGACCACCATATTATGACCACGGACCTATATTCTTCATGCGTGTAATTCTGACAAGCATTTGACTAGTTGTCCCTTTGCTCCTTTTGTTTCCAACCGACCATGTGTTTCTTTTTCAGAACACAAAATGCTCAGAAAAGGTCTGCCAGAACAGTTTAATGGACATTCCAAACAGAGGAGACACTCCTCGAACCGTCGAAGAGGTTTACAAGGAGGCTCAAGCGTTCCTCAAGCAGTATTTTTCTTCAATACGAAGGTTTGTATCCATACTAATATTATAAATGCGAAAGTGTGTCTGTCTGTCTGTCCGCTACGATTTCACGGCCCACCTATTCAACCGATTTTGATGAAATTTGTTACAGGGATAGGATATATCCCGGGGAAGGCTACTTTTTATCCCGGAAAACTAAGGAGTTCCCGCGGGAATCGAAAAAACTTAGTCCACACGGACGACAAAGCGGGAATCATCAAGTAGATCATACTAATATTGTAAATGCGAAAGTGTGTTTGTTTGTTGGTTTGTTGGTTTGTCCTTCAATCACGCCGCAACGGAACAACGGATCGACGTGATTTTTGGCATGGTTATAGTTGAGGACCTGGAGAGTGACATACATTTTATAACCCGGAAACTAAGGAGTTCACTTGGGAATCGAAAAAACTTAGTCCACACTGACGAAGACGCGGGAATCATCAAGTAGATAATAAATACAAGAAATTACCAAAGAGCAGAAGGATTGAGACTTGCATAAGTTTTTTTACAGAGTTCTTGATAATGACCTAAGGTCGTTGTAAAGAAACGAAAGACGTCCATTGCTTTGTATTCAGCTGAATAGATGGGCAGTAAAATCATAGCAGACAGACAAACACACATTCGAACTGTTATATATTCTCATCTTAAATCAATTCATCATTTATTCAATAATTTTGCATGAAAAAGACAAAGGTAGGAAGACATTCCACTCACAGATGGAATTAAAACACGATGGCTTTTGTAACCGAGGCTGTAAGACTCGCAGACTTTCAAGTAATTAATTAAAGCCGTTTTTGCAGAGAAAACACAGACGCTCATATATCAAGACTGCGGGAAGTTGAGAGGGAGCTCAAGGAAAAAGGCACCTACCAACTCAAAACTCCGGAACTAGTGTTCGGTGCTAAGCTAGCGTGGAGAAACGCGACTAGGTGCATTGGTAGGATACAGTGGAAGAAATTACAGGTCAGTATCCCATACACGAATTATTTGGATTATCTAACTTCCTAATTTTTTTTTTGTGCGTGGGAAAATGTTAAACTGAGAGAAAATTCTTCAAATATTTCAACAATAACCACCTAAGTAAGGAATTGATTGCCCTATTTTTTTTTGCCCTGTTTTTCTAAACTAATAATATTGTTCGCGCCACCTATGTATTAGTTGTCTGTGGTCGCTGTGACAGATGAATACTTTGTGAACGAAGCTAGCTTGCCGCGCTTTTTGATAAAACCTTTTTGTTTTGACAGTTCGACAGAGTTCAGATTGTTTTTGGCAGGGCGGGCCGCGGTCGAATTGTTGATTGTAAATATAAGCTTTTCTTTGTAATCCGTATTGTTAGAACCTCGCTATAGCCTAAGGTTCCCGCGAGAAATTAGCTTCTAGTTATTTCGGTACTAAATAAAGACTTACTTGTTGTACTGAGTGACAATAGTTGTCTGCCACGTTGACGCCACTGCTGGCCGTGCAATCTTATATACTTAAGTAAATAATTAATCTAAGTAGCTTATAGACGAACTTTGAGTGCTGTGCTGTGTGTGTTGTGTGTTAGTGCCGTCTTGAAGCAAGAAGCTACGGCCGAACAGCAAGTACCTTCTCATTCCTGACCTTTCCTACCCTTTAACCCACATTCTTCCTTATCGAGGAGCCGTGGTCACCTTGGACTCTGTAAGTGCATAGCATAAGTTAAATCTATCAATAATTTAGTTATCTAAGTTAAGCCGGAACAGTTCTGTCCGCATTAGGCCCTGAGCCAATGGTCTAAGAGGCTCGAATCCAGCTGATGGGCCCCTGGAACAGCGTCTTAGGGTTGTAGCATTGGACCAGGTTGAAGCCCCAACATTTGGTAGCAAAGAGCGTGGTTGTACTAAACGCTGCGGACAGGTCTGTACCGGTTTAATAGTGTAAGCTAGTGGGGCATTTATTGTGGGATATAGCTGGGTAAATTAAAACAAGCTTTACTTTTACTTTGGATTACTTAGCTATAGTTCCTTCTTGCTGTGTTAAATGTATTGAAGCGGCATAAGAGAATTTTGTACATTAGGTTTGATTCTTGTCGCACAAACTATACTTCTGTGGTGTCAAAGCTTGTACTTGGTGTCTGTTTAATTAAATAACTGTTTTGTTTAGGAAAGTACTTATTTATCTTTAAATTGAAAGTTTGTAGTTGAGATTGAGAAAAGGTTGCAAACTGTAATTAGTTTGTTAAATACATACTAGCTTGTTAGCAGCTTATTGATTGTGTTATGTGATCTCGTCCTCACTTTTGTACTTGTAGTATGTGCCTTGCACTACTGCGCTGTCACAATCTTTAAATGTAAGACCATTGATAAAGTAAAAACAAAGTACACATAGTCTATGGTCGTATGGTCTGTGGGGACGATAGTCCGCCATATTCGCTGTCACCTGTCAAATGTCATTGTGCTTTTTTGTGCATTGCGCTGTTCACGTCTGTTCCCTATTTAATTTTAAATTTTATTATTTTCTTGCGTTTTTATAGTTCTTTTAGTTTTTAATTATGGGTAAACGGAGACGGAAAGCAAGAAATGACTTCGATAGAAGATTGGAGAAACTTGAAAAGTTAATGTACAAACGATGTCGGCGCGACGACGTTAGCACGTGTAAGTGAAGAAAATCTTATTTCCTTTTGTTATTAGGTCAAGTCTCTAGAGTTTTCACGAGAGGTTAACCGAGAGAACGTTTTAATGACCATATTTTCATGAACTGAGTGATACTACACATGAGCTTTCACGAGAGGTTAGCCAGTAGTAGGTCCATGTGCTCAGTATACGATGGTACATAAATAGTATGTACGTAAAGCGGGCATTGACTGTTATTCTTAGAGCTTTCACGAGAGGTTAGCCATAGAATTCTCACATACAGTCCAAATCGTAAAACCGCCGAATGATTTTTATGTGATGAAAAATCTTCAGTAGGTCAAGGAGCCGCTTTCCCCATGTACGAAATCGACCAAGCTGCGCCAGAAGTGCGCGTTGGAGCCGTCTCTATCGGTCACCCTCACCCTCACCCCCCATCTACTTATAGCAGCGACGATCTGGTTGAAGAAACAGGGGGGGGGGGGAGGGGGGGAGCACAGTATTGCACAGCCAGGGCCCTCAGAAGACGCAGCAACAACTGAAGGGGTAGCGGTGCCCTCCTTACCGGCCGATACTGAGGGACTTTTGGGATTGAAACGTACTCCCAAAATAACTAATGGAATCGAATTGCACGGACGTTTAAGATAAAAGGTCATAAAGTTCAGTCAATGGCATCAGGTCGGCAATACCTCTCATTTTACTACCTAAATTAGGTACAGATGAAAGAATGACAAGATTTTTAATAGGAATTTATAGATTAAAACCAAAAAAGCCTAAATATGAGGATGTCTGGAATCCTGATACAGTCTTAACTTATTTGTTTATTTCTCAATCTTAGCATGGAGCTACTTACTCAGAAGTTAGTGACTCTTCTGGCTTTTGTCACAGCACATAAAATCCAAACATTGTCTCTTATATGCTTGATAATATAATCATTAATGATGACAATGTAAATATTAGGATTCCAGCCCCTATCAAATCTTCAGGCCCAATAGATCTCATCCTAACCCAATCTTGCCATTCTCTAAGGAAAATGTCAATACTTGTCCTGCAACCACTTTGATATGTTATCTTTTTGTGACTAAAGACCTCAGACAAAATTGCAAAACACCCCTTCTTTCAACAAGAAAGCCCTACCATGCCGCCTCCACTGCCACACTGATAAAACAAACCTTGTGCGATTGTGGTATGGATGTCAGCAAGTTCACAGCACATAGCACCAGGCATGCATCCACTTCTATGAGGCAGCTGTTAACATAGAAGCTATTAGAAGGACAGCAGGTTGGACCAACAATCCGTCTACTATTGTAAATTTTTACAAAAGACGAATTGTGGACAATGTTAATGTTTTTGCTGAAGCAGTGTGCTCGATAAATAATTAATAGTTATGAATGAGAATTTATTAAGTACATCATTCGAGTAAATCAATAATATCGAAATTGATTTATAATACTAAAGTATATTTTAGTAGGTATGTATATTTATACCTAATTAATCCAGTTGTGATAATATACCTACATTGAGATACTTATAATTTATTTGATATAAATATCTAATAAACATTGTTGATTTACCAACACAACTTTCTTCTTTGAACATCTACAAGTACAAAAGTGAGGACGAGATCACATAACACAATTTAATAGATCGGACTAACTTACCTGGTGACGTCCGATCCTCAATTGTGTGTAGTGATCTCGTCCTCACTCAGTCCCAACCCTACCCGACATGGGCCACTCAGCTATGCTTATGGCCCAATAAGGCAATAGCCTACTTACCCCAGTGAAAGTTGTGTTTAGTATTCTTTGAAATAATGACATTTGACAGGTGACAGCGAATATGGCGGACTATCGTCCCCACAGACCATACGACCATAGACTATGTGTACTTTGTTTTTACTTTATCAATGGTCTTACATTTAAAGATTGTGACAGCGCAGTAGTGCAAGGCACATACTACAAGTACAAAAGTGAGGACGAGATCACTACACACAATTGAGGATCGGACGTCACCAGGTAAGTTAGTCCGATCTATTAAATTTGTTGGCAAACTTCTAAATTAGTTGGTCAACAGCTGTTCAACACTTTAACTGAATTTGTGTACAGATAATAACTTGTAATAAAGGGTATTAAGTATACATTATTTACCCTTTATATGTTGATATTGCTAATTACAAGGTTTGATATTGCTTGTCTGCATTGCGATTGTGACTGTATATGAATTTGTTGTCTTGAATTAATTGCTTATTATTAATTGGATTTGTAAATTTAACCACTACCTTTGGTTTTGTCCCCTACTAGTTGCAAATTAAAAACTTGTTTTTAATTATTGAACGGTAATCATTGATTACACAGTGTTTTCAGTCACATATATAGTTGCTCACCTATCTTTGCCTGTCTTTGCAATTGTTTAAAAACTTGAATTTGTAACTTCTAACTTATGCTTAAGATTATACTGCAATTACTATAATTACATATTATTGTTGTTTGTCTCGGGTTAACTATACACATAACTTGTTTTTTGTTTTTACATGTATGTCTGTCTGTATTTGAAGGTTAACCCCTGATAATTTGATAATTTTCATGTAGGTAAGTTTAACTTGCTTTAATTATTGTAGTTCTTATTCTTGTTTATTTTTAATTCTTTACTTTGATTATTGTAGCAATCAACAGTGTAACAACCTAACATATAAATTCATTGTTTACAATAGAATTTGAACATTGTTTATTTGCTGTTATTTGTTTGTTGTTTGTTGCTGTTTTGTGTGTTGTTATACTGTTGGTGTTTTGTTGTGAATTCACACAGCTGGCTAATTGTTAGTTAGGGTTGCCACCTCAATCCAGCCTAAATTGTAAGTGTGAATCATAAAGTAATTTATTTAATTGCAAATTGCAATACCTATTGCGTACAAGATGTCAGCTCATAAAAGGCTCGTTGGCTCGATACAAGCTGAACTCCGATGGGCGGCTACAGCTCGTACCTTGATAGGCCGTGAGGACAGAGCATCCGCACTGCTCAAGCGATGTGAACAGGTGCCGACCAGACAGGCAATTGTCGAGGAAGCGCTTAGGGACCTAGTGGTTTTGGAACCGCCCGAGGAACTGCTCCAGTCCGCTCAGCGAGACTATGAGCAGTTCTTTGAACTAACGGACGGCCTTGTGGAGGAAAGCTCTAAGCTTAAGAAGGAGGCGAGACTAAGCTCTCTTCTCGAGTCTCCTTTGAGACCTCCGACTCAACCTGCGCTACTAGGTAGGTTACCCACTATAGAACTACCTAAATTTTCTGGCAATTTGAGTGAGTGGTTAGGTTTCCTCGGCCTCTTTGATAGTCTGGTGCATGCTAGGAAGGATCTGTCTCCCTGCCAGAAACTGAGCTACCTGCTGTCCTCCTTGCAGGGAGAGGCTCTGAGTGTGGTCTGCCACCTGGACCTCTCCGAGGAGAGCTATACTACCGCCCGGGAACTACTCACCCGGCGGTATGCCAACGTGCGCCGATTAGCGGACACGCACGTGGCGCAAATTTTGTCTCTGCCACGTGTCTCAGGGGTTGCTCGTTTGAGGGAATCTTTGTTAAACCCGTTGATTGTAGCATGTAATGCACTTAGGCGACTAGAGCTCCCGGTGGACCAGTGGTCTTTTCTGTTGCTGCATATAGTGTTGTCCCGCCTACCTCCCGAATTAAAATTGCGGTTTGAACAGAGGTATGGTGGGGACGGTGCCAGCTATCTGCCCCCCTTTTCAGATTTGCTAAAGTTCCTCGAGGAGGAGTGCCGGCAGGCTGACAACTCTGGTGTTGCTGGTCCTTCAAGGACCTCAGAGCAACCTGCCCAGCCGAGGAAGGGAAGGGGTCAGATTGGCAGCCCTGGTAAGGGGGCCTCTGAGCGAAGGCCAATGCCAGTCTACAGGGGGCTTGCTGCCACTGAGGCCACCCCCTGTAAATATTGCAAGCGTCCCGGCCACAGGGTACCTTCTTGTTCCCAGTTCCTGTACAAGACGATTAACCACCGGAGGGGCATCGCCAGGGACCGCCACTGGTGCTATAGCTGCCTGGAGGCACACCTGCAGCGAGACTGCCCACATCAGCAGCCATGCCCTATTTGTAAGGGCAACCACCTGGCGATCTTGTGTGCCAACCAAAATGGCGTTGGCCGCCAGGTGGGGGAGAGCACCCCCCGCACGGGCGGGGGTGCTTATGTTAATCGCTCCCCTGCTAGTCTGCGTCGCTCTCCTGCACCGTGTCAGGTGCCCCGGTGTGTCCGGACTTCGCCCCCACCCGGGGGGGCTTCACCCCCCCGCGGGGGGATTTCGACCCCCCTGCGCCAATTTGATGCGGGATTTGCTGCCGCCACGGCGACGGGCCGTCCTACTCGCTACTCACCCCCGCTTCACGAGTGGCCGCGACTAGAGCGCCGCCCACCTCGTATGGGTCGCCAACCTCACTACGGTGTGCCGGCCTCTGCCCGCTTGACTAGGCCTGTGCTTCCGCCGCGGGATGGCGCGTGGATTTACCCAAATGGAGGTCCGTCTCCTCCGCCTCTGGAGGTTCCGCATGAATCTCGATTCGAGATTCCCCGGTTCGAGGACCGGTTTGATGAAGGTGACCAATGCTAGGTAGTCGCCGCCCTAGCCCCCACCACAGCCACATCTCCTGAGAATCTTAATCTTCAGCAGTCCGTCTGTCAGACCGTTCTTTTGCCGACTGTCTCAGTGAAGGTGTACAACCCGAAAGGTGAATGTTTGATAGTTCGTGCCCTCTTGGATTCGGGTTCACAGCGCTGTATTGCTTCTTCTTATTTGGTGGGTAAGCTAGGGCTCCCTTGGAGTCCTCATGCGGTTCGGATGATAGGTATCGGTGGTGCCGAGCCCTCGACTCCTAAGGGTGAAGCGGAGTTGATGTTTGGCCCAATTAAGGGCGATCTCCGCGCCTTGGTCAAGGTGTCAGTCCTTGACGATATCTTGGGTCCGCTACCACAGGAAAGAATCGCTGATGTTGCGGTTTCCTGTACGGCAGGGCTGACCCCTGCCGACCCTGACTGGACTGAACCTGGTCCCATGGATCTTTTGTTGGGTTCTGATGTCCTAGGCCTGATCTTATCAGGAGGAATTAGGGTCCTGCAGAAAGATGGACTTTGCGCCATCTCCACTATATTTGGTCATAGCTTTCTTGGACCCG
The DNA here is from genome assembly GCA_963932025.1 of Erebia epiphron. Taxonomy (NCBI): domain Eukaryota; kingdom Metazoa; phylum Arthropoda; class Insecta; order Lepidoptera; family Nymphalidae; genus Erebia; species Erebia epiphron. Next base: position 27,585,963 of record OZ009948.1, read on the forward strand.
TTTTGTGGTCTTCAGACCCACCGGTGCTAGACCAATTGCAGGCAGCCGGTTTAACGTTGTCGGATGTAGTCCAGCGTTTTTGGGAAGTCGAGGAGCCGCCACACGCTGCACCGGTTAATCCTCTTGACCTTGAATGCGAGTTGTTCTATCAAAATAACACAGGCCGCCGTACTGACGGGCGCTTCGTAACTCGCTTGCCCTTCCTCGCCTCTCGCCCCCCTCTTGGTCATTCACGGGCCTTAGCTGAGAAAAGGCTCTTGTCTATGGAACGGCGCATGCGGCGCGACCCTACCTTCCGCACCAAGTATATTGAATTTATGCGCGAGTACGAAGACCTTGGACACATGTCACCATCCAATTTTGATTGGCGTTCGCACGAGCACTACTTCCTACCCCACCATGCTGTCTTGAAGACCCCTGGGGGTAAGATTCGAGTGGTATTTGACGGCTCCGCGGCTACGTCTAACGGGGTGACTTTGAACCAGTGTCTGCACGCTGGCCCTAAGTTGATCAAGGATATCTCCGACATCCTCACGCATTTCCGCCGTCACCAAATTGTCTTTGTTGCTGACATCAAGATGATGTTCAGACAGTCGGTGGTGCATCGCGATGATCGGAGGTATCAGCTGATTTTGTGGCGCGAGAGCCCTAATGAGCCGATACGGGTCTTTGAATTGAACACAACGACCTATGGACTCCGGTCAAGCCCCTATATTGCTATGAGGACCTTGTTGGAATTGGCTAACCGCGAGCGGCTGAATTATCCTCGTGCATCGGCCATCTTGGAATCGTCAGTCTATATGGACGACATCTGCACAGGAGCTTCTAGTGTTGAAGAAGCTTTGACCCTGCGTGACGAATTGATCGCAATACTGAAGTCCGGAGGTTATGAATTGCGAAAGTGGCTATCCAACTCCCCTCACGTTTTGAAGGATCTCCCGGGAGAGGATCAGCAGGACCCTCATATTTTTGAAAACCTTGAAAATCCTAATTTGTTGACGGTCCTTGGAATACAGTACCAGCCCGTCCAGGATGTCTTCACCTACCGGGTTAAATTGAACCCACCTCCTAAGGTTTGGACTAAGCGCTCCGTCTTGTCTACGGTTGCCCGCACTTTTGATCCAAACGGGTGGATCACTCCCGTAATATTTTTGGCCAAATGCTTCCTTCAGAAGCTTTGGATCGCTGAAGTCGGAGATTCGGTCTTGCACCGAGCCGTTTGCACCTTGTCACGTCTCCCCATCTGTTAGTGAGTGGACGTAAATCCTTGCGTCCACGGGCGGGGGATTGTTCGCGCCACCTATGTATTAGTTGTCTGTGGTCGCTGTGACAGATGAATACTTTGTGAACGAAGCTAGCTTGCCGCGCTTTTTGATAAAACCTTTTTGTTTTGACAGTTCGACAGAGTTCAGATTGTTTTTGGCAGGGCGGGCCGCGGTCGAATTGTTGATTGTAAATATAAGCTTTTCTTTGTAATCCGTATTGTTAGAACCTCGCTATAGCCTAAGGTTCCCGCGAGAAATTAGCTTCTAGTTATTTCGGTACTAAATAAAGACTTACTTGTTGTACTGAGTGACAATAGTTGTCTGCCACGTTGACGCCACTGCTGGCCGTGCAATCTTATATACTTAAGTAAATAATTAATCTAAGTAGCTTATAGACGAACTTTGAGTGCTGTGCTGTGTGTGTTGTGTGTTAGTGCCGTCTTGAAGCAAGAAGCTACGGCCGAACAGCAAGTACCTTCTCATTCCTGACCTTTCCTACCCTTTAACCCACATTCTTCCTTATCGAGGAGCCGTGGTCACCTTGGACTCTGTAAGTGCATAGCATAAGTTAAATCTATCAATAATTTAGTTATCTAAGTTAAGCCGGAACAGTTCTGTCCGCATTAGGCCCTGAGCCAATGGTCTAAGAGGCTCGAATCCAGCTGATGGGCCCCTGGAACAGCGTCTTAGGGTTGTAGCATTGGACCAGGTTGAAGCCCCAACAAATATTATACAGAGGAATGATTTGTTTGTTTGTTTGTTTGTTATGGATAAACTAAAAAACTACTTGACCGATTTTAAAAATTCTTTCACCTATAGAAAGCTACTTTATCAGCAAGTAACATAGGCTACATTTTATTTTAAAATAAATTAGAGATCCATTCGAAAATTGCAATAATGTGAATTAAGTCGGAAAAATTCACCTAATTTAACTTTTTACGTTAAATTCGTCTATTAATTCAGACTGTCTTTTATGTCATATTTGCCAAGACACTTTTATGTCATATTTGTCAAGACAAACATAATAAATACAAGAGAACTTACTAACATTTTTAAGCTATTGCATAGCTTCTATCGCGGGCCTTGAGGGTGGAGACCGAATCCAGAAATTCCGTAACGAAATTGAAAACCTAACACTTTGGTTGCTATGACTTCATAATGTTCATAGTTCATAAATATTCCAAATCATCTTTTCATAAAAATAGTCTTTTTATTTTCAATAATTTGAAGTCAACAACACAAGTAGTCATAGCAACCAAAGTGTTAGGTAAGTTGATAAAAAATGCTATGCAATAGCTTTACCGCGGCAGTCTCCGAGTGCCACACGTCTTTTTTTAAACATTTTAAAATCTAACTGTTGTAGACAGACTGCGAAATGCCTAAAATAGCCAGGTCCAACTTAGTTGTTAGTTCTAAACATAGTTCCCAGGCGAGGGCAGCGAAAATACGTCGTATTGGAGCATTGATGTAGAATTTTAGTACCTATTTGGAGACTCAAGTGCCAAGCGTTCACAGCGGTTTGCTGAACAAAATTTGAAAACGTATGGTGGAGTTGTTCGTCTCAGTGCCGACTGACCATTATTGGGTATGGGCTATTTTGATCAAGTGCTACCCGTGCGAAGCCGGGGCGGACTATTTTATATTTTTGTAAGTCCACTTTACTTACTTCTACATAAAAGTTTTCTTGCAAGAAGGTTCATAATTACATTGACTTTGTATGTAGAAAACCTAAAAAATAATAACATATAGATGTGGATTGATGAAATTCACTAAATTAAAAATTGTAAAAGTAAATTTTAAATTTTAGAGTAATTAATTAAAATGGTTTTAAGTTTTATAAATAAAAAAAAAAAAGGCTGAATAGTCCAGGCTGGGTGTTAAGAGCTGTAACCTAGAGCCATGAAGCCAATTAAAAAAAACGCAATTACAACAACGCGCCGTAGATCCTGCTAGATCTTTATTCCACCTTTAATCTGTGCGAGTTATTTTAAAAAGTTTCACTGAGGCTTTCTCATAAATTTTATTAATTATTATGAGTGGTTTAAGATCACTTACACACATACCAATGGATCACATAGCAATGGAATAATAAAATCAACAATTAGATATTATTATTTATTTTAGATGTGAGAAAAAAAACGCGCTATTATTACCATCGATATATATGTAAGTACTAGATGGGCCCTTTCATAGAAAAATGGCGGGCGACCAACTATGAGAGCGCGCTCCTATAACCTGTCATAAGCCTGTCTTTGTCCCCGTCGTAGCGCGATCACGGTCGCTCATCGTGTAGATAATTTGTTTTTAAGTTAACATCTAAAGTCTTATTAGTTTGGCACTGTATTATTTTTATTTTAAGGTAAGTGTTTCAATTCACAATTATACATTTCCAAGAAAACGTTATTTAGTCTTCCTATTTAATATTTTTATCCATTTCGCAATCATTTAATTTCCGCGGCAAACTGTATGATATTATTTTTTTACTAACTGGCCTTACGGCTTTGGGTTCCAGCCCTAGAATAGTCCAGTCCAGTACGATAAAAAAAATGCAACCAAGATTAGTTAATGCATAGATGGGCAGAACGGACATTAGGCATTAATACCTTCCGAGACGCAATATTATGCTATTGTAATAATATGATAAAATTAGTTATTGACGTGAGTTTAATGTTTAACCAACTTCAATAAATAAAGGGTTTTTATTTATTAAAGTTGATAATTTTTATTTTGTACTAGCGAATGCCCGCGACTTCGTCTGCGTGGTTTGAGGATTTTTGATTCCCGCGGGAAGTCCTTAATTTTCCGGGATAAAAAGTAGCCTATGTGCTATTCCAGACTATAATCTATCTCTGTGCCAAATTTCAGCCCGATCCGTTCAGCCGTTGGGGCGTGATTGAGTAACAAACATCCATACATCCATACATCCATCCATCCAAACTTTCGCATTTATAATATTTATATTACCTATATATTATTATATTTGATTTGATTGATTGATATTTGATGAAAAATAAATAGTTAATTCAAAATTCAGAATTTTATTATTTCGTTGAACAAAAGTTGTTCAGTACCTATTATGTACAGCTACCTACTTACAAGTGTTTATTACTTAATCGTATTTTTAAATGCACACTGTGTAAGTGATTTATCTCAAAATAACTTTTAATATTTCTTTTGATGGCAAGTAGCATACTTAGAAATGTATAAAATAAAATAATTTCAAATGAAGTATTTTTCTGTGACTCGATCCATTAGTACTCTTTCACCTCTCCCATTCCAACCCCTTTTTATTATAATAGTACTAATAATTATTTTTGAATTCTTTCATTTGCAATAAGGTTTGGCGAGGATTATTTTAAACTGTTTTAGCTGTTATTATTTTAAATTTCAAGTTTTTTGCATTAGTAGTTACCGAATTATGCTAAGTGTGACGGACAGTCATGTCGCACCACAAGGGTTGTTTTCTTATCATTTTGGTACGCAACCCTAAAAATGATTTTATTTCTCTCAATTTTTCGACAAAACTTCAATATCAACAATTAACAAATAATTAAATTAAAAAAACCCACGACGAACTGCAGCGCCCCATTGTGTGGACTTTAACCTTTAAATATATCTAAGAACCTTCTCATAAGCTATATATATCTAATGCAAAAAACCGCATAATAATCGGTTCAATGGTTTTCCAGGAAACTGGTAACAAAAAAGTGGTAAAAATAACAACGTCATACTAACATTTATCGTTTACCTCAGAGAGTACACTCATGTAGGTATTATTTTCGACAAGCGCATCTGTACTAATCTATGACCGAGTCATACGTTTTCAAGATGGCGCATATGTTGCAAGCAAGTTCCCGCTTTTCAGACTAGATGGCGTTGTTAAACATAAGTCCACATTCTTTGTTCGACAGGGCCCGTCTATGTAAATTGAGGTCGTTGATTATTACCGCCAAAAACCTCGAAATAGGAATGACAGACTATTTAGCCACGATCTCTTTCTAAAGCTCATTCTTTACTGCCGGGAATAGGCATGATGACTGATTTTGAAAAATGGTCAGATTGTGTTTGGAAGTATCTACTATTTCAAAAACATATCTTATTTCAGCAGAAAAATAAGGTTTGGTAGATAAAATTGGCAATTCAAATTTACATTTTAAAATTCACGCCAAAACGTTCTGCAGTGTCATGGCGTCGTTTGTGACGTCACTATTGTTTTTACCAATGTACTCTGTGCAGTGTGCAGTAAACAATAGTGTGATTGTCAAAGCTCGAAAACAAACAATTGTGACGTCATTCGCTTCTTGGTGTTTTATACAATATGCCGTATTTTATAGTTTTATTTTATCAAAATAAATAGCAATCTCACACAAATAGAAAAATAAATACGTTTTTACAATCCATGAATCCTATTTCATTAGATAAATTCATAATTTCATTTATTCTTGGTTAGTGTCATCATGCCTATTGTACAATGTACTTACTTAATACATATTATACATTATGCATAGGTGTGCGTACATATTATAACCGAGAACACTTGAACAAACTACACCACGTGCCGTACAATACAGTAACTAACTTTTTCAGTGAAACGTGTAACCAACGCACCCCGGCGGCGCTTTAGTCGTTCTCGATTTACGTTTTGCAAACTTACTAGGTATTATAACGATTTCATCGTTGGCTCGCCGTAAAAAAGTCCAATCTGCCGTCCAAAGCGGGTTTCAGCGAGAAGCTTATTTACCGTTTTTAATAAATCGTTCACACCACTGCATTGTCTGTACTTAGTGTAAGAGACAATCCAGAAGTAGGTATTTAAGAGACACTTTTAATATATTTGTACTCTCATTTGGAACTTGCACGAATAAATGGTTAAACGTGTAGAGGTTCCACGAAAGATTTAATGTAATTAGATAAAAGATGGCTAAACTTACATAAAGTATTTATTTGATCCGGCCACGATTGCTATCGTTAAGCTCTAAATCAAAATGCGATCTAAACACAAAAGTATCCAATAATCGCCGAGTCTGCCGGCAGGAGACTAAATTACCATCGTTCAAACACTCATATTTATACTAACTATTTTCAATATGGCGTCCCGTATCTGCAGATTAAATCGAATGACACGAAACGACTGACGACTCAAATTGACAGATATTATACTTTCTGTTTCATGAGGTATAATGACAAAGAGTAATAATTCTAACATTAGGTTCTTCTTGCTCGCAAATTAATATTTCATACGTATTTATACCTTAAATCAACAATGATTTTATATGGTTTGTTATAATTTGTATACTTTTACCGTGACCACTGGCGGTGTTACATGTAACTTTTAACGAGGACGTATTACAACTTTTCAACTTATAATGAGTAAGTACTAAACTTGTAGGTACACATACTTGAATTATAAGCGTGACAACAACTTTGGGGCAAAGAAGTTTTGTGTGGTGGACAAAAATTTCGCTTTTTTAAAAATACGCAGTGCTATAATAGTAACTAAGACAAAATATCGTTTTTCTCCAACGTAGTATTTATAGCCCACTAGGTAGCTGATGCCCGCGACTTCGTGCGCGTGAATTGATGTTTTTGGTTCTCGCGGGAACTCTTTAATTTTCCGAGATAAGAAGTAGCCTATGTGTCATTCCAGACTATAATCTGTCTCTGCATCAAATTTCATCCAGATCCGTTCAGCCGTTTTGGCGTGATTAAGTAACAAACATCCATCGACCCATCCATCCAAACTTTCGCATTTTACATTTCTAATAGGTAGATATTAGTATGGATGCTGAGTTCAAAATCATAATGGTTACGGTAAGCCGAAGGGTTAAATTAGGAATAAAACAAGCACTTGTTTCTATTAGCGGGAGATTATTGAAGCGCAAAGTGAACCATAAATAAACTCTTAGAAAACCTCGCGAGGCAAACAAAACCAACTTTGAAACCAACCTTGAAAAAAAACAGAGCTTTGAAGGAAACAGACGAGGCATAAAAACTAATTTCTTCCTTTCGCTCATAAAACGTAATGCTAAACCATTTAGGTCCTTAGGAGGTGAGGTTTGCTTGAAGCATCTGTTATTTACTTTTCGAACCCCATGCCTTAATCAGTTTTTATGCGGCATTGTAATCGTTTGACGGAAGAGCTTTACTGGTAGAGCGATAACTTCCGCTAACCGCGGTCGGAGTCCCAAATTCCTAAATTTATTAATGAGGGAATCAATTTCGGGACCCCTTATACAAGCAGTGCTCACATCTGTGGCAAGGAGTTCGACAAAGTATATTGGTATTTTGGTCTTTCTTTTTGCATCCTCCTCGTCGTTGTTGAAAGCCATGGCCTCTTTCCATTGTTTATATGGGATTTCTTGGGATAATAACGCAATGGGTTCGCGCACGGACTAAAGAATTAGATTTCTTTTTTTTATCCACTACAAGTTAACCCTTGACTGCGATCTCACCTGATGGTAAGTGATGATGCAGTCTACGATGGTAGCGGGCTAACCATAATGGCAGTTATATTAAACCCATAGCCCTATTCGGTTTCTACACGGCATCGTACCGGAACGCTAAATCACTTGGCGGCACGTCTTTGCCGGTAGGGTGGTAACTAGCCACGGCCGAAGCCAGGCCAGAACAGGGAAGAATTCAGAAATTATAAATTCCCAAATTGACCCTGCTGGGGATCGAACCCGGGACCTCCGCACGTCAAGACAACAGCGCTACACACTGCGCCACGGAGGTCGTCAGATTGAGATTATTAATTAGATTTTATACGTTTGTGTATAGTGATACTGACCGGGACCGACGGTTTAGCATGCTCTCCGGGACACGGAGGAAATTAAAGACCAAATTCGGATATGTTAAGTCAATAGTCCACCCAGTTACCGACCAGGGTCAATGTTGCTTAACCACAACTAGGAGATAGGACACTCGTTCCATAACTAGACTACTTAATTATTCCTCTAGTAAAATAAATAAATAAATAAAATAGTTAAAGACTTTATTTACTGAGGTTTACATAATTATTATTTATTAAAACATAATTTCTATTAATCTTTATTAATCTTTTCAAAATACTTTCCCAAAATTAAATGTAAGCACATTGCGTTTCGCATGTTTTTACGACATTAAATGACATGTTTTCTCCTTATTTGTTTCACATTAAAACAAACGATATCTCACGTACTAATTGATCAGGAACATATAGACCAGTGTCGATAATTTTTGAAACCAAAAAAAATCATAGTAGGATGAAACCCATTGGAAAAGGAAGAGAATACAACAAAAATGAAAGGAAAAATAATTTACGGGCGATCTGAGGTCGGGAAGTGGAAGGGGGTGGTTTTTAAGGGTAAAAATCGGTTTTTCTCGATTTCCGGCAAAACTACAAGTCCTATGGAAAAAAATTAAATCGCAAAGTTGTAGGTAATAAAAAGATCTACAACTTTTATATTTACACTTTTTTCACATTACCTCAAAATTTATGTGAAAAACTCAAGTAACCAAGTTTTTGGTTTTTTATTTTTATCTTCTACAAAACAATAGTTTTTTTGTACGAAATTTAGTGAAAACCTTCCGTTTTATGTCCCAAATACACTGTAATTTTTTGGATTTAAAATATTTATTATTTTAACCTTATTTTGACTTAATATCGAAAAAGCAGGCCTATTTTCAATCGAAAATTCTCCCGTCAAAATATCTGCTTTTTACAAAAAGTCGGTAGGTTTTTTGTTTGTTGAAATCTCTACTTTCTGATGGTGTAGAAAAAAATATACATTACTGTGATAAATTTTCTCAGAAAATACAAAAAACTAACTCGAACTTGAATCCGATTTTTTTTAAATCATATAAAATTATACCTTCCTTGGGTAAATTTTCTCAGAAAATGCAAAAAAAAAACGAAAATAACTCAAATCCGAATATTTTTTTTAATCATTATGTCCAATGTCGCATGTATTGTGCAATTTTTATGTTTTATGTCTTCTTGATTTTTTGTTAATCAATGTTATATGGAATCTTACGTTTTTCGAGTAATTAAAGTGTAAATTTTAATAAGTAGCTCAAAATTGTACATAATAATTTTTTTTAAAAATCGGATTTATGTTCTTTTCGCTTTTTTGCATTTTCTGAGAAAGTTTACCACGGTGAGGTATATTTTTTATGATTAAAAAAAAATAATTTGGATTCGAGTTCGAGTTAGTATTTTGCATTTTCTGAGAAAATTTACCATAGTAATGTATATTTTTTTCTACACCATCAGAAAGTAGAGATTTCAACAAACAAAAAACCTACCGACTTTTTGTAAAAAGCAGATATTTTGACGGGAGAATTTTCGATTGAAAATAGGCCTGCTTTTTCGATATTAAGTCAAAATAAGGGTATAATAATAAATATTTTAAATCCAAAAAATTACAGTGTATTTGGGACATAAAACGGAAAGTTTTCACTAAATTTTGTAAAAAAAAAATTGTTTTGCAGAAGATAAAAATAAAAAACCAAAAACTTGGTTACTTGAGTTTTTCACATAAATTTTGAGGTAATGTGAAAAAAGTGTAAATATAAAAGTTGTAGATCTTTTTATTACCTGCAACTTTGCAATTTAATTTTTGTCCATAGGACGTGTAGTTTTGCCGGAAATCGAGAAAAACCGTTTTTTACCCTTAAAAACCACCCCCTTCCACTTCCCGACCTCAGATCGCCCGTAAATTATTTTTCCTTTCATTTTTGTTGTATTCTCTTCCATTTCCAATGGGTTTCATCCTACTATGATTTTTTTTCACTTTTTACCATTTTCAAAGGCTTCGGCACTGGTCTAATAGCCTATATTTCTATTATATATTATTTAAGCACCCGTCGGTATCCGTTCTTAATCCCCAGTGTGACATCGCCCATTCCTATCAATTATTTTCTATCTATAGCCTCTCTCTGCCATGTTCCTCTAGTACCTATGCCTAATGTTTTTTCAGATATTCGATTGCAGAGCCGTAACTACTGCAAGCGGGATGTTTGAGGCCCTGTGCAATCACATCAAGTACGCGACGAATAAAGGAAACATAAGGTAATGCGAATGTACGTTTTGTACGCATGAATAAAAAACCGGGCAAGTGCGAGTCGGACTCGCGCACGAAGGGTTCCGTACCATTAACGTACAAATAAACCTTTGTTAACGAACCGCAAGACTAGCTTTGTTTGTAGAGGTTTATTGTTAATATCAAAAAAACTATGCTAGTTAGAGCATTGGCTATAGTTTTCCTGTAAAATATACGTAAATTCCTATTGACCATAATTATTTCAAATTTTTCGATTGGTAAACTCCGGAGATAAGGGGGGGGGGGGGGGGGGGACGGTATTTTTTTAGACATTTTCCCCGATAAATCAAAAACTATCATAACTAAAAATAATTAAAAATCTGTTTTAGAATATACAAAGTAAACCCTTTCATATGATACCCCACACAGTACAGTTATCTCACTTTTAAATTTCAACCCTCAGATTTTCCCCCCTTTTTAAATAAGAACAAAAATAATTTCCAATTTTTTTTAATTCCAATGTCTGTGGGCCACTAATATACACAACTATTCCAAATTTCATGTCGATAGCTTCAGTAGTTACTGAAATAATCGAGTGTGACGGACGGACAGACGGACAGACGGACAGACGGACAGACGGACAGACAGACGGAGAAAGTCGCACCATAAGGGTTCCATTTTACCATTTTGGTACGGAACCCTAAAAATACAAACGTACACAGGCTGCTTACAAATGTAACGCTTTATGAGTTACACAGTGTCTCCATTTTCTTGTGTAGTATAATAAATATGCAAGTTTTGTTGTCATAAAAAAGCACACCGTCACGATACATGATTTTCCACTGTGATAAAATTTTGACCTGTTTTTTTTGGTCTGTAGTTACATACGTATTAAAATGCTTATCTTCAATTTAAGCGCACATTTTTAGGACGTTGCGTCTGACATACGACCTTCCGAGCTACACCCATTCTTCTATCACCTTACAATTCATACTAATGTGAATGAGAGGAGAGGATAAAATTCTCATGTACCTTCCTCTAACATAATAATTATTATTATCAAGTAGCTGATGACCGCGACTAAGTCGGCGTGGAATAAGTTTTTTTTTTAATTCCCACGGGAACTGCTCAATATTCCGGGATTTTTTTTTTCTTCGGGGGAGGAAAACATCCCTACGGACTTCTGCCTAACGGCAGGGTATGTCCGGCTTGAACGGACTAAAATAACCTCCCCCTGTCGTCAAGGTCAGCACGGAACTGCTTAGCATTACTTCATGCTAACCTCTCAGTTTTCGATTTTTTTCTTTTCTTCCTTTTCTCTTTCTTTCCTCTGCATCATTATAGCCTTGAGCATTTGGCTGTACCTACTCCAGATATCCTCGCTCGACAGCATTCGTTTAACCAGGTTTAGGGCATTCACCTCGTCGTTTGTTCCCTGCGCTTCTGCTCTCAAGTCCGCACAGCCAGGACACTCGAAGATTGCGTGTCTCGGGGTGTCTTCCTCTCCACAAAAGTAGCAGTTCTCGCTCAGCGCTTTTCCAATTGCGAAGAGGTAGGTGTTAAACACCCCGTGACCACTGAGTGCCTGCGTTATCCAACAACCCACCTCTCCAAACCTCCTTCTGTGCCACTTCCTCAGGTCAGTTACCAATTCTCTGGTCCAGGTTCCCATACCTGCTCCAGACCATTTGCCTTCCCATTCCTTCAGGGTGTTCTCCCGTGCTTCTGCTCTTTGTTGTCAAAAAGCATGGCTCGCTCCTTGACTAGTTTGGCTATATGGACCAACCCCGCTATCACCAGGGCTGGTCAATATCAATATATCAATATTCCGGGATGTCTATGCCTATAATTATATGGCCTATGTCACTCTCCAGGTTCTCAAAAATCACGTCGATCCATTGCTCCGTTGCGGCGTGATTAAAGGACAAAGCAACAAACCAACAAACAAACACAATTTTCATTTATAATATTAGTATGATATTATTGTAAATGTTAACGTTAGGCTATATTTTATCTTTGATTTTGCATAATATGTATTTTGCCAATTCTGTAGTGCACAATCTCTAAACTAAACTATAATGACAGCATTAAAAATACTGCTAACCCTTTCTTAATAGTCCCTGCGGAAAGGGGCAGAAAATTAAAATTTAAAGCTGTCATTTTAGTTTCGTTTAGAGATTGATATACAGAATTGGCTACACTATTATTTTCAACAAGTAATCGACCATACATTGATTTCACACACATATTCTGATTTACATGAATTGAAGTTCATGCAAGTTTGAATAATTTGTACAATGCACCGAGCGATTTTTCCTTATTATTTTTCGAATCCTTCCTCATTCTTTTTTTTTCCCCGGAGGCGTTATGTGTTCACACGATTCGGCAATATTCCTGTGTATCACTATTATTTAGGTATTTTACTTTCTTGTTTAGAGAATTGAGCTTTTTCGTATACAAAGAAAGCGTTTTATCTACTTCTCTAATAATCTTACTATAATATTATAAATGCGAAAATTTGGATGGATGAACGATGCTTGTTACCCAATCAAGCCAGAACGACTGAACGGACCTAGATGAAATTTGGTATCAGAGATACATTATAGTCTGGAATAACACATGGGCTACACATCCTGGAAAATTAAGGAGTTCCCGCGGGAATCGAAAAACTTAGCCCACGCGGACGAAGTCGCGGGAATCATCTAATATATTAATAATTATGCCAAGCGAAAAGCTATGGCTTAACTTCTATACTGCCCCAAGTTTTTTGCTGGAGCCACAATGGTATTTTCATGAATAATGATGACGCTGTTTTAAGCTTACGTAAACTTTTGTGGAAATTCCTTGAATGAACTGCGTTAAACCAAGTTATATTTTTCTATTTAAACCATAACAAAACGAATGAAAGTTATAACAAAGCATAATAAAGGGTGAGGCTACAATTGTCTTAATGAATGGATGGGTAGGATAACTTTTATAACTCATTGTTGCTGAAAAAAAGGAAATTACCTACGGTTGTTTATGTTACACTTTTTATTTAATTTTATCTATATATTATTGTCTAATTTTTCATTGTCATCTATTAAAAGCCACATCTATAACATTATCTATTACGAAGATAGAGAATAATATAATATGTAAAACTATATTTTTTTATTTGGATAAAAGTACCGTACTCCATCGCGTAAGCAATTTTCCCTCAAGCTGGTGTAAAACACAGTAAATACCTCCAATTATTATCAATAACTAAATACATAATGCTCGTGACTTTGTCCACGTTGATTTAGGGATTTTTTTAACCCGTGGGAGCTCTTTGATATTCCGGGATAAAAAGTAGCTAGGCTTATTATCCCGTCGATCTATTACTCAGTTGCGGTGTTTATGAAGGAAAAACCAACAAACAAAGGAGCTTTAGCCTTTATGACATTACTATCTGATTCCCGGATTACTTAGTCCGCGTGGATTCAAGTTTTTTGGTTCCCGCGGAAACTCTTTAATTTTCCGGGATAAAAAGTATGTGTTATTCCACACTATAATATAAGTTTCTTCAGTTCAGCCGTTCTGGCGTGATTGAGTAACAAACATCCATCCATCCATCCATTCAAATTTTCGCATTTATAATATTAGTATAGATGAAGTGCGGCCCACCGCTTTAACAGTGACCTATTTTCATAGCAAAGCTATTCAACAGGTCGGCGATAACAATATTCCCGCAACGAACGGACGGCAAACACGACTACAGGATATGGAGCCCACAACTCATCTGCTACGCCGGGTACATCGAACCTGATGGATCGGTATTGGGTGATCCAGCTAGAGTTGAATTTACTGAGGTAAAATTTACTATATTTTTTTAATTAGTTTTTTTTTTATTAATATCAATATTATACATAAAATTAAAAATTATTAAATTAAAACCTGTACTTACATAACAAATAACTCTTCGAAATACTTTGAAAAAAGTATCTTATCATAAAATAACAAAATAAAAGAACCTAATAATCGTAATATGATGTGCAGAAAGAAAAGGCCAGTTACGGAAAATGCTGAAGATAGCTAACCGCGGCTCCTACAATATAATGATGATAATGATTAATTATTAAAGGTATTATAGATTGAACAGTTTAGCAATAGTTAAGAAAAAAAGTACAAAATACCTACTAATATTTGATTTTAAGCAATCAAAAAATCCTTTCAACATATAAAAAGAAATCATCAAAAAGAATCTCATAAATTTAAATGTAGGTATCACCATAGATTAGGTAACAATATGGTATCACATAGCAAAAACAAAAGCAGAGAAACCTATTATAATATAAGTAATTTATTTATTTATTTATTTCAGGCACCAAGGCAAATATTATAAAATACATACAATACAGATTACACAAAAAATAAAAACAATATTAAATAAAATACAATCCTAAAAACAATACATAGTTAATAAATAATTACATAGTTAGTAAATAATTAGTTGACGACTAAAGTAACTAACTGAACAATAGTGGTACTACGTTAAAAACGATTTCGATAATTCATGTTAAATAATTGTTCTTGCAGGCACTAAAACAAATAGATAAAATCTAAAGGAAATTTTTGGACAGTTTTATTGCCAGTAATGTGGTCCAATGGAGATTGGGAATTCTTTTTGGGATCTATTACATGCAATGTGTTCTGTTTTAGGTGAAACTACGAGTATAAGAATAGACAAAGATAAAGTATTGAGTTTCGGACATTAGATTTTACTAAAAATTGTACAGTGCGCAAATATTAATTTTTGCATTGTAAAAATATTTATAATTGACTAGATTTTGCCCGCGACTTCGTCCGCGCGGACTACGCAAATTTCAAACCCCTATCCTTATGGGTTGAATTATCATTTCAGCTTAAATTTATTCTGGCTCTTTGAAAGTCTTCGTTGCATGAGTTTGTTATTCCGTCTGAAACAATTTACTACTATTGTTTTTATCCTAAAAGCTGGGTTTAATTTACTCTGTAGTTTGTTTATTACTTTGTTAAACAATAATACTTTTGTAAGGAGCGCATATTTGAGTTCCCGGCGTCGAGTCGCGGGTTATTTAAACAAAACTTCCTAAAGCCACGTAAATTTTGGCACAACATTGCAACAGAAAGTTTATTTGTACAAAACAATAATACTCGTACAAACGTGATTAACGCGTACAAGATTGCTTGAATTTAAGATGACTTTTACATTGATTGTATACCTAATATTATGCTCACTTGATCTTATTATTATAAAACACACAGCTTTAATAAAATAAAGTACCTGTACGTAAAGCAATATTCTTGATGAAACGAAAAATAATTGGGCTCGTCTTACACACATTCTATCACACAACAGTCTACACTTGATCTATCACAAGGTAGTTGGCATACAATAATAATATAATATATTTTATTCATATTTGTCTTAGATATGCATCAAACTGGGTTGGAAACCGCCTCGTACCGCGTGGGATATCCTGCCTCTAGTCGTTTCGGCTGATGGCAGAGATCCTGAATACTTTGACATTCCACGCGAAATTATTATGGAAGTCAAAATGGAACATCCCAAGTAAGTAGATGAAGGTATTTAATAACATTGGTAATAAAACACGGTAACAAATAAAGGAAACCATTGCGTTTCGGTCGATTAGATGCAGTCTCCTACACTTTGATTAAAATTCCACAAATACGTACAATGATTCCCTGCCTCAAAGATTTTGATTGCCTTTACGGCACCGACTATCTCACCATCTGCAATATTGGCACCTTTCAAATACCTACAGAAAAAGTATTCCTTATTTGTATCTAGCTGCGCTAAGGTGCTCTCGGGTGGAATTTCTGAAAATATCCAAAAATCCTGAATAAAATTTTACTTCATTTTTAACAAAAAGCTAAAAAAAAATTTAGGGATAGACTTAAGTATTATAACTACATAGATAGTGTAGTCTTTATGTTTTACATCTTTTTCTTGATTTGATTCTTTAATTTAAAGCAAAACTGATAGTTGCTAGTTATCTAAACCTCGTAGGGTGCTTTTTTATAATTTTAAGATGTCCCTTAATGCCGATAATTTTCGCGCTTAAACTCATAATAAACAGAGCTCATGGTTTAATTACGCATAAATTTCCAAAATTACCTAATTTTGTTTTATTTCTCAAGGTGATGCAGAGAATTTCGTATGTTTTGTACAGTTAAAAAGTGTATGCCTCAAAAACTACAAATTTGTTCCAGATACGAATGGTTCAAGGACTTGGGTTTACAATGGTATGCACTGCCAGCAGTATCGAATATGAGTTTAGACTGTGGAGGCTTGGAGTTCACTGGTACAGCCTTCAACGGATGGTACATGGGCACTGAGATAGGCTGCCGTAACTTCTGTGATTCCAATAGACTGAACATTGTTGAGGTATGTCAATTTAAATAAGCGAAAGAAGGCTCTAAATTCTAAATCACTAGGTGTTAATTTTCATCGTTTGCTCTTTCGTGAATGTGATTTCTATTTTACTCAAGATAAACTAAGATGGCATTAAAGGGGGCTTTCATAGTATTACCAATAAAATCTGATTTGAATTTTAATGATTTACGAGTGGAAAAACCGCCATCCTACCTCTATGGTAATAATATCGGTGATGAGATTATTGAAATGACTATAAGTACCTGAATGAATGAAATTAGTTATTAATAGATATTTAAACTATTTGATCTAATATATAGTTAAGCTGCTTACGTTATGTCGTAAATTAGGACAAAGTTAGAATTTAATAGTTTAATTACTTAATAAAAAATAGGTACTTAATAGGTAAAAAGTAAAATAATTGAATTAAAAAAATACTCATCTGTTTCCAGAGTGTAGCAAACAAAATGGGTCTAGATACGGACTCGTATGTGTCATTGTGGAAAGACAAAGCTTTGGTTGAAGTGAACATTGCTGTACTCCACAGTTTTCATAGAGATAATGTTTCAATAGTTGACCATCATTCCGCTTCGGAGCAGTTCATCAAGCATTTAGATAATGAGAATAAAAGCAGGTAATGAGTAACACGTGAATTTATTAAAAATTATTTATGTATATTTTGACGACTTCTCTGGCGCAGTGTGAAGCGCTTTTGTCTTAACGTGGGAGGTCCCGGGTTCGATCCCCGGCAGGGTCAATTTGGGAATTTATAATTTCTGAATTTTTCTTGGTCTGTCCTGGTGGGAGGCTTCGGCCGTGGCTAGTTACCACCCTACCGGCAAAGACGTGTCGCTAAGCGATTTAGCCTTCCGGTTCGATGCCATGTAGTAACCGGCACTAAGGGCTAATTTGTAGTGGATAAAAAAATGATAAAAAACTGCCGCTCTCTTTTGCACCCTTTTTATTGTATTCTTACTGAAGATGGATTAATCTTTAAAACGGAATGATTACTTTATAATCAAGTCAAAAAGATTTTTTATTTAAACTAACTTTTAACAGTGAATCATCAATTTAATCTACCACTTATAAAATTTCTTTCCCACTGAGACGAACCAAAGGAAAAAGAAGCAGCACACGTTGAAAAAATATCTATATAAATTGATTCATAAATATAATATAGTCAGTTGTTCGAATCACATATTTTAATTGTTATGTTGATATGTTTCATTATGCTTATTTATTTTCATAGAGGGGGCTGTCCATCAGACTGGGTGTGGATTGTTCCACCAATGTCGTCTTCCTTAACTTCTGTGTTTCATCAAGAAATGGCATTGTATTATTTACGGCCATCGTATGATTACCAAGTAAGTTATCATTGTAATCATCCGATTTTGTTCCCAGCCCCTATAATTTGGTAGCATCTTTTTTGTTCCCTATTATTGACAGTTTTTCTTTGATGTCTGTTTGAACTTTATCATTACTTACCTTTTATATGTTAACTGTTCAGTGCTTTATGACATCAGCATTATCAGACGATGCGTGATATTTATTGGACTCCAATATCCAGAAATTATTGATGGTATTTATAGTCATTAGCACGTTTTTGAAATCATAATTTTTTATAACAGAATCTTGATAAGATATGGGTCATAATTAGGTAAATAATGACGTAGGATGTAAAAAAAAAAATCAGCAAGTAGTAAAGGCTTACTGCATACAAACAAAATTCTATTATGATTTTGAAATTTTGAAAACATCCGCTTTGCATTGTCAACAGGAGCCAGCTTGGAAAACTCACCAATGGATAAAATTAGAAGACAAGCCCAGAACCAGAAAGTTCCACTTCAAACAAATTGCCCGGGCCGTCAAGTTTACTTCCAAACTATTTGGCCAGGCGCTCTCCAAGAGAATTAAAGCGACCATACTTTACGCCACTGAAACAGGCAAATCTGAACAGTATGCTAAAGAGTTAGGGACTATTTTTGGACACGCTTTCAATGCCCAGGTAAGTTTTGAGGAATCCATTGCTACCGAGGAGTTTAAAGTTTAAGCTAACTGAGAAGAGCTAACAGTAGATAAAATAAATGAATTGTAAAACGAAAATATTCAGATTTGATATGTTCTTTTCTTAATTTGCTTCAATATAATATTTATTATCAATCAAGAATCTAGATGATGCCCGCGAGTTCATCTGCGTGGATTAAGTTTTTTTGGATCCTGCGGAATCGTTCATTCCCTCGTTGATTTTCCGGAATAAAGTGTTCGTCTTAATTCAGGTTATTAGCTATCTCTATCCCAAATTTCAGTCCAAAAGGTTCAGTCATGTTAGTGTGATGTGAAGAAGTACCCAACATCCAAACATCAAACTTTCACATTATTATCATATTACTAAGATTAAAATCCTGGCATCGTACTTCTATACAGTGCATAAAAAACTTCAACCATTTATGTTATCAAAAATATAATGTACAGCGAAATCTTAGTGAATCGTAGAAAAATATTGCTCTGAAGAGATCTTTAGTAATCTCAAATGGTGCTAATAGCCTTTATCCAACAGGTGCATTCTATGTCTGAATACGACGTGTTTTCGATAGAGCACGAAACACTCCTGCTGATCGTAACTTCCACATTTGGCAACGGAGAGCCGCCTGCGAATGGCGAGGTACCCACTTAACTTTATTTATATTTCTCAATAGTTTACTATGTTTAATTTAATAAATTCATATATCAAATACCCATTACACATATTATTAAGTACACATTACATATTATATTTAAGTATATGTTGTATGTATTTATCTATATATGTATATATTTATGTATGTTTTTATTTATTATGTATGCTACTTGTTTAAATATATTATAATATGTAAATTTTAAGTCATTTGTGTATTTAGTTAGATGTTTTTTTTTTTTTTTAAGGTATTGACTGTACATATTTACTATTTCATCCTTCATTCTTTTTTAGTGTACACCCTCATCCAGTATTTCTATAATATATTCCTATTTAGGTTGCTTCTTAGCGACAAGGCCGCCTATTGTACAGTTTTTCCCTTTATGTACTCGTATGTATGTGTTCTTCTGTTTTGTATATGGTTTGGTGTACAATAAAGTGTATTTCCATTTCACACTTTTCTAAAGTTCTCCAGTTGTTTTTAGTTAAATTAAAGTAGTTAAATAGGCATATCATATTTCAATAATGGTTACACAAGGGAGTCTTTAAAAAAAATACGCGCCGAATTGAGAACACATCCTTTTTCGAAGATTTGCTAAACAGTAGTTGCTAAATCACACGTAGTTATAACGTTAAATATAATATCTTTAAGATTTGTAAGTTCCATAGTTACTTTACATAACAAGCACAAACGCGGACGAGATAAATAATTATGTTTGTCTTACGCCTACGATAGGATGGATGTTGTGTGCCTTACAAATTATAGCCAAACAAGCTAAAAAGGCAATGCCAACATGTCACTAATAAGTATAACTAATTTGACTAAACTTCAAGAGGCATACGTGAGATTTTACACGCGAACATTAATCAAAAATATTTTCAACTCTTGGGTAATAATTAAATCGATCTCTATGTAGACTACAAACGTAAATTTTAATTGTCATCTTTGCAGGATTTTGCCAAGCATTTACTACAGATGCTTTATAATGAAAAGAGGAATCAAGGAGATCAGCTTGACAGTGCTGGGTAAAGATTCGACTATAATATAATGTCATAAACAGTTATGTCTGTGGTTATTTTATTGATAGTTAATAGCCTGCTAATTTTTACAGGACATGCAAAGTGCCCACACCAAAGTCGCTAATGCGAACAAATAGTGTGATGACACCAAGTATCGAATACAAAAAACAGCTGTCTCGAATGGAGTCTAATAAAAATACATATACAACGGAATACAAAAGGCAATTATCGCGTTTAGAATCGAATAAGAGTAGGTATTACATAAATATGTACTGCATAAAAACGTTAAATATAGAAGATGATTCCTTGACCCTTATTTCTATTGCATCAACAGGTAGTATAGCTACATCGGCGACAGCTGAAAACATAGGGCCTTTAAGCAATGTATGTTATGCCGTCTTTGCTTTGGGCTCAAGTGTGTATCCGAAGTACTGCAATTTTGGGAAAACTATGGATAGAGTGTTAGAAGATTTAGGAGGGGAGAGGCTACTAGAACTTACATGTGGTGATGAAATGTGTGGTCAAGAGCAACAGTTCCGTAGCTGGTCATCCAATATATTCCAGGTAAACCAAATTACCTACTGTAAAGTATACATGCTTAATTACAAACATGAAGGGTACAAGGGCATAATATGGATTGTCACATCAATTCCAAAATGAGATAAGTTTAGCAATACGTACATTTTCGCGCATTTTGTTGTAAATGACATTTTCATCCCACCATCTCTCCACATCTCGGAAAGAGTATTTTTACTCTTCGATATCTGAATGCAAAATCCGTTATTTACTTTATCCTCTTGAGGATAAAGTAAATTGACAAGTCGCTAATACTAAAATTACAGTACCTAACAAAAATATTACACTCAACTTAGGTAACTGTAGCAACGTTACTTTCAATTTTTCTTAATTATACCTACCTAAGTATTATTTGTTAAGATTATTCTGTAATACTTACCTTTTTTATTGTAGTAGTTAATACCTAAACTGAAATAAAATTATCATGGGATTTTTTTGCATTTAGTCATTTCCTCGCTGAGGTGGAATGAAAAGTCTAGAGTGAAAAGATTTTTCACCTCGTGCTCTTTTGATTCTCTTGCTGACGCTCAGGATCCTAATTTTTGAATCACAAATTTTTGAAATTAAACTGTGGAATACCCGACATAAAATTTTTTTTGGGTGATTCCTAGAGTTGGACATTGGAACGCACACAAATTAAGTTCAATAAATATATTAAAACATTATAAGAACGATTTCAAAGCAGACTAAATTTCAGGTGGCGTGCGAAACATTTTGCTTAGAAGAAAATGAGATGGTTAAAAATGCGAAAAAATCATTCGGTGAGATACCACTTACAGAAGAAACAGTGAGATTTAACAGAGCTGAAAAAGAAATTTGTCTTAAAACTGCTTTAGAGAATAGCTATCGGAAACAGATCATTACATGCAAAGTAAAAGAAAATAAGCATTTGGGTGAATATACGGATGATCGTGCGACAATATTTGTGGACATGGACTCAAATGTAAATATAAATAAATAAATAATATTTATTTGCAAGAATATGGGTACAAATTAGGTCTTAAAGTAGTTTTAATTTTCCTAACATATTCTACCATACAATGGTGTGTAAATGTGTGTTTGTTTTTAAAGTAATTAAAATAAATTAAGTAATTAAATTATATTGATAAATTTATATTATATCATTCATAATAATCTAAAGGTTTTAATATTTTTAGACTGAACTAAAATACGACCCAGGAGATCATGTTGGTATCATGGCCTGCAACCGAAGCGAAATTGTTGACGCAATACTAAAAAGACTAAAAGGCGTGGACAATTTAGATAGAACCTTGCAACTTCAAGTTATGAAAGAAAAGCTTACCCCTACAGGTATGAGAAACTTTTGATATATTATTTGCATACTCATGATAACTTTCTTCAATACATCTATAGTTTTACTAGCTGACGCCCGCGACTTTGTCCGCGTGGATTGAGGTTTATTGTTTCCCGCGGGAATTCTTTAATTTTCTGGGATGAAAAGCAGCCTATATATTATTCCTGATTATAATCTAACTCTGTGCCAAATTTTATCCAGATCCGTTAAGTCGTTCTGGCGTGAAAGAGTAACAAACATCCATACATCCGTACATCCTCACAAACTTTCGCGTTTATAATATTAGTAAGAAGTAAGAAATTTTCGTTATTCCTTATAGGTACAGTAAAATCTTGGGAACGCCACGAACGTATACCTGCTGCAACTGTTCGCGAGGTTTATACAAGATTTTTAGATATTACAACACCACCATCAACCAAAGTATTAAAATATCTAGCTACAGTTTGTAGCGATGAAAATGAGGCTAACTATTTTAGAGAACTAATAGAGGTAAGCATTTGTGTTAGTATAAATTTATGTACAAGCTACAATACTAGTTATTCTATCTACAATACTAGTTATATCTTTATCATAAAAAATAAATTCCATTTTAGGATTCCAATAAGTATGACGACTGGAGGCATCACTATTATCCGCACCTTGCAGAAGTATTATCTCAAGTACCATCGTGTAGACCCCAAGCATCTCTGCTCGCTGCATTATTACCACCATTGCAACCAAGATTCTATTCCATATCATCATCTCCGTTAGAATACCCTAATAGAATCCACATCACAGTTGCTGTTGTTATTTATAAGACACAAAGTAAGTTTTGTTCATATTCAAAATGTACCCATGGTAAATCGTGATATTTTACTGTCTCAATTTTTTAATAGTGTTAGTAGTTATTTTTTATCCATTTTAATGCTTTTGGTTTCACATTACGCCCATATAGTACACGTAATTGTATCTACATATTTTACTTTTAGATGGCGAAGGATCAACACATTATGGCGTTTGCTCCACATATTTACAAAGCTTGAAACCTGACGATGATGTTTATGTTTTTATTCGCAGGTATGATATTTAATAATACGTAGGAATTACTTAATTAAGAGATACTTAATTGTAGAATTAAGTATCTCAAGTTTCCTTTTGTTCTGCTTTATTTCTAGAGCACCAAGTTTCCACATGCCACAAGACATATCTGTACCACTCGTATTAGTAGGGCCTGGCTCAGGTATTGCGCCTTTTAGAGGATTCTGGCATCATAGGAGACGACAAATTATGAACAACTCTACAAATTCTAAGAAACCAGGCCCTATTTATCTACTGTTCGGCTGCAGATATAAAGGAATGGATTTGTATAAAGATGAAAAGGAACAAGCTGTTGCTGATGGAGTTCTTACCAAATCCTTATTAGCATTATCGAGGGAGGAAGGAGTGAGCAGGGTATGAAATATAATTAAATTTTAGCACATAACCGTAAAATTTGTGTTTAAACCTTGTAATATTTTTAATAGAGAAACGGACAAAGTGAATAATAGTTAATTATTGATGGATAAAAAATAAACATAATATTATTTTCAGAAACATGTACAAGCCCTATTAGAAGATGAAGGATCTTATATAACTCGTATGCTGTTAGATGAGGGTGGACATTTTTATGTATGTGGAGACTGTAAGATGGCGGAAGAAGTACAACAGAAGCTAAAAGATGTTATTAAAAGACACGCACGTTATTCGGATGAAGATGCTGAAGATTTCATTCTGTTTTTAATGGTGAGCTAATATAATTATGCACTGATAGCAAACTTTTGTTGTACATAACGTGAAATATAATAATATAAGCTCTGAATTTGCAAAAATACGACCGAACTTACTACTAAGAATAAAAATATAAAATGACATAAAATCTTAGAAAATATTATTTCTGTTTACTTCTACTTCTCTTTTGTATTTCAGGATGAAAATAGATACCACGAAGATATATTCGGTATCACATTACGTACTTCAATTGTACACAAAGCATCACGAGAAACGGCAAAGCGATCACGTTTAGAATCTATACAATCATTAACATAGGTCTTTAGTATTAAGTTAAATTTGATAATATTTTGCTATGTGTCACCATTCTCTTAGATCAGAGATCAGATCATCAGAGGTTTTATTTTTTATTCACTGGTTCAATATTCTTTAATAATATGGGATCTATTTAAGTACTGATGTAAATATTTATTAAACGACATAATGTTCAATATTTTTAAGAGCTAATTATATAAGTATTTTTCAATTTAAGATGATATTTTCATAAAATTATAAATTTTTATCAATTTTCTGTTTATCATTCAAAACATTTAGAATATGTTGTGATCAGAAGGAGCTTATCCTAATTGCGAAACCTGAAATAATTTCCGGAAATGACATAAAAGTAAAATAATTTAAAATATGCCAACGAAAAATATTTATTGCTACTAGTAAAATCCTTACTATAAAAACGATGTAGGGTGATAATAAAACCCATTGTCATGCACTGTTGGCCCAAATTGTACTCCTCTTGAGTCTCAGCTCTTTCTTCTAACAACATGATCATAGATTTCAACCTGGGTGTAGCGTTGTGAATAAATTCTCTGCTTGGTTGTATTTTGACCGGGATCTTGCTGGGGGTCGGGGCAAATGATCTTGTGGTCATGCCGATTTTGGAATAGAAGGCCTTTTTCTATATCCATGACTGGCTGTAGAAAAAGATTTGGTTTATACAGTAAGCTTAGTAAATAATAGGAAGTTACTGTAGAATCTTTTATAATATTCTACAATCTCTCCATGAACTGCAGCAAAACAATTATAAATAATCGAAAAAAAAGGGAAACCAGAGTAAACTTTACACGATTTCTACAAATCCTTGATGCTAATCAAGAAATCCAGTAGTTATGTCAAATCAATTTATATTATAGGTGTGAGACTAGAGGTTACAGTGGGCTTGTACCTAGTATCAGAGAAGCGTAGAGGGTTTCCTTCTCAGTGAAGGTTCTTTAGATTTTTGGTCTATCAGCATCACTAAACTTTTCATGTTTTATTTACCTTGTAATTCCTACTAATGTTGCTTCTCACGGTGCCATGGCGCCAATGGTAATAACCCAGATCACTGTCCTTAGGCCATAGCATTTTGTTGCCCTTAAAAAATGGCGCCCAATCCTCCGATATGAGCCGATGTGCGTAATCAATGTAGCCGGATATTTCAAAGCCGCCTTTCGTGAAATGCCGGATGAATATCACCGACTGCAAAATATACATTGACGCTTTGATGAAGTTTTAGTCCACTACCGATGCCTTAATATCAAGAGGCTAGCAAAACCGACGAAACATAATTTTACCCCGAAATATTATTAAGGGTCGAAGTACTGAAACATTGTTTTCTGTTCCGACGTTTTAGGATAGGAAAAATGAAAATTTCATTACTAAATTAATACCATTTGCTACTCAGTTAAATGAAGTATGACGTAATTAAAAAAAGTGGTCATAAAATCGTATAGTAACTGCAGAAAATTATCGAGAAATTCATGGAAAACTCAAAAAAGGCGTTATCGCGTTCCGACTATTGTGATTTAATCTGAGACCTTATATAAACAAAAGTTATTTCAAATTAATCATTAAAGATCAAGGAACACTTTAATTAAACAATATTTTCAATACAACTTAAAGTTTTTGTACAATCTGGTTCCAAAGATCCCTCATACGAATTTTTCATACAAATTTACACTGGCTCGTCCAACCCAAATGTCAAAACTTATAGCCTAAGAGATATCTGTATTTGTGGTAACTATCTTTTGGTAACTATAATTATATCTCCTTACTATTAATTTCCATGTTTCAGATTTATGTTAGTATTATCACAGGTGGTCTAAGAGGTGATATACGTAAATTAAAATACTCGTAACTTAAATGGGAGATATTTAAACACTACACATTATCACATCAAAGCGGCGACACTTGAGCTATTTTTTACCCATGACGGAACGGACGGTATATATTATTATGTGTTTGCCCTAAGAGGTTGTGCGATTGTTTGTTTGTTTGTGTACTTTTTAGTTACTATTTTCCTGGAAAACTACTGGACCGATTAGTATGCAGTTTTTTGCAATAGATATGCATAACTTCTGTCAAGGTTCTTGAATATGTTTTAGGGCCATAGTCCACTAAGCTGAGCTGCAATTTTGATTTTAATTTTTCAATATGTTTCCATTTTTCTGAAAAAGTACTGGGCTCATTGAGATGCGGTGTTTTGCATTAGATATGTATAGCTTGTGAAAAAGTTCTTTAGATTTAGATATATTTTAAGTTTTCGTGCTATCGTGCGCGCTCCTATCGTGTTTTTTTATTATGTTACCTTTTTTCTGGAAAACTACTTTGCTGATTTAGATGCGGTTTAAAAAAAAAAATATGTTTAGCTTCTGAGAAGGTTCTTAGATATGTTTTAGGGCCATAGTCCACCAAGCTGTCCTGCAATCGTGATTTGGTAGGTGGTCGAACTCCTTCTCATCGTAAACCCGTCGTGTTTGGACTCTTTTGATTTGATTTGAACTCCAGTTTTTTATCCATTATATTTTATAACGTATTTTTTGAACTGATATATTTTAACATTTATTTATCAGAATATTAAAGTTTGACATAATTTGACACCTCTACTCATTACCATTTGGCCATAGTCCAACACGCTGGTCAAAAAAACTACTGAACCGACAAAGATGCAGTTTTGTGTTCATAAAACTATTTCTGCGAAGATCTAATTGTTGTTACAAAGTTATAGGGTCACAAATTATAATGGAGCGCTGCAGTTCATCGTGGGTTTTTTTTTAATTTTAATTTTATTACTTGACGTAAGTACTACTTGACGTACTTAACGATGTATTATGTATTTGAGAGGCAATATCTAGTAAACGCCCCGATGAATAGAGTCAATACTTAGGTACAGCGCATACTTTAATACTATACTAGAATAAGCCTTCCTAGTTATTGGTCATTTCTGGTAACAATAACTCGTCTTTGAGCGGCGATAAGTAGTCAGGTCCCCAGCCGCTTGCAGGCAGACCATCACGAATTCCACCAGACGATAGTTACTGTTGTGAATGATACGAGCACTTGATGAGAACTGACATTTATTATTACTGAAATATATAACAATATTATATAAAATTCACATCATCTTTCCCTTTTATTTTTTAATGTATATTTATTATAAGTACATCTAGTTTTATTATAATTTATAATTGGCTTACATATGTAATTATATTTAAACAATACCTACGTATCTAATCCTAATTTATTTTTACTGAAATACCAACATAACAATATTATATAAAAATCATATTAACTGAAATACCAACATAACAATATTATATGAAAATCACATCAGCAGCTATCTCCTAGCCTATATATTTTTTGAAAGCTTGCCCCCTTAAGAAATTACGATTGGCATACATACTATTATTTTGTCAATTTTACGCTGAGGTTTTAAAGAAATTAAAAATATAAGTGGGTCAAACTAACAACAAGATTTCAGATTCTTGCTGGTTGTATGCTCCAAGCATTCTTGTGATAAAATTATTATATTAGGTAATAGGGTGTGATTAACTTCCTTATTGCACAATTTCATACATCTTGGCCGTTTATTCTTGTTTGATCTTATATATAAAATTCTCGTGTCACAATTTTTGTTCCCATACTCCTCCGAAACGGCTTGACCGATTCTCATGAAATTTTGTGAGCATATTGAGTAGGTCTGAGAATCGGCCCACATCTATTTTTCATACCTCCACGCGGACGGAGTCGCGGGCATCAGCTAGTAATATTATAAATGTTTAATCGGGCGGCATGCAGGTGTTGTAAAACACAAAAAGTCAAGGTTCTCAAATTAAAAGCTCGTGCTTTCGTTACTCACCTGTAAGATCCCGACTCTGTTAGCTCGTTCACGCACAGCGAGCTCCCTGAAGAAGGGGTCGTCAATTTTCGCCCCCTCGCTGACCAGCACGTACGGCCGCACCACCGGAAAGACAATCGCATGTATGGCGGCGCGACGTGCGTAGAATTCCTTTTCATTTAGTGTGTCACCGTTCGCTCTATGGAAAAAAAATAGATCTTTTGATAAAACTTTTATAGGCTCATATTATTATCATTTTTCGAACAAGTAACATTCAAACGTTAAAATTAACCGCATATGCGAACAGCTGTTTTAAGGTCGCCATCTTTATCCAAGTATGGTATTGGCTTGGATTTGAGTGTCCACAGAAATAAAAACTGATATAAAAGGTCTTCAATGTTGTTACCAGGCTTCTCTTCCGTCTGGTGCCCTACGACGCCTTACGAGCTCTTTCTTTTATCATAATCATTATCATCCTTAGCCTGTGGACGTCCACTGTGGACACAGGTCTTCCCTGGGGAATGCCACCACACCCGGTCCTCAGTATTATTCATCCAGCTACTTCCCGCCACCCATACTACTTCACGGCACGATGCCGGAGAGAACTCCACACTACGCTTAAGTATACCTAATCTCCACTCTAAGACTTTTCGGCTCCAACGTTCATTGGCAGTTGTAGCCTACAGACTACCACTTCAACTTGCAAACAAATGACTTGGGCTTTGGTAAAGCGGATCCTTTTGCCCCTCAATGAAGCTCTCTGCAACATAGTTTTTCCTAATTGCTTTTTCTTTAATAATACTGTTAAAATGATCTACCTATATCCAAGTGCCGCAACAGTTCGTGCCGAGTCTATGCTCCTTAGATTTCGAAGATCGGCGATTTCAATGAGTGAATCCAAATAGTCCTCCCATGTGTCAAAGGCCAGTAAACGCCTATACGCCTCAATCCCCGGCGGGAATTCGTTTTTCTTTTCCGCCATTGCTGAAGTTACATTATATTTTCAAAATATATAAAAAACATTGCGCTGAGATTTAAATAAATATTTACAACTTTTGACGTTTTTGACAAATCAGGGGGGTCGATTGCTGTAAAATGTCAGCAAAGGTGTCACGATCGCAGTCACCTGATTAGTCGACACACTCTCAGTATTGGTTGAAATGCATTATTGAAACCAGATTGATTTAAATTTCGCCAATTACAATCATTGAGATTGTAGCAATAATTGATGCAGCTTTACTACCATCAACCAGCAGTGACAGATCTACCAAGGAAAATTCATTTTTTGGCTTCCTCACTTTTTTCAGTGAAGATTAATTTACCCTACCCTGGTGGACTATTACCCAACGCTTGTACCACTTGTGACTTGTAAGATATTATTTGAAGGTCGGCAAAGACATTAGCCGCCAAGCAATTTTGCGCATTGATGCTATGCCAAGTATAAGCCTGTGCGCAAGCGCTTATCCCTGTGCTACGAAGATTTAGTTGAAGTGCCCACAATATTTTCACTCCGCTAGGCCTCAATAGATAGACACCTGAATAGTAGCTCCACAACACGACATAAATACTTAGTAGGAAGTGCCAGTAGGAGTGTAGTTCCGCGAACGGAGAATACCGCTAGGTTTGTCATGGTATTCCTGAGCATAAAAAAGATACCGATCCAATATGCCTTTTAAAATGATCGGTCTTTGTAGTGTGTTGGAGCGCAAACATTCTAAAACAAAAAGTGGCGAATGAATTTATGCACATGTCCCGGGAAACATAGTGAGTACGGTCTGTACCCGGAGCTCCGTTGTGTGCGCTAAATCGATTTACTTTCAGATGCAAATTTGCTCGCGAGAGGCCCAATTATTGCGAACTCCAATTATATTGCATAAAATAAGGCCTTGTGCGAACGTTCTACGTTTACGGCTTATAGCAGTTTCGAATTGAAATTCAGCTCGGTTGAACTACGATTTTCGTTTGTTATTAAATATTTTATGGCTACGGGGAACACTTTTAATGGATTGATTGATATATCTAGAGCAATAAATTCCGTTTATGTATTTAGTTTTTTTTTTAATATTTAGATACCTGCTCAATACGGTGGTGTACTCCAAATTAAAAAAGCCGGTGTTCAGAACCACAAGCTTATACTACAAACATAGTGATCACGATCCTCATTCGCGAATCTTGAAAAACTAGATCTAGGTACCTATCTCTCGTTTCGCGCAAGCGCTATAATGATAAAATTTGTAACTGGATGAAATGCTTTATATTTTATATTGGTCCTCCTACATCGATGGTCTACAATAAGTACCTACAATAAAATTTATCCAAAAATTAACTTTCTCAATAGTCAAACAATTTCCGCCAATTATTCGCAGAGTTTTGATTCTTATCGAACCGTGCAGATTGGCTGAAGCGCCTTTTACTGAATTTCCATAATAAGTATTCCAGTGTTTTTGCTGCCCGATTTATTCATTTTAACCTTTTGCAATCTTATATTTGCTTTAGATACAGCTTTAGAGTTAAGACTGCAGTTAAAGGCACTAACTATGTGTCAGAGACATATAACGGTATAGGTATCTGCACTTTTCTGAGTTTATCTAAGTACCTATAGTAAAAGTTGAAAGAAGATTAAATTTTTTATATTTTTAGGGTTCCGTACCGCAAAAGGAAAAAACGGAACCCTTATAGGATCACTTTGTTGTCCGTCCGTCTGTCTGTCAAGACCCTTCTTCTCAGGAACGCATGGAGGTATCAAGCTGAAATTCATATCAAATACTACTCCCCCTACTGTCCCTTGGAGCTGTGAAAAAATCAAACTTCTAAGCCAACGCAATCAAAAGATACATCCGTTTATGCTGCACATTTTCGACACTCGCAAGGGAATCAAAACCTACAGGATACTTCCCGTAAACTCAGAATCCTGAAATGTGGTACGAAACAACGTCTTATAGCACAGATAAAGGAAAAATTGCGAAAAGCAAGCATATATTTTTAGTTACATCATATAATAAAAATATTTTTAATAATTTTAAACTTACTACAGGTTTGTACGGAACCCTCGGTGCGCGAGTCCGACTCGCACTTGGCCGGTTTTTTTTTGGTTGATGAAAGTATTTCAAACCCTAATGACTATCATATATTATTCCAGAACTATTATAGCAACATAAAATTTTCAAATTACCATATGTCTCTGCATTCTTTACTCTGCATTCCTAATTTAATTGATTACAGTAACTATTATTATCATACATTATTTCAGAACTATTATAGCAACATAAAATTTTCAAATTGCCCTATGTCAGCTATTTGTTTGTATTGCGTTTTTTGTTTGGTAAACTTAATGCTAACATGTTTGTTAAGTTATTTAGCTGCCTCACTGCAGCTCAATCTCATTCTCCACAGAGTTAATCATAATACGATGTTTCGGGGCGCACGGCAGTGCACTTGGCCAAGTTACGACCCTACCGATGAATATCACAAATGTCGCACTTATGTTAACGACTGGATATTTTTGGTTAAAAGACAAAAATACATAGTATTATTGAGTACTCATAATAAACATTGGTGTAATGGTGATCATGATATCATAATTTCATTTTTTTTTTTTTGTTTTTATGTGTCAAGTGTCAAAATATATGAAACCAACTATTTATTTTTTCTTTACCACCAAGCCAATTTTTAACTCTGTTTATAATTATTATCCATACATTAATGTTTTTTTTAAGTGATGATGGATAAAAACCTCTCAGTGTATTATCAAAACTGCCGTGGATTACGGACTAAGCTCCACACGCTTTATATGAATATACTTATGTACGACTACGATCTAATACTTTTAACTGAAACATGGCTAACTGATGATATATTTGATAGTGAACTTGTCGACTCGAGATATCACGTGTACCGTTGTGACAGGAATCGAACGGCTACTGGGCGTCGGGACGGCGGTGGAGTTATGATCGCGGTGCGTCGCTCGCTGGCTGCCACGCCACTCACGCTGCCGATATCACAGTCGTCTTCCGAACCGCTGCCGCCAATTATTGACTGCGTTTTAATTGAGCTTTTCACTACAACCGGTCGACATATCTTTGGTGTAACATATATTCCACCCAGTCAAACCTATGATATATACTTATCTTATTTCAGGTATTTGCAAGAGATTTTATTGCTTTATGATAATATACACCTTGTTGGTGACTACAACATACCGGCTCTAAATTGGACCCATATGGGTACGCAAATGGATCCACTCTTAACTGGAACAAATTGCTTAACGAGCCAATATCTTTGTCAGATTATGACAACTATGAATCTATCACAATATAATTGTTTTGAAAACTATAATGGTCATATCTTAGATCTTTTCTTGTCAAGTGAGAAAGATTGTATTACTTTAAATGCACCAACCGCATTAGTACCACCTGATAGGCATCATCCACCCTTCTATGTATTGTTACCCTTTGCTAATAAACGACACATCCCTTTAAACACTCAAACACGATATTGTTTCAAAAATGCGGACTATACAGTTATTAATAAAGAAATACTGGATACAGACTGGGGCCTAAATTTCAAAGATAAATCTGCTAATGATGCGGTCGATTCATTTTATGAAATCATCTATGGATTTATACGTAAATACATCCCGTCTAAAGTAATAAAGGCTAAGAACTTCCCGGTATGGTTCAATTCCTCTCTAATTCATATATTTAAAGACCGATTTCAATTTTGCCAGCACTTAGCAAGATATTTGAGAAAATTATGCTGAACCAACTGCTTTTGCTCTTTAACACAAATAAACTACTTCACTCTGAGCAGTATGGTTTTACTAAAGGTCGATCAACAACCGATGCGGGTGCAATGCTGCTAAAGCATATATTCGATGCGTGGGAGAAATCACAAAATGCTATTGGTATTTTCTGTGATTTGTCTAAGGCATTCGATTGTGTTGAGCACAAGACGCTTCTAGTTAAGTTGAGCCACTATGGAATCAAAGACACTGCACTGGGTCTCATTGCGTCTTATTTCAGTGATCGCATTCAAACGGTATGTGTTAAAGATGTAAAATCATCCGGATCAGCCTCACTAATGGGTGTTCCTCAAGGCTCTATTCTGGGTCCCTTCATGTTCTTGGTGTATATAAATGATTTACCATATTACGTCCGAAATACTTGCGATATTGTGTTATTTGCTGACGATACGTCGTTGATTTTTAAAGTTGTTAGAAATAAGGACAACTATGACGACGTAAATAATGCAATTTCTCAAGTCACTAA
This sequence comes from Erebia epiphron, assembly GCA_963932025.1. NCBI lineage: Eukaryota > Metazoa > Arthropoda > Insecta > Lepidoptera > Nymphalidae > Erebia > Erebia epiphron. The sequence continues at coordinate 27,619,399 of OZ009948.1, forward strand.
CTGGTTTATCGTAAACAATTTACTTTTAAATGCAAAGAAAACTAAGTGTATTGAATTCGCACTGCCAAATACCAAGTCCTCAGGAAACATGAATTTAACTGTAAATAATGATATTTTAAAAATAGAAGAGACCACTGTGTTCCTGGGGGTGACCTTAGATTCAAAGCTTCAATGGAGCACCCATATATCAACTCTGGCTCGCAAACTCAGTTCTGCTGCTTACGCTGTCAGAAAGATTCGACAGTTTACTGACGTTGAAACGGCAAGAATTGTATATTTTGCTTACTTTCATAGTATTATGTCTTACGGAATCTTACTATGGGGTAAAGCGGCAGACATTCAAAAAATTTTTGTATTACAATAAAGGGCAATCCGTGCAATTTATAATTTAAAACCGCGCGAATCCCTTAGAGAGAAATTTAAGGAAATAGGTATTCTCACAGTAGCCTCGCAATATATTTACAGTAATTTAATCTTCATAAAACAGAACATTCATAATTACAAAAAAATATGCGATCTGCATGATAGGCAAACTAGAGGCCGCAATAAGCTCGTAACTCCTTCGCTCCGCCTCAAGAAAGTCCGAAGGTCGTTCGTGGGAATGAGCATTCTATTTTATAACAAAATTCCACAACCTATCTTAAACTTGCCTTTACACAAGTTTAAGAAATCTATTAAAAGTATGCTTCTGAAAAAAGCTTATTATACCGTTGAAGATTACATAAACGACAAAAGAGCGTGGATTTGACTCGCTCCAGCAATGCTAAGGACAGCGGTTACATATATGTATACATTAATAAAATTGTAAATAATTCTTTTTCAAAAGAGCAACCGCCGAGTTTCTTGCTGGTTCTTCTCGGTAGGAATAGCATTCCGAACCAGTGGTAGATTCACTTAACGATTCAAAAGCACTTGTAAAAGTTTATTTGAATAAAAAGCATTTTGATTTTAATTTGATTTGATTTGAAAAGAAAGGCCTGGATAAAGTGGAAAAAATATAATAATGCATCAGACTATGAGGTATTTTGTGTTCTCAGGCTTCGTTTTAAAAGAGAATCAAAAATCCGCTATAGACAATACATTAACATAGTTGAAGATAGTATTAAGGTTAATGCACACTATTTTTGGGTATACTTTTCAAATATAAAAACCAATGCTCGTATTTTATAAAAATAATATTGCTAATACTCCTGTTGATACATGTAATCTATTTTCGAACTTTTTTCACTCTGTGTTTATGCCATCTGCCCTCACTGATGATTTTGATATAAATAATATTGAATGCACTGAGGAGGATAAAGTAGTATGTGACATTATCACTAATGCTGATATCACTGCTGAAAATGTACGTAAGGCTTTAAATAGGCTAGATGTGACCAAGGGAGCGGGACTGGATGATATACCTCCAATATTTTTTAAATCGACTGCCATTACTATATACAAGCCACTGCATAAACTATTCTGTATGTGTCTTAAACAAGGATCATTTCCAAATAAATGGAAAATGGCACGCATTGTACCCGTATAATATAAGGGGGGGTCAAAAAAGAATGTAGAAAATTACCGTCCGATCTCTATCTTACCTGTGCTTTCCAAACTTTTTGAGAGTCTGGTACACGATTCCATCGATCCGCTCCTACATAGGATTATAATTCCACAACAGCATGGTTTTGTGCAGAAAAGATCAACCGTAACTAATTTATTAGTTTTTACCTCACAGTTATTTGAAAATCTAGATAACAATAGGCAAACAGATGGTATTTATACGGATTTCCAAAAGGCTTTTGATAGGGTGGACCATAAACGTTTGTTGGAAAAATTAGCTTATAACGGTATACGTGGTAATCTTTGGCGTTGGTTCAAATCGTATATAACAAATCGAACACAAAAAGTTGTCATCAGCGGCCATGAATCGAACCTGGTCACGATTACTTCTGGAGTCCCACAAGGGTCAATTCTTGGGCCTCTTTTATTCATTTTATTTATAAACGATATTCATGAATGTTTCAAATATAGTAATTTTCTACTCTATGCAGATGATCTTAAGATTTTTAAAACAGTTGGATCAGTAGTTGACCATGACCAGCTACAAGATGACTTAAATAGATTTACTATTTATTGCACGGAAAATAAACTTAATTTAAGCCTGAAAAAATGTAAGCATATTACTTTTACAAAAAAGAAAAATGTTAGCAACTATACATATTCACTTTGTGGAGAAAGTCTTGAAAAAGTTAATAATATTAAGGATTTAGGAATAACATTGGATTGTAAGTTACATTTGGACACCCATATACAGAATATTGTGAACAAAGCATACAAAATGTATGGTTTCATAATGCGAACTTGCGCTAATTTTGAGAGGGTTACCATATATTTACACTTGTACAAGTCACTGGTGCGCTCTCAACTTGAATACGCTGTTTGTATTTGGAATCCATATTATGAAAAGTACAGTGAAAGCTTAGAACATGTCCAGAAAAAATTCTTACGTAGGATGCTTTACAAATTTACGCGTAGTTACCTTTCATACGGCCAGCTTCTTGAAAAGTATAATATACTTGACTTGCGGTCGAGGCGAAAACAATTAGAAGCTATGCTCTTATTCGACTTATGTCATAATAAATACGATTGCATTCCCTTAACCCGTAAACTATGTTATAAGGTACCAGTTAGGAGTCATGTGCGCAGTAGTCAAACGCACAAACTGTTTGCTATAGTAAAATGTCGAACAAATGCTAGAAAGCGCTCACCATTATGGAGAATGACAAAGTCTTTTAACGAATGTTTTGGCAATATTGACATATTTTCTACTCGCGTAGGATCTTTCAAGAAGTTGCTTATGGATTATCTTAAAAGGAATATGAAACTGGAATAAATTTAGATCATTTATTGTTATCTTCAAAATTTAAATATCTTAAAACTATATTATATAAAGGTTTAAAATCACAAATATTGTATATCATTATATTAAGTTAAGAATAATAATTATTAACTCGATATGTGTAACTATTGTATTTAACAATTAAGTAATCTGTGGTTAACGCAGTTGGTAGCATGTTAACCAAATATTTTATATGAACTATATACTGTTTGCTTAATGCACTGCGTGCTATTGTTTGTTAACCCTAATAAAATAAATAAAATAAAATAAAATATAATATAAAAAATGCGTAGTTAATGCGTACCTAGGTACTTACGACGGTTTAATTCAAATTCAAATATAATCATTTCAGGCCACACCGAATCTGACATTCGTGTGAGTCCCTTGACTAGCTGACGGGGCATTTCTGAAATTTCCATAACATCACGTATTCTGCTTACAAATTCAGGTCTGCGGATTGCCATGGATGATTTATCTTTCATATTTTAAGTTTTGCCTACGTGTTCTTTTCGGTCGTAGCATTATTTTTTTTATGTGAGGACTTTAGTAAAATTTTTATTCATTAAAGTTTTTCAGCATAGAGAACATCAGCTGCAATGTAAAGCAATAAGGTATGCAAATTAGTTTTGTACTAAGTACCTATATAACTCATGTGTATAATATGGAATCTATTTCCTTGTGCGAAAATCCCGTTTTATTATACTTTCCAAGATTTCGTCTATTGAGCAGAATATTATATAGGTACTTTTATATGTAGGTAAATAGTAGATATTTATTTTGCCTCAATATGCCACATGAATCTATATACTATCTTGAGTAATATCTGTGGTAATTTGTATTAGGTATAAATGCGAAAGTTTGAATGGATGGATGGGATGGATGTATGGATGGCTAACGGATCTAGATAAAATTTAGCACTGAGATAGATTACAGTCAGGAATAATACATAAGATACTTTTTATCCCGGAAAATTAAGGAGTTCCCGCGTACCAACCAAAAAACCTTAATCCACGCGGACGAAGTCGCGGGCATCATCTAGTATTTCATAAATTTTCGCTTCCGAAGTTTGTACCTACTTAGCTCATTTTGGTATTTCAGTGTAATTTTAGTCGACTATGAACAAAATAACACATTTCTTTTCAATACCAACTACTAAGCCAGCTCTAGAGGTTATAGTATAAGATTTTAACCATCGAGCTTCCCGGCATTTTGTCGCTTTTGTTTTGTTTGTTTTTTTTATTCTCAAATTTTGTTAGTCTCAAAGTAAAATAAAAATCCCACGAAAAACATTTCATGTAAAGATGGTTGCCAAGACTCACAAGTTCATAATGTTTTTAATGTTAAAGATTATGAGATCGCTAGAGTAGAGCCAAGCCCCTAGCTGAGCTCCAATTTTTGCTGCGCGTCATAGACCACGGGGCCTGTCCTAAGTCTAAAGTATACATAGCTCGAAGTACTCTTGACTGTATCACATTAATTATAACAATAACCTATAAGCCCTGACTCTACAAACTCTACATCTTGGTAAAAAGGTGTCCATTTCGTGATTTTCGCACAAACTTATTTGGTTCCACGAACATTTAACGGCCTTTCGGCTTGATAAATAATGAATACTTGGTAAGTTTGATAAGTCTGCCGAGGACATCTTATCCTGAAAATTTCAGCTTTCTAACATCATCCGGATTCCGGACCGAAGCTATGTCGGTTCGAAAATACGACGAAACGCTTCCAGAAAGGGGCACCTGCTCCCTACCTTTGGCTCGTCTTGGAGGGTGCACCACCGTGCTCCCAGATTATCTACCTCGAACTTAAAGTTGCAGTTCGTACGTGCAATATCTACAGCTATTATGCTCCAAGTGGAAACCTTGTGACATAAATTGGTAGGCATTAACTAATTTTTAAACATTGATGTAGAATTTTAGAATGTTTCTAAATCATGAAAATGTAAATGTATGTAATGTGTCCAACTCCATGTTAAACTGACGTTTTAGAGCTTTGAGTTTTTAACACAAGAATTCAATCAACGTTGACCTGCAAAATCTCATACTAACCATACAGTTATCTTTCGCTCCGATGGAAGGCAACAATTTTGTTTGTTGTCAACTTGATGTATTTTTCTCTGTTCGAGTAGGTACAGAAATACAAACGCTTTAGAACATTTATTTGATTTAATATTTCTATACTTAGAATTCGATGTTCCAACTGCCTCGTTGGTCTAGTGGTTAGCATGTTCGACTGCGGCCGACGAGGTTCCGGGTCCGAGTCCCGGTTCGGGCCATTGTTAAAGTTTTTCTGACTAGAAATTCCCAGTAGGTACTTGCCCGGAGTTAGGAAGTTGGAGGTGATTCACCCACGTGCCTCGGAGAGCACGTTAAGCCGTCGGTCCCGGTTATTATCACTAACATGATAATTATAGTCGTTAAAGCCCGCCGCATTGGAGCAGCGTGGTGGGTCTAAGCTCTAATTCCCACTCTCCTATGAGAGTGGAGGTCTGTGTCCAGCAGTGGGACGTTAATGGGATGTAGTGGTGGAAGTAGCCTACTTACTAAATAGAATTCTGCCTCTTTTTTTATTTTTAAGCTATTGCATAGCTTCTATCGCGGGCCTTGAGCGTGGAGACTGAATCCAGGAATTCCGTAACGAAAAAAACCTAACACTTTGGTTGCTATGACTACTTGTGTTGTTGACTTTAAGCTGTTGAAAATAAAAAGACTTTTTTTTGAAAAAATGATTTTGGTTGCTATGACTGGTTTTTTGATTCCCCTTGGACTATTGAAAACATAATTCTTTAAAATTATTTCGCCTTTATATTTTCAACAACTTGAAGTCAACAACACAAGTAGTCATAGCAACCAAAATCATCTTTTCATAAAAATATTTCGCCTTTATACTTTCAACAACTTGAAGTCAACAATACAAGTACTTAGTCATAGCAAGTTGATAAAAAATGCTATGCATTATAGCTTTACCGCGGCAGTCTTCGAGTGCCACACGTTTTTTTTTTAAAGATTTTCATAACTTTATGTTTATTCGTGAGTACTAAATGAGGTAAAATTATAGACTCCATTGCTGTTTGTAAAGCATAGAGTTATCCCAAGGCCCAAAAAATTTAATAGAAATGAAATATTTAAACGTAAGTATAATATTATAGCTTCAAGTAACGTACTTATCTTGGTATAATTCTCGAAAATATTATGCTTTGTACATTAATAATAAATAATATTTTATTTTTATCGTAAGTAGGTAGGTACTTACAGTACAGCTACCTACCTCATAAATAAAAGTGATAACTACACTACAGTCAATCTTTATCTTTATGATTTCCCGAGGTCAGTGAGATATTATTCTATCTTTTATTTCGTATCTATTTTATCAATATCAATACTCAAAAAACCGGCCAAGTGCGAGTCGGACTCGCGCACCGAGGGTTCCGTACAAACCTGTAGTAAGTTTTAAATTAAATGTTTTTTTTAAATATTTGAGTTGATTGAATGAAAGGTAAATTGCGATTTACGATTAATGACGTATTAAAAAAAAACTACTTACTTGATCTCGTTCAAACCAATTTTCGGTGGTAGTTTGCATGGTACTGTACAACATATATTTTTTTTAGTTTTATCATTCTCTTATTTTAGAAGTTACGGGGGGGGGGGACACACATTTTACCACTTTGGAAGTGTCTCTCGCGCAAACTATTCAGTTTAGAAAAAAATTATATTACAAACCTCAATATCATTTTTGAAGACCTATCCATAGATACCCCACCTAACCTATGGGTTAGATGAAAAAAAAATTTTTGAGTTTCAGTTCTAAGTATGGGGAACCCCAAAATTTATTGTTTTTTTTCTATTTTTGTAAGAAAATCTTAATGCGGTTTACAGAATACATCTACTTACCAAGTTTCAACAGTATAGCTCTTATAGTTTCGGAAAAAAGTGGCTGTGACATACGGACGGACAGACAGACAGACATGACGAATCTATAAGGGTTCCGTTTTTGCCAAATTTGGCTACGGAACCCTAAAAACTCGAAATACGAACCATAAAAATCGTATCTACTTTTTGAACTTATAGTCATATCCTCGGTAGTATAGTGGTAAGTATCCCCGCCTGTCACGCGGGAGACCGGGGTTCGATTCCCCGCCGGGGAGAATTTTTTTTTACTTTTTTTCTACAAACAACTTTTTCATTGTTTATTTATTTTTAACACATTTATTAAAACCCTTTTCTATTAATTTTTACGTTCAAGAACATTTTAATGATAATTCAATAAGCGGATTCCCATTTCTATGATGAGGATTAGCATATTATGTACCTACTCGAAACTTGTGCTAACTTGATAAATGGTAGGTACGAACTGCTAAATTTCGGTTAAATCTCGTAGTGTGACGTGCATACAATATGCAATACGTGCTCTAATGACTGTAGATATTAACGATGCTACTTGAAAATTCAAAGCGATCAAGACAAGTTAAAGTTAGCCTGAATATTACCAACTCGTACATTACAGAAATAAAGTGAGGTTAGTAGAAGTGGCTGCATCAGGTACCTTTTATATACCTAGGTATGATGCGAGATTCAATGGAGTTCTAATTAAGTTAGGTAGGTAGTAGGTACCTACCGTTATTATTCTCAATTTAAGACCTCGATTTAAGTGCTAAGTTTCGTTTACAGTTACCTACACGTTGCGTCCATTAAATTAGGCACATTGTTAAACTCAAAACTCTAACTATTTTAGGTAGGTATCTAACTATAATATAATATGACTGTCTGTAAGTCGTAACCACGAATTTCCATATCTGTGGTTGCTAGCTTCATATGACTAAACCGCTGAATTTATGTTAGTTACATTTGACGACCGCCCTGGCGCAGTGTTGAGTGTTGTTGTTTTAACGTTGGAGTCCCGGGTTCGATTCCCAGCAGGGTCAATTTGGGAATTTATTATTTCTGAATTTTCTCTAGTCTGGTCTGGTGGGAGGCTTCGACCATGGCTAGTTACGAACCTACCGGAAAAGACGTACCGCCAATCAATTTTGCGTTCCGGTACGATGCCCTGTAGAAACCGACTATGGTATGGGATTAATACAAGTAACTGCTATACCCCTAACAAGTTAGCCCGCTACCATCTTAGCTATCATCTCGTAATCATCACTTACCATCAAGTGAAATCGCAGTCAAGGGCTAACTTGTAGTGGAATAAAAGTAATAATAATTTGGAACAGAGTTAGCTTGAATAGGCATCATGACAGTAAACAAGAATCAATGAAATTATGAATATATCTAATGAAATAGGATTCATGGATTATAAAAAACGTATTTATTTTTCTATTTCGAGTGAGATTGCTATATCTACTATTTATTTTGATAAAATAAAACTATAAAATACAGCAATCAGCCATATTGAATAAAACACCAAGAAGCTAATGACGTCACAATTGTTTGTTTTCGAGCTTAGACTATCCACTATTGTTTACTGCACACTGCACAGAGTACATTGGTAAAAACAATAGTGACGTCACAAATGACGCCATGATACCGCCGAACGTTTTGGCGTGAATTTTAAAATTTAAATTTCAAATGCCAATTTTATCTACCAAATCTTATTTTTCTGCTGAAATAAGATATTTTTTCGAAATAGTAGATACTTCCGAACATAATCTGACCATTTTTCAAAATCAGTCATCATGCCTATTGTGAAGCCGGTCAAAGTCTTGGATCTCTTGGATGGAAAGCCGTCTTTTTTTTATCCACTACAAGTTAGCCCTTGACTGTTGTGATGATGCAGTCTAAGATGGTAGCGGGCTAACTCGTTAGGGTATAGCAACTTTACTTGTATTAAACCCATACTACATTAATATTATAATAAATAAATAAAAATAAAAAATAAAAATAAAAATAAAAAATAAAAATAAAAAAGCCATTTATTCACCATATCTTACTTAAAACTAAATTACAGTATTTTGTGATAATTACTTATTTTACTTAAATAACAAAGTGTGACATTACAATGATTGGTAGTCTATTAGTACTAAATCTACAAGATATGGGCCCCTTCTCGGGTAAAGGCCTCCCCCATCCTCTTCCACCTCTCCCTATCTTTTCCTAGTCTCACCCAATTTATTCCTGCTGTTTTAATGATGTCATCAGCCCACCGTTTGTATGGCCTTCCAACAACCCGTTTGCCTTCTGGTCCTTTCCATTTTGTGGTTTGGATCGTCCATCTTTTATCTGAGTATCGTGATATGTGTCCTGCCCATTGCCATTTCAATGCCAGAGCTTGTTTTAATGCGTCAGTTACTTTTGTTTGTTGTCGTATTCTGTCACTTCTTACTTTATGTATTTTTCTTATTTTAAGTATGCTCCTTTCTATTGCTCTTTGAGTAGTTCTCACCCTTTGCTTGACTTTATTTGTGAGTACCCAAGTTTGGCATCCGTAGAGTAGACATGGTAGGAGACAAGAATCAATCACTGTTTTCTTCAAGTATAAGCTATATTTTCCTTTTAGAATCTCTTTAAGTGCCCAAAATTTTTTCCATGTTAAATTAATTATTCTTTCAATTTCTTCTTCGTTTCCTGACTTCATGAATGATACTTGTTTTCCTAAATAGATATAACTGTCTACGTAATCTATGTTGTTCCCGTTTAGGGCAATTGGTATTTTGTGGCTGTTGGTCATTATTTTTGTTTTTGTTCCATTCATTTCCAAGCCGATTTTTGAGCTTTCTCTATCTAATGAGTGAACCATCTCTTCGAGTTCCTTAGATGTCTCCGCTAATAGGACAATATCGTCTGCGAATTTAAGATGGTTAAGATATGAATCAAAAATCTTGATGCCTTTTTGTGTCCAGTTTAAATTACGAAATATGTTTTCTAGCACCGCGATGAAGATTTTTGGTGACAGAGGGTCACCTTGTCTGACTCCTCTTCCTATTATGATTGGGTTGCCCCTTGTTTCAAGTTTTACTGTGCTGGTGCTATTTTCGTATATGTTTTTTAAGATGTTGATGTATTTTTGTTCTACGTTAGCTAGTTTCAGTGCTGTCCAGATTGATTTATGACTTATACTGTCAAAAGCTTTGCTATAGTCAATAAAGCATAGATACAGAGGTCTGTTAAACTCCTTGTACTTTTCGATCACCTGTTCTAACGTCTGGATGTGATCAGTGGTGCTGAAACCTGACCGGAAGCCTGCCTGTTCTATTGTTTGGAATTCGTCGACTTTCGGATTTATTCTGCGAAAAGTTTGTATATACTAGCTAATAAACTGATTGGCATGTAATTACCGATGTCCAGTGGGTTACCCTTTTTATATAGCAATATTATATCCGATGTGCACCATTGTGACGGTACTGTTTCTGTATCCAGTACCATGTTGAATAGGCGGGTTAAATGTGTTACACGAAGGCAGGAAACTCGTGTAAATAATACACACAGATGATGCTTCATATATTATAATTCCACGTTCGGTTATTTCATGTGTTAAATACATATAATGCGATTTAGTTAACCCGAAACACCAATCACAATTACTGGTGACAATAATAATTACACTTTCACTTAATTCACTTTCACTAACAGATAAAAGAATGACTCAAGTACCGCCAAGCGATCTTATTTATAGAAGACACATTTAGTATAATGACGTTTTTGTCATGATATTATATTTCTTGATTCAATTTAAAGTCAAATGAGCTCTTATTATTCATAAACGCTAACAAATGGTTCAGTAAGACAGGTGCACCTAGTTTGATTATTTCATTAGGTATACCATCGGGTCCAGGTGATTTTTCAGCCTTCAGTTGTTTTATTTGTTCGTATATTTCTATTTCATCTATTGGTTTAATTAAGTTGGAGGAATTTTTAAGGTTCGGTGTTTCATCCATATTATCTGTTCCTCTTTTTTTATACAGCTCCGTATAGAACTTCGTTGCGTGGTCTATAACATCCTTCCTCGTTTTTGTTTCTTCCGTTTGCTGTTTTAGTTTATGTATCCATGTTTTGTGAAGCGTTAACTTTTTAAAAGCTTTTTTAGTACTTCTGAATTTTTTAAGGTTAGTAGTTATGATACTTCTTCTATGTTAACTATAATCATCACGAATTGACTTGTTAGTTTTTTTAAATAATTCACTCAGTTTTTGTCTAATATTTCTATCTTTGTTTTTTGTTTGAATCAATTCAGTTCGTTTTTTTATAAGATGTTCAGTGGTTGTGCTAAATATTTTATGCCCTTTCGTTTGAGTGTTGTTATTAATTTTCAAACTACTTTTGATGGCTTCCTCCATTAGGTTGTAGTAAGTTTGGACTTTTTTTGATAACATTCTGTCTCCAATTTCTAATTTAAGATGGTTTGTAAATTTTTTAATTTCATCTTCTGTTTTCGGTATTTTTGGTTGGATTTTGAAGGCTTTCCTACTCTTTTTTGGTTGGTTTAACAAAAATGTTGCTCTTAATAGTCTATGATCGGAGGCAAACCTTATGTTGTTTATTACTTCGATGTTAGTTATTAATTTAGGGTTATTCGACATTATGAAATCAATTTCATTCTTTGTCTTTTGGTCGGGTGATATCCAAGTCCATTTCCTACTTTAATTATACATTAATATTAAGCTAATCACAATGAGGGCTACCGTTTTTATGCTCACTAGTTGGCGCCACTTGCGAGTAGGGTCCTGAAGTATAGCTGTATATTCGGTAAACAAGCATATTTCTGAAAAAAAGAACTCTTTTTTAAATAGTAAACATACAGGAACCAGGGAAATACTAACCTATGAATTAGCTGTTCGAAAGAATCCGCTTAATTTTGCACCTATTTTTCATAGCTACGCTTTCAAAGCACAGAGCACTGGCATTCTTTGGCACGTATCTTACATTTTCCATAATTAATCGGTTATTGCTAAATATTCATAACATTAATTAAATAATTAGACCCGCGATAAAAGCCCAGTGATATTTGACATTTCGGGGACCTCACACTACACTAGCGCCCCTAGCGGCGAATATAAACGCGGTAGCCCTGATTGCTTTGCTATAAACCCAATGACGAAGACTCCCCTTCCCCCGATATCCGAAATATGTATTTATCAAAATTTTACAAAACTGGCCAACTTAATATTATGTAACTTTGGCGTTCTGGGCACAACCTATTGAGGCCAATGCAGCGGGATCGATGATATTTTTAATGTTCAGTTTTTAGTTTTTAATTTAGATTTTAATGTTTGTTATTTTAATATATTTTGTAGTCGTCAATAATAATTTATTTATGTGGATAAAGAAAATAAACGTTTAAATATAATATGAGCTTGAATAAGTACTCTTATTTATGGAAACCAATAAAAAATTATTGTGTCCAATACTTACCTTCTTAATATTATTTCCTTAGGAACCTACCTACTTTAAACACTCAAAGGCGATAGAAAACGTTACTTTTTCCGGCTTTCCTATCTACATACCGATACAATTGGCTTCAGACAACGATACGCGTTCTTACCCCTGCGAGCCTGCAGGTACAGTCGCGGTCTGAAAATGTTTACCATTGTTCAATTTAGATTCTTTGTTAGTTGTAAGTAGGCGTGCAGTAAGGTCTAGAACGCCTTAGCAAGGTATTTGTTACGATTCAAACATAGATTTAATGTAGGATTGGTCTCGCTCCGCACCTATCCTTAATCTACGGATTCAAAGTAGGTAGATAATCATAAGTTTTCAAGCATCGAACTCAATAAAAAGAGTAATAATGACTTTTTAAAAATTAACAATCAATTCCTTAATTCAGACACAATATAAGTATTTGTTAAAGTTAAAGTGACAGTTTATAACTATCATAAACATATAGGTAGACTTATTATATATAGTTACTATCGATCGTATATAGTTGCCACATTTGCGATCTACTGAAAAAGTTATAAAGTCTATGATCTACTGCCTAATCAAAGTAACGACCTTCAGACACAGGTGGAAATAAGATGTATCGATGCGATTATGAACCTTAAGGTGGTAAACATTTTCAGACCACGACTGTACAGTCAAAGAATTTGCGTTATAAAGGCGAGAGGATAATTCTATTTTTTCTTCTCCTTGAGAGCACAAAGGCTTTGGTACGCTTAGTGTCAAATCAATCCTCGTAGAACGTCAGATTTTGATACAATGGATACAAATCTCCACGGGATTTTTATTGCCCATACTTATTGTTTGTTTTATTACCTCCCGACGCAATAATAATAATAATAGAGGTTGTTGTTAAAAGTTTAGTAAGTACTTATATATAATACAGTTTTAAATATTAAAATTATTTGACGGGTACAGATTTACGAAATGTAACATGCAATGTAACACGCAATGAAAGAATTTTCCGTCCACATTGTCGCAATGTATCATGCAATGTAACAGAATTCCCATAGTGTGGACGCCTTGCGCGCACGAACCGTACACACTACGCGCACGAACGGAGCATTTCAACTGGTGCGCGATTTTTTGCGTTTTTTCGCCGAACACAAAGGGACGCGCAGTGTGCACGGAGCGCCAGTGTGGACGGGTTGTGTGTGTCTGCACTGCGGAACGTTGTTTTCGGCAAAGGCGTCTTTACCTATGGTGCAGGGTGTGCGTTGCACACGGGCGCAGCGGTCCTAGGGGGCGCCGAGCGCCGCTCGCTACGGAGCCCCACTCGGCGCGCGCGTTGGCCGGCCGTGGCACTTTCAATGACCAACGTAAAAAGAGCTCCGCTTTGCATACATTTTGTAGAGCATCTGAAGCTCTTCTTAAATTTGTCGAATTACAGCAAAGCATGGGGCGCCACGAGCGGCTTTAAGTAAAATTATCCATTGGGGAAATTGGATTTAAACTAAACTAAAATTAGAGCATTACAAATATTGCTAACCCTTTCATAATACTTCCTAAGGAAAGGGACAGAACTAGATTTAAAGCTGCCATTTTAGTTTAGTTTAGAGATTGTGTTATACAGAATCAGCCCCAGTTTGTGGTAGCTTGATGTGTTGTTACTTGTACTTTGTACCCATTCCACTTTGCCCGCGCGCTTACTAGGGGGCGCTAGGGTAATGTTTGCACACGGGCGCTACATGGGCTAGAGACGCCTCTGGTTCTCGGCAGACTGAGCTATGTTCGCCGCGTGCATGCCGGAAACAGATGCGAGTAGGTACATGCTCGGTTCGTGCAGCGCGCGCTGTGCCCACACTTATGAAATGCTCCTTTCATGTTACATTTCGTAAGTCTGTACCCGGCTTTAATAGAACTGACCATCAGACTAACTAAGATATTATCCATTCCCTAATCCACTTTCTGTGCCTAAGAAAATAGTAATTTTATTCTTTCAGATAGGTACAGTGTAAAATTGCATGGGCATAATTGTTTTAGTTCACCACCTAATGTAACACAATCACGTATTGCGATTTGCAAATAAATGCCTTTGAACAGGTTGTTTGACAAGCTTTACACGCAATCAGCCAATGGACACATAAAACCACATTCATCATGGAAAGTTGCCTAAATATAATATTTGATCGTTTGGTCAAAATATTTGGTACTCGATGTTACATTATGCTTTTGAATGATCGTGAATATTCAGTATGAGTTTGTGATTACATAATATAAAGTGAACCCTTTTCACTAACGCTTTTTGTCGAAGTAGGTATAGGTACGCGGCGCATAGCAAACTGCGTGATGCGCGGGCGGCGACCTGCATGATGCAGGGCACTCTGCAACTTCTTCGCAGGGCTTCTTTACGGGCACAGACAGAAGTAGATGAATACTTAATGAATAATAATAACCTGGTAAGGGGAAAGCTAAGGTAAATCGCAAGAATAACAATCGCGCGGCCGTTAATAGCAGTCTGGGCTTTAATACGGTCATTTGGTAGTTTTACCTGGAAAATTTCCCGGGAGTTTTGATAAATAGGTGTATTTTATAGATTTCGACGTGTTTCTTTGACAGTAAAGGGAAATTTACTCTAATTTAATTTTATTACATGGCTAAATTTTCATCGTTAAATTAGTCGGAAAGGAATCTTTGTCAAAGAACTGCTTTTGGGCGCCATTTTTCCAATATGGCGGCGCGTGCGGCAAATATACGAGGTGGCAAAGTGGAAATTCGGACAGAGCAAATCGATAAAATACACCAGTTTTCAGAACTCCCAAGAAACTTTCCAGGTAACCCCTTTTTTGAGCACCAAATTACTGGGTTACTTAGCTGTATTATATTAGAAGTCTCTTTTAAAAAAAAATGCCTTTCTACCCTATTTTTAGAAACAATAATACTGTATGATACTATCTATAATAGGCTAGACAGTAGATATAAGAAAACAATTCAGTGTCTGTTCGTCTAAATGGGTATCTAAAATTTTGTGGAGGTTTAATTATCGCGTCGGCAACGAAAGGGCGATTGTGCTTGGAGATGTTTGTTCGTCAGTTCGTCTATACCGAACAATAATTGTTTGGGGACCACTCTGCGTTTGAAGATAGCAAATATACAAGAGACCATTTTTGAAGCTATATAAATAACGTTGAACGTCATTTTGTAGACGGAATATTATTGTCACGAATTCCAATTGAGTTGGTTGAATTTCATAATTGTTTAGTTAAACAGTCGAATTCCTCCGTTTTCTAAAGGATCTACGAGTATTTTTTTCTCATATAATTATTTTTTTCTGCCATTCGATAGTTCGACCAATCCTTAATAATGGGAATATTACCTATCTACCGCCAACCCGCATTGGAGCAGCGTGGTGGGTGTAAGCACTAAATCCTTCTCTCCTATGAGAATGGAGGCCTATGCCCAGCTTGAGACGTTAATGGGTTAATGAGCCGTAGTGGTGGTTGTACATATCTACAAACTTGTCGGCATTCAATATTCCCATCACTTTTGGTCAAGTGACAGATTAGATGACATATAGAAGTTGAAAAAATAGCTTATCTCTGTTGGAACAGACTATAAGTCAACCTTTGCTGTGGTATGGTGTGGTACATGACTTCCTCATTTATTTTGTTCTCATTCATCTTAAAACTATCCTAAATCCATAGATATCGGAACACTAAAACAAACGACAGCACTACACAAAGTCTATTGTTTTTGAAATCTCTTCGCAATTTCCAACAAATAACAAATCGTAAACATTGTACCTATTCGGAAGCAATATAATACATACGATATTTTCTATCTGTTTTTATTTCCATACCAATACGTTTGGCGTCAAAAAACAACACACAATCTTACCCTTTTTATTCGGAAGAATGTTATAAAGGCGAGAGGCAAATTCCATTTTTCCACTTCCTTAATATGGGTATGTCCAGTGTCTACTCCACCGGCCATAAAATGACATATTGTCATCCATCCATCCATCCATCAGCCTGTATGCATCCACTGCTGGACATAGGCCTTTTCGAGGGCGCGCCACCAAACACGGTCCTCCGCCTTCCTCATCCACCCGCTTCCCGCCACCTTCATCGGACCAGCGAGCTTGAGGTCCTCCTACACTGCGCTTGCCGGTACGCGGTCTCCACTCTCGAACACGTCTGTCCCAACAGCCATCGGTTCTGCAACAGACATGGCCTGCCCACTGCCACTTCAGCTGGCTTACCCTCAGAGCTATGTCGGTCACTTTAGTTCTTCTCCGAATTTCCTCGTTCCGGATTTTATCCCTGAGAGAAATTCCCAACATAGCACGCTGAGCGACTTTGTGACATATTGGGCGATTTATTTGTAGCATTTTTCATTGAAAAAGTCGGCAAGACTATCCTTTGAGGCTTTGTGTCTTTGCAATTGTCGTTTTTGCCATCTAAAGGTCACAGTTTTCACAGTTTTGTCCTTACTTTGTTTTTTTTTTTAACATTTTTATTCTCTCCAAATTTTTTATTCTGGTGAAGATTTAAATGAATGTTTTTCTTTTTTCTAGAGATGGGGAAAAATCATGGCGTGCGAAAATCCCAATACTTATAGTATTATGGCCTTGAACCCGAGACCTCGTCGGCCGCAGTCACAGACCATACAACCAATTGACTGAGCATAGCGTGCCCCCTCACCAGCCAAACGTTAGCAGTATCAGTACTAACGCTATGTTTTGTGCCTATAGCCGCCCTCAGTCCGTATTTGACCGTGCTCGGAAATTGATCGAGTAAAAAACGAAAAATAGGCCTCTCTGTAGCATTAAATGGCGTGGAAAGAGAAGCAATACCTCCAGCTATGTAAAGGATGGGATAACATTACATAAGTAAATGTAGTTTTGTAATAATAAATGATAATCATCAATACGCAAAAATATGAAAAACATAAAAATATTTACAAAAATGAAAAGGAACCCGTTGATGTCTTTCAGTTTTTCTTTGTCTTTCACGTGTAGTTCTACATATCTCCGTCTCTTCCACGCATAGCCCAGTGTAGCCCGTCTAACTATCGATAAATTATATCGATAGCCTTAGACTACTTGAATGCCAATAAATTAATTTAATGAGTAAAAACTTATATTTTTTATTATATTTGATTAAAAGTTGTTGTTGAAAACTTAAGTTCTTTAGTATAGAACTTGTGCACTTGGGCAATTAAAAAAAAATTATCAGATAATTATCTATAATCATACATATGGTTGTCTATTGCTGTTTGAATAAAATTATTTGTATTGATTTTCCAATGGTAATTTTTATCGATATATTTTTGTCCCGCAGCGGGCACCCCAAGTGCCGCGGTAATATATTATACTTTGTACTTATTACTGTGTAAAGTTGACCTTGAGCCAGCCAATAAGAAATCCCATTATTACCTCGTCCCCCACCTGAAAGTGGTGAGATGTGTTTCAAAGCGAAAATGTGGCTATTAGCTCTCAATAGGTTTACTACTCGGTGGCCGCAGTCGAACATGCTCACCAGAACGAGGCAGTTAATTTATTTTTAAATTTTCTTTAATTTATACATGCATAGGTAGTATATTATATAGTGGGTACATAAAAAAAAACATTTTAGCTAAAATTTCAGCGTCAGTTAATCACAAGGTTAATCAAGAGTCTCAAAACAGGGGTGGAGATCGAGTCCGAAAATTACAGCAAATTAGTTCTTCATTTAAAATTTACCTACCTACATTATAAGCTTAAAGCCAAACTCTATAATCCCTTGAAAGTTTTCAAAATTTATCAGAATTCAAATATCGTTCATATTAATTCATAAACAGCTTAAACTTACACAGCCATTTTATACATTACTTTAATAATCATGCTTTAATCTTTGGAGCTTAATTTAAAATATACTTCGGTGTAATCACGCCAATGAAAACGTTTTTGAAAATTAAAGCGAGTTTTAATTTCATAATAGGTTTTCTGATCGCAAGTTTAGAAACGCAATACCAAAATAATTTGTAATTCGAGAATATTTCCACATTATTATGCAATTATTTCGATTGAACTTGTGTTTGTCTAGGTCCCTGGATGATTATGTTTTCAAAATACTTTCCCAAAATTATATGTTAGCGCATTGCGTTTTGCATATTTTTACGACATAAACGACAGGAGAAAACTCTCCTTATTTGTTTCATATTAAATCCAACGATATCTTATGTACCTACCAATTGATCAAGAACATATAGCCTATATTGTATATTTTTCGTATTGTCTCTGTTATGATTAGAGAGGAAATACGGAGTCAGTATTTGAGTCTAATCCCCCATAACTGATTACTCATAATATCTCAGAAATTCGACCGGGCGTGCGATTTTATGTACATAGGCGTGGTGCCTATGTACAGAGAGAGTTTTAAGATATTCTTCCACCTGATAAATACGTATTTTTTTCTCTATCCTCTACAGACTACTCATGTCTCAGAGGACATCTTTGTAGATATCACGAGATATCTACAAAGCTGAAGCACCAGAGAATCTGTGGTAAAATACTTACCTTAAATACCGATGTCCTGCCGTAAAGGGAAATGAGAAAACTCCACGTTTGATTAATTCGCTGCTATTTCGATGGACGTTCGGAAATGCCGATGAAATATTCGAATTGCCGTCGGTTCGTCATTCTAATAGTGTCAGAATTCTTGCTATGTCAATATTATGTAAGCGCTGTTAAAGTCGATATTTAGCTGCATTTTCGGTGGGCAGCGGGGCTGCGGCAGAACCGCGGTTGCGATACGCTCGCGCCTCGCACCTTACACTTTGTATGAAAATGTTTTCGGTGGCGAGCGGAAAACGGCGGCGTCATACTATCGGTCATCGGATCTGTGACATTAGCGCTCAGGTAATTAGCTCTGAATTCACTAGTCAGAATTCTGACGATCTGCCTATGCACAGTGGTGAGCGATGTGGTCTTATAAGTCGGAGGTTACGGATTCGATCCCCGGCAGGGTCGGTTCGGAAATTTATAATTTCTGAATTTTCTCTGGTCTGGCCCGGTTCCCACCAGCAAAGACGTACCGCCAAATGATTTAGCGTTCCGGTACGATGCCGTGTAGAAACCACTTGGGGGTATATGGGGTTTAATATAAGTGCCATACCAGGTTTAACAGGTAAGTAAGCCCGCTACCATCTTAGACTGCATCATCACTTCACCTTATCAGGTGAGATTGCCGTCAAGGGCTAACTTGTAGTGGCGTGAAAAAACTGAGAGTTGTCACTTGAGCTGGTCAGCGTGTTCCGCTATAGGTCACCGTAAACACAACTGCGGAACGCTGCGTATTTTATTCTACCGCTTCCGCTCACCGCGCGCTGCACACCGACAATGCAGCCAAAATATTATGCTAAATGCTTACCCACTCTGTTTGTGATGCTCGATGGATGTTTGTTTTAAAAACTGGCCAAGTGTGAGTTTAGTTAATGAATCGATGGTTAAGACAAGTTTTTTTTTGGTAGGCCTATATACCTAGGTAATTAGAACAACAACGAAAAGTGCTGGGACCTGGGTAGAGTACATACCTACCTACAACTTTCCATTGAAGGGAATAATATTCCTTAAATCGTACCTACTAAGTAAAAGTAGGTTTCATAAAGGTTTCTTCTTACAGATTAATAGGTAGGCTCATGATGGATCGTCCCCGAAACAATAAAAAATATAAATATTAAACAAGCGCCTAAGGAACTGATGAATGGCGTATCGGATACACAAAAAAATGCAGGCAATCAGTTTCACTTGAACAACGTTTGTTCCTTATCTTAATAAAATTTCTTTCCAAGAAACCGACTTTCAAAGCCACTGTAAAGTAAAAAATAATTTTGATTTCTACACACTATGTTGAAGTCGGACGAGCCTGAAGCGTCAACTTTAACTATCTTTGTTATTACTCGCCCGACTTCAACATAGTGTGTAGAAATCAAAATTATTTTTTACTTTACAGTGGCTTTGGAAGTCGGTTTTTTGGAAAGAATTTTTATTTTTAACTTTTTAGTGTAGTCCTAATCCCCACGGCTTAGGAGTGCAGTACCCTGCAGCATCAGAGTTGAGGAGTACGTACATACAACATACATAAAAAAAACCGGCCAAGTGCGAGTCGGACACGCGCACCGAGGGTTCCGTACTCAAGAAGTAGGTATAATTACCTTTGTTAATGAACCGCAAAACTAACTTTATTTGTAGAGGTTTACTGTTAATATCAAAAAATTACGTTTGTTGTATGGGAGCCCCCCTTTAATATTTACTTTATTGATATTTAATTATTTATTTTGAAAGGTAATATACAAGTTAATATTCTGTGAAAATTTGAACCGTCTACCTGTTACCGTTTTTAATATTGAGCAAAAAAATACGAAAAAAACACGTTTATTGTATGGGGACCCCCCTTAATATATTTTTTTTTTTTTTTTTAGTATTTGTTGTTATAGCGGCAACGGAAATACATCATTTGTGAAAATTTCAGCTTTCTAGCTATCACGGTCTATGAGATACAGCCTGGAGACAGACAGACAGACAAACAGACAGCGGAGTCTTAGTAATAGGGTCCCGTTTTTACCCAATTTGGGTACGGAACCCTAAAAATATATACGCGCCGAATTGAGACTCCTTTTTTGGAAGTCGGTTAAAAATAAAGCAATAACTATTATGAGAGTATTAATTTACTAGCCGATGCCCGTGACTTCGTCCGCGTGGATTAAGTTTTTTTTATTATTTCTGCGAGAATTTCTTAACTTTTCGGGATAAAAAGTAGCCTATGTCCTTCAGGATACAGCTTACCTCTATACCTACCGATTTTGAAAATATGGGCCGTGAAAGCATAGCAGACACACTTTCGCATTTATAATATTACTAGATATACCGGCGACTTTGTCCGCGTGGGTTAAGGTTTTTTGATTCCCGCGGGAACTCCTTAATTTTCCGGGATAAAAAGTAGCCTATGTACTTCCCCGGGATGTATCCTATCTCTTTACCAAATTTCACCAAAATCGGTTGAGTAGTTGGGCCGTGAAAGCGTATCAGACAGACAGACAGTCAGACATGCACTTTCGCATTTATAATATTAGTTTAAATGGATTTATCTCGCCAATAGTATTTCAACACCTGCCTACAGGGCGTAGGGCAGGGTAGGTGTTTCTATTAGGGACTAAGTAGTTATAACAGGCATACCTACGGAGCGCTGGTTACCTATTGCTGGTTTAATAGCGGAACCCTAAAAATGATAAATTTAACGGAATTAAAGCCGTACGTCAACAAAACAGCTGTAAACGTGATTTCTCCCGAATACTACCTAAAAGCGAAAATTTCCGAAGAACTCGTAGCAAACGTAGGTACATATGCGTGGGGGACCACAA
This sequence comes from Erebia epiphron, assembly GCA_963932025.1. Lineage (NCBI taxonomy): Eukaryota > Metazoa > Arthropoda > Insecta > Lepidoptera > Nymphalidae > Erebia > Erebia epiphron. The sequence continues at coordinate 27,641,005 of OZ009948.1, forward strand.
ATGTTTCTACACAAACTTGGACTCATTTTCTATTTATACCCTACCCACATTTTGCACGAGTTTTTTTTTCTACATCTCACTTCATTGATGATTCTCAGTAAGAACATTTTAAGAATATTGCAAAAATTACATGCGAAGAACCGAGCGAAGCGAAGGTCTCCGAGTCTTCTTGCGAGAATTTGCACTTGTCCGTCCGTCCGTCCGTCTGTCAGAGCCTTATACCTAACTTCTGAATTACTGAACGTAATTACTTCAAATTTGAATATAATATGTAAACCGATGGCCTCCAGCCGTATATGGCTTCTTAAAATCTTTATTTCAGGGGGGCTCTGAGAAGTGAATGCGAAACAATAATATCTAGTCTAACGGCCTTACTACAAAGATAGGAATATAAACGACAGATTTCACCAATAGCACAAAAACTGTCAAACGAGACCCTCCCAGCCTTGTTTCTTATGTAGCCACGGTAACGTAAACGTCATCTTAATCCGCGTTGATGTATTATTGTACCTATATCTACCTTCAGAACGTTAACGTCACAATTTATAGCAGTGAACGAGTCAGCGCTTTACGAGAGTTACATTAATTTAAACTGTTTGTGCTCGAGACAAGTAGGTACTTTGTTGACGAGTGAGATACGCACGACGCGACGTCTGTACGCACTTAATTTGAGATTACCGCTGGTTGAGTACAAGATACTTACGTGATGAATGATGATACGTTTGACAATATTATTTCATTACGAAGATATTACCTACATCGCTTGGTACCTACCAACTCATAAAACTATGAGCACCAATCTACAATTTCGCGTTTTTTGGGTTCCGTACCCACAAGAGAAAAAAATTAATTCTTATAGAATCACTTCTTCGACCGTCTGTCTGTCCACCTTTTTCTCTGGGACCTTCGAAAAATCGGGAACATCCTACATCAATGACTATAAATCACGAAACTAATTTAAACCTACACCTACTACGGATTATTCCACTATGAAATTTTCCCAATTAAAATTCCCATCAATGGGGATATGAAACAAGAGTTGAAAATAATTATGTAAAAAAGTATCTATCAATTAACTCTACGCTTAAAAATCATACCTAGGCCTTTGAAAATTAAAGATTAAGTGCCTAAGTACCCAATACTAATTGGAATTACATTATCCTTCATTCCTCCACTCTTCTAAGTGCGTTACGAACGCCTGGGTTCAGTCAGGTTGGCCTCTCACAGAGAATACGCAAAGGATTTCTTAAAAGCCTGATTTCAGAGTCTGTTTAAGTACTAGTTAAGTGACCCTTTTTATTTATTACGCATATTGCCACTTACTCAGCCACTCCCATTTTATTTGCGAGAATTTCACCTTCACCTTTATAAGGATCAATTACTAGAGGAATAAAGTGAATTTGCTCCTGCCAAAGGGTACGTAGATACGAGCACGTTGGCGTAATGTAATAATTTTTTTTTCCTTAGTAGAGAGTTGGATTATGTTAATACGTCGTAGGTACGTATACCTACCTGAAGTGATCAAATAAATTGGAATGTGAAATCAATGAATGAATGAATGAATATTGAAATTTATTTATTTTACACCATATAAATTATGAAGTGGTGACGGGGTCACGGGTTCGATCCCCGGGCACGCATCTTCAAACAGTGAAGAAAAACATCGCAAGGAAACCTGCATGCCCGAGTTCTTCATAATTTTCTCGAAGGTGTTAGGAGTTTGAAGTAGGTATGCCAATCGGCACTTAGCCACCGTGGTGGACTACAGACTATGGCCAGATCCTTCTTATTCCCAGAGGAGCCTCGTGCTCAGTAGTGAGCCAGCAATGGGTTGATCAGAGAAAAAGAAAGAGAAAGAGAGAGAGAGAGAAATTACGATGCATTTGCATGCACTAATTTGTTGTTAAAAAGTTTCTGTGGTACCTACTGTACGTTTGCAATAGAATGTCTATATAGATTAGTCCAAAAAGCAAATCAAATTAGGTATTCAGTTTGGCGGCCTTATCGCTACCTGGCGGTCTCTTCTAGGCAACCAATGGTGTAAAAGGACATAGCTACAGATTCTAACGGCTGGTGAAAAAAATATAATAGGTACGGTCTGGGAAACAAAATAAATAAATAATTAAGCAAATAAGGTCTACTCGTAGTGAGAATTGAAAGACTTAAATTTTTATAGAATACAATATTAAGTAGGCAGGTACGAAAGAAAATTTCCGAGATTTGATTTTACCATGGTAAGCCTACTATTAAGGCATTCGACAGGATTAAGCACTAAAAACTTTTTTAATAACATGTACACAATCATCGCACATTTAAATTAGGGTTGTAACGGAGGTGTTCTTAACGGAAGCAGAGGCGGATGCGGAGGTCAAGGGGCTTAGCCTCCGCGGATGCGGAGGTAGATTTCTCCGATCACATCGTCCATTTTCTGTGCTCTAGGATGCGATGCACATTTGATGTAGGCACATTTGATTTATTTTGAGGATTCTTCTAAGGACAGTTGTCTTTTTTGCTTGTTGTAATGGTGTAACTGACATTCCCTGCTTCGATTTGTAGGTACCTCTCGCATTGTAAATAAACCTCCGTTACAACTCGGCAAAAAAAGGCGGAGACGGATGCGGAAGCGGAGGTACGATTCCTTGCGAAAGTTCCGCACTTACGGAGGCGGAGGCGAGGTTCCGTTACAACCATAATTTATATATTTTAGTAAAAATAAATAATTAATTTACATTAAGTAATAAAACTTACGTATCTACCTAATAAAATTATGATAATATACGATGTTATTATTATAATTATATGGACGGTACCATATCAAAAATAAAACGCATAGATACAGCGATAAGAACATATTTTATTAGACATCAAATATCAATACAACTTTTAGTGTATAAATCAGCAATATGCATAACATTGTTATAAAAGATTTTGTTGGCCACAAATAGCACTTTAGATTCATATACAGTGTAAACTCTTTATAACGTTATCCTTTATAACAATAAACTCCCTGTAACGTTGAAGTGAGCCCAACTTGGTTGGTTTGCGTTAAAAACCACATATTGAAACACTCTTTATAGCGATACGCCATTCTCTATTACGAAGAAATGTGTTCATATTTGTAGACAGTAAATATTTACTATCGGTATTATAGTTTATTTTATGTTATCAGGTAACAAAAGACTTTGAAGCTCCGAAACATCCGAGGTCGGTCCAGCTTTTGTTATCCTTAATTGCCTTGAGCACGTGCATTATGACGCATTGTTTTCTCGGAAGTGATGGTCTTCGAGCAAGCATACTCGGTACCTATCGTATTATCAGTCGTAAACCTACTTTGAAACTGTTAACATGGCCAGTAAACGGAAAGCGATTAGTGTTGACGAAATACACAGGCAGAAACGTCAGACAAAGTTATCAGACTATATGTGTAAACAATAATTTATAAGCATTTATTATCTAAGACATACATATTAAAAATTCTTGTTAATTTGGTTGTTTTTTTGTTCACTCCATATAACGATAACTCTCTATAACGACAAAAAATGCTCAGTCCCTTGAGTTTCGTTTTAAAGAGTTTACACTGTATTTATTTTTAACTAATCACCGCTAAAAAGCCTTAGGCCTGAGCGCTTTCAACCAATTTTAATACGTAATAAAATATATAAAAACCAATTTATATGCGAGCAAAATTAGCTATCATTGCAGAACTTACACAAATGAGTATGAATTTAACAGTAAGTATATAAAATTTACTAATCGCGTTTTACCTACCAATAAGGCGTGGCTTAGCCTGTCCTTACCATTAGACCAATGCGACTTCTCTCGTAATGGAGAAGTTTCATGATGAATATCAAATTTATCACAACGGAAGTAAAATAGCTAATAGTAGTTATCAATAAATGACTGAGAAATGACGATTTAAAAGTTTAATTATATAATGTACACCGACTGCTGTATCTTACTGGAGTGAGAAATTTTGTGAGTGAGTTGTAATACCTAGCCGAGATTTAATACTTCAAAATTATCTTCACACACAAATTAAGTGCTTTTAATTCAATTAAGTCACGTTAAGTCCATTTATTTCTTTTATTCGGCTTTATAAAGTCGGTTGATAGGGAATTATGACGTCACGACCCCCGTCTTGCAAGCGCAACTTTAAAGTTCCATAACTTTTTCTTTTAAGATATTTTAATGATTCTTTCATATTTTTGTTTTATTTTGTCTTAATTTTCATAATAAATTAAAAAAAAATGGTAAACTTCTCCATTACTCATTTCGTATTTTGCTCGTTACACACAAAATTTAACCAAACTCGAATATTTTTAACCATTTTTATCTGAACCGGAATCACGTGGACAAAACTTATCTTGTTAAGCTGGTCACATTCTTTTTACTTTTGACATTTCCGGTTGTAATTTTTGTCTGCGCAATTAAAATATACTTACCTAAGTATGGTAGAATTGAGATTGATTCCCACCTTTTTATATCAAATCAATCTTTCTCTATCATATTGCTGTCTCTTTCTAACCCCACTCTACGAAATTGCAGCGCTCATTTTACATTGAGTCCATATACACCAGGCAAAAATCAAAGCAAATGTTTGAATAAGGTAAGTGAATTAATAAGCGGTAGGTAAAACGCGTTCGTTAATTTAAGCAATCCGATGTGGTTTTATTGCAATTTGTGATAAAAACATAAATGAATGTTCAAAATATTACAGAACTGCCCCCCGATTGTGTAAGGAAATCGTAATAATAATCGATTGTGAAACCTATAATTCGACATGTTTAAGGAGTTCATAGACGCCTGCACATCAAAAAGAGAGTATGAACTCCTTAAACAGTTCGAGTAATACGTTTTAAGCTGTCAAATGATTACAATTTGCTAGCACAATTGGGCCTCTGGCTTACATCTAAAACACCTAAAAGTAACCTTACTCATAATAATCAGCATGATAGATTCGTGAAACGGCTGAATTGAGAATGGGACGAGATTCAACGGAGAAAAAATAGAATTAATATAATTTCATAAGTCTTGTCAATCTATCTAGTAGAGATCGATTATATTTATGTACCTACTAAGATGTTTGCAGCTATCGAACATTGAACATGTTATATAATTATGTAGTATTATAATCAAGAATAATAAATATACTAAATATTTATTATTCTTAATTAATTAGAGTATAACATTTTAATATAAATGTCAGTTTATTATAATCGTTGGGGTTTAGAAAATGTCAATATCTAATCTAAATTTATAAAAGCGAATGTTACTGATATTAAATACATACATTTTAAGCTTTGAAATTTAACAAACACTAGTGTGATTTTATTAACGCATAAGTCTTCTTTAAAAATGCATTAAATTATAGAATGTTTATTTTTATTGAGTTTAAATAAAGTATCTAACAAAGTAATATTGTTATATTGATACGACTGACGATTGTATAAAGCATTTTAACAAAAAAATTAATCATTTGTGTGAAAAAGTCTTTAGAAATATAATTTAGTAATTTCCAAGTTAAAAATGGCTCTTAATATTTCAGCATTTATTTGAGTAACTGCAGATTTTGTTCATGTCTGCAAAATGTAATAAAATATTGTGCTTATTGTAAACAATAATTTACAAACTGTATATCTAATATTGTGAAGGCACTGGTAGCAGTACTTAATAATTCGTATTGTGTACATTTAAAAGGCTTTTTAGGATACAACAGTTTTTAAATATTTATTTTTAAATTTAACATCATCTGGTATGGTTTTCAAATAGCATAACCTTTCTGGACTTCGTTTTGCAAAACAAATACGACACATAATTGATTCACCGGTTTCATTCTTTTTTGTCATTTATGCTATTGAAAGTACGCGAAGTATTTAGTATACATTATACGTAGGTATAATGCACTATGCAGTGTTTAATAAATTACGCATTATACGTATTATACATTAGTACACAGTTTAGTACGTTATACATAGTATTCTGTATAAACTGTAATTCTGTATAAACTAAACTAAAATGACATCTTTAAATCTAGTTCTGCCCCTTTCCGCAGGGAGTATTATGAAAGGGTTAGCAATATTTTTAATGCTGTCATTTTAGTTTACTTTAGAGATTGTGCACAGTACAGTACAGAATTGATCACATTGTCTCATTTTCTTCCAAGCAATTTTTTCTTCAAAGAATATTATAAAATATTTGTGAATAATTAAAAATTGTGTTCAGAACGTTACGGACGGTTTGATCAATCACCGTTACTTACAGCAATGATTAAAGATCCAAAAATAAATAAGTAATTTCATCTTCTTAAAAGTATATTGAATTGGTGCACGAATTAATCATTAAGATTACGCTTAAACTATCCTAGAAATTTAAACCACCATGTAAAATACTTGATGCATTTACGTTTAACTTCACATACACAGATGAATAAAAAGGGGATCGCATACTAAGATACAACCCGTAAGTCCTATTGCGCATTATAAGAAATATAATAATGTGCAAATAGGCCTAAGAATTCGTATAAATTAGGCCACAAGGGATAGGTCGTAGAAATCCTGATGTTAGAAGTCAGCTGTCATTGACATGTCACGCGTTTGTTGCTTGTGCAATCTCCTTCAAAAACAATGCTTCAGCGATGTTGCCTCTAGTAGAGACCCAATAGACCCAGCAGACACTTCTTGTAGTGACCAGAACAATCACCCTGAAAGGCAAAGAAAAATCTAATTTAAAAAAACTTTATCACGTTTATGTTAAAGTCACACACACGGACACGCGCGCGCGCGTTTTTACAGTTAAAACTTTTACGGTTTCACATTTTTACAATCTCTAATATATAATATTCTCGTGTCACAGTGTTTGTAACAAAACTCCTATGAAACGGCTTGACCGATTCTTATGAAATTTTCTGTGTATAGGTCTGAGAATAGGAAACTATTTTCATACCTCCACGCGGACGGAGTCACAGGCATCAGCAAGTAATTATTATAATAATTTGTAGACTACTATGCCTTGTCCAACGATTTATTTTACTTTTGGCATATGCACGTCTATGAAGTGTCATAATTATTGACAGGCAAAACGCACCTCAATCCAGCTCTGCAGCGACTCTCCGTATTTGGACTGGAACATGTCCGCGATGCCTCCGAGGTCGACCTCGCAGCGCGTCACCATGACGCGGATCAGCTGACGGTCGTTGTGACGCAAACCTTTACAGTTATATAGCAACAAAACGCACCTCAATCCAGCTCTGCAGAGACTCTCCGTATTTGGACTGGAACATGTCCGCGATGTCTCCTAGGTCGACCTCGCAGCGCGTCACCATGACGCGGATCAGTTGACGGTCGTTGTGACGCAAACCTGTACAGTTATATAGCAACAAAACGCACCTCAATCCAGCTCTGCAGCGACTCTCCGTATTTGGACTGGAACATGTCCGCGATGTCTCCGAGGTCGACCTCGCAGCGCGTCACCATGACGCGGATCAGCTGACGGTCGTTGTGACGCAAGCCTGTACAGTTATACAGCAACCAAACGCACCTCAATCCAGCTCTGCAGCGACTCTCCGTATTTGGACTGGAACATGTCCGCGATGCCTCCGAGGTCGACCTCGCAGCGCGTCACCATGACGCGGATCAGCTGACGGTCGTTGTGACGCAAACCTTTTTATATAGCAACAAAACGCACCTCAATCCAGCTCTGCAGCGACTCTCCGTATTTGGACTGGAACATGTCCGCGATGCCTCCGAGGTCGACCTCGCAGCGCGTCACCATGACGCGGATCAGCTGACGGTCGTTGTGACGCAAACCTTTACAGTTATATAGCAACAAAACGCACCTCAATCCAGCTCTGCAGCGACTCTCCGTATTTGGACTGGAACATGTCCGCGATGCCTCCGAGGTCGACCTCGCAGCGCGTCACCATGACGCGGATCAGCTGACGGTCGTTGTGACGCAAACCTTTACAGTTATATAGCAACAAAACGCACCTCAATCCAGCTCTGCAGCGACTCTCCGTATTTGGACTGGAACATGTCCGCGATGCCTCCGAGGTCGACCTCGCAGCGCGTCACCATGACGCGGATCAGCTGACGGTCGTTGTGACGCAAACCTTTACAGTTATATAGCAACAAAACGCACCTCAATCCAGCTCTGCAGCGACTCTCCGTATTTGGACTGGAACATGTCCGCGATGTCTCCGAGGTCGACCTCGCAGCGCGTCACCATGACGCGGATCAGCTGACGGTCGTTAGTGCCGAGCCCCTTCATGGACTTGTGGAGACGCTCCGCGAAGAATAGTGGCTTGTTGCGGACAACTTTCACTGAAACGAGGATAAGTTTATGTTTTAAAAGAAGATTTGCAGCAGTTGAAGTTATAGGATTGTAACACATTTAAAGGCAAAACACACAACTAACTGCACGAGTAGCTTGCGATAATGTGTAAAGCAATCGTGCATTGTCGATCCAACATCTCCCGAGGATGCTCCGGTGTCGAAGTGAAACGTACGTAGAAAGTAATTACGATGTGAATTGCTGACATATTGGATGGTGAATATCGCAAGCTTTACGTTGTACCACATGGATTTAGCGAATTAAGGCTTCTTGTTCCTTGATTATCATGGACTTCCGCATAGTAACGCCTGCTTCTATCCAATATTTAACACAATTAGGAGTAGTAAGTAGGAAGTAAGTAGGAGTAGTAAGTAGGAATAGATTCTCTTACCGATAGCACGTAGAGCCTTCTCGAGGTCACCAGAGAACTCAGCCTTGATAGCGTCATCGATGTCATGGCCGGTGAGGGAGTGGTACTCTTGGAAGATGGCCGCCAGCTGCGGGAACGAGCGCGAGCAAAGCACCGCGTTGAAGATCGACTCGTCTGTGCCGAGGCGCAGTTCACCTGGAAATAAATTGTGAAAGCTCGTAAAAATGATACATTAATAGTACATTACTGCCCAGGCCGGAAATAAAGCAATTCACGGCTGAGTAATATTGGAAGGACGAGGCGAAGCCGAGGACTTCCCAATTTTAAAAGAACGTATTTTTTTAAAGTAGGTAAACTGCTATTTCGGCTGAGACTTGTATAGTAGGTACTTTTTTCTAATTTGCGAGGAAACAAACGCACGCTAAAACGCTTGTGTTGTATGGAAATGGTCTGATTTCCTATTTGAGTATTGGCGACCAGAAATGAAGTATGTATTCTTTTTTTTTAAATAATGAAGCTATTTCCGAGCCACCACCACCGCTACAGGCCATTAAAGTCCCACGGCTGGGCACAAGCCTCCACTCTCATAGGAGAGAGGTAATTAGAGCTTAGACCCACTACGCTGCTCCATTGCGGTTTGGCGGGCTTTAACTACTATTACCATGTTCGTGATAATAACCAGGACCGACGGCTTAACGTGCTTATTTCCGAGCAAAAAGGTAAAAATGTTATGTATATACAACAGCAACGCTCACCGCTATTGTAGGGTCCAAGCCTATCACAGCAGTAGCCTTTTTATCGGTAGGTACTTTGAATGTCAGTTACGCACGTCCGGATTTTAGTCACCTTATCATGCATTATGTATCACACTGTGAGCATTATATTATGTAGGTACGTATATCATGTGGAGGTCATATTGAGACTGTCATATTATAGTGATTTATAAGTTTAACCGCCATCACCTATTAATGTGCATACAGAATACAGATGCCATATCAACAATATCAATCAATATAATGTATCAATAGAAGTAACAAGACTAAAGAATAAAATCTAAAAAACTGCAGCCCTTCCTAATGGCCTATAATGGTAACATTTATTTATACGAACCTGCTCAAGGTGATAGGTACATGTGTATTGGTAGCCAGTAGCTTTTCATGAAAATGGTAGCATAGTAAAAAATTAAATTGCTTAGTGAAAATAATATATAATTTTCACGGGTTTGGCCATAATCCACCACGCTGGCCAAGTGCAGATTGGCAGACTTCACACACATTCGAGAACATTATGAAGAACTCTCGGGCGTGCAGGTTTCCTCACGATGTTTTCCTTCGCCGTTTAAAGGAAGTGATATTTAATTTCTTAAAACGCACATAACTTCGAAAAGTTGGAGACCTGGGGATGGATCCCGCAACCCCGTACAGGGGGTCGGGTATCTTAACCACTAGGCTATCATCGCTTCAACTTAGTAATTATTACTAGCTTTATGAAAGACTAGCTGATGCCCGCGACTTCGTCCGCGTGGTTTAAGTTTTTTTGATTCCCGCGGGAAATCCTCAATTTTCCGGGATAAAAAGTATGCCTATGTCACTCTCCAGGTCCTCAACTATACCCATGCCAAAAATCACGTCAATCCGTTGCTCCGTTGCGGCGTGATTGAAGGACAAACCAACAAACCAACAAACAAAGTGACTTTCGCATTTATAATATTAAGTATGATGATTGATAGTTTACCTGCTTGCAACAAACTCCTAGCGTCTTCCCTTGCTCTTCCCTGGTCTACGTGGAAATCTTCAGACCGGTTGCCCTGTAAGTGAAAATATCGCATTTTAGTAGTCTTGACCTTATTATTTTCACCAACTTCCGAAAAGTGGTAAGCACATAATTATGTTTATTTAGTTCATCGGTTTCCTTCTCGATTCCATAAATTGGGTGTCATTAGCTTTGTCTTGGCATTTCATCTATTGTAGGCTAAGTATGTGACATCATAACAGATTCAATATGGCGGATATGACAAAAATATGACACAAAGAAACTATAAGTGTTTTTCTTGTCGAATTTTTGTTCAATACAATCGAATTAGTAATCCATATAATTATAAATGATACCTAAATAATATTCATCATACTGTCTCTATAAGTGTGTCTGTCTGTTGTTACCTTTGCACAGCAGGGGGTTTACTGACATCGCTTAAAGCAGTATTATTAAAAAATGACAGTTTTATGCCACGTACTTTGACATCTCTTACAATAAGGATTATAATTCTAAAACACGCACGTGAACAATATTAAAACAATACAGCTTTAAGTATCTTTTAATTTAAAAATGATACCTCCATGCGTTCCTGAGAAAAAGGGTCTTGACACACAGACGGACGGACAACAAAGTGACTCTATAAGGGTTCCGTTTTTTCTTTTTGAGGTACGGAACCCTAAAAAATTGTTATAAGTGCAAATAATCCAATTCAAATTCAAAATACATTTCATTATTACCATACACAATGATGTCATCAGCCTCTTGAAGTTTCCTGACGTGTCGCCGCGCAAGTCGTCCTCGAGAAGAGTTCCGTACACTGGAAATAATAATACAATTATATAAAATTGGCATATAATATAATGTAAGACAGAGATAAAAATATGGCAAGAAATGTTCTCGAATGTAGTCCGGAACCCTCTGGGAAGAATGATACGTTACCGGCCTTAACAAATTTTAATCAAATAAATATTATAAATGCGAAAGTTTGGATGGATGGGTGCTTGTTACTCTATCACGCCTGAACGGCTGAACGTATCTGGATAAAATTTGGCACAGAGATAGTTTATATGTAGAGTAAGATTAAATCTCTTTAATTTTACGGAGTGTCTTGTATAAGTAGGTACCCACAAGATTTTTCAAAAACCTTTATCCACGCGGACAAAGTCGCGGCCTTCATCTAATCAATAATAAAATATTTATGTAATGAACTCTTTTTATTTATTTTAAAAGATTTAAATATAAAAACGTCATATATCTAATTCTAAGTAGTTTTCTACAGTTTTTAGGTCATTCTTTATACTGTGCGGGCGAAGACCGGTTTTTATTGGAGGTCACTCCTATAGTAATGACGTAGTAAAGTCATAGTGTGTATGAGAAGTCAACCTAAAATTATTTGTTGACTCATATATGTGACGTAAACGTGAAGTTAACGTCATATATTATGAGTCAACAAATTCATCGAGGATTTCCCACAAGTCTCAAGACCGAGAGGCGCAAATGCCGCTAGAGCAGTACGCTTACTCTGAGTTTTAACATTTCAAATACAATTGATCGACGTGAGAGCTCACCACGCCAAGCGTCAAAGTAAAATGGACCCAAAAGCTCTTTCTTTAAAGTCACAAATACAGCGTTTGGAGCGCTGGCTGTGAATAAATACACGAAATGATGAAATGAGCTCTAAACCAATGCAGTTAAGGTTCATTTTACTTTGACGTAGAGAGAGAGAGAGTAAGCGTACTGATGACGTGTTCACACACAATAACATGAGTACCTATTGGAAATTGCGTTACAGTCACCTCATCTCACCTCACCAGCACTGCAACTGTGTATACATTTGCACACATAGACAACGTTGTTAGATTTAGAATTTAAGAAAAATGGGAACGCAGCATAGATTTGATTTTTTAGGGTTCCGTACCCAAAGGGTAAAAACGGGATCCTATTACTAAGACTCCGCTGTCTGTCTGTCTGTGTCTGTCTGTCTGTCTGTCTGTCTGTCTGTCTGTCTGTCTGTCTGTCTGTCTGTCTGTCTGTCTCCAGGCTGTATATCATAGACCGTGATAGCTAGAAAGCTGAAATTTTCACAAATGATGTATTTCCGTTGCCGCTATAACAACAAATACTAAAAATTAAAAAAATATATATATTAAGGGGGGTCTACATACAATAAACGTGTTTTTTTCGTATTTTTTTGCTCAATATTAAAAACGGTAACAGGTAGACGGTTCAAATTTTCACAGAATATTAACTTGTATATTACCTTTCAAAATAAATAATTAAATATCAATAAAGTAAATATTAAAGGGGGGCTCCCATACAACAAACGTAATTTTTTGATATTAACAGTAAACCTCTACAAACAAAGTTAGTTTTGCGGTTCATTAACAAAGGTAATTATACCTACTTCTTGAGTACGGAACCCTCGGTGCGCGAGTCCGACTCGCACTTGGCCGGTTTTTTTTAAGTTTCATTCTGATGTGAGTTTTCAGAATTGAATTTTTTTTATTAAGTATGTACGATGAAGCCAATAAAATTATTTGAACGTTTTATTTTAGTTTTAGCTTAAATTTTCGGGTCACTATCGCTCCACTATAAATAGTATTGATTTGTGGACGTTTTTTGTCAGTCATTTGGCATCGTATCAAAATTTTTAATGATTTTCCTCCTTCAGTTTTATAATTGAAAGACCTGGCATATTTGGATCGGGATTTATCGTGGTCCACACAAATTAAAGAGCCGAGTAGAAAATCATTTTTTGCAATGAGCCTCTTCGTTCTGTTTTGCCAAATCCAACCAAAAATATATTAGCACATTCCCTCCTACTTTCTATTCTCGACTATGCAGACGCAAGCTATCTTAATTTGACTGAGGACCGACTAAACAAACTTGAGCGACTCCAAAATCTTGCTATTCGGTCCATATTCGGCCTACGTAAATATGACCACGTATCTGAATTTCGTCAAAATGCTTGATGGGTTTTATTCCACCCGAATATAATTGACGTGGGTTTGTAAGGTCCACGTTAGGTCGCTGGATTTTAACGAAGATTTAGCGGACTGTATATTGGGGGGGTTTTGTGTTTCGATATTCCCTATTCCGAGCAAACCGACATCACCAATTAGCAGGCAATAAGAATTTACCACCCACCTTTCGATGTCGCCGATCTGCTTAGCTGGGTCGATGAAATCAGCCGTTATCTCGCCAGATACCTCTTCTCGTTTCTAGGTTGAATGTCCACACGTCACACACATGCAAATGTTGTTAGGTTAGGCAGCTGCCAATAAACGAATATTAATTGTTTGAATGCACTTGTGCGCGAATTAGTACATCACAGGAAAAAGTCTATCTATCGGCGGACACGTTGCATTTCGATAGACGAACGAAAGGAACCATGGCACGTCCTCGCACTATGGCGCGGAACTCGAGTTGTGACGCGGCGATAGTCTGCGCCCGCGTCAAGCGGCGAAGAAAATATAATCGAAAAAGTGGGTAGTTTAAAAACTCACCACCCACAAAACTGATAATATCTGACGTTTGCTCAGATTAAATAGGAATATCGAACACAGATTAAATATAAGTAGAAATTAGTCCAATATTCCCGAACACCGCCCACCGTTAAAATGTAATTTTAACCAGGCTCGAAATTGATTAACAAATAAAGAACTAGGAAAATTCAAAGTTCAAATTTAATTTAATTGAGAAACTAGATAAATAATAAAAATTAAAGAAAAAACTAATGTATTGGACTAAAAGCGAATCTTAATACTAAGGATATTATTCAATTGAATTAATTAGAGTCAATAGGTAAGGGAAACAACCGATGGACAGGTCGTTTCAGAAAACCTTGTTGAGGTTTAAGAGTGACCGAACGAATGACACTATCTAAAGTACAGACTTGAATGTTTTCAATCGACTTCGTGTATTTACTTCGTTGCTGCAGCGTATGCAAATACGAAATACGCAAAATTACACGAATGTATAAGTTTTTTATTTTAAGATTACGATTATCATCGGACTCCGTCAGGACTGATCCTACGTCGTCTGCTAAAACGCGCGCGAGCGCGAGGACACGCGTTCGTGTTCGCGAGCCGAAGACAAGTCAGCCATGTTACGTGCGGAAAATATTATAGTATGATAACAGTAATATAATATGTAACATCGTACAGACAGAACAACCGCGTTATCACAATACTCGCGCCGTTCGATATTACAATCGAATGAGGAAGAATTAAAAATAATGATAGTGTGTAATTTTGGAAATTTTGAAATATTTTGAAACCGCAACTTTTTTCGAACGTTACTTCGAACCTCAGAATCCCGGTTTACATCAGCTACTGACAAAAGCTCTTGGAGAAGAACTTGAGCAGCAACGATTACTAAACTCAACAGATCGATAGAAACAAGAATCAATATAACTTCCGACAAAATTATACGATTTGTTACTGTGTCATGTAGAGGATCGACGTGAAATGAAAATCTATTCTTAAGTGGCTGCGAAGCCAGATTTAGGGCTTTAATCGAACTATTTTCATCTAATGACCTAGTTGAAGCCTTAACGTCTGTCAAGTCATTTAGAAGACGTCTTAATAATGTTGAAATAATCGTGTAACGCTTGTAAGGTTCGAATACACCTCTTTCAAGCGGAAAGTAAAGTTCATTTGGAAGACGAATAGCGGATTCAACCGAATCAGAACCGCGTAGAACCTCATCCATATAGGAAGATCGACGAATAATTTCAGCGGCTTCAAGATCCTCCGATTGAGGATTCGAAGCTAACTGTGGAATACGAATAGCTAAAAACGGTGACGAAGAACAACCGCTAGTAGCTTTCCTCAACGTGAAGAATTGAGGATTACGAATGGCACATGACAAAAGTGCTACATGGCCAGATCCGAAATAATCTGCCATGCGATCGAAAAACGAATTACGAAATTGCTCATCATGAGCACGACGATGCTTTGTCGAAAGAAAGCGTTTGAGCGCTACCGAACGCGACTCATCGAATGATGGCTCGACTTCCCGAAATGGAAGTGAGATATCAAAACTGTTAAACGTCAACTGTTTGTGTGTTCGACCGAATATCTCTTCACACTGTTGATCGTTAGCAGACGAAACTAATTTATCTGAGATCGAATCTATTTCCCAGAGTTTAAGAATAAGATTATCAAGACTACTCTCTTGATATGAGGCGATGAAAGACGAAACATTGTTGGTTTTCGAATCAGAATTACGAACGAAGTTTTGATCGACTTTTCCGATGAGAAGCCAACCTAACGAGCTGGAGATGGCCATTGGAGTACCAAGAGGCCCACGAATTGTTTCTCCGACGAAAATATCATCATAGATATCTCCTCCTAGAAGAATATCTACAGATGACGGAATATTGAAATTAGGATCTGCAAGATGCAGATGCTTGATGTGAGACCACGAATTTGTCTCAATAAAGTTCGAAGGTTTATTTGAAGTGATGTTTTTCAAAATCAACGCGCGAAGAGCTAATTCTGATCCTGAACCGATGTGTGATTTTATATCTGTTGTTACAAATCCTTGCGAACTGGTAGTTAGATCACCGATGCCTTGAATAGGCGTATCTAATTTACGACGAATTAAACTAAGACGCGTTACTAAATCCTCGGTGATGAAGGAAGTTTCTGAGCTTGGGTCGACGAGAGCTCGAGCGCGAACAAATTTAGCGGAAGAATCACGAATTAGAACGATAGCTGTCGAAAGTACAACCGCATATTGATTAGAAGTAGAATCTGTCGAATATAACGAGACAATATTAGCCGATTCAGTTGAAGGTTGATCTTCTTCTTCCGACTGAGCTTCTGACGATTCTTTAGAAGTACTTACGAAATGTAACATCGTACAGTGATGAGAAGCATCACACACTGAGCACCGGATTTTCTCACATTCTTCATTTGGATTATGCATGGATTTTAGGCATCGGAGACATATCCTATTTTGTTTTGCGAACACGAATCTATCATAGGGTTTTTTATTCTTGAATGCCTTACATGAATATAATGAATGAGATCCTCGATGGCATAATACACACGCGCTTGATTTAGCCGAATTATTTGAATTCGATTCAGTTGATTTTTTGCATTCAGTAACGAATGACGAGGTAGCACGAGATCTATCTTTTTGCATAGAAGAACGAGACGAATCGAAACGTGAAGTTGGGCGCGAACTTTCCCAAGCAATAATCTCACGATTTAAAAATTCTTGAAGTTCACAAAATCTGGGAACTGAATTAGTCGGAATTGATTTATCGAACTCACGACGCGTGTCTTGATCTAATTTTCGATATAGCATGTGGTATAAGACGAAGTCCCACTCATCGATCGGAAAACCCATCGAATCTAACGCGCCGATATTTTCTAAAAATCCACTAAGAATGGTGCGTAGTCCGGAAGCAGACGGTGAATTTAAATTTGGTAGCTTATATAAAGCGTCCATATGTTGCATCGCGATTAGGCGTTCATTTTTATAATTATATTCCAAGATGCTCCATGCCTTCTTATAATTACCACCGGTGATTGGCATACCTTTCAATAATTTGCTTGCATCACCACGAACGTATGATAGCAAATATTGAAATTTAGCTACATCTGAAAGGTCTTTATTTTCGTCGATTAATGATATGAACAGATCACTAAACGAATTCCACTGTTTGTAATCGCCCGAAAATGTAGGAACTGACAGCGGTGGTAATTTCACTGGCTTCTTATCCGAATTTAACTTTTGATGAACTTCCGGTTTCGAAATCGATTCATCGAAACCGAATTTTATACTCATTATTTCACGAATTAAATCATTAAAACTTAAACGAGTTTTACTATGTTCTGGATTCAAAACCTTTGTACTTTCAAGTTCTAAGGTTTCGATAGATGATTGAATTTCTTCAAATTGGTCTTGTATACGGGCGAGTCCCATACAAGAAACCATAAATTTGCGATAACAATTTGTATTAGAATTTGCTTCCATTCCTAGTTGAATTATTGTATCTAATTCTTGTTCTATACAACTTCTCCTATGCATCAAACGAGTATATTCAGTTGATTCAGTCATGATTTAAACGAATAACAGAAAATATTAAACTAAAATAAAATTTAAAAAACGAAAAATAAAAATTGCAAAAACTTGGCTTAAAGCACTACCGTGCGCCCTATAGTACGATTTACTAAGCCAAAGCACAAAATTAAACGAAAACGAAAAAAAAATATTTTTAAACTAAAGTCGTAAGTCGTGTCGTGGTCGTAAGGTATAAATGCTAAAAGTGCCGCTCGATGTATGTAGAATCTACGTTTGTTTCAGGTTGAAAATGTTTGATCTTATTTGAGATAACCAATTATCACGATAAGAAGTACGAATATTAATTAGACAGAGAATGCACAAACATAAAAAACGACGAAACCTTTATGTTTGTTCATTTGACGAATTATGTACGAAATACGAATACAAAAATGCAAAGTTATCGATCTACGAAAACTGACGCAATGTTTTAATAGATTCGAATAGTTATTTGAAACGAATAACGAAACGAATAAAATTAAATAACTATTACGAATAATGATTAATTGGTTATTTAATTCTCTAAAGTTTTACAAACTATTTTCACCGTTAAAACGAAGTCGATAATTACGAATATTTTTAATTTACGAAACGTAGGCAGCACAAAATATCTAATTTGCAGCTATTTAACGAAAGAAATAAGCGAAGTCGAATGATCTAATTTAACTTTTGAATTACGAAATAGATACGAAGTGTGGACAAGATGGCGTCATTCAAAATCCTCTTGTAATACTTTTGCAAAGTCGAAAATAACGAAAATATGCATATAGTGAGATGTTACGAAAAAAATATTGGAATAGGAAATTAATTATCCAGTGAGAAGGGCCAAAAAATGATGGGTTTTATTCCACCCGAATATAATTGACGTGGGTTTGTAAGGTCCACGTTAGGTCGCTGGATTTTAACGAAGATTTAGCGGACTGTATATTGGGGGGGTTTTGTGTTTCGATATTCCCTATTCCGAGCAAACCGACATCACCAATTAGCAGGCAATAAGAATTTACCACCCACCTTTCGATGTCGCCGATCTGCTTAGCTGGGTCGATGAAATCAGCCGTTATCTCGCCAGATACCTCTTCTCGTTTCTAGGTTGAATGTCCACACGTCACACACATGCAAATGTTGTTAGGTTAGGCAGCTGCCAATAAAAGAATATTAATTGTTTGAATGCACTTGTGCGCGAATTAGTACATCACAGGAAAAAGTCTATCTATCGGCGGACACGTTGCATTTCGATAGACGAACGAAAGGAACCATGGCACGTCCTCGCACTATGGCGCGGAACTCGAGTTGTGACGCGGCGCTAGTCTGCGCCCGCGTCAAGCGGCGAAGAAAATATAATCGAAAAAGTGGGTAGTTTAAAAACTCACCACCCACAAAACTGATAATATCTGACGTTTGCTCAGATTAAATAGGAATATCGAACACAGATTAAATATAAGTAGAAATTAGTCCAATATTCCCGAACAATGCTCAATTGGCTTCCTATTCGCCGTCGCCGGGATCTTCATGTTCTTTCACTTCTGTACCGTGTGGTATTTAACCCAAAAACTCCCTCTTACCTGAAGGAGAAGTTTTTTCTGGGAGATCAGTCCGAAATACGAACAGTCCGAAAATTAACTCTATGCATACCATCGCATAAGACAAAGTTTTATACGCAGTTATTCACAGTGCAAGCTGTTTTATTATGGAATGCTGCCCATTAAACATACGACAATCAAGGTCACTGGATATATTTAAAAAATCTGTTAATAATTTCTACTTATCACCATAATACAGATGACTAGTTTTAATGTTTAATATTTAGTATAAGTAATATAAAATACATAATATATATTAGTTTATTTTCATTTATTTATTATAAGTATTATATGATTTGTAACTATTTATGTATTACTATGTAGGTATTTGTTTGTATGTTTATATTACCACCCGCGAGATCTCCTAACTTCTCCTAATCCTAAGGTTGCCTGGCAGAGATCGCTGCTAAGCGATAAGGCCGCCTTTTTGTATTCTACTTCGTTCTCTGTTTTCTATGTATTTTTTGTGTCCTTTATATCTATGTGTTGTGGTCTACAAAATAGAGTAATAATTGATGAAAAATGTACGCGGGGTACATGATAACGACTCGTTATTGAAGACCTTTTACGAACACAAGTGATAAGAAAATTATAACCGAATAACAAGCATTTAGCTATGAACTGTTAAACTCGTACGTATTTACGTACCTATAGAACAATTTTACGGATTTACCAAAAAGAGCTCGGTAAGTACAGTTTTAACAGGAAATTTAGATGTGACTTTATAGTTGGAAATATATTTTGATATTATTATTACCAAACGATTTTTTTTTATCCACTACAAGTTAGCCCTTATCAGCGATCTCACCTGATGATAAGTGTTGATGCAGTCTAAGATTGTAGCGGGCTAACCTGTTAGGTTTTTGACTGTTATATTAAACCCACAACCATATTCTACGGTAGACTTATGTTAACAGATTTATGTTACTCACGTAAGTCCATCTCGTTTTAACTCTGAGTAAAGTCTGACGGCCGGTTTCTGAATTGAGAATTTCATGTTGAGTCTGTCTCAAAGACTACTTAGGGACTAATTATGCAAATTTTTGTTTCTGAATTGATATTGGGCCGGTTTCTGAATTATTAAGAATTCAAGCAAAAACAGCAAGTTCCAACTCTCAAACCTCACACAATATCAATTAAGAAACAAAAATTTGCTTAATTAGTCCTTAAGTAGTCTTTGAGACATGCTCAACATGAAATTCTCAATTCAGAAACCGGCCGTGAGCCAAGTCAAAGTACGCTCTATAGGTCTCAGCATGAGTCTAAGCAAAGTGCTCTACAGATTTCAGTTTTTGATACATTATACTCCGACGAAAAGCATCGAAATCTTAAAGATCTTTATTTGTAGATGACTATGGTCGAGGAAAATATTATGTGAAGAAACATAGGCATAACAGCAATCCTAAAGTAAGAAGGAGTAATTGTGAAGGAAACGTCTCATTCCAACTCAAGGATGTTATGCACAATCCAGAATGTGTAGATTTGCGGTAATGACTGCAATATAGCATATCATTACAGTTCAAAATTGCTTGTATCCTTCACTTATTTGCTTCAGTCTTCCACTTCCATTTAATTACAACATGTTATGTTACCTCCGTTAAGTATCTAAGCTATTTGATTTTATTAAAGTAATAAGGCAAATAAATACCAAGTAAAATCTTAATTCAAAGTGAAAGAAGTTAGATTTGAGTTGAGTTAGAGATAGAAGATTAATGATTAAAATGCGTGGATGCGTGAGACTGCGGTTAAAATTACTTTATATTTGATTTTATTATTAAAGATTTAATAAAAAACGTTTCTTGCTAGTTCTTCTCGGTATCCATTTGACAATTCAAAAGCACTTGTAAAAGTTTATTTGAATAAAAAAGATAATCATAATCATAATCATTTAAGTATTTGCTGATTGTAGGCAAGTACATAATAAGTTGTTAAAATAAGAAATACCTAATTTGATTTATTCGGACAATGAACTCTGATAAAAATAAATACATAGTTCTGTTTAAAACATCAATCGGTTAAGGAAAATCTCGGTCAGATGCAAATGTAATTCCCAACGACATTATGCTGCAGAGTAAACATGTTACTATAGTAGTTATATCAAACATTCAGGTAACCGGAAGATATGTATTATAAAATACTAGCTGATGGCAAATCCAGGTTGACTGTCATTGGATAAACCACTAAGGTTAAAGCCATATTGTTTCATTATTGTTGACTTTCATGTTTTGGAATTTTACTCCTTATATTCCTTATTTTAGGAATGTCAAGGTATGTGACATCAAACTGTCATTTTGAGTAATATTGCTTAAGTATTGTTTTAAGCGGTGGCAGTATGGCCCCGGGATTCTTTATATAAGTCACCGTAAGATTGCAAAGGCCGTTGGATTGTAATCTAACTAGCGATATTGTAAACTTTCGACTGATTACAATTTAACGCATTATTTTTCGTTAGATTGTAATCTGTTAGATATATTAACCCGATAAAACCTAAGTGCCCGGCCGGTCGAACCCTAACCTAACCTACAAGAAAAAGACAAGAAAACGTAAATACAATGAATATTTCAAAAATTGACACTCGGACCATTGAACGGTTCACAATCCGTCGACAGTTTACAATATCGCTAGTTGGATTACAATCTAACGGTTTTTGCAATCTCACGGTGACATATATATCAAGACAGCTAATAGATATTGGGTCTATACTCACTTGCAGTATATGCTTGCTTGATGACATGAATCTCATGGTTGGACATGGTGCACATCACTTCAATGAGCACGTCTTCATCGGTGCCGATGCCCGCTGTGGCATCGTGAAGCTCCTTAGCGTAGAACTGTGGCAGTGGTGTCATTAGAGCCACTAGTATATCTTCAAACTTCCCGGTTGTCTCACTTTTGAGGTCTGATACGAGATCCTGGTAACAATAAAATCGTTTAGGTTTAGGATATCTTCTTATTGAGAGGATGTACAAGGTTAATTTTTAAAAAACCTTTTAACGGTTACTTCGAAACACAATTCTGTAAAACTGTTCTATAAAAATGGTCATTTTTATCCCAAGAGGCAAAATTACCGCATTTGACAAAAAAATACGTAGGTATGCATGCTCACGCCTCACGCACCTGTTAGATTAATTTGAATAAGGTAATACAGGTACCTATCTGTGATATTATGTATAGATTTAATACACCACCTACTATTTCACACATATTTATGCAAATAGTTATAAATATAGTAAGTATGCATTATACTTATTATTTATCAAGTAGATCATACCTACAGGTATATATTTGTTTTCCGATTACTTGCGTAAATTGTATACTTAGTAAGTAATATCACTTAGGGAGGGTGTAGCCGACGCGCCGCGCCGTAGGGATCAATTTACTAAATTAAATTGAAATATTATGCTAAAGAAAATATCAACGCACGCGAAAAAGAAAGACTATTCCAGAACAATAAAGCTAATAAAAGCTAATGAATCAAAATAAGAAGTAGAAACAAAATTTTCAAATACACGTCATTTAATATCCATACAACAAGCATTTAGTCAGGCAACATTATAGCATTTTGCAGCTGATTGTAAAAAGAAAATATTATTACACACTTACAAGGACGCTACTAATTGTAACAATCCACTGACCGATTGCTTAAAATAGTCATTGCTTTGGTACAATTGCACCACACTGTCACAGGCAGTTAATGATAACGAGCGTTAAATTTGACGATCTAAAAAAACCCACTTCGGGTCACAAGTCAGGGTCTTTTTTATCAAACCAAAATTTATTTTTACCAAAATTTTACTTATAACATTAATTATGGTAGACACCTTAATAATGGCTTTTCAGTAAGTAGATAAGTTTAATATAACGTAAGTTAAATATATAATCTTAATTTTTTCTACCTTACTGCTACATTTTTGATAGGTAAGCCTAAAGATAACGATAACTTTCTGTGGCGCAACTGATTCCTTTATCTAAAACAATAATGGGTTTATTTCCTCACCTTTCCGTATAGAGTCTTGAACTCAAAGGCTATCCGCAAGCGCTGCTCATTACTTCTGCGTGTCAACACTTGTATGATCGCCTTCTCATCCGTTCCGAATCCTTTCATAGCCTTGCGGAGAATGGCTGCATCTTCCCGCGGATCGAACGGGTTTACGGGCACTACCGTTGGCTTTGACTGAAAGAAAATTGCATCGTTAGTTATCTGACTAGGTAAGTAGGCCGGGTCTAAATGTTAATCGACCGTTAACGGGTTAAGTACGAACGGATCATTCCGGGGTTATGGTGCAACTCTGTCCAACCAGTTAGACTACGTAGTAGTCTAGTAATGATTATTTTAGTTAATGAGGCAAATTCTATATAACCCAATATCTAAACTAAACTAAAATGAAAAAGCTTTAAATCTAGTTCGGTCCCTTTTCGCAATATTATGAAAGGGATAGCTAAAAATAGAGCTAGATATGATAGATAAAAATTGAGCTGTCATTTTAGTTTGGTTTAGAGATGGTGTGTAACAGATTTGGCGTCATTGATTCCATAACATAACTAAACACACGGTCCAACTCATTTATTGTGAGTAGATAAAGCTGGAAGGTGGTAACAGGAGCTCAAACCCACACATTTTGGTTCCAGGCTCGTCCGTGATACGATACGCATGTAAAACTAGCTCATATAAATTTTGTTTCACAACCTCGATTAGGCACGGCTTTCGTAGAAAACTAGGGTCGATTTCAACTATTTTGAGTTTTATACCACTTGCTCTAACGGCCGGTTTCTGAATTGAGAATTTCATGTTGAGTCTGTCTCAAAGACTACTTATGGACTAATTAAGCAAATTTTTGTTTCTGAATTTAATATAGTGTAAAGTTTGAGAGTTGGAACTTGCTGTGTTTGCTTGAACGCCTAATTCAGAAACCGGCCCAATATTAATTCAGAAACAAAAATTTGCTTAATAAGTCCTTAAGTAGTCTTTGAGACAGACTCAACATGAAATTCTCAATTCAGAAACCGGCCGTAAGTTGCCTAAATGACAATGGAAAAGTTAAATACGAATATCCTTGAAAACGACCCTATTGAGGTTTATTATTGTCAGTTAGCTGAATCATGAAGCAGTATAGTTAGGTAATGGTATACTATGAATAAGGATTCAATATAAGCACACTTGATAGAGATACCTATATTGTCATAAAAGCCTCGGTAACAATAATTATGTTGCTACTTGCTAGTTACTGCAACGTAAGAAATTAAGAATTGTAAATCTTCGTTTTTAAAGCCAGCTTAAACAGCATTAGTTGCTAACTTACTTTGTACAGTTTATTATTAATATTTGCAAAAGCAATATATTTAATACAAGTTCCAAATTAATTTTGTTAACAATATTAGTTTTATGCCCACAGACCTCGAAATATTATTATAAGCGATGGGAGATAGAATCTATAAAGTGGAGGAGATATATCGGTAATTTGTTTTGATATGTTCAAAGATAACATGCAGATAAGTGTAAAATCTTTGTGTAAAATTATGTGTTTTGTGATAAGATAACATCTCATCAATCAAAAGGTGTGACAGGAGTGCGTAAGAATAAATAATGTTGATGTAAGAACATTATTTGGACAAGAAAAGTAGGAACTTTTCGTGTTCAGGTCACTCTGGTATTTTTTAAATGGTAAATGTGTGTGTCTGTCTGTCTGTTACATTTTCACGGCCGGCCCCCATCGATTTTGAAGGGTACATCGTGGAGACGGACGATAAGCTTAGCGTATAAAGAATACTGGGAGATCAAAAAGTTCCCAAGGGATTTTTAAAAACCTGAATCCAACACGCGAGGCAATCGCGGACATCATTATATGCTGAATAAAACTCAAAAGATTTTTGATTAGGTAGATTGTGAAAGAATTGTCTATCTGCAGTGGTCACTGGTCAGTGAAGAGATGCAGCGGATTAAGACGCAAAGTCGACACTGCCAATGCAATACACTGCCGATTTGACCGAATATGCTAGGTAAAATATTATAAACGAAGGTCGGTGCATAACTTCGTTCGTTCAAAAGTATATTATAATGGCAACAGCCGGAAACGCAACAACGCTGAAGAAATCTCTATAGGATCGCGATATTTTTGAAATCGAACGAACTTGTCCACCAACCCAATTGATCAGGCACTGATCCATGAAAGGCAAATAAATACCGTATAACGATACGACTTGAACCCCCGTCGTATGCCAATTGACGCTCTATAGACGCTGCGCATACTCGAATTGGATGTTACGGAGGACATATTAATTATTCCAAGGGAGACTTTCACGGACGAATCGTACGCCTCAATACCAACACACACGCTCTTACATCACAACACACCATATCACGAATTACTGAAGGTGGAATATCGCGAAAACAATAGTTTTAGGACGAACTACACCCATTTTAGCGGGGACCAAAGCCAAGACTGATTCGCTGGTTATTGTGATAAATGTACTCGGTGAGACGAAGTGAGCATAACAATGTAATTGCAGTAAACTGTTCCTTGAATAGAGCCACTGTGTATATAGGTATGGCACCAGGCGTCTAATACTTGTTCGTGAAAATGTATGAAACGTTTCTTAGTACTTACATTAATCTGTGTGAATCATAAATCATCATTTGATAAATTAGTCAATGTGTTAGACATTGTCTAATTTATCTAATGATGTGGGGACTAACTTAACGATCTAACAAGTGACACCCACCTACGGCCTACCTGATCTTTAAAAGCTGAGAAACTGTATGTATAACAACAAACGCTGATATCTGGGTATCTTTAAATCAAGAGTGAATAGGCATCTTCTAGGCGAGCGCGTCACATCTTAAGCCGCATCATCACTTCCCATCAGGTGTGATTGTGGTCAAGAGTAAGCCTATAATTTTTTTTTTTTAAATGCACCTGGGTCAAGAAATTAGGGATTTAGCCACTAAGAAACGATTCTCCGAAAAGAATAGCAAAAGGGCCGGTACAACATGTATTTTTCTTCCACTTTCTTCTGTCATCCGTCTATCTCTGTATAAGTCGACTCTCAATGACTATCCCACCACTCCACCATTTTCACACAAAAATGAAGGTCTTTATTCATTAAATTCAGGGGTAACTACCTACATAGTATGCAAATAGTAAAGGGAAAATCTCTGACAATAACTAAGCCTTCGATTATAATATTATGTTCATTAACGTTAATATCTAAAGTAGTGACCAAATTAAAAGGGAGGTAGGTATAAACTATAAACCCTCTCAAAGTTGTTGTTTAGTTTAATAAAAAGTCCTGCGGTAATAAGTTGTGTTATGCAAGGAAACTGTGTCTTATGAGGGCGCTTTTTACCCCCTGCTTAAGAAAGCTACTAAATAATCATATAAAGGACTAGCTAGTTTAAATGCCAGGGAGCAGCAAGATTTCTATGTCACTACACGAGTTACACGACGCTACAATGAGACCGCTTTGTGGCGGCATTGCTTCTCTAGAAAACCAGGTCATGTGAATTTTTTGTGAGTGTGAATCTCAATATGTGATGTTTGGGCCTCTTATTAAATTTATTGTGACAAACATGATTGGCTACCATCTTCTCTATATCCTAAATATTTTTGAAAGAATGCTCCAAAATGTTGAATGTTTTAACTTTAAGTAAGTACTTATTGGGGAACGGATAAGAGTCTTTCCGTATCTTTTTGTTATTGATAAATTAAAAATTTTAACTATAGGTACTTCGATTTTATCCTCCCATTGAGGCCAACACTGCCATCTCTTTCCTGATACTCTACAATTCATAAATCTATCCTTCTCACGCTTTTTGGTCTCTTTCACTGTAACAGGAAAAACTCGGAAATAACAATAGCTCGTGAGAATAATAATCAGTTGAGCTAACCCTAATTAAGTATGGGTAAATTAGGTATATCTTTGAAATTAATAAAAATATGAAGTACAGTTAGTCGACTGTCAGTGAGTTTATTTTAATTTAAGTACTTAAATGGATCCTGTATGTGTGGATGGAAATAGATTCTTAGGTTAAATGCCTGAGGGACAACAGTGATTTGCCAAGGTTTTAAAGCTGTTTTTACAAAGGCAAGACTACCTTACTTGCTACCTACTACCTGCTACGTACCTGCTACTACCAGCTGTACTATTACTTATTCTGTGCTGCTACTGTTACTGTAATAGCTGTCGCTTTAATTACTAAACGAATGGGAATGAATAAACAACTATGTAAGTATAATAACTTTACTCAAATTATTATGTACATAGGTACTTAGCTACTCATTTCCTGGGTACCAACAAACTCTAAAAACTATTTAGATATCATTGCTACCTATCCACTAACTTACTTCCTCTATAAAGCCTTCTATTTTTAATAATTTATTACATACATCAAAATAAGTTAAGTGGACTTTGAACTATTAAACAGAGATACATACTTTGGCATTTACAATATTACTAATTTCCATATTCTTAAGTTTCCTTCTTTGTCACACATTCCTTTTCAGTTTTTTAGGAAAAAGCAATTTCACATGTACCTACCTACAGCAGTTTAGTTGATTCATACAAATATTGGCACAAAGCCACTTATCAGTATGTAATCTGTTAGAAATAGAGCAACAGTGAGTGAGATGACTCATTAAAGTCTTCGACTCTACACTACTGGGTACTTGTACAAACAATACCATACTTAGGCAATATTACTTATTAAAATAATATATATCTTTTAATTGTTTTTATCAACATCCTAATTCACATACTTAATTAACTTTTGTTAATTATGTGAACTATCATGTTATTAGTTATTTTGTAGTGGGTTTACATTTATACAATTATCAATAATTTATATCAATAAATAAGGGAATTTTTACTTAATGCAATAAACTAGTCTCTATTCCTTGATAAAGATAAATAATAATTGCAAATTCTATGTCTACTAGGATTATTAACCAAAAGAAACAAAACATTGCAATGATACAATCAAGACGTATGAACAACATGACTACTTACTTAATTGAGTGTTATCAATATAAAAACAATAAATTTTTCTATGTAAGTAAGAGCAGAGCTGCCTATAAATATTTATATCCATACTAATATGATAAATGGGAAATTGTGTCTGTCTGCTATGCTTTAACGGCCCATCTTTTCAACCTATTTTGATTTCAAATTCAAATTCAAATGATTTTTATTCAAATGACTTTTTACAAGTTCTTATGAGTTGATTAAATTTGGTACAGAGATAGGTTGCATCCCAGGGAAGGACATAGGCTCCTTTTTATCCCAGAATATTAGGAGTTCCTGCGGGAATAACTATTAACTTAATTCACACAGACAAAGTCGCAG
Organism: Erebia epiphron; assembly: GCA_963932025.1. Lineage (NCBI taxonomy): Eukaryota > Metazoa > Arthropoda > Insecta > Lepidoptera > Nymphalidae > Erebia > Erebia epiphron. The sequence continues at coordinate 27,669,454 of OZ009948.1, forward strand.
GCATCATCTAGTTTACTATCATGTTTTTATTACATAGGGTTTCTTTAAAGTAGGAAGTGTGACTCATACATCAAAAGTTGTACATTGAATTTATGGTAAGACTAACACTGAGATATGGCACAAACCTGTAGAGTCCAAGAAGATTTGAGACAATTTTATTAAATGTAACTGCTTATAGTTAACTAGCTGATGCCCGCGACTCCGTCTGCGCGGTTTAAGTTTTTTTGATTCCCGCGGGAACTCCTTAATTTTCCGGGATAAAATGTAGCCTGTGTCACCATAACCATGCCAAAAATCACGTCGATCCGTTGCTCCGTTGTGGCGTGATTGAAGGACAAACCAACAACTGACTTTCGCATTTATAATATTAGTATGATGAAGAACCAACCTTTGCCGCTCATATATGATTTTTGTTTGATTACACAAGCTTCTGGTCTGGTGCCGGTGTGGACCCATGATTGTACATGAAGCCTAACACTCTTGTTTTGGTGTTAAGGGTTAGTAAAATGGCCTGCTCAATCATCCTAGAACTAATCTCTCACCACCAAAAGCATGCACACACAAATAAGCATTTAACTACACCAATGTTTTGCTTATCACAAAATGATTAGCACATAGCGGCATTTTTAGCTCGAATAGCTTATAGCTAGGTGTATTTCTTAAAATAAGTAGTGAAAGAAGTGAAATTATAACATCTGATGATTTTCTTATAATATGATTCATATTTCATCAAAAATAGAAGAGAATGAGAAAAAATTGTTAGTATAAAAGGTACTTATCAGAAACAGTTTATAGTACATAAGTATAGCCATAAAAAAATAAGACTTCAGCGATGTTATTATTTCATTACTAAGTACTTAACAAGCATTACCTTTGGCACACTATGCACGGGGCTGGAGGATGCACCGTAAGCTTGGTGGCTTTGACCCGATGGTGGATATCCCTGATACTGATTTGACTGCTGATAACTTTGTTGAGGAAAACCGGCTGGTGATTGATGTGATGATTGGGATTGAGGATAGGCTGATTGACTTTGAGGATACACTGATTGAGTTTGAGGATACCCTGATGGACTTTGGGTATACCCAGTTTGAGCAGTTGGGTATCCTTGAGGAGGGGAGTAATTTTGAGCACTACCGGGGTAAGCCTGGCTTGATCCTGTTTGAGGATAACCCTGTTGACCCTGATTAGGGTACCCTCCTGCTTGAGGATATGCTGAAGGATACCCTGAGCCTGTGTTTGGGTAACCGGGTTGCGGAGCTGGGTAGCCCATAGTGGGGAAACCAGCCATTGGCATAGGATTTCCAAAGGACTGTGGTGCTGTGTTGCTAAACCCAACATTGTGTAGATAACGTGGTTGACCCTTAAACAAAAGCCTTAGTAAGATTTACCTATCTTGACTTAACATGTACTGCGGAATCTCCTGTTACAGGTATTTAAATATACTTAAAAGGAGGTTCCAGTCCCAATGTCATTAATTGTATTATGAACAGAAAAAAATTATTTATTTATTTATTTGAGACTTGTAGAAAGACAGTACTTGTCAATTTTGTAGGTACTTAGATTTCTAAATTACTTTAAGTAGGTGTAAGTAAAGTAGGTAGGTACCTAAGTACCATAGTTAGTTTTCTTTATTAAAAAAACCGGGCAAGTGCGAGTCGGACTCGCGCACGAAGGGTTCCGTACCATTATTAATAAATAATTACCATTGTTAATGAACCGCAAGACTAACTTTGTTTGTAGAGGTTCATTGTTAATATCAAAAAAACTATGCTAGTTAGAGCATTGGCTATAGTTTTCCTGTAAAATATACGTACTTGAATTCCTATTGACCATAATTATTTCAAATTTTTCGATTGGTAAACTCCGGAGATAATGGGGGGGGAACGGTATTTTTTTAGACATTTTCCCCCATAAATCAAAAACTATCATAACTAAAAATAATTAAAAATCTGTTTTAGAATTTACAAAGTACAACCTTTCATATGATACCCCACACAGTACAGTTATCTCACTTTTAAATTTCAACCCTCAGATTTTCCCCCCTTTTTAAATAAGAACAAAAATATTTTTTTTTAATTCCAGTGTCTTTGGGCCACTAATATACACAACTATTCCAAATTTCATGTCGATAGCTTCGGTAGTTACTGAAATAATCGAGTGTGACGGACGGACAGACAGACGGAGAAAGTCGCACTTAAGGGTTCCATTTTACCATTTTGGTACGGAACCCTAAAAAGCTGTAAAATTTTTAAAAAAAGCCAATATTTTCATTGTTTTTGTAGGAACGCAGTACACCGTACAAGGTTCATAGGTACCTACTAGTTGCCTTCATCACATTTTGCCGATGTTAGATCACTCGAAACGCAAGTAGGTACCTATGTTATGAACTTTGTGTATTAGCAGATTCTGCAGAAGATCAAACACGCGATGACCATGGCTAAACTAAACACTTGCTCATTCACACACATCACATACCTCCTAGTATAGCTATTTGGTGAAATTTTGTGATAAACAAAACAGGGCTTAGCTCACTATTAGAACGCTTACTTACACTACTATTACTTACTTGGTAGGGATTCATTTTAATTTGACTTATAAATGCACTAGCTTGAGGTACACTAGTAATTAGTATTTTATGACTCAACTGAGCACGGAACTTTACACCGCTTTCTAAACACAACTGAACTGGCAACTGGATTAAAAATGGACTAAAATTAATCGTCGCCCGTCGGCCGTCGCAAAATTCACAAATTGTTTCAAACACCGAGTGCAAACCAGAGACAAGTTAACCAGAGACAGTTAACAGAGGTGCAAACCATAACCAAGAATTTCATTGAAATGTGAAATGTCATGACGTCAACACCTTTGATTAGGTATAAACAGAAGAATGTGCCCTAACATATTTAAATTGAAGCTTCCTATAACCTTAAAATGGCGCATGGGCGGAGCTTAATGCGGGCATTAGGGCTGAAATTATCGATACCTTTGATTATGTCGATACTTAAGTATATACTCGATATAAAATTAACAAAATATAATTAATAAATAATTAAACATAATTTTTTAAAAACACTAGTTTTCGTATTTTATAATGAGCAAGCTGATGCCCGCGACCCCGTCCGCGTGAATTGAGGTTTTTTGTAAGAAAAAATTTTGTATGAAAAAAATTTTTTTTACTCATCGTTTCGTATAGAAGACAAAAATTCATTCGGAGGAAAAATACGGAGAGAGCTGATGATTGAGGATTTCGAAGACGGATGAAGAGCACAGCCAGGGTATTCAAGATAGGTGGGGTGTGCTCGACCAAATGTAACTCGAAACTTCATCCAATTGACAGTGTGCTGAAAAAAAATTCAAAATGGCGGATTTAAGATGGCCGCCATACAAATTTCGTCGGTGTCTATCTCGGAGAGTATAAAAGATGGAAGAGTGGTTTCGTGGCAAAAGATGATCAGGACATGAAGGTCTACTTGATGAACAGGAAAAAATTCAAGATGGCGGAATTTATTTTTCCATAGAAATGTATGGCGAATATTGAAGAGGCTTACAAGTGTAGAACTATGCAAGACTTTGATGCGGTTTTTTTACAAGATTTGTTCTGTATGGAAGAATTGTCGGTTTGCTGTTAGGAAAGCCAAGATGGCGAAGTTCAATGGCACCCAAAGGTACCCGATCGTCAGTGATATGATATTGATATTAATCAACTAAGGAAGGTTTATTTGTGTTTTTACTTCAACAGTCTCTTACACTGTATGCATGTCTGGAAAGTTTATTTACATTAAAAGGCCCTTTTAGATATTTAAGGGGTCTCTGTTTTATGTTTTCTTATGAGAATTTTTTTTTCGTCTGTCGGATGCGTGGCACTCTGGCGCTTCCACTGTGCTCGCTAGCATAGCAGTGTGTTGTTTACTTCAGAATACGTAGGCAGTAAACACTAGGATAGAAGGAGAGCAAGTAAGTAGACAGTGGGCCGCGCGGTCCAAGCGGGCGGGTGCGGTTCCATTTCAAAATTTGTTTTTAAAGAAGAACTCTCCATAATTTTTCGGAGAAAAAATATATGGAGGTGTTTATTTCAGAAAGTACCTATACTAAATGGAAGAGTGGAGTGAAAGTACCTATACTAAATCGTTAAGGGATCAACGCACAGCCTAAACCGCTGGGGTTAGCAACTTGAAATTTTGACAGTAGGTTCCTTTTGTGACGTAGGCGCTCAATAAGGAAAGATTTTTCAAAATTACACTCCTACGGGGGTGAAATAGGGGGTGAAATTTTGTATGAAACTCCGGGTTGTCACAGAGAATTTCTTAATTGAAAAACCCAATACCTAACTTTTATGCCCGACCGGGAATCGAACCCAGGACCTCATGATCCGCAGTCGACTATGCTAACCACTAGACCAACGAGGCAGTCAAAAATAGTAATTAGTTAAAATGATACATAATAACTGCAATGAAGGGACCAAAAACCACTTGAATAGACACTGTAATTTTCGAATACGAGACACCATCCCGGAGATCGGGTGTCTTAATCACAAGATTATCATCGCTACAGCCTAAAATGAGTTTGGCAATATTATAGGTAGAAGCTGACTGTTCAATTTCATCTCTCTATCCCTCTGAGTGAGAAACAGTAAGAGTGATATGAAATTTTAATTTTATCGATACTCAATTTATTTGTAAACAATACAATCCCCACACTATATAAACACTCAAACAAAAACTAATGAAATAATCCAAATTTTCAGGGATAGCGCAAAAATTGACGTGTTTTGGATTCAGTAAAGAAGAAACTAAGCTATAATTAGTTGAAATAACTTAAAATACTCGCCACAAAAAGAAAAAGAAAAACAACTATGTTACTCACTTACGAAATGAAATTCCTGGGCGTTTTACAATACTATTATTACGACACCCCACAACTGAGCACTTCACCATTGTTGATTACACAAAACTAAGCAAAAACACATAAAAATATTATGAAAATATTCACAAAACTGGTAATTAGCCACAACCAAAACACCGGAAGCAATACAGACGCCATATAAAGGTACCTACATAAAAATTGGCATCAATAGCAAAATTTGATGACGTCATATGACAATTGCCTGACACGTTCACGCAATAACATAATACACCTGTCTCATTCTAAAAACGTAGCTTTCAATAAGTAAGACTAGTCAAAACATAGCAGTACATGTTTTATTAACAAAATGCATCGTATAACTATAATTGAGTAAAATGTAACACATCCATCTCTATATACCTAATCAAAGGTCAACACTATATGACAGTTTTTTGTTGCTTGATAGAAGAAGAGATGTACATATTCGACTCGAATGACACCGATTTTATCGATAATACAAAAGTGCCAAGTGGAATAAGAATGATTGAGTAGTTCCTAATAGTTCAATTGATTACTTTATCCTTAGAACTAGTCGGATTTTTTTCCAGTAGTTCAGTAGTCGATATGTCACCATAAGATTGTAACACAGACTTATAGTCTATAGGTACGAAACTAGTACATACCTACTAATTGGAAAACTGTTACCTATCGAGAGTGTTAGAACCACCTGGATGCGTGTCCAAACAATAGTATTGGACATTAGGTGGCAGATATTCTCCTCTATGTCTATGTTTACCACACTTCCCCTCAGTAGAACCCTGTTTAACACTTTCTTTGAAGGAGATACGTTCGTTCGTTCCTATCAGTCATCTGACGGAGTGGTCTTTAATTGACCGAGCGAAACGAAGGTCTCTGAGTCTACTTGAGTTAATTTGCACTTGTCCGTCCATCCATCCGTCCGTCTGTCAGAGCCTTATAACTTCTAAATTACTGAACTTAATTACTTCAAATTTAAATATTATGTATATATACCGATGGCCTCCAGCCGAATATGGCTTAAAAAGTAATAAAAATCTTTATTTCAGGGGGGCTCTCATAGAAGCGAATATGAAGAAAAAATATTTTTATAGCGTTACATAGGGTTGCGGTATATCATTTTAAAGATAATTAGTAATAGAGTCCAAAAATATATATTTTTAAATTTTCCCCCTAAAATTGACAAAATGGGGGGTTCTCAAAGTGGAGATTTTCTAACGTCCAAAGTTGACCTCAGAACTCTAAATTTACTGAAATGCTGAGCCTGAAACTTGATCAATTATTTGACTTATATCCTGTACTTGAACAACAAATACTAAAATTAGATAAATATTATATGGAAAGGAAATTATTTCATTTTTAATGAGCCTTAGTATTTACAACAGATCTTCACAATGATGTCAATAGATGGCGCCGTGAGGTCTCAGTTCAGGGCGAACCACTAGTATGAATACAGAGCAGCGCTGCGGGCTGACAGAGACACGACGGAGGAGATTGGCTGATAATTTACATTACTTATTGGTTGTAGGAGTTTTGTAGTGGACTGTAGGCTTGATAAGGTGAAAAAACAAGACTCGTGGCACAATAATTTAATGTATATGTCACCGTAAGATTGTAATCTAACGCTTTTTTTTCGATAGATTGTAAACAGTCGAAAGATTGTGAACCGTTCAATGTTTTAAGTGTTAATTTTTGAAATATTCATTGTATTTACGTTTTCTTGTCTATTTCTTGTAGGTTAGGTTAGGGTTCGACATAAACAATCAAGTAGTGCCCGGCCCCAGGCCGAGCACTTAGGTTCTATCGGGTTAATAAACCTAACAGATTACAATTTACCGAAAAATAATCCGTTATATTGTAATCATTCGACAGTTTACAATTTCGTGAGTTAGATTATAATCTAACGGTTTTTACAATCTAACGGTGACATATAGATTAGATACAAAGAAAACACGTATAGCCCTGTGGCAGTTTTTGAGGTAAGAGACAGACAATCATTTTTAGGGTTCCGTACCCAAAGGGTAAAAACGGGACCCTATTACTAAGACTCCGCTGTCTGTCTGTCTGTCTGTCTGTCTGTCTGTCTGTCTGTCTGTCTGTCTGTCTGTCTGTCTGTCTGTCTGTCTGTCTCCAGGCTGTATCTCATAGACCGTGATAGCTAGAAAGCTGAAATTTTCACAAATGATGTATTTCCGTTGCCGCTATAACAACAAATACTAAAAATTAAAAAAATATATATATTAAGGGGGGTCCCCATACAATAAACGTGTTTTTTTCGTATTTTTTTGCTCAATATTAAAAACGGTAACAGGTAGACGGTTCAAATTTTCACAGAATATTAACTTGTATATTACCTTTCAAAATAAATAATTAAATATCAATAAAGTAAATATTAAAGGGGGGCTCCCATACAACAAACGTAATTTTTTGATATTAACAGTAAACCTCTACAAACAAAGTTAGTTTTGCGGTTCATTAACAAAGGTAATTATACCTACTTCTTGAGTACGGAACCCTCGGTGCGCGAGTCCGACTCGCACTTGGCCGGTTTTTTAGTACATAGGTGACAGGGTGAATGAACTATGAACGACATAGACTAAAAACATTTTTATGTTGTATTTCCAACAATGCTTTAGCTCTGATCCAAATTATTAGTGTAAGCATAAATCCAGAAGTGGGCAAATAATTAAAATTACTTTTAAATATGTTTGAGACTTGCACGAGCGAATGGTCACAACGTGTAGCGGTTTCACGAGAGATTTAATGTAAACAGTCAAGTATAAAACTTGGCCAAAGCATCACAACAACAATAAATTAATCATATTTTGATCAGGCTGCAGTTGCTACTGCTAAGCTCTAAATCAAAATGCGATCTAAACACAAAAGTATTCAATAATCGCTGAGTCTGCCGGTAGGAGACTAACTTTACCAAAGTCAAAATACTCGTATTTATGCAAATTATTCCAATATGGCGTATCCCCGCCAAAGAACGAACCGAGTGAAATACATCGAACGAGTCAAATATCTATTTAATTAAACCTTCATCACTAAACAAATACACAATCTTTTATCTTTTCCAAAATTTCAATTCAATTTTAAACGCAAAGCAAAGAAATTAGAAATTAGTTTTTTAATTATTATCAGAGAGATACCGTACATCTAGGTACACCTGTTACAGTAGCTGCGTCTGTCCTAATTTTTTTGTATGCGATTCGGGTGTAGTCGACTACAGGCTAAAGTTATTCATTTTTCATATTTAAGTAAATCAGCAGAACCGCTGACCTTTAGTAAGTCACTATAAAAAGCAAGTGCCATCCAAATGAGACACTGCAGTTAATTATCGAAAAGCAGAACTAGATTAACATCCTTATCGGATTCCCACGATGACCGATCTTGACCAAATGACCACCGCAAATGCAAATACGTCACAGATTGCAACTGAAGGTTACTATTTGAATGAATGGCTTTAATCACTGATTGTTGCCTAGTCTATCACTGGCATTTGCAATCATTAAATAAATAGACTACCTACAAATGCAACTCATAGAAACCCTACGCCACTATAAGACGTCGATTGTAATTGTAATTAATGCTTCTAATAGTTAATTCATCACTGGCTTGCAAAAGCCTTACTATTGTCACAATTAAGGAAATCACTAATAGCAAAGGTGATCAAATGAAATACTACGATTATTACCATACGTGGGTAGGAACGTAGGTAGTTCCATAATAATGATTTAAGAATCCGTATCCCCGCTAACCGAAATTTTAAGAACTTTTGATGAGCTTTGTGCATGATATATTAGTATTATAACAAAAAGAAAATTAAAACATTAAAGTTTAATCCCTCCTTAGTAGAATGTTGCAAAAAAAATATTAATTTTATTGAAATATAATAGTGAAATTCTCATTCTTGCGGAATACGATTACCATTTTTACACTTTTAGGCGATACTTTTGACCCATATAAATCCAAGAAAAATTGTAATAAACGACTTATAAAAAATATTAATATGATAAACACACTCTTAAAATTGGACTGTTGCAATTCGTTTTTAAACGTTCTATACAAAATTAATTAATAAAAAAATCAAATCAATGTGCACGATTTATCAAAATTTATGCGTCACAATAACCCCTATTTCTTAAAAGTTTGGCGAATTTACTGATAAAATAAAATTTCCCATGAATGTTTAGTATTTATATAACATAAATTGTACAAAAATACATTTCTGTAAAATACCTATATGACCAAAAAAAATATCAAAAGTCTTATAAATTTCACGTGTAAAGTGCTACTGCAGACCGCACGACCGGCATACCGAGCCCAGCGCTCTTCGAGGGAGGACGTGTTGCTGGATGGGCTCTTTTGTATGTGTGCGTGAGCTCTCTCACAAGCCTTTGTAAAAACGTGTTGCTAACAATACATAGCGCGACTGCCTTAGTTTGATGAGCAGAGAATGTTAGGTTCTTGATCCGATTCAATCGATATTGAATGAATGCGTGATACGTATTTAATAATAAGGATAAATTTTTTATAACTATTAAATAATTTTGAACGATACAATATTATAATCGCATACTGTTTTTCTCGTATATCGGGATTTAAGTATGCGTAATATTTGTATGGGTTTTGAATTTACTTTCCTGAAATATTATATTTTCTTTGAAATCGTAATTGCAAAACTCAACGTGGCATACGTTGTTGCTGAGAGATTTTGGTGAATACAGTTTTCATAGCATTACTTATATTAAATTTTTATTTATCCACTACAAGCTTAGTCCTTGACTGCGATCTCACCTGATGGTAACTGATGATTTCTATTCTACGAGGCATCCTACTGGAGCGCCCAAGGGCTTCAGAAATTATGAATTCCCAAATTGATCGTAAACAATCATTATATCACGGGTCAATAAAAGGTACCTATTATAAAAAAAATTATACGACTACCTGAAAAACGGAGTATATTGTTTTCAGGGTTCATGTATGTATGTATGTGAGTTTGTATATTCCACCATAACTTCTATACGCCTGAACCAATTTTGATAAATGAGGTATCGTTAGAATCCCTAGCTTATTCCGGGTGACATAGGCTAGTAAAATTTTCAAATAAAGTGATGGGGTGACCATGGTCTCGCATTAAAGACTAGAGTAGTTTTTTTTTGAAAATAAGTTTAACTATAAATTCATTATCTAGAAAATGATGAGTAGATTCCAAAAATATATACTAATATAATTCAATATCTAGTGATTCCCAAAAAATATCATTTAATAAAAATGTGAATAAGACTCCATTGTTAATTAATCAATGACTGTGGTATCGTTACGTAGTAGATAGTTAGGGGCTACGGCAGAGCAGTCGTATTTATTAATAATTTTAATTATATTCACTTGTTAATTGTTTGTATAGATTTTATTTATTCTTTTACCTTTCGACAATAGTACCGTGCAAATCGCACTGCCTTTCGATCAAAATACTAAACAATATTATAAGTCATAAAATATTACCGCAACGATTTGAAATTCTAAAACCAAGAAGCCCATCATGAATACAATTTAATTTGTACTTTATTGTAAGCTCCATAAGGTATATATTGCAATACACATTTTAATACAATATCATTTCTTTTACAAATTTACTTAGAGTAACAAAGCTCAATGGTCATAAAGTTTTTATTTATAGCATATTGTTTCGTTTGAGATACTCTGCTCTGCTCAACTGCTTCCAACAAAACTATACAAGTTTAGTGTTTTTGTTTTTCTGACCTTGGCATCTCTATATGGACTTTGACATTGTAATCAGTGAAAATAATATTTAGGCCCTTGCTTTGTAATTGGATTGGAGTGTTCGCTTCTGGATTTGATTTTACTTGTTTTATATATCACAAGGTAAGATCAACATACTAATATTATAAATGCGAAAGCCACTTTGTTTGTTGGTTTGTTGGTTTGTTGGTTTGTCCTTCAATCACGCCGCAACGGAGCAACGGATTGACGTGATTTTTGGCATGGATATAGTTGAGGACCTGGAGAGTGACATAGGCTACTTTTTATCCCGGAAAATTAAGGAGTTCCCGCAGGAATAACAAAAAACTTAAACCACGCGGACGAAGTCGCGGGCATCAGCTAGTTATTTTATATTCAGTAACCTGAAAGTTGCATAGTCACTAGCCACGGCCGAAGCTTTCCACCAGACCAGACCAGAGCAGAAAATATTCTGTCTGCTACGCTTTCACGGATAACATTTCAGCTATACAACTTAGTAGAGAAAACGAAGCTCTGCTGTTTAGGAACAGCTGGCTGAACAAGTAAATATCAAAATTGGAAGATGCGGCCTTTGGGACTCTGTTTTTTTTTGGGTGCCACGCCAGATGCATTGTATAGTAAAGAGATAATAGAAATAAAATGTCCCCAATCTGCCATTGGAAAGGATCCTGAGGTAGCCGTAAAGCAAAATCAAATAAAATAAAATGTGGAAAGCAGTAAATCAATCAATGACACAAAATAAGAGCTATGGTATTACCAAATTAGAGCCCGTTACACATAACTCAAAAAATTATTATACTTATTTACTTCCAGAAATTTTGGATTCCTGAAAAGCTAGATCTATGCCTCTCAGAGACACAGTTTTATGATAAAAATATTTATATAAGTATACTATTATAAGGCCTCCACTCTCATGGGCCTGTGCCCAGCAGTGGGACGTTATTAGGCTGTAGTGATGATGATGATGATGACTATTATAAGAATATTTAAAACTCAGCCCTTGACTGCTTTCTCACCTGATGCTAAGTGATCATGCAGCCTAAGACGGTAGCGGGCAAACCCGTTAGGGATGTCATATCCCTAATCGGTTATAACCCATAACCCTATAACCCATAACCCTTATCGGTTTCTAAACGATATCGTACTGGAATGCTTACTCCCTTGGCGGCTCATCTTTGCAGATAGGGTGATATATAGCCACGGCCGAAGCCTTCAACTAGACAATACCAGACAAGATTTGGAAATTGCAAATTCCGGAAATAACCTTGCAGTGGTCAATTTGTGAATTGAAAATAGGGTTTAGATTTATTTATATCTTTTAACTAATCATGATTACAATTGAATTTGTACTTTATCAAAAACTGGATAAGGTATGTTTTGCAAAGACATATTTTAATACAATATAATTGGTAACATTTACATTACCTGATACCTGAGAGGGTCCGCGTGTTTGTGATATTATTTATGACCAATCCTCTGCACGTGCTAACTAACTACACCTGCGTAATACACAATACCAATCGCTTATCTGTGAGTTGTTTTCAAAATAACAATGGCCTTTTCGAGACAACTGAATTACTCTAATGACCCATGTAGTAAAACTTGGTCAATAATCGTGTACCTTAATTGTTAATAACAGTCAGATAGCCGTATAGGTTTTAAAATTTAAAAAATCATAAATTTTAATGATAAGTAAATAAACGAAAAACTTGTAGGTGTATCTAGTTTTTAGTGTTACATTATGATACCCGTGTGCAAACTTATTTTATAAAAGTTTAAGTATGCCAAATAAACATTTATCAAACGGGAAAATAATATTTAAGTGATAACTAAGATTATACAATTTTATTAACATGGTGAAAATATTACGAACTTGACTACACAATTTGACAAAGTATCAAAGTAGCTTTATCGGCCTATGCCGTCTTTGTGTGAGTGCAGCTAACGGTCTTGCTGTGCGGTATACCTACAGATTCCAAAATTGGCTGAGCGCGCAATTAGGCGGGCGAGAATACGAATACATTGAAATGTGAAATGTCATGACGTCAACACCTTTGATTAGGTATAAACAGAAGGATGTGCCCTAACATATTTAAATTGAAGCTTCCTATAACCTTAAAATGGCGCATGGGCGGAGCTTAATGCGGGCATTAGGGCTGAAATTATCGATACCTTTGATTATGTCGATACTTAAGTATATACTCGATATAAAATTAACAAAATATAATTAATAAATAATTAAACATAATTTTTCAAATACACTAGTTTTCGTATTTTATAATGAACAAGCTGATGCCCGCGACCCCGTCCGCGTGAATTGAGGTTTTTTGTAAGAAAAAATTTTGTATGAAAAAAATTTTTTTTACTCATCGTTTCGTATAGAAGACAAAAATTCATTCGGAGGAAAAATACGGAGAGAGCTGATGATTGAGGATTTCGAAGACGGATGAAGAGCACAGCCAGGGTATTCAAGATAGGTGGGGTGTGCTCGACCAAATGTAATTCGAAACTTCATCCAATTGACAGTGTGCTGAAAAAAAATTCAAAATGGCGGATTTAAGATGGCCGCCATACAAATTTCGTCGGTGTCTATCTCGGAGAGTATAAAAGATGGAAGAGTGGTTTCGTGGCAAAAGATGATCAGGACATGAAGGTCTACTTGATGAACAGGAAAAAATTCAAGATGGCGGAATTTATTTTTCCATAGAAATGTATGGCGAATATTGAAGAGGCTTACAAGTGTAGAACTATGCAAGACTTTGATGCGGTTTTTTTACAAGATTTGTTCTGTATGGAAGAATTGTCGGTTTGCTGTTAGGAAAGCCAAGATGGCGAAGTTCAATGGCACCCAAAGGTACCCGATCGTCAGTGATATGATATTGATATTAATCAACTAAGGAAGGTTTATTTGTGTTTTTACTTCAACAGTCTCTTACACTGTATGCATGTCTGGAAAGTTTATTTACATTAAAAGGCCCTTTTAGATATTTAAGGGGTCTCTGTTTTATGTTTTCTTATGAGAATTTTTTTTTCGTCTGTCGGATGCGTGGCACTCTGGCGCTTCCACTGTGCTCGCTAGCATAGCAGTGTGTTGTTTACTTCAGAATACGTAGGCAGTAAACACTAGGATAGAAGGAGAGCAAGTAAGTAGACAGTGGGCCGCGCGGTCCAAGCGGGCGGGTGCGGTTCCATTTCAAAATTTGTTTTTAAAGAAGAACTCTCCATAATTTTTCGGAGAAAAAATATATGGAGGTGTTTATTTCAGAAAGTACCTATACTAAATCATTAAGGGATCAACACACAGCCTAAACCGCTGGGGTTAGCAACTTGAAATTTTGACAGTAGGTTCCTTTTGTGACGTAGGCGCTCAATAAGGAAAGATTTTTCAAAATTACACTCCTACGGGGGTGAAATAGGGGGTGACATTTTGTATGAAACTCCGGGTTGGCACTGAAAATTTCTTAATTGAAAAACCCAATACCTAACTTTTATGCCCGACCGGGAATCGAACTCAGGACCTCAAGATCCGCAGTCGACTATGCTAACCACTAGACCAACGAGGCAGTCAAAAATAGTAATTAGTTAAAATGATACATATAACTGCAATGAAGGGACCAAAAACCACTTGAATAGACACTGTAATTTTCGAATACGAGACACCATCCCGGAGATCGGGGTGTCTTAATCACAAGGTTATCATCGCTACAGCCTAAAATGAGTTTGGCAATATTATAAGTGGAAGCTGACTGTTCAATTTCATCTCTCTACCCCTCTGAGTGAGAAACAGTAAGAGTGATATGAAATTTTAATTTTATCGATACTCAATTTATTTGTAAACAATACAATCCCCACACTATATAAACACTCAAACAAAAACTAATGAAATAATCCAAATTTTCAGGGATAGCGCAAAAATTGACGTGTTTTGAATTCAGTAAAGAAGAAACTAAGCTATAATTAGTTGAAATAACTTAAAATACTCGCCACAAAAAGAAAAATAAAAACAACTATGTTACTCACTTACGAAATGAAATTCCTGGGCGTTTTACAATACTATTATTACGACACCCCACAACTGAGCACTTCACCATTGTTGATTACACAAAACTAAGCAAAAACACATAAAAATATTATGAAAATATTCACAAAACTGGTAATTAGCCACAACCAAAACACCGGAAGCAATACAGACGCCATATAAAGGTACATAAAAATTGGCATCAATAGCAAAATTTGATGACGTCATATGACAATTGCCTGACACGTTCACGCAATAACATAATACACCTGTCTCATTCTAAAAACGTAGCTTTCAATAAGTAAGACTAGTCAAAACATAGTAGTACATGTTTTATTAACAAAATGCATCGTATAACTATAATTGAGTAAAATGTAACACATCCATCTCTATATACCTAATCAAAGGATATTACACTATCATATATATATATGATCATAGATGTATGAGTCATTTTTATATGAAGAACCCATGACAGTGTAATATCTACATTTGTCTATGATCATAGTTATGGGATCCTATTTGAAAGCTAGCGTACAAGTAGGATCATATCCGTTATGCGTAGCATCTCTACTTATAGTCTGTGTATCCGCCTAACCAAAAAAGATGGCGACTTTTTTGTAAGACTTTTTATCTTCCAATCTAAGTTCTTCAAGTAAGGTGTTATGGATCCCTCTCTCTGATCGCCTTGCTACCCATGATCTAACCCAAATTCACCTTTTATTTTTCACCCTTTTCTTTTTTTTAAAGCAATTAATAAAATTGCACTCGCAACGGAAAACACGACTAAATCCCTATCCATCTTGATAGTATATGACGTTTATATATATGATCATAGGTGGGTCAATAGTATAATATGTAAAAATGAAGAACTGCATCACATAAATTTGATCATAGAACTTGACAGATATGACATCATATGTATTATATTATGATGAATATATAATAGTGTAATATCAGCCTTAAATAAAACTGTGAAATAAAAGCCAAAAATCCTTTGATTAGGTATATACAGAAGGATGTGCCCTAACATATTTAAATTGAAGCTTCCTATAACCTTAAAATGGCGCATGGGCGGAGCTTAATGCGGGCATTAGGGCTGAAATTATCGATACCTTTGATTATGTCGATACTTAAGTATATACTCGATATAAAATTAACAAAATATAATTAATAAATAATTAAACATAATTTTTGAAATACACTAGTATTCGTATTTTATAATGAACAAGCTGATGCCCGCGACCCCGTCCGCGTGAATTGAGGTTTTTTGTAAGAAAAATTTTGTATGAAAAAAAATTTTTTTACTCATCGCTTCGTATAGAAGACAAAAATTCATTCGGAGGAAAAATACGGAGAGAGCTGATGATTGAGGATTTCGAAGACGGATGAAGAGCACAGCCAGGGTATTCAAGATAGGTGGGGTGTGCTCGACCAAATATAACTCGAAACTTCATCCAATTGACAGTGTGCTGAAAAAAAATTCAAAATGGCGGATTTAAGATGGCCGCCATACAAATTTCGTCGGTGTCTATCTCGGAGAGTATAAAAGATGGAAGAGTGGTTTCTTGGCAAAAGATGATCAGGACATGAAGGTCTACTTGATGAACAGGAAAAAATTCAAGATGGCGGAATTTATTTTTCCATAGAAAATGTATGGCGAATATTGAAGAGGCTTACAAGTGTAGAACTATGCAAGACTTTGATGCGGTTTTTTTACAAGATTTGTTCTGTATGGAAGAATTGTCGGTTTGCTGTTAGGAAAGCCAAGATGGCGAAGTTCAATGGCACCCAAAGGTACCCGATCGTCAGTGGTATGATATTGATATTAATCAACTAAGGAAGGTTTCTTTGCGTTTTTACTTCAACAGTCTCTTACACTGTATGCATGTCTGGAAAGTTTATTTACATTAAAAGGCCCTTTTAGATATTTAAGGGGTCTCTGTTTTATGTTTTCTTATGAGATTTTTTTTTACGTCTGTCGGATGCGTGGCACTCTGGCGCCTCCACTGTGCTCGCTAGCATAGCAATGTGTTGTTTACTTCAGAACACGTAGGAAGTAAACACTAGGATAGAAGGAGAGCAAGTAAGTAGACAGTGGGCCGCGCGGTCTACGTGGGCGGGTGCGGTTCCATTTCAAAATTTGTTTTTAAAGAAGAACTCTCCATAATTTTTCGGAGAAAAAATATATGGAGGTGTTTATTTCAGAAAGTACCTATACTAAATGGAAGAGTGGAGTGAAAGTACCTATACTAAATCGTTAAGGGATCAACGCACGACCTAAATCGCTGGGGTTAGCAACTTGAAGTTTTGACAGTAGGTTCCTTTTGTGACGTAGGCGCTCAATAAGGAAAGATTTTTCAAAATTACACTCCTACGGGGGTGAAATAGGGGGTGAAATTTTGTATGAAACTCCGGGTTGGCACTGAGAATTTCTTAATTGAAAAACCCAATACCTAACTTTTATACACTAGACCAACGAGGCAGTCAAAAATAGTAATTAGTTAAAATGATACATAATAACTGCAATGAAGGGACCAAAAACCACTTGAATAGACACTGTAATTTTCGAATACGAGACACCATCCCGGAGATCGGGTGTCTTAATCACAAGGTTATCATCGCTACAGCCTAAAATGAGTTTGGCAATATTATAAGTGGAAGCTGACTGTTCAATTTCATCTCTCTACCCCTCTGAGTGAGAAACAGTAAGAGTGATATGAAATTTTAATTTTATCGATACTCAATTTATTTGTAAACAATACAATCCCCACACTATATAAACACTCAAACAAAAACTAATGAAATAATCCAAATTTTCAGGGATAGCGCAAAAATTGACGTGTTTTGAATTCAGTAAAGAAGAAACTAAGCTATAATTAGTTGAAATAACTTAAAATACTCGCCACAAAAAGAAAAATAAAAACAACTATGTTACTCACTTACGAAATGAAATTCCTGGGCGTTTTACAATACTATTATTACGACACCCCACAACTGAGCACTTCACCATTGTTGATTACACAAAACTAAGCAAAAACACATAAAAATATTATGAAAATATTCACAAAACTGGTAATTAGCCACAACCAAAACACCGGAAGCAATACAGACGCCATATAAAGGTACCTACATAAAAATTGGCATCAATAGCAAAATTTGATGACGTCATATGACAATTGCCTGACACGTTCACGCAATAACATAATACACCTGTCTCATTCTAAAAACGTAGCTTTCAATAAGTAAGACTAGTCAAAACACAGTAGTACATGTTTTATTAACAAAATGCATCGTATAACTATAATTGAGTAAAATGTAACACATCCATCTCTAAATACCTAATCAAAGCAAAAATCAAACTAAGAAAAAGAAGTATCATGATTTTTAGTAAGGCTTTAGAGGACTTGTATCTTGGGCCGTAAAATAAATTAAAAAAAAAGGCTTCAATAAAAACTTTTTACATTATTGATTAATAAGAGTGATTCGGAAGCAACGACCTCAATTTATATCATAGATTAATTATATTATAATATTATATAAATGTCTTTGATTTATATAGACGGGCCCAGTCAAACAAAGAATGTGGACTTATTAACAACGCCATCTAGTCTGAAAAGCGGGAACTTGCTTGCAAATATATGCGCCATAGCTGGATGACAGCTTGAAAACGTATATGACTCGGTCATAGATTAGACAGATGCGCTTGTTGAAAATTATACCTAAAGTAAGGCCAATATAAGCGTGGACAAAAGTTCATTGACGTACCTTCACTATGAAACCCTCACGAAACCAACTAACTACGCCACAACTATAACTATCTCTTTCGCGCATAGAGATAGACTTACGCGCGACGCGCTTACGTGGTCGACAGTGGATTTCATAATAAAAGTCGTGACGTCTCACCGGCGAAACATAGCGGTAAGTAACATTTTACGCGTCGGTCCGCCATTTGCCGTTCACTCATTCCATTTCGGAACGCGCTCGCTGGATGTACTGTATTTGATATCGTTATTCATAGTGGAAGTTATTGTTTGTTTGTTACTGTTGTTATATTTTGTTATTATTTTGTTACTGTTAAAAACTCTTGAATGATGGAGCCGCGACCAAGTACATCTAACGACTTATTTTAAAAAATTAAAAAATATGACTGCACATTTTATATATATATTGAACTATTGAAGTTTTGGTGGAATATACAATCTCACATACATACATACATACATACATACATACATACATACATACATACATACATACATACATACATACATACATACATACATACATGCATACATACATGAACCCTGAAAACAATATACTCCTTTTTTCAGGCAGTCGTATAAAAATATAAACAAAAAAAACTTGTTATATGCATAATAGTACTATATTAGTACTAACGTATGTAAATATGTATATTATGTATTAGTAGTTCAGTAATCAACGATCAATTAATGTTGCGAATAATTACACAATTGCTATGTGAACCTTAAGAATTTGTGAAAAAAAAATTAATAAAAACATTAATAATTACTTCATTTGTTTATTTTCTTTGCCTTTGAATTAAATATAATAAAATAATCATATCTATCGACTTTCCAAATCACACAGTTGTTCAGACTGTAAGCAAAACCAAACCGAATTCTGCAACTAATGACTGAAAAATACTGTTTGTGTTTACTAAACTATTGCAACGGCTACGAGTGATTATTTTCTAAGATCAAAAATTCCGGGCTTCATCTTCAAACATATTAATACGTAAACGTAGCCCTTGACGGAACTTCAATACTTACATAGGTACATCTGATAATATAATATTTTTTACAGAAGACCAAAGTGTTGTTTACCCCTTCATTAGGCGAACGACCTGTCGTTTGCTTGTTTACATTTTGTCCACGCTTATATTGGCCTTACTTTACATACATCAGTGTACTCTCTGAAGTAAACGATAAATGTTATCGTATGTTGTACGATACGTGTCATAAAGTATGATGTTTTTTGTTACAACTTTCCTGTAAAACTATTGGACCGATTATAATGCGGTTTTTTGTATAGCTTGTGAGAAGGTTCTTAAATATATTTTAAGGTCAAAGTCCACACAATGGGGCGTTGCAGTACGTCGTGGGTTTTTTAAATTTTATTATTTGTTAGTTATTAATACTGAAGTTATGTCGAAAAATTTACAGAAATAAAGTCATTTTTAGGGTTGCGTACCAAAATGATAAGAAAACAACCCTTCGTCCGTCACACTTTGCATAATTCAGTATTCTGTTTGTACTATGCTACTAATGCTAAAAACTTGAAATTTGGAACAGTTTAAAATAATCCTCGCAAACCTTATTGCAAACGAAAGAACTCAAAAATAATTATTAGTACTATTATAAAAATGATCAACTTCTATAAATAAAACTCTTTATTTATTGAAGTTAGTTAAAAATTAAACTCACGTCAATAATAAATTTTATCATATTATTATTATAATAATATGATAAAATTTGTTATTGACGTGAGTTTAATTTTTTATATAAATGCCTATATTCCTCAACCTATTATAAACTTGCCTTTACACAAGATTAAGATAACCATTAAAAAATTGTTCCTGGAAAAAGCTTATTATACTGTCGAAGATTATATTAATGATAAAGGCGCATGGATTTGACTCTCTCCAGCAATGCTCAGGGACTGCGGTTACATCATAGACTTAGAATTTTTTCGCTACGCCTAAGCCTATGGGTTACATAAATTATGTGTATGTAAAGTATGTGTATGTGTGTGTTAAAGTATGTATGTGTATGTAGATTATTGTAAACATCTACTATATAAAAATAAGTCGGGTTTTCCTTCCTGACGCTATAACTCCAGAACGCACGAACCGATTTCCACGGTTTTGCATTCGTTGGAAAGGTCTCGGGCTCCTTGAGGTTTATAGCAAAGAAAATTCAGGAAAAATTTCAACAGAAAAGCGGGAAAATCTTTTTAGCGGGAAAGCCATCTGGTGGCGAAACGGAGTTCGCCGGGTTTGCTAGTACCATATATATATTTTTTTCAAAAGAACAACCACCGAGTTTCTTGCTGGTTCTTCTCGGTAGTAACGGTATTCCGAACCAGTGGTAGATTCATTTGACTATTCAGCACTTGTAAAAAGTCTATTTGAATAAAAATCATTTGAATTTGAATACTTCCCTATTTGCAGAATTGCTTAATTTTTTTAAATAGGCGTTTATATTATTGTCTATAATCTGTATTATATTTAAAGGGACGGCCGTCACGGCGCCCATGTGAAGCCGGGCGGGTTTGCTAGTTCTTTTTTTGTTGATCACAAATTACGTCTAATGATAAGAAGGAGCAATAAATGAGATTAAAGGTTAAAATAACAAACCCAGGTTGTTTCAATAATCAAATCAATGATAGCGTTTGAATAAATGAGATTGCAGAAATAAGTTAATGATAGTCAGGCGCAAAACACAGCAATGTCGCGCGATTTGAAAAATAAAGTGGTTTTGATAACTGGAGGCGGTATTGGTATAGGTGCTGAGGTGACTGAGTTCTTATTGAAGGAACACGTAAAGGTTTGTTTTTGCGCTTTTGTAAACATCGTACTTAGCAGCCGATTTTCATCATTTTCAACCGACTTCAAAAAAAGGAGGAGGTTCTCAATTCGACTGTATTTTTTTTTTAAGCTATTGCATAACTTCTATCGCGGGCCTTGAGCGTGGAGACCGAATCCAGAAATTCCGTAGCGAAAAAACCTAACACTTTGGTTGCTATGACTACTTGTGATGTTGACTTCAAGTTGTTGAAAATATAAAGGCGAAATATTTTTATGAAAAGATGATTTTGGTTGCTATGACTACTTGTGTTGTTGACTTCAATTTGTTGAAAATATAAAGGCGAAATAATTTTAAAGAATTATGTTTTCAATAGTCCGGGTGTCCATTGAAAACATAATTAAAATTAGGTTTTTTTTCGTTACGGAATTTCTGGATTCGGTCTCCACGCTCAAGGCCCGCGATAGAAGCTATTATGCAATTAAAATGCAGCTTAAAAATTGAATATCACTTGTTTAAAACGGTGAAGGAAAACATAGCGAGAGAACCTGCATGCCTGAGAGTTCTTCATAATGTTCTCAAAGGCGTATGAAGGTCGCATCCGCACTTGGCCTATATGGCCTATGGACTATGGCCAAACCCTTCTTTGTAAACATTTAGCAAATAGTTACTTTTAACATGTTATCTAAGGTTTTTTTTATTATTTATTTATTTTACATGTTTACAAAGTTATTTTATTTTGGTTTAAACATAAACTCAATTGAGTTTTACCGCACACCAATGCCGTCGATCTTAGGTTATAGAATACAATATTAGGTACCTACGCTTAAATCTAATAATAAGTTACAGCACATTAATAAAAACACAATAGTTGTATACTAATATATACCATAGAATAGTCATATATAATAGTCATATACATCATATAAAACGTAACGAGCAAAATGCAGGTAGGTTAGAAGAACTTACTTACAATGAGCGTAAAAAACCTTTTGTTCCATTCACATCTATTTATTGATGTCATGATACAGGATGTTACATAATTTGAATTATGTAGTTTATTTAAATGAGTAGTGTATTAAATAGGTAAGTATAGTGAAGTAATATTTAGTTAATTACTTGAGCGCTATGCATAGAGTATTTGCATCAAATAAAAGTCTTTTAATTATTATTTTTTGTTTTTGTGTGTAGTCACGGCTATAAGAGATTTAGGTTGCTGATTATAATTAGGTTGGGTTTAAAATAGTTTAAGTAGTGTTCTTTTTCCCGAAAGGTTATTGTAATTTGGTAATTGTAATTTTGGTTTGTCGCTCCTACGAGCTGAGTGACATATTCTCTGTACTTTTTTAAGGTTTTTGCTAAAATAATATTCAGTAAGTACCAAACGTCTGTTCAGTTTTCTCGTGAATAGGTAGGTATTATTTTGCAGAATGCAAATAATTTTCGGTAATCTGCTTTGTATGTTTTTTAAAATTTATGTGGAACAATTTCTAGGTAGGTTTTGAATGTTCTTCCATAACTGGACAACCCATAGTGTATAATAGATTCTGTCAATGATTTATAGAGTAATAAGAGAGTTTGTACGGTCTTTCAAATCGCTATGACTGGTACTGATACACATTAATTTGGTTTTGTCGGTAATTAAGAACCAATCCAGAGTCATGTGACCACTTAGTCAGTGTATCAAAATCACTTTGGAGCTTTTTAAGAGCCTCTTTACACTGTCTCCAGCGGCCACGAGGCAAGTGACGTCCGCAAACTGATAATAAAAATGGTCAATGTAGCAAAACATAGATAAATTCTAACTAATAACAAAAACAAAATTCGCGCGATTTCGACCACGTGAATCTTTATTGGAGTTTACCTCCTTTAGAATCGATTTGCATATGGGTATGATTAATGGGGAGTATAATAGGTAAGTAGGTACTAAAATTCTACATCAATGGGAGTATAACCAAAATTTATCCGTTATTGAGTTTATGTTTTCATGGTACCTAACACTTGTTTCCTTGACTATGTAATGTATTTTGATGAATATAAATTAAATAAATAAGTTAAATTAATATAAATAAATGTATCAAGCATGCTTTCAGTAACACAGAAAATGCGTGGATTCCCTCATTTACTAATCTATATATTTTATAATCGTTCGTAAAGAGTAAACTCCAGTCGTGCGTCGGAGCTGACACACACAATTGAAATTCTACCAAACTTTAATCATGAAAACATCCAAACTTTCACATAATGGTAGGATTTAAATAATTTACTTTAATAGTCTTTCAAATAAACTTTTTAGTAAAATCCTCGGCGAAATCGGCGTACATACATTTAAATAATATAAAGTATCTTTAATTTTAGCATGTAGCAAACCTAGACGTCGCAGCGGACTCTGGACTGGCCTTACAAAACACATTGAACCAGAAGTATGGTGGGGGAAAGGTCAAATTCATCAAATGTGACGTCACGGACGACTCGCAACTGCTTGCTGCTTACGATGACGTTGTGATTAACAATGCTGGTATCATGAATGATGCTAAATACAAGAAGGAAATTGAAGTCAATGTCGTAAGTTCAACGTTTCTGATAAAAACCGTGGGTAGTGGGTACGGAGCGCCCTTCTGGCGTCCTTGTTTCCTGCCACGTTTAACTTAGCTCTTATTAAGGGAAGCCGGAAGAGTGAATAGCGGCTCAACCTAGGCCTTTCCTTGCTTTCCATAGACTATCCGGCACCAAAGAACTAACTAAAAGTAGGAGGTGTCGTGATGTATTGATCTAGGTCTCTGAGTAATCTAATAAATTAATTTAATTTAGGTATTATTTTATCAAAAATTCGTACAACATAGACATGGACTTTGCAGTAGATATGCACAGATACCACTAATCGATTTTGATGTCTACGCCAAATCGCACAGCGGTGAAGCTTTTCCGGTTAGGTAGTTAAACTTGCCACGGTCGAAACCTCCCACCAGACGCATGCATCGTCAATCTGCCTCAGCAGATTGACGATGCATGGAGGGGGTCGTGATCTTTGCCACGGAATATCTTGTTATTTACGATGTTACGCCATCTTGGTCTGTCTGCGGTATGGTGCAGAGCAACGTGGACAGGTGTGCCGAGTGTGTTGCTAATTTCAATTTGGCTAACAGACCATACCAGACCCAATTTAGAACTAACAAATGTCCGAACTTCTCGAACCCGTGACTTCCCATTTACAAGCCCCAACTGGTGGTAATGGTCACCACTGCGCTAGGGATGTCATCGCCTTTACTATATACATAATATGTATTTTTCAGACTGCTCTTACTACAAGTACATTGAAAGCCCTAGAGCTGATGCGAAAGGACAGAGGCGGTAAAGGCGGTGTTATAATGAACATGTCTTCAATAGCCGCGTTGCACATAGATCCATTTCTACCTATCTATTTTGGTACAAAGAGTTACGTGCTACATTTCAGCAGTTGCCTTGGCGTAAGTAGATACCTACCGGTCAACAGTTAAGTTAGTGTCAGATCTGCCAATCCGCACTTGGCCAGCTTGGTGAACTGCGACTTCAATCCTTCTCATTCTGAGACGAGACACGTGCTCGGTCGCTTACTTCCAGTGTCTTCTAGCTTGAGATCGTTTATTCGTGTTCAGTTCTATTTCAAGTTTTCTCACAAATGTATTGAAAAAATATATTGTGTGATACACGGGCGTTAAGGTTTTAACAAACTCGTGACGATGGTCAGCCCTCGCCTGGCGGCATCTGGCTGACATGAGTCAACTCGTATGTAAAAATAAAAAACTCGTAGGTACTTACCGCTCTTTAAACACAAATTACTAATGTCATGATTTAAGTAGGAGAACATCGCATCGTGAGGAAACCTGCATGCCAAGCAAGGCATCTTCTAAGCAAGCGCGCTCCACCTTAGGCTCCATCATCACTTGCTAGCAGGTCTTATTGTAGCCAAGCGCTGCAATCAATCAATCAAAATAATTAAATAAATATTATAAATGCGAAAGTATTGATGGATGTATGTATGGATGGATGGAAGTATGGATGGATGTTTGTTACTCAGTCACGCCGCAACGGCTGAACGGATCTTGATGAAATTTGGCACAGAGATAGATTATAGTCTGGAATAACACAACACCAAAAAACCTCAAACCACGCAGACGAAGTCGCGGGCATTCGTTAGTATGCTATATTTTAAAAAAATGCCTCACACTGCCTCAGAATGCATCATAATGTTTTAAAGGTGCAGTTACGTGTCTGCCCATCCGCACTTGGATAAATACTCTTGTTTTATGCCAAAATCCTTTATCTGAGACTTCTCATTCCAGCTATGGGTCGAGAATTAAGACATTGAAGAATAATTGAGAATTGAGGTGATGTTAAAGATAATGATGATTTCAGTTGCCGGAATATTACACCAGAACAGGAGTTCGAGTTATAGCAATATGTTTCGGCGCAACGGGTACATCATTGCTGACTGAGGAAAAGCTGGGGCATTTTGACAAATATCGTGAAAACGGCATGATGGAGAGTCTCCGTCAATATCGGCGCCAAACGTGAGCTTGTACTGGTTTTATTCATAATCATAATCATTTATTTTTTGCCAGAATATGGTATATGCAACATTTTGACATAGGTGTTCATAAATATATAGTGTCCGTTTGGGCGTGCAAAATTATTTTTATGCTTAATCTAAAAAATAAATTAATATTTGTCAATTAATCCCCGATGGAAGTATACAAATTCATAATATATGTCGAAAATCAAATTAATAAAAGAATATAATAATAATCAAAAACCAAATTAATGAGTTAAAATTAAGTAAGAAATTGCAATAAATTAATGTCAGACAATAATAGGTAAATACTCAGAATTACGGAAATTCAGTTAAATTTTTCAATTAAGTAGTAATCAGTTTTGTAATAAGTAGCTTATCTAAGAGCAAGTCAAATATACCTGTCTTAAACCTTAAACCAATATATTGTTATTGAATATTTGTTTCCTCTAGGCTATTATACTAATCGCGTTTGATCCGCTGTAACCATCGATATGTATGTAGGTACTAGATGGGCCCTTTCATAGAAAAGGGTTGGGTATCCGACTTTGAGAGCGCGTTCCTAACCTGTCTTTGTCCCCATCGTAGCGTAGTCACGGTCGCTCGTCGTGTATATAATTTGTTATTCTTAAGTTAACATCTAAAGTATTACGCAATCATTTAATTTCCGCGGCAAACTGTATGATATATTTTTTTTACTAACTGGCCTTACGGCTTCTATGGCTATAACCTATATTATCTATGACCGAGTCATACGTTTTCAAGCTTTCATTCAAGATGTTGCAAGCAAGTTCCCGCTTGTATGACTGGATGGCATTGATGGCGTTGCTAAAAATACGCCCACATTCTTTGTTTGACAGGGCCCGTCTATGTAAATTGAGGTCGTTGGCTGTAACCCGTTAAGGAGTTCCACCTTCCGTCTCCGAATATTTATCAAATCTTCAGGTAGTATATGTAACTAACTGAAAAAAAAAAATTGTCAAAATAGATGCGGGTTTAGTGAAGTTACGGAGACACAAAGTTAAAATACTTATTTCATTGCCATTTCCAAAGGAATCCGATTGTTTTTCAGCAAGTGTGCGAGCGTGCACCAAAGATGAACACTTCAGCAAGACGTATAATAGGTATCCTGCTCAGCTCTAGACCTCTATGGTGTGCACAGATTATTAGAAATTAGAATTTATTTGCTGAATATGAGTATGTACAGATGTTTACGATTTTTTAGCGTCCTTCACATTCTACTATAAATTAGCATGCAAATATTTAATGTAAGTACTCATTAGGAATAGTATTCTATTTAAAAATTATGAGATGAACATATTATGATCATGACAAAAAAAAAAAGAACGTCCATATTAAAATTAAATTCACTTAAACAGTCGCATTATGCCAATTTAAATAAATAATATGTCAATTAATTGTTATGATGTTTTTAAAACAGAGGCATACTACCATCGGTTAAAGCCGTATTGTTTAAATATTGTTAATCGTTCGTGTTTTGGAATTATATCCTTATTTTAGACTAGATGATGCCCACGACTTCGTCCGCGTGGATTGAGGTTTTTATTTCCCCTGGAACTCTTAAATTTTCCGGGATAAAATGTAGCCTATATCCTTCCACAGGATTAACCTACCTCTATACCAAACATCAAAATCGATTGAACAGCTGATGCGCCGTGAAAGCGTATAGCAGGCAGACAGATACACCTTCGCATTTATAATATCAGTACCTATGGATATATTAGTAAGAATATGGAAGTATGGATATGTCAAGGTAGGTACGTTACAAAAAACTGTCATTTTGAAGTAAGACTGCTTTAAAAGCTATGGTAGTCCCAAGTTGGTGTTCTAAACACAAATATTGATTGATATTTCAGAGTGGAATCTGCAGCTCAAGGGGTAATCGAGGCCCTCAAGAGGGGTGAGAGCGGCAGTACATGGCTATCAATTGCAGACAAGCCCGCACGTGACGTCACTGACGTTGTAAAGAAGGGCTATGGATTGTTTAGTAAACTTGTGTTCGAACATTGATATTTTTCAGTACATTTAGATATCTTATCTTATTCCAACGCTTTCTAAACAATAAAGTAGACTATTAGAGATCCTGCGGTAATATTTTTATATCTTATTAGCGATCCGCCCCGGCTTCGCACGGGTAGCACTAATAATCCTAATAGTCTTTACCCAATGTAGCCAGTGGGCAGTGGGCAGTGGGCAGGTTTTACATTTTAATAAATTGTAAGAGTACCTACGTCCGTCCCCGTCCTCACCACACCTGCCACATTGTTTTTGTGTTTAGTTTACCTATTTAGTCAGCGCACGCCTCGTAAGCTCTCAGAAGAGACGATTTTTGACGTTGACATTATTGCCATTTTCGTAAGGATCTCTATATTTTTTCATAATAAAATATAGCCTATGTTACTCGCTGATAATGTAGCTTTCTAAAGGGGAAATAATTTTTTAAATCGGTTGAGTAGTTTTTGAGTTTATCCATTACAAACAAACAAACAACAAATCTTGATAATATTAGTAGCTATATTATATCTTACAAGTTACAAGTATGAGACATGACTATCACGGCCACCTAACAAAACACTTGTTTTGAAGCCGCCATCACACAATATCATAAAGATGATTCATAATTATAAGTGCCAACTGCCATGTTACAATGTTTTTTTTTTATCCAGTACAAGTCAGCCCTTGACTGCGATCTCACCTGATGTGATGATGCAGTCTAAGATGGCAGCGGGCTAACCTGTTAGGGGCATGGCAGTTATATTAAACCCATACCCCTACTCGGTTTCTACACGGCATCGTACCGGAACGCTAAATCGCTTGGCGGCACGTCTTTGCCGGTAAGGTGGTAACTAGCCACGGCCGAAGCCTCCAGGCCACCAGGCCACCAGGCCACCAGGCCAGACCAGGGAAAATTCAGAAATTATAAATTCCCAAATTGACCCTGCCGGGGATCGAACCCGGGACCTCCGCACGTTAAGACAACAGCGCTACACACTGCGCCACGGAGGTCGTCAAAATGTGTACAATTATGTTACAATAAAATATCGTAAGCAGAAGATTTATTAGTCTGGATTTAACTTGCTATTGGGTAGTGATGTGCCGGATCGTTAAAAATGTTTATCCGCGGATACGGATCCGGATACGGATATTTGGTGTCAAGATCCGCGGATACGGATACGGAACTTTTTTACTCAATCGGTGTCGGTGCGCGTGACCTTTAAAGTCACTACGATAAATGTTTGCAATATAAAGGTGCCAAATATTTGATTTTAAAAAAAAGTACTTAATCTGAATGGAATTTAATATTTTTTCATTGCTCCCTAATAACCTATTTATATAATTTCATCTTTGTATTGAAAATTTATAAGGTGAAAGATCCGTAAAAATCCGCACATCACTACTATTGGGTACTACAATAAATTACTACATAAATTATTGTTTATTGTTATGATATCATTGTTTTGATTGGTAAATTGAATTGTTTTACAAAAAATATCTACATAGGAAAGTCGTGAATACTCTTGCATATTGAGAATCAAAAATACAAAAAGTGAATCGGGTGCAATAGGGTAGGTTATTACATAATATATACGTACAGCTTAAATAATATTGGGCAAAAAATTATAACATTTTATGCTAGCTACATACATACTAACTACATACTACATAGCCCGCCAACCCGCATTGGAGCAGCGTGGTGGGTCTAAGCTCTAATTCCCTCTCCTATGAGAGTGGAGGCCTGTGCCCAGCTGTGGGCCGTTAATAGGCTGTAGTGGTATACTAACTACATACTTGTAGGTTCAATAAAATATGAATGTATATTATCTGATGTGTTTTATTTGCATGACAACAGCTGAGACTAAGAAAGTAATTACAAAATAGATAAGAATGTTGGTACTTATCCGATAATTATTCAGTATCTAAGTAGTAAGTATATTATATAAGTAGCAGTCTGCAGTGGATATCATTAAACCGAATGCAGAGGCCGAAAATGGTTTTTAGGGTTCCGTGCCTCAAAAGGAAAAAAGGAACCCTTATAGGATCACTTCGTTATCCGTCTGTCGGTCTGTCTGTCAACACCCTTTTTCTCAGGAACGCGTGGAGGTATAAATTTGAAATTAATATCAAACGGCTATGGTCCCTCGGAGCTGTAAAAAAATCAAGTTTCTAAGTCAACGCAATACAAAAATACGGCCATAGCTGCATATTTTCGCTATTATATATTTTGACGCTAGCCAGTAAATCAAAACTTATAGGGTACTTTCAGTTGACCTAGAAAACACTGGGTAACACAACACAAGTACAGGAATAAATCCTTTAATTAGGGTTCCGTACTCATGGGGTATAGAATTGTTTGTCAGGCTCTACCGTTATTTCACAGCTGGTTACGTGTTGCTGTATCTTGTTATTTAAGTACTAAAACAATTTATATTGTGTGGTGGTACAGAACCCTTTGTGTGCAGTCTGACTCGCACTCGGCCAGTTTTTTTCTACAATGGACGTGATTGGACGGTAATATCTAATCGGCTCATTTGTATGCTATCTTCTCTGCGACTTGCATTATATGTTCACCGATTTTTGGTAACTGTGGGCGTCTACGTTAGGCATAAAATATTATATGTATATTATTTATGTAAAAATAGATAGATAGATAATTGCTAAAGTGAACAGGCAAAATAAAAAATTATTATTATAAATTATTATTAAGTAGTTCCTCGTTTTAATACGAGATGGCATACAGTTGGAAGGGAAAAATTGTTTTGGTGACCGGTGCTGCTGGTGGGATTGGTTCGGCTCTGGTGAAATCTCTTCTCAATGAGGAAGTTAAGGTAGGTACTTTTTTTTATTCTACTACAAGTTAGCCCTTGACTGCGATCTCACCTGATGGTTTGTGAAGATGCAGTCTAAGATGGTAGCGGGCTAACCTGTTAAGTGTAGTATGTATGGCAGTATATTAAACCTATACCCCTAGTCGGTTTCCACACGGCATCGTACCTGAACGCTAAATCGCTTGGCAGTACGTCTTTTGCCGGTAGGATGGTAACTAGCCACGGCGGAAGCCTCCCACCAGACCAGACCAGGAAAAAATATACATTCCCAAATTGACCCTGCCGGGAATCGAACCTGGGACCTCCTACGTTAAGACAACAGCGCCGAACACTGCGCCAGGGAGGTGGTCAAATTTACTAAGTAACTACTTAATTATGTACTTAACTTATTTTGACTGATTTATACTAGGTACTACTAGGTACTACTAGGTACTTACTACTACTATTTAGTACTACTAGCTGACCCACCACGAATTTGTACTGGTTTGTTTATTTACAGCATGTACCTAGACATAATTATTATTTACTAGATGATTCCCGCGACTTCGTCCGCGTGGATTAAGTTTTTTTGATTCCCGCGGGAACTCTTGAATTTCCCGGGATAGCCTTTGTCCTTCCCCGGGATACAACCTATCCCTGTACCAAATTTCATCAAAATCGGTTGAACAGATGGGCCGTGAAAGCGTAGCAGACAGACAGACAGACAGACAGACACACTTTCGCATTTTTAATATTAAGTATGGATTATACGATAATATGATTAAAAATCTAACGCCTTTTCTGAAATATTCATAAGATCTTTACAAAATTCACATAGAACCAACCTTACAGCATTCAACTTCGTGAAAAAGAATTATTAAAATTGGTTATTGAGTAATAGCGACCGAAACTTCGGAGTAAAAAAACCCTATATTAATGTTAACCCAGAATGTACTATAAGTTACATTTAAATCGGCCCAGTAGTTTCAGCTTTATACCTTCCAACTACCATGACAGACAAACAGCAAGACGAAAATTTTGGGCTCTGTATAATTACTTAATATTATAATAATTTTGTGTAAAATCTGGAATCTGGAATTGCTCAGTAACTAGTTTATTATTACTAGCTATTTATAGGAGCTATTGTTTTCATTTCACAGCATATAGCAATGTTGGATATAACTGAAGAAGCAGGGATTGCGTTGCAAACTGAACTGAATGAAAAATACAAAGAAAATAGAACTACCTTCATAAAATGTGATATTACTGACAAGGAAAGACTGTATAAAGCAGTTGAATTGGTGAAAGATGTGATAGGTTACATCGATGTAGTCATAAACAATGCTGGGATTTTAGACGATAGTCCCGAATCCTATGTGATGGAAATAAACATTAACTTGGTACGTATTAAATCATATTAATACCTATTATAAATGCGAAAGTGTGTTGTTTTGTTGGTTTGTCCTTCAATAACGCCACAACAGAGCAACAGAGCAGACTTTTCGCATGGGTATAGTGAGGACCTGGAGAGTGACAAAGACTACTTTTTTATCCCGGAAAATTATTGAGAAGTTCTCGTGGGAATTAAAAAAAGTTATTCCACGCGAACGAAGTCGCGGGCATCAGATAGTGAATATTAATTTAGACTAGAATTATCCATCTGGAAAACTTATCCCTACCAAGGTATCACCTGCAGTTCTACAAGTACATTACTGTAGTAGGTACAACTCATGTGGCGACTAGTCAAATTAAAATTAAGCTTTTATAGTTATTATTATTAAAATTAATTGTTTATTATCAACTATGTTATTAATTAATTTCATAGTGTGTCAAGTCAGAGGCTAATTGCTAATTGTGAAAGAAAATCGTTAACACTGTAGGTATTGGCAAGGTTCCATTAATACCTATTCTGTGGTACCTATAGGTACGACGTAAAAGGATTCCGATATCCAAGGAACTCCACTAATAGTTTGAATTGTTCGTTACACAAGCGCAACTGATTAAATATGATTTTCTTGCACAATCGCAGTCTACAGCATTCAAACCTGAAATTTTGAAAGAAAAATCTTTCCAAGTTTAGGTATCTACTACCAGATATATATTATGTGTTATCTCCGAATTCCTGTGGGAAAGACGCTCATTGTAACTTGGTCGCACATAAGATAATAATAATAACTTTGCCTTTATAATATTCATCCAGGTCGCCCTCATAACAAGTTCTTTACATGCTTGGAACATTATGCATAAAGAGAAAGGTGGAAAAGGCGGTACGATAATAAATTTTAGTTCAGTAGTGGCAATGAGTAAAACTGTGAATGTGCCTATTTACGGCGCTACCAAGAGCGGCGTCTTAAAATTCAGCACATCCTTGGGTGTAAGTGAATAATTTGCCTTGACATTTCTAAATCTACTCACTAATCACTAGTCGGTCGTCCATAAAGTACGTCACACGTTAAGGGGGAGGGGAGGGGGTCGACCAATTATGATATTGTGTGACAAGGGGTGGGAGGGGTCCTAAATTTCATGACGTCTCATTTAAAAATTATATACATCTAAGTGTTAAAATGCCATATTTGAACTATTAATATTTCCAAGTTTTGTAAATTTTTCAAATGTTTGATTTGATTTTAATTATATTAAATAAAAAACCGGCCAAGTGCGAGTCGGACTCGCGCACCGAGGGTTCCGTACAAACCTGTAGTAACTTTTAAATTATTAAAAATATTTTTATTTTAAATATTTGAGTTGATAGAATGAAAGGTAAATTGCGGTTTACGATTTATGACGTATTAAAAAAAAACTACTTACTAGATCTCGTTGGAAGTTTGCATGGTAATGTACATCATATATTTTTTTTAGTTTTATCATTCTCTTATTTTAGAAGTTACAGGGGGGGGGGACGACACACATTTTACCACTTTGGAAGTGTCTCTCGCGCAAACTATTCAGTTTAGAAAAAAATGATATTACAAACCTCAATATCATTTTTGAAGACCTATCCATAGATACCCCACACGTATGGGTTAGATGAAAAAAATATTTTGAGTTTCAGTTCTAAATATGGGGAACCCCCAAAATTTATTGTTTTTTTCTATTTTTGTAAGAAAATCTTAATGCGGTTCACAGAATACATCTACTTACCAAGTTTCAACAGTATAGTTCTTATAGTTTCGGAAAAAAGTGGCTGTGACATACGGACGGACAGACAGACAGACAGACAGACAGACAGACAGACATGACGAATCAATAAGGGTTCCGTTTTTGCCAAATTTGGCTACGGAACCCTAAAAATGGCGGCCTCGCACCGGGAAGCGCAGCGTTGGACGACCTCCCACTAGGTGGACGGATGATCTCAAGCGTGTAGCTGGGAGCCGCTGGAAACAAGCGGCACAAGAACGTGCTCTGTGACGATCCATACAAGAGACCTCCGTCCAGCAGTGGACGTCTATAGATTAAGACGACGACGACGATATAAAAAAATAATTGAAATGGAAATAAAACTAATTTCGGAAGTGCTGTTTTAATTTAATAGTTTCCAGATCTAAAATTGCAAGATATATTGTGACGTCACACCAGGGGGGTCTCACAAATGTGACCAACTGTGACAAGGATGGGGAGGGGTCAAAAAATCACGAAATTAGTGTGACGTACTTTATGGATGACCCCAAACCAAAAACAACTACTTATCATACATTTTCATCAGACAACCACTGAATTTAATCTTGGTTAAATTAAATATATATATATATAATATATTCATTATATATATATATATATATATATATATATATATATATATATATATATATATATATATATATATATATATAAGAAAAAGGTATCATAGAAGGGGTTAATTAATTCAGGATTTAAATGAAACATCACGTCTTTGCTCACAAGCTCTCTAATCGAGACTGTTCTCTTAGTCTACCTTATTATAGGGGCACATTACATAATTTGGTCGACCAACAAAAGGACTTAAGTCTAGCTAACATATTTACTTAGCTTAACTACGTTCTTATTCCTATGGACTTAATGGTTAACTATTTCTAATCGAGTGGCGGAGGTACGCAGTGGCTGTCACTATATATATGTCACCGTAAGATTTTAATAACCGTTAGATTATAATCTAACCCGCGAAATTGTAAACTGTCGAATGATTACAATATAACGGATTATTTTTCGGTAGATTGTAATCTGTTAGGTTTATTAACCCGATAGAACCTAAGTGACCGGCCTGCGGCCGGGCACTACTTGATTATTTATGTCGAACCCTAACCTAACCTACAAGAAAGAGACAAGAAAACGTAAATACAATGAATATTTAAAAAATTGACACCTAAAACATTGAACGGTTCACAATCTTTCGACTGTTTACAATCTATCGAAAAAAAAGCGTTAGATTACAATCTTACGGTTTTTACAATCTTACGGTGACATATATATTATTATCCATACCATAATATTATAAATTCGAAAGTGTGTCTGTCTGCTACGCTTTCACGGCCATGGTAGAGACAGGTTACATCTTGGGGAAGGCCAAAGGCTACTTATTATCCCGGAAAATTGAAGAGTTCCCGCGGGAATAAAAAAAAACAAACCACGCGGAGGAAGGCACGGGCATCATCTAGCTCATATTTATCTATGACCTAGGTTAGCACTAGGGTGTTATTTATGTGTATATTTTTTGATTCAATGAGTATTCTATCTTTATAATATTATTATATTACTAGCTGATGCCCGCGACTTCGTCCGCGTGGATTTAGTTTTTAAATCCCTCGGGAACTCTTTGATTTTCCGGGATAATGTAGCCTATGTCATTCTTCAGGTCCTCAACTATGCAAATAATCAAGTCAAACCGTTACTCTGTTGCGACGTGATTAAGGGACAAACCAACAAACCTACAAACCAACAAACAAATACACTTTTCGCATTTATAATATTAGTAAGATGGTAAGAAGTAAGATTAGTAGGATTGTGCATAACCGAATTAACTATTAACATATTTTACACCCAAGACATTCAGAAATAAGTTAAGATTTACGTATACTTGAAGTTTATTGATGCTAAAGATAACTGCTAACCGATATGCACATTATAAACACAATAACAAAATTGTTGATACAAAGCAGATGCTCATGTTTACTTAACTATATTTCCACAATTTCTTATTTGATGAACTTAAATTCATTTTAATTATAATTTAATTTCATATTGTTAAATTCAATTTTTAAATTGTTATTCCGGAAATTCATAACCTATATATAGGTTATCTATGCCTGTCTCAACGAACGACGAAAGCTAAATCTGTGCCGAACGTTAAAAAATAGAGCTAAAATAAATTATAATAGTGGTTGGAGACATGAAAAGATAACAGAAAGACAGACACACTTTCGCATTTATAATATGAAAATATCAAGTCAAGCTGTACCTTCGACTTCGTTTGCGAGGCCTTGCTCCTCACTATAACATTAAAACAGGATAAGAGGTATTCGAGTAATAAAGACGCGTTGTCCGACTCCGCACCCTGTCAACACGTCCGCATAACGCTATAACGTTGCGCTGTAGAGTCATTACTTTTAGTTGGGGTGCCAACTGCCATTGTATAATTTTGGTGGACTTAGGTTTCACATCAGAATTAAAGGCACTCCAACTTTTAAATTCAATGTGTGCGATGGAAGCCCGAGGACAGATTCAAAAATTCTATGGGGTAATTTGTGGCCTCGTCTTTATCTGCAACCCGATTGATGGAGCTGTACTGCACATTGTCCCCATCAACACGCATCAATATGGTGTTCTTTATTGCAGCAGCTTGATCGTTTCAAGCGGTTAGTATATAGCGCGCTCACAGAACCAAGAATTCTCTCGAACTGTCAAATTCTCTGTTTCACCATACACTAAAATAATTAGTTACTCAGAAGAAGAAACGGTTCGGCATAATTGAGTCACGGCATTTTTAATACACGAAATTAAGTATCACAGGCACATATCATAGGCAAACATATGGCATCGAAATATTATGGAAATACCAATGTAAACAGCAGGGCGACCGCGTAACTTTTGCATCAATCATTGATACATCGCAATCCCCTCCGATTGGCTGAATTTATGGTATTCTGGCTGCGTCAATGGATTTCGTCCAATAGTGGAAAATTTTAACCAATCAGAGGTGATTGCGATGTATCAATGATTGATGCAAAAGTTACGCGGTCGCCCTGCAGTGTTAAATTATGTGACGGATGTTGACACTTGGTCGCAATTTTTTTATAATTAATTTTGTTTCCTTCAAAGCCACCAAAAAGATATTATTAAGTCCTAATCAAGTGAATTGCTGGTATCTGTTGAGGAGATTTGTCCTCTATCTCTGATAACATTTCTCTAATCTTCACCAAAATTGGGCAAAACTTACCTGATGATACATACCTTCTGAAAGATTTATTCAAATCAGTTCAGATTTGACTGAGTTATGGAGTAAAATCAACAAAAAACCCCTATCCTGGAGGAACCTTATTTTCTATCGGGATAAAAAGTATCCTACATATTGACCCGGAGTATCAGCTACCGCTATACCAAATTTCATTTAAATCCGTTCAGTAGTTTTCGCGTGATGCGCGGCCATACAGACAGACAAACAGACAGACAAAAATTAAATAAAAATCTGTTTTGACCTCAGTATCGATAGTAAAGCATACCTCGATTAAAATTTTCAGAATATATTAAATGTACAGAAATTTTCCAGTTACAGTTTTATTATAAGTATATATATATATATATATATATGTATATAAATGTATAGATATAGATTATAGTTACCTATGAGTACTAAAATATGATTTGATGTGTGTGTCTAGATATTACTTATTAATAATTGAAAATAGTATGAAAATATTAAAAAACCTGCAAATGCTTGCAGTCAGAATTTTAATAAATAGATGATTTACTGAAGAAATAATTTTTTACATAATTTCGGTTCCAGGGTAATGTACATTATTCAACAAGTGGGGTTCGAGTTTTATGTATTTGTTTTGGCATTACAAATACGCCAATGTTGCAAAATATGCGAAATTTGTTCGATAAAAGCGCTGAAGGACCAATGTCAGAAGATTTTCAGAAATTCAAACTCCAAAGGTACTTTTTTGTTTATCCAATACAAGTTAGCCCTTGACTGCGATCTCACCAGTACTTACACTTACTCTGAGTTTGAACATTGCAAATACGATTGATCGACGTGAGAGTTCACCACGCCAAGTGTAAGCGAACGTCAAAGTAAAATGGACCCAAAATCTCTTGCTTTAAAGTCACAAATTCAGCGTTTGGAGCGCTGGCTGTGAATAAATACATGAAATGATGAAATGAGCTCTAAACCAATGCAGTTAAGGTTAATTTTACTGAACATACTGAACATTTTAATGATGGAGAATCTGGGCTGATGTTTTATAATGCCTTTGTTACATTGTAAAGTCCAGAGAGTGGGGCAGTTGCTGGATGCCTTGGCCCGTAGGCACATTAAACTCATATCAGATTAGAAAACTATAACATTTTTATGTTTATTGCTTCCAATAATTTATTTCTATAATCTGCTAAACGTGGAAAAGTTTAAGTCGTAAAATGAGGACCGTAGCCTTACTACATTGTAACAAATATCAACCGGAAACATTGTTAAAAAACCGGCCAAGTGCGAGTCGGACTCGCGCACCGAGGGTTCCGTACTCAAGAAGTAGGTATAATTACCTTTGTTAATGAACCGCAAAACTAACTTTGTTTGTAGAGGTTTACTGTTAATATCAAAAAATTACGTTTGTTGTATGGGAGCCCCCCTTTAATATTTACTTTATTGATATTTAATTATTTATTTTGAAAGGTAATATACAAGTTAATATTCTGTGAAAATTTGAACCGTCTACCTGTTACCGATTTTAATATTGAGCAAAAAAATACGAAAAAAACACGTTTATTGTATGGGGACCCCCCTTAATATATATATATATATTTTTAATTTTTAGTATTTGTTGTTATAGCGGCAACGCAAATACATCATTTGTGAAAATTTCAGCTTTCTAGCTATCACGGTCTATGAGATACAGCCTGGAGACAGACAGACAGACAGACAGACAGACAGACAGCGGAGTCTTAGTAATAGGGTCCCGTTTTTACCCTTTGGGTACGGAACCCTAAAAACGAGGTCACATCTCATACCATAACTAGATTAAATAATTTATTTTTGTTTTCAGTCCTGAATCGGCAGCTAATGCAGTCATAGAAGCATACAAACAAGGCGCTAGTGGCAGTGTCTGGATATCCACCGGTGATAAGCCAGCAATTGACGTTACCAACGTATACGACAAGAGTGTTGAACTGTTTGATGAATATGTTTACGTTTGACTAAGGAGCTTTACTGATGTGGTCTAATTTAGCCGGATAGATGATTATAGTGGTAACAAAACCCAAAAACTTATTAACAATAGTTATTTTATTTTAAAAATGTAACAACACCTTATTATTATCTATTAGTAGGTAATTACTGATGTTTTTTTAGAATAGTGATGACGACAACTCAATCAAATCAGCAACTCTTTATCAAACTTAAAAATGCGATGGAAGTTGTATGAAATTCACAATAGTGACGTCATCAAATTTCAACGCACTTTTTTTCTTTATCTTTATTTTAAAATGGTTATCAAACTTAAAACTAACCGAGGATGTGAATTTTAGATCTTTTGGAAGACCCTCTATTTAATAATCAGTAAGAAATAATTTATTTTTGATATAGGCATCATCTCTATTATATTATTCTTAATACTTTATGTAGTTACTTGTAGTTTTATCCATTGAATAAAACGACATCGACTTAAAATCTTAAAACTTCTTCGGCTAATGCTAATGAAGTTTTAAAAAACATGATTTTTTATGATCATATATTAATATTATGTTAGAATTCTACATTTTTAGACATAATAGTCCTATAAGCCTGATCAATATCTATTATCTGATAGATCGTAGGTTTGACCTACACTGATGAGCCAAGTGCTACCAGTTCTGCCTTCTTTATAACTTTGCACCACCCCTCGAGCAGCCGTCTTAGCACTGGAAAAATATGAAACGTGGAATGTCACCAATGTGGTCTGTTGTATGGGGGTGGTATGTGATCGATTAGGAAATAAGCCTTTCACGTAGCTTCATAGAAAGGCTCTGCATAGTCAATGATGAATAAATCCATACTAATATTATATTATAATGATAAATGCGAAAGTGTATATGCCTGTCAGTCTGTTATCTTAACGTCTAAACCGTTTATGGATAACAGATAGACTCCTATGACGTTGATGCGTGGTTGTCTTACCTTTGCAATAAATTTGCACTTCGAGTATAATTCTGAATATTTATCATTGAATCCCGGTTAAAATCGTCGTAGCTGTTGCCTGTGTCAAAAATTGGGTGTCCGTTACCCCAAAACATACAGTTAAGATACGGACGTTCGTATGTTTGTAATAATCTTCCATCTGCAAAATATACAATTTAAGATTAAAAGCCCTGCTGCTGCGATCATAGATAAGACAAATATCATAGATTCATAGACAAATATCATAGAGCGGCTGTGCTGGCGGCAGGGTTGCCAGATGTTCGGGATTCGTCTGGATTCTCCCGACGTTTTAGATAATCTCCAGACTCCCGGTAAAACTCAAAATCTCCAGACAAACAACTTCTGGGAAAATTCGATACAAAATAATAATTTTCAATTCTGAATACTACTAAAGGTTCCAAATATGGACTCAGTAAATTCCAATTTAAATTATTAGTTGTGTCAACAATATTAAGTTTTTTGTAGCCTTATAATTAAATAACATTTTATTTTACATATTTGTTTCTCCCGACAACAACCCCAAAATCCCGACATTTTCCAATTTTGTCCGGATACTGTGGTCTTCCGATCTGACAACCGTAGCTGGCGGGGAAGCTGGCGGCTGTGTGTGAAGCGGCTGTGCTAGCGCTTGAGCTGGGCGGCTGGGCTAGACGCTGTGCTTCGACGACGGTAGGTTGAGTACGTGACAATGACGATGTAGCGGATTGCTGGGCGAGCGAAGGTTACGTGTTCATCACGTCGGGGTCACCCCTGTGGGACGAGTAAGTGATATGTACCTACTACTCGTCCGCAGACCGCACCGATAGAAAGATCGTCCTCGGGGCTGGTGTTGTGCCTGGGGACCTTTCTGGTCCGACCGTTATAAGTTTGAACGCTCTTATATAATATAGCGCTATTCTCAGAAAACTTTGATATCGTGATTTAGGCTTGTATACCTACGTAACTTATAAGTTTTCAGTCGATTATCTTATCTTCCAGTATAGATACAATTAGCGCCATCTAGTTTGCACTGTGGTAACCGCTACAATTGGTTTATATTTATTTACACCAATACCAGTAACAAGTGCGATTTTGTTTGCCAAATTATACATTACTAGCTGATGCCCGCGAATTCGTACGCGTGGATCGAGGTTTTGTGGTTCCCGCGGGAACTCTTTAATTTTTCGGGATAAAAAGTAGCCTATATGCTATTCCAGACTATAGTCTATCTCTGTGCCAAATTTCAGCCAGATCCGTTCTGCCGTTGGGGTGTGATTGAGTACCTAACAAACATCCATAGATCCATCCATACATCCATCCAAATTTCGCATTTATAATATTAGTAAGAAGTAAGATGAAATTAAATTAGAATATTAATTGTATGCGAGACTCGATCCGAGTGAATTGTCTGGTTCGTAGTGATCAGAATACTTGCATCTATTTTATTATGTATAAAATTCATTGTTTTTCAGTATGTTACAGTCAAAACTCTTAAACAGTCAAAACCACTTTTAACTGCGAAAATCAGTCAAAATTAGTTTTGACTATGGACGTTGGTAAAAACCAATTTTTACTGCGAAAATATTGGGTAGGTAATATTGAATTTGAATACATTGTATCGGTTATGTGATTTTGACCTCTTGGTCAAAATCACATAACCGATACAATGTATTCAAATACTGCTGTCTGGTGTTTAACTTGTACTATTACCTATTCTGTGGTAAGTTTAACATACTAAAAGGTATGCGTATTTCGCACGGCTGGCTGCGCGAGCCGCGAACTACTAAAGTGGATTATGGTTTTACACATTCCTAGTAGTAAGTAGTAGTAGTTCAAACGAAAATTTGTGAGAACCGAATAATTCGTAATAAGTATACGCAAATAATTTTTTTTCAACTGTTCACCACAGGGCCTAAGGTCTAGTGCACTTTTTTTCATAGACCAAACCTCTTTAACTGATAGTTTTTCAGAGCCGTTGGTGTATTCCGACAAATTTCCCACATTTGTGACGTTTCTTTTCTGAAACAGATCCTCAGACTTTGTATACAAAAGCAGTGAGGACGAAAAAATTTTCATACAAAATTGTTCAGCTGGGAAGGCGTCTTGAAAATTTAAAATAAATGTTGTATGGACGAAATTTTTTACTTTGGTGGCCATCTTTTTTTCACTGACTCGCCAAAGGGCCCTAACAGGTTCACACTTCTAAAGCTGATAGTTTTTGTGTGCTGTTGGGGTACCTGCTCTG
The DNA here is from genome assembly GCA_963932025.1 of Erebia epiphron. NCBI lineage: Eukaryota > Metazoa > Arthropoda > Insecta > Lepidoptera > Nymphalidae > Erebia > Erebia epiphron. The sequence continues at coordinate 27,711,627 of OZ009948.1, forward strand.
GTTAATTTTCCACATTCATAACGTTTAAACCATTTTTAAATAATCATAATACCAGAAATAAAAATTCTTTCCAAAAAACCGACTTCCAACGCCACTGTAAAGTACAATAGTTATTCATCCCACCTCAGCGAGGAAATGAAATACTTCTCGCGTGATTGTTGAGGGAGAAAGCTCATTTCCGCATTTTTAACAGTTTCAGTCAATTCTGTTGGCGTCAAATTAACTTCTTCGTCACTAGAATCACTCATTTTAGGTTTTTCACTTATTTTCAATTTTCTTGTCTATAATCGAAGGTTTTAATTTTAAACAATATGACGTGAAAGAAACTGGTGCGCGCAAAGCAAATTAAAAAAGTACACCAAGAAGGTTACGAGTGTGAGTTTTTAACAAATTAAAAACGGTTGTATGGAAATCCGGCACCATAGAGGTAGAAGTAAATAGGTTTTAATGATGTTTTGAATTCACAGACTTCATAGACGAGTGATATTTACTAACGTGCACACGATGTTCTAAATTCAATTTACTTTATCCTCAAGAGGATAATAACGGCTTTTGCAATCAGATATCGAAGCGTAAAAATACTCTTTCCGAGATGGTGGGATGAAAAATAATTTTGATTTCTACCCACTATGTTGAAGTCGGGCGGGTATACCAAGGATAAGCAAAGTTGACGCATCAGACTCACCCGACTTGAACATAGTGGGTAGAAATCAAAATTATTTTGTACTTTACAGTGGCGTTGGAAGTCGGTTTTTTGGAAAGAATTTTTATTTTTAACTTTTTTAGTGTCAGGGTTGAGGATTTGGAGTCAGAATTTTTAATGGGACCACCTCGAGAGCTTCCTCTAACGACTGATAGAAAAAAATTCAAATCGGTTCAGAAATCACGGAGATATGCACCGACATACATTAAAAAAAAATACGCGCCGAATTGAGAACCTTCTCCTTTTTTGGAAGTCGGTTAAAAAATAATCTCAAATACAGGGCACCTGGCAAACCGTGTACCTTCTACATGTAAACTTTATACTAATCTCTTCGGACTAAGACTTCCTATAGTTATGATAAAACTCCTCGTACAGGTAAGTTCGTTAAATCATTAATTATATTCAGACTTAACTCTAGATTCGCATGTAGGTAGAGGTTGAGAGTTTAAATATCAACTTTCAAAGAAACACTAGATACTGCATTTATTGCTTAAGGAACAACAAATGAAATTAGTATTGAGTTTAAACATTCCCATAATTCTATGCTATTATGTTAATTGAAGTTAAATGATCGCATATTGTCTTGTGCTATGAGGAGCCAACACTGCACCTATTAATAAAAAGGTACGTCTTGGGGTTGCTTTAATGCGTCTGCTTAGTGTCTGAGATGTGGTTAATCTTATGAGTTTGAATGCATCGCTGTATGACCCTGGAATAATCCTCTACTAGTATAAAAAGGGGCTATGATCAAGAGCCGGTGTTGGGTGTGTAGAGGACGCTGATTCGTCGGCACTTATGACGGGTGCTGCTATGTGATTCTCTAAGGTAAAATAAAATTTACAACCGTTGCAGTAAAGGTAGATCTCTTCGATGTTACATCGCAGACCGCATCGATGCTAGCAATGCTTAAATTTTTCTTAGAGAATCACACTGCAGCAGTGTGCAATGCAGTGTAAACATTTAAGCATTGCTAGCATCGATGCGGTCTGCGATGTAACATCGAAGAGATCGACTTTGACTGCTACGGTTGTAAATTTTATTTTACCCTGAGAACCACCCAGCAGATGTTTCCGGGGAGTACGTTATTAAACTATAGTTGTAACGCTAAAGGCAATTGAAAGGTCACACTGCAGCGTCGGTAGCAACGACAAAAGTGGCGACAAAACATTTGCGCAGGCCAATAATTACACACAATTATTAAAACAAACTTTAATCATTATGTTAACGCCTGTACGGGTATGTGCTTTCACAGAAACATTATTATGGTATGGTAAAATCTTGGACATAGTAAATCTTCACGAGATAATAAAAATGATAATATAATATGCCATGTTCATATTTTTTACTTTCTATATTACAGCGTTAGTAAACATAACTTTGAATGCTTGTTGTATGTCGTCACTGATATCCGTAACTTTGTCGTAGTTAATAAGCCATGTGCTTCCACTTTTACCACTCATGTAACTTTGAATCAAACCTTGGGCGGCTATTTCTCCACTAAAAAAGAAGAAAGTGTTAATTATTATAAACTGAGTTTTACACGTTTTGTTTGAATTTACCTACTTTAAGTATTTCTGAAAGTTAAATCTTTCTGTGATATTGTTTTTTTTTCTTTTAATAATCACTAAAAATATTATAATTGAATACTAAAATACAAAATAACTAAGTACATTAAAATCTAAATTAATAGGTTACTAAAAACTAAACATTAAAAATATCAATGGTAATATAAAATGGCAATGTGCCCAAAACGCTTGCTGCGTTTCCCCGCTGAAAAAACAAAATTAAGTCTAATAAATAATATATTGGCCGAGGTAACGGCCAGCCCTCCAGTCACCTGTGGACTCTCTGAGACGAGAAGATAGATCCTTAAAAAAGGATCTAGCCTCTTCGCCCCACGACCAACACCAAAAGGCACAAAAATGAATTAATTATTTTCTATAATTTCATTATTTTGTTCTTAAATTTGGTAAAATTAATTAATAAAATGTTTAACTTAAAACTTCTGCAAGGGTCTTCAAATCGGCAAAGATTTATGTATTTATTTATGAAATACGAGCTTAAAAGATTAATTCAAAAGAAACATACGATTGCATTTTTTTATCTTTGAAGCTGTTAACTGTATCTTGAGCTAATTCATCAACAACATCCATCTTGTCCCATATTGAAGATTCGGTTATTCCAAAACATATTGTTAACACACGCACTTTGGTGTGGCTGAAATATTCTTCTTTCTATAAAAATATTAGAAAGAATATTTTAGAAAAAATAACAAATTTTTAAACATTGATAGAATCCATATCCATACTAATATTATGAATGCGAAAGTGTGTCTGTCTATCTGTCTGCTACGCTTTCACGGCCAATCTGATTTAACTAACTCCGGGATTTAACTATCCTTGTACCCAATCTCATCAACTGATTTTGATGAAATTGGGTACAAGGATAGTTAAATCCCGGGGAGGGACATGGGCTACTTTTGATTCCAGAATATTGAAGAGTTCCCGCGGGAATCAAAATACCCTAATCCACGCGGATGAAGTCGCGGGCATCGTCTAAGTAGTATAATATAAAGTATAAACAAGTAAGGTATATATCATCATCATCATCACTACAGCCTATTAACGTCCCACTGCTGGGCACAGGCCTCCACTCTCATAGGAGAGCGGGAAATAGAGCTTAGACCCACCACGCTGCTCCAATGCGGGTTGGCGTGCTTTAACGACTATTATCATGTTAAAGATAATAACCGGGACCGACGGCTTAACGTGCTCTCCGAGGCACGGGGGTGAAACACCGCCAACTTCCAACTCCGGGCTGGCACTGAGAATTTCTTAATTGAAAAACCCATTACCTAAACTTTTATGCCCGACCGGGAATATATATATATACTAGATGATGCCCGCGACTTCGTCCGCGTGAATTGATGTTTTTTTTAAGATTTAAACTATCCTATCTCTCAAGTTGGATCGAACTGCACATGGTGTGCGAATTTTATTATAATCGGTTAAGTGGTTTAGGAGTCCATTGAGGACAAACATTGTGACACGAGATTTATATATATTACTAGAAGATAGATAGATGATGCCCGCGACTTCGTCCGCGTGAATTGATGTTTTTTTAAGATTTAAACTATCCTATCTCTCAAGTTGGATCGAACTGCACATGGTGTGCGAATTTTATTATAATCGGTTAAGTGGTTTAGGAGTCCATTGAGGACAAACATTGTGACACGAGATTTATATATATTAAGACTAGATAGATAGATAGATGATGCCCGCGACTTCGTCCGCGTGAATTGATGTTTTTTTAAGATTTAAACTATCCTATCTCTCAAGTTGGATCGAACTGCACATGGTGTGCGAATTTTATTATAATCGGTTAAGTGGTTTAGGAGTCCATTGAGGACAAACATTGTGACACGAGATTTATATATATTAAGATAAGATATATTATATATATAAAATTCAAAGTCCTGACTGACTGACTGACTGACTTACCTAAATATCAACGCACAGCCTAAACCGCTGGTCCTAGAGACATGAAATTTGGAGAGTGTATTTTTTGTAAAGACTAGGTATCCACTAAGAAAGGGTTTTTCGAAATTCCACTCCCAAAGGGGTAAAATAGGGGTTGGAAGTTTGTATGAAAGTCCGTCGTTTTTAGGGTTCCGTACCCAAAGGGTAAAAACGGGACCCTATTACTAAGACTCCGCTGTCTGTCTGTCTGTCTGTCTGTCTCCAGGCTGTATCTCATAGACCGTGATAGCTAGAAAGCTGAAATTTTCACAAATGATGTATTTCCGTTGCCGCTATAACAACAAATACTAAAAATTAAAAATATATATATATTAAGGGGGGTCCCCATACAATAAACGTGTTTTTTTCGTATTTTTTTGCTCAATATTAAAAACGGTAACAGGTAGACGGTTCAAATTTTCACAGAATATTAACTTGTATATTACCTTTCAAAATAAATAATTAAATATCAATAAAGTAAATATTAAAGGGGGGCTCCCATACAACAAACGTAATTTTTTGATATTAACAGTAAACCTCTACAAACAAAGTTAGTTTTGCGGCTCATTAACAAAGGTAATTATACCTACTTCTTGAGTACGGAACCCTCGGTGCGCGAGTCCGACTCGCACTTGGCCGGTTTTTATTTTTTAAGATATAGCCACGAAACTTAGTATATGAAGTGCGGGTTAAAAATGAAGAAATACGTGTTTCACAGTTTTTGAAAATTCGACCCCAAAGGGGTAAAATAGGGGATGAAAGTTGGTATGAATGGCTTTCATTTCTCAAGATATTTCTCAATTTATATCAACGAAACTTGGTATTTTGGCTTTCGGTTAAAAATAAAGAAGTACGTTAGTCACAGTTTTTCAAAATTTTACCCCTAAAGGGGCAAAATAGGGGTTGAAATTTTGCATGAAAGTCCTTCATTTTTCAAGTTATAGCCATGAATTTGGTATTTGGGCTTCTGATTTAAAATAAAGAAATACGTGTTTCACAGTTTTTGAAAATTTTATCCCCAAAGACGTTAAATAGAGAGTTTGTCCTTCAATCACGCCGCAACAGAGTAACAGTTCGACGTGATTTTTGCATGGGTATAGATGAGGACCTGGAGAGTGTCATATTTATTTAATCCCGGAAAATTGAGGAGTGCTTGTGGGAATTAAAAAACTTAAGCTACGCGAACGAAGTCGCGGGCGTCCGCTAGTTCAAATATAAAACAGTATCATAATTCATAACGTACAGTCTAAGCCAGTGGACCTAGAGATTGGAAAAAAAATCTTTGAGTTGCAGAGGCACTACGAAAGAATTTTGAGATATTAAAACGGGACCTCAAAAAAAGCAACGAAGTCGCGGGCATTGTCTAGTATTAAATAAAGTATAAACTTCTTACTCCGACACAGTTACTGAAGTGTAATACTGCCAATTTAGTTGCTGAGTATGTAAAGAGACTTGGCGATAGTAAAGTCAGTGCGGCTATCGATGATATGTTGATGATAGTCCCTCCTTTTCCACCACGATCAACACGCATAAGGTCTAATGCTTTGTACGTAGAAGAGACTGTTGCTGACTGGAATAGAAGTAAAAAATATTACCCATTGACACAGGGTAGGGGTACGGGTCGGGAGCGGCAGGCTGATTACGTATCAGCAAAGGATTCGCGATAACAAAAGTAGCAAATATTGTACAATTTTTGTCTAACGAATTTGCGATTAGACATAATTTTAATTGCCTGGACGGGCAATTGAAATAGGATTACGGAAGTAGGAGCACAAGGACGACCTATTCCCAACTATTCCTCGTGCTCCCATCAATAGGACAAATTAATAGGAGCACGAGGAAACGCCCACTACTTGAAGGATATGAATAACATGAAGGAGTTATGAGTGACGGTGACAATATCTGTGCCATCTTATTATTAGAATTAATAATATTACTACTTATAGTATAAGAGCAAATAATTCTGCAAAGTAATAAATTAATAATTGTATGCCAGAAAATATGTTACATAATATACGAGATTAAACATAACTTCAACATTTTTATCTCTGTTTTATCTATCAAGGTTTTCTGATGAAATTGTAATATAATGAACTTACCAAATTAGTTTCAATCGTTTTTTTAAATGTCTTCAGAGTTTCAGAAGCTATACCAGCATTGTTCACAACCACATCAATACCATTAAATTCTTTATGAACTTTTTCATAAATCTCAAATAGTTCTTCATCCTTTGTGACATCGCATTTAAAGAAGCCCACTTTATTCTCACCATAAGTTGTTTTTAATTCTTCTTCTAATTTTATACCTGCATTTTCAGCGATATCTAAAAATCCTACGTACTGTGAATAAAAGAAATACGTTCAAATGCTTATAGAAAATCTAAAATTTAAGTTGTGTCAAAAAAAGTTTATATTATAAGCTAAATCCTGATTTCCGAACGGTCTTACCTTTACGTCTTCTTTCAAAAATTCTTTGACAATACGTTCACCAATCCCACTTGCACCTCCAGTAACTATAACTACTTTTTCTTTTAATTCATGCATCATTTTTTTTTTAATACAACGATTGTTCTCCTACAATACTCGAAATTTTCTAACTATGACTGATTTGATAACTTTATCATCATTTTCTGGGGTTCCTTCTTCATATTAAGATATACTTACATTAGCAACGATTTCACTAACCTCGACTTGTTTTAGTGGATCCTGGATAAACCAAGATGCTAGTTTTCCAGTGCACACAAGTTATTTAAAGTCTTCAATACCGTTAATCATTTTCAATTTTGCTTTAAAATTATAAAGCTGCTTGATTTATTATATTCCGAAAAATCACATGAGTGTCAATCTTTCACATTTTTGTTTATAAAACTTAGAACAAAAAATAAAATAAATAAATAGTTTCCCAATTTCGTTACTAATTACTATCCTTGTTTATTGGAAAGGATTTACATTTTTTTCAAAGTATTTTAGTTTTAGGTACCTACTTCGTTCACGGAACCTCTATTGCACCAACTAAATATAAGTTATCATATTATAATTTTATAATGATAAGATTGAGGTATTATTCCATAATCGATACACATTTATTTGTTTATGGCCAAAAAATAATTACCTCAATACCTATTTTTATCAGTTGGTATAATGATTAAAATTTAGTGCGTAGGCGCTTCATCCCGGAATTTCTAGGTATTTGGGCGCAGAAATCTAGGCAATTTATAGGGTGCGTTCGTTCGCTATTGGTTGTTACCTACGCGACATGTTTGGAGTCCGTGCACGATAGATCGCCAGCATGAGTCTCTGTTGTTCTTGCAAAAACGTCTATATTTCATTGTTGTTCACATTGGGTTTTAGTATGCATTAGACTGCCTCGTTGGTTTAGCGGTTAGCGTAGTCGACTGCGGATCACGAGGTCCTGGGTTCGATTCCCGGTCGGGCATAAAAATAGTTAGGTATTGGGGTTTTCAATTAAGAAATTCTCAGTGCCAGCCCAGAGTTGGAAGTTGGCGGTGTTTCACCCCCGTGCCTCGGAGAGCACGTTAAGCCGTCGATCCCGGTTATTATCACTAACATGATAGTAGTCGTTAAAGACCGCCAACCCGCATTGGGGCAGCGTGGTGGGTCTAAGCTCTAATTCCCTCTCTCCTATGAGAGTGGAGGCCTGTGCCCAGCAGTGGGACGTTAATAGGCTGTAGTGGATGCATTAGCATCATTTATTTTACTTTTGGCAGCTCGAGTCAATGATGTCCTAATGCGTTACCAATTAAATTTTTGATAACAATCGAATTTATTTATGAAGAAGTTTTAACCGATTTGACACATTGATATTTTATTTTTGCTCAACATTTTTATAAAAACCACTAGCTGATGCCCGCGACTTCGTCTTGGTGAAATAAGTTTTTTCGATTCCCACGGGAACTCCCTAATTTTTCGGGTTAGTATAATATAGCCTATGACACTCACAAATAATGTGGCTTTCTATTGGTACCAGAATTTTTAAAATCGTTTCAGTAAATCCAGAGATTACCCCCTACAAAGTCACAAATTCACAAACTTTACCTGTATAGAATATTAGTATAGATAACAAGGCGTTTAAATGATAATGTTTAATATATGTTTTAATATAAATCATTTATGTAACGCAGTTCAGTAAATGTACATTTTATAATATGGTACACCAATCAGCTAAGTCATAGAAACAATCCATCGCCAAAGATGTAACTATGGTGCACAAAATTAATCACAATCAACACAGCCAGTGTTGCAGCTCCATGACTATTTTGAAAAGGAAAGTCGTACTTGTAATTACTAGATGCGTACATACGAGTTACGAATTATCGGATAAAAGGGCACGTCGCTTCACTATTGTAAAAAACAATATGAATCTATGAAGTATAAATAAAACAAAATAATTAATATTCAATTTTGTATAATTCGTTAGGTACTTGTTTTAACATTTTATTTTATTGTTTTTTCTTAAATATTATTAAAAAAAACTGATTCAGTGGACATTATTTTGTAAGCATTATATATTCTGTCACTGATGTCCGTGATTTTTCCTTCGTCAATTAGCCATGCACTTCCACTTTTACCAGTTTTGTAGCCCTCAATTACGCCTTGCGCTGGTGCATTAGCTCTGCAAAAGAAGAAAAATAATTATATAGCCTAAGATCCCGATATTATAACTTTCATGGTTATACGAAGTATGGTTATACTTTCATGGTTATAGCCCGCCAACACGCTTTGGAGCAGCGTGGTGGGTCTAAGCTCTAATTCTCTCTCTCCTATGAGAGTGAAGGCCTGTGCCCAGCAATGGGACGTTAATAGGCTGTAGTGGTGGTTATACGAAGGCGGAGTCTATTAATGTAAATAGGTAGTAATGTAAATAGGTATTAATGTAAACATCCATGTTTATACCTATCATGAGATTGTGGTGTCCTCTCAACCAATAAGCGCTCATTGCTGGAAAAAAGTCTCATGTAGAGATTCCTATTCACTCTCTTCGGTACTAGGTATGTTGGTTGTGTCTGTGTTTACAATTTCATTAATTTGTAGAATACTTAGGTAACAGCAGCTGTCCTTAGCATTGCTGGAGCGAGTCAAATCCATGCTCCTTTGTCATTTACGTAATCTTCAACAGTATTATAAGCTTTTTTCAGGAGCATACTTTTAATGGACTTCTTAAACTTGTGTAAAGGCAAGTTTAAGATAGGTTGTGGAATTTTGTTATAAAATAGAATGCTCATTCCCACGAACGACCTTCGGAACTTCTTGAGGCGGAGCGATGGAGTCACGAGCTTATGGCGGCCTCCAGTTTGCCTGTCATGCAGATCGCATATTTTTTTGTAATTGTGAATGTGCTGTTTTACGAAGATTAAATTACTATAAATATAATACGAGGCTACTGTAAGAATACCTATTTCCTTAAATTTCTCTCTAAGAGATTCGCGCGGTTTTAAATTATAAATTGCACGTATTGCCCTTTTTTGTAATACAATTTTTTTTTTAAATTTGCCACTTTTCCCCTTAGTAAGATTCCGTAAGACATAATACTATGAAAGTAAGCAAAATATATTATACAATTTTTGCAGTTTCAACGTCTGTAAACTGTCGAATTTTTCTGACAGCGTAAGCAGCAGAGCTGGGTTTGCCAGCCAGAGTTGCCCCATGAGTGCCCCATTCAAGCTTTGAATCTAAGGTCATCCCCAGGAACACAGTGGTCTCTTCTATTTTTAAAATATCATTATTTACAGTTAAATTTATGTTTCCTGTGGACTTGGTATTCGGCAATTCGAATTAAATGCACTTGGTTTTATTTGCGTTTAAAACTAAATTGTTAACAGTAAACCAGTTAGTGACTTGAGAAATTGCATTATTTACGTCTTCATATTTGTCCTTGTTTCTATCGACTTTAAAAATCAAAGATGTGTCGTCAGAAAATAGCACAATATCGCAAGTATTTTGGACGTAATATGGTAAATCATTTATATGTTGAGTTTTTAAACATAAACTATAAGTCTGTGATCATTATTATTTAGCTGTCAGTTGTGACAGTTGACGTTTGACACTTTGTCGTCTGACATCTCTGTATTCTGTCTTCTAGCTAGCAGCCATGTAACGTGTACTTAACCTTTCTGTGAAATATATTCAAGTGGTAATCCAAGTCAATCATTCTTTTATTCAAGAATCCACGCCCTGTTACATCAGGTTATGACCCAGTTTCGCCGGATAAATACAATTTGGAATATATTTCGTGAAAAAAAAAAAAAAAAAGTGAAGATTCAAGATGACATCTATAGTAGCCAACGTGGGAATTCCGATCGAGAAGCTAAAAGGATTAAGCGATTACAACAATTGGAAATTCATAATGAAAATGACTCTCATGCACGAAGACCTGTACGATTGCATTTTGTCCGAAGATGGATGCAAAGACGAGAAGAAAAACCAGAAAGCTCTGGCCAAAATATGCTTGTCGGTGAGCCCATCTGCATTGGCTCATGTAAGAAACGCGCAGACGCCTTATGAAGCATGGACTCGATTACAAAATGCGTATGAAGACAAGGGATTATGTCGAAAGTTGGGTCTTCTGAGGTCATTATTTGGCATGAAGTTAGGTGAAGACATGGCAAGCTACCTGAATAAAATTACAGAGCTAGGACAGCAGCTAGCAGATATAGGTTCGCCTCTAGATGATGAATTCATTGCTGTAATAATGCTAAGTGGACTGACGAATGATTATGATCCGATGATAATGGCTTTGGAGAACTCGAACGTCAAGCTTACCAGTGAAACTGTAAAATCAAAGCTTCTACAGGAACAGCAGAGGCGAGATGACAAATCAGAACCACCTGGAGTTAGTGCTCTAACAGTCAAGAAAACTGTCCGGTGTTTCAAATGTAAGCAGACAGGCCATTTTAAAAAAAATTGCCCGGTGAGCGTCAGTAATAGTAAGAATAACTCGTTGAAACCCAAGAAAACTATTTCAAACCAAAATAAATCTTTATTAGCTGCTTTATCAGTGAGGGTGAAGAATGATGTTTGGATAGTGGACTCGGGCGCTACAAACCATATGTCGAACAACAAGGAACTAATGTTTAATTTCCAGGTTACCAAGTCATTAGAGGTTAATATTGCTAATGGTGGAGTTATTAATACTGAAGGACACGGTAGTATCAAAGTTCATTTGAAGAGTGGTTTAAAGACAATAAGCAATGTTTACTATATTCCTAAGCTTTCTGCAAATTTATTATCAGTAAGTGAATTAAATAGGAAAGGTTATAGTGTAATATTTAGTCCAAAAGGGTGTAAGATACTTGATGGTAGTGAATTAATTGCTACTGCATTTTATCATAATGGAGTATATATACTTGACATTATGAATAAGGATTTAAGTTGTGAGTTAGGGTCAGAGACAGCCGTGAACTTGGTGAGTAGGGTGTCTGAGGAGTGTGAGTCTAGCATTGAGACGGCACATGGATCTGATGACAGCAAGGCTTCACAGGAGGTTTGGCACAGGAGACTCGGCCATCTCAACTTAAGAAGTATGCACCTAATGAAGAATGGATTAGTAACAGGTATTACTTTTGATACTTCCTCTTTTAATCCCTGTATTGCATGTATAAAAGGAAAACAAACAAAATTACCATTTCCTAGGAAAAGTCAGAGTAGAGCAAGTGAAATTTTAGGATTAATTCACACAGATGTGTGTGGTCCCATGCAAAAACCATCCTTAAATGGTGCTCTATATTTTGTAATTTTCATAGATGACTATACTAGAAAAACATTCATTTATTTTCTTAAGGCGAAGTATGAAGTTTTTGAAAAATTTAAACTATTCAAAACACTTGTAGAAAATGAAACTGGTAAGAAAATAAAAGCAATTAGGAGTGACAATGGCGGGGAATATATGAGTAATGATTTTCAGAAGTACCTAAGCAGCCATGGGATAAAACACCAAACTACAGTCCCACATTGCAGCGAGCAGAATGGTGTGGCGGAAAGAGCTAACAGGACTATTATGGACAAGACTCGCTGTATGCTTGAAGATGCTGGTTTGAGCAAGCGCTATTGGGCTGAGGCAGCTAATACAGCTGTGTACCTAAAAAATCGTACCCCAACAAAAGCAGTTATGGGATCCACTCCAGAGGAAAAATGGTCATCGAAAAAGGTAAATGTCAAAAATTTGCGTATCTTTGGTTGTATAGCCTATGCTCTAGTTAATAATTGTAAAAAGTTGGAACCTAGAAGCAAATGTTACATTTTTGTAGGATACTGCGATGAAACAAAGGGCTACAGGTTGGTAGATCCTACATGTCCAAGTAAATGTATAAGAGCAAGGCATGTTACCTTCTTGGAAAATAAATTCTTTAAAGATGCTATGTCACATGATGATACTAAGAGAAAGGACACTGTGGTGTTCTTAGATAATTCATCTAGTTTGCCTAATGATATTGGTAGTACTGAACCATTGAGTTCCTCAGAGGAAATCACTGGGGTACAGCCATGTATACAGTCAGACTTCTCTATAGATGAAAACTCGCAATCTGATGACAAGAATCCACGCAGACAAACTATATTTTGTCTGGACGAGTCTGAGGATTCATATGAAACAGATCTTGGCTTGGATTCCACTTACGTTCCAGATAACTCCGAGTTAGAGTCAACGAGCTCAAACTTCACCTTTGAGGATGCAGTAGACCCGACGGAGTTTGCAGGGCTGGCAGAGGTCATGCAGGACAGAGACATCCCAACATCTATAGAAGAGGCGAGGCATAGCAGCGAAGCCAAAGAATGGGAAAAAGCAATATTAGATGAGTATAATTCATTTCTAACTAATAAATGCTGGACTTTAGTTGATTTGCCCAAAGATCAAAAAGCAGTAAAGTGTAGATGGGTATTTAGCAAAAAGAGGAATCCAGATGGAAAACTAAAGAAATACAAGGCACGCCTTGTAGCTAAAGGCTATAGTCAACGATATGGCATTGATTACAGTGAAACATTTTCACCAGTTGTTCGGTATTCAAGTATACGAATTTTGCTAGCCCTAGCTGCTATGAATGACCTAATAGTTGAACATCTTGATGTAAAAACTGCATTTTTAAATGGGGATTTATCAGAAAATGTTTATATGGCACAGCCAGAAGGTTTGTAGGGAGTTACTGGATTTCCTCGCTCTACAACCAACTACCTAGTTAGGATTCACTTCCTAAGTGTAGGCGTTGAAATGAGACACTTGATAATCACCATCAAGATAGTATATTATAATAACGACTTATAGAATAAGAACATTGTATAGATAAATGGTAAAAGAAGTACAATAGAAATATATCAAAAGATGCGTTGTGCTGGACGCCCAGCAATAGAATGATGTGTCGTCTGTTGCTACAGCGCAGCTCTCGCGCGCAGGACCTTCCGAATTCAAAAACGTTCCAAAAGCAAGTTCGAATTCCGAACGCGTAGCTTGTGTGCGTTGCCAGCTAGCAAAGGAGGTAACGCCACATCACCCCCCTGCGGAGAGAAAAGAAAACAAGGGGAGAAAAATAAAATAAAATTAGGCAATAGGCTAAAAGGAAACAAAGACCATGACGAAGCGACTGAGGCGAGCTAGCCACGTCGGACGGTTCGTGCAGCGTTGGGCACGAAAAGGCGTCGAGACGTGCAGAAGCAGCGCAGCATAAGGCTGAGCGCGAAAAATCGCCAGTCGATAATCGCATAGCATATCGCTAGTTGCGGAAGGGGCGTCGGTCAGATCACGACGCGAATGGGCGCGACCGTTTCCAAAAGCTCGTGCAGCGTTGGGCACGAGGGGCGTCGCGTCGGTCGGGTTGAGTCGTGCAGCGATGGGCACGGAAGAACGTCGGAAGAGTCACGCAGCGTTGGGTGTGAAGGCGTCCGACGGGGCGTCAAGCAGCGCAATGAGTAATGCGGCGACGTCACTTTGCAGAACCGACGCGAAGAATACCCTGAGCAAAGAAGAGCACGACTGATAAACCCATCAGGAGCTTACAAAGCCTTAATCTGCTTCTTCTTGTTTTCTAAAATTTTGAAAATTGCTGTGGCGCTTGCTAACTTGGCTTTAAGAAACTCACTATTCGAACTGCTGTATAAAATCTACGTTTCCACATTTATCACTATAGCTAATCTGAAATAAATGATTAAGCTGAAATGAAAAGAAAAATACACGGAAAATATTACAATGTTTACAAAATATCTGAAAATGTCAGATAGACACGTTCCTATAAAACAAATTCAAAACAATTGACACTATTGTCTATAAATTTTCTCTTCCAAACTTTGAATTTGAACTAGAATCTTCCTTCTTATATTTGAATCTTGAAAAAAAGAAATAAAATCTGCGATGTCAAATGTCCATCGATCCGTCACAGCATTCTATTTACTCGAAAATAATTTCGAAGTCTTCTTCGATGAATTTATGTTTCTCCTTGGCAACGATGCTTCACAATAATATTCTTGTTTAAATAAGTATTCTTCAGATTATTATTAAATTTCAAAGATTATTCTTCTTCTAGATTGATATGAAACGTCCTCAAAAAGCGAGATTTGACCTTATTCTGATGTCACTTGAAAATGGTGTGACCTTTTATTGAGGTCACTTGAAAATAGACTGACCTTTTATTGAAAATATTCTTCTCGGGGTCACCATTTGTAGGGGGTTTGTCACCCAAATGTTCAATGTTTATTATTTGCAAATTTAAAATTCTTTTTTTTTTTTCTTCCGAGGGATCTTCTCACACCTGACGACCAGGAAGGAATTTATGTTGTTGAATGTTGCTCTGTGATGTTGCTTGACTGTTGACTGTTGACTCCATCCATGATTTTGACTTGTTAGTGTGTTGCTTGTCGGGGTCACCAATTGTAGGGAGTTATTGGGTTTCCTCGCTCTACAACCAACTACCTAGTTAGGATTCTCTTCCTAAGTGTAGGCGTTGAAATGAGACACTTGATAATCACCATCAAGATAGTATATTATAATAACGACTTATAGAATAAGAACATTGTATAGATAAATGGTAAAAGAAGTACAATAGAAATATATCAAAAGATGCGTTGTGCTGGACGCCCAGCAATAGAATGATGTGTCGTCTGTTGCTACAGCGCAGCTCTCGCGCGCAGGACCTTCCGAATTCAAAAACGTTCCAAAAGCAAGTTCGAATTCCGAACGCGTAGCTTGTGTGCGTTGCCAGCTAGCAAAGGAGGTAACGCCACAGGTTTTATTAAGAAAGGGGAAGAAAAGAAAGTTTATAAGCTTAATAAAGCAATTTATGGATTAAAACAGGCTGCAAAAGCATGGAATGAAAAAATAAATAATGTTTTAATTAATAAATTAGGTTTCAAGAGGTTATCCTCAGAACCATGTGTTTATATTTATAATCAGGATAATGAACTACTGATTATTGCATTGTATGTGGATGACATAATGTTATTTTCATCTAATACATCACAGAAAAAAACTCATTATTAAGGAAAAATTGATGCAAGAATTTGAAATAACTGATTTAGGTACAGCTGATTGTATATTAGGAATGAAAATCTCGAGGTCAAATGATGGAGAATATACATTAAATCAGTCTAGTTATATTGAAAGAATATTGGATACATTCCAAATGTCAAACTGTAAACCAGCTGCTACTCCGATGGAAGTTGGACTTAAACTTCAGAAAGGAGATTGTAAAAATAGTAATTTAAATTACAGAAGTTTAATAGGTTACCTAATGTACCTGGCAGTATGCACTAGGCCAGATATTGCATACAGTGTTAGCTATCTAAGTCAATTTAACAATTGTTATTCAGAAGAACATTGGAAGGCCGCTAAACGAATACTAAGATATTTGAAAGGCACTGTACATTATAGCCTAACATTCAAAAAAGGTGACATGTTAATTAAAGGTTTTACAGATGCAGACTGGGGCGGTGATCAGTTAGATCGCAGGTCATACACAGGGTATGTTTTCAGCCTTGGTAATTCCATAGTGTCGTGGGAAAGCCGCAAGCAGCGAACTGTAGCACTTTCCAGCACTGAAGCTGAGTACATGGCAATCTCTGACTCATGTAGGGAAGCGTTGTTTTTACAAACTTTTATTAAAGAATGTTCAGGATATAATTGTCAAATTAATTTGTTTAATGATAATCAGTCTGCTCAGAAAATTTGCAATAATTCTGTATGTCATTCTCGTACCAAACATATAGATGTAAGACATCACTTTATAAGACATCTAATCAATAAAAAGGTTATAAATTTGTATTATTTAAATACTCAGAATATGATTGCTGATGTGTTTACAAAATCATTGTGTAAGGATAAACACTGTAAGTTTATTTCAGAGTTGTTGAAAACTTAAATTGTATCTTTTAACTTAGTCAAAGAAAATTAAGAATAAAGTGGTAAAATTCATATGGTATGTAATAACTATCTTTTATATTAGGAATATGTTGTAGTATGTGTAATATTAGTTTGTGTTCCTAATGTGTCATGCTGGCTATTTATATTTGTCATAATATGTATAGAAACCTAGATTTGAAACAGACTTATAATTGTATTAGTTTAAGGGGTAGTGTTGAGTTTTTAAACATAAACTATAAGTCTGTGATCATTATTATTTAGCTGTCAGTTGTGACAGTTGACGTTTGACACTTTGTCGTCTGACATCTCTGTATTCTGTCTTCTCTCTGTATCTAGCTAGCAGCCATGTAACGTGTACTTAACCTTTCTGTGAAATATATTCAAGTGGTAATCCAAGTCAATCATTCTTTTATTCAAGAATCCACGCCCTGTTACATCATTATATACACCAAGAACATGAAGGGACCCAGAATAGAGCCCAGAGGAAGGCGTGAGGCTGATCCGGACGACTTCACATCGTTGACACATACCGTTTGAATGCGATCACTGACATAAGATGCAAGTGCAGTATCTTTGATTCCATAATGGTTCAACTTAACTAAAAGCGTCTCATGCTCAACGCAATCGAATGCCTTAGACAAATCACAGAAAATACCAATAGCATTCTGTGATTTCTCCCACGGCTCGAATAAATGCTTTAGCAGCATAGCTCCCGCATCGGTTGTTGATCGGCCTTTAGTAAAACCATACTGCTCTGAGTGAAGTAGTTTATTTGAGTTAAAGTGCAGAAGCAGTTAGTTGAGCTTAATTTTCTCAAATATCTTGTTGACTGCTGGTAAAATAGAAATTGGTCTGTAATTATTAGGGTCACTTCTATTACCAGATTTAAAAAGTGGAATCAATTTACTGCATTTCATAAGGTCTGGAAAAGATCCTGAATCTACAGACTCATTAAATATTAGAGCAAGATATGGTGCAATTATATCAATAACATTGCTGATTATTTTTACTGATATCCCCCATAGCTCCCCAGTTTTTTTGCGTTGCAAGGATTTGAATATTTTAATAATATCATATGGGGTCAAATGTTTAAACTTAAACAACACACTGCACTCGGTGACATTACCCTTGAGAAGCTTAAAGGCTTCTGTTATCGAGAAATTAAGGGAGCTAGTAGTAGTAAGAGGAATATTTTGGAAAAAAATCTCAAATGTATTTGCAATTTCCGTATCGCAGTCAATAATACGGTCATTTATTTTTAGCTCCAATTTACGCTTTTCAACTTTTTGTTTCCCAATTTCATCTGTGATTATATCTCAAACTGCTTTTATTTTATTATCTGCCATCCACCCATCCATCTATCCATTCATTCATCCAATCTTTCGCATTTATAATGTAAGTATAGAAGTATAAATATGTACCTAATACGTACATTACACCATATAGCATATAGTCGTTAATTTAATAATCTTGAGAATAAAATCGAAATACATACGCCTGAATTTTATTTGTTTTCTTCAAACTCTCTATCGTATTACGAATACTTTCATTTGCTAATTCATCAAAACTCTCCAGTTTGTTTATAATTTCGGTGTCTGCTGCTCCAAAACACATTGTTAGAACTCGTACTTTGGTGTGGCGGTAGTAGTCTTCTTTCTGTAAGCAATTTATTTGAATTAATTTTAAATAATAATAAAAGTATTTCTTACAAAAGTTTTATTCGCCTCGTAAAACTGAATAGCAAAACGTTTTCTAGCTTCGCTATGTGATGCCACTGCGGACTCAGGAGACCTGAGCACTATCCTGGCAGAGTAAGGGCATTGATAGCGACTCTTTGGAAACATTAATTGTAATTGAACCTATAATATTTATTTATAATATGCAATTAGGTTGTTGAATTTTAAAAAGATATCGATCTTTTTATGTATTTTAAAACTTTAACACAAATTGTATAAATCGTCGAAGCAAAAAACTCTTCATTTAAAAATATAAATTAATAATAAACAATAAAATATTGGTAAAATTTTAAAAAGAGACACGTGACTACGAACGCGCCACGATTGGTCGCCATGTTTGTGACGTCATAATGTTTAAGGCAATTTCACGATAGTAGGTACAGTGTCAACACTGCATCAGCTGTGTGAAGCCATGAATAGAAATTGACATTGTGACGTCAAATGTTAATTTTTCGCTCAGGTTTATTCGGCGTGTTTTCGGTACTGAATTCAAAAATTTATTTACAATTTGATATAACTTTTAAATTATAGCGAAAAATAAAAAAATAAAAAAAAGATTTGTAAAAATAAATAAAATGTGAAAGAATTTTTAAAATCGGTTGAGTAGTTTTTGATTTTGTCCATTACAAACAAACAATCAAATCTTTCCTCTTTATAATATTAGTTTAGATTTAGATGTAAAACTTACCCCCATACATACGCTTAGATGTAGTACCGCACTTTTAGTAGCTGAATAAATAAATGCACTAGGTGACATCAATGTCAATGCGCTAATAGAAGATACATTGATGACAGTTCCCCCTGCGCCGCCACGGTCAACACGCATCAACTCTAAAGCTTTCAAAGTTGAAGACACAGTCGCAGTCTGGAGTAGAAAACTAATAGATAAAAATTAGAAAACACAAGAAACATAGCTAAAATATTAACTAGTATGTACTGCAAACGGAATCATCGTGAATCTTTTAAGCGCCGTGAAATTGATCGAAAAAGTGTATAGCTGTTATAATCTTCTAAGTTTATTTCTCCAAAGCCAGCAATGGGTTGGGGTTTTATTTTACTTTTATTTTGGCAGTTCGATTCAATGATGTTCTAATGCGTCACTGTTGATTTTTGATAACAATCGACGTTCTTTATAAAAAGTTTTAATCGATTTGACACATATTGATATGACTAGTATACTTATGTATGTATTAAAATAAATCAATTATACACAACAGTAGGTACCTACAGTAAATGTATATGAATCCGTCAGGTCATATTACTAACCATGCATCGTCAAAGATGTATGGTGATTATAGGACTATCAAGAAAGCTGTTGTCTGTTGCAGCTCCGTGACTATTTTGAAAAAGAAAGTCGTACTTGTAATTACTGGATGAGTTACATACGAGTTACGAAATATCGGTTAAAAAGGCATGCCGCTTAATGTTTTGTCAATGGTTTCCTGATAATAATTATGACACTTCATTATCGTGCTTATGTCAAAAGTGAAATAAATGGTTGGACAAATTATAATTGCAATATTTTTTAAATTGCATTGCAGTTCAAATTAAGAAGGCGTGAATAAAAGAGATAATAATATGTAGTACATTTCGCGCACGAGTTGAATGCAGAGCTAATATTGTATAGTGACACATACAAAAGCTCTGCAATCTGCATTTAATTCGCGCGCGTACTATACATTCATCATACAATATTCTGTAACGTACTAAATTGACGTCGATTAGTTTTTTGTAAGTATTCATTTTTTCCGTAGCAATAGCAGCATTGTTAACCACGATATCAATAGCACCAAAGACTTCTACTATTTTGTCAAATATGCCATGTAATACTTCATCATTTGTGACGTCGCATTTAAAGAAACCAGCCACATCTCGTCCATATTCTGCTTTTAGTTTATTTTCTAAAGTTACCCCAGATGCTTCGTCGACGTCAACAATGCCCACATACTGAAATCCAAAAATTAAAATATTTTCGATGTGAAAAGTCAAAATGTACAAAAATATTATAATAGGTAGTAGATGATGCCCTCTTGCACGGGAATTCTTTTATTTTCCGGGATAAAAAGTAGCCTATGTCCCTTCCTCTTGATACAGACTATGCCCATACCAAATTACATCAAAATCGGTTAAACAGATGAGCCATGAAATCGTACCAGACAGGCAGACGGACAGACAGACATACTTTTGCATATTTACTTTATTTTTATTTTTTAGTATGGATTAGATAGGTATGGAAAATAATCTGCAAAGTAGCCGGAGAATATCATTTCCTGTAAACTTTTCATGCCTGAATTCGCGTGTTATGATATTATAAATTGATGAGATAGCCTTTTCCTTTTGAACATATCACTATTATTTTTCTAAATTTTTTTACCTTAGTCTGTTCCTTTATCAGTTCCTGTACAATATGGGCACCTATACCATTTGCACCTCCAGTAACAATAGCTACTTTATCTATTAAACTGTTCATTATAATTTAAGCTAACGTTCTCTTTGGGAGGACAGGTAGATTCAATTAATTAAACTTGAATAATATATCCTTTTTATATAGACACCAATAGTCTAACACAGACCTGCAGATATTGACCATCGACGAAGCACATAAATGTTCGTATACGATATAAATATTATCATAAAATAAATTAATATTTATATCTTATCTCGTTTTAGTAACTTCTACTGATGCCCGCGACTTCGTGGAATATTTTTTTTAATTCCCTTGTACTTGTGTCACTCTGTCCTCAACTATACCCATGTAATCACGTCGATCCGTTGTGATCTGTTGCGAGGTGATTGAAGGACAAACAAACAGACTTTCGCTGTTCGCATTTATTATTACTATGGTATTGATTTAGAGCTCAATTTCGTGTATGCACTCTAGATAAATTTTAAGAGACTCAAGTAATATCGTCTAGTATAAAATATCCGAAACATTTGCCTAAAATGTTTTTCGTTCAGTTAATTTTGATAAGCCCTATTGTGATTGTGTTATCAGGAGATTTAAACAATTCCATAACTCAGTAAAAACCTAGCTTGTTTATTACACCGGCTTCAGTAGGTAATTTCCTCGGATGTTATGATATTTGCATTCGTTTACGCGCGGCAGCCAAGCGTAAAATATGTTTGATTTAATTGATAAAGTGGCGATAGTAACAGGAGGGGCCAACGGTGTTGGAGCTGCGATTGTAAAAGAATTTCTTAAGGAGGGTGTTAAGGTAAAATAGCGTTTAAGTTTTAAATAAAAATAACACATTGCTAACATCCATGAAAATTTGATCTGAAAATCTTGCACGCTTAAGCAGCCAGCTAGCCTGCTGAAGCGTCTCTAAGTTCATTAAGTTTGTAGGTTTTTTGAAATATATTCTTCAGAATATCGGCAAGGCCCAGGTAAGATTCGAACAAACAAACAACACAGGCACCGTTGTACAATTCATTTTTTTCTTATAGCTACTTATGACACTTTTAAGCCACCTATAACATTTCCCGGAACGTTACAAGTCTATGATTTTAATGAATAGGTAAATTATTCTTGTGAAGAAGTTCATTTTAATAACAATTACGCAGGCTGATAAATATACCTAATACCTACAATCTACATGGATCTCCGAATAAAAATAATAACACATACAAACCGGATCAAAGTGGAGATGATCAACATTTTTTATGGAGAGTGACTTTGTAACAACTTTGTATAACTGACAAGCTATCTTGTTTGCTTATTCTATAAATAGACTTTAATGACGTCAACCGCGCGTTGAGATATTATTAAATTGTTATTTTTAAGGAGTGAACAATCCTCGAAACAATTTTTCTTTCTGAGTAAATTATAGAACATATTATTAGGTATTGTGCAATAGCGGTGTATAAATAGGACACTATAGGATGTAATATGATAGTAAGGACAACAAATAACACATCTTCATCATAAAACAGATATTAATGTTGTTGCCCTTCGCTGTGTACATTATCTGTGCACGGTAGTTGGCAGAACTGACGTTTGGCGGCGAGGTCGTAGCGCGGCAATTCGAATTGCTATGGTGGCAGCGCTGATGCAAGATCCTTGCACTTTACTCTTGAGTGAAGTGTTTTCTTAGTGTGTGATAAATGTAGGTAGTAATCCATTCTAACTTCAGCAGAGCTTGTGGTAACAAGCTAAGTGTTCAGTATAAGTATCTATTATTGTATCGCCTTTCAATAATTTGTGTAGATTTAAATATTCCAGTTTTGCTCAATTGATGTTTAGTTAATTTATATCGCTAAAGTGAATTTTATATTATAATAACTTAATCACTGACCAAATAAATTGCATTATGTAACGGTAGATAAATTTGCAAATGTTAAGATTTAACTGAACAATAAATGCCTAGGAAATGTTATTATATCATTACATATTGGAATTAATAAATACCGTATGATTCTAGATTGTGTTTCCTTGTCTGCTTCATCAAATCTACAGGCAGATTATATTATTAAGTATACCCATAGATAATACCTATATTGAGTATACCTATGCTAAATGATAAAAAATATTTTAATCTAGGTATACATTTATAAATTACAGTTTGTCTCTATACTGGATATTGAAGAGAAATCTGGCAATAATTTGGAAAAGGAATTGGCGATAACTCATAGGAATAAAGTAAAGTTTTTCAAATGTGATGTCACAAAAGATGAACAACTGTTTGCAGCGTTCAAAAAGACAACAGAGGAGAATGGTGGTCTAGACATCGTTGTTAACAATGCAGGCATCGCTAATGACGGTTTGGATATGTATAAGAAGGAGATTGAAATAAATTTAGTTAGTATTAATTTGTTTCTTTTATTGTAAGCATTTTATGATAAACAAAACAATATATTCTACCCCTAGGTACCACCAAATAGATAAAAAATAATATTATATACAAATATTATTTTTTTTCACTTTCAATTTGTTTCAATGTTCTTCTTGAGGCATTCTTTTAAACTAGGTACTTATGAAATCTCTGCAATCCGCAATTTAGTCTAGGCAATGGGGCGGTTTGTTGTATGGAGACCCCCGCATTAAATCCTCAGTCGTTGAAACTTGGCAGGGTTGTAGTATGGTATGAACCAATACTTATAAAAAAATACCCAACAAAAATGCATCCGGAAGTTAGGTATTTATACCTAAAACTTAATATTTATGACTGAATATTTTATCGATTTCTTTCTAAAATAATAGTAGGTAGTATATTTACACTCAAAACCGAAATATCAAACGAAATAATCATGCAGAACATCGATATTTAACCGATTTTATTAACAAACATAAACTGCGATTACGCGATAATGTACATTCCTGCTTTAACAATTAGGTATAGCATAAAAACCCTTACTTCCTTTATGATTTTTTGTTGGATATTAATAATATACGTTTAACTCATGATACTATATCATACTGCAAAGTTTCTTCGCCTGAGGAATTATTGTTGGGGTCGCCTAACTTTATTGCCTAGACTAATTCAGATAATATGACCACCTTAAACGCAATGTTTGTAAAATCATTTTATTATTTAAAACGATTTTACTTGCCTGAAATTTCTATATTATAAAACTTTCTATATTTTCCTACTTGTTTGCCAGGTACTTAATTATATATTTTATTTTAGACGGCGCTAGTAACAAGTACCTTAAAAGCATTAGAATTGATGCGTGAAGATAAAGGAGGCAAAGGAGGTACTATAATTAATGTTGCATCGGTCAGTGCTCTTGCTCTACTGTCACCAACCGCTTTCATCTATGGCGCAACCAAAGCAGCAGTCCTTCATTTTACTTCAAGTATTGGGGTTAGCATCAACACTAATTAAAATAATTCGCGTGCAGTGGTATCAACATGAATCCTATCGACATTCTAAAACTGGTTATTTTGTAATACTTATTACTTACTTGTTTTTTACCCGACTGCGGAACGCACAGGGTTATGTGTTCATCAGTTTATATATTACTAGATGATTCCCGCGACTTCGTCCGCGTGGACCAAGTTTTTTCGATTCCCGCGGGAACTCTTGAATTTTCCGGGATAAAATGTAGCCTATGTCCTTCTCCGAGATACAACCTACCCCTCTACCAAATTTCATTAAAATCGGTTGAACAGATACATTTTTTGATTCCCGCGGGAACCTTTGAATTTTCCGGGATAAAAAGTAGCCTATGTCCTTCTCCGGGATACAAACTATCCCCGTACTAAATTTCATCAAAATCGGTTGAACAGATGGGCCGTGAAAGCGTAGCAGACAGACAGACAGACAGACAGACAGACAGACGGACAGACAGACAGACACACTTTCGCATTTATAATATTAGTATGGATGGATATTTGTATGTTCCTTGCAGGACAGCTACAGCCTAAACGCGTGGACCGATTTTGATGATTCTTGCACCAGTTTGTGCCGAATATATCATTAGAGTGACACTGTGGAAGCCAAATTTGAGAAAAAACAAAATGGCGCCCTCTAGAAGCCATAATGTAACAAATTAAAAAATAAAAGTCGATGGACTATGGCAAGTGGGGTATCGATGAAAAGGTCTTGCAAAATCATAGTTAGGTTTCCTTAATAATTTTCTCATTTTAACTATCATTTAGGATTTACGAGGTCTCAAAGGTGGTATTCCTTTGTGTCCCATTACAGAAAAAACGGCTGAACCAATTTTGATAGTAATTGCACTAATAGATTTGTTGTTTATGTTACTGTATATATTTCAGAAGGATATAGCTCTTAAGGTTCCATAATATATCTACCTACTAACGATATGACCCATACTAATATTATAAATGCGAAAGTGTGTTAGTTTGTTGGTGTTTTGGTTTGTTCTTGAATCACACCGCAACGGAGCAACGGATCGATGTAATTATTGGCACTTTTCATCCCGGAAAAGGAGTTCCAGCGAGAATAAGCTAGCATCAGATAGTATTTAATTAGCTTTAATCGCAAACCTAACGGCTAAAAACATGAAAATCGTGAAATTCAGATTTGTTGTGTGAACTGTTTCTATTATTTTTGTCATCTTTTGACGAACCTAAGTACCTGTACTGTTAGACAGAAATTGTTACGCGATTAAATAAGAGAGCAGAATCAAGTCATTATAAAAATGCCAAACTGATCAAAGATGTCTTACAGAAAGAAGCCTATTATTCGAAAACAAAAGTTCGAACGATATGTACATGTCTTGGAGCAACAGATACAGATTTAATTACTAAAGTAAGAAGCTTTGATGAGGATTTGACGCAGAAAATGAAGACGATAGTCAAATATGACCCATTGCAAACGTTAGTAATCACATTAAGTAGCTTTTTGAGCAGTGTCTTCATCTTTCAAGATACCCAGGGTTCCCAAGGGTACCCAAGGTTCAAGGAACCCAGTTTGAACTGTTGTTACTAGTAAGAGTCAATGCACGCAATAGTTACTCGTCTTGCTTTGAAACTGCGCAAGAGTGCCTTGAGTCTTGGCCGTGGTCATGGCTGTTTTATGTAGGTTAGTAAACAGCAACAGCTGTCAGTGTCAAAGCTTTCACTATATTGGCCATCTTTTCCATATACATCGAAGAGGATAATCATAGGTACTAAAATTCTGCATCAATGGATAATCATTAAAAATAATACTAGGTTAACGAATATTAAAAATAATACTCGGCATTTGTTTTTGGTCCATATTAATTGGTACAAAATAATTTAATATAAAAAATACTTTTTAAACAACCGACTTCAAACTCCCGCGCCAACTTTTATTGTTCATATTTTAAAAACCGCTCGACCGATTTCGATAAAATTTATATGGGACCACATGGGAAGTATGCTCTTTCAAATAAAAAAAGAATCATCCAAATCGGTTCACCCAGTCAAAAGTTCTGAGGTAACAAACATAAAAAAATAAAATAAAAAAATGCAGTCGAATTGAGAACCTCCTCCTTTTTTTGAAGTCGGTTGAAAATGCCCTTTTCTTTGAGCCCAACAATAAACCGGAAAAAGAATGTGGGGCTTCGCAAAACTTATGAAACTGCGTCATTCATTATTGGTTGCGAAAATCAAGCTTTCACTTTGTTGCTTTCTACAAATCCAGAGATATTGTTAGTATGTTTTTGCGATCTTGGATATCCTGATTTGAACATATCGAGGGGATATTTGCTTATGTTTCTTCACATTGGCGATGAATGATAGATGCAAAATGTTACTGGACGAGTAGATACCCGTAAGTGTTAGGCAGAATAAAATCTTCACCACCACTACAGCCCATTAACGTCCCACTGCTGGGCATAGGTCTCCACGCTCATAGAAGAGAGGGAATTAGAGCTTAGACCCACCACGCTGCTCCAATGCGAGTTGGCGGGCTTTTAACGACTATATCATGTTAGTGATAATAACTGGGACCGACGACTTAACGTGCTCTCCGAGGCACAGGGGTGAAACAACAACTTCCTAACTCCGGGCAAGTACTGAGAAATTCTGGTCAGAATTTTTTTTTTTTTAATTTACAGAGCTGAAGAAGCAGCAAGAGGAGTTGTAGAGGCATATAAACAAGGCAGCAGTGGCAGCACATTTCTTATTTGGTGTAAAGTTGAGGATATTACACACAGAGTGGATAAGGGATATGAAATTATGGCTGGAGACATATTCGACTGATGTGATGCGGAAAATAATAATATGACAGTGCGCATCAGCTTTGTATTATAGTAATAATAATATAGGTAAAAAATATGGAAAAACAAAGGTAAATACATCAAATTCAAATAGGTATATTAATTGTAATAATATGAAGGTAATTGCCACTTTTACATATAATTAAATAAATTTTTTTCAATTTTGTTAATTTTTTTAAAAATTTCAGTATATAAATTGCATTGTAAAATATATATATATATATATATATATATATATATAGTTATTTATGATATTAAAGGAATGATTGCTATCACGAAATCATAAAGTTATTAAATCTGCACACTACTTTATTTACGTATTATACATACGCATTTAATGCCGCAAGTTCCTTTATATTGATTTTAATAACAAAATTAGATCCTTTATGCAATATCTTTTCCTGTGCTAAGGAACCCCCCCCTTTAATATTAGCGTTGCGTTCAGCATTTCGTATTTTGCCTTCGCAGTCGCTTTTACTTTGTATGCGTAATTTGACGCCCCGAATAAATTTTGCGATGTACAGTTTAAAAAATAAAGTAGCAATAGTCACTGGTGGTGCAAATGGTATTGGTGCAAGTATTGTGAGGGAGTTTGTTAAGGAGGATGTAAAGGTATGTTCTGTGAATAAAATGTATTCATCTGTACTAATTTATTATAAATTATATGATGTTGCTTTTGTATTATTGTGGTGTACAATAAAGTATATATATACATACATACATGATGGCCGCGACTTTGTCTGCGTGGATATAGGTTTTTTAATTCCCGCGGGAACTCCTTAATTTTCCGGTATAAAAAGTAGCCTATGCCTAAATTTCATCAAAACCAGTTGAACAAATGGGCCGTGAAAGACAGACAGACATACTTTCGCATTTACAATATTAGTAAGTATGGATTTTTGTATTATTTTAATACTGATATATGAATTCTTGTGTACTTACTCTTCTCATCGAATACCTAGATCTCTATTAGCTTTCAACCTAAACCAATCCTTTCACTTTAGTTAAGTATACTAGCTGTTAGTAGGGTAAACAAGTCTTATAATTCAGCTCTTACAAATGTACACTCTCTAGGAAGTATAAATAAATAAGTATTTCGCATTTGCTAGGAAGTTATAGGTAGGGGCATAGATGCTGGAGAAAAGTCAAGAGATCCCGCGGGGATTAAAAAAACCTTTATCCACGCGGACGAAGTCGCGGGCATCATCTAGTAAATAATAATTAAATTTCTATAAAACTTATTACTTTACCCCAATGATATTTATTATAGAATATCATGGTTTTACCCACAATATTATGACGTCAGAGACTCGGGTTGAGTATTCTTGAAAAATATAATACCATGCCCGCGACACTAGCAACGTAGATTTGGGTTTTTGGTTGTGTTGTGAAACCGAAATTTGAGAGCGAAATTTGAGAAATGATTCAGTAAAATTGATCCAAATATCAATTGTAGGGTCTACCATAACAATACTTGCTTGATATTTTTCGTGGTAAGACCGAAACCTTTGACATCAAAAATAATTAGATGCAGATTATGTAATAGAACTTTCTTTCTAATAAGCCATTTTTCTTTTCCAGTATGTAGCAATTATCGACGTAGTAGAGGACGCCGGGACAGCTCTTGAAAATGAGCTACGAAAAAAATATGGCGAAGGAATTGTACGTTTCTTTATGTGCGACGTAACAAAAGTGGAACAGCTATACGATGTTTTCAATAAAGTTATAGAAGATCATGGGTATATAGACATAGTTGTAAACAATGCTGGCGTAGCAGATGAATCTAGTGATAGATACAAATTGCAAATAGAAGTGAATTTTGTGAGTAAATAATATCGCTTAATTATTTTGCCAAATATGATTTGAAGTTGAAGGCTACGCGTCTATGTCATGACATCATTGGATCTCCAAAAATATTCTCAAAGAGTAAATGGAACAAAAAGCTAATATTGCTAAAGTCCCTAAAACCAAATAACTCTATATAGTGCAGCATTAATATCTAGCGGTGCACTCTCCTATTACTACACGATATAAAGGAGGAGCAAACCCGATATAAAGAATTTTAATTTTTAACTTTTTAGTATCAGGGTTGAGGATTTGGAGTCAGAATTTTATGGGACCACCTCAAGGAAGCTCCTCTAACGACAGAAAAAAATATTTTTCAAATCGGTTCAGAAACCACGGAGATATGCACCGACATACATTAAAAAAAAAATATGCGCTGAATTGAGAACCTCCACCTTTTTGGAAGTCGGTTAAAAATAATAAAATATTTTCTTTCAGACAGCTATAGTGGCTTCATCATTTAAAGCATTAGAATTGATGAGGGTAGACCGTGGAGGAAAAGGCGGTACCATTATCAACGTGTCATCCATAGTTGCACTTTCTCATGAAATTGGTCTACTTCCTGTGTATGCTGGCACTAAGAGTGCTATTCTTCAGTTCAGTTGTCGTCTTGGGGTGAGTTTTCTCCATATTCACGAAGTTTTGTATAAAAAGTTGATATTTAAACTAAACTCATTACTTAATTCCCTACCTGAAATTAGTCGCTGTTAGTTAACCCCTGTTAGCTTGGATAAACTAGCTCTCTGAATTTAATAGTTTAAATTCAGAGAGCTCGTTTATCCAATCTAACAGGGGTTATTCTTACACAGACTACATGTGTAAGAATTTACAGATATCTAAAACTTTCTAAGAAGTTTTAGATGGAGATGGATGGATAGAACAGAAGAGTATGGGAAAAGCCTATAGGTACTATTTCCAGCTTCTAGCCCACTGTAGAACCATAGATTAAAGAAGCACAACGGAGACCAATCCTAAATCTATGCCTAGAACTTTGATATATAATCAAAGGCCTAGAACTGCGTCGTTGCTTACAGTCAGATGCCATGCGCAAACTGCTAATAAGGTTATCTTAAAAAAATAACAAGTTTGATCTAGCATCAAATTAGGTGATCAACACAGAGTACTTTTTTAGATAAGGTGATCAAGATGACTTTTAGTGATAATTTAAAAAAAAATTACCATTTCAGATGGAAGAACTGTATTCACGAACTAACGTGCGTGTACTGACGATGTGTTTTGGAGCAACTGACACAAATATTTTGAAAACTTGTAAAAGTTTCGAGGAAAAAACTACAGAGATTATTCGGGAGTATTTTTCGACCAGTGTAGCACAATCGTATGTACATTTATTGATTATCTTTTCTTCTAATTTAGTAACATTTTATGATCATAATATTTGTGAAATATGGATCCTCATTGGAAAGTTATTATTACGTCATAATATTCATATAATTGCAAAAGCGTATCAGTCTGTCTGTCTGTTTGCTAAGTTTTCACGGCCTATTCGCTGTTCCACCGATTCTGACGTTATAATATAATACCTACAGAGCTAGGTTGCATTCCGGGGAAGGACATAGTTTTTTTTTATCTCGGAAAATCAAAGCGTATATCTACAGGATTTTCAAAAATATAGTAAAACCTAATCCACGCGGGCGAAGCCATCACGTAGTATTAATAATAAAAAAGTCGCGGCATCTCAATAAACTCAATTTATTTATAACATAGGACTACATGTTTTAAATAAATTGAGTTTATTGTTTACTCTTATCATAAGACGACCTCCGTGGCGCAGTGTGCAGCGCTGTTGTCTTAACGTGCGGAGGTCCCGGGTTCGATCCCCGGCAGGGTCAATTTAGGAATTAATAATTTCTGAATTTTCCTTGGTCTGGCCTGGTGGGAGGCTTCGGCCGTGGCTAGTTACCACCCTACCGGCAAAGACGTGCCGCCAAGCGATTTAGCGTTCCGGTACGATGCCGTGTAGAAACCGAATAGGGGTATGGGTTTAATATAACTGCCATGCCCCTAACAAGATAGCCCGCTACCATCTTAGACTGCATCATCACTTACCATCAGGTGAGATCGCAGTCAAGGGCTAACTTGTAGTGGATAAAAAAAAAAAAAAAAGACACCTGTAGGTATGTCCTACATAAGAGTCTTATGTTCCGTCATGTTTTGACTCTAACACCTGTTCGGAAAGAAGTTCTGCTCAGAAGAGCCGGCGTGAAACTCAGCAGTTGCTCTTTTTTTTGCTCTTTTGAATAATATAAACAATTGTGTTCTATAGGTAGTTACATTTTGCAGCAATTAAATTTTTAATTTTTTCAGATCTGAAGCAGCGGCTCAAGGCGTGGTGCAAAGTTACAAATCAGGAAAAAGTGGAAGCGCGTGGCTAATTGACAAGAACAGTGCTTTGGACATAAGCGATAAAATAAAAAAGGCCAACGAAATAATGTCTGCGGACGTCACTGTATAGTGAACCAAAGGTTAATTATGAAAGAAGAATTATGGCGTTTCGATATCATCAATCAATTTAATACCAAAAAACAATAAACAAAAAGCATGTTGAAAAAAGAATAATAGCGGACAGGGAAGCAATTATATCTTGGTAGAGGTTATTTACGAAGAATAGATAGCAAATATTATGAGGTGGAATTCATGAAAATGTTTAGATAAGTATACCTACCTGTAAAAAATGTTATAAATAAACTTTATCTATATTAACAATCCTGAACTGCAAAGCCTGAAGACCAAAGACTTCAACGAGTGCGTCCTGACGGTAGGCCTCGTCCACAAATTTAAAGTCGCTCAGCGTGCTATGGAGCGGGCTATGTTGGGAATTTCTCTCAGGGATAAAATCCGGAACGAGGAAATTCGTAGAAGAACTAAAGTGACCGACATAGCTCTGCGGTTTAGCAAGCTGAAGTGGCAGTGGGAGGGTATATCTGTCGCAGAACCGATGGCCGTTGGGGCAGACGTGTTCTGGAGTGGAGACCGCGTACCGGTAAGCGCAGTGTAGGACGACCTCCTGCTCGCTGGTCCGATGACCTAAAGAAGGTGGCGGGAAGCGGGTGGAAGAGGAAGGCGGAGGACCGTGTTTGGTGGCGCGCTCTCGAAAAGGCCTATGTCAGCAGTGGATGCATACAGGCTGATGGATGGATGGATGATATTAACAATCGCAGTGGACGAAGTGAACATCTAATCAGCCCTCGTGTTAGGATGCTTGTTATTGATAAAATAATATGGTCTGCAATCATTGCTATTTTGCAACCGTTGTTATTGACGAACTCCTTGTGCTAAAACTGTGAAATTTGACTTAACATTTAAAATTAATGTTATATTAATAATTGCTCTAAATTTTATTTATAAGAATAAATACCTTTTAAACATTTCTTTATTGGTAAAACACGTAGATTATACCTATCCACCAAACCAAAAATATTTTATACTAGATGATGCCTGTGACTTCGTCCGCGTGGATTAAGTTTTTTTATTCCCGCGGAAACTCTTTAATTTTTCGGGATATAAAGTAGCCTATGTCCTTCCCCGGGATAAAACCTATCCCTTTACCAAATTTCATCAAAATCGTTTGAACAGTTGGGTCGTGAAAGCGTATCAGACAGACACACAGACGGACAGGCAGACAGACAGATACACTTTCGCATTTATAATATTAGTATGGATAGTATGGATATAACGGGAGAACAGTTAAGAATATTAATTACATTATATAAAAAAAAATGTATTTAGATACGTCAAGTGTTTTGTACAACCATCCCACGTCCTACATTCATTTACCAACAAAACTAACTCAAGTACCTTTAGCTATTTTCGACCATTTCTAAATTAGAGTCCGGGTCACGAACAAAGTCCCGCGAATCTAATGCAATCATTATTTGCATAAACATGCGACTGCAGCGCTGCCAGGGGACTTCTTTCGTGACACGGACTCTAGTTCAAAATATTCTCCTTATCAATCAAATGTGGAAATTGCTAATATTGATTTGCAGGATAATACAGAAATCAGAATCAGCCAAATATTTTAAGAGGGTAGACAAACATTAAAAATATTATCATACGATGAAATTATAATAATTCATGAATTAATCACAATAATATTGGATAGAATTAGGCCACACGAGTATATACGTACTCTGTGATCAGGCGTTACTTTGCGGAAGTTCATGATTTAGTAAGAAAAGATTCTATTGGCGGATTATAACAAAATAATTGTAATCTTTTTGCAATAATAATATTATGAAACTTTTTATATTGGAACTCCTAGCTAGTAAGCAAAGCAAGTACTTGAAATGTTGAAAAATCTCACGTTGTGACTAAAACTCCTCTCAGGAAATAAAAAGCAAATGCGTCGTAACTGCAGGTGGTGCCACGGAATGCAGAATACGAATTGATATAATATCGCTGATTATTTATGTAGGTAGAGGTATATAGAATTGAAAAAGTAATATGAAATTTTAAGTAGACCTAGCTCGAAAATTGAATAATATATAAGTAAATTTCTCAAACAGGGTACTAAATTCCTTTAAGCAAAAACATCCTGAATTTCTGAAAATTCAGATTTTATAGCTCTCTCCCAGTTCCAAATGAAGGCAGAGCAGTGAAGCAGGCAAGTGCAGTAAACTGAACTGTAATGCTTCTATATTTTGTATTACGCGCACACGTGTTGGAACAGCTATATTGAGGGATGAGTGGTATAGTTGCGACAACGTATATCAGTCGATTGAGTTGTTAAACAACGTTGGCCCAAGTCAGTAACTGGATGGGTGACCGAATTTGGAGGTCTGAATTTGGCCATTTCGTTTCCTCCGTGCCGTCGGTCTCGGTTATTTTCACTAACATCTGATATTAATAAAATCGCTAGTAACCTAAGAGTTGACATAGTAGTTATACTCTTAGTCGAGTTGTATGCGAAAGGACCTGGGAACCCACCGCATTATCACAAGAAAACCCCTGCCATTGTGTGATTAATGGAATGGGTCACGACCCTCAGCAATAAGGAATACGACGTAGAGAGAGAGAGTGAAAGTTGGAACAGCTGATTCATTACTGTCCCGTTGCTGCACGCGCGTTTGTATGGTAGCACTATACTCCACCTAGCTGTACTGCCCTTGTGTAAAATGGGCATAAGTTTGAGGAGTTCACTCACTCACTTAGATCCATTGCCGCCTCACTACTGTGCACGAGTCTCAGCTCTTACCAGACCGGCTTGGCCCATAGTTCACCACGCTGGCCAAGTGCGGACTGGCAGACTTCACATACATTTGAGAACATTATGAACTCTCGGTCATGCATGTTTTCTCGTGATTTTTCCTTCACATTCTTATATTATTATAGGTACTTATTATTATACTAGACGATTCCCGCGACTTCAACAGATACATTTTTTGTTGAACAGATACATTTTTTCCCCCGCAGGAACCTTTGAATTTTCCGGGTTAAAAAGTAGCCTATGTCCTTTTCCGAGATACAACCTATCCTTGTACCAAATTTCATCAAAATCGGTTGAACAGATGGGCCGTGAAAGCGTAGCAGACAGACAGACAGACCGTCACACTTTCGCATTTATAATATTAGAATGGATTTAAAGCAAGAACCAATAGAAACCCACATTATTTGTGAGTGTCATAGGCTATATAATATAAACCCGAAAAATTACGGGTTCCCGTGGCAATTTAAATAACTTATTTCACGCGGACGAAGTCGCTGGTATCTGCTAGTTATAAAATAAACAATTTCTGCGAACTTGTTTGACTGTTGTAGCCAATGTCATTACCCCGATATACTGTTATCACTGTAAAATAATGTTATATATGAGGAGGATGCCACAATGTTATGTTTGACTAGCGGACGCCAGCGACTTCGTTCGCGTGGCATAAGTTTTTTAATTCCCATAGGCATTCCTTAATTTACCAGGATAAAAAGAACCCATGAAAAAAAAACACGTCGATCCGTTGCTCTGTTGCGGCGTGATTGAAGGACTATTTAACGTCCTTTGGGATAGAATTTATAAAAGCTGTGAATTATGTACTTCATAATTTAAACCGGTAGCCCAAATATCAAGTTTCATGGCTTTAACTTGAAAAACGCCGGCCATTTACACCAACTTACACCCCTATTTTACCCGTTTGGGGGTAGAATTTTGAAAAACTGTTACACACGTAATTCTTTATATTATACCTAAAGCCAAATACCAAGTTTCGTTGTTATAACTTGAAAAGTATCTTGATAAATGAAGGACATTCATCCCCTAGTTCACCCCTTTGAGGGTCGAATTTTGAAAAATGATGAAACACGTATTTCTGCATATCTAACTGAAAGACCAAATGCTACGTTTCATGGCTATAACTTGAGAAATGAAGGGCTTTCACATAAACTTTCATCACCTATTTCACCCCTTCGGGGGTAGAATTTTCATAAACTGTGCAACACGCATTTCTTTGTTTTTTACCGATAGCTCATATACGTCCTCCAAAGGTGAAGCCGACTATTGTCATGCGACGCAGCTTCAAAAACTTTAATAATGATAAATTTCTACAAGATCTTCATAATATAGACTGGGATGTTATCTATACTGCAGCTACAGTGGACGAAAAAGTAAATTTATTTAACTCAATGCTAGCTGAACTATTTGACGTTCATGCACCACTACGGCCAATCAAGCTGAAACACTTGCCTGCTCCCTGGCTGACTAAAGATATAAAAGTTGTAATGGCTAAACGCAACTCAGCTAAAGCTAAATATAAATTAAACCCTACCGATGAGAATCTCGCTAAATACAAAAAACTTCGGAACCGTTGTAGTAAACTTTGCCGAGATGCGCAGCGCAATTATATACATGACTCCATAGACAATGGCAATCCTGTAAAAACATGGAAGTTTCTGGCCTCGCTAGGTATTGGCAAGCAGCGAAATCAAACCATCAAGAACGTCAACTTAGATCATCTTAATAATCATTTCACTACCGTGACTCTGATGGATAGCCTAACTAAAGCTAACACCGTAGCCTGTATAGGTGCATCGGCTACCCATAATTTCCCTCCCTTTAAGTTTAAATCAGTTACGCTGAATGAAGTTGAAAAACACATTCTTGCAATTAAATCCGATGCAATTGGGAGTGATGGCATAAGCCGAAAAATGGTGCTATTGGCTTTAGAAACAGTGACCCCAATTATTTGTCATATTTTTAATTACTCCTTGTCAACTAGTACCTTTCCTAATGTGTGGCGCTCAGCATTTGTTATACCCGTCCCTAAAACTGCTATTCCTTCGTCATTTTCTCACTTTCGACCTATTTCCATCTTACCCTTTTTATCCAAAGTCGCTGAACGAATAGTCTCCTCTCAACTTCGTATCTACCTATCTTATAATAACCTCCTTAATCCTCTTCAGTCAGGTTTTCGACCAGGACACAGCACTGTCACCGCACTCACAAAGATCTGCGACGACATACGATATGGGCTTGATAACCAGCTCGTTACAATTATTGTTCTGTTGGACTTCAGTAACGCTTTCAACACCGTTGACTTTGATTTAATGTTAGCCATTCTGAAGTCTAATAATATATCGCAGGAAGTAGTCAGCTGGTTTCGTTCATACTTATGGAATCGTGGGCAATGTGTACGTGTTAACAATGAGTCCTCCTCCTTTTCTTATGTCCAGGCTGGCGTTCCACAAGGGGGTGTCCTGTCACCTTTACTCTTCGCTATTTTTATTAATACAATTTCCAATTTCCTCTCCTCTCCCTTCCACCTTTACGCCGATGATCTGCAAATATATACTTCTGTACCTGCAGATCAAATTACAGCTGGAATAAGTAAAATTAATTCAGATTTATGTAAAGTAAGCTCTTGGAGTAAGTCGTATGGCCTCAATATTAACGCTAGTAAATCACAGGTTATCATTATCGGCAACCCAGCACAAACTCGTAAGGTTGATGTTAACTTCATAGAACCAATTGTGCTGGATAAGACGATCTTGCCCTTTAGTGACACTGTTAAGAACCTCGGCTTGATTATTGACTCCTCCTTCTCCTGGGTACCGCAAGTTAACCACGTCAGCCGACGTCTCTTTGCTGCTATCGGTTCTCTAAAACGCTGGAAGAATCTCCTTCCAGTCAATACTAAGATATCCTTAGCTGAAACACTCCTTTTACCTATACTGGACTATGCCGATAGCAGTTACACGGATCTCACTGAGGAGTTACTAAACAAGCTTGAGCGCTTACAGAACATGTGTATTCGATTCATCTATGGATTGAGGAAATTTGATCATGTTAGTGCGTATCGTGCTCGTCTCAAGTGGCTTCCAATTAGGTTGCGACGAAATTTTCATGTTCTTTCTTTACTTTTCTCTATCCTATATGCTCCTCATACTCCCAGCTATCTTAAAGAACGTTTCAACTTTCTCGGTGCTGTTGATCGCCATATGCAGCTGCGTTCTACCATGGATAATAAACTCAAAACTCCTAGCCATCGTACAAAATTTTACAGCAAATCTTACACGGTGTATGCTGTGCAGTTATGGAATTCTTTACCCAAAAATATTAGAGACTCCAAATCCTTAACTATTTTTAAAAAAAGTCTCAAAGAATATTTCCTTAACCAAGTTGTGCCATAATAACTAAATAATTATATTATTTCTATCGTAATTCATTACTATGCTTATGTAATATTATTTATATAATAGGTATGTGTAAATTATGTATGCATTATGTATGTACTATTTATTTATGTTTATGTATAATATATATTGTTATCTATATTTACTTATTTTAATTATATGTAATGTATAAATATATATTTTGTCTAGTATGTTTATATTATTTACTCAACTAATAATAATAACGTGTATTTTATTGTGCCACACTACCCTACACACCTCGTTCAATCCTCTCACCAAAGGTTGCCTGGTAGAGATTGCTCAGTAAGCAATAAGGCCGCCTTTGCATACCTAGTTATAGTTAATTTTACTCTGTATTCTTTTTCTTTCATGTGTGCAATAAAGTATTTATCTATCTATCTATCTATCTATACCTACCAAGTTTCATGGATATAACTTGAGAAATGACGGACTTTCATACAAACTTTCAACCCCTATTTCACCCCCTTAGGGGTGGAATTTTGAAAAATCCTTCCTTAGTGAGCGCCTACATCACAAAAGGCAGCTGCTGTCAAAATTTCAAGTCTCTAACCCTAGCCGCTAAAGGCTGTGCGTTGATATATAAGTCAGTCAGTCAGTCAGTCAGTCAGGACTTTGAATTTTATATATATATAGATTTATTGTATTACTAGCTGATGCCCGCGACTTCGCCCGCGTGGCTTAGGTTTTTTTATTCCCGCGGGAACTCCTTAAATTTCCGGGATATAAAGTAGCCAATGTCACTCTCCAGGTCCTAACTATACCCATGCCAAAAATCACGTTGATCCGTTGCTCCGTTGCGGCGTGATTGAAGGACAAACAAACAAACTAACAAACAAACACACTTTTGCATTTATAATATTAGTATGATTATTTTCATTTTTAATGTTCATATCATTGTCATTATTATTGTGATTAATAAACATTATATTCTAGAAAATAAAAATATCTTAGACAATAATAATTGTTAACTCTCTTCATGGAATTTAATAAAAAACTAGATATATGTATATTTATAATAAAAAAACTCGTCAAGTGCGCTTCAGATGATAATAAATAAACGATTACTGTCCTACCGTAATTAGTAATTTTTCCAAGTGCGACTCGGATTCGCACACGAAGGGTTCCGTATCATCGCACAAGATTTAACACTGTGTACTTTTTTTATAATTGACTAAAATCCTTTTATTTATAACGTTATTTTAATACTGTCTGCTATAACAGATCCTGAGATAGAGCTCGCTGAGTCAGCGTCTGTCTTCCTGGACGGACACAAGGTCCCGTTGGCACCCTGTTACTAAGCCTTCTTATGATCCTATATTTAGGGAAAAAGAAGGATCTGAAACAAAGTTATTTTATGTGTGTTGTTGTAAAACAAATAATAATGAGAACTGAATTTTATAACTACAAATTATTTGCTAAAATTCTACAAAAATTCAGATTGTAAAATGTAGCGGCTTTGGAGAGAAACTAAGTTCAATTTAATTCAAATCACGTCGGAGCTTCATGTTTCGAGCTCTTTTTTATTAATCTATTAAAAAAAACCTTGAAAACACAGAATCGTACATTGTGTTAAGTCAAATAATTTATTAACGGGGATAGAAAACAGACGTACCTAGGCCAAGATTTCCTATCATATTACATAACAATAACAGAATAGCGTGAAACGAATTTGTCCTGTCTGTTGCAACGTACGCTTAATAACACATCCTTGCAACACGCACAGCAGCGCACAGTTGATGCTGGTTTGTGTTTGTGAGCGCACGAATATGTTTGACGTGAAGGGTAAAGTGTTTTTGATAACCGGCGCCGCTTCGGGCATTGGAGCTGGTGTAACCCGCGCATTATTGGACAGAGGAGCCAAGGTAACTATTCATCTCATTAAAATTTACAGAAGATTATAATTATAATTATTCAGACGGAACAATAACCGAAGAAAGAAAAACAGCTAAATTTTTAAGTTTTAATTTAGTTTTAGACCGAAAATTGGTAGGTAGGTACACTGAGGATCGGACAGAACAAAACGTTTGCCCGAATCTGTCTGTCTGTCTGCCACGCTTTAAATGATTTTGATGAAATTTTGTATCTGGATGTTGTATCACGGACTACTAATTTTTATCCCGGAAAATGTTCCCGTGGGAATAAATAATCTTATTATACGCCAACGAAGTCGCGGGCATCATCTATATTTATAGGGCCTGTTTGCTCATAAAAATGTTAGCCAAGTAGTGCCTAGCCTTGCCTTTCTAGCCTAGTTACTTAGTGCTTTCAAGTAAATTCCTTAGATGTCCTCCACAGACTGTCAAGGATTAAGCCAGTATAAGTATATATTCTGTACTAGATGATACCCGCGACTTCGTCCGCGTGGATTGTTTTTTTTATTCCCGCGGGAACTCTTCAATTTTCCGGGATAAAAAGCAATCTATGTCCTTCCCCGGGGTACAACCTCTCCCTGTACCAAATTTCATCAAAATCGGTTGAACAGATACATTTTTTTGATTCCCGCGGGAACTCTCCAATTTTCCGGGATAAAATGTAGCCTATGTCCTTCCCCGGGATGTAACCTATCTCTGTACCAAATTTCATCAAAATCGGTTGAGTAGTTGGGCCGTGAAAGCGTAGCAGACAGACAGACAGACAGACAGACGGACAGAGAGACAGACACACTTTCGCATTTATAATATTAGTATGGATATACTGTGGATATTATGGATTGGTATGGAATAAAGGATTCTGAACCACATTATTTCACGACGTGAACTGCACTGTGGTCGTAACGCGGGGGGCCCCGAGTTCAATTCCCGGCAGGGTCAATTCGAGAATTTATAATTCCTGAATTATCTCTGGTCTGGTCTGGTTACCACCCTCCCGGAAAGACATACCGGCAAGCGATATAACGTTCCGGTACGATGCTGTGTAGAAACCGATTAGGGGTATGGGTTTAATATAACTGCATTGCAGGGAACCAGCTGGTTAGCCCGCTACCATCGTAAACTGCATCATCACTTACCATCAGGTGAGATTGCAGTCAAGGGCTAACATTTAGTAGAATAAAATAAATAAATCTACTGAACTTGATGTTCTTAAGAGCGCATAATGAAATTCAGTTTTTCATTGAGCGTAGTCCACGCAAAAGGCCAAAAATAGAATTATTACCGCCTGGATACAATATAACAATACGCGTTATCTTTACCTACTTGGTTATACTCGAGTCTTGAAATAATATTGAACAACTACTTCAAACTGTAATAACCGATTATGGTTTGTTTACATTTCGTACATAACATCAAGACTCGCACAATCGAAATGTACAAAACTTGCACAATTTTAATAAAATAATAGATTAAAGTTCATCAAGCTCATTTTCAATAGGCATGATGACAGTAACCAAGAATCAATGAAATTATGAATTTATCTAATGAAATAGGATTCATGGATTATAAAAAACATATTTATTTTTCTATTACGAGTGAGATTGCTATTTATTTTGATAAAATAAATAGCTCTGTTGAAATAAGATATTTTCTCGAAATAGTAGATACTTCCGAACTTATGTTCGGAAGTATCTACTATTTGACCATTTTTCAAAATCAGTCATCATCAACGACCTCAATTTATATATTATAGACGGGCCCTGTCAAACAAAGAATGTGGGCGTATTTTTAGCAACGCCATCAACGCCATCTAGTCTGAAAAGCGGGATCTTGCTTGCAACATCTTCAATAAAAGCTTGAAAACGTATGACTCGGTCATAGATAATATTATAGGCCATACCTAGCCATAGAAGCCGTAAGGCCAGTTAGTAAATAAAAAAATATCATACAGTTTGCCGCGGAAATTAAATGATTGCGTAATGGATAAAAATATTAAATAGGAAGATTAAATAACGTTTTTTTGGAAATGTATATTATTTGTGAGACTATAAGACTTTAGATGTTAACCTAAAGCCGGGTCCGCTGCGCCTTGTTATCGTGTTTTGCTAACACAAACGTGTTATTATAACCAAGGTCATGCTATTTGGGGGCGTGGCCTAACTGTTTTGAAAGTGTTTTTGTTTGCCGCCTCGGATGGAAAACATCCCCGCGTTCGCCTGCGGGGGGGCCGGGGGGAACTTTAATTCATTTCGTATCTGTGCTCGCCAGAGGCACAACTCGTCAAATCTCTTTGTTTTTCGGTTTAGATAAGCGGTATGATCTTACTCTATGATCCTCGCTACGTCAAAGTTTTTAGCTATAAGAGGTGTAAAAGTAACGAAAAAAAGCGTACCCGTATGTATTCGTTACTATAACAATTAGTACTCGTTACTATCGTATCGTTACGTTACTCGTTACTTCTGATACCTCATAAGATGCTATGAAAAAGCCACAAATAGGTTCTTTATAACGTAAGTTTTTAAATTCACCCATACAACGAAAAATGCGAGTAACAAAATGCATGCGAGTAACGAAATGCATTCGTGAGTAACGTTTCGTTACTCGGTACTGGATGGCGCACCCGTTACTCAGTACCGAATACATACGGTTCGCTACAGCTCTACTATATAGACAAAGTACTCTGTGGTTTTTAGGATGGTGTTTTTATGATTGTACGTACTTGATCAATAAATTAAAAAAAATATATGTTACTAACAAAAATAATCTAAACCTACTCGAAAATCGCAGTGGACGGCCTGTTATAAAATTATGTTTCACTAACGTGTTAGCAAAACAATATTTTGTTCGTAACAAGGCGCAGCGGACCCGGCTTAAGAATAACAAATTATCTGCACGACGAGCGACCGTGACAGCGCTACGATGGGGACAAAGACAGGTTAGGAACGCGCTCTCAAAGTCGGTTGCCCGAACTTTTTCTATGAAAGGGCCCATCTAGTACCTACATATATATCGATGGTCATCATGCCTATTATAGCGCTACGTCAAATGCAAATAATTGACAGACATATAAAGCATTTGAGAGCATTTTGGTAAACTTTCAGACATGCCGGTTTCCTTACGACGTTCTCCAAGGTTGTATTGACATGTTAATTTTTTTTCAGAATGTAGCTGTGTTAGATGTCAATAAACAAGCCGGAGAGGCTTTTGTTAAGGAGTTGAACGACAAGCATGGGGCACAGAAGGTGATATTTATTAAATGTGACGTCACCACTAACGATTTGGATGCAGCTTTTGATGAAACCGTCAAACGGTTCGGCTATATCGATTGCGTTATTAACAATGCGGGACTTATGAATGA
The DNA here is from genome assembly GCA_963932025.1 of Erebia epiphron. Taxonomy (NCBI): domain Eukaryota; kingdom Metazoa; phylum Arthropoda; class Insecta; order Lepidoptera; family Nymphalidae; genus Erebia; species Erebia epiphron. The sequence goes on from OZ009948.1 coordinate 27,754,325, forward strand.
TCATCCTGATGTATATGAGACAGAGATGTTAGTGAATGTGGTAAGTAATATCATGCAATTAAAGAAAAAGTCCTGACTAAATCGCTCCCTGACTGACTTCTTAACGCTCAGCCCAAACCCGTGGACCTAGAAAGCTGTAATTTTGCACAGAGGTTGGTCGCCCTTTATAAGATAGACAAGAAATAAGGCCGGATTTCACGGCTGCTATTTTGATAATATTCGTTCAGTTCACAGTCAAAGAAAATTTATCTGAGTGATGTAGGAAACATGATGCCCGTGACTTCATCAGCGTGGTTTATGGTATTTTTAAAGGTATAACTGCCGCACTCAGAGTTGCTTAATCATTACTTAAGTAACTCCTTAGTATAGATACAAAGTCACAATATACTAGATACTAATCAGGCAATGATGAAGCTACTCTGCGGCAATATGTCCCGTTGGGGAATCAGAGTTATCCCGGGTAAACTATCTCTGTACAATTTTGAAAAAAGTGCATAATTTATTTCTCATCCCATCTATTCGAAAAGGACGACTTGGTTCCCCTTTAAGTGCGCCCAAAGGTGGTGTTTTCTATGAGGAACTTTTAGCGGGCAGGAATGAGCTTTTAATCCTCTTTATTTCAAAAAGTGCGCCGCAATTATCTTTTCCGCGCACTTTTTGAATTTGGAACATCTTAGTGTTCAGCGCCAAAGAAATCGAACACAAATATTGTTTGAATAGAGACTGAATGGTACGACGGCCCATAGTCGCGCCGCCGGCTTTAATTTGGTTTCTTTTTTTTTTAAATAAAAAAAATTTTAAAAATGCGCGAACTAAAGGCCGCGTTTTCGTAAATTTTCACGGATTGTTAAAAATTCATGGTTTTATTTTGAAAAATGAGTTCTTCAAATGACAGTGAAAGTATAGAATTAATTCCTGAAAGCATTAGAACTGAAGCAAGAAATGTGATCTATTACTTGCAAAATCCCGGGAAAAATATACATATGAAAGCCTAGAGTAATTTTATTGAATGGAGAAATGCAAGAGGCGCCAAGAATTGTTCAGAATCTGTGTTTTGTGTGTGTGTGTGTGGTTTGTGTGTTGGAAGTAGTTCCAGTACTTAGCCAAAACTAAACAACCTTCCACTCTTTGGAGTACCTACTCAATGCTAAAATCAACAGTTAGTTCTAATAACGACGTAAAACTGGACACATATTCGAAATTAATAGCGTATCTGAAGAGGATGTCTGATGGATTTGTAGTTTTATTTTCTCATAGAGGGGGATGAAAAGTAGAGTGTATCATTCGGGCGCAAAATATTTTTGGGCTCGGGCGACGTACTTTGAATCCCTCGCTACGTTCTGGATTCTACTAAAGATTCCCTCGCTACGCTCGGGATTCTACTCTAGGATCCCTCACTTCGCTCTGGATTTAAAAAAGCGCCCTCGCCGTAAAAATATTATTTTGCTCCCTTATAATACAATCTACTATTGTGAATAAGTGCTTTTCCGTAATCGATCATATTATACATGCATTAATTAAGATTCTTATTATATTTTTCAGTCAGCTTTAATAAAAGGTTCAATGAAAGCGTATCACCTAATGCGTAAAGACAGAGATGGCAGAGGCGGCACGATTATCAACATATCCTCAATAGTGGCACTGATACAAGTACCCCTACTGCCGATATATAGTGCGACGAAAAGTGCAGTGCTACAGTTTAGCAACTGTCTTGGGGTAAGCAAATTCAAACATTTTTTTTATTCCACTACAAGGTAGAGTTCCACGACCTCATCTCATGGTACGTGATGATGCAGCCTAAGATGGTAAGTAGATAAGGGGTTAACCTGTTAGGGGTATGGCATTTATGGGAGTTATATTAAACCCATAACCCTTAGTCGGTTTGTATACGGCATCGTACCGGAACGGAATCACTCGGGGGCACGTCTTTGCCGGTAGGGCGGTAACTAGCCACGGCCCAAGCCTCCCACCAGACCAGACCAGAGAAAATTAAGAAATTACAAATTCCCAAATTGACCCTGCCGGGAATCGAACCCGGGACCTCTCACGTTAGGGCAACAGCGCTCAACACTACGCCAGGGAGGTCGTCAAACTAACAACTTCATAATATTATCTTCCTCGGCGTATCCACCAATGGCGACCCTTGACCGTCTGAAATGTCGTTGTATAATAGCTCGCAATGCGAAACTTAGTCATAAAAGTCTGGGACGACTTTTGCGCTGTAGTCTCATAGCGTCAGAATCATATTTTTAGCGTTTTGTTTCAAAACCTAGTATGGTTTCATCACCTTGAGAAATACAGGAGGCGTAAATGCCACCAGATGCATATCGACGTAAGAAAACGTATTTGCTGTGAGTAGCAAGAATGGCGTAAGTAGACTGAATACACAGCTATATTCAGAAAAAAATTCTGAATATAGCTGTGTATTTAAATTTTATTAAAATAGGGTATAATTTTGAAAAGTTTACGTGTTCAATTTGCTGTAAGTCACTAAAAAAACGTAAACTACTTACAACGTTCTTTAGGTCTTTAAAATGAAAAGTAAATTGCTGTAAGTAATGAAAAGCCTACTGCTAATAACTTAAACAAAAAATTTTTCATTGCTATTCATCCTTATCCTTCCTTACTAATATTATAAATGGGAAAGTGAGTTTGTTTGTATGTTTGTTCCGCTTTCACGCCGTAACTACTGAACCGATTGCTTTGAAATTTTGCAGACGTAAAGTTAGAAGTCCGGATATAGGGAATAGGGTACTTTTTATCCCAGAAAATTAAAGAGTTCCCGCGGGAACTAAAACTCCTCAATCCATGCGGACGAAGTCGCGGGTATCAGCTAGTGAGTAATATTTTAACAAAACCGTGTTCCAAAAATCATCTTTCTGTCACTGATAAATAAAAGATATGATTTTTTTTCTAACTTTTTTAAAGTTTTTTGGCTCTGGTGAAAAGTTGGGTTTTGGCTACTTACAGCAAATACGTTTTCTTGCATCGATATAACGTTGCGCCACAAACGGTGCGTTGCGCGCAATGCAAGAGTAGTTCGTGGACTTATTAACGTTGGCTTTTCTGTGTAAAATACTTTCAAGCGTAGGCGACGTATTGCTGCTGCTATAAATTCTTAGTATAGATTACACTAGCTGATGCCCACGACTTCGTCCGCGTGGATTGAGGTGTTTTGGTTCCCGCGGGGACTCTAATTTTCCGGGGACAAAAAGTAGCCTATGTGTTATTCCAGACTATAATAATCCTTCTCAGTGCCAAACATCCAGACGTGATTGAGTTACAAACATCCATCCATTCAAACTTTCTAATTTATAACGTTAGTATAGATGATGATTGCGCTCAATTAAAGCACAATATAATCATGACAAAGCAAAATAAATTCACATTCACAACATGCAGCTAGTAGAAATAAATAATAGGTACGTAATATATAATATTACGTACCTATTATTATAATAGTACGTATATATAATAATTGGCCTTAATTACTGCATCGTTCACTCTGCTTTAATTATGCAAATCATTATTTTTTTTCAATTAAGGGCTGATAACGTTGCAAAACTTAGATCGATTATTATTACGATTATACTCGTAATGACGGTTAAAATGTGAAAACTTAAAACTGCTGAATTGGACTCCAAATATAGGTACTTAACAACGCTTGTAAAGCAAGAAAATAATACAATTATTTTGCTATAATCCGCCAACAGAAAAAATTCTGTATGGTCAAGCATGCAGTTACAAGCGAAGCACCGTTTACCTTCCCAACCAAGCAAGAAAGCTAAGTTCCCAAGCAAGCAATGCCACCACCACTCACATGCACCACCACACAAGACTTTTATACTATTCTCGACGCACGTTTCGCCCCGACACCGGAGCATCTTCAGGAGATGTCGACCTTACAATGCAAGATTGTCTAGTATTATTGTCTTGCTAAATCATGAACTTCCGCAAACTAACGCCTGATTCTATCCAACGCTTGTAAATTTTTTTTTCAACTACAGGTTAACCATTTGACTTGGGAGTTGCGGTTTAAAATGGAAGCATCTGACTAACCTGACTGCAGCCTCCAACCATATAAATTCTTTAAAAAAAAATTATTAAAGACACTGATATTTTTAATAGGAAACCTTCAAAGGATGAAATAGTATATTGTGATACAAGGGTGGAAAGTAGGTTCTTGCAAACGAGCTGTCATTAATAAGCCCGAGCCGAAGGTGAGGGTTTTTAATGTCACGAGTTTGCAATAACCTTCACACCCGTGTATCACACGACGTTTTTCAATACAGTTGTGGGAAATAGTAATAAACAAATCAAAGAATTACAAGTTTATTTCAACATACATACGTACATAGTAATTAATTCTGAAAATTGAGAGTAAAGCTTGAGCAATTACTAAAATTCAGTGAAATTTGCTGCTGTGCATGGGTTGAAGATCGCTCAAATCATAATATAGACTCAGTAGTTTTTTCAGTGGTATTTTTCTCGAAACATGTAGTTTCACTGAATTTTAGTTGCTGTGACTGCCGTTTCATGAAAGCTGATAATTTTAGGTAACTTTGGAGATCTATGTCATTATTTGTTTTGAGAGTAGTTTGGAATAACTTGACCACAATGTATATGGTTTATATTTTCCACTCAATTCATGAAAATAAGCTAACAAAACATTTTCTGAGAATGACTTAGTTTTTTTATGTTTTCTCCATGAAATAAAATTATTGTAAGCCGTCATATATCTTTCTCGAGATTTTGGGGGCAAAATTCCATCTTGCGCAGTTTTCGCCTCAGATAAAATATCTGGTGGAGTTAATTCCATTTCATAATTAGTACTAGAACTCATATTAACAAAAATATAATCAATTTATCACATAAAAATAAAAAATTTCAGCAAATGGCGCGTATTTACACCTGGACATATTTTTTTTTTCAACGAAACTAGGCTACGGATTCGTACCTACGCGTATACAGCCTATTCCATTTTTGTCAAATGTTGAAAATAATTAAATTAAAACTGGTAATTAAATATAATCAACAACCATTTAAAAGAATTTTGGAAATTCAATATTAAAACGTACGGATTCATTCATTTTTCCTCGTAAAAAGCCTATCCAATTATATTCTATGTATGAAAACTCCTTGTTACTAAACTTTTTAATTGACTTGGAAAATTTAAAACTAAACTGTAAAAGTAAGTGCCGAGCTTGTAAAAGTAAGATGCCTATGCGAAAGATTCAATTTTCGAATCATAACTACAGCCTCTGAAAGTGCGCCATGTTTGACAACTGTATTGCAATAGTATATTGTGATACAAGGGTGGAAAGTAGGTTATTGCAAACGAGCTGTCATTTAATAAGCCCGAGCCGAAGGTGAGGGTTTTTAATGCCACGAGTTTGCAATAACCTTCACACCCGTGTATCACACGACGTTTTCAATACAGTTGTGGGAAATAGTACAAAAATATAATCAATTTATCACATAAAAAATAAAAAATTTCAGCAAATGGCGCGTATTTACACCTGGACATATTTTTTTTTTCAACGAAACTAGGCTACGGGTTCGTACCTACGCGTATACAGCCTATTCGATTTTTGTCAAATGTTGAAAATAATTAAATTAAAACTGGTAATTAAATATAATCAACAACCATTTAAAAGAATTTTTCAATACAGTTGAAAATATAATCAATTTATCACATAAAAAATAAAAAATTTCAGCAAATGGCGCGTATTTACACCCTGACATATTTTTTTTTTCAACGAAACTAGGCTACGGGTTCGTACCTACGCGTATACAGCCTATTCGATTTTTGGCAAATGTTGAAAATAATTAAATTAAAACTGGTAATTAAATATAATCAACAACCATTTAAAAGAATTTTGGAAATTCAATGCTAAAACGTACGGATTCATTCATTTTTCCTCGTAAAAAGCCTACCCGATTATATTCTATGTATGAAAACTCCTTGCTAATAAACTTTTTTAATTGACTTGGAAAATTTAAAACTAAACTGCAAAAGTAAGTGTCGAGCTTGTAAAAGTAAGTCACGACCGTGTAAAAGTAAGATGCCTATGCGAAAGATTCAATTTTCGAATCATAACTACAGCCTCTGAAAGTGCGCCATGTTTGACAACTGTATTGAAAAAATATTTTATGTCAGTGCCTTTTTTACAGCCATTGAGTTATGGAATATGGACTGATCAGAGAAAAATATGATAATTAAGTATGCTTAAATTCCCAAACTATCCTCTCAAATCGAACCTAAAACATACTACTGCTGCGCCAGGATGTTAGTCTTTGGTAGAATCTACTGTGATTTTACTAGGACCATATCGATGAGAAATGGTTATTAATTTTGAAAAAATGTATTTTTGTTAAAGATGGAGCAGAATTACTCACGGTCTGACGTTCGCGTGATCGCCATTTGCTTCGGTATAACCGATACGAATTTGATCAGAGGACGAATTGGTTGTATTGACGAAGCTACGGAGGAGAGAATGATGATAGCGTTGAAGAAATTTCCTGCTCAGTGGTAAGTTTAAGGCCTTTTGCGCATTATGAGAAAATTTCTTGTGTCTTATGAGTAATATCTTATAAGAAATTCAGTCGCAATGGTTGTTGTAGACCATACCTACATATTACAAGATATTTTTTCTTGTGTCGGATCAGACACGCGCTTTCGAAATATAAGACATTACTCATGCGATACAAGACATTTTCTTATAATGCGCAATAGTCCTAAGTAGCTCGGTTGACTGAGGTATCTAGTCTTTTTTTTTTATCCACTACAAGTTAGCCTTTGACTGCGATCTCACCTGATGGTAAGTGATGATGCAGTCTAAGATGGTAGCGGGCTAACCTGTTAGGGGCATGGCAGTTACATTAAACCCATACCCCTATTCGGTTTCTACACGGCATCGTACCGGAACGCTAAATCGCTTGGCGGCACGTCTTTGCCGGTAGGGTGGTAACTAGCCACGGCCGAAGCCCCCCACCAGGCCAGACCAGGGAAAATTCAGAAATTATAAATTCCCAAATTCACCCTGCCGGGGATCGAACCCGGAACCTCCGCACGTTAAGGCAACAGCGCTACACACTGCGCCACGGAGGTCGTCAAAATCTAGTCTCTAAATCCTTATCTTACGAACAAAAGAGCAGGCGGATAAACTGATCTTAAGGAATTAACAACGCTCAATGCCTATGCACGTATTGCAGTACCAGAGAAACTGCGAATTCGTTGCTTGCTATGGAGTTTATTGATCTGCTCCTTGATGAACCCTTGTAGTTTTTAGGGAACACGTCTATCTTGAATTTCCTTTCCAAAAATTTGTGTTATCATTTTTAAACCCATATGTGACAGTAGGCACTTTTATTCCCGAAGGCCCGTTTTTTTAGTACTAGCAGATGCTTGCGACTTCGTCCGCGTGAAATAAGTTTTTATATTCCCACGGAAATTTTTTCTATTGGTACCAGAACTTTAGATCCAGATTACCCCCCTACAACCTCACAAACTTTACCTCTTTTAACAATAATTAATTAATTACCTTCCATAATTAATTAAAATCCTAAAGCGTTATTACCATATAAGAATTCCAGCAGATTACTGAACTAACAGGCTTATTTTTTGCGTAAAAAATGAGCCAGTCCTTCTGCCAGCGGATAAGGCTTCTACTGCGGTGAAATACCAATTAATTCATATGTTTTTAACCACTTTACAGTGTAGACTCAGCAGTTGGAGGTCTCCTAGCTGCATATGAAAAAGCTGATAGCGGGAGCACATGGTTAGTCACCACCGATAGACCAGCAGAAGAAATCACACAGAATGTAAAGAAAGCCTTCGAAATCTTAGGTCAAGGAGTATACAATTAGTTATAGTCACAAATGTGGGTTATGCAATTTATTTATTATTATTCATTACCTCAATTTACATAGACGGGCCCTGTCAAACAAAGAATGTGGGCGTATTTTTAGCAATGCCATCAACGCCATCTAATCTGAAAAGCGGGAACTTGCTTGCAACATCTTGAATGAAAGCTTGAAAACGTTTGACTCGGTCATAGATAATATAGGCCATAGCCTAGAAGCCGTAAGACCAGTTAGTAAAAAAAAATATCATACAGTTTGCCGCGGAAATTAAATGATTGTTTAATGGATAAGAATATTGAATAGGAAGATTAAATAACGCTTTTTTGGAAATGTATAATTGTGACTTGAAACACTTACCTTAAAATAAAAATTGTACAGTGCCAAACTAATGTCTTTAGATTTTAACCTAAGAATAACAAATTTTATCTACACGACGAGCGACGGTGACAGCGCTACGATGGGGACATAGACAGGTTAGGAACGCGCTCTCAAAGTCGGTTGCCCGACCTTTTTCTATGAAAGGGCCCATCTAGTACCTACATATATATCGATGATTATTATACTTATTTATTTTCCTCTATCCAAATAAAATTCCAATATCTAAGCTTCAGTAGCTTGCATGGTGAAGCAACTAAGATTCGTCGGCTTCTATGTGTTATCTATCGACTGTTTTATCACAGATGGGTTGTCGAGTGCTCTAAAAAGTTATTGCGATCCTATACCATTCGTCCGAATACGATAAAACTTTGTAAGAATTGTTCCTGCGGCTTACGGTTTTTTTTAAATTTTATAATTTTAATTATGTAAATTAGAAATACCAAACTATTATTAATGCGGAAGGTATGTACATTAATTTTTCTATCGTGTAGATGTAGGATTTTATTTTTAATCGTCGGTTAGGCACGGTTCATCAGGTATCTCGGTGTTACATGTATTTTTTTTAGTACATTTAATAAGAATGGATTTGTTTCACTTATTTTTATTAAAATTATTTCAAAGTCTCTATTTCGTTAGCTCATAGAATGTTATGTAATGTTATTATTAAGTATTAAGTAATTAAGTAGGTTAACACACCGAATTGAACCATTTTTTTAAATTTTCATATATTATAATATTAATTTATTAAGTTTTTCTCAGTATCATAGAGTATATATATTTGCAATATTATTTCTCAGTATTCGGGTAGCACAAATTGTAAACAAATTTGATTTTCATCCCACCATCTCGGAAAGAGTATTTTTAATCTTCGATATCTGAATGCAAAAGCCGTTATTATCCTCTTGAGGATAAAGTAAATTGAATTTAGAACATCGTGTGCACGTTAGTAAATATCACTCGTCTATCAAGTTTGTGAATTCAAAACATCATTAAAACCTATTTACCTACTTCTACCTCTATGGTGCCGAATTTCCATACAACCGTTTTTAATTTGTTAAAAACTCACACTCGTAACCTTCTTGGTATACTTTTTTAATTTGCTTTGCGCGCACCATTTTCTTTCACGTCATGTCATTTCCTCGCTGAGGTGGGATGAAAAGTTACGTGTTGCACTCGAGTGAAAAGATTTTTCACCTCGTGCTCTTTTGATTCCCTCGCTGACGCTCAGGATTCTAATTTTTGAACCACTCGCTGCGCTCGTAATTCAATTTTAGAATCCTTCGCTTGCTCGGTCATCAAAATTGTGTGATTATCAAAATAATATTCTAGTTAAGTTTGTTATTCATTAATCACATTGGAATAAAAACGAATTACCAAGAAAAGCTGTTTTGTCTGATAATAATTATTACCTAGTAGTTAATTTATGTAAGTGAGTGACTTGATAATTTAATTGATATTTTACCTAAATCAGGCCAGTTTAATCAATTAACGCAAACAAATATTGTGCTTAAATAACAACCTTTTTTCATTAAATTAAAAAAAATATGAATGGTTAAAATAATACTCACAAAATCATGCAGTAAATAATTTTATTTTAAAAACTTCTTATATCACCGTAACTTTTTCTCAATGATTTATTTGAAATTAATATCTCTGCTTAAACGGCTATTTTCCATCATTATTGTCTTCCAGGATAACACCTGATTCGGATTAGTTGACTTCCATTACAAAAACCTTCGAATTTGTCACAAATGTCGGAACGTAAGGAAAAGAAATCCGGAATTATCGTACGTTATGGAAGACGATATAATCCTAAATCAGCTTCACTAATCTTACATCATAATCATATAACAAATATTACAAATTAAATTAATCTATTGCTTAAAGATAGGGATCATCATTACAAGCAATACAAGCTTACCTACGATCAATGAATTGTTGTTGTAATAATAGCTCCAAATCTTGAAATCGGGAATCATAAAATCGACCAATTAAGGCTATAGTGCAGAGCGCGGCCATTGTACGCCGGGACCTCACATTAAACACGTGTGTATATTATTATAGTTTAGTGTATTCCTATCTCTTAGTGTTAACTGTCTGTTGTAGACTGTAATGTTGACACATTTATAAATAAAACAGCTTGCATACGAAGTAACTATCATCCGCGTAAGTAATAATTTTTTTATGTTCGCTATCTTTAACGCAATAGATTATGAATTTATTATTACTTCAATACGAATTATTTGTAAAGAACACTTTATTCCATAATTTACAAACCTACACCTCGTAAAGTTTAACAGTTTCTATAATTTTATCGAATTTTGAATCTATATTGCTACATTTTACACTTGTGACCATGTAGACATTACATTATTTATAATTTTTAAGATTCTAGTAAAGTTAGGAAAACACGTGTCAGTGCTACCGTAACATATTTTATGAAAGTCAAGTCAAAAAATTAGATGAGGTACCTCCAGTATGCCAATTCTTAACTTTCAAATGAGCTTTCGACGCCAGTGGTATCCTAGAGTATAATTAACTATATGTATATAATTTAAATAATAACAATATGATATAACAATAAGAAACAATATCACAAGTGTAAATGTAGATTATAAGATTAATTTAACCACCATTCTAATTCTCATAAAATTATCAATAATATCTTATTTGCTTACAACGAGGTGTTCTCAATAGGATCTCGAATCTCTACAATTCTTCTAATAGTTAACTCGACATTATAGAATTCAATAATTTCCTTGGGAAACAAACTTTTATATCACTTTAATACATTTCTAAGATATGAATAGGTTTAATTTTTTATTTACAACATATTAATTTCGTTTTAGGATATTTTATAATTATTATTTTCATTTAATAATTGATTTTGCGATATTTTATTGGTATGTACTCTAATAAATTAACTTTTAGTGGCGAGCTCGTGGCCAATAACTGTGTTTTCGTCAATAGACGATAAATTGCTTCAATGTAAAATATCTTTTATTATATCGTAATTGCTGACGGAAATAATAATATTTTTAATAATTTTGTTACATTGAATATGAACATTTCGTTTTTAAAATGGCAGTTAATATCACTTACCTATACAAATTAAGGTTAACAATAGAACACAGGTAACTTCCGATTATCTAAACGTTATGTGAACAAAATTATTGCCCCAACGATATCATTGTAAAGCCTATTATTATTTTTACATTATTTTGTAATAATTATAATTAATGAACTGTCCTTATTAAACTCTACGTTTAACTATGTACAACATTTTTTAAAATCACAATCGAGTAATCAAATAAATCAAACGTTTTGCCACATGTCGATCGGCCTTAACATTCATTGTGCGTTATTGCATTAACTGCTTCAAATTACTTTTACACTTTGTGTAAACTATTAACAAGTAAATGCAGGATGCAAAGTTCGATGCGCTTCAAATAAGAATAGATATCAGTCATAAATAGAGGTCTATTTACATAGACGGGCCCTGTCAAACAAAGAATGAGAATTTATTTTACTAACGCCACTGGTCTGAAAAGCGGGACAGCGCTATGGCGCGGACAAGGACAGGCTTATACAGGTGAGGGGCATGCCCTACAAGTCGAGCGCCCAACGTTTTTCTATGAAAGGGCCCATCTAAACTCTGTCCAATTATTTATTTTACTTTTGGCAGATGGAGTCAATGATGTTCTAACGCGTTACTGATTCGATTTTTGATAACAATCGACTTTATTTATGAAGAAGTTTTAATCGATTTGACACATTGATACACACACACATTGACACACACCTTTGCTCAACATTTTTTTATTGTTTTATAAACATACCCAAGCGTTCAAATGACTGAGTATATTAAAGTATGTATTAAAATAAATCATGTATATACAACAGTATACTAAATTTACATAAATCCGTCAGGTCATAGAAACCATCCATCGCCAAAGATTATGGTGCTTATAAGACTATCAAGAAAGCTAGTGTTGAAGCTCCGTGACTATTTTGAAAAGGAATGTCGTACTTGTAATTACTAGATGAGTATACGAGTTACGAAATATCGGATAAAATGGCACGTCGCTTCACTATTGGAAAATACGATATGCGTCTATGGAGTATTGATTTTTTTTGTCGATGGTTGCCTGTCAATAATTATGACACTTCATAGACGTGCATATGCCAAACGTGCGTTTAGTTAGGTAAACATGTTTTTTATTTTTATTTTTTGTAAAGATTTAGTTGAGTATTTACCTGTATTTGTTATGTTTAAGTTGTAATTGTAGTTGTAGGTAATTTTGTAGCCAGAGGAGACGAATTGGGCGACTGTAAAGTCTTCCCTGGCATGCTTTTCATAAAGAATAAAGAATAAAGAATAAAGAATAAAAGTAAAATAAATCGTTGGACAAGGCATAGTACCTACATATATATCGATGATATCGGCGGTACAATCAATCCGTAGTAATCATATATTTGTATAATATCATCTCAACTTGCAATTCGATTATGTACATATAACATATTTTGGCTTAAGTGATGCTTTTCTTCAAACTTTAGTATCACGATATCTTAATATAAATTCGCGCAGAACTTTGAACCATACAAATTGCAAAGTTTAAAACAAACAAAAGAGAATCTGCCATAATTCATTTAGCGACTTGTACAATTTTTCTAAAACTGTCCGTTCATGTCGCCCACGAAATAAACTTACCAAAAAGTGATAGCATCGTTTTAACTATAGTCTGTGAAACTTATGTGACCCGGTGGCCAAAATTGGAACAAATTTTTTCACATATAATACTAGCGACGCTGTCACCGGTACGCTTACTCTGAGTTTTAACATTGCAAATACGATTGATCTACGTGAGAGCTCACCACGCCAAGCGTCACAGTAAAATGGACCTCAAAGCTCTTGCTTTAAAGTCACAAATTCAGCGTTTGGAGCGCTGGCTGTGAATAAATGCACAAAATGATGAAATGAGCTCTAAACCAATGCTGTTAAGGTTCATTTTACTTCGACGCTTGGCGTGGTGCGCTCTCACGTCGATCAATCGTATTTGCAATGTTAAAACTCAGAGTAAGCCTACGGGTCAGTTAACTTTGCCGGCCTATAAATCAGTTTATGCAGTATTGTGAAAGTCGGCCTTAATCTTAGGCATCAAACACGAAACTAACGACGGCCGAGCGACGGCGACAGCGGGGCGATGTGGTACAAGAGCTAGCAACGAATTTCGGGAAGGCCCTTTAGGCAAACTGAAATTGTGAAAATCCGAATCCAGTCCTGCCAGTCTGGTAGAGCGTTTGCGGTTATTTCTCTTCAAAAACATATTTTACTAAAATTCCCAAAAAATATACCTACTTTGGCAATCTGAAATTTTAATCACGTATTTATTGCGTAATTTCAATTATACCTGCAAATCACCAGACAAATTTTGCGGTATTAAACGTGAATAAAGTGTTCAAATGAGTACGACAAAATTGCGGCGGAATTCGTCGCCAGCTCTCCGACTAATCGCATCGCCCCGCTGACGCCGTCGCCCCGCCGCCGCTCATTTCGTGCCCGTACACTCACTCTTATGGTGTCAACATCAAGTACGACCTTTGCAGAGGTTTGTATTCTATACTCATTTCTCATTTAGTATGAAACAAAATAATAATATGGCGCTGGATGCATAACGATCCATAACAGCAATTGGTCCAAAATGTAATAATTGAAATCCAACATTTTAATCTAATCCTTTGGAGTAGGTACCTAGAATTCGTAATAGGGACTGTTAAATACTGAACTTAGGTTATTTCAGCAAATTACTTCTAGCCAAGAAAAAAAATTAGTACACGAAAGATTAAGGTAAATCGACGTAAAGTAAATACACAATAAATCAAATCAAATAAATATTATAAATGCGAAAGTTTGGATGGATGTCTGGATGGATGTATGGATGTATGGATGTTTGTTACTCAATCACGCCCCAACGACTGAACGGATCTGGCTGAAATTTGGCATAGGGATAGATTATAGTCTGGAATAGCACATAGGCTACTTTTTATCCCGGAAAATTGAAGAGTTCCCGCGGGAATCAAACAAATGTATCTGTTCAACTGATTTTGATAAAATTTGGTACAGGGATAGGTTGTATCCCGGGGAAGGACGAAGGCTACTTTTTATCCCGGAAAATTAAGGAGTTCCCGCGGGAACCAAAAAACCTCAAACCACGCGGACGAAGTCGCGGGCATTCGCTAGTAAGTAATAAATAAATAAATAATTGTGAAGAGAGACGCAAAATTAATAAAAACAAGACAAATCTATTTTGATGCTGGCAGTTACTGACTTTTTTGCGAGTTTGAAACAGTTTGAAATATAAGCGGACGTATCAACTCGGGTCCAATTATTATTATTCAGTAGATCTTTTACAATAAAAGTGAACTGTAATAACCTAAGCCAGTCAGCAAATCTATTAATAGGCATGATGACTGATTTTGAAAAATGGTCAGATTATGTTCAGAAGTATCTACTATTTCGAAAAAATATCTTATTTCAGCATAAAAATAAGGTTTGGTAGATAAAATTGGCATTTGAAATTTAATTTTTAAAATTCACGCCAAAACGTTCGGCGGTGTCATGGCGTCGTTTGTGACGTCACTATTGTTTTTTATTCACACTGTGCAGTGAACAGTAAACAATAGTGTGATTGTCAAAGCTCGAAAACAAACAATTGTGACGTCATTCGCTTCTTGGTGTTTTATCCAATATGGTGGATTGCTGTATTTTATAGTATTTTTTAATCAAAATAAATAGCAATCTCCCTCGAAATAGAGAAATAAATACGTTTTTTTTACTCCATGAATCCTATTTCATTAGATAAATTCAAAATTTCATTGATTCTTGGTTACTGTCATCATGCCTATTCTCATATACACATATGACATAACATCGCAATTTCAAACGATGCAAACGGTTCGTGCGTCAACCAATGACGCTTTGTCCACATATCTATCGATCAAACACGTTGGCATCTTAGTCGTGATATAATCAGCGACCTCACTTTACATAGACGGGCCCTATCAAACAAAAAAATGTGCACTTCTTTTACTAACGCCATCTAGTCTGAAGAGCGGGACAGCGCTATGGCGGAGACAAGGACCGGCTTATACAGGTGAGGGGCATGCACCACAAGTCAGACCCCCAACTTTTTCTATGAAAGGGCCCATCTAGTACCTACATATACATCGATGAATATAATAAGGTGAAGACCCTGTGCGGAAAGTCAAACGGTGGTAACCCTGTCGACTTCCACGTATCGCACAGAGTCTTCGCTTGGTCAGCAAATCACTTCTTTCTCGTCGAAAATGGCCGTGTCAGACGACAGGCTTTTGAGTCGCTGCTGGAGCGCCGAGCGTCGTCTGCGGCATGAACGCGTTACTGCTATCTGTAATAAGAAAAAATATTTTCACAACCTGGGGTTTATTTTGTTGCAAAAGCTTGGTCGGAGTTAGGCTCAAAATACTTCAGTAATTATTAATTAAGATAATGATATAATTAAATATTACTTAAAAAACAGGTTATGTGCGAATGCATACGACAACACACACACACACACACACGACACAGTACGGACGAGTGGCCTAGGCCTGACAACGCATATCAGTCGATTGCGATTGTTAGGTAACATTGACCCAAGTTGGTAACTGGATGGGTGACCAAATTTGGAGGTTTAAATTTGGCCTTTTTGTTACCTCCGTGTGTCGGAGAGCACATTAAGTCGTCGGTCCCAGCTATTATCCCTAACATTTGAAAATAATCGTTACAAAAACGTAAGAGTTTAATAGTCTTAGTCGAGTAGATGAGTCGTATGCGGAAGGAAGTGGGAACCTATCGCATTATTATCTCAAAAAATATCCTATCATTATGTGATTAATGAAAAGGGGTCACGACCCTCAGTATTGGGGAATACGACGCAAAGAGAGAGACTCACCACAGCAAAAGCAGCGAGGATAGTAAGTGCCAGCAGTGCCGCAGCGTAGTGTGCAGGCACCCGCAACAGCGCTGAGCACTGCGACAGACGCTCGTCCTCGCCTTGAGGACACTGCGCGATGCCGTCACACCAAAGCGCTGGCTCGATACACGCTTCCAGGGATTCGCAGCGATAAGGACACTCGCCCGATAGTGCGAATACACCCCCTTGGTTGCTCGCGTGCCTGTAACATATAAATGCACCTATTGCAAACACAAAGCATCCGATGAATAAGGCCAAAAATCCGATTACTGGTTTAAAACATTGGAAATTTTCGTAATTATATCATGTTACGACGAACGGACGAGTGACCTAGCTGTGACAAGTCATATCAGTCGATTGCGATTGTTAAGCAACGTTAACCCAAGTCAGTAGCTGGATGGGTGACCGAATTTGGAGGTTCAAATTTGGCCTTTCGTTTCCTCCGTACCGCGGAGAGCACGTAAAGCCATCGGTCTCGGTTATTATCGCTAACACCTGATAATAATCGTTATTAAAACCTAAGAGTTTAAAAAAACTCTCATAGTCGAGTCGTATGCGGAAGGACGTGGGAACCCACCGCATGTAACTCCTACCATTATAATATGATTAATGGAAAGGGGCCACGAGTCACAACCCTCAGTAATGAGGAATACGACGCAGACACATCATTGAAAAGACCTACCTTCTGGAAAGTTCCAGCCATGTGATGTAATAAGATCCATGTTCAACTGCAAGTAACTCCACGGAGAGCGATCTTGGCCAGTCAAGATCGAAGCGGTCTGAAGAAGGCGGCGGTGCCAGGACGTGTCGTGCCAATAAGTCCACTTCTTTGGACCATCCTTCTGAAAATACTTCCACGATATCGTCTTCCTGTAAATTGAAAATTTAGAACTGTTTGAATAATAATAATAAATTGAAGGTACCAAAATCATGGCTCAGAAGAAATTAAGTGCGAGTTTGTAAAAGTTGGTAAAGCTAAACTTGGTATTTTTGTGCTTTGTCTCATTAAATCGCCAACTATAGATAGGTAGGTACTTTCCAGCAGGTAATGAGCTTTTTAATTTTAGATGGAACTGCTAATATTTAAGATCACCTGAATCTAATACTTCTAGTATTTAATATAATAAATGCGAAAGTTTGGATGGATGGATGGATGTATGGATGGATGGATGGATGGATGGATGGATGTATGGATGGATGGATGGATGAATGTTTGCCAGAACGGCTGAACGGATCTGGATGAAATTTGGCACAGAGATAGATCATAGTCTTAAATAACACATAGGCTACTTTTTATCCCGGAAAATTCAAGAGTTCCCGCGGGAACCAAAAAACCTCAATCCACGCGGATGAAGTCGCAGGCATCAGCTAGTCATCTTTCATTGTAACAGCATCTTATTCAAGTAATAAGTTAAACTTACCTACTTACCTATCTTTTCTGTATTTCTAAATGAGAATGTGTATAAAATTAATCAGAAATAGATTATTTTCATACCTGTCCTTCTGGAGGTTTGGGGCAAATGAACAATGGTGACAGTCCCCCAGCATATATGGCAATACGATTTGGTGTTCTGCACAAGTGTCCCAAATCAGGTGCCACTGTAATATTATTCTGGAGAGTGAAGTTATCTAGTTCTGGTTCTCTCAGTAAGATGCCCTGGATTTGCATGTAGAGATATCGACCTGGAGCGGGATCTATTAGCCATGGTCGATGGTCACAGCGCTCCTGAAATAAGAAACAGATTTTATTATGATGAATCATGAAGAATCATGATGAGATTTTTCATATGATAGTCGATGACGGACGATCAAGCAAATAGATAAAAACTCCTGGCAGCAAGCGGCACAAGACCACGTGAGTCCATGCATAGGCCTTCATCCAGCATTGGAAGTTTATTGGTTCAGATGATGACGACGAATCAATTTTTAAGATAAGAGAAATGGGTAAAGAAGCAGTTTAGTAGGTGAATAATTTTTTTTACTTCCCAGAGGAGGAGGAAAAAAATCCCTTATGTACTCCTGTCTGATGGCAGGGCGTGTCCGACTCGCACGGACTAAAACAACCTCCCCCCGAGGCTCCCCGATCAGCACGGAACCGCGTTTGCATTTCTTCATGCCGACCGCTAGATGAATTAACTAGCTCGCTTTCAGCTACCAGAATATCATCATCATCATCATCATCATCAGCCATTATGCATCAGTGGATGCGGTTGCAGTTGGACATAGGCCTCTTTTAAGTAGCGCCAACGTGCTCTTTCCTCGGCTTTCCGCATCCAATCGATGCCAGGCACCCTCCGGATATCATCGCTCCACCTTGCTGGGGGGCGCCCTACGCTCCGTTTACCAAGACGCGGTCTCCACTCGAGGACCTTTCGACTCCAACGTCCATCGGTCCTCCGACACACGTGACCAGCCCACTGCCACTTCAGCGAGCTAGCCCTAAAAGCTATGTCGGTCACTTTAGTTCTTTGGCGAATCGCTTCGTTCCGGACTTTATCCCTCAAAGAAATTCCGAGCATAGATCTTTCTATAGCACGCTGAGCGACCTGCAGTCGGTGTACCAGTCTCGCTGTCAGTATCCACGTTTCGGCACCGTAGGTCATTACTGGTAGGACGAAGACCTTAGTCTTCAGGCACTGCGGTATGGGCGACGAAAAGACTCGACGAAGTTTACCGAATGCTGCCCAGCCTAGCTGTATTCTCTTATCGATCTCCGTCTCGAAGCTGTTTTTACCCAATTGGAAAATTTGCCCAAGGTATGTATATTCCTGAACAACTTCGAGAATAGACCCATCGACACTGATCGGCTCCGGAGCGACCAGGTCATTTAACATGACTTTGGTGTTGTCTAGGTTCATCCGGAGACCGACACGTCGGGAGGCAGCATGGAGGTCATCAAGCATCTGTTGAAGCTCCTGCAGCGAACTTGCAATGATGACGATATCATCGGCGAATCGAAGGTGTGAAATGTTCTCTCCGTTTATGTTGATGCCATGCCCTTTCCAGTCAAGCGTTTTGAAGACATCTTCAAGCATTAGAGAACAGTTTCGGGGATAAAAGATCCCCCTGTCTCACCCCACAATGCAATTGGATAGGTCTTGTAGACGCACCCTGTACTTGGACTGACATAATATATGCTGAGCCGTATAGGCATTTCAACACTTCGATGTATCGCCAATCAACTTGGGATCGCTGCGAAGAGTCCAGCACAGCCCAGGTTTCGATGGAGTCAAAGGCCTTCTCATAGTCCACAATGTCGAGGCACAGAGGCTGATTGTACTTATAAGACTTCTGTACAATCTGCCTCAATGTGTGTATGTGGTCTATGGTGCCGTAACCACTAAGAAATCCAGCCTGTTCCGGTGGCTGGAAGTCGTCGAGCCTTCGTGATAAACGGTTTGTGATGACCCTGGAAAACAGCTTATAGATGTGGCTTAAGAGCGAGATGGGACGGTAATTTTTATGGACTGTTTTGTCACCTTTCTTAAAGAACAAAACAACCATGCTCCTGTTCCACGCCTTTGGAGTTTTCCCGTTCTGAATAACAGAGTCAAAAAACCTCTGTAGCTCTCTAAGTAGGGGCACACCCCCTGCCTTCAAGAGCTCAGAGGTAACTCCATCTTCTCCCGGGGCTTTTCCATTTTTCTGCTGTTTCAGGGCCAACACAATCTCGTCCACACTAATTTCCGGAAGGTCATCGGTGTAGTGGCGAGTTAACTTGACTCTGGGATCCTGGTCACAGGCCTCAGGCTGTGGAACTTGGGTGTCATACAGCTTGCCGTAGAAGTCTTTTATCTCAGCGAGAATCTCTGGTTTGGCGCAAACGGTTCTACCACTCGAGGTTCTAAGTTTGGTCATTTGGCATCTACGAAGACTTTGGGTAAATACCTTGGACCCCCGGTTTTGCTCTATAGCTTGTAGTATGTTTTGAGTATCCATACCAGAATATCCATACTTAATATCCATACTATCCATACTAATATTATAAATGCGAAAGTGTGTCTGTCTGTCTGTCTGCTACGCTTTCACGGCCCAACTACTCAACCGATTTTGATGAAATTTGGTACAGAGATAGGTACCAAATCGCGGGGAAGGACATAGGCTACTTTTTATCCCGGAAATTTCAAGAGTTCCCGCGGGAATCAAAAACCTTAATCGACGCGGAGGAAGTCGCGGGAATCATCTAGTAATATTATAAATGCGAAAGTGTGTCGGTCCGTCTGTTACCCTTTCACGACCTATCTTTTCAACTGATTTTTACGAAGTTTGGTATAGAGATAGGTTGTATCTCGAGGAAGGACATAGGCTACTTTTTATCCCACAAAAAATTAAAGAGTTCCTCCGAGAATCAAAAAACTTTAAACCATGCGGACAAAGTCGCGGGCAGCATCCAGTAAATAATAAGTGTTAGATGATTTTAAAAACAACAACACACAAATGTGAATTTCTAAACTTAAAGATTTAAAATGATGCAATAATATTCAAATTAATTAACCAGCACAATATTGCATTACGAAAGACACTCTATTCAATGATATTCTAATACGTTACTGATTTGATTTTTTATAACAATCGACTTTCTCTATGAAGAGGTTTAAATTGATTTGACGATTGATATATTTTATGTTTGCTCGGACTATCAAGAAAGCTAGGGTTGCAGCTCCGTGACTATTTTGAAAAGGAAAGCCGTACTTGTAATTACGTAGCACGTCGCTTCACTATTGTAAAAAACGATAGGCGTCTATGGAGTATTAGATTTTTTTGGCGATGGTTGCCTGTAAATAATTATGACACTTCATAGGCGTGCTTATGTCAAAAGTAAAAAAATAAATGATTGGACAATATAGTCACGAAAGTACTTACAGATTCTGACAAAGGAGAATAAGCTGACATTTTCAACTCTCCACTAGCTCCGTAAACTCTATGAGTGCTCTCACAAACACTTTCGAGTCGTATAAATTCAACTGAGGCTTCAAATCCAAAAGAACGAAAATCATCTACTGCTGACATGTTCACTACATCGAACTTGAGTTCTGCGACCATTGAGGTAGATGTGAATTCATAATCATTGACATCGCTGAAAATAGATAGAAATAAATGTTACAAAGATTCAAAAGCCGTAGTTTATAGCATATTCTTTGTCCACAGCTGTAGTAGCAGAGTGAACGAGTAAGGAATCCAGTCTCACTTGGGTGAAGTAAAAGTATGGTAGTTATATTAAACCCCTAGTCGGATTCTACACGGCACCATACCGGAACGCTATAAATCGCTTGGCGGTACGTCTTTGCCGGTAGGAAAGTAACAAGCCACGGCCAAAGCCTCCCACCAGACCAGACCAGAGAAAATTCAGAAATTATAAGTTCCCAAATTGACCCTGCCGGGAATCGCACCCGGGACCTCCCACGTTAAGACAACAGCGCTCAACATTGCGCCAGGCAGGGATGTTGTTGTTTTGTTTTGAATGTTCTAGGATTTAACTGCTTGCAAAATTTTATCGTGTAACTAACTGACCTGCATAAGCAGTCTCTAGGCACGCCCGGCCCGCTATCTCTCCAGGGTCTCTCGAATATTCTGACGGCAGCAGTGGGGTTCCCTCCACAGCGAAACCAAGGTGAATGTGCCGAATGGACGGATCTGCAGAGGCGACCTCCATTACGTACTCCCCAGACGCGAAGCCGTACCACTTCCCCCGGGTTGGCTTCGAAACGATATGTACAACTGGAATTAAAGAAAATTTAAACACATTAAGAACTATTATTATAACTGATAAGTTTATAGCCATTGTAATTATTATGAGCATGAAAATGGGGATCACATAAGTAACTTGATTATATCAATTAAATGTATTAGAAAAACATGAATGTCGTAACATCCTAGTAGATTGAAGGGGATTCAGAGTTACCTTCAAGTTTAACACAATACTAGATCAATACTAGATCGGTGACGACAAAATATCAACATGTCTGAAATACGATGATGATTATAATAATTATTATCGCACCTTTTTTTCTAGTTAGTTAAGTCTGTAGTCGAGTATTTCAAGCTTGCTAAAAGAAACAAATATCGCTTTTACTCACTGATTAACGTCCTACTAATAAAGCATAATAACTTAATATCAAAAATGTTCTGCTAATTTACATACTTTGCCTTACCTAATATTTCTTGCACCCCCTCTGCCATATAAAAAGACGTCTCTCGGGGAGGAGAAAGTAACTGGCGGATCCGGCGGAGCTTCAGGGAAGGATCTAGAGACAAATCGTCTCGAGCACGGTCCTCGACCCCATGGCTCCCCATCTTGGTGTAGATCAACAAACTCGTATAGAGCTTTGAAGAAAACTGGCCTGAAAAATTTATATTTTATTAAATACAAACCAATTTCAACAATGTCTTTCAGTGGTATGGTTATTCAAACTGTTACGCGATAGTTATAACAATCATTGCATGTTTGACTGGTCGGTATCGTATTGTTGCTGAACCAGTAACTGAAGGAGTGACTCAGTAGCTAATAAATTGTGCCTCGAAATTGCTAAGGAACTAACATGTACATCACAAAAACATAGCTTACTTTAGCGCAGTGCCTTGAGTCAACTTCAGTTCCAAAGTCAACGAGTCTCCTTTAGACAGGAAGCTCTCTGTTCGGGCGCATGCCCTAGATTTCCTCAGTAGCGCGTGTTCACAGGTCCTTGGCGCTCGTTCCCGGCAAAACCTTGCTACGAGGGTGGCATTTGTGGGGGGGCGGCCAACTATCACTGACTGGGGGGAGGTAGCTCTCGACATTTGCACTGATCTCTCTTTATCGCTGAAATTTCATCAATTAAGACTTATTTCATAATTAAGGAACAAACTGGGAACAAAATATTGAACTAGATTTCTATAAGTAATATAATATCGAAATTGAAAGTAGTTTCAAACAGAAAAATATAGAAATGGAATCGATTAAATTGCGAACAATACATTTTGCAAATAAGTCACTCGACTCGACACTGACGCAAGTAGGTCAGATAATTCTAATAGTATGCTTTAAATATCTCAATTTTCCAGGTATCCAAGTCGTCGAATGATAAAAATTTTTGGGACGATATCAAAACGTGGTCATAGCTAGCACGTAGCTATCTGAAAGAAGCATGACTAGATAGATAGAAAAGTTTCATCGTGTAATGGATGAAAAGGATGGCAATCGACGATAACGAATCATCGAAACGTATACTTATATCCATGGTTTGCAAATATTGAGAAAAGTTACCAAAAAATATCACTGCAGCCAGGGGATATCCTCATTGGGCCGTCCCATATATTTAAATGGCTCCCACAATATTCATCTTCTGGTAGATTGGGATTGATAGCGTTGGTCACGTAAAATTTCAGCACCGAGAACCAAACCCTGAATCGTGGAGCTGAGAACTGTCTCCGGTAAATAATATTCCTTCCCGAAGGTCCTGATGTATCAATGCCTTGCATGTGGTATAAGCATGTTGTGTTTGGGGGTAAAGAATGCTGAGGGTGTTCTAACACGCCTCTTCCTGTTCCTCTGATCCAGAATTCACAAGCTCTTTTGTTTTTGGCGTAAGTCGGTGACTGCTGGTCTACGAAACGTACCTGGAAATATAACAGAGGAACTGAAGCTGGCATGATGAAAGCGATAAGAATACCTGTCACGAAATGAAAAAAATAGAACTTTAATTCGCTATAATCAGCCACAGTGAGTAAATCTTTGTGGTACAGTATGTATCTTGCGATATTCACCACACCACAGAAATCTTCCAAATTATTCTCAACGTAGGTATGTTTTACTTCGACACCAGAGCATCTTCAGGTGATGTTGACTCGACAATGCTTTAAAATCGACTTTACAATCGAGCATTAAAGTTCTACTTCTTTCATAATCATGGTTTTCCGCAAAGTAACGCCTGCTTCTATCACATTATATTACCTGTCACGTGTTTACCATTGTTGACTGTTTCCTAAAGTATATAGATGCTGTATTGGGGAGAAAGTTGCGAATATAACCTAATTACTTCCCAAATCCAAACAAAAACCAAATTAACTCCTGAAAATGTTTGTGCATAGTAATAAGTTTTCAAATACGAGTAGGCAAGGAGACTGAACATCGGTTGTGCCGTATTCTGTTCGTAATGAAAGTAATTACTAAGGATCTAGTGCTGAGCTTTTGTATTACTAATTTGTAGTAAA
This sequence comes from Erebia epiphron, assembly GCA_963932025.1. Taxonomy (NCBI): domain Eukaryota; kingdom Metazoa; phylum Arthropoda; class Insecta; order Lepidoptera; family Nymphalidae; genus Erebia; species Erebia epiphron. The sequence goes on from OZ009948.1 coordinate 27,778,756, forward strand.
GTTGGCTTAGTTAAAGCTTACTCGCATTATCATATCTAAAATTTATTAAAATCAAATCAAAATATTTTTATTTGAATAAAAATAATTTGATTTGATTTGATTTGATTTGAAAAATAAAATGTGTTGCTTTAAAGTTTTAAGCCTCATACACAATAATGTTTGGCGAGCTCCCAACTAAAGTTCACGTTCCCATAAATTAATTTATTATATTGGTCGCTATTAACGAAAGACTTATATCACTAAAGTTTATAATGTGTTACGAAGTTTCCACGGGAAAGGGTTAGAATGATATATTAATGTTTTATGAGATATTTTGAAACCCATCCAGTACTCAGTCTAACAGTATCCGATTTATAGATTTGTCCGATTTATAGAAATCGAAATATCCTTTAGTACAGAGTTAGACGTTTTTCATGATACGCTGCCAAAATTTGATTGTTAAGGTCGACCTAGGTTGTCTCAACTATCGATCAATATTTTTTTTCTTTCCTAAAATTTTAAATTGTTTAATTTTTTTATTCTAGTATAAGTTAAGATTTTTTTGTAGTGTAGCTTTTAATTTTACGCGCATAAGCTTTTGATTTTTTTAGTGAATGATGTGGCACCTTTGATAAATTGTTCATTTAACAAGTGTCCTAAATGTGTCTAGTTTTTAAGGTTTTTTTAATGTAACAATTTTTGGTTGTCCAAATAAATAAATAAAAATAAAATAAAATAGTTATTACTAATAACTGAATACTTATTGTTAGCGTTTTCCAACATGTTGACCGGATTCCGTCATTTAGCGAACATACAGTCCAAGCGTAATCAGTACTGTACAACGTTTACTTCCGCAGCGTCTACTATGTAGATGCAAAATTTTGTGCTTGGGCTGTTTGAGATAAAACTTTAAAATAAAACGGGTCACGACCCCCCAGCAATGAGGAAAACGACACAGAGATAAGAGATAATATGAAACTATGATATAATTGTTCGTTTTCATCTAAAACAAAAACCGACTTCAAAACTATACCTATAAGTACCAACTTAAAAAGTAAAAAACATTATCTGGGTATATATTATGTTTTTTGTTGATTATCTCAAAAAGCGCTAAATCAATTTCCATAAAATTTATATGGGACCACCTCTGAAGTATAAACTACCAAACAAAATGAGAATCATCAAAATTGATTCATAATTATTGGCGGAATGATCGCGTAGCATACATACAAAAAAAACAACATGCATTCGAATTGAGAACCTCTTCCTTTTTTGAAGTCGGTTAATAATTCGCATGAGGCTTGCTGTTCATACAAAGTACAGCCACAAATTTTTATTTGTCATACTTTAGTTAAACTATCGGTACGGTACGGTATTACATAGCCACAACTACAATTACACAGTGAGTATAAATAAAAGCCTTCGATAGAGAACTCAATTGTAATTGGCTTAACAGCATTGGGTCGCTTCGCACGTACCAGAGTCGATCTACTAGGTAGTAGACAGCAGTAGCACTAATGGTAATAAATTGCCTCTACTCGTATTGCTGATTTCTTCACAATCAGAAAGAAAATTGCTTGGCTTGGTACAATAGCTTGTGGAATGAACTACCCTCGCAAATACATCGAGCTAAAACTCTTAATAAGTTTAAAATTGACGTGAAAAATCATTACATGTCTCTCTGTAATCATCAATAGCGACATGTTTAATTTGTCCATTTTTTATGTGTGTATTTATTTAAGTATTTAATCTTAAGTATGTCTATTTTATTTATTTTGTATATATTAGTGTATTTATACGTTATAATTTTATGATATTGGTTATTTTATGTATCTATAAGTATTTAAGTTTATTTTTATGCACCACCTCCCACTGTCCACTTGTTCATTGTCTCCGTATCGATAAGGTTGTCTGGAAGAGATCGCTGGTTAGCGATAAGACCGTCTTATTGTACCTACATTTTAAGTTTTCATGTTTGTAATCTGTTCCTTTTGGTTTTTTGTGGTGTACAATAAAGAATATACATATATACATACATACAAATAAATCAGGTCACAATTGTATCTATACTTTGAGAATATAAATGCGAAAGTTTGGATTGGATGAATGGATGGATGGATGTTTGTTACACAATCACGCCAGAACGGCTGACCGGATCTGGATGAAAGTTGGCACAGAGATAGATTATAGTCCGGAATAACACATAGGCTCCTTTTTATCCCGGAGAATCAAAGAGTTCCCGGGAACAAAAATACCTTAATCCACGCGGACCAAGTCGCGGGCATCAACTAGTTTTAGATCTTACTGTTTTCTGATTCTGTGATGGAATAACTGTCAACTACCAACCACATTATGGACAACGAAAATAGCGAGAGAAATTTTTGAATACTCATACTTCTTACAACATTCAGTAAAATTTGTATTTGATAAATAAACCTTTGAAATATTATATCATGCTAATATTATAAAACCGAAAGTGTGTTTGTTTGTTGGTTTATTGGTTTGTTGGTTTGTCCTTCAATCACGCCACAACGGAGCAACGGATTGACGTGGTTTTTTGCATAGGTATAGTTGAGGACCTGGAGAGTGACATAGCCTACTTTTAATCCCGGAAAATTAAGGAGTTCCCGCGGGAATCAAAAAAACTTCAACCACGCGGACGACGTCGCGGGCATCAGCTAGTCATACTTAATATTATAACTGCGAAAGTGCGTTTGTTTATTGGTTTGTTGGATTATTGGTTTGTTGGTTTGTCCTTCAATCACGCCGCAACGGAGCAACGGATTGACGTGATATTTGGCATAGGTATAGTTGAGGACCTGGAGAGTGACATTGGCTACTTTTTATCCCGGAAAATTAAGGAGTTTCCGCGGGCATCAGCTAGTTGTGTTATAAATAAATAAAACTACAATTCAAATAAAACACTATGAGTAACATTAAGTGCCATATATCGGTTTACTTTATCTACTTTAATATCGCCAGAGGCATCGAAAGTAATCTATTATCATTATTGCTAGACCAAGCTACGTGGAGGCGAAGGAGATATTTTAATGTCGCTAAGTCAACACCAGTCACCAGTTGAACCCTCTTTCAGAGCCTTTATTGTCTTAAGTTATATAAGCTTAATGTGATTTTACCTTTAGATAAAGAAAAAGGCCCTTTTGTAAAGAACAGGAACATTGTTATAAGGTTTCGTTTCGTAGTTTATTTAAAAAGTTCTGTGAATTTTTAATTTTTTCTCATCACACTAATATTATAAATGCGAAAATGTTTGTTTGGCATTCAATCACGTCGCAACAGAGCAACGGATTGACCTGATTTTTGCATGGGTATATGAGGACAGTGACGTGACATAAGCTAAAAATTTAGAAGTTCTCGTGGGAATTTAAAAAAATGAATTTCACGCGGATGAAGTCGCGGGCATCAGCTAGTTAATGATAGCTGACATTAATAACGATTACACATATTTTAGTCCAATAAACAAAGTAGTTGAAGGTTTACCTCAACTTCCAACTGGAATCCATGCAGCGACTGCAACGTAGCTGGTTGTAGAAATGTACCAAAAGGTGACGTAGTGAATTCCACCAGCAATTCTGGCCCACTAGATATCGCTTCTGGTACTGACACACCCCCACCACAAAACCTTAGTATCACAGGGTCTCTTGTCGTATAGCCATCATAAACAGTAACATAGTCTTGAACTTCATCACATTGTTGCCAAAACTTTAGTTCCCGCCCATTATTTTCTCTATCGTTTTGTGACGGAGCATACAACGCTTTCTGACTCCTTATAGAAATCAATTGGCCATTCGGTTGCTTGACTACAATCAACGCGTGTTTTCCTTGAGGAACTTCGTGTTGTCGAACTGCGTAGTAACAAGTGAGGTTTCTAGGATAAACTCCAGGGAAGTTTGGGGACTGTAATCTACAGTTTTTACGATCGCAGTCACTGAAGATCCGAGAGCAATAAGTCCCTGAGATCAAATCCCCAAGGTAATACTCAAGGGTTTTTGTCATCCTTCCAGTGTTCGTATCTTCTCCTCGTGATATGTTTACTGGATACAACATCGGCCTAAGTTTGAAAAAGGGGCGCTCTGAAAGGAAAATGGTTACAAAAAATATTTATGCTCGAGGTCAAAGTAATGTACGTTGCGATATCAAAATTTAACGATTATCTCTGTGAATATAATTTATACGGGCTTACTTTATGACAGAAATAAGAAATTCTAATTGTCTAAGAAATCTAAAATCTAAAACCTAAACTTGCTACATAATGCTTTCTTCATTTGAATTACAATATTCATCTTATTGTTCGTGTAAATCATATTTAAAGAACGTTTAAAACAAATTTACCTGATGGTGGAGTACCTCCATAGCGAACTGTAGCAAATTCCCTTCTCAGAACTTTATATGCCAGTCGGAAATCGAAATTATAATTATTCTCTTCTTTCGAAAGGTGTATTAAGCGGATAATAAGGGTGATTGATTTGGTTTCGCTGTAGTATATTGAAGGGCCCCAGGAGGTCCCGCACCATGAACCTCCCACTTGAGGACGACTGGCTTCTTGTATCTGCATGTAACCATCAGGGCAACCGTCATCAGTGAAGGATGTGAAGCGACCAAGGGTGAAACTGTCGAACAAAATCTGTGGACAAGAAAAGCTTTGTGAGACTTTTATAAATTTCGAATTAGCCCAACTTTGGTCAAAAATATGTCAATCTTCCGCAATCTTTACTAATAATATGGATTTATTATTGAAAATGCATTGTTTGATTAAATCCACGGAATCTTGAAAAAAAATCTATGATAATCAAATAAAGGGCTCAAACTTTGAAAAATATTATATACCTTTGTAAACTCCAAAGAAATAAAATATCATCAAGAAAAAGCCAAATTGTTAACTAAATTTAGAAAAAAAAAGACTCAAAAATAATTGTTATATTCCACGGAAACATGAAATCTTGTCTTGGTTTTCTCTAATTGAGTACTCCAAGGGTTTTGATAAAGTCAGAAACCGGATCAATATCGGCTATTAATCTTTTCAGACGCGTAATGACCTCTGTATTTGGTGTCGTTGAATCAGAAGCATTTGCTATTACGTTTTTACCAGGTGTTCCATTTGCCTCCTTCAAATAACTTCAACAATTGAGGTTCTTTGGAGACACTTATTTTGAGTGCCCATCGAGAAAATATTATGGCTTGGCGAAGCATCATTTTGTCAAATATTTAATAATTAAGTTTATTTCATTTTGTATGTAGGCAATACTTACCTAAATTATGGCGCCTACATCCAGAATGTTTCAGAGTTTAAAAAAAGATCAGCAATATGAATTTTAAGCGTTTACTTTAATATGTAAACTAAAATAAAAATACTTATAATTTAAAAAAAATATTTACATTCAAAAAGATAATAAAGAAATTGTTGTTTTTTAGACGCTGAAAATTTTATTCACATATAAAATGTCGAAAATATTTGAAGAGAAAAATTTTTAACCGACTTGTTTTAGAGATAAAGTAATTGAGCTTTGTGAATTTTATAGATAACTAAATTATTTTGGTGTTTTTCACATTTTATTAAAATGTTGCATTTTAATTTTTTCATAATGGAACTGTAAATTTCGCTGTGTTTGCTCTTATGTCTAGAAGTTCAATTTAGAGAACAATATTTATTGTATTATTGTATATTGGTATCTATTTTTGTGATTCTGAGCATCGCAGACATAATATGGACATGTGGAAAACTGATTGCTTTATCGGGTGTGAAGCTCTCTAAACGCAGTCGACTCAGACCTACATTGAGTACAAGAAAAGCTGAGAAAATATGGCCAGCCTATTGTCATAGCGCAGCGTCTACAGATCATCGACCAGCAAGCAGCTGGTAACACACCCCTGATCATCCTGACAATAGGTATTTAAGTACGCAAAGTTTTTTTGTGCAGTAGATAGTAGGTACAGACAAGCATCCAGAAGTTTTTTCAGTCGCATTCAACTACGAAACAAACAGTTTCCTGACCTGAAACTTCTGAGTCGCGTAATAAAAAAATAGCGGAACAGAATTTGTATTCAGTGCCTTGTGCCAATGCTCAGTTTATGGCCGGTGTCACGCCAGAAAAGTAAACAGTAGGAAAAACTAATTCAATAACGTACGTTGAATAAAATGCCGTGGACCGTGTCGATTCAAAAACACCCTTCTGTGAAAGCGCTTTTATTTATCAGATTAGGTGCCTTTTTTGTTGAAGGTCTTTTTGTCAAATAAAACTGGATATTTGTAAAATATACATTACTGATTTTTGCTTAGGGTTGCGGATTCTGGATCTTTCCCAGGCTACATAGCCAGGGAAAGATAAAAATATAGGTAGTAGTACCAAAATTTTGGAAGTTTGGAAGTCAAATAATTATGAGAGATTATTTATTTAGCAAGCGTGTTGGTGGCAGTGGTTTTCAAATAGTGAAAAGAAGAATGGTAAGTTAGTGTGAAAAATAAATACCTAATACCTATTGGTTTTATATATTTTTCAGTTTTCACTGGCTCGGAAACTTTCGTTAGTCTTCAAAATCAAAAAAGGAATCTGCTTATTCGCTCAAGTCTATTTAGTCGGCTACCGTGGAAAAGTTATTCAAAATACGAATTTTTTATAACATGTATCTGACCTATTTTCATTCTAATTTTCATTTTATTAAAAATTCTACTAAAAACACGTATGAAATATACTGAAACGCGGTTCATCCTTTGTCTTTACCCATTAGTGTTTAAAAATGCCGTTTTTAATTATTACCTACATTTGAATAATTGTTCTTTTTACATCTATAATTTTCCTTGATGTAGATAAGAGATGGAAAGTTTTGAACGGCTACAAAATCATTTGTCTCTTCTGTTCGGAACAGTCCACCACCATCACCACCGTTTTTATATGAGAGAGGGAATAAGAGCTTAGAGCCACCACGCTGCTTCAATGCGGGTTGGCGGGCTTTAACTACTATTATCATGTTAGTGATAATAGCCGGGACCGACGTCTTACTGAGAATTTCTAGTCAGAAAAATCCAATACTTAATTATGGCCCGACCCAGGACTCGAACCCGGGACCTCGTCGACCGCAGTCGAACATGCTAACCACTAGACCAACGATACAGTTTCGTTATTATCAATATCTATACTGCCGTGTAGCTGTTTTACATTAAACTAGTGTGAAGTTTGATTTTAAACTCGATTCAAGGTCTACTTTAAATTTTAGCTCCCCTATCCCCAAGAAAAAATTTTTTTACAAAAATAAAAAAAAAAAACATCTAGATAGTCGTCTTCTCAAGTTTTGTAGGCCTTTGACTGTAAATGGAAATGCCACACCTTATTCGTGCACATTTAAATTTTATCAAAGACTCCGAGAAACAGCTCCGTTGAAATTATATTTTCCAAGTAAATGGAGCGAATATGATGGAACATGTCTCAAATAATTTCAGTCCCTTCGCGTTGTTTATTCGGTTCAGCTATATTTCATGTATTATGCACCTTCTCTTTTGTACCTGCTTTTAATTTCGTATATCGCTACAAAAGGAATGGCAGTAAGGTACAATATTTCCTGTTAAATCTTAATGCTGAGTACCAAATTAAAACACGCTGAAGCAAAATACTTAATTGCCCAAAAAATATGTAAAAATTGAAAACTAATAGTTAATAGAAACATGAATAGCAAAATCAGGATAGAGTCCAGTAGATAATAAAGGTAATTCCACAAGTAAGGAAAGAAGAATGTTATTAATAATGTGACTCATTGTTTTTACTTGATCACTGGCACTTCCTGAAAAAGAAAACAAATTCTGCATAATATATTATACCTACCTGCAAATAATATTCTTCTAAAAAGTAAAACTAAATTTATTAAAATAAACTTTATTAAATTTCTAACACGAAATAGGTACATTTCTCAACATTTCTTAAATAGAGCAGAGTCTTTAAAGATTGTCCAAGACTTTAGATATCAAATGGCACTTTCAACTACATTTCGGCCCATACATCTTGTTTCGGCAAAATCAATACGAACACTATCCCTTTCGAAATGACGTTCAATTTATTAAAGGTCCCAAATTGGCCCCGGGCAGCTTGTTATATTTCAATCAACGGGAACGATCGAATAACGCCTCCGTTAAAATTATCTCTCGTTGTATCGAGTTTGGAGTTATTTTCTCTATTTTCACGTATCGACTTTATTACTGTGCATTTTGTTTTGAACTTTCTGCATAGGTACTGTTATTCTAGTTTTACTTTTCACATACCTGTGCATCCAATTTCTACGCAAACTTATTACTCACTGAAAATCCAATGTTCAATGTGTCATACAATTCTTCACTTTTTTTGAGATGTGGAAGTTAAAAAACTGTTCGTTCAATAATTGCAAAAAGTTATTAATAACTGTCATGTTTGATTAAAAAATAGCACAAATGGCATAAAATTCCTGATAAATATTTTTAAAATTGCATCAAAATCAAAATCAAAATGCTTTTTATTCAAATAAACTTTTACAAGTGCTTTTGAATCGTTACGTGACTCTACCATCAATATTAATGACACTAAAAGTACCTACCTATATGCTTAGTTTTCAAATTTTCATCCTCAAGATCAAGGCAATAAAGACGTCCGACAAAATAAAAACTAGAGAAAAAGCAATTTAATTTCATTTAACAAATAATCCACCGCCACCGCCACAGCCGATTAACGTCCCACTGCTAGGCACAGGCCTCCACTCTTATAGGAGAGAGGGAAATAGAGCTTAGACCCACCACGCTGCTCCAATGCGGGTTGGCGGGCTTTATCATGTTAGTGATAATAACCGAGACCGACGGCTTAACGTGGCCCGACCCAGGACTCGAACCCGGGACTTCGTCGGGTGCAGTCGAACATCCCAACCACTAGACCAACGAGGCGGTAACAAATAATATTTAAACAAACAAAAATCGAAATTTTTTTTTTGTTTTTTAGATATAATTTAGATTTTAATTTTATCTACTTAAATTACTTATATTTTTATGGTATAAGAAATACAATTTAAAAAAAAAAATTGCGGACATAAGTTAGTATTTTATAAATTACGGGGAGGTAAATCAAATCAAAATGCTATAATATTCTGCAAAAATGAAACAGCTGACCAAAAGCAATTATCGCAGAGTGCCGAGTTCCTAAATCACTCAAAGTAAGCCACGTTTGCCGGCGGTAAGCATTTGCTCTCAAAGCTCTTTGCGGATCCAATGAATTTATGAATGCCTATTGTTTGACCATAAAGTAAGACCATTAATAGAATTTATTGTGAGACAAAGTTTTGGGAATTTTCAGATTTTGATTGACAGGTTGAGACTTGAAACGCACCTCGATATTATAAACTAGCTGATGCCCTCGACTCCGTCCGCGTGGGTTGAGGTTTATTGGTTTTTTGGAACTCCTTAATGTTCCGGGATAAAAGGTAGCCTATTTGCTAATCCAGACTATAATCTATATCTGTGCTAAATTTCATGCAGATCCGATCAGCCGTTGTAGCGCGATTGAGTAACAAACATCCATCCATCCATCCATCCATCAATCCATCCAAACTTTCGCATTTATAATATTTTTATATTTGAAATTCTAAATCATTTGCCGTGCCTTTTAATAACATCGCAATAAAATAGCTAATGTTAGGTCATTTATTTAAACCCCACTATATTTCCAAATCCATCATCCCTTTGTAAAGAAAAGCCCCAAAATAAATCAGATAAAAAAAACATTTACCCATTCTACCTTTTAAGTAGACGCATTTAAGCCGTAACTGTATTTGTGTTAAGGTATTTTAGATAAGGTATACGTACGCTATAAATGGCTCCTGAACCCAGCGATTAATTTGAATAAAATAGATACAATTAGCGCCATCTAGTTTGCACTGTGGTAACCGCTACAATTGGTTTATATTTATTTACACCAATACCAGTAACAAGTGCGATTTTGTTTGCCAAATTATACATTACTAGCTGATGCCCGCGACTACGTCCGCGTGGATTGAGGTTTTTTGTTCCCGCGGGAACTCCTTAATTTTCTGGGATAAAAAGTAGCCTATGTGTTATTCCCGACTATAATCTATCTGTGCCAAATTTCAGCCAGATCCGTTCAGCCGTTGGCGCGTGATTGAGTAGCAAACATCCATACATCCATCCATCCATCCATACATCCATACATCCATCCAAACTTTCGCATTTATAATATTAGTAAGATATTAGTAAGAAGTAAGATTATTATAAATGCAAACTTTGTTTGTTTAATGGAGCAATGGATCGACGGGATTTATTGCATGGATAATAATATAGTTAGAGTTTGTTCAATAAGTCAGTTTACAAAGAAATTTTAGAAAAAAATTAATTTCTCTCCTCCGTGGATTAACTACATTATTTTATCCCGTACATCAATTATTTTATAACTTCAATCTACACGAAGGAAATCATCAGGACATCAGCTAGCTATTTTTCAATTTTTAACCGACTTCAAAAAGGAGGAGGTTCTCAATTCGTCGGAATCTTTTCTTTTTTTTTGTATGTTCCCCGATTACTCGAAGATGCCTGGACCGATTTTGAAAACTCTTTTTTTGTTTGAAAGGGTATACTTCAAAGGTGGTCCCATATTAATTTGGTGAAGATCTGATCAAGATCTTCGAAGACAGATTGTGCCGGGGCTGAATAATAATTTAGAAAAATATAAGGAGAATGTAATTAAAAATGCAAAATGGAAAACTGTGAAAAGCGTTTATTGCGGAACTTCAAAAATGGGCACAGAGATACCGCGACTATGCTCAACGAGTAGGCACACAAATTTGTAGGGTCGTGGTGTAACGTGATGTCTGCTTTGACCTCGGTGGTAGTTAGGTACTCTCCTGGGTGATTGGCCGCGATGGTGAAGGTCGGCCCGGAGGTGAAGAACGCAGCAGATGGTCAACGTTGGGATCCCGAACGGTGCTGGTGTGGTGTGGCTAGATGGTCAGCCAGCAGGATGGTATAGTGCGAACGTTGCTCCTGGAATTGATAACCAAACTAGTTATCGTCTGGTATATCAATTCCGTCCTGGATCCGGCCCTGGCCTGTGTAGACCACATGAGGTACTTTGACGTGATGGAATTGTCGGTGTGGTGGATCCAGAACGGAGTTTACAATAAGTATGAATTATTACTTGGCTGAAGGCCCAAAAATATGAAAAACAAGGATAAAATTAACTAATGAAAAAAAATGAGGGTGTTTTAAAAAATAAAAAGATGATGCAATCTAATGGAAAGTTACGAACGAATTTTGATAAAACTATTTACGAAATACTAAAACAAAGATTGCAATGGACAATTGAAATAATGATTTTACTAATTACTGAAATAAATTGACTAAAAAAAAGTATAAAAAACTACAAACAATGAAAATGTCTACGATTTACGTGTTTTAGGTACCATTCAAAACTTACCCTAATGCGGGAGAAAAGTTGCACTGAATTTACATATTAAGATTTTAAAAAAAAACGCATTTTAAATGGCGTCGCGTCCCAACTAGTGCGCTGAGACGCGACAAAAAGCATCACGCCCGATGCTAGAAGCGCACCGGGCCTGAATGAGGTTAGAATAATTAACCAACTTCAAGCCGCGGGTTCCGTCTATTGCTAATATCAGACCCTAGCAAAGTCGCGTTCGGAAATTGGTTGTAAATATACTTACTTATGTATCTTAATATATAAATAATAAATATAATTTTAATAAAAACATGGCTTTAAATTATAAATAATTACATTATAAATAAATAATACTTAAATGTGTAACGCTTCGTTACATTACCCCGCTTCCCTCGTAAGGATTTTATTTTAAAAATAAAATCCGTACTTTCAAACTAAATTTACCTTTACACAATATCCTAACACATCTTTCATACTAACTTTCATACATTCGTTTCTTTCGCCCATCCATATCCCTAAAATTCATCACCTTTCAAAAGAGCGTCTTGTAACTAGGCGCTAATGACTAGTGCGTCAAAGCTAAGCGCTACAAGACGCGGCCTGACATAAAATGGAGTCATATGCCTAGTGCGGCCTATGACTCGGTTGGAAAAAGTAAAAATAATCTTATGGGCGAGAGTAAAGGTAACTAGCAACAAATACATATTGCAGAAGGCAATATAAAATATTTACGTAAAAAAATATTCAAATAAAGTATATAATGCAATAAAATGTATAATATATTAATGTAATAGACAAAATAGTTAAATATTATAAAATATTCCTATAATAATCGAAAAAAAAATTAGGGGAAGTTGTGAATGGTACAAAAAAATCTGAGAAAAAAGGAAATACTCCGTTCTGTTACAAAGAACTAAAACAGAACGTTTTGGTTTGTTATTAATAAAAAATGAACAGAAACAAAAAAAAACTATTGAAAATGTTTGCAACTGGTGTGAATGCAGCGTTATAATTGCGTAGTATGTACTAGGACGTACAATATTAAAACTATCGAAAACAAAAAATATACCAAACAACAAATTGGCGAAGTATGTACTAGCACGCACAATACTTCAACAGCAATTTCTAAAATGAGGTATGAACCAATAACAAAATACAATAGAAGTTTGTACTAATGCGCACAAAACATCTAAAATTATGAAAGAAAAAAAAAACAAAATGTCAATAATTTTTCTGCCGACTGTATCACTCTAAAAAAAATTAATAAAAACGAACAGTGGCAACCATAGGTATAATCGCTGCTTTCACCTCAGTTGCTGCAAACAAAAAAAAATTAACGTTTTACAAACACAAACACACACCTTACAAAACTAACACTATACCACAAAAGTAAAAGCAGAAATCAACCACGTGAAGGGCGCCAGTGTGCCGGGGCTGAATAATAATTTAGAAAAATATAAGGAGAATGTAATTAAAAATGCAAAATGGAAAACTGTGAAAAGCGTTTATTGCGGAACTCTAAAAATGGGCACAGAGATACCGCGACTATGCTCAACGAGTAGGCACACAAATTTGTAGGGTCGTGGTGTAACGTGATGTCTGCTTTGACCTCGGTGGTAGTTAGGTACTCTCCTGGGTGATTGGCCGCGATGGTGAAGGTCGGCCCGGAGGTGAAGAACGCAGCAGATGGTCAACGTTGGGATCCCGAACGGTGCTGGTGTGGTGTGGCTAGATGGTCAGCCAGCAGGATGGTATAGTGCGAACGTTGCTCCTGGAATTGATAACCAAACTAGTTATCGTCTGGTATATCAATTCCGTCCTGGATCCGGCCCTGGCCTGTGTAGACCACAGGAGGTACTTTGACGTGATGGAATTGTCGGTGTGGTGGATCCAGAACGGAGTTTACAATAAGTATGAATTATTACTTGGCTGAAGGCCCAAAAATATGAAAAACAAGGATAAAATTAACTAATGAAAAAAAATGAGGGTGTTTTAAAAAATAAAAAGATGATGCAATCTAATGGAAAGTTACGAACGAATTTTGATAAAACTATTTACGAAATACTAAAACAAAGATTGCAATGGACAATTGAAATAATGATTTTACTAATTACTGAAATAAATTGACTAAAAAAAAGTATAAAAAACTACAAACAATGAAAATGTCTACGATTTACGTGTTTTAGGTACCATTCAAAACTTACCCTAATGCGGGAGAAAAGTTGCACTGAATTTACATATTAAGATTTTAAAAAAAAACGCATTTTAAATGGCGTCGCGTCCCAACTAGTGCGCTGAGACGCGACAAAAAGCATCACGCCCGATGCTAGAAGCGCACCGGGCCTGAATGAGGTTAGAATAATTAACCAACTTCAAGCCGCGGGTTCCGTCTATTGCTAATATCAGACCCTAGCAAAGTCGCGTTCGGAAATTGGTTGTAAATATACTTACTTATGTATCTTAATATATAAATAATAAATATAATTTTAATAAAAACATGGCTTTAAATTATAAATAATTACATTATAAATAAATAATACTTAAATGTGTAACGCTTCGTTACAAGATAATGGAACTCCCCAATGGATAAGAGTGTTTTTTATACGACTGCCTGAAAAAAGTTGTATATTGTTTTCAGGATTCATGTATGTATGAACCGATTTTGATGAATGAGGTATCGTCAGAATCCTTAGCTTATTCCGGGTGACATAGGCTAGTAAAATTTAAAAAAAAGTTGGTAGGGTGACCATGGTCCCGCATTAAAGACTAAAGTTGAAAAAAAAAAATTCGAAAATAAGATTAAATATAAAATCATCATATAGAAAATGATGAGTAGATTCCAAAAATATATAACACTATAGTTCAATATCCCGAGTGACACGGGCTATAAATTTTTGAAAAATTCAATACGGGCTACGGTAGAGCAGTCGTATTTTTTAATATTTTTTTTTCTTTTTAGTTTAAGTTGGTACTTATAGGAATAGTTTTGGAGTCGGTTTTTGTTTTAGATGAAAGCGAATAATTATAGATTATAGATTTTTTTAGGTTATAGATATATTTGTTTTCTCATAAACATGAATACATATAAACTGAGGAACGGAAACAACTGCGTTAGTATAAACTTTAATTATTAACCGTCAATATATTTTCGCCCCGTTGATGTTGGCGCACTGTGGTGAGCGCGGCGGTATTATAATAGGGAAGAGATGTGTTGTGTAGATGTTACTACTCCCAAATGGGACCTCTGGTACGTCACGTAGGTAAGTCACGCTTTATGTATGTTTCAGAATGAAAGTGGGATAACTTTTTTCAGTTATCTTCAAGAGAGATTTTTCAGAGAGAGATTTTCTTCAGAGAGAGATTTTTCTTGCTCCTAAGATTGAGTTTAAAGTTCTGGGAACAAAAACAATTGGTTCTCTAGTCAGCTTTCTTTGTTATTCGATTACCGACAGCCGAGTGAGCGAGATCTTAATTAAATTCCCTTTGAACAACTGGAATTGGCCGCAATAACTCTAAAATTCCCGAATTAATACCATTTTTTTTTATTTTCCACGGTCCCGACAAAATAAAATAACATGTTTACTGAGGGGTGAAAACGTTGGTTTTATTTAATTTTTAAATCGTCAAACAAAGAAGTTTCGTCATATTATTATTTTTTATCTGACAGGGATTCTTCGTATGCATCGAGAAAAACCTGTATTATGTCCATCTTTTAGTCCTTCGCGTTCCAATTTAATTTAAAAAAATAAAAGTAAATAGAATTGATTTTAAGTTTTTAATTTTTAAAAAACTCCACTCAAAACCTGTAGTAGGTAGCACATATAGTACATAAAATAAGGTACTCCGACTTAATTCCCCTTATGCATCACCACAAATATTGACAACAAATAACACAATATAAGCCAACAAAACATCCCGTTAATTAATTTGTTTGCGTGGTCAAAGTCAAAGTAAACACAATCAATATGTAACGCACGGACACAATAAATCATTCTTAGGATCCGTACACATGAAGCGGCATTCCTCACCGGCCACCCCAGATTTGTGAATTGTGAGCAATCAGTGTAACTTTAGATTTGCGTTTAGCTTTGACAATCCACCACCACCACCACTACAGCCCATTAACGTCCCACTGCTGGGCACAGGCCTCCACTCTCATAGGAGAGCGGGAATTAGAGCTTAGACCCACCCCGCTGCTCCAATGCGGGTTGGCGGGCTTTAACGACTATTATCATGTTAGTGATAATAACCGGGACCGACGGCTTAACGTGCTCTCCGAGGCACGGGGGTGAAACACCGCCAAATTCCAACTCCGGGCTGGCACTGAGAATTTCTTAATTGAAAAACCCAATACCTAACTTTTTATGCCCGACCAGGAATCGAACCCAGGACCTCGTGATCCGCAGTCGACTATGCTAACCACTAGACCAACGAGGCAGTTAGGAGGCTTTGACAATCGCCATTATATTATCTGTCCAACCATTTATTTTACTTTTTACATAAGCATTCACATGAAGTCTCATAATTAATTGTTGACAGGCAACCATCGATAAAAAAAGGTAATACTTCATAGACGCAGTTTTTTTTACAATAGTGAAGCGATATTTCGTAACTCGTTATTTCAACAAATAATGGCCAGTACATTTCCAAAATAGTCGAAGCCGCAGCACACGCTCTCTTAATTGTCCTTTCACCACGTAACATAAATAACCAATAAAAAGTGTTATTCGTTTACGTTACGTTTTCACTCTTCTCAGACCCGGGCGATTTTAAAACCCTCATAGCTTTAGTTCGGATCAGGCTGATATTTGGCACTTACGTAGATAGCTGTTAAATATCGTAAACATCCGATAAAAAGGATTTTTGAAAGTTCAACAAAATAGGTGTTAGAAATTTACCTTTTTTTTAATCCACTACAAGTTAGCCCTTGACTGCAATCTCACCTGATGATAAGTGATGTTGCAGTCTAAGATGGTAGCGGGCTAACCTGTTAGGGCCATGGCAGTTGTATTAAACCCTTATCCTACCCCTTTCGGTTTCTACACGGCATCGTACCGGAACGCTAAATCGCTTGGCGGCACGTCTTTGCCGGTAGGGTGGTAACTAGCCACGGCCGAAACCTCCCACCAGGCCAGACCAGGGAAAATTCAGAAATTATAAATTCCCAAATTGACCCTGCCGGGAATCGTACCCGGGACCTCCGCACGTTAAGGCAACAGCGCTCAACACTGCGCCATGGAGGTCGTCGAAAATATAGCTTAACGTAAGCGAAGCAACAGGAAATAACTACTAAGAATATTACATTCGTCACTAATGACAGTTGAACAAATCTGGCGGCACCCTAATTTGCTAATCGGAAAGAAATCATAAAATAAATCGTGTACCAAACCGTCTTATCAACAGCTGATAGTCTCCTTTTATCGTTCAAGCTACGCGCCTACAATAGACTGTACTCGATCGATAGTCAGTGCCAAGTATTCTTAGTTGTGATCAAGTTGATGAAATGTATTTGATTTTTCTCTCTTGTGCCTATCTTTTGTGTGCGGAGTCACGTGATGCTATAGTCTAAGATACGTATATAACCACAACCTTCACCGAGCTGTTTAATGGATGAAGCCTACTTTTTAATTTTATTTAGTAATAGATAAATACACCTAAAATAGGTTGCCTATCGTAATCCGGTCTAGGCTATTTTTGAATTAAGTAGTTTTTTTTTTTTTTGTCAAGTTTATTGTAGCCAATGCTATTTTAAGTTAAGTTAAGTACGTTAAGTTACCTATGGACTATGGTGACAATTACCTTAGTTACATGGTAACTGAACGGATCGAAACCACTTGAGTTACCTATATACCTATCAAAATATAGGTAATTTTATAACAAACGCGATGGTTTAGCATTGGCTACAATAAACTTGACAAAAAAAATAATAATTAAAATTAATAAATTAAAAAATAGCCTAGACCGGATTACGATAGGCAACCTATTTTAGGTGTATTTATCTATAACTAAATAAAAATAAAAAGTAGGTTTCATCCATTAAACAGCTCGGTGAAGGTCGTGGTTATATACGGATCTTAGACTACTATAGTCACAGCTATATAAACTCTCAAGTAAAGTAGTTTCACTTTGACGATATTCTCTTTATTTAGTAAAAATGTCTGAACTCCATACAATTTGAGACTAAAGTAACGTTACTTTAGTGTTAAGTTTTCAGCTTGAAAACTGAGGCAGGAACACCTATAGCACCATAGTAGCTGTGCTTGCTAGATAAGTGCTCACGCCTCGTTCACTATTTCTGTTTGTATAAAAACTGGGTCCACATCACGTTCACATCCCACTTCTGCTATCGTCTCTTCATATACCACAATTTGTGTTAATAAGGTTGACGTTATTTAGGAGACGAAACGCAATACATGGTTAGAGAGTATCTCAAGTTTCTAGATTGAGCGGTTTGAGCTGTTCAATACTTTGTCGATGGTTTTTTTAAGTTTTATAAAGATTTTTAACTAAAATACTAACACTGCTAGATTACATGAATGTTTTATGTTATAGCAGAGATAAGATTCATGGTTTTCATCGGCATTTATTGATAAAACGCTAGTGATAAAATTCGGTGCGTCTATTAGGAACTTGTGTTAAACATGGCAACTAAACTACTACCAGAGTTCATGGATATTGATGGAAAAGTGATTCTTGTGACGGGAGGTGCCGTTGGAATTGGTGCTGGATTGGTCAAGGAATTGCTGGCGCTAAATGCAAGGGTATGTACTCGTAACATTTCAACGCGGTGGTAAATAAATTAAAGCAAGTAAAAAATATTAAGGTCTACCTAAGTCTTGTTTCACTATTTGAAAGAAAGAAAGAAAAATAAAAACAGTTTATTCGACAGTGGTGTCACAGACAAAACACATAACTACATATGTAAATTTTATTTCTGTGACACCACCCAGAATGGATGTACAGCTCAGTATTAAGCCCTGCATTGTATGCAGTGGCGTGCACAGTATTCGGAGCCCGGGTAGGCATTGGTTACGTAGATACATACTCTCAAGCAGGGAATGATGAAAATTATGCATTGAGCTATTTTAACTAGGGTAAGCAGTACCTTTATGCCTCTATGTCGTGCACGCCACTGACTGTAGGCCAATAAATTGCATACTAAGCAGGGCTATTTGCCGCGTAACGATATCGCTCATGAGTTGGCCTTCTTGAATAAACGTATGAATAGGTAATAATAGAAACCGAATGATATAATTGGAACATCTGAAAAGGTCGTTCAAAAATATTCTCAGATATATCAATTTCCGGCAGAGTGGTTCGCATTGGAATTCCTATATCAGGACCTCATGATACAGGTCTCCTAGTGTGAGGTCCAAGTCAAACAAAAGAGGCAAAATATACAACTATGCCAAACGAGTAACCGCAAAACCAACAAAAATATTTAGTTTAAAATGACCACCACCACTACAGCCCATTAACGTCCCACTGCTGGGCACAGGCCTCCACTCTCGTAGGAGAGCGGGAATTAGAGCTTAGACCCACCACGCTGCTCCAATACGGGTTGGCGGGCTTTAACGACTATTATCATGTTAGTGATAATAACCGGGACCGACGGCTTAACGTGCTCTCCGAGGCACGGGGGTGAAACACCTCCAACTTCCTAACTCCAGGCTAGTACTGAGAATTTCTAGTCAGAAAAACCCAATACTTAATTATGGCCCGACCCGGGACTCGAACCCAGGACCTCGTCGGCCGCAGGCGAACCTGCTAACCATTCTAACCTATATCTAATAATATGTAATCAACATCTTGTAACCTTTTCGTAAACAATATGGAAAATAAAGCATTTGTATTGTATACCTATTTGATGATTCAGAAACATAAATACCTACTACAATGATGATAATATTATTATTATAATGCTATACCATTATGCACAAAGAATATTGAAAAAAGTTTCGGACACCTTCCGTCAGCACACTAATACCTAATATCCAAACTCTGTTGGAGCAGGTGTCGTAAAACTTCATAAATTGAACTTCGGATTTCATATTACAGCACGTCGCCTTCGTAGACGTGTTGGACCGCGAGGGGGCAGCCCTTGAGGGAGAACTATTGAATAAGTTCGGCGCCCTGCGAGCCAAGTTCATAAAATGTGATATCTCAGACGAGAGACAACTTTCGGCAGCATATAAGCTCGTTTTGGACAAATACAGACGTCTGGATGCTGTAATAAATAACGCTGCTGTTATTTCCGAAGAGAGTTACAAAAAAATGGTGGATGTCAATTTCGTGAGTACAAGTTTGTTTATATAACTCTTGACTTCAAAAACCAAGGGCACTGAAATAGAAATGTAATTTCTATTACATTTCTACCCTAGGTACTTCTTTAAAATATTTTGCATGGTTAATAATTACAAAAACTATTTAACTTCATGTTTAAAATGGTTACTAAGCTACATTCTTTGCCCGGGTAGTGCTTTGAGCTGCACTAGGTACATTAATTTATCACTAATAGTCACTTTAAATTAAAATTTCATAGACTTTATAAATTCTTCAATTTAGCCTTGAGTGTCAAAGCTGGAAATGTCAATACAGTCTAGGATTTCAGCTAATAAAAAACTTGTATACCTACCTACCTATATAAGACGTACTGACTCGCAATAAAACAGCGTGTACAGTCAGTATTTCTTTCCCTATATACTTAAGTACTAATGGAAGAAGAGAACTTTGCAAATCGAATCTGTAATTGAACCGATAAAGCTTATAAGCAACGTTGAGTTCGGCGGTACAATAAAGAAGTTTGTTAATAAATAATGTTATGGGTATAGGTACACATTGTTACGAAACTGTTGTGTTACAGAAACTTAAACGCGAAATCACTGAAAATTTACAAATTATTGACAAAGTTTAGACATTATTCGGTTTGAAAATGTATAATTTATATTTTACTCGTTATAAATAAGACTTAGTTTCACAAAAGCATATTGTAATGTGATATTTTGCGGAATTTTCATATAAATAAATATTTAAGCTTTCTGTACTTTTTCTTATAATTCTTATACAACCTTATCCGCCTGTTTTACAACTTATTATTTTGTACTAAATGCTTTATTTACTTTGGTATAAATTAAATTTATTTTACTGAAACTTTCATTCCTAAAAACCGGCTTAGTAGCATAACTTTCGAGGATTTTGATCAGAAAACGAGGGTGGAAAATCCGCGAAGTTTTCTGGGGAAAGATAATTATATACTATTCAAGATTTAGATTCTAATGGACAGCTGTCAAATACGTAAACATGAAAAATTTTCATGAAAATTGAAAATAATTACCTTTTTAACGGATTGTAGCTATTATCTTTAATAAAAATATAGCAATCAGTACTCCATGTGATTTTCGTAGTTTTTATGTGATTTTTGACCAAATATCAGACCGCAAAATTTTTCACAAGTTTTGAAGACGTATATTGGACTGCAGTAGGAGTGAAATATATTGAAGCCATGATTTATAACAAATGCTCTGCTTGAGAAGGCCAAAAGCAAAACATAATAGTCATGATGGAAAGTGTAGTGACAGGACACAGTTTCAACACTATTCGTGAACGACTAGCAGACAAATTGGAACTGATTCGGTTTGATCCATTTTTAAATGAAAATACGAAGTATCAAATAATACCTACTGGATATTTAATAGTTTAGATTGATACCCGGCCTCCTATTTTGGTGGCAGGCCGAAGAAGCTCGTTTCCTGGGCCTTTCGACTTAACTTTTCAGTTTTTTATTTTTAAGTTATTTTGTGTGTATTTTTTCACTAACTTTTAATTTTTTATTTCATTTTGTTATTTATTGCTGTTTTCTTGTCGCCAATTCAATGAGTGCTCCAGTTGGTAGCCTTGGGAATAATTCATCACTGGAAAGCCAGCTGCTCTGTAAGTACTGTTCTCAACCTAAGTATTTCAAAAATAAAACAGGCCTTAACATACACATTGGGAAAATTCACAAAACTGTTTCGGTATACCAGCAGCCACAAATTATTCAAATTCAAAATTCTGCACCAATTAATACCTCAAATATTTCATCAACTGAATTTTGGCAACATCTTAGCTTTTTGAAAAACAATGTACCTATTATTAAACGTATTCCTAGGGGATCACGTTTAGTAGTAGCAAACATTTTAAAGAAAACGATCGATACTGTAGTTACTCAAAATTCTTCTCAAAGTTGGGAACATTTACTAACTTTTGCTTACAGAGTTTTAAATGTAGACAAAAGCGAGAGCTGCTCCCTCACTCAGAAAATAAAAAATAATTGCGGTAAATGTTATGACCCAAATTCAAGTTATAGCCATAATATACCAGAAGCAAATAATAAAATTAGCAAAAGATTTGATTCGGTACTATATATTGAAAATAAAATTAATGATGGCGATTATAAGGGTGCAGCTCGGCTTTTATTTTCAAGTGATGTGTTGGCCCCTGATACAGAAGAGACCTTAGAGGCTCTTCGATCAAAACATCCGCAGCCTATTTCTTCTGTTTTATCAGATCTGAATATTTCAGACACAACTTCGCTTCTGGCTAAGGTGGAGGATGTTCGTGCAGCAGTATTGTCTTTTAGAAATGGTTCTGCTGGCGGTATAGATGCTATGTCACCACAGCATTTTAAAGACTTAATTGGATTAAACTGTGATATTGGCAAGGGACTTTTACAATCAATCACCAATTTAGTTAACTTAATGTTATCGGGCGTCGTACCTAAAGAAATAACACCAATTTTGTACGGCGCCAATCTTTGTGCCCTTGCCAAAAAAGATGGTGGTGTACGACCGATTGCTGTGGGTTCCACCATAAGACGCATTGTTTCCAAAATCTGCTGCAGGAACATTGCACCATCTATGTCAGAATTTTTTCAACCTATACAACTAGGCTTCGGATGTAAGGGTGGTTGTGAAGCTGCAGTTCACGCTGCTCGTACTTTTCTATTAAACTCAGGTGAGGAGGTGTTGCTGAAAGTTGATGTTAAAAATGCTTTTAACTCAATTGATCGTAACATCCTCCTCTCTGAGGTTAAAAACAAAATTCCAAAAATTTTCCCTTACCTTTGGCAATGTTACGCGGAACCTACCAAATTATTATATAAATCCAATTTTCTAAGCTCTGCTGCTGGCTGCCAACAGGGAGATCCACTGGGACCTGCTATTTTCAGTTTGGCTATTCACCCAATTATTTCGGAATTGAATTCTAAATTTAACATTTGGTATCTAGATGATGGAACTTTAGGAGGTGAAGCTTCATCTGTTTTAGATGATCTTGCGGTTTTAATTGAACAATTTAAATCTGTTGGTTTGGAATTGAATTTTGGCAAATGTGAGCTCTATATTCCAAATTCAATGGAAGACCAAAAAAGACACATCATTACTGAACAGTTTAATCATTTGGCACCAGGAATCAAAATTTTAAGTGAAGACTCGCTTCGCCTTCTTGGGGCTCCCGTCTTAGTTGATTCTATTCCACTTTTTATCAATGACCAAATTACTAAATTTGATCAATGTTCGGAACGCCTCTTCCAAATTAATTCGCACATGGCCTTTTTTATTATTAAATATTGTCTTTTCGTTCCAAAATTTACATATTTTCTTCGATGCTCACCACTTTGGAAGTTCCTTCCCTTATTGAACGATTTGGATAAGAAAATTAAAAACACTCTATCCAAAATTCTAAATTGTCCTTTAGATGGCACGACTTGGACACAAGCCTCTCTCCCAGTTCGGTACGGTGGTTTAGGCATTCGTAAAATTAGCAGTGTATCATTACCAGCATTTTTATCTTCTGCTTATAGTACGATTAAGCTCTTTGGCAATATTTTAAACCAATCTTTAGGTCCCATTGAGCCGTCGTATTTGGCTGAAGCTAGAGGTGCTTTCAATGTGGCATGTCCTAGTAAGGAACAGGTATCTTTGTTTTCTCAAAGACAATGGGACGACGCACTATGTTCAGATGTTTTGCAGGAGCTTATAAATTCATCACCTACTGCAAGCGACCGTGCTCGTCTTCTTGCGGTGTCTACGAGGGAATCAAGTTACTGGCTTCATGCTCTCCCGTCTAAGCATTTAGGCACTCTGTTGGACCACCTCACTCTGACGATTGCGGTTGGTCTTCGACTTGGCGCCAAGTTACAACAGCCACATCTTTGCCACTGCGGTGGGGCAGTGGACGCGTATGGCCATCACGGGCTTTCTTGTGTTAAAAGTGCCGGTCGTCTTTCGCGACATGCTTCCCTGAACGACATCATTCGTAGGTCTCTTGCCACCGCTAAAGTGCCTGCAGTATTAGAGCCTAATGGCTTGGCGCGCAGTGATGGTAAGAGACCTGACGGGATGACTCTTGTTCCGTGGAAGCAAGGAAGGTCGCTTGTTTGGGATGCCACATGCGTGGATACGCTAGCGTTATCCCACTTGCAAGCGTCCTCCGTGTCAGCGGGGGCGGCGGCCACTAATGCAGAAAGAGCCAAGAGGCGCAAGTATGAAATTATTGAAAATAATTTCATTTTTGTGCCTTTTGGTGTTGAAACCCTGGGGTCGTGGGGCGAAGATGCCAGATCCTTTTTTAAGGATCTATCTTCTCGTCTCACAGAGTCCACAGGTGACCGGTGGGCAGGCAGTTACCTCGGCCAACATATAAGTTTGGCTATTCAGCGGGGTAACGCAGCCAGCGTTCTGGGCACACTGCCTCATTGCAGCGGGATGGATGATATTTTTAATGTTTAGTTTTTAGTTTTTAATTTAGTTTTTAATTTAGATTTAATTTAGATTTTAATTTTATCTACTTATATATTCTGTTATCATTATTTTAATTAAATACTTTTGTACTATTCAAATTATTGAGACAATTTCTTAATTTTCAGACAGCAACAGTGACAAGTACATATAAAGCTCTAGAAGTCATGTCAGTGAATAAAGGCGGTAGCGGTGGCGTGGTGATAAATGTTTCGTCGTTGATGGCCCTAAAACCACAGGAAAATCTACATTTACCTGTCTACGCAGCCACGAAAACTGCTGTGCTACATTTTAGTAACCACATTGCGGTAAGTTTTTATTTATTTAGCGGACGAAGTTGCACGAAGAATCAGAGGTCTTAACTTGCCTATGCTCATAAACTTATAAACTTACGGCCGGTTTCTGAATTGAGAATTTCATGTTGAGTCTGTCTCAAAGACTACTTATGGACTAACTAGCTGATGCCCGCAACTTCATCCGCGTGGATTGAGGATTTTTGGTTCCCGCGGAAACTCTTTAATTTTCCGGGATAAAAAGTAGCCTATGTGCTATTCCAGACTATAATCTATCTCTGTGCCAAATTTCAGCCAGATCCGTTCAGCCGTTGGGGCGTGATTGAGTAACAAACATCCATACATCCATACATCCATCCAAACTTTCACATTTATAATATTAGTAAGATTAGGCAAATTTTTGTTTTTAAATTGATATTGGGCCGGTTTCGGAATTAAGCATTAAAGCAAAAAAAAAAAATACGCGCCGAATTGAGAACCTCCTCCTTTTTTGGAAGTCGGTTAAAAACAGCAAGCTCGAACTCTCAAACCTTACACAATATCAATTTAGAAATAAAAATTTGCTTCATTAGTTCTTAAGTAGTCTTTGAGACAGACTCGAAATGAAATTCTCAATTCAGAAACCGGCCGTAAGTAGGTAACGAGTAAAATTTTTAGCAGAAGAAGGAATTACTCTTATGTCGTTACTGTAACTGTTGATTTCATAATTGTTGTTACCAAGATTTTGTCGTTACTAATAATAACTTTTACTCAATTCATGTATCTTACTCGATTCAATCTGTGGTGATAACGACACGTTGGAATAATTTGCATCTCTCTTGGAGACTCATCGATTATTGAATATTTTGGTGTTTACGTCGTGATTTGATATAGAGGTTGCAATAGTAATCGCGCCATAAGCGAACAAAGATATTGAATATGTTTTAATTAGTACCTACTCTTAGAACGAAGTTGAAATGGTTGTAATTCGAGAATCATCAGTGCTCTTTAATTGAAGTATTTCAGGTGCCTCATTTTGCAGTTCTTTCATAGCCTTTGATTAAACCAAAAAATGAATTCGGAATTTTGTTTTCAATTTCAGACTCAAGAATCGTATTCAAAGACACAAGTACGCATAGTAACAGTGTGTCTAGGGCTAACCGACACGGCTCTGTTACATAGACACAAGTTTGAGACACAAGATTCCAAGAGCTTGGCCCCACAAGTCCCTGCAAAGCAGAGGTAATCTTAGCGTGTATTCAAAAGTACTTTACCGTTCTCAAAGGAATAGTAAAATGAAAGTTACGTTAGTAGACGTTAGTTCTTCGTGTGAAAGGATAAAAATGCGGTGAGGGACATGGAAAAGTTTTCGACTTTTACATTGAATTATAGTACCCAAAATTTTGGGATTTTACGATGTGAAGAAATAATTTATTTTTAAAGTTTCACTGCACAAAAGATTTTTAAAGGAAGAGTTTAATTCTCTTATTGGAAAGGTCAGTGATTTATTATAACATATTTTATCTATTGTTTAAGTATTGAGCCTGGTGGCTAAAACGTCCGGTCTCAGTTTCGGGTAGCTGGGCCTGGGGGTTCGATCCTCGCTCTTCTAACTTCTGAGTTATATGCGTGTAATACAAATAAATATAACTTGCTTTAACGGTAAAGGAAAATATCCGAGGAAACCTGCATGTTCGAGAATTCTACATATTTATTAAGGTTCTTAAAGCTGCGTGAAGTCTGCCAATCCACTTTTGGCTAGCGTGGTGGAATATAACCAAACCTTTCTCATTCAGTGAGGAGACTCATGCTCAGTGGTAGGCCGGCAATGAAATAATGATGATGAATATCTTACCCAATCTTAAATAAATAATATTACCAACGCAAGGATATCAGAGTTTTCAATTTGAGTAGTATCTAATACTTTTTCTATACAAACTTTACACCCGCTTTAAGGCTCCATAAAATCCTTTTTAGGCAGGCTATTGCACCATAAAATGGTAGGTAAGTAGGTACTGCTGTATTTTATAGTCCTAGACCCGCAATTTATACTAGATGTTTGACTAGGGAATGTGACACCAATATCTATTTTAAGTATATGATAAAATACTGAATTTTCTTAACCTGCATAGACTGAATTTTTATACATTATACACACATGCTTTCATTGAACAAACAATCCAGAAAATTCAGAAACCGAGACAAAGTTTTAAAATTCAATTTTTCCTAAATAATTTTCCTATCTAAGTACCTATAGGAACCTTTAAATCAAGGGTGAATAGGCATCTTCTAGGGAAGAGGCTTACCTCCACCTTAGGCTGCATCACCACTTGCAAGTAGGTCTAATTGCAGCCCTATGCGCTAGCCTATATTATATTTTTTAAAAAATATATAGACCGACATTTTAACTTAATTTATTTGAATGGATGATGGAGCATTCAACCAAAAGAATAGATAGATCTATGTGTTCGATATGTAGATATACTAAATCCTTTATAGAAGTGCATACATTTAGTCTTCTCTGTGTAACAATAGTAGAAGGCGTTTGATGTATAACAAAGGTAGCGCAAAATGCTTTAAACGTGCATTATGCATGAACCGTAGTCAGAATATTGCCATTTCCATATTTTGCGGGTAGACAGACACATTTGCAAAATTAAATATTTTTGCTGTCGAGGTGAGTTACGAGGTTTTGAGAGTAAATTTAAATTGTTAGGGATACATACAACTTTCACTGGGTAATCTGTCTCATCTCTGTCTTCTGTTATGCTGAACTTTCTTTTACATTTACCTTTTAGGCTATTCCCGCGGTAAAATGAATTTACTGTCACAGGATTTTGCAAATTTATTCTGAAGCCTGAAATTTAGGTAGATAAAGACACCTGTAAAAATTGGCCCCTATCTTCTACCGAATATACAATATTTTCATTGTTATTTAAATCGTTGAGTTTTAGTAATATCAGCGATATAGTTATACCAAATAATTAGCTTGAGTGAAACAAACGTAATAACTTATGAGTATAACAGATACATAAAATACAACGTACTAAGTTTAACAAAATACATAAGAATCCCCAACGGAACGTTCCAATTTCCATATTCCATGGACATTTGCAAAATTGAATTCACGCGTAATATGCCAAAGGCGAATAATATGGAGCTCGCGGAGAAATAAGATGCTAAGATCGATATCTGAATCATGTAGAGTGAAACCATAAGTGCAGCGTTTATGGTGCCAAATATCCCATATTACTGGCAAAGGTTTGTAAATTCGACTGCAACTTCCTTCAATTTGTGTGAACTTCTTGAGTCTCCCTTTCCTTATATATTTAGGAGACATCAGTCATCATCATCATCCATTTACGACCACTCTTGCTCACCACTGAGCACGAGTCGCTTCTAAGAATGAAGCGTCGGCCATTATAGTTCACTGTACTGGCCACGTGCGAATTGGCAGACTTCACACACATTTGGGTAGATTATGAAGAACACCCGGGCATACAGTTTCGTCACATGTTTTTATACACCATTAAAGCAAGTTAGGTATATATTTTCATTGAAGTATTAAAAAAACAGACATAGCTCCAAAAAGTTAAGTGCCTGGATCGAACCCCCGACCACCCAAATGAGGAGGCTGTAACGGCTTTGGGAGAGCCTTTGCCCGCGACTTCGTCCGCGTGGATTACACAAATTTAAATTACACAAATTTCAAACCCTTATTTTACCCTACTAATGGGTTGAATTTTCAAAAATTTATTCTTAGCGGATGGTTACGTCATAATAGATATCTGCATGCCAAACAGCCCGATCCGTCCAGTGGTTTGAGCTGTGCTTTGATAGATCAGTCAGTCACCTTTTCCTTTTTGGATTATCTACGCCAAGTGTCTAGCCTCAATACAGATTACAGAGGCACGTAGCGGCAAGTATTCTTTGTATGAGGTTGTATCATGTATGGAGCTGGGCCAACATAAGCGATGCGGCACGGAGATGCACTGCGCGTTGCAGCCTCGTACAAACTCATACAAAAAACGTTTTCCGTGCCGCGCCGTTCCGTGTTTCTCAAGTGGGATGAGACCTTTAACCGCTCAGGTGGCGACCGCCATTTTGTACACCGACGAACGTGGCGGCCATTTTACAAAGTTAAAATGGCAGCCAAGATCGCCGAGCGCGCGGCTTTAAAAAAAAAAATCTCGTAAATCTTGTATGGAAATCCTACCAAACATCTATTTCAATCGAATCTCTATGAACCTGGCTATAGACTAAAGTCCAACTGAGTTATTGCCTCTTCCCTATGATTTAAAAAGAAAAATAACAAGAAAAGACAATCAAATTAAAACAAAAAAATTCAATCTAACTAATCAGTCCAATCTTTTATTTCCAGGGTTACGTCAGCAGTGAGCGGCATAATGTTTGTAATTAGACGGGCCGAGAGTGGATCCGTATGGATTATTGCTGACGATGAACCGCCTAATGACGTCACTAACTCTGTGAGGGAGGGATTCCGGTGCGTCGCCACAGCTATATGAATGATTTACTGGAACCAATGTTAACTTTCTAACCACAACAATTCTATATAATAAATTTATGTTAAACAAGTGCAGGTTTAACTGCAGCCGTACTATTACCATTATTATTATTGTAGTTTAACGTTTGATTAGGTTTTTGTGGAGTGGTATTTTTGTGATGACCATAAGTATTTTTTAGGGTTCCGTAGTCAACAAGGAACCGTTATATAATCGCCTTCAAGTCCGTCCGTCTGTCCGTGGCTTTGCTCAGAGACCATTAGTGCTAGAAAGCTGTAATTTGGCATGGGTATAGTGATTAATCACACCGACAAAGCGGTAAAATATAACATCTTGTACAATATTTTTATGGTACCTCCTCTACACGTAAATTGGGGATGATTTTTTTTCTCGCCCATCCGTTTGCGAAATATTGAGCTTTAAATTGCTAATTTTTGTTAAAGTCCAGTTTCCCCCCACCCCCTAGCTAAACGGTTAATTTAGGATAAGTATGTGAAAAATACACATCAGCAACAGAATAATGTTAAACAGATTAGAAACAATTTCAGGAGCCTACTACAGGTTTGAAATGCTCTGTTTTTATTCACAAATTCAAGCGTCAGTAACGCAACAGTTTAATGGTTTCACTAAAAGAAATATGATATAGCGCCCTTAACTGGCATATATTTCACTGTTGGATGCTATGAGGCTATAAGCGTTTACCATCCCTCAATATTAGCTGATCCATAAAATTGTTATTGATGAGACATTTTGAGCCTTCACCCATTGATATTAGATACCCCACAACGAGGGGTACACGCCATCAATAAACTGCTGACGTCACAATTCCATTTTACGATCTGACATAGTGGTTGCTTTGTATTGAATTTTGATTGTTGTTTGGTAAACAGCTTTCGTTAATATTTAATGCTTTACGAACTTGTTGTGCTTACAATAGGTATAGCTACCGATATTAGGTATCGCTTGCCTATAGACATCCCACTGATGGGCACAGGCCTCCACTCTCATGGGAGAGAGGGAATTAGAGATCCACCACGCTGCTCCAATGCGGGTTGGCGGGCTTTAATAACTATTATCATGTCAGTAATAATAAACGGGACCGTGCTCTCCGAGGCACGGGGGTGAAACACCACCAACTTCCAAACTCCGGGCTAGAACCTAGAACTGAATATTTCTAGTCAGAAAAACCCAATACTCAATTATGGCCCGACCCGGGACTCGAACCCGGGACCTCATCGGCAGCAGTAGAACATGCTAACCACTAGGCCAACGAGGCAGTTATCCGCTAACGAGGTATCGCTTATTACTTGCGGTGGAGCGGAGACGCCAGCCACCGCTGCTGGCGGTACCGTGCGGGCGCACCAACCTCCTCAAGAAGGCGCCTTTAACGCGCGCACTCCGCACCCTTAATATTATAGCCGCAGAGATAGACATATTTTCTTGTTCTCTGAGTGAACTCACAAAGGTAGCAATGTGGACTATAAGTTATAACTAAGTAGGTGATATTTTTGTTTTTTGTTATTTTTTAATAGGATTTTGGATTTTTGCACATTTTTATAAGCTAAGCAAGATATAAGTATTGTAACTACACCATCGTATTAGGGATACCTGTAAAGATGAAATAAATAAACAAATAAACAAATAAACAAATAAATAAATAAATACTTACTGAGATTGAAAATGATTCTTTGAAGCATCATAATTATTCACAAAGCGTCTTGAAATACTTTTTTCAGGACTAAGAGTTATTTTCAATAAATGTAATGGTTGTCTTTTCTGTGCGTTTTTTTTATTTAATTATATTATTCACAATAAATACCTACTGGATGAATAAAGTTCTTCGTACGAACAAGAATGCCTGAAAGAATGAATAATAGGTACAATAGCCACAGAACACGATATAAAATTCTAAAAATCTAAATATATATAAATATGTATAATTTTGGAGGAAACTTTCCTCCAAAATTCCTCTCATACCAACAGCTTAGTGATGCTAGTAAAGGGATATACTAAAACATGAATTGAGTCATGCTCACAAGATAATAATATTTAAAAAAGAAAATTAGGTTTATTTTATTTAAAAAACGACGTGATTTTTGGCATGGGTATAGTTGAGGACCTGGAAAGTGGCATAGGCTACTTTTTGAGCCGGAAAATTAAGGAGTTAACGGGGAAATTTAAAAAACTTAAACCACGCGGACGAAGTCGCGGGCATCAGCTAGTGAATGATAAAGAGAACCCATTACTATGGGAATAATGTAAAATTATATAGACATTCACCCCGTTAGTTGAACGGTCCATTTGGGAGGCGATGGACCTGAAAATTGCATCAAATTTCAAACAGTTGCAACGACGCCGACATTACTTAAACACTCATTGCTTTTAGTGTAATTTCGTTACACTGACGCTGCTATTGCAAAGCGGCTAATTTTATTACTGAAGCAAATGGAAATGATACAAAAGCGCTTTTAAGTTAGCTCGACGAATAAAAAAATCGTGTTCATATTTTTCAAGCGAAATTGGTAAGGGTACGGACTCCAAAAACAGCGGTGCCAACTATACCATACTACCAATGGTGCCAACATATAGTTAACATATAGCTGCCGAATAGTACCTAGCTCGAGTTATAATATTGATGCACAGAAATAGGGTAAACGACAACACTGTTCAATCAAGATCAACAAAATCAAACTAAATATGAATCACTGAATAATGTGTAACTGAAATAAATCAATATCTCTATATCTAAACCTCATCATTGCTTTCCATTAAACATGACTGTAGTCGAGCGCAAGCCTATAATAATATTAGTAGGTACATTACTGCCAAGGCCGGAAATAAAGCAATTCACGGCTGAGTAATATTGGCAGCACGAGGCGAAGCCGAGGACTTTTTAAGTAAACGAGGCCGTGAATTGCTTTTTCGGCGGACACTTGTATAGTATATTTTTTTCAAATTTGCTAGGAAACAATCAACAGAATTTGTTTGAAAGCTTTTTTACATTGCCGATAGATGGCGTTGACTCTCGTTAACTCACGCTATAAACCTTGCGTTGTATGGAAATTATTGTGTTGTTGATTATGATGTTGACGATTTCCTATTTGAGTCAAATAATTTGACTTTCAAAAGAGCCAGTGTAAAAAATTGTTTTTTTTTTAATAATGAAGCAATTCCCGAGCAAGTAGGAGAGCATAAAAAAAACCGGCCAAGTGCGAGTCGGACTCGCGCACCGAGGGTTCCGTACTCAAGAAGTAGGTATAATTACCTTTGTTAATGAACCGCAAAACTAACTTTGTTTGTAGAGGTTTACTGTTAATATCAAAAAATTACGTTTGTTGTATGGGAGCCCCCCTTTAATATTTACTTTATTGATAATTAATAATTTAATTTGAAAGGTAATATACAAGTTAATATTCTGTGAAAATTTGAACCGTCTACCTGTTACCGTTTTTAATATTGAGCAAAAAAATACGAAAAAAACACGTTTATTGTATGGGGACCCCCCTTAGTATATATATTTTTTTAATTTTTAGTATTTGTTGTTATAGCGGCAATGGAAATACATCATTTGTGAAAATTTCAGCTTTCTAGCTATCACGGTCTATGAGATACAGCCTGGAGACAGACAGACAGACAGACAGACAGCGGAGTCTTAGTAATAGGGTCCCGTTTTTACCCTTTGGGTACGGAACCCTAAAAACGACACATAAAAGACTTGCAGTAAAAGAAATAAGCAATAAAGAACATTCATTCCCCCTTTGGTATATTCCAAAGTTAGCTGTAATTACTTACCCCACACATAAATAAATACGTCTCAGAACAAATATTGTCTTTGACCTCACCCCCACGGTTGTTTCCCCAAAGAACCTTCATCAAACATCACGTATGACGACAGTAAATATATACTGTTTGAACTGTGCCATATTATGAGCAAGATAATGATGTGACATTGGCAAAATATTTGCGCTCTCAATAAAATGAAGCTATAATATATTAAACAAAAAAGTGTTTATTTCACTTGATAATAAGAGTTGCCTTTTATTTAGTGATTTTGATTAAACATCACAGTTTCTTAGCAAGTTTTTTATTGGAAAGAATTGGTGAGAAATGATGTGGTGGTTGGGAGTGCGCAAGTTTAGAAGATGCTAACTAAGATTCACGTTTAGCTTATGTACCTTCAAGGCAAGAGTGAATAGGCATCTTCTAGGCAAGCGCGCTCCAACCCAGACCTCATCATGGCTTTGCGCTAAGCATGATTGTCGTCAAGCGCAAGCTTATCTCACAATTAAATAAAAAATTAAAAAAAATGTTTTTCGAAGTTGAAGGGGCAGTGAAAAGGTCACGTTTGTCAAGCCGGTTTTTACACTCACGCTCGACTACGGATAGTTGTTGAAGCCAAAAAATCCTAGAGTGAAGGAGAGTGAAAGAAATCCAGGACCGCTTTATGATAACTTTCAGGGCGTCTTCAAGCACACCTAGCTACCTACAGTAGAGTCACAACTTTCACATTTGTAATATCAGTAGGATTACAATGAAGATATTACAATATTATGTAAGTACTCTATAATTAAAATACTTAAAAATCGTTTGAGTATCATAATTTTTCCTAACCATACGAAGTTTACAACGAAACTTATCAGCATAACATTATTCAGTTTCAGTAACATCAATGCCAATGTGGAATCCCTGGAGTTCAGAATTTAAAATAGTTCATCATTAATTTCAAATGCCTGGATAGATTTTCCCAAAAGTTGCGCAGAATATCTCTACTTAGTTGCAGTATGGAACATTCTATGCGAATGGGATTTCAACTATGCTCTAGGATTTGTTTCATCCATACTATGAAACAAGCTTCATAGTAAGGTTGAAAACAACCATGTTGAGAAACTTGTTTCATGACATGGGGTTTGTTTCATGATATTAGCAAATATATAAACACTACCTGATGGCCGCGACTTAGCCCGTGTGAATTGAAGTTTTTTGGTTCACGCGGGAACTCTTTAATTTTACGGGATAAAAAGTAGCTTATGTGTTATTCCAGGCTATAATCTATCTGTGTGCCAAATTTCATCCATATCCGTTAAGCCGTTTTGGGGTGATTGAGTAACAATCCAACCATCCATCCAAACTTTCGCATTTATAAATATAGTATGGGGTATATATTTAATTGAATATTATACTATTTCTGTGAGAAGACATTTAATCCTTAGTTTTAGTTAGGTATCTTAATTTAATTGCATTTACTGTATCCTTGGTTAGATTATGTGATATAATGTAATCTTATATTTAGTTTATATTTTGATTGAAATATCATTTAAGACGCATCAGATAACTATGCTTTTTACTAGTTAAACTTTTTTTATTATAAGAAGCCTTAAAATAAAGTTTTTTCATGTAAGAAAACTCACCTCATATACCATTTGGATTTCGTATGCGTGCATATTTGTGGCGTTTTAGCGCTAAGCAGTACATTTTTCTATGAAATCAGTGAGAATAAAATAGTCACGGCTGAAGTCTAGGCAAATTGTCCTCTGAAATAGTAAACCAAATCTCTCCAGTACTATGTACTACAATAAAACAATGGTTAGAGTCTTACAACCTTTGAGATTTCAATCTGCTCCTTAATTTGGCTATTGACGTCGTAAATCTTAATGAGGTCAATTTATCTTTTAAGATGGGAAAGGACGGAATTTTGCTGTACGTTTATATGTAACAACAAAATCTTGGGTCCACCACAAGGCACGGTTGACCTGTTTTACAAAAGCGCAGTTTCAGCGTTACGTAATGTATAATCACATAATACCCTGTTGTTTTAGAAATTAGAATACTCCTTTATGTTACTATCACCACCAGTACTACAGCCCATTAACGTCCCACTGCTGGGCACAGGCCTCCACTCTCATAGAAGAGTGGGAATTAGAGCTTAGACCCGCCACGCTGCTCCAATGCGGGTTGGCAGGCTTTAACGACTATTATTTATCATGATAGTGATAATAACCGGGACCGAAGGCTTAAGGTGCTCTCCGAGGCACGGGGGTGAGACACCGCCAACTTCCTAATTCCGCGCTAGTGTACTGAGAATTTCTTGTCAGAAAACCCCAACACTTAATTATGGCCCGACCCGAGACTGAACCCGGGACCTCGTCGGCCGCAGTCGAGCATGCTAGCCACTTAGACCGATGAGGCAGTTTGTTTAGGCATAAAGGCTTTATATAAGGCATTAAGTAATTAGTTAAATGAGAGTTTTAACAAAGCACATTTATTTAATTTTTATTAAAATTTAACTCACAAGCGGCCTGATGCAAAAATGTGAGGAGATGTTCTGAAGGAAGGTGTAGTATGAAATTAAGTGATGCGCAAGAAATCTTTGTTTACTGAAAATCTTAAACTAAGGAAGTATTGGTAATGGACAGGTCTATGATTATACCTCCCTATGAGTTCTATGACAGCACTAGCATATTGGGTTTGTCTCAGATAAGGCCAGCCCCCTGCAAAAATAAAGGTACAGACAATAACAAAACTATTATGAGCTGTAACGTGAGATATTTACTTTAGATTTTGATATGTGTTGATATGTGTTGATATGTGTTGTATTGTATTTTTTTTTATTTATTGTAATCTTTTTTTCTTTTTTAAGAAAAGAGCAACTGCTGAGTTTCTTGCCGGCTCTTCTCAGTAGAATCAGTTTTCCGAACCGGTGGTAGAGTCTTGACGTATCATAAGTGACGCAAGTTGTCCTACATGAAATAAATAAATCATTTATCATTTAGAAACGCCCTAAGCGACGCGGATAAGAGTTTCTAAGGTTTTATCATCCACTTGTTTCAGGTAATAACTATGCGCCTTGCATAGCGCTTCGCTTAAATGCAAACTAGAAAAAACAGACCGTGTACATGTAATAGTGTTTACCGAGACATAGAAAAAAAGCGAATATTTATCTTCAGCGGAAAAGTTTGTCGTGAAACCTTGCAGACTTTGTTGATAAGAGTTTCTATTTAAATATTTACGACGATGTTGCACCGCATATTATGAGTTACGACTTTCGAAATAGTTGAGCGCAAATTGCTTAGGACGTTTGCAATTTGCATGTCTCGAATTAAAGGAAATCTTGTAGTGAATAGTGCTCTAAATATATTAAGTTGGCTAATACCTATTAACTGCCTCGTTGGTATAGTGGTTAGCATAGTCGACTGCGGATCACGAGGTCCTGGGTT
The DNA here is from genome assembly GCA_963932025.1 of Erebia epiphron. Classification (NCBI taxonomy): domain Eukaryota; kingdom Metazoa; phylum Arthropoda; class Insecta; order Lepidoptera; family Nymphalidae; genus Erebia; species Erebia epiphron. The sequence continues at coordinate 27,814,958 of OZ009948.1, forward strand.
CGATTCCCGGTCGGGCATAAAAGTTAGGTATTGGGTTTTTCAATTCAGAAATTCTCAGTGCCAGCCCGGAGTTGGAAGTTGGCGGTGTTTCACCCCCGTGCCTCGGAGAGCACGTTAAGCCGTCGGTCCCGGTTATTATCACTAACATGATAATAGTCGTTAAAGCCCGCCAACCCGCATTGGAGAAGCGTGGTGGGTCTTAGCTCTAATTCCCGCTCTCCTATGAGAGTGGAGGCCTGTGCCCAGCAGTGGGACGTTAATAGGCTGTAGTGATGAATACCTATTATGCACAAGATAGATTTATTTTACATACATTCTTCGTTGTGGTAGGTACTTTTATAAAATCCATACTATAATATTATAAATGTGAAAGTGTGTCTGTCTATCTGTCTGTCTGTCTGTCGGCTACGCTTTCACGGCCCACCTATCTGTTCAACCGATTTTGATGAAATTTAGTACGGGTATAGGTTGTATCCTGGAAAGACATAAGCTACTTTTTAACCCAGAAAATTAAAGAGTTCCCGCGGGAATGAAAAAGTCGCGGGCATCATCTAGTACTTTTATAAATGTTTTCTTATTGAATCTATGCAATTTTTAGAATTCTTAATTATATTAGTATCAGTATAATATTATAAGTTTTAACACAATATAGATTTAACACCTGCTGTATTATTTAACGTATGGTAAGCTCAGAAAAGCCAGATGGTCGCTAAGTATAGTCTAGTAATAAAATGAATTCGGTCTTACGTTTACTACTGGAAAGACTGTACAGATATTGAATACCATAATTTTTCGCATATAGCATTGTGAAAAGAATCACAATTTAATTAAGTAATATTAACCGGTTAATTTAGTTTTGAGATTTTTTACAGCTACTGTTGAATACGTTGCTGTCGAGCTTGAGATCAAAAATGAGGCAAAATAAAAAAGATCAAAGTAATCTCATTGAGCGAGAAAAAAAAAGCAAATTCCAATGATGCTAAAGTTGAGAAAAGCTCGCGTCAGCGCGGCGTTGTCTTGTAGGTGTGAGATAAGTTTTAGAAATGTTTACTTTCGGAACTTTTAGAAGACAAACAGATAGTTCTGACTGATGTAGAAAACTTCGAGCGCCGACGACTCTACATTATATTATTACTTAGCAAGAACGAATAAAAGTGTCATAATAATATCATAGTTGTAGAAATTCCATACAATACCAACACCATCCTTTTCATCACCTGTGAAAATAAAATCGTTTATCTTATAGTCGTAAATAATGCGTGAGTAGGTACCATTATATTATACTAGCTGATGCCCGCGACTTCGTCCGTGTGGTTTAAGTTTTTTTGATTCCCGCGGCAACTCCTTAATTTTCCGGGATAAAAAGTAGCATAATATGTCACTCTCCAGGTCCCACTATACTATACCCATGCCAAAAATCACGTCGATCCGTTGCTCTGTTGCGGCGTGATTGAAGGACAAACCAACAAACCATTAACCAACAAACCAACAAACAAACACACTTTTGCATTTATAATATAAGTATATGATTTTTCGGTACTATCTTCTTATAATATACTAGTTGATGCCCCCGACTAAACAATCATAAATATATGTACCTATCTGCGTAAACATAGGTAGTTTTTAAAAATCCCGGGTTTTCTGGGATAAAACTTTCTCTTTGGTCCTCAACTAAAACCATGCAAAAGACACATCGATCCGTTGCCATATTGTAGCATGATTGAAGGCCAACCCGACCGACAAACACACTTTCGCATTTATAATATTAATCTGGATAATATGAAGAAATTGAAATAGTAGACATAATAGGTATTTGCAACAAGAAACTGCAGTGTTGATAATCTTTATGAATAAAAAAACATACATTGTTAGCAGGTAATTACGTAGAAATAAAGCGTGTTTCCTTTTCCCTCTATAAAATTACGTTGAACTGTTGTGTAGTTCAGCTAAATGAAAAAAAAAATCGCCACAGGATTTGTTTGTGCATGAAAAACATTTTGCTTCTCCGGTCACCGGAAGGCACGGTTGACCTGTTTTAGAGAAGCGCAGGCTCGACATTACGTAATGTGTAATCACTAATGCCCCTGTTGTGTGGAGTGTGCCTTTGAGCGGGTCATTAGTTAATGAAACGGGTAAAATCGAAACTGGGGAATATTTTGCTGAAGTTGATATTTGGATATAGAGAAATTGCTGTGTTTCTTGCCGGTTCTTCTCAGTAGAAGAACCGAAACCGGCCAACCGGTGGTAGATTGTTACGACAAGTTATCCTACAAGAAGTAAATGTCACCGTAAGATTGTAAAAACCGTTAGATTATAATCTAACTCGCGAAATTGTAAACTGTCGAATGATTACAATATAACGGATTATTTTTCGGCAGATTGTAATCTGTTAGGTTTATTAACCCGATAGAACCTAAGTGCCCGGCCTGCGTCCGGGCACTACTTGGTTATTTATGTCGAACCCTAACCTAACCTATACAAGAAAGAGACAAGAAAACGTGAATATACAATGAATAATACAATGAATGTTTTAAAAATTGACACGTAAAATATTGAACGGTTCACAATCCTTCGACTGTTTACAATCTATCGAAAAAAAAGCGTTAGATTACAATCTTACGGTTTTTACAATCTTACGGTGACATAAATAAATCATATCATTTCATATGCCGGTTGATAATAACGTTGGTTATACAAATATGTAATTATGATGGAAGAAGTAATTATTCTTGTTTAATATTTTGTGTAGTTAGGTGAGGTATTTTCTTTACAGGCGATTCAGAGGGTTGAGGATTTGTTGAAATTTTGGATATAAATAAATAAATAAATAAATAAATAAATAAATCCTTTATTGCGTTACATTGTTGCAGACTTAACAAGAAAAATTTATAAAAAAAACTACTAAAAGGCCTAGCAACAACACAATAGGTCGCAAACTCAGCCTAGTGCTGGGCATTGTCTACCCAGCGCTGATTTTCAGTTTGCTCCTGACGAAAGTATTAAAAAAAAAAAAATTAAGTGCGCCGCCCTACACGCTATAATGCTTATATCTAACACTGTAAATAGATTATTAACTACCACGAAAAAAAAGAAAAATTGAAAATGATACTAAACTTGTGACCCTACATGTTCCCTCCTGAATAATGAAATATGCAATTATTATATTACAAGACAACACAGATAAAGACATTGGACATAAGTATATTTTTTTTTTACTAATTACAAATTTAACAGAATTAATATAATCATAAAAAAAAAAAAAAAAAAATTAAATAAAGGAAAATCTTTTGGGGTAAAAAACATAAATAAATTATATTAGTTTAATAATTAATAATTAATAATTACCATAAGTATGTTTCGCTGCCTCAATTTGTATGTTAAGGTAATAGTTTTTTAGTTTGTGCTTAATACTTAAATCACTAACCAGTATATATCGGTCTAAAATGAATATCAGTATCTTTGTACGTTATTTCAAGTAGCTAGGGCGCCGAGGCAAAATACCTACTTAGCCTATAAGTACGTTACGAATTGAAAAAGTTTCGGAACCCCTGATGCAGACATTTAAAAATGTTTTTACTTTTTACAAGATTCTATTATAAGGTTTCACCGCTCCAAGAGGCAATTTAAAAACTCGAATTTCAGAAAGAAAAAAAGCATTAACAAAGAAACGACTATAAGTACCTAATGGAGGACTTTCTTCAATTACATGCAAATTAAACGCCGCCATTTTAACAAATGACCCAATGGAAATTAACTTGGGATGACTAATGAACTAGAAACTAGGGTCGGAACTAACGGAAATGCTCTTCGATGGTACGAGTTTACATAAACTACCTACTTAAAAACTATTTTTACCTATAGTACAAAAAAATCGAATTACTTGTTGTTCCCTTTTATAAATTTCATTTAGTTTGTATTGTTGCAATATTAATATTTATAATACTTATGTACTACCTAGTTCGCGTGATTTTTTTCAGCGGGACCTCCTAATTTTCCGGGATGATAGGAGGACTGGATTACATTCCCCGGGATGCAGTGTATCTCTACCAAAGTTCACTAGAATCGGTTGAAGATAGGCTGTGAATGCATATCAGACAGACAGACACACTTTCTCATTTAATATTAGTATGGATTTGATTATTATTTAAAACTAGATGATGCCCGCGACTTCGTCTGCGTGGATTGATGTTTTTTGATTCCCGCGGGAACTCTTCAATTTTCCGGGAAAAGTAGCCTATGTCCTTCCCCGGGATGTAACCTATATCTGTACCAAATTTCATCAAAATCGGTTGAGTAGTTGGGCCGTGAAAGCGTAGCAGACAGACAGACAGACAGACAGACACACTTTCGCATTTAAAATATTGGTATGGAAATGGATGACGACCATATAAAATAAGGTATCACAAAAACAAAGTAGGTGACAGGTGTTAATTATATTATACTAGCTGATACCCGCGACTTCTTCCGCGTGGATTGAGGAGTTTTAGTTCCCGCAGGAACTCTTTAATTTTCCGGGATAAAAAGTACCCTATTATTTAATCCGGACTTCTAACTTTACGTCTGCAAAATTTCAAAGCAATCGGTTCAGTAGTTACGGCGTGAAAGCGGAACAAACATACAAACAAACTCACTTTCCCATTTATAATATTAAGTAAGGAAGTAAGGATAAGGATTTTCTACATTGATCTCCGATTTCTATTTCTGTGCTTTTGATATATTTTTTTTTTTATTCAAATATAGAAGGGTTTTGCCGCGTAGGTACATACTTATTACCGTATCGTAAATATAACATATCCTTCTGATGTTTATAGGAATTTATATAGGTGCGTTGACTTTAATGAGTTATCGGGTGTCGGTGTTTTATTAGTTTACCCTTTACCCATGTCATATACTGCTGTATACATTTTACAGACCGGGCTTTTATTCAAATTAATCGCTGGGTTCAGGAGCCATTTATAGCGTACGTATACCTTATCTAAAATACCTTAACACAAATACAGTTACGGCTTAAATGCGTCTACTTAAAAGGTAGAATGGGTAAATGTTTTTTTTATCTGATTTATTTTGGGGCTTTTCTTTACAAAGGGATGATGGATTTGGAAATATAGTGGGGTTTAAATAAATGACCTAACATTAGCTATTTTATTGCGATGTTATTAAAAGGCACGGCAAATGATTTAGATTTTCAAATATAAAAATATTATAAATGCGAAAGTTTGGATGGATGTATGGATGTATGAATGTTTGTTACTCAATCACGCGCCAACGGCTGAACGGATTTGGCTCGAAATTTGGCACAGAGATAGAATATAGTCTGGAATAGCACATAGGCTACTTTTTATCCTGGAAAATTAAGGAGTTCCCGCGGGAACCAAAAAACCTCAAATGGATGTTTGTTACTCAATCACGCCAGAACGGCTGTACGGATCTGGCTGAAATTTGGCACTGAGATAGATTATAGTCTGGACTAACACATGGGCTACTTTTTATCCCGGAAAATTCAAGAGTTCCCGCGGGAACAACAAAACCTCGATCCACGCGTACGAAGTCGCGGGCATCAGCTAGTTTAAATATATGGCCATATGTATGTCTGTCTGTTGGCTGTTTTGATTTTGACGTTGACAATGTTGTCGTTCTTTTGAAACCTTATTTTAGTAAGGTTTCTGTACCTCACGCGTCTGCGCATCTTAGCGTGCGTGCGTGTGCTGACATAGCGGCATTACGATAGGTTATTTCGATCTAATGAATAGGTACTTAAAAAATTACATACGAAAATCAAATAAAAAGGATGGATTACGTTTTAGAATAGGTACTTACAATAAAATCCTTACTTAATATTATAAACGCGAAAAATTGTATAATTAGTATGGATGTATGGATGTATGGATGTATGGATGTTTGTTAGGTACACTTTCACGTTAGAACGGCTGAACGGATTGGATGAAATTTTGCACAGGGATAGATTACAGTCTGGAATAACACATAGGCTACTTTTTATCCCGGAAAATTAAAGAGTTCCCGCGGGAACCAAAAAACCTCAAATGGATGTTTGTTACTCAATCACGCCAGAACGGCTGAACGGATCTAGATTAAATTTATCCCGGAAAATTAAATAGTTACCGCGGGAATAAAAATACCTCAATCCACGCCGACGTAGTCGCGGGCATCAGCTAGTTTTGTTATAAAACGAGAAAGTGGCTTTCATTGTCTGTCTAAACTTGCGAAGCATTTTATAAAATTCGCCCGAGAATTCGCGACAGTGACCTCTGCTTTTCATACAAAGGTCTGAATGTTAAACTCGACTGGAGTGACCTCGTAATCGCGAGATTTAAGGGTTTGAATGGGACTGTTGTTACAGCTTTGACAAAAGAGATGCGGACGAAATTAAAATATGCCCGCTACACTTTAAAACGTTTTTAAATGATACTTTTATAAGGCGAATTAGCTTTTGTTACTACATTAAAAAGTAGATTCTACTGCAGTAGAAATAAAAATCGTTTTGGCACTCTAATCAAGAAACTTTGGCCGTTCAAGACAGAACGAAGGGCTAAAAGATCGTGGCTAAAAGATCCGGAAATACCGCAAGAGGCGCTAAAGCCGCTAGAGTAAAAAAAAACCGGCCAACTGCGAGTCGGACTCGCGCACCGAGGGTTCCGTACAAACCAGTAGGTATATGAGTAAAAGTTATGGTATTTTTATTCCACTTATCTATTTTAATTTCAATTTAATACCTCTACGCTTTCATGCGGAAAGGGATAGTAAGTTTAAAATTATTAAAAATATTTTTATTATATAATGTACCTAAAAATTTATGTTTTTCGCAATTCTTCCTATATCTGTGCTATAAGACGTTGCTTCGTACCAAGTTTCAAGATGCTGAGTTCATGAGAAGTACCCTGTAGGTTTTGATTCCCTTGCGAGTGTCGAAAATTTGCATAAAAATATTTTTATTATATGATGTATCTAAAAATTTATGTTTTTTTTTTCAATTCTTCCTATAAGATCTGTGCTATAAGAAGTTGCTTCGTACCAAGTTTCAAGATTCTGAGTTCACGGGAAGTACCCTGTAGGTTTTGATTCCCTTGCGAGTGCAAGAAAATTCGAAAATTTGCATTTGATTGCGTTGGCTTTGAAGTTTGATTTTTTCACAGCTCCAAGGGACAGTAGACCTGAGTATTTGATATGAATTTCAGCTTGATACCTCCATGCGTTCCTGAGAAAAAGGGTCTTGACACACAGACGGACGGACAACAAAGTGATCCTATGAGGGTCCCGTTTTTTCCTTTTGAGGTACGGAACCCTAATAAGAGGCGAACTTTAACTAAATTCTTAAACACCAATAATAATAATATTATCAATATCCGCAAACACCGACATGTTCCACACATTTAAAATAATCTGGCTTGGTGGGAGTCCTCGGCCGTGGCTAATTACCACCCTACCGGCAAAGTCGTGCCGCCAAGGGATTTAGCGTTCCGGTACGATGCCGTGTAGAAACCGATTATAGATGTGTGGTTAAATATAACTGCCATGCCCCTAATAGGTTGGCCCGATACCATCTTAGACTGCATCATCACTTACCATGAGGTGAGATAGCAGTCAAGGGATAACTTGTAGCCTAGATAAAAAAACTCAAATAAAATTTTATTTGAAATTTTTTTTGTAAATGGGGAACTTTTGTAATTGTTTTTATGATGAATAAATAAATAAATAAAAACAGGCTAAGTATAGCTCCATCCAGTTATTGATCTGAACAAAAGACAAAGTTTCAATTGCCATTTATTTGTCATCTGAATGTTAAATGCCAGTGAAGTGACCTCATAATTGCAAGGTTTAAATGGCTGAAAAGGTCTGTTATCATAACTCTGAAAGGGGGCGCGTCTGTACTTAAAATATGCCTCGTACATCTGACAAAGGTTGTAAAGGACTGCCGTCAAAGGAACATTGCAGCCATGTTATTCTAGGTACCGCATAGCGGAATTTTCTTCATACTTGTGTATTTAAGAATGGATAGGGTAATTTTTAACGGACTTCCAAAAAAGGAGGAGGTTTTCAATTTGGCACGTTTTTTTTTTTTAATTTATGTTGGTACATATTATTATCTCCGTGGTTTCTGAACCGATTTGAAAAATGTTTATAAAATAAAATTAAATATAATTCCATAAAAAATTCTGACTCCAAATCCTAAAACCTGACACTAAAAAGATATTTTTTTTTCCAAAAAACCTGTCTGTCTGAAGAGTCTGATGCGTCAAATTTGCGTAACCTTGTTATACCCGCCCAACTTCAACATAGTGGGTAGAAATCAAAATTATTTTGTACTTTACAGTGGCTTTGGAAGTCGGTTTTTTGGAAATAATTTTTATACTTAAGTAGGTAAGTTATTTCTGAAGATCATTTTTGCTGACATTGATATCAAATCATGTCCTTAACGGGGCATGGTTTGACACAGTAATTATCCTCTCAGAATGAGAAATGTTTCGAACAAGGTCCACCACGCTGGCCAAGTGAAGATTATTAGACTTCACACAACTTTGAGAACATTATCGTGAACTCTTAGGCATGCAGGTTTTCTCGTGATGTTTTCTTTCACCATTATATGAAGAGATATTTATATATTCAACTTAACATTGAAACAATACAATAGAACTTAAAGCTAGATTAAAAAATCGTGCCCCGTGCATCGTGGCGGCACTACCGCACTGGACAATCAGGCTGATCCTTTGCGCAAAAATGAGCCTTCTGTCACCAGATGAGGCAATCAACCGCGCTGAAATATCCCGCAAAAAATTTCAATTTTATATTATTATTAACACTTTAGTCTCATTATAAGCCAAGAACGCTTTTAAATACTTTTCATTAGCTTATTCATGCAATGAATGTCTAGATGTTAAACGCGAGTGAGTTGACCTCATAATTGTGAGGTACAAAAGGCTACGAAAGTCTGTAATCATAGCTCTGAATGGGGACGCGTCTCAAATTAAAACACGCTCGCTTCACCTGACGAGGGTCTGTACTCTGTAAATGATGGTTATGAAAATTCTGCGGTGGTGTATGAAATAATTGAATTTTTAAGTAAGTAAGTTTTGACCTACTTACATTGTTTTTATTTGGCGGAGAGATTTAAATTGCAAAAATGCGAATTTCAGAGTAGGTGACTAGATAGATAAATAGGAGCGTTAATAGCTATTTGGGTGGTTTGGGGTTCGATCCGCGGGCACTTACCTGCTTACTTAGTTATAATTTTTCTGATTTATTTGCGTTTTAACAAATTAAATAACATCACATGCTTTAACGGTGAAGAATAACATCGTGAGGAAGCAGAGCCTTTCATGAGCCTTTCGTTCTCAAAAGTTTACTAAGTCTGCTAATCTGCACAATCCACTTGTGCCACAATCTGCACAGTCCACACAGTGGACTTTGGCCAAGCCCATCTTATTCTGAGAGGAGATTCGTGCTCAGTAGTGAGCCGGCGATGGCTTGAAATTATGAACTAAATAGAATAGTTCAACTTTGATGATGAATTATACTGTTACTGTGTTTTTGAATAAATATAAGCATTTATTAAGGCGCCTTATACAAATTTCATACTTTTCCAGGTACACTTTAAAGAAATAGAAATTCTAGCTGTGGGGATATCATGGTATCAAATTAAAGGTCATGTATTCAGCGTTCGTTTGACCATATAAAAAATGCACACTCCATACAAATTTTCTGCATAAATACGTAATATCGAACGCATGAATCGCTTAAAATGACGAAAAATGGGGTCTGTTCAGGAACCCTCATTTATGTATCCGCTGCATATTTTAATTAGTAATTTATAAAAAAATTATGGCATATATAGTCCTCTATCTAAACTATGCCACATTGTGCGTCCAAGTGAAGTACGTAGTCATTTATGCGTCCCACCATATTTTTTTCATACTTTTTCTAAGGAAAATATCCGAGGACTTGATTTTTCGCCTCAGTTTGCGCTGAAACGCGCTCGTGAACGGACGGGTGTATCACTTTTTGTCCGCAGTATACAAACAGTGCAGTGTTTGTATACTGCGGATGGAAAAAATTGATATTTTTATTTGGAACCGAAATAAAAGTAATTACAACACCAAAATTTATTTGGAAAAGCTATATACAATTTAACAACTATTTTTGACCGACTTCAAAAAAGTAGGAGATCCTGAATTCGACGAGTTTTTTCTTTTTTCAAAGCAAGTAGGTAGGTATACCGATTTCTACGAGATTTCTAAACCAGTTTTCGTAAAAGATCGAGGTTCACGAAATGTTTCATAAATATTTCTGAACCAAAGTACTTAATCAACCGAGTTTCTCTGACCAACTCCCGATTCCATCATGACCCTGGACACCAACTACTTTCTAGGTCTTTAGTACCTACTTGGCAAGACAAATCCAATGAGCCCAAGCACGAAGGAGTTAAGATGAGTATTTGAAGAGGTCCTGTGACGACCTCCCGATTCCATCATGATACCCTGGACGCCAAGTACATTCTTGGTCTTTAGTACCTACACGATAAGACAAATCCAATGAGGTCAAACACGAAGGAGTTGCGATGAGTATTTGAGGAGTTCTCCACCATGAGTTCACCCGTGAAGTTGGTCATGTGTTCATATTTCAAATTTCAGCTAAATCGGTTGAACTCTTCAAGTTCAATTCTTGAAAAATTCCTTTCACATTCATAGTAATTATAATATTATTACTAGCTGATGCCCGCGACTTCGTCCGCGTGGATTGAGGTTTTTTGGTTCCCGCGGGAACTCCTTAGTTTTCCGGGATAAAAAGTAGTTATGTGTTATTCCAGACTAAAATCTATCTCTGTGACAAGTTTCATCCAGATCCGTTCAGCCGTTCGGGCGTGATTAACAAACATCCATCCATACATCCAAACTTTCGCATTTATAATATTTATTTGATTATTATTATATATTATATTATTATATTATTTGATTAGTAAGACTAGCTAATGCCGGCAAGTTCGTCCGCGTGGTTTTAGCTTTTTTGATTCCCGCAGGAACTCCTTAATTTTCCGGGATAAAACGTAGCCTATGTCACTCTCCAGGTCCTCAACTATACCAATACCAAAAATCACGTCAATCCCTTGCTCCGTTGCGGCGTGATTGAAAGACAAACCAACAAATCAACAAACCAAAAAACAAAAACACTCGCATTTATTTTATTAGTATGATTGTTACTATAGTTACCTACTAGGTACCATAGGTTGCGGCCAACGCGCAACGACACAACAAAGGAAGAATATAGAAGGCGAACACTTATAGGTAATTTTCTGTGGGAACAAGTATTGCTAAACTCACACATACACACGTTATCATTATTACTATTTGTCATTATATCTCGCTAGCTAATGCCCGTGACTTTGTCCGCGTTGAATGCTTTTCGTAAGAAACGTTTTCGTTCGACCGTTTCTTAAAATTTCAGCTCTATTTCATACAGATAAGAACTTTTATACTAGCTGATGCCCGCGACTTCGTCCGCGTGCTTTAAGTTTTTTGTTATTCCCGAGGGAACTACTTAATTTTCCGGGATAAAAAGTAGATTATGTCGCTTTCCAGGTCTTCGACTATACCCATGCCAAAAATCACGTCGATCCGTAGCTCCGTTGCGGCGTGATTGAAGGACAAACCAACCAAGGTGTCGAGAGCCACGGGGGCGCGGGGGCGCGGGGCGGGATCTCTGATTCGGCGACGCTGGCAGCGACGCGCTAAGTTACCAACTTACCTACTTAGCGCGTCGCCGCCAGTGGTGCGCCCAGGGTTGCCAGGTGTTCGGTATTTTAGCAAGTATATAGGTAGACCAGAATCTCATGAAAAATAGGGAAATGAAATTTTGTAGTAAGCAACACTAGTGTAATTGGATTAAAACGTCTTGATACTTTTTAATTTATTACTAATATTCATCTAAATTATTAATTTTATATAATGTATTGAGGTTGTTGTTGTTGTATCTGTTATAAACAATAAAAAAAAAATGAAATAAATCGAAGAAGTGTTGGCTTGTTTTATTTATTATATATTAAGTGATTACATTTGTCTTAAACATGAAAATAAAATAACTTTATTCAGAGCTAGAAAATGGTTCTAAATACTCCACTTGCATATCTTCTTCTTCCTCTGAGGAGGATGACATAGAGGTATTTATAATAAATAAATCGCTCCTCTTGCATTTCTATGAACCTGTTTTGGTCAATGAAATCATTTTCAATTTTTTTTACATGCTTTTTTTTTTAATTAAGGGTTTTATTTTTTCTTTTAATATACGGTACCCTAAATTACTTGAATAAACTGAAATTATTGTATAGAAAAATAATACTATGATTAAAATAATAATAATTGTTTCGTTCGGTACTTAGAAAAATGTATGTATGAAAATAATGTGTAAAAAGTATCTTGACTTGTCAGTCCTGCTTACTGGTCAATGTTTGTACTCGTTTTAAAATCGAAGATTCTGATTGATCTTCATCTTCTTCTGCACAAATCTTTTGGTATACATTGTAAACAATGTTTCTTGCTTGTGATCGAAATGACTTTTTCGACATAATTTATGTATTTATAAAAAAACAATCAATTTTCACTAAAAACAATATTCACCACAGAGTACTATACACATACGATATTCACAGCGTTCAGTGTTGCTAACTTTAGAATTTTATTGCCGTATTTTTTCATGAGATTCTGGTCCACCTATAACAAAAATGCCGAAGTACGAATGGTTCGGTTTATTCAGTTTCATACATAATGAAGTATAAGATTTGCCGCAATATAATAAGTGACGTTGCCGGTTCGTACACGCGCAGATCGTGACGTTTTCCATTTCTTTCTTTCGAATCGTGTCGAAACGTGAGCGAAGGTCAGTCATTTGTGATTTTTGATTTCAAATCAAGCGTAGACATGGTGAAGCCTAAATTATGCATACCTGTAACTTTTAATGCCTACTGCCATAATATGTGTAATTTTATAAAATAAATCTATACTAATATTATAAAGAGGTAAAGTTTGTGAGTGTCATAGGCTATATATTAACCCGAAAAATTTGGGAGTTCCCGTGGGAATTTAAAAAACTTATTTCACGCGGACGAAGTCGCGGGCATCTGCTAGTATTGTGTAAAATAATTATTATCAGTTGTGTTTGTTCCTATCAACGGTCTCGTCCTTGTTCGGTAGATTTCAAAACCAAATTTGGCAACCCTGGCCGTGTCGCGGTCACTCCGGCGGACTTTTCTATTTTTATATTTTACGATTATTCTTTTTTAGGGTACCGTACCCAGAGTGTGCCACCGGGACCCTATTACTAAGCCTGCGCTCTCTGTCCGTCTGTCTGTCAGCGGGCAGTAGGTATCACATGAATCGTATGAATGAGAATGAATGAAATTACACTTTTATTGTAGGTAAACCACATAAAAATACACAAAAAAAAAAAAAATACACCACAATGAAAACCTGTCATGTGCGAGTTGGACACGAAGGGTTCCGTACCATTTAGTTTTACATTTGACATGTATGACACGCCCGATCATTCACAAACGCTAGGTACAGTGTTAGTATGCGCGCGAGTTGAATGCATCGTGTGTCACCGTACAATATTAGCTCTGCATTCAACTCGCGCGCGTACTATAGGTACATAGAAGAACACTGTACCTAGCGTTTGTGAAAGATCGGGCGCATACATACCTAATCTATCTATATTAGTAAGTAGGTAGGATGTCAATCTTTTTTTCTATCTATTCTATATATATAAAATCGTTTGTCCTAACTGGCTATCAACGCGCAGCCTAAACCGCTGGGGTTAGAAACTTGAAATTTTGACAGTAGGTTCCTTCTATGATGTAGGCGCTCACTAAGGAAGGATTTTTCAAAATTCCACCCCTAAGGGGTTGAAATAGGGGTGAAAGTTTGTATGAAAGTCCGTCATCTTTCAAGTTATATCCATGAAACTTGGGGTTTGAGCTTTTGGTAAAAAATAAAGAAGTACGTGTGTGTACATGACTGCCTCGTTGGTCTAGTGGTTAGCATGTTTGACTGCGGCTGACGAGGTCCCGGGTTCGAGTACCGGGTCGGGCCATAATAAGTGTTGGGTTTTTCTGACTAGAAATTCTTAGCACTAGCCCGGAATTAGGAAGTTGGCGGTGTTTCATCCCCGTGCCTCGGAGAGCACGTTAAGCCGTCGGTTCCGGTTATTATGACTAACATGATAATAGTCGTTAAAGCCCGCCAACCCACATTGGAGCAGCGTGGTGGGTCAAAGCTCTAATTCCCTCTCTCCTATGAGAGTGGAGGCTTGTGCCCAGCAGTGGGACGTTAATGGGCTGTAGTGGGGACGTGTGTACGTGTGTGTACTGTTTTTGGGAATTCCACCCCCAAAGGGGTAAAATAGTGGTTGAAAGCTTGTATGAAAGTCCTTCATTTTTCAAGTTTTAGGTAGCCATGAAACTTGGCATTTGGGCTTTCGGTTAAATATGAAGAAGTACGTGTGTTACCATTTTTGAAAATTCGACCCGCAAAGTGGTGAAATATAGGAGGAAAGTTTGTATGAAAGTTCTTTATTTTTCGGTTTACATTCATGAAAATTGGTATTTGGGCTTTCGATTAAATATAAAGAAACACGTGTTACAGGATTTTTGGATATTTCACCCCCAAGGAATTTTTAAAAATTTCACCCGAGCGAAGCAGGGGCGCGTCCGCTAGTATTTACTGTAATAATGTGGCGCGGAGGCATAGATATTAGGTAAGTGTTGTAGTAAATAAATAATAATCAAATATTTCAAGTAACAAAATTGGTTAGTTGGCTGTAAAATCGAGCGTAGAGCGTAGTGCTATATATGCGTACAGATATATGCTGTAGTGTGGCGAGTTTTATACCTACAGTTGGTTGCCGCCTGATTGTATATCGGGCCTTAAGTACAATAGATAACGTATGCGTTACCACTCGTCGATGAAGTGTGAAATATCTCTTAAAGAAACCTACTTGTATGTAACGCCAACGCTGTAGATGTCTATAGTCCTCTGGAATTAAACCCAAAAATTAAAAAAAAACTAGATGATGCCCGCAACTTCGTAAGCGTGTGTTAAGGATTTTTGAGTCCCACGGGAACTCTTTAAAGATTTTTAAAAAGTAGCCCATGTCCTTCCCCGAGATACAAACTATCCCTGTACTAAATTTCATATCTCAGTACACTTCGAAAACCGACCCAATAATCATATACTATATCATACTAATATTATAAATGCGAAAGTGTGTTTGTTTGTTGGTTTATTGGTTCGTTGGTTTGTTGGTTTGTCCTTCAATCACGCTGATGCAACGGAGCAACGGATCGACGTGAATTTTGGCATGGGTGTAGTTTAGGATCTGGGGAGTGACATAGGCTACTTTTACTTATCCCGGAAAATTAAAGAGTTCCCGCTGTAATAACAAAAAACTTAAACCATGCGGACGAAGTCGCGGGCATTAATTAGTTTACAATAATTATTAGCATGAAAGGATGGATTAACCATTAAAGTTCTGAAATGCGTCAAGATCGGGTACCAAGTACGTTTTCATGGATAAATTCTAACATAAGTAAGTACCGTTCCAATCTCCCTGAAGACAGATGCCTAAAGATACCATGACCTTCTTTATTTACGGAATCGTAAAAAAAGGTTTCTTCTACAAGTGGGTCGGGTTATAGGGATGAAAAACAATTTACACTTTCCATAATCTGCATAAAAGTGCTTTACGCCAAGTTTCTGAATATAAGCAGAAGATATTTTATATTCCACGTTTTTTAAAATAGGTACTCCCCGGTAATCTTTTAAAGGTCAAGGCTGCGAGATGGATTCAAGAGCGCACGTAATTAAAAAAGAAAAATATAATACCTTTTACTCTATAAAATATCGTAGTTGAAGGTTAAAAGTGTATTAATTTTAAAATTTCTCATTATAATCTGCGTGGATTCTTAAAAAACCGGCCAAGTACGAGTCGAACTCGCGCACCGAGGGTTCCGTACAAACTGTAACGTGGTAGGCCATCTACGATGTAGTGGCCGGCCCTTGGAGCTGTTGCAAATTTTCGACACTCCCAAGGGAATCAAAACCTATAGGGTACTTCTCGTAAACCTTAATTAAACTTGGTTTAAAATTATTAAAAATATTTTTATTAAATGATGGAACAAAAAATTTATGCTTTTCGCAATTATTCCTATATCTGTGCTTTATGGCGTTGCTTCGTACCAAATTTCAAGATTCTGAGTTCACGGGAAGTACCCTGTAGGTTTTGATTCCCGTAGACCTGAGTATTTGATATGAATTTCAGCTTGATGCGCGTCCTTATTCTCAGGAACGCGTGAACCTCCATGCGTTCCTGATAAAAAGGGTCTTGACACACAGACGGACGGACAACAAAGTGATCCTATAAGGGTTCCGTTTTTTCCTTTTGAGGTACGGAACCCTAAAAATGACGGAAGAGTCGTGTAATTGACAAAGAGTATAGTATAGTATAATTATATAGTATAGTATAGTATCCTATACACCCACCTGAACCAGATCACCATGTATGCCTCCAGCAGCTGTGATAGTCAGCAGGCACACGTACGGTACCAGGTCTTCCCTTGGTCTATGCAGCTCCAACTCGTATGTACGCCCTATGTCTCCGTAGTATGTTTTGTTACAGCCTGAGGACAATTACACTTTGTTTAACTTTATGGGACAAAATAAGATGAGCAGCAGCAAAAATAAATATAATAAAATACTGTTTGGTTTCAAAATTATAATCTATGATTTCTGATTAATGGATTCATAGAATCATAGGTAAAGAACAAGGACAGACTTATGATATAATCATGCCTTCCTTTTCATAATCACACCATCCCTTTTTCACGCCTATCTTTGTCCTATGTTCGTCTCCCTTTAACCATTCGCTTCAATTTGAAAACCCCGGCGCTGTAATAGCGTCATTTGAGACGGCAGTTCCTCTTTAAACGCTTATCGTCGCGCACGCACCTTATGCAAAAATCTGCCCTAAAACGAGACGCCATTGCCACGAGTGGATATCGACACGTGAGAAATTGAATCTCTAAAAATCCAAAACAACGTTGACTATTTTAAATATAATACCTGTGAAATAAACCGCGGCCGCTGGTGAATTAAGTGCTACAGAAGTGAATTTTGTGAGTGACATCAAATTTAAATGCAGTTATCCAGTAAGTCCCAATTTATTCACCTATTTACCTATATATCATAAAGACTGACCAATAATTAATTATCTCGGGAAATAAACTCGCCTATACAGTCCACCCTTAGTAAATACATAATAATAATTATATTTGTTCACCCTGGTTATGGAAGGGAATAATTAAATGCTTTCCCAATTCCGCTTTGTACCTTCCATAATTTTGGCCACTTACGAGCCGGATTTTTTGAACTAATTCTAGTAAATTAAAACATAATTTTGAATTTACAAACCTATTTTGTTATTTCAAACAGAATTTGGTCTAATTTAATATTCATAACATTTAACAGACGCCCTAATATTGTACTGTGTCGTAATATTGCAGAATTGTTTTATTATACTTACATAATTCTATCGTTTATTTACTAGGTAAGAAGTAATAAGATATAATTTTATATTTTCCTATACGCACTTATTACTTCATATTATACAAGTATATAAGTATACTTAACTCCGCATATCTAGTTAAATGTAAAAACGTATAGACAGTAGGTAACATTCTTTAGGTAGTTAAACGACGTCGAACAAGGCAATATTAGGTAAATAACTCCGCACGGCCAGTTTGTTTTCGATAGGTATTTAAGTCGAATGCATCGGTCCGCTCGCTTCAGCGTACTCCGTAGGTAGGTAATTTTATTATATTTTGTTCGGAACTCATCGCATTATATTTACGCACGCAAGCAATAGTTTTTGTATGTTTTATACAACATAAACACTGCAAACGCATATTATTATTCTATCTTACGCATTTATACAACGTTATATCTATATCTCACGCATTATTTACGCTATATTATATAATAAATAAACGCTATTGATTACTATAACTTCATATCTTTATAATCTAACTTTATTATTCTTTCAAGATGAGTAGAAGTGAAGCATCTCCGTCGTCTAAACCATATAACAAGGACGAATGTTCGTTATTGTTATTAGAGAGTAAACGAGACATTTTATTCGCAAGAATGCAACGATTGTACGATATCGCAACTCAACTTGAAGTTGATAAATCTAAACTGTCTTCTTTAGTTACGCAGGCTTCCAACTTAGAAACTTTACGCAAGGAATTTGAACGAAATTTGGATCTATATAATGAAGCTCAATTTAGAATAAATCCTAAGGCTATTCCTAATTATCAGTCATGGACATCATTCGAAGAAATGTTTTGCTATGTCAAACAAATTCTAACGCTTAACGAAAATAATAAAAATTCCGCTAGCAATGAGATTGACGCCTCACGGCCAATCTCAAATTTTCCTAAATTGAAATCGCATCTCCCACCTATAGACTTAATGACTTTTGATGGTGAGATAACTAAATTTCCTTTGTTTTATCAACAATTTAAAAGCATGATTCATGACAACCCTAATTTATCAAATAATGAAAAGGTTTTTTATCTAGTTGGTCGCCTGAAAGATAAGGCCGCTTCCATCTGCGCAGGATTGCCAACCACTGCCGAAAACTATCCTATTATATGGGAAAAGTTAATTCAAAAGTATGATGACCCTCGCTCGCTCGCCTGTGCTTATTTGAATCAATTATTACAATTTAAGCCGCTCGCAAACACTAGTGCAAACGCGTTAGATAATTTTATAAATACTTTTGATTCAGCAGTGGAAGCACTTAAACAGTTGAAAATTGATTTAACTGACTTCATATTTTTTCATTTAGCCACGCTTAAGTTGGACTCGGAAACTGTCAAAATGTTTGAGATTATCAATCGCAAAAAACAAATTCCAACTTATACAAATTTAATAGAATTTGTTAAAGAACAAAATAAGGTGATAACACGCTCCATAGATAAAGGTTTTGAATCCCAACAAAATAAAAACCGCAGCAAAACTAATTTGCCTCCAAAGCCTTCAACTAAGAGTTTTGTTAATACTGAATCTCTCAATCCGTCAGACAGTAAGATTTGTAGTTTATGTAAGAATAATAAACACTTACATCTCTATTCTTGTCCCTCGTTCATGAAGTTATCTCCTCAAGATAGACATTTATTTATAAAAAATAACTCTTATTGTAATCGTTGTACTTCAACTCTTCACCGCACTATGAACTGCTTATCCAAGGGAATCTGCTCCAAGTGCTCATCGTCCTCGCATCACTCAGCGATACATTTTGAACGAAAGAATAATACTAATTCAAAAACGTCCCAATCTAAGTTAGATAATAATCCATCTTTAACTTCAAACGCAATTGCATCGCCTCGTTTATCCTCTGTTAATATTGCAGAGCCTACGCCCTCTAATGATAACTGTAATAAAATTAAGTCTAATTCTAGTAGCACGAATAATACTTCAGTGTGTAACGTGTCTTACGACTGTATAGATCGCATTGCTACTACGACGCTGTTAGGCACTGCAAAAATAAGATTGTATGACAGCAACAATCGTCCACATCTTGTGCGGTGTCTAATAGACCCAGGGTCGCAAAACGACTATATATCTATCGATTGTTGTAATAGGTATTCACTGCCCGTAAATTCTCAAAATCGTTTTGCTGAAGTTCAAGGTATCGGTGGAGCTTCGCAAAAAATACTAGGTGTTTCCGAGTTTAAATTTAAGTCGCGGTTTGATGACGGGAAGGAATACTCGATACGCCCTCTGGTGGTAGAACGAATCACTTCACAATTGCCAGACTCGCACGTTGACATCGCAGAGTTTAACGATCTGATAAAAAATATATCATTGGCTGATGACAACTTCTATGAACCAGGTCCGATAGCTATATTACTGGGCGTTAATATTTACTGTAAAATAGCATTAAGTAATAAAATAATTGGCAACGTAAATACGCCTTCCGCATTCGAGACCTCATTAGGCTATTTAATCATGGGCGATGCACCTATTATTTCTCAAAATATTAAATCTCGCGCTTTGTGTTTTTTCACAAGCGAACCATTAGATGGATTATTAGAAAGGTTTTGGACTATTGAAGAACCCCCCGCGCGCAAATTCTTAAGTCCTGATGAACAAAAATGTGAAGATATATATGTTTCTTCAACCATCCGCAATCAGGACGGCTCATACTCAGAGAATCTCCCTTTTAAAACTGATCCTGAGGTTTTAGGAGATTCATACAGAACCGCTAAGAAACGCTTTCTTAATCTAGAAAAGAGATTCAAAAGAGATACTGAGCTTCACTCTAGGTATAACGATGTAATTAAAAGTTATATAGAAAACCGCATTATTGAACGCCTGCCACCTGATGAGCCTATCTCATCAGGATATTATTTAGCGCACCACCCAGTGATTCGGGAGGATAAAAGTACGAAAGTTCGCATCGTTCTAGATGGTTCTTGCCCCACTGAGTCTTCTCTTCTCTATATAGAAGAATTCTCCTCTGATAAAAAATTATCGCTCAATGATATTTTGCATACTGGTTGCAATTTGCAATCAGATATATTTAACATTCTTTTGAATGTACGCATTTTCCGCATTGCATTTTTTGCCGACGTTAGGCAAATGTATTTATGTATTTATGTTAACGCACCGCACCGCAAATATCAACGTATTATTTATCGCTTCTCGCCCGAAGACCCGCTCGAAGTATATGAATTTACTCGAGTGACCTTTGGCCTACGTTCTTCACCGTTCATCGCCATGCGTACTGTAAGGCAGCTGGCCAGCGATGAGCGCCAGAGATGGCCGCTCGCTGCTTCTGTTGTTGAGAGAGACGTTTACATGGACGACTTAGCTTCTTGTGCCTCATCTCTCAATGAAGCAGTAAAGATAGCACATGAGTTAATAGAACTCTTTAAAGCTGGTGGATTTGACTTAGTGAAATGGACCAGCAATTCCTCTGAATTGCTTGGTCACATTCCTACGTCTCATCGGCAGTCTGAGTCAATCTCTCTCGACACAGATAGCACCTTTAAAATTCTAGGCCTCCATTGGCTTCCCGCATCCGACGACTTTATATTTAAAGTGTCGCAACCTCCTAGTGCTTGTACAAAACGAGCCATTCTTTCCGCAACCGCGCGTCTTTATGACGTTCTAGGCCTAGTTGGCCCAGTTATTTTATCCGCTAAATTAATCATAAAGGATTTGTGGCTTCTGAATATGGGATGGGATGATTCCCCACCTCAACACATAATTGATAAATGGCAGGATTATATATCCGAGTTGCCTGTTATCTCTAAACTCAAGTTTCCTCGCCACATGGGCATTGAGGAAAATTCGCAAGTCTCACTTCTGGCATTTTCAGATGCCAGCGAAAAGGCATATGGTTGTGTCGTGTATTTACACGTTAAAAATGAAAATAAACCGCCTGTAGTTACACTGATGTGTTCGAAGTCGCGTGTAGCGCCCATAAAGCCCACGGTAACGCTAGCTAGACTAGAGCTGAATGGTATAGTATTACTTGCTCGTCTAGTCAATTCAGTGTATTATACGTTGTCTGCTCGCATAAAAATAACTCAAGTTCTTGCGTTCTCAGATTCAGAAGTCGCCCTTTGTTGGGCACTTTCTTCGCCACATAAGTTTAATACTTATGTAGCTAATCGCATCTCTCAAATTCACACGCTATTATCGCCGCTTAATGTAATATTTTATCATATCGCTGGAGTTCAAAATCCCGCTGATTGTATATCACGTGGTCTTATGCCCGCTCAGTTCTCGGAACACGCACTTTGGTTTGAAGGACCCTCGTGGATTTCTTTACCATCGGAAGAGTGGCCTATAACCAAATTCTCACCTCGCGACAATTCTTCTATACCTGAAAAGAAAACTACGACTCATGTAGTTATTTCACAGGAAGAGCATCCAATAATTACTCTTGGATCAAAATGTTCTTCTTGGACTAAGTTTGTTCACGCTGTGGTTTATGTACTCAGATTCATGAGAAAGCTTCCGCATAGAGACATAATCACTGTTGAAGATATCGAAGCTGCTGAATTAATGATTATTCGCGCAGTTCAACGTTCAGCCTTTAAGTCTGATATAGACAATATTAAAAATAATAAACCATGTTCATCAAAATTACAAAAATTATTTCCTTTTGTTTCTGATGACATTTTACGCGTAGGCGGACGACTCTCGCAATCCAGTCTGGATTATTCACATAAGCACCCAGCTTTATTACCCAAAAGTGGACATATCATTGATCTCTTAATAGATCACTATCATCGTACTCAGTTACACGCTGGTCCTCTATTACTCACATCCATATTGAGGCAAAAATATTGGATATTATGTGCTCGTCGTGTGGTACGCCACCGCATTCATAAATGCAACGCATGTTTTAGGCAAAACCCTAAGCCTACCTTTCCGCTTATGTCAGATCTTCCGAAATGTAGAGTCGAAAAAGGTAAAGCCTTTTTACATACCGGCGTTGATTATGCAGGACCGCTTTACATAACTTTAACGAGAAAACGCGGCGTACGTAGCCAGAAAGCATACATTTGCTTATTTGTTTGCCTAGTCACAAAGGCTATTCATATAGAGTTAGCATCTGATCTTAGCTCCGCGACCTTTTTAAATTGTTTAAAAAGATTTATTTCAAAAAGAGGAACCGTTGAAACGCTCTATTCCGATCGAGGGAGTAACTTCATGGCATCTAAGGCTTATTTAAATGAGTTACATACCTTTTTGCACTCTGAAGACTATTACAAGGAGTTTAGCTCCGAATTAACCAAAAATCGTATCAAATGGAAGCCTAACGTGGCTCTAGCATCTCATTTCGGAGGGGTCTGGGAAAGCCAGATCAAGAGCGCAAAGGCGGCCTTATTTCGCGTAATAGGCAAACAAATTTTAACATACGAAGAAATGATAACCGTACTTGGTCAAATTGAGGCTGTGCTAAATAGTCGACCTCTCTATGTTTTAAGTTCAGACCCTTCTGAACCCACTGCATTAACGCCATCGCATTTTCTCTCTACTCTACCATTGGAATTTATTCCAGCTCCTGATGTTACAGGAGAACGCGCTAACCTCTTAACTAGGTTCTCTCTATTGGACTCGCTTGTTCAATCGTTTTGGAAACGGTTTAAAACGGAGTATTTACATAATTTACAATCGCGTGAAAAATGGAATACGCCTAGTAATCCTGTAACCGTAGGAACTATCGTATTAATTATAGTTGAAAACGCACCTCCCTTACAATGGCCGATCGGAGTTATTACCAAAGTAATGCCTGGTAAAGATGGAGTTGTTCGTGTAGCTCAAGTCCGGACTAAATCTGGAACGTACGATAGACCTGTAGTGAAACTTTGTCCGTTACCAACTCAATAAATTTATTTATTTTTATTATTTTACATTTAAGTACTTATACTTAGTTATTTAGTTTATTAATTCACTGCAATATTGCGCACCTGTATGATGTAGAGCTTTGTTGATGAGTTATGATCTCTTTGTCCCTCTCTATATTTTAATTTAATTTAATTTTTTTTTTATGAAGCCAAGACTTCATGCAGGCGGGGATGTTTGGTTTCAAAATTATAATCTATGATTTCTGATTAATGGATTCATAGAATCATAGGTAAAGAACAAGGACAGACTTATGATATAATCATGCCTTCCTTTTCATAATCACACCATCCCTTTTTCACGCCTATCTTTGTCCTATGTTCGTCTCCCTTTAACCATTCGCTTCAATTTGAAAACCCCGGCGCTGTAATAGCGTCATTTGAGACGGCAGTTCCTCTTTAAACGCTTATCGTCGCGCACGCACCTTATGCAAAAATCTGCCCTAAAACGAGACGCCATTGCCACGAGTGGATATCGACACGTGAGAAATTGAATCTCTAAAAATCCAAAACAACGTTGACTATTTTAAATATAATACCTGTGAAATAAACCGCGGCCGCTGGTGAATTAAGTGCTACAGAAGTGAATTTTGTGAGTGACATCAAATTTAAATGCAGTTATCCAGTAAGTCCCTGTTAGCGATGAGTCATAAATATAAGAGAAAAATAAAGTAAATAGTAAGGCGCACGCGACGACCAATCAGAAAGATCGTAAATTACAACGCATATACGAAGATAAGTAGTACATTGAACATAGAAAGTGAAGAGCCTTGCGATTCGTTAGAAATTTCTCGAAGGAATCATGCGCACCAATCATAACGTTTGTGGGCGGAGTCAAGGCGGAATTACATAATAGCAGGCGTCACAAAATACCTACTGGGAATCGAGACTATTCCAGTATTACCTTCCAGTTAGATCTCGATGCATGAAAGAAAGAGACGGATGTATGCGCAAGTAAGGGACAGATATAGCATCGAGCCATATATAAGCGGACGTCTCGAGCGACTGTACAAGTTAGTTTGTTAAACAGTGAACTCTGAAGAAAAACTAAGAAATAAAAGTGAAGTAAATTAATAGTGCATTATTGAAGTGAGTTTATAGTGAATCAGTGAATTCAATAGTGAAATATTTTAAGTGATTTATTATTGTCAAGAATAATTAATATTGTGTTTAATGTTTATGTCGTTAAATATAAATGTGACTAATCTAATTTGAGTTTCAAGTATTAAGTCACGTACCTATTTTGAATACCAACCCACTAGTGCAGGAAAAAGCAGTTTGCAACGGTACCATCAGATAACGTTCCGATAAACTGCTATTCCGGAAAATATCGAAACGAAATAAGTGTGGAAATTTTGGAACAGATTTATTTTACTGAAGGTGCTCATTGCTTAGTCGTTAACAATTGGTCCTTCGAGCCGGATCGGGTTTATTGCGCAGGTATCAAAATAGGTAAGGATGCCGATTACAAGATCAGAATCGTCACGCTCAAGGATTATGGCGGAAACCTCGGCAAGCGATCGCAGTGCTGGCATGCCTGTTACTGCGGATATGTCAACGAGCAGTCAATCTACGATTAGGTCGTCTCCGCCCAGTGTAAACGTCAGAACGGTTGGGTCCCCGGCGCATCAGGTCGAGGAGGAAATCAGTGGGAATACAGACCCTGCCCCAATAGAGGGGGGCATTCCGGTATTCACTACTGGTGTGGACGACGTTACACCAAATATTGAGCATTCTGAGTTATTACGAATGAAAGACAAAATTAAGGAATCACGCCAACAAGCATTGGACGTACGAAGGACTTCTTTGAAGCCTTGTAAGCCTACGCGTGCGGACACCGCGCACACGTTGCCGAGGAAGAAGAAGTCAGAAATCGAAATAGAGTTAGCACAGAGGGAATATGAAGCTGCCAAAGCCAGGGAAAAGCTAGCTCGAGCGAAATTGCTGGCCCTACAGGAACAAGAAGAAAACCAGGATGAAATTTATGAACAAGAACATCATGTTGAAGAATGGATATTTCAGACTTCGGAAGAAAAAGATGAAAGTCTGCACCAGCAGTCAGGGCAAAATGAAATATCAACAATGAAAGTACTTATACAGGAGATTAAGAAGTTGAACTCCAAAGACAAAGACATCATAGAGTTACCTCCATTTAGTGGTGCAAGCGCAGAATGGTTAAATTTCAAGAAAGCCTATTTTGAATCAGCTGATAACTTTTCACACGCTATGAATCGAGCACGACTTCGTAAAGCCCTGCGAGGAACTGCCAAAGAGGCAGTGGAAAGCTTAATGTATATCGTTGACGACCCAAAGATTGTCATACAGCACCTGGAAGACAGATTTGGGCGACCTGGATCTTTGGCGTTAGCAGAGTTGGAAAAAATGAAACGAATTAAACCAGTTAAAAATGATCCTAAAGATATTTGCCGATTTGCCAGCCAGGTAAAGGCTTCTATTTCTGTCATAAAATCCTTGAAGAAATCACAATATTTGTACTCACCAGAAACTTCTAATTGTATAAGAGAAAAAATGACAGTGAACATGCATGATAGGTACGTCACCTTTTATAGTCGGTACAGAGACACAGATACCGCTGATTTAGAAATAATGGATTCATTCCTCGCTGAAGAAATACAGAACTATGGGATTTTCGCTCCACCTGAAATAAATGATATTACGAAGCCGCAATACACAAGCACCAAAAGGGCAGTTCATGCCACTCTAGAGCCAGACGAAGGCGAGCGAGAATTACCATCAACAAGTCACACCCAAGATTTTTCTAACCGCTCAACTAGGAAAGCATGTGTATTGTGTCAAGAAAATCACGGTCTACTAGAATGCAGAAAATTTAAAGAATCCAGTGTAGATGAACGATGGGAAATCGCAAAAAAGGCTAAAATATGCTTCAAGTGCCTTCGTTATAGACACCAGAGGCTAGATTGTAGGGCTCCGCCCTGCAAAAAGTGCAGAAGGTATCACCATGTAACTCTTCATTCCGACAGAACCGAAACAGCAACCCAGCAAAGGAAGGAGTCCTGCAATAATACAGACTACGATTGTATTGATATGTATCCATATAGTGACGAAGATGAGTATTACTACGATAAAAATCCGGAAGAAAAAACTGCGTCCATCCATACGGCAAGGTCTGACGGAAAAGTATATTTAAAGATGGTGCCCGTGAATCTGTATGGCCCAAAAGGACAGATCCGTGTATTAGCCTTGTTGGATGAAGGGTCTACGATTACACTGCTAGACAGTTCGATTGCTGAGAAAATTGGAGCTGAAGGAAAAAGAGAATCATTGACCATAGAAACGGTTGGTGGAAAAGAATTAAAGAAAAATAATTCCTCACGCATCGAGTTGAAGATAAAAGGTGTTCACAGTACAGAAATTGTCACGATGAAAGCAAGAACAATGGACGATTTAAAGTTGTCAGAACAAGAAATTGACGCGGCAGTAGTAAACAATTGCCCTCATTTAGTAAAAATAAAGAAGGAACTCGTCTACGTTGGAGAAAGACCAAAGCTTCTTATAGGTCAAGATAACTGGGAATTAATTGTAACAATGAAGCTTTTAAAAGGAAAAGCCTCCAAACCAGTAGCATCACTTACAAAACTGGGATGGGTTCTGCACGGATTTGACACAGGTGCTAATGCAGTAGTTAACTTTATTAGTCACTGCCGAACCAAAGAAGAAGAAATAGATGAAATCGTCAAGGAACATTTTAAATTGGAAGCATTGGGAATACAGCCAAAATTACCAAGTAATGATAGTAACCGAAGAGCCTTAGAAATTTTAGATAAAACTACGAGGAAATTACCAGGCCATCAATATGAAACGGGACTTTTATGGAGAAAAGAAGATGAAATTCTACCTAATAATTACAATCAAGCTTTTCGCCGACTGATGAATATAGAGAAGAAGCTAGACCAAGACGAAGTGTTGAAAGAATCGTATACAAAACAAATAGAAAATTTGTTGGAGAAGGGCTACGCAGAAAAGGCGCCAAACAGTTATACGAATGGGAGAACTTTTTATCTTCCCCATTTTGCAGTCGTTCATCCGGTCAAGAAGAAGCCGAGAATTTTTTTCGATGCGGCGGCAAAATTTGATGGAAAAAGCCTCAATGATGCACTTCTAGCGGGACCGGATTTACTTCAATCGTTGTTTGGCGTTTTACTACGCTTCACAGAGGGTCCAATTGCAGTTATGGCTGATATCCAAGATATGTTTCTCAGAATAAAAATAAGAGAAGCGGATCGTGACAGTTTAAGATTCTTATGGCGTGGACAAGATAGAAAGGAGAAACCTGAAGAATACCGAATGACTTCGGTGATTTTCGGAGCTGCGTCATCTCCGGCAACCGCCATATATGTTATGAACAAAAATGCAAAGGAATATGAGGAATCTTATCCCAAAGCAGTGAAATCAATCGAAAGGAACCATTATATGGATGATTATCTGCAAAGTTTTGCTACCGTAAAAGAAGCAAAGCAAACAGCAGCAAAGGTAAAGGAAATTCACGAAAAAGCAGGGTTTTACTTGAAAGGGTGGGCCAGCAACGACCCGAGGGTAATCGAAGAATTCACAGAAAAGATAATAGCATAATTCTTTGAACCTCATGAAGGAAGAAAAGACCCTTGGTTTGAGATGGTTGATAAAGGAAGATGCGTTGGCCTTTAATATTGGATTACGTAATACCCCTGAGGAACTCGTGAAGGGAAAGAAAGTTCCCACCAAACGCGAAGTAATGAGTGCTGTTATGTCTACATTTGACCCTTTGGGATTCGCGACACCTATATTGATTCAGGGGAAGAAATTAATCCAAGATATTTGGAGAACAAAAATTGACTGGGATGAAAAAATCTGGGATGATCAAGTTAAGCTGTGGTTCAAGTATTTAGATGAAGTATCCACTTTAAAAGAATTGAAGATCTCAAGGTGCATCTCACCCTACTCACGAGAGGGAGAATTACACACCTTCACGGACGCAAGCGAGGAAGCCTATGCCGCAGTTGTATATTGGAGAAGTATAGGATCAGATGGGAAGGTGCATGTTACATTAATTGCAGGAAAAGCAAGGGTCACTCCGACGAAACCCATCTCGATCCCAAGGCTAGAACTGCAGGCTGCTTTACTAGGAACAAGGTTGACAGCAACTATAGAGCGTGAGATAGATTTGCGTATTGTAAAAAAGACGTATTGGACCGACTCAAGTACAGTATTGCAATGGATAAAAGCTGATCCTCGAAAATTCAAGACCTTCGTAGCTCATCGATTGGCTGAAATAGAGGAAACGACAAACACAGAAGAATGGAGATGGGTACCTACCAACGAAAATCCAGCCGATGATGCGACGA
The DNA here is from genome assembly GCA_963932025.1 of Erebia epiphron. Lineage (NCBI taxonomy): Eukaryota > Metazoa > Arthropoda > Insecta > Lepidoptera > Nymphalidae > Erebia > Erebia epiphron. Next base: position 27,843,803 of record OZ009948.1, read on the forward strand.
GAGGAACGCCAAATGACTTCGACCAAGCAGCAAGGTGGTTTCAAGGGCCATCTTTTTTGCGCAAAAACGAAAACGAATGGCCCATGAAGAGATTCGAAAGAACAACTAAAGATTTTGAAGAAAAGGAAATAAGGCAACAAGTCGCAACAACGCAGGTCTCGACGACCGTATCACCAGATCCAGAAAGGGTTTCAAGTTGGACTAAGTTGCTTCGAACTACTGCGAGAGTCATCCAGTTCATAGACCTTTTAAGAAAAAAGAAAACATCTGTCAATGCCGCCAAACGCAAAGACGAGGCATGGAAACCAAACCCGAAACCACAGAGGAAGAAAGAACGAATACTTATAGAATCAAAGAAGAAAGAGAAGATTTATTTCATTCCTTTAGAAGAAGAACATTTAAGACAGGCAGAAACATTTTTGATCAAAACAGAAAGTTTTAGCAAAGAAATATCGAGCTTACAAAAGGGCACACCTTTGGAAAATTCAAGCCGATTAAAGAAGATTGACGTGTATTTGAGTAGCAACAAGATAATTAAATTAAGAAGCCGGACGAGGAAATTTTCCATTAGGAAAACTAACCCAACAGTTTTAGATGGAAAGCATAAAATTGTCCGTTTAATTATCGAAGATTATCACAAGAAATTTTTACATGCAAATACTTTAACAGTAATGAATGAGATTAGACAGAAATATTGGATTCTGGGATTACGAACTACAATCAAAGGAATTATTCACGGTTGTCAGTGGTGTAAAGTAAAGAAAAGTATGCCAGCCATACCACCAGTTGGAGATTTACCAATCGAGCGAATGCAAAGTCATCAATATCCATTTTTAAACTCAGGTGTCGATTATTTTGGACCAATGTTGGTCAAGGTGGGGCGAAGGACTGAAAAACGATGGGGAGCATTATTTACATGTCTTACGACCAGAGCTATCCATTTAGAACTTGTACCTTCTCTAAGTGCAAGTTCGATGATAATGGCACTACGGAGAATGGCAGCTAGGCGTGGAATGCCCAGGACTATCATGAGTGACAATGCTACGAATTTCATTAAAGCAAGCAAAGAGCTCGAAGAAGCTGCAGCAGAAAGAGGAGTCAGATGGAAGTTCATACCTCCCGGCACGCCGAATATGGGCGGCGCCTGGGAGAGCATGGTTAGATCAGTGAAAACTGCTCTGGCTGCAGTTTTAAATGAAAGAAACCCACCAGAGGAAGTCTTGCACACGTTAATGACAGAAGTAGAACACATAGTGAACTCGCGACCATTAACACATCTCAGTTTAGACCCAGATGATGAAGAAAGTTTGACTCCGAATCATTTCCTTTTAGGGAGGTCATGCGGAGCGATGACTGCGGGAGATTTCAACGACCAAGAACTTATCGGAAAAGCAAATTGGAGAACTGCTCAGAGACTAACAGACCATTTTTGGAAAAGGTGGATTGACGAATACCTTCCTACCTTAATGCCCAGGAAAATCACTGGAAGAGAGACAAATGACCCTCGAGTGGGCGATATAGTGCTGATAGTAGATTCAACGCTTCCAAGAAATACCTGGCCACGAGGAAAAGTGACAAAATTATACCCTGGACCAGACGGCAGAACGAGAATCATAGACGTCCAGACAGCTGGAGGAGTGTTGAGACGTCCAAGTCGTCGAGTCGTTGTGGTTGTTCCCACATCATCATCGCTTTAAAAGAAAAGGTGCTGACGCACCGGGGGGAGATTGTTAGCGATGAGTCATAAATATAAGAGAAAAATAAAGTAAATAGTAAGGCGCACGCGACGACCAATCAGAAAGATCGTAAATTACAACGCATATACGAAGATAAGTAGTACATTGAACATAGAAAGTGAAGAGCCTTGCGATTCGTTAGAAATTTCTCGAAGGAATCATGCGCACCAATCATAACGTTTGTGGGCGGAGTCAAGGCGGAATTACATAATAGCAGGCGTCACAAAATACCTACTGGGAATCGAGACTATTCCAGTATTACCTTCCAGTTAGATCTCGATGCATGAAAGAAAGAGACGGATGTATGCGCAAGTAAGGGACAGATATAGCATCGAGCCATATATAAGCGGACGTCTCGAGCGACTGTACAAGTTAGTTTGTTAAACAGTGAACTCTGAAGAAAAACTAAGAAATAAAAGTGAAGTAAATTAATAGTGCATTATTGAAGTGAGTTTATAGTGAATCAGTGAATTCAATAGTGAAATATTTTAAGTGATTTATTATTGTCAAGAATAATTAATATTGTGTTTAATGTTTATGTCGTTAAATATAAATGTGACTAATCTAATTTGAGTTTCAAGTATTAAGTCACGTACCTATTTTGAATACCAACCCACTAGTGCAGGAAAAAGCAGTTTGCAACGGTACCATCAGATAACGTTCCGATAAACTGCTATTCCGGAAAATATCGAAACGAAATAAGTGTGGAAATTTTGGAACAGATTTATTTTACTGAAGGTGCTCATTGCTTAGTCGTTAACAGTCCCAATTTATTCACCTATTTACCTATATATCATAAAGACTGACCAATAATTAATTATCTCGGGAAATAAACTCGCCTATACAGTCCACCCTTAGTAAATACATAATAATAATTATATTTGTTCACCCTGGTTATGGAAGGGAATAATTAAATGCTTTCCCAATTCCGCTTTGTACCTTCCAAATACTTAGTATTTTAAATGCGAAAGTGTGTCTGTCTACTACGCTATGACGGCCAATTTTTTCGACCGATTTTGATTAAATTTGGTATAGAGATAGGTTGCATAACGGGGAAGGACATGAGCTACTTTGTGTTCAAGAAAATTAAGGAGCTTCCGCGGGGAAAAAAGATTAATACGGACGAAGTTGCGTGCATCACCTAGAAAATAATTATTTTTTCAACCACTATTAACAGGATAGTAGTAAGTTAAATCATTTCAGTGGTCTAGGTATGCAACGCTGTAACATCAAATAGTTTTCTAAATCAAGTTTTATATAACACTAGCTAATGCCCGCGACTTCGTACGCGTGGAATAAGTTTTTTTGGATTCTCGCGGGAACTCCTAAATTTTTCAGGATAAAAAGTAGCCTATGTCACTCTCCAGGTCCTCAACTATACCCATGCCAAAAATCACGTCGATCCGTTGCTCTGTTGCAGCGTGATTGAAGGACAACCCAACAAACCAACAAACCAACAAACCAACAAACCAACAAGTGAAGTATGAAGTGTGTACGGGAACTCATTCTTTTAGCGGAAAACAATTTTCACTATGAAACGAGGCTCTCCTTTTAGACAAACAGTAAATCCATTATGAGAGAGGTTGTATGACTATAAAGTATGACGTATGAAACTCACTCAAACAACTCATACAGGGGGGCCATTACTACCATCCCTTGAACAGTATTATTTCAAAATGACAGTATAATTTCACGTGCCTTGACGTCCGTAAAATCCATATCCATATCCATACTAATTTTTAAATGCGAAAGTGTGTCTGTCTGTCTGTCTGTCTGTCTGTCTGCTACGCTTTCACGGCCCATCTGTTCAACCGATTTTAATAAAACTTGGTACAGGGGTAGGTTTTATCCCGGGGAAGGACATAGGCTACTTTTTATCCCGGAAAATTCAAGAGTTTCCGCGGGAATCGAAAAACTCTGTCCACGCGGACGAAGTCGCGGGAATCATCTAGTAACGATTATAATTCTAGAATACGAAGTTCAACAATATTAACATAATACGGCTTTAAGCGATAGGAGTATGCCCCCTGACTTATAAGTGATAGTAGTATTTAATAATATAAATTTAGAATTTAAAAAAAAAACCCGACACTAATTAAGACGAGCTTTTAAACCTCAGCTCCACAGATTTTTTAACTCATAGCTAAGAACACTGTCGATTAAGCAACCTTTCAACGAATAAAAACTAAATCAAAATCGGTTCATCCGTTTGGGAGCAATAATGTCATGGATAGATACACATGTTAAACCTGTAACAGCCCTCTGTTTGCAGCGTTGGGTTAACTGCCGAGTTTATTTCTGGTTCTTTTCTGAATGAATAGCATTCCGAACCAATAGAGATTAGATTCATTAGACGATTCAAAAGCAATTGTTCAAAAGCACTTTATTTGAATAAAAAAATGTTGACTAGATTTGTAAATACTCGAGTCAATTTCAGCAAGTTTTCCATTGGACAAAATTTGGACTTCTGCAAGCGTCTTTAAATGCAAACTTTGCGGGTAAGTACTTGAACTTTGTATAAAATTTGATTTTAAGATTTTATTTTTGTGTAGAACAATTAACTAATACCTCACTATTCTGTGCTGATATTAAGAAATTGAGCAAAATAAAACCAGCAGCTAAGAACACTAATTATGTATTACGTGCATCAATACACTTTTATTAGTCTCAATTTTTAAGATTGGAACCTTTATGATAGTCTTGCTATACGAGAATGAATTTCGGTCAATAGTGGAAGAGTGTTAATCAATCAGAGGGGATTCTGATCGTCACACTGTTGTAGCAATCATTTTTACGTAATAAGTCCCTTGTTAAGTTGTCCTTGTCATAAACCTAAGTAAATATATGTTAAACTAGCTGATGCCCGCGACTTCGTACGCGTGGATTGAGGTTTTTTGTTACCCGCGGGAACTCTTTCATTTTCCGGGATAAAAAGTAGCCTATGTGCTATTCTAGACTATAATCTATCTCTGTGCCAAATTTCATCCAGATCCGTTCAGCCGTTGGGGCGTGATTGAGTAACAAACATCCATCCATACATCCATCCATCCAAACTTTCGCATTTATAATATTGATTTGATAAATGAACAAGTAAATATAACTATCATTATCTTATTTTATCTTCGGACACCGTACTCTCAAGTCACGTAACCCATTTTAAGTTCGAGTTGTGACAGAATGATAACGAGATAACGGCGAACAATTGCAAGTATAACGATATTCACTGTCCCAACCCTCGGCGAAGGGCAGAGAAAGTCCAAACAATACATTTATCTTTACTAGGTACAATGACAAGCGCTTATACAGAAGCAGCGAAACCTTAGGGAGCAAAACCTAAGGGTCGATTCACACGACTAGCTTGACAGTCGGGCCTGCCGCTATTTTTAATTGCAAAACCTGCCGGATTGAATACTCAGAAAGGCTCATCGTGTATTTTTTAATCTTTAAGAGCTTGGTCGTTTATGTTACGCTCTGTTCAGGGTACAATAAAATAATATATATTAAATACAATATTTCATACAGTGTTTGATCTGATAGCTACAGCGCATGTATAGGTATGTATAAATATATTAAATTTTTAATGGATCCTAACTTTTCTAAAACTATAATAATTCCGCCAGTGGATTATGTTACAAAAACTAATAACTGCGGGCAATAACGAAAAGATCCCTGTTTCTGTTCCTTATTAACAATAAGATGAATTTAATGCTGTATTGTGTTCTCCCTCACTCACATAGTTCAATGAAAGGAGGATATCCCGACATGACTGGTCAGCGAGAATAGAATCATAAGATCTAGATTTTGAAACGAACAGGAATCGCTTGATCCTCGCGAGGTTAGTTGTAAATAGTATTCAATTCACTGAGAAGCGCTTCAATACACAGATCACTTCACAAACGGCATGTGCCGGCGCGGGGCGCGGCGCGGCTTCGGCGCTTGTGTCGGTGTGGAACAACCTTTATACAGTAAGTAGGTATACAGTTATTATAATATACGGGTAGCTTTCACGGGAAAGTTTGGTGAGTATTGGGCGTAACGGGTACTTATGTTACTCTTCCCTGTGAACTAAGTTTGGGTTCTCGGCTTTCAAGTTTATTACTCAAACAATAAATATGTGTACCTACTCGTACCTACCCATTGAATTTAAAGGCGTATCTGGGTCTGGGCATTTCCTTGTCGTGCTTATCCTTTCAAGGATTTTTCTTGAAAATTACAATATTACGAAATCTACCTACATTATATCTGGGTACCTATTTGCTTTTCCGCAGCAACTTATTGTGTAACAGTTCGCTGACAAAAGTCTAAAGAGGATTTCAATTGTACAATAAAAATGCAAAATTCAAACGAAGTAAGGGCTTTTCTAGTATTGTCTTTTTTTGCCTCAAACGTTATTAAATTACATTTTAGGGGATTCCTGAAATCTGGAAGGCATATTCTATAAAGGTTGGCTTTCTAATTTTTCTGAACATATAATATTATATTATCTTCTCTCTTCATAATACTTTTTTACTTTGAGACTGGGAGACTAATGAAGTCCATGCCTTCCCAAATAAGGTTATTTGCTTATATTCGCCGGGAGTTTATAGAGCATCAGAGCCATATACTATGCAAAGCTTTGTATGCCACTGTCGGCATAGTTGCGTCTTGGCCAAAGCAAAAATCTCCCCATGTTGGAGGTACACCTTAACTCTAAATCAAGCACACTGCTGGGCAAAGAAAATCCGTGCTAAGTGCTTGGGGTGAATATACTCATCATTCTTACCGTAGTTCTTAAATTGTAAATCAACAGTGAAGTTTGGGAAACTCTGAGCATAACGACAAGTTATGTTAAGTAGGTATCGTTGCTTGAAAGCAAAGTTTTACTATGGTTTCTAGTGGATTGCTCAAACAATAAATACACGTCGTTTCAGACAACACGGCTCTGGTTTTGTTCGCAATTTTCTAACTTTAGCCGCAATCATACGTGTTTTTCTAAATAATGATATGAAATGTGCACATTTCATACCCTGTAAATGAGTTCGAAAGTTAAACTTCCCGGCCTAGGCCAGTAAATAATGTAACTTTTTATACTGTTCTTTGGCCTGAATAGTTTAAATTTGGAACTTTACCGTATTACGCGTTCAGCACTCACAGTGCAAAAACAAATTAAAAGTATAATATTTATTTTTTATCTTTTAATATTGAAAGGCGGGAATTAACTACGTACCTAATCGTTATAATTTATTATTTAAAAGTGACGAAAAAATGATTTCGAGTGAGGATACCTAATATGGATTTAGATTGTACGCCTCCTTATCTGAGAGCGGAGGCCGAATTAGCTAAAAATAATTTGCTTCCGCCGAAATCCAAAGAAAAGTCACTTGTTTAATTTTTTAGTAAAGCACTATACACACCTCGCGTTAGCCTAACTAACACTCGACCAGAAAACGCGTACTTCCCGGTCTCGCGATGTAATGTACTATTGCTGATCGTTGCAATTTACAGAATAATCCGGCAAGTCACAAAAGCCGAATGCAGTTAATTTTTCGGTGTGAAAATTGCATGCACTGAAAATACGAATTGAGTACGTCATTATCCTGCGAGCACGAATACGTCTTTTATTGCGAGACAGGCTTGCGCTTGACGACAATCATATTTAGTGCATCAAAGGTGCAAATCATATAATCAAAGGAGCATGGATTTGACTCGCTCCAGCAATGCTAAGGACAGCGGTTACATATGTATAAATTAATAAAATTGTAAATTAATTTTTTTTCAAAAGAGCAACCGCCGAGTTTCTTGCTGGTTCTTCTCGGTAGGAATGGCATTCCGAACCAGTGGTAGATTCACTCGACGATTCAAAAGTACTTGTAAAAGTCTATTTGAATAAAAATAATTTGAATTTTGAATTTTGAAAAAAAGTGCAAAGCAATGATGAAGTGTAGGTTGGAACACGCTTGCCTAGAAGATGCCTATATTCACTCTTGCCTTGAATGTACTGTGAACTGTTGCGACCGTATTGTACACTTCTTGGCTTTGCTCAAGCATTGCCTAAGCCTTAACATGAGCGGCAAACAGGACAGCGCGATTCGACGTGACAAGATAGTCTGTAGCTGACCTTTCACGTGGTCTAGATAAGTTTTTCTTTTTATGTGCAGTCGTATCGCGTCGTGTTGCATTGCGGTATTTCGTCGCTCACCTAGGGCAATGGATTAGACTTAGTCGCGGGATCTTTGCAGGCCAAGTGGGAGTTTTACGCATTCTATCACGTTAAAGTTATCTGCCTTTATATGAGACTAGCTTATGCCCGCGACTACGTCCGCGTGGATTGAGGTTTTGTGGTTCCCGCAGGAACTCCTTAATTTTCCGGGATAAAACGTAGCCTATGTGCTATTCCAGACTATATTCTATTACCGTGCCAAATTTCAGCCAGATCCGTTCAGCCGTTGAGTAACAAACATCCATACATCCATACATCCATCCAAACTTTCGCATTTATAATATTTATTTGATTGATCGAACAAAGGAACGCACCAGGCACTCAGTTGATAATATAACTCACATCTGCTGATGTTGATAGACTCGGAAAGGAAAGCATTTATTAGAAAATTTCATTCAAAGTTACCCACTGAGCTTAGCGATGCCGCACCGGTTATGTTATTGTATTATGTACTACGACGATGTAACAGGAATATCTTATTTATTTGACTAACAGAAACTTTCGCAATAATTACATTCAGCACATCCACTCTATTTACAGAAGCTTTGAGCGTGAAGGCAATTTGTACTACACTTCCCTCCGTGAGAAGTTCTAAGCACGCTCTCAAGTTGATTGTTATAACAATTAGTCTTTATGTCTAACGTATGTAGGTATGTGGTGTAAGTGTAACTTTGATCTTAGTGTGTTGGATTCATTAAAAAGTTAAAGGTATACTTGCATATACGATATACTAAATGATTCCCGTGATTTCGTCCGCGTGGACCAAGTTTTTTCGATTCCCGCGGGAACTCTTGAATTTTCCGGGATAAAAAGTAGCCTGTGTCCTTCCCCGGGGTAACCTATCCCTGTATCAAATTTCATCAAAATCGGTTGAACAGATGGGCCGTGAAAGCGTAGCAGACAGACAGACAGACACACTTTCGCATTTATAATATTAGTATGGATATGGATTGGAAATTTTCAAAGGATGTATAAATTGCATCAGTGTCGTCGAATCTTTATTGTGACAAAATATATTAAAATTTGTCTAATGACGGGGGGGTAATATGAGAAAAAACAGGGAACTAGCGGCTCTAAATACCAATGATCGTTGACCTAAGAGACTCATATTGTCAGAGTCTTGATCACCGACGTAGACTTTGCTCGAGACGCGAGGGAGTTTCCACCCTTATGACGTAGACATCCCATTTTCACGCACGAAGCGTTTTAAGTCATCATTTCTCATACGCTAAGCTAGAGCTAGATCTCTACTTTATCGAAATTAAAAATTCAGTCCTTTAAGCCACACAGCCACAGTAAGTCACACCATATCACTGGCGTGATTGTGATCATCACATCATTTTGTTTAAGCGTATGCCTATATTAAATAAATAAATAAATAGGCCTATATTACTTCTATACTAATTATAAACTAGCGGTCCGCCCCGGCTTCGCCCGTGGTACATATATAGCCTACTAGATGATTCCCGCGACTTCGTCCGCGTGGATTTATGTTTTTTGATTCCCGCGGGAACTCTTCAATTTTCCGGGATAAAAAGTAGCCTATGTCCTTCCCCGGGATACAACTTGTCCTTGTACCAAATTTCAGCAAAATCGGTTGAACAGATTTTTGATTCCTGCGGGAACTCTTCAATTTTCCGGGATAAAAAGTTGCCTATGTCCTTCCCCGGGATACAACTTGTCCTTGTACCAAATTTCAGCAAAATCGGTTGAACAGATTTTTGATTCCTGCGGGAACTCTTCAATTTTCCGGGATAAAAAGTAGCCTATGTCCTTCCCTGGGATGTAACCTATCTCTGTACCAAATTTTATCAAAATCGGTTGAGTAGTTAGGTCGTGAAAGCGTAGCAGACAGACAGACAGACAGACACACTTTCGCATTTATAATATTAGTATGGACTAGATGATTCCCGCGACTTCGTCCGCGTGGATTTATGTTTTTTGATTCCCGCGGGAACTCTTCAATTTTCCGGGATAAAAAGTAGCCTATGTCCTTCCCTGGGATACAAATTGTCCTTGTACCAAATTTCAGCAAAATCGGTTGAACAGATTTTTGATTCCTGCGGGAACTCGTCAATTTTCCGGGATAAAAAGTAGCCTATGTCCTTCCCTGGGATGTAACCTATCTCTGTACCAAATTTTATCAAAATTGGTTGAGTAGTTAGGTCGTGAAAGCGTAGCAGACAGACAGACAGACAGACACACTTTCGCATTTATAATATTAGTATGGATAGCACTCAGGGATCACATAGATATCCAACAAAGAAAGAATTTTTGAAATCGGTCCAGTAGATTAGCTCGTTCAAACAAACTCTTCAGCTTTATAATATTAGTATAGATGTGGAAGTTTGGAGGATGGATAGATGGATGTATCGATGGATGGATTTTTGTTATTCAATCACACCAGTACGGCTGAACGGATCTGGATGAAATTTAGCACAGAGATAGATGATAGTCTGGAATTATACATATGCTACGAGTTCCAACGGGAACCAAAAAATCTCAATCCAGGCAGAGAACGCGACGTCGCGGCCATCAGCTAGTTAAAAATAAAATAAACGCTTTGTGTTTTAATTTAGTATTATAATTTAGATGTTTCTATTTTTCAATATTATAGCTTGCCCGGGTAAATACGATTGTGTAATATAAAACATTTGGACGTACCTACTTAATGCACTTTGAATAATTTGCTCTGCAGCCCTCCATCTAACATATTGCGCCATAAATGCACATTACATAACACAGTATCAGAAACTAGAATAGTAATAATTCATAGAGACCGAAATGCATCAGCTGAAGGGCACTTTCGCTGCCAAGTTCCGCCCCAGAAACGCTTTATACGATACAACCGATATTGTAGTACTGAAGCTCTGTATTCCAAACTGCGCTGCGATAGAGTAAGTCCCAGTGACCAAGTATTAAAGCCATTAATCATCATCATCATCATCATCATCATCATCATCATCATCATCATCATCATCATCACTACAGCCTAATAACGTCCCATTGCTGGGCACAGGCCTCCACTCTCATAGGAGAGCGGGTATTAGAGCTTAGACCCACCACGCTGCTCCAATGCGGGTTGGCGGGCTTTAACGACTATTATCATGTTAGTGATAATAACCGGGACCGACGGCTTAACGTGCTCTCCGAGGCACGGGGGTGAAACACCGCCAACTTCCAACTCCGGGCTGGCACTGAGAATTTCTTAGTTGAAAAACCTAATACCTAACTTTTTATGCCCGACCGGGAATCGAACCCAGGACCTCGTGATCCGCAGTCGACTATGCTAACCACTAGACCAACGAGGCAGTTAATACATTAAAGGAATAAGGCTTTAGCGAAATAATAAACTTTTGGTTAGCATACGATGGTTTTTATACATGAAAATTCATTTTATTAGCATGACACACAATTTTTTGATATTTTCTAAACAGGAAAAAAAATTTTCCAGGTAACTTATTCTTAAAACTTAGTTAAGAATAGAAGACATAAATGCATCAGCTAAAGGGCACTTTTACTGCCAAGTTCCGCTCCAGAAACGCTTTATACGCTAAATGGATGCTGCGGTACTGAAAACTCATGCACTCCGAGATATGCTGTGATATTAAGGGAAGTGTTCTGTTTCCAGGAGCTTTAGGTTGAACAGACACATGTTCAACCTAAAGCTCCGGGAAACAGATGTGTGCAGGCTTTGCAGTGAGGCTGAGGAAACGCCTTTGCACTTTATCTGCTTCTGCCCCGCCTTAATGCACAAACGTAGCCTCCTCCTAGGGAAACACCTAGTAGACCCTGAGAAGGCAAAGAACATCCCGGCCAAAAAGTTGCTGCTGTTCCTAGCAGCAAGCAGCATTGGTCAAGAACTTTAGATAGTGGCGATCACAATAGATCGGCAACGGTCAAAGTGATACTGGGTCTCGCTTCAGAGCCCTGCAAAGCCGCATCAGCAAGAAGAAGAAGGCAAGTGTTTATAGGCATTATTACAGTCAAAGAGCAAGAAGAACAAGCTTTCATTGTAATTATCTATGCCTACTGACTGCGATGATTTTGATTCAATCAGTGCTATTGTTATATTGTGTTTTAGTTATTATTTGACAGGTGCATTTCAAATATATCTTTAAACTAGACGATGCCCGCGACTTCGTCCGCGTGGATTGTTTTTTTTATTCTCGGGGGAACTCTTCAATTTTCCGAGATTAAGAGTAGCTTATATCCTTCCCCGGGAAGTTACCTGTCTCTGTACCAAATTTCATCAAAATCGGTTGAGTAGTTGGGCCGGGAAAGTGTAGCAGACAGGCACACTTTCACATTTACAGTATCTGTATGGATGTATGGTTTATTAAATTGGAAATGTGCCCCGACGGTATAAGGTCTACGTTACTTTGACTTTGGTTGCGGCAAATTATCACCATAATATTGTAATCTGTAGCGCAATTACCGTTAGTCCGGTTGTAGGTAGGTCTCATTTATTTAATGAGAAAACCAGAAAAAATTGAATAATCAACGTAAATTATTACTACTCTGTCCTTCCAAATGCAAATTGTAATGCACTACAAAATTTATGAGCGGATGAAATTTTAGAATTGGGCATATGGTAAAATCCACAAAGTTTATACTTAATCAGTTTTGTGACGTAAAGCTTAGTACAAACTGAATCATAACTTTCCCGAAAAGTATCAGACTTTGATAAGCTTAGCGGAGCTCTGCAAAAAACAACCAAAATTCTGATACATTTTGGTTGTTTTACTAGATTGTACTTCCGCTGCCAAGTTCCGTTCCAGAAACACTGCGATACACCGATATGGCACTACGGCTTTGTACTCCGAACTGTGTTGCGATAGTGACGTGTCCCAGTGGCCAAGTATTACAGGCATTATTGCAATCAGAGAGAGAGCTCCCAGTCAGGCTGGCTTTAAAAGGCCAGCGAATGCCTTTGTTTCGGGATCCGCTTTGTTGGACATGAATATTTTTAAGCGAATGTACTGAATGTACTGAATGAATTGTGTGTGTGTATGAATGAATGTATTGTGTTCTTTTGTTAGATGTATTGCAGCTATTTGGCTCTTTTTGGTTACGTGCATATTGAAACTCTGTGCCTTTGATTTGTCTACATCTTACATTTTATCACCCAGTAGGTACTCCACTGAACCTGACGCTTCTATATGTTTGTAAAATCTGATGAATTATCGACTGGATGATCCTTTATTAATTTATTGTTATTCGGGGGAAATTATGTTTTTATGTGTGACTGGTCAAGTTTACATAAAAGTTGAGCAAAATATTTCTCAAAGTTACAAATCATTTTAAATATTTAACATAACATGCTATACCACATTTTACATAATTTATATCAAATATTTTCGTGTTTCAGTCAGATTGCTTCCAAGTAATTAAAACCGTAGCCGGCGTTTATGTAGATAGCTCAGCGTTTTACATACTGCAAAATATATTCGTTAAAGCTTTTGAATTTACAGCTGTGATGTAGTTATACAAGGGTGCAATTAGAACGCTCTGAATAAATCCGCGCTAAAGTGAATTTATCTTCTAATGACTGATCATACTTGCAAATATACATATGTATACCTATTTAAGTTATTGTAACGAATTGCCTTCGGATTGTACATGTGACTTAAATAGGTACTTATAGAATATCTCGTAGATCTGCGCGGTCTACATCATCAGAGATAAGACGTGAATTCTTGTATTAATCTCGGATGTCACGGTAACGAAGTAACTATTGTTTTATCTGGTCCTGGTCTGCTTTTCTCATAGACCTACTCTCCACTATATTCTCTAGATAACTAACTAGTCTATTACGCTGAAAACTACTCCCATGAAGCATCAAAACTATAGATTTTTTTGATATTTTACTCTACCAGCTGATGCCCGAATAGATAGAAATAGATTACAGTCTGGAATAGCACATAGGCTATTCTTTATCCCGGGAAATTAAGGAGTTCCCGCGGGAACCAAAAAATCTCAATCCACGCGGACGAAGTCGCGGGCATATTATACAGCTAGTAGGTATAATATCGCACCCTTAGTAATATAAAGCCTTAAAACAAAAAAGGAGCTTTTTGGGAATACGTGTTTAAAGATTCTGAATAGTTTACATTGCAACTTATTTTTCTAATAAAATGCTTAGTCTTTTAGTTATAAATGAGATTTTCTTCAGATTTATTCTTCGATACCAAGACTATAAGTAGCCATCAATAAAAATAAATAATAATATGAAATTCCATAAATTATAAGTATTTGAAAACACACTTTTAAGTTAGGCCCATATAGTACAAAAATATGCCATCGCACATATAACAATTTACGTACTATAATGAACCATTAAGATATAATACCCTTCAATATCTTAAGATTTTGACAAAATAGCGACCTGTTATGAATTAAACCCAAAAATATTAGTATATTTTTGTAATATAACGGCACAACTACAAATGGTTCTTTAAAATACAAAATGTTTAGAACAAAACTCCCCTGTTTGATTGTCATAGAAGAGCACAAACACGAATTGCACAACGTTTGAACGGTCTGCCTTCGACAAGTATGGTCACGTTACTGGTTTCGACCTTATAGCAGTAAAAACGGGAGACGAGCGCGGGGGAGTGTGAGAGAGACACAAATATATTTACCGAGTCGTTAATGTTCTTTTTCTCTCTCTGTCAGCGGTAACCGGTAGATAATTTCGTTTTGTGCCCTTAGCATTCAAAATCAAACTTTTCAAAAATTTTGACTTGACCCCTTATATTATTATTAAGGGTGCGATATGCCCGCGAGTACTATGATAGCACAGAGTAGTATTTAATGAATTAATTACGAGTACCTACCTACTTTATTTTAAAAATCTTAATATAGACCATATTAATTTAAAGACAGCATTAACATTGCTATAAAAATCACAATGGGCCAAATTTGTAGGCCATTTTGATACAATGCAAAGGAGCAATTTAGACAAAGACATAAAACATGTTAGCCAAACGAAAAGAGTATTGGTGTGTTATATAAATGCCGCCAGATATTGACTGGTATGAAACACGGTCGATTTCATTTCCTACACGCCTCAACACAGCTAGATACTAGATAATATGTGCCCCATCAAACACTGCGTTGTTTGCCTTGATAAATTACAAACATTCCTTTTTAAATTACAATGTCTTTCTAGGCCATTATGATACAATCCAAAGGAGCAATTTAGACAAAGACATAAAACATGTTAGCCAAACGAAAAGAGTATTGGTGTGTTATATAAATGCCGCCAGATATTGACTGGTATGAAACACGGTCGATTTCATTTCCTATACGCCTCAACGCAGCTAGATACTAGATATGTGCCCCATCAAACACTACGTTGTTTGCGTCGAGATATTTTGTTTGTTCGCAAACACATTTCGATTCAGGCATACGAAATACGATATTGGAAGCTTTAGCATTTGATTTCTGTTCTTGTGGGTCAGTATAGTTTGACGAACTCAAGTAAATAATTGCTGATAACAATTTTAATACTAGATGATGCCCGCGACTTCGTCCGCGAGGATTTAGTTTTTTTTTAATTCCCGCAGGAACTCCTAAATCTTCTGGGATAAAAAGTAGTAGGCTATGTCCTTTCCCGGGATAAAAACTATCCCTGTACCAAATTTCATGGCCGCGAAACCGTAGCAGACAGACAGACACACTTTCGCATTTATAATATTAAGTACTAGATGATTCCCGCGACTTCGTCCGCGTGGATTTATGTTTTTTGATTCCCTCGGGAACTCTTTAATTTTCCGGGATAAAAAGTAGCCTATGTCCTTCCCTGGGATACAACCTGTCCTTGTACCAAATTTCATCAAAATCGGTTGAAGAGATACATTTGTTTGATTCCCGCGTGAACTCTCCAATTTTCCGAGATAAAAAGTAGCCTATGTCCTTCCCCGGGATGCAACCTATACCTGTACCTATTAAATTAATTTATTTTTTATATTAGTTAAATTTCATCAAAATCGGTTGAGTAGTTGGGCCGTGAAAGCGTAGCAGACAGACAGACAGACAGACAGACGGACAGACAGACAGACAGACACACTTTCGCATTTATAATATTAGTATGGATGGATACAGTCCCAGGCATCATCTAGTTAGTTATATCTACTCATGCAAATTTCAGATCATTTGTTGTGTTTGCAATAATAGCAACAGATGTGCATCCAACATCTGCTAATCCCTAAGCTAGTTGTAAACAAGGCTTAGTTCATGCAGTTTGGTTGGCTCACTCACTGGAATAGTATTTCAATTTATCCCATTTATAGTACCCTACGTAAGAATAATTTTTATTACAATTAAATTTAAAAAGTGCGACAGCTAAAAGCAAATGATATCGAATTAATAAGACGTAATTAACCAAATTGACGATTCAATGAACAAAATTAAAATAATTGAAAAGAAGTAAAGTTAAGAAAAGCTTAAGGATTACTTTGAAATTGTTTATCCTTACTTAATCGAACCCCATTAATCTTTCCATTTATTTGACGCAAAATAATTTCAAGATAAAGTTTTTGTTCTAGCAAAGCGTAAAAGGTTCTGAAACCTTTCAAGCATGAGCCTGTGTTCAATAGCCGAAACTATATCGAACAGTAAAGTGCTCTGTGCTCTACATTCGTCCAATCCGAGCATACGCCTCACTGACCACACTTACATATAATATATCGGCGAATAATTTCAAATTCTAGCGTACGCTCACGCCAACGTGAATTTTTACTAAATAACCAAGCTAGAATCATAAAAAAAAGTCTTGAGTTTGGTATACTTTATACAAATCAAATATTAAAAACTAGGTGATGCTCGCGGCTTCGTCCGCGTGGATTGAGGTTTTTTGGTTCCCGCGAATTTTCGCATTTATAATAAAGATATATATGTAATTATAATTTTAGCAATTCTTAATTTTGTGTTTGTTTTTCAATTTTGAAAATCTTGGGTCTTTAAATTCCCTCAGTATTTTAATAAGAAAATTCTGTGTAAGCCCTACAAAACATGAAACAGAACTGTTCCTGAACAAAGCAAGACAGCTAACAATAACAGGGGGTTTAAATTAGAAACTATACCGATATCAAACTGATAACGTCGACGGGCTTTTGTGGGGAAAGCCAAAAGGCGACAATGCTACGAGTGCCTACCTTTGTTATAATAATGTTGGCCACATTCCTATATTCTGTCCTCAGGTATTTTAGGATATCGCCATATTGGGTTTGTTGACAAAGTTGATGAAAGCTATGATTTGACGCCTGAAATTAATTGACTCGCAGTACAAAGATTAAAGCCGTTTTTAGGATTCTGTACCTCAAAAGGAAAAAACGGAACCCTCATAGGATCGCTTTTTTGTCCGTCCGTCTGTGGGTCAAGATCCTTTTTCTCAGGAACGGAGGTATCACGCTGAAATTCATATCAAATACTCAAGTCTACTGTCCCTTGGAGCTGTGAAAAAAATCAAACTTATAAGCCCACGCAATCATAAGATACAGCCGTATATTATGCATTTTCGACACTTGCAAGGAAATTGTAGGAAAACCTACAGGGTACTTCCCGTGAGCTCAGAATCTTGAAATTTTGTACGAAGCATCTCATGGCACAAATAAAGGAAAAATTGCGAAGAGCATAAATTTTTAGTTACATCATATATAGTAATAAAAATATTTTTAATAATTTTAAACTTACTACCGCTTTCCGCATGAACGCGTAGAGGTATTAAATTGAAATTAAAATAGATAAGTGGAATAAAAATACCATAACTTTAACTTATATACCTACAGGTTTGTACCAATTCATCCTCGTCTCTACGAGGACCTTATGCTCACAGAACATATTTTGAACTAGAATAACGTCAAACATCTCTGCCAAAAAAATCAAGTTTGAAAAATACAAACGTTAAGGCAGTAAAATTGTTTACATTTAGAAACGGTTCGGAAATCGGATTCAATTCCCTCCGGGCTACGAGCCTACGGAGTACGGGCTCACATCTCTCAGAAATTGCTGAAATTGGACTATTTCAAACGGCTCAACGGATATAGCTTTTTATAAATCACTGGCGCGAAGTTTTTAGGGTACTGCGCGACCCGATATTTCAATTTTTGTGAGGACTGCATCCAAAACGTTTGCACTATAGTGATAATAAAATGCTGATGTGTAAAAGCAGTTAGTTTCTACCATTTATTCAAAAAAAGTTAGTTAAAGAATAGAATATGTATTATATGTCGATAAAAGTAAACATAAAATACAAAAGGTACTATTATTAACTTAACTTAATTTACGTCTAGAATGTGTCGTGCTAGCAAAAGGATCCTAATTCACCTAAATAATTAAAGCATTTTCTTTAATTAGGTACCTGCTGCTATACCGAAAATGTTCCCTCTTCGATTCTTTTCGATTCGATTTTCTTAAGAGTGCTGTAATTTTCAGATTCACTACTATTAGGGCCGAAGCATACAAATTGAAGTGGAGTTAAGTGTGAACTGATTAGTATCTAAACTCAGCTTCATATATTTTGATATTGAATTGATATTGGGAGGTATACCTATGCTTAAAAACCACAGAGTACGCGCTTTTTCTGGCCGCGTGATGCCTTTATCCACAGCTAAGTTTGACTTGTCCTTAATAATGTCGCATGTGTGTTTTGCACCTATTCTATATTTCGTGGTTTCAAGACAGTAACTGTTAGTTATTTACAAGTAGGAGCTACACATAGATTGCTAATGGAATTCCATTAATAGCTCTAACATGCATCCAACATTCGGCTATCGCTTATCTTATTGTTAACTAGGCTTAAGTCGTGATTACTGATTTGCACCTGTTATTGCAATTTAGCATAACTTAACAAACTTGCTTTAGTTTATTCAGTAGTATTTACTTCAGTGCTAAGTATCCACTAGTAACAAAACTTGCAGTAGCCAACTGTCATTTTCATTTGCTGCAAGTTTAAGTACAGAAGTATAAAAAAATTGTACTTAGAAGTTAATTTACTGCAAGTGTTTAAAAACAGAGAAAGCTGTTTGTAAAATTACTGTTACAGAGAATTCTAGCACTAAATCCTCAATGCCATAATTTCCTAAATAAAAATGCTGTCATCATCATCATCACATCACTACAGCCTATTAACGTCCCACTGCTGGACACAGGCCTCCACTCTCATAGGAGAGCGGGAATTAGAGCTTAGACCGACCACGCTGCACCAATGCGGGTTGGCGGGCTTTAACGACTATTATCATGTTATTGATAATAACCGGGACCGACAGCTTAACGTGCTCTCCGAGGCACGGGGGTGAAACACCGCCAACTTCCAACTCCGGGCTGGCACTGAGAATTTCTTAATTGAAAAACCCAATACCTAACTTTTATGCCCGACCGGGAAGCGAACCCAGGACCTCGTGATCCGCAGTCGACTATGCTGACCACTAGACCAACGAGGCAGTCTGTAAAAAATGCTGTATTAGAAGGAAACCAATAAAATGATTTGAGTGTAAACCTGCGTTCAATAGCCGAAAGTAGAAACTACATGGAGCAGTGGAGTGCTCTAAATTCGCTCAACGTCTTGACCTCAATATTTTCTGCTGACCCTACTTTACAACTTATCAGATTGGAGCTTATTATAGCTCGAAGTATTGGAAAGTAGTGTGGCCTAGTTGAAAGGAATAAAAAGAATGGAAAAGAAAACTATAGTTAAGAAAAGATAAGAGGCACTCAAGCTTTAACTTGGTTGTTGGATTAAGGGCCGGATACAGTAGGCTTAATGACGTACTTGATACGGCATTAAATTGTGAGATACGTAGGATGTCGTTGAAGGTTATTCTCTCAGCTGGAATCCTAACCACTTCGTGCTTGGGTCTTCCCCAAATTCGTTATCTAGTATTTTATGTAGGACAACTTGTGTCACCTATGGTAAAATGTCAGAACTCTGGCATTTGGTGAAAAATAATTCCCTACCAAATCTTGACCACCACCACCACCACCACCACCACCACCACCACCACCACCACCACCACCACCACTATAGCCTATTAACGTCCCACTGCTGGGCACAGGCCTCCACTCTCATAGGAGAGAGGGAATTAGAGCTTAGACCCACCACGCTGCTCCAATGCGGGTTGACGGCTTTAACGACTATTATCATGTTAGTGATAATAACCGGGACCGACGGCTTAACGTGCTCTCCGAGGCAAGGCGTTGGAAGAGGCAGTCCACGGTCCAAATCTTGACCACGGTGGTCAATCTCAACAGAGACTAAATAACTATGCAAAATTACTCTCGGAGTCAACCGCATGAGGCGACAATCCGGCATGACTGGAGGGAGATCAAGTGCAGGAGCAATGGCTTTAAGTCCTTTCGGTGGCACGTAAAGCTTTTGGCCAAACCTGGAATATGAACTTGGGACCTCATAATTCGTAGTCGAATAAGCTAACTAAAAGACCAACGTGGTATTAAGCATGAACTACTTAGTTTAACAACGCATATTATTTTCATTATGCTTTACACGATGTACATCGTACATTTTATACGTACGTATAAAAATGGTGATTAATCGTAAAAAACAATGTACAAATCCCGTTTTACTTACGCTTACACAACTTTGTCGCGGTGATTGATGAGCTCCCAGATACGGGGCGTAGACGGGAATTAGGGCAAGCTTTATAATAAGTAATAACACCGACCTTGGACAACTTTATCGATTTAAGAGAAATTTTCAGAGCCCGCTCCAATGGGAGGCTTACTTACAGGAAGCCAACATTAAAAGTGATGACTGGTCTTTTCTATTAAACGTTATGAATTAATTACGATATACTTGTATGAGAGCTTGGAAAAAGTTATAACTATATGTTACTTATTTTAAGCGTACCTACTCAGGTTTCTTCCCACGACTTTTCTGTTATGAGTGGAAAGTATCGTGTTATAGCATCTTTTTCTAGACTTGATCATGATAGCCCAACTGGTCGATTATCCGTCCCACAGTAATAAATAAATAAATAAATAAATAAACAAAATCTTTATTTGGAATTACCAGACACATTGAAGAAACAAACAAAAACTTAAGTACTAGTAATACCTACATTAAATATCAAGAAAACAGCTGTCGTGGTTCGCACACTTTGTATAACATTAGTTGACTTGATGGCCTGAAGGATATAAAAATACTTTTTAAGCAACCGACTTCAAACTCCCGCGCCAACTTTACAACAACAAGCACACGCTATACAAAGTAAGTATTTTATTGTTGATATTTTAAAACCGCTCGACCGATAAAATTTATATGGGACCACATGGGAAGTATGTTCTTTCAAATAAAAAAAGAATCATCCAAATCGGTCCACCCAGTCAAAAGTTCTGAGGTAACAAACATTAAAAAAAAATACAGTCGAATTGAGAACCTCCTCCTTTTTTTGAAGTCGGTTGAAATGTAGCTTTATATCTAATTGACCTAAATTTACTTTATTATGCGTCTAGCCGCAGCTATTCTGCGTCCATACTTCCATACTAATTCATAGCTAATATTACAAATGCGTTTCCGTCTATATCTCTGTCTTTTATCTTTTAATTTTCTATCTACCTAAAATTGGTACAGAAATAGTGTATCTACCACTGGTTAGGATAAAAATATACTATTCTACCTAGTAGAATGGCATTCAGAACCACTGCAGTTGTAGATTCACTATATAGAATAAAAAATCTTTCGATTATCAATCAGAAGCCGTATAAATCATGAAGAATCATTTCTTGAGTTTTTAAGAAACGTAAATCACAAATCTGCACGTAATTATATAATGAACTCAACTCACAGACTTAATAAGAATCAGATTCCATCATGATATTGACTAATTATATTTCTTTAGTTTTATCTTTGCACTCATCACAGACATAATTAAAATGAAATCCCAAGTCAATATTGGCTAACTATATTTTTTTAGTTTTATCTTTTCACTCCAGTTCTGCTGCTGTAATGTTCCTTTTTTACTTAACGAAATAACAAAAGTCTAGTGCAATTTTTGAAATGCCATTTGAAAAATCCAGCCCCAAGCCCTGGGCTGCCCCAGCCACAGCCCGCAGGACGTAAATATTCGACTAAAATCAACAAAGCTGAACTGGACCGGAACTTCAGTTCCGATTTAAATTGTAATAAGTATGGTTGCCTGCAGGAATTTAAATAGAACTCAAAATATTGCAAACTTGATGATGCCTGTGACTTCGACTGCGTGGATTAAGGTTATTTGAATCCTGCAGGAATCCTCCTATTCATTTCTCCTGCCTATGTCATTCCTCGTGATAAAACTTATCTCCCTACCAAATTTCGTCAAAATCGGTTCAAAAGATGGATCATAAAAGCGTAGCAGACAAACATACAGACAGACAAACTGCCGCATTTATAATATTAGTATGGATTAAAGCTGCTTATACACGGCAGACGTGTGAAGATATTGTGTGTGAAACTGAAACACCAGCAAAAGGTCCTCTTATATTCATATAAACCGTATCATTATCGTTTATCGTTATTGTATCTACTAGTGATGTAACGGATATTCGCATTCGCATTCGCATTCGCGAATATCCACATATTTTTCAATATTCCCATTCGCATTCGCATTCGCAAAAATTATGCGAATATATAGCGAATGTTTTTAATAATCAAAAAGGAAATTATTATATGCATGCATATGAAATAATAATACAATAGATAACACTTAGATATTTTTTTTAAATCATACTTCTACATTCTAAATTAAAATCTCATTTATGAAAAAAGAACTTCAGAGATCTGATCAAATCTAACATTAATCAGCCTTGTTACAACTATGTAAGATTTGCATTTATTTATTAGTATATTATTACTTTACTACCATTTTTAAATAAAGTTTACAGTTTCTATTTACTAAAAAACTAAACAATTACTTGAAACAAAATTATTAAACTTTAAATATCTAATGTAATGTATTTATAACCTTTGGCTTTAAATGTATATTTTTTCATTCCACTTCCATTCTGAGGAATTAAATATATTTCTATTGAATGCAATATAAACTTAAAAAACAAAACAACGAATACTTAACTATTTGTAAATAAACCTTTTTTCAAAAACAAAATTATAATTATTTTTATTTTAAACTAAAGTAAACTTCTAATACTTGTTAAGTTGTTATGTTAACATTTGGTTTCTAAATCCAAACTTCGCTGATGTGTGCTTTACTTATGTTTTTATGCCACTTTGTCCCTTATATATCAGTTGAATTTGATATAACATAAAACTAACCTCAAAACAAAACAAAACTTTTAGAATGAACTTTCTGTGACTAAATTCATTCAATTAACCATTATTGGCTCGACTATGTTCAATTTAAACATGGCCGACACGAAACGTCAAACCTGTCAAACATTTTACGCGCGCTTTTTTTGAAATTTTAAAATATTCTCATTCGCATTCGCATTCGCGAATGCTGAAGATAAATATTCGCAATCGCATTCGCATTCGCGAATGTGAAAAATCCAACATTCGTTACATCACTAGTATCTACTCTGTTGAAAAGGGTTCAATAAGCTAAGTTAGGGGAACAAAGCTATCTTAAATTCGTACATTAATACCTACGACGCACATAAAGTTTTAGAAGTAATCTGTTAAGTTTTACCGAAGTTCAGCTTTTGCAGAAATGCAATTCAACATCCTGCAATAAAATTTGTACGAAGACCCATAAAGTCGGAAAATTAGCCAACGTGGTACGTGGAAATTTAAAAAACGTGAAGGTTTATTTAAATAATAAATATGTGATAGTGATCCTACGCTACATATTCCTGTACACGTTCGTCGTATTAAGGAACTTAAGGAACTCCTTAGTATAGATTTCAATACAAAATCTATTAGGTACTAAGGAGTGCCATAAGTAACGATTAGCGACTCTGAGTGCAGAAGTTCGTAGCCAAGAAGAACAAGACTTTCCTATAATTCAGAAAACTCATCCAATTATTTACATAAAATCTTAATTAGCATTATGTTTATCATGGGTATCAAGCTGACCTTTACTTAAAATGGTACATACAATTTTAAATTCACCTCATTTTAACGTAGAAAAGCCTTTATACTCGAGAACACAATGGGACAAGTCAACAATCCTCCCATTGTTTTGCTCACTTTGGAATTTTCTATTTAAATTCCGCATATTGCCGACTCTTTCTGAACATGCGCTACTTTTTATATAGTCCCTGACACCTCATTTTTTTCCTATGTATAATATGGAGGAGAAATCTATATCTATATTCTATATAAATATTATAAATGTGAAACTTTGGATGGATCATGGATTGTTGTTTGTTACTCAATCACGCCAGAACGGCTAAACGAATCTAGATGCAATTTGGCACAGAGATAGATTATTTAGATTTATTGGATTACTAGCGCCCGCGACTTCGTCCGCGTGGTTTTTTTGATTCCCGTGGGAACTCCCTCCCGCGGGATTCCCTCAACTATACCCATTCCAAAAATCAAGTCGATCCGTAGCTCTGTTGCGGCGTGATTGAAGGACAAACCAACAGACCAACAAACAAACACACTTTCGCATTTATAATATTAGTATGATTGTCTGGAACAGCACATATGCTACTTTTTATTCCGGGAAATTGAGGAGTGTCCGTGGAACCGAAAAACCTCAATCCACGCGGACAAAGTCGCGGTCATTAGCTAGTCATTGATATAGGCTAACGCTTCTTCTTTCCCCTTCTCAGCCTGAGGCGGCGCAAATAGATAAAGCTTTATACTAACAGCTGGGACCGACTTCCAACGCCAATGTAAAGTACAAAATAACTTTGATTTCTACCCACGGGTATAACAAGGGTATAACCAGTATAAGCAAAGTTGACGTTTCAGACTTGCCCGACTTCAACATAGTGGGTAGAAATCAAAATAAATTTTATACTTAACAGTGGCGTTGGAAGTCGGATTTTTGGAAAGAATTTTTATTTTTAACTTTTTATGAGGATTTGGAGTCAGAATTTTTTATGGGACCACCTCGAGAGCTTCCTCTAACGACTGATAGAAAAAAAATTCAAATCGGTACAGAAACCACGGAGATATGCACCGACATACATTTAAAAAAAATACGAATTGAGCCGAATTGACAACCTCCTCCTTAACATTTACTCATTAACATACAAGCGTAGTAAAACTCCGCGCCGTAGTTTTTGTAGCACAGAGTAAACATACTAAATTCATTCACCCTCGGTCAGTGTAATGTTGCATAGTGATGACCAGTGTGAAATAAATTAACGCTCAACGACGCAACGCCAGTCCGTACTGCAGTGTCGGTTCATTCCCTTTTTTGTATTTTTCGTAGGACTTTTTTTTGATTGTACCATGTCTAGCTGTTGTGATTATCACTTTGCTATTTAATCTTGGTCAAATTTACCGGTAACCGTAACGTAACTCAAGTACTTAGCTGGCGACCGCGACTTCGTCCTCGTGGATTGAGGTTTTTTGGTTCCCTCTTTAATTTTCCGGGACAATAAGTAGCCTATGTTATTCCAGACTATAATATATCTCTGTGCCAAATTTCATCCAGATCCGTTCGGCCATTCTGGCGTGATTGAGTGGCAAACATCCATCCCTTATCCATCCAAAATTTCGCATTTATAATATTAATATAGAATATAGATTGCTCCTCCATATAAAACATAAGAAAAAAAATTAGGTGTCAGGGACTATATAAAAAGTAGCGCTTGTTCAGAAAGGGTCGGCAATATGCGGAATTTTAATAGAAAATTCTTTCTTTCTTCTTTCAAATTCATAATATTAGTATACAAGTAAGGAGTAAATTACCCAAGTACAGTACTGGAAAAATTTAAGAGCTGGCAGACAAAATTTCGGTTTAATATTAAAATTAATTTTAAATAACGCAAAATATTGCGCAACCGGACATTAATATAAATGTTTCTGAAAGAAGCTTTTTATTCGCAACAAAGCGAGTTTTTAAAAACTTTTCGAACTTAGTATTTTGTTCTTATTTAAATTCATAGTCGCCACAGCTGTACATTTACAAAGTTTGCTTTGAAAAGTTTTACGAAAATAATTTAATGGATTCTCGTAGCTATAGCGGTAACCAAAGCCTTTAATTTATTCTTTAACCAATTTTTTCTTTAATATACAAACAAAGTTTGGTAATGCGCCAGAGTTTTTCAGCGGACATTAGAACTGAATTAGATAAAAAGTATTACTTATATGTACTAATATTATATTATGGATGGATGGATGTCTGTTAGTCAATCACTTCAGAATGGCTAAACGGATCTGGATGACATTTGGGACAGAGATAGATTATAGTCTGGAATAACACACTTAGGCTACTTTTTATCCTGGAAAATTCAAAAGTTCCCACGGCAACCGAAAAACCTCAATCCATGCGGACGAAGTCAAAGTACGCTCTATAGATCTAAAGACTAAATGTGTAGAATAAAAATGTCATTTTATCATGCTACACAATATCTATACGAACGATGTAAAAAATATAGTAGAAGCCATTTTATATCGATAATAATAGAATTTCCTTTAGACGATGTCGCACTCAACCGTGCATAAAAAGGAAGAAAAATGCCAACTTCCCGTTATATCCCGTTTATAAATATTTTATAGGATCCCCTTTGCCATAATGTCCAGTGTTTCACACGTGTCTACTACCTTTAAGTATCTACTGCGGCGTTCGTAATTAGATTAGCTCAGCGAGCAACCAAGTGTTCGATCCTTTACCGACACAATCGGATTATGTGCGCGGATCTGAACACTGACCCCGATTCCCCTATAACCTGACATGTAACGGTAAGTAACTTTTAAGGATACTTTTTCATATGGAAACTATAATTTATATAAGTCACCGTAAGATTGCAAAATAGATAGGTTGTAATCTAGCTAAATTGTAAACTGTCGACAGATTGTGAACCGTTCAATTTTATGAGTGTCATTTTTTGAAATATTCATTGTATTTACGTTTTCTTGTAGGTTAGGTTAGAGTTCGACATAAATTGCGGCGGGCACTTAGGTTTTATCGGGTTAATATACCTAGCAGTATAAAATCTACCGAAAATTAAGGCGTTAAATTGTAATCTGTCGACAGTTTACAATTTCGCTAATTAGATTATAATCCAACGGTTTTTGCAATCTTACGGTTCGACATAAATAACTAAGTAGTGCCCGGCCGTAGGCTACCCCTACCCTAACCTACAAGAAAGAGACAAGAAAACGTAAAACCAATGAATATTTTTAAAATTGACACCTATAACATTGAACGGTTCACAATATTTTGACTGTTTACAATCTATCGAAAAAAAAGCGTTAGATTACAATCTTACGGTTTTTACAATCTTACGGTGACATATATATATGGAATATCAAGAATAAATTAAAAAAGTGATTCGCAACTTGTAGCACTATTTACCCTAAATTTTATTAACGCGAAAGTTAGTAGACAGATTATAGACTGGAATAAAACATAGGCTACTTTTTATCCCGGAAAATTGAAGAGATCCCGCGGGAATCAGCTAGTTTACTCTAATTCCACGCTTCCTTTTTTCAAGCGGATTCAACTGAGATAAATTCGATCAGATACTAACTTTAGAGACACACTGTAATCTTACTAATATCTTACTAATATCTTACTAATATTATAAATTCGAATGTTTGGATGGATGTATGGATGTTTGTTACTTAATCACGCCCCAACGGCTGAACGTATCTGGCTGAAATTTGGCACAGAGATAGATTATAGTCTGAAATAGCACATAGGCTACTTTTAATCCCGGAAAATTAAAAACTTAATCCACGTAGACGAAGTCGCGGGCATTCGCTAGTAAAATATAAGTACATGTATTAAGTAGCTACGGTCTTTACAATTTTTAAAGAGCTGCATTTTAGTAGATATCAGAAATAGCGATTTATCAAGGGTTTTTCGGCTTTCTTCGGCGCCTCTCCAGGGATAAGCTTGTAAGCGATAATAAGGTGAGAGTGCCCCTTAAACGGCCCAAATTGATAGCGAGCTGCTTAAGTATTACAAGGAATGGGTTTTCTGTGTTCAGGTACTTTTAAGGCCACGAGAAATTTTTGTTAATAAAATTGAATGGTAGACATTACTAGCTGATGCCCACGAATTCGTGCACGTGGTAAGTTTATTTTGAATCCCACGGGAACTCCTTAATTTTCCGGGATAAAAAGTAGCCTATGTCACTCTCCAGATCCTCAACTATACCCATGCCAAAAATCACGTCGATCCGTGACTCCGTTGCGGCCTGATTGAAGGACAAACCAACAAACAAACACACTTTCGCATTTATAATATTAGTATGATGTATGACATGACTCTATTTAGATATTGACAGTGTAAATGGCCATTAAACTCAAATAAGGTAGAAACCCTTCACATTTTAGTGAAATTTTAAATTCCACCTAGTAGTAAAGTATTTGAACTACTCTGGCACCCTGCCCAGTCCTGAACATGGAACATTAGCGTCTTGGTCACGGCTTTCACTAGCAGACTCCTTTAAATTACTTTTGAATTACCTAACTATGTAGTAACTTTGCAAGAAAAAGAGCACTTAGGAGAGCTCTGGGAACTATAGTTTTATGTGAGAACGTACTGTGAGAGAGAGAGAACTGTGATCTAACAGGAAGTCATCTATACTAATACTAATAATATTATACAGAGGTAAAGTTTATAAGTTTGTGAATTGTGAGTTTGTGACGTTATAGGGGGTAATCACTGGATCTACTGAACCAATTTTGAAAATTCTGGTACCAATAGAAAGCCACATTATTTGTGAGTGTATATATTAACCCGAAAATTAGGGAGTTCCCGTGGGAATTTACAAAACTTATTTCACGAAGTCGCGGGTATCTGCTAGTTTTAAATACTATCATAACATAACGTAATCAGATACATACTTTTATGACAAGTGTGTTTATAAAAAGTACGGGCGCAAATAGACTTCTAGAAATATTTACTATTCTGTGTCACCACTCTACCACTACCAATACAACAGGCTGCAATTAAAGTTCCTAAGCCACTGTTGCATTTAATAAGTCAGATTTTTTTATTATTTTAGAACCGTTTCATAAAGACTTATTTTTTTGCAATCATAACCCCATTTTACTCAGCGCACGTTGCAAATGTATGCAAGATTCTATAATCGAGGCAAGTTCGTAGGCATTATTGAAAATAGTAGTTTTCTCATGAAAAATCGTGATGGAACTTAGATGTAGTAACGTAACAGCCTATTAATTTCCCTTCCAACACAAAAGCCTCTTATAAGGATAAGAGGCTTAACAGGGTAAGGGACTGGTGGCTTAATTGGCTCTAGGTAGATGGTGACAATATGTGACTGGAGTACTCCTTTTTATTCTCTGCGTACCATTTCTTTCTTTCCGCGTATCATTTTTGTTTGGAAGCTGAGTTGCGTCATATTCGTCATTACTGAAGGCAATGGTCTCTTTCATTTATCACAACGGTAGGGGCTTTCTTGGGATAATAATGCGATGGGTTCCCAGGTCCTTCCGCATTCAACCTTACTACAAGTCGTACTAGCATACTAGCACGTACCTACCTCCGCAGATTGTAGTACTAGGTGGGTACTTCAACTCTTACATTTTTAATATCACTCATCTATAGTATATTAGTGATAATTGCTCTCCGAGGCAGAGATGCATTGAAAAGGCAAATCGGACCTAAAAATTCCGTTCCCTTCTTGTTACTTACGTGGGTCAACGTTGTTAACCAAACGCAATCGACTGGTATGCGTTGTCTCTCGACTTAATTAGAAACGCCCTTACAATTAATTGAAATTTCAGTATTGAACTGTTCGTGATCCTTAATTATAAAATGTTGGTGGAGAAATCTAAAGCAATGAATCTATATTTAATATGGATCAATAAAAGACAAAACCTATCTGTAAAGTTAAAATTTTCTTGCATAAGCTAATTTATTATTGGAGAATAAGTACCTACCCGCGAGATGCGAGAAAAGTTAAGCTCAAACTTGTTTGGAATTCAATCTGACCTAAGCTTTAAATAAGTAAGTATAAGTAACGCGATTCGCCCAAAGTAACTTTTAATAAGTAAGTAAGTATAATCGTTTTATAGCTTGTTGAAAAACAATATTACGTTTACGATCCATTAAAATCTTGATAATACAGCAACAAAAATAGTCTTTGCTCGTAAAAACAATTCTCAAGAACCTCTTAATAGACTAAGCTGGGTCATAACGTAATAACGTATAAAAATTCTGTACGAGAAAAGCCTGTTTTCCAACTGTGGGTTTACGAGCACTCGTAACTTAGAGTAGTTTTAGGCAGAGTGTAACAATGTTGGAAACACAACATTGGACGTATGGGCACACGGTGTTAATGAGTCGTTACAGTGTCGATCGAGACGGTGCCTTCTTTTATGTTTCTTTCCCATGGAACTAAAGCCAACAGCTTAGATAATTATCTGTCCATATCGAGGAGGTGCCACTGGCGATTAAAAAATGAAATTTCGGGATCAAAACTACTAGTATTGAATTTCGCCATACGTTCACATGGTTTTGTTAAGGTACACACAATTTACGTTCTGCTCAAGCTCTCGGAACTCTCAAAGAAAGCATTTTGTTATAACAAAAAAAAAAAAGATACGCGCCGAATTGAGAACCTCCTCCTTTTTTGGAAGTCGGTTATAAATTGAGGAGGATTTGGTCATGCGAGAAACGTTTCGCTATTAACATCACTTTTTTCCTCGATTTATATAGAAACAATGAATGTTTCTATACAAAATGTATTAAATCTTCAGTTATTACAGTTACACAACACAATATCTAAACTAGTAAAAAAAGAGCCATACAGGATACTTTCGTCAAGCAGTGGACGTCTACAGGTCAAATAGACGACAACGACGTATTTCAAGTGCCAGCGAAGACTTGGTCCCATCTGCCCCGCTGGCTCTGCCCCGCTAGCGGGGCAGTTGGGAAAAAAAGTGCCATCGGCCCCGCTAGCCTCGGCGTCGTCGCATAGCGGGGCAGATGCAACTTTTTCTCAGAGATCAAGTGCCATTTGCCCCGCTACGCTTTCGTAAGAAACTTACGAAAAAGTTTGAATATTATAATAATCAGCTTTCATTTTTTGAACAAAAATAATAATAAGAAAAAGTTTGGCAAAACATGAACACTATAAAACATCAATCAATCAAATAAATATTATAAATGCGAAAGTTTGGATGGATGGATATTTAGACTGATCAGAAGACCAGTTTAATCTGATCGCTTTGCTATTTCAAATTTGACCATGCCATGAAACAAGCAGCCTCCGAAGTCCAAAAAACGTGACGTAAGTGTAACCAAAAAGGTTTTAGTGGGTTTATTTTATAAGATCTCAAAGTAGGTAATTATATATCATACCGTCATCATATTATCGTGATTTCAAACCATTTCCTAAAAAACAAAAGGGGCGCCCGCACCGCGTCGGCTCGTGCAGCGAAACTGGAAAACCAGTATTGTTTTCGAAAGCTATAAAACTCGTTCTAGGGTTAATGATATACAATCTCGTTACGTGTGGATTTAAAATGAAATCAATACCTGCGGTTCACGTAACACTGTGCATCGGAAAACATGCATCGAACATTTCTTTTTACACTAGGGTATTAAAAAAGAGCGACAATTTGAAAAAAAGAACGATACAGCAAATGAAAACACGAATGAATTAGGTATTTAATATGTATCGACTTTACTTGTTCCAAAATTATGACAATTTCCAATTGGAAATTGTCATAATGTCAGCAACTATCACAATGATGGGTTAAAATTTTAACCCATCATTGTGATAGTTGCTGCAAAATACTCTCAGTTTAGTAT
The DNA here is from genome assembly GCA_963932025.1 of Erebia epiphron. NCBI lineage: Eukaryota > Metazoa > Arthropoda > Insecta > Lepidoptera > Nymphalidae > Erebia > Erebia epiphron. The sequence goes on from OZ009948.1 coordinate 27,875,608, forward strand.
TGCCATTGTGGCAAGAGACGATAAAGCTACAAGCATCACTTCGTCAGCCGCAACAGGCACGCCTAAGAAATATGGATGCAGGCCAGGTCTCAGACCAGGGCGCGTTTGGAACCCTCGTAGCTTTAGTTTTAAGATACCGTAACTAATTATCAGCATCATGTTTTATGTGTAAGTAATTGACGTCAATATGTGTACCTACATTTAATAAATGATTTGATGACGTCATTAAGGATCGAAGTCAAAAACGCAGATATAAAAAAAATTTAAGTTTTCAAATTTGATAACACTCAACAAGCCCAAAATTACGGACGTGATGGTGATAATCGACATCGAGGTGAGTGATGACCTTTGCTGATGAAAAATGCATACGTAGTAAGTACGAACGAGCTGGCGATGAAGATACCGTTATATTTCATTTAAAATAATAATTATTATAACCTCAATAATACCGACTGAAATACAGCTTTCATTTTATGCCGTACAATTATTATTGTCAGACACAATAATCATAAATGTCCGCAGAAAGTATTGAATTCTCTTACGGTATACAATATTCAGTGACTCATTTGGGACGGTGAAAAATTGTATTATTGTAATTAAAATTTGCAACGAAATAATATTTTTTTAATGATAATTGTGTGCATTTCATGTCACGTCATACTTATAGTAGGACAAATTCGTAGGTCCGCATAAAAACACAATAAAAAGTATCCCACCAAAAACATTTCATGTAAAATTGGTTGCCAAAGACTCACAAGTGCATAATGCTTTCACTGTTAAAAAGTTATGAGATCTCTAATTAGAGCCAAGCCCGAAGGTGAGCTCCTCTTTGTGCTGCGCATCATAACCCACGGAGTCTGTCTCAAGTTCAAAGTACATAGTTCTAAATGCTCTTTACTGTGTACCAAACTAATAATATTAAATAACATGTAAGTCTATATGTAAAACTTGTCCCTAGAACCTCTACATCTTGGTAAAAAGGTATGGCTTGGCCGTTTAATATTCGTCGAACATTTCCTGACATAACATTTAAGTCATTAAGGAATAGTTAGGGCGACATATACGAAACGGCCAAGCCGTACCTTTTTACCAAGATGTAGAGGTTCTAGGGACAAGTTTTATATATACACTTACATGTTATTTAATATTATTAGTTTGGTACACAGTAAAGAGCATTTAGAACTATGTACTTTGAACTTGAGACAGACTCCGTGGGTTATGATGCGCAGCACAAAGAGGAGCTCACCTTCGGGCTTGGCTCTAATTAGAGATCTCATAACTTTTTAACAGTGAAAGCATTATGCACTTGTGAGTCTTTGGCAACCAATTTTACATGAAATGTTTTTGGTGGGATTTCATTTATTTTTGGCAGGCGCCCTAGATTTTTTGATTTTTTTTAGCTGATTTTCCTGTACTTCAGCTAATCCTTTTTTCATGGCCCACCCTAGAGACCTAGAGATTTTGATTTTTTTCGTAAAAGTGAAAAAAAAAACCTAAACTACGTATTTCAAGTACCAATAAATCTGAAACCATAAATGCTAGATGATTGATACTTGGTAAGTTTAATAAATCTGTCAACGACATGTTATCCTGAAAATTACAGCTTTCTACCATGTTCCGTACCGAAGTTATGACTGTTCTAAAATACAAGGAAATGCTGTCAGATTTGCACCCCCTATACGAGGGGTTGGAGATGAAAAGATTCAGATTTCTTAATTTTCCTGTTGTTTATATGCAAATTCTAGCCTACATACCAAATTTCAGTCTTCTAGCACTTCAGGAAGTACCTTTTTTCAGTTGATGATCATCAGTGAGTGAGTACGAAATCGACGTATTTTAGGTAATCAATAAACTGAAACTATAAATGCTAAAAAATTGAAACTTGGTATATTCGGTAAGTCCCCCAACAACATCTTATCCTGAAAATTTCAGCTTTCTAGCGTCATTCGGACCGAAGCTATGACGGTTCGAAAATTCGACGAAACGCTTCGAGAAAAGGTAGGTAGTGCCCCGTTTCCTTTGGCTCGTCTTTGGCGGGGACACTCCCGTGTCCCCAGATTGTGTTTCATGCAGGACACATCCTTGATTAGCAAATTAAATAAGTTCCCACGTAGACCAGTCACGTCTGTCCGGAATGTTTAATTAGAACACCATTAACACCCACTTTCGGTTACCAAAACCAGGGTTCGTTAACTTTTCGCTACACCCGTAACTTGACAATAATAATGTACGAATACTAATTTGTACAACCTGCCTGTTTTTCGTGGCGTTTATCTTTAAAAGTATCCATACCTTAACTTACTACTATTACCTATTCTGTGCCTTAACCCTAAAATACATAACGACTAATGCTATAAATGCAAACGTGTAGAGAATGCGGAGTAGATCTATCTATTACGGGTCATTTCGGAAAATTCGGTATTGTGATAAGTTGTATCCCGGAGAAGGTGTAGGTTTTTTATCTTAGAAAAACAAGGAACTTCCATCAACTAAATCCACGTGGATGAAATCGCGGACATCATCTAATACCTAAGCTACTGGCAGGCTTAAAGTAGTACTTCGTATTCTGCAACGTTGCTGTTCTGTAATCTGTAGTGTAGCGGAAGCAAATAGACGTATCTTCGCCTTAGGTCAAGGTAGTCCAGTAGCGCATTGCTTGGCGCAAAGCCTCGCATAGCTTCCTCTGTTTTTATTATTTATTTTTTTAAAAGAGCAACCGCCGAGTTTCGTGCTGGTTCTTCTCGGTAGGAATGTCATTCCGAACCAATGGAGTCACTTAACGATTCAAAAGCACTTGTAAAAGTTTATTTGAGTAAAAAGCATTTGATTTTGATTTTAGAACCATGTCACAGAAGAACGGGCACTGTACTGTAATCCAGTAGAATGCTCGTTTTTGTCTACTCAAGTGTCACATGATGTCATACTGATTTGGGTTGCGGACGTTATCCTACGCTGTAGTAACTAGGTCAGCTTTCTTAATCATATTATTTATTTGCTTGGATTCAAATTCAAATTCAAATGATTTTTATTCAAATAGACTTTTTACAAGTGCTTATGAATAGTCAAATGAATCTACCTCTGGTTCGGAATGCCGTTCCTACTGAGAAGAACCAGCAAGAAACTCGGTGGTTGCTCTTTTGAAAAAAAAAAATATGGTATGTTTACAATAATCTACATACACATACATACAACACATACACATACATAAGTAACCGCAGTCCTGCAACCCTATTCTGTAACTCAGTGGCCATCAAAAAATGAAAGCCACTGGCTTATATTTTTTATCCATTGAAGGTTTGCTATGAAATATTATTTTATTTTTTCATAGTGAACCTTCAATGGACAAAAAATATATGTCAGTGGCTTTCATTTTTCGATAGCCACTAAGTTATATAATAGGGGGGCTGAGCATTGCTGGAGCGTGTCAAATCCATGCGCCTTTATCATGAATATAATCTTCGACAGTATAATAAGCTTTTTTTCAGGAGCATTTTTTTAATGGCTATCTTATACTTGTGTAAAGGCAAGTTTATAATAGGTTGAGGAATTTTGTTAAAGAAGAGTATGCTCATTCCCACGAACGACCTTCGGACTTTCTTGAGGCGGAGCTTGCCAGCTTTAATGTTAACGATGTACTTAAAGTACATCAAATTGAAATTTCTTCTTCAACATTGAGAAGCTGGGATTCAGATCCTATATTAAAATCAAAGTATTAAAGAATCGCTCAGATGCAGCATTGGCGACCTGCCAAGCTGGCGCAGTGCAGCGATTATGAGTTTAACAATTCTATTATAAAACAGGTTTTTATCCTGTTTCTATGTATGGATCCCTTATACTTTGAGGGCGTTTGTAGCTCAAGGGCGATTTTCAAGTTCTGTAGTGATGAGGTCTCTAACACGCACAAGGTTATTGAAATGGAGGGTAGTATAGTCTAATTAAATAGCGTTTGTTCCAAGGAATTTTGCATTAATTCTCATGTCCGGTTCGATACAATGCAAAACCATTAATTCTGTCGTAGCTGGGAACTATATTATGGTGAAATTAAAGTTTAATAAATACATTTTCATAATAATTCATGAATTAGTAAAGAACTTTAAAAAGTAATTCTCCTTGCTAGTAAAAACATAAAAATAGCCGGACCCCACTAGTGCTTTTTTTACTGGGCCCGGCAGACGTTGTCATAACCTGTCTAAAACCCAATTGCAGCGCCATCTACCCGGTATTTGGCGCTGCTATTGTGAAAATAAACCATACCGGAACCCATCAAACACACACAACAAGACGTGATGCGCTTACTTACATGTGGCCATTGAAATAGAAGTACTAAAATTCTACATCAATGCATGTGGCAATTGATTTTTATTTATATAATACTCGTAGATTTCCTATAGATTGTTTTGCAGCTTGTTTTTCAATCATTCTGTATGGTTACTTGTTTAAGCTACAATCATCAACTTTGTAAGCAACTCAGTGTAACAACAAAGTGTAACAATTTCTGGGCCCACTTGTATTCAGCTACTTAGTCAGGACTTTATTGTTACCCAAATATGCGAATGCGCTGTAACGAGTGGTAAAAGGGTTTGTAGTGACACGTTACAAAAAAATATTTCTATGAGGTCTGGAGGAGTTGCTTTTTATACTTACAGTATACATTACCGGGATATTTCAGTTGGTTTCACATTGGGCCTTTGTTGTCAAAGGCCGATGCTCAGCTTGAACAGCTACTCTCGCCCGCCGGTGGTGTTGGACAATAATTGGGAATTACTAATTGAAAGATAGATTTTGATACTGACATGAATTATACTTTAATATCAGTTCTGCAAAGTGGGAGCTTACGACTAAAATGGACGCATCACTCCTAACCAGTTTAGCTACGACGCACTGACCAACTTAGTCCGTCGCGGAGATGCTGGAGCCATACCGTGGACCTGCGGTATAGGTCACGGCGAGAGGGGTGCCTTGGGGAACAACCTCTTTCGCGCGGCGCTCTTTCGGCCCAGCGCCATGCACGTAGACTCGCCAAGCCACCTGGTTCTTCACGTTAGATCACTTTCGCGGCACTCATTTACAAGCACGGCTTTTCACTCACGTACTTATACTAGCGAATCACAAGATCGAGTATATGGGGACACTCTCTATACATATTAAACTCAAAGTATGTTTCACCATGCCGGGCGTACCAAGATGGCCTCCAAAGAAAAATGAAAAAGAAAAACTTTAAAAACAATTAATCATGTTGCGAGTCGGGGCACTACGCGTAAAAAGGATGGAAGATCCGTAGAGTCGGGTCGTTGTTAATTACTATCGGAGTTAGAAGGAGGTGGTGCAGAGACCACCTCGTGAAAATAATAATCGCCTAGGGCTCCACGAGCCTATGACATGGCGGTTCCTTCAAGTCATCTCCTCTTTCGGAACTCGCGTGATACGTATTACGTGTGACCTTTTCGATCGCTCGAACCCGACTGTCCGTCGATCCGCGATGCGCGTGCGGCGCTAGTTTCGTGGGGTGAGCAGGAAAGCTATTCCTAAGTCGCTACGCGAGAGAAAGGGAGAGATAGATTTTCTAGTCACTCTATTGCATCCATTATACAGGAAGTCATGAACTGTGTTGCCTGATTCTATTGATTAGCTGCGTTCAATTTGCAGACTATATCATGTTTTAAGATTGAATCGGGTGAGATGGGTAACTTTATAGATAAAAATTAGGTAGTGTGTTCCACCACACTACAATACCCCCTTTTTCGGATAAGAGACAACGCAGTTGTCTCTACAGCCGCGGCAACCCGTAAGAAAAAATTTTCCTAAGTGTGAACTTAGCCTAAATATTTTTGAAAATATAACTATTAAAATGTTCGTGTGACCCTACCCTAAGTGTTATATTAATGAAAAAAAAAGTATAGTAAAAATTAAATTGTAATGTTAGTTGTGTTAGTGTTATATAGTAGAGTTAACCTAATTACCTTTCAGAATTGTCCTGGATGTGTATTTGAGCTCTAATTTTGGTATCGTACATACTAAGCTAGTATACTTCACGCTTCCATACTGTTCTTAAATATTTATGTACCTGATCAGGGTTTGATAACTAATTATTTTTAGTATTGTGTTAGGGTTTCTTCTGTAAGTACTAATTATCTAATTTATCTGTATGTTACGTACTATGTACTATATACAAGTTATATACACGGTGTGTGTACTTGCAGTTTGCTTGCGTGGGGCTACAAATGTGGTGCCTTGGCATCGCAACTCAGTGCACGGTATGTCGTCCTGCGGTCCCACATTTGTAGCTGAAAAAGCTAACTAATGTTGGACCTGTGTAGGTATTGTATGATTGGTGATGTGTTATTACCTGCTTCGTATTACCACGAAGTGTAATGGATAATAACCCGTAAAAAGTTTGCTGAAAATGAACAAGAGAATATTTCAACTTGTGAAAAAAGATTTGTCCTCAAAAAAACATTAGATGTAGTGTCACCCTACTGTGAGTGGCCTACTATGTAATAGTAATTTCCTGGTGGGATACATAGGAAAATAAGAAATTTAAGAAATAATGTGTGTCAGGCTATATCCTTTATGTGTGGCAGCCTTGAGTGAGTGTTGTATTTTAGTACAACTAGTTTCAAGTAGTATTGAAATTGTTTCAAAATTTGAACTTCATAAAATTATTTCATGAGGCCTAGAGTACTAGATAACATTTCTTAATGTTCTATAGGAGTTTAATGAATATGTTTTAACTTTAAACTCGAGTTTTAACTATTGTATAAAAGTGTACATTATGTTATAGTCATAATGCTAAAGTGAGTTTTAAATTTGTAAATAATTGGTATTAAAAAAGGTTAAAGTGTTTTTCTTTTTTCAATGTACATTGTGTACCTACCTGAAATTTTTGTAAGGTAATGAATGTTATAGTAAAAAGTTGTTTTTGAAAGTGTCGTTATCAAATGTGTTAGGAGAGATTATGTAGTAGACATTAAGTTTTTATAAATGTTAGCCAAGGTTGTGCCATAGTATGTAAGAAATTGTTATTTTAATTAACTGTTTGTTATGTATTTGTATATAAGTTATGTAGAGGATAGTTGCGTGAACTTAATTATATCTTTTATATGATATTTACCTTTTGTTTTTGTTACTAAGTCCTCTAAGATGTAGACTAGGTCTGAAATTTTTTCTACTACTTTGCTTTTTATGAACCTTGGTGCTAGTTTTGCAGAGAAGAAGTTTGCTGCGTTAGACTGTACAAAATTTTTCCTCCAGACTATGTCATTTAAGCTGCAAACTACTTTTTTCCTCCTAAGGTTGTATCTGTGTGCATTGCGTTGGTAAGCAACTGTTAAGGCGTCCTGTACCTTGCTAAACACGTCAGATAATTCTGTGAGTGCAGTGGCGAACGTATCTCTATCTGCAATACTCAATTCTTCTGAATTTTTTGGTAAGGCGGAGTAAAGTTTGTGTAACTGACCATCTATTATGATATCCCTACCTGTTGCTAAAAAATAAGGAGTATATCCTGTTGCAATATTGACTGAGCTATTCAGAGCTAGTTGTACTCTGGGTAAATGCTTTGACCAGGTGCGGTGGTCATTTTCTACTAAAATTGATAAGCAAGTTTGAACAGTCTGATTATATCTTTCTACTGTTTTTGATTGTGGAGAGTAATATGCATTATAGAAAATTTTAGGTATATTGAATGTATTGCAAAATTCCTTAAAATTTTTGCTTTTAAAAATTGTTGCATTGTCCACTGTCAGAATAAAAGGTGTTCACTTTTTTGCATAGAGGTATCTAGTGTGTTACTCTGTTGTGAGAATACTTGCGGTTCCAGAACAGATGAACGTGGTGCCGTGACTGCAGAGTGGGCAACGTGCGTGTCTGAAAAGTGGGCCTGAACTTGTCTAGACTTTGTGTTTATAAAATCCTCTTGAATGTCTATAAAGACCGAGGATGTTCCAGGATCTGGATTAGAGCCTGGAGAATGAAATGATTCACTAATAGAAGGCATTTGTTTCGCGTCTTTACTATGTAAGTCGCGATCCATGTTGGATGATGATATCTGTTTACTACCTATTGTTGGCTGTTTTAAATAAGTTGTTGAGAAAACAACTATTTGATATTAGATATATAGAGTGTTCCCATTTGACACTGTTGTCTTAAAGCTATACGCTCTTAATATATGTTGTGATATCAATCTATAACCATTGATGTGCTGGTGTTAAATGCTACAGCTGGGCGATGACGCATTGACCCAAGAGATGGTGAAAGAAACTTTACGTCATGGAATTTACTGTCTTAAAATAATTGTAAAGTATTGTTTACTTACTTGTATGTTGGGAATGCGTACGTCTTTCTGTTCATAGTACAATTTAACAGGCCAGCTGTAGGAATCACACAGGTAAATTTCAATATTAGCAGCAAATCATTGAAATTAGTTGTTTACCCTTGTTGTCACATACACTATACGCTGTTAGTTTATTTTAGAGTATAAACTTGGTTAAAGAACCGTTATTGATTAGAGTTTACGTGGAAACGCTGTTTTTAAGCTATAATAAGAGTGAATTTTATTGAACTAATGATGATAAACAAGCATAGCGAATAGAATATTTGACAACTAAAGTCAACTGTCTATTATGACAGAGTTGACAGATCATAAAGAAATATAGTAAAAGTTTCCCATTATTACCACCGCCGGAAGAGAGCGCTATTCATGCTTTTTTTTACGGGCGCCATTTTGTAACGAGTGGAAAATGGTTTATAGTGACACGTTACAAAAAAAAATATTTCTATGAGGTCTGGAGGAGTTGCTTTTTATACTTACAGTATACATTACCGGGATATTTCAGTTGGTTTCACATTGGGCCTTTGTTGTCAAAGGCCGATGCTCAGCTTGAACAGCTACTCTCGCCCGCCGGTGGTGTTGGACAATAATTGGGAAATACTAATTGAAAGATAGATTTTGATACTGACATGAATTATACTTTAATATCAGTTCTGCAAAGTGGGAGCTTACGACTAAAATGGACGCATCACTCCTAACCAGTTTAGCTACGACGCACTGACCAACTTAGTCCGTCGCGGAGATGCTGGAGCCATACCGTGGACCTGCGGTATAGGTCACGGCGAGAGGGGTGCCTTGGGGAACAACCTCTTTCGCGCGGCGCTCTTTCGGCCCAGCGCCATGCACGTAGACTCGCCAAGCCACCTGGTTCTTCACGTTAGATCACTTTCGCGGCACTCATTTACAAGCACGGCTTTTCACTCACGTACTTATACTAGCGAATCACAAGATCGAGTATATGGGGACACTCTCTATACATATTAAACTCAAAGTATGTTTCACCATGCCGGGCGTACCAAGATGGCCTCCAAAGAAAAATGAAAAAGAAAAACTTTAAAAACAATTAATCATGTTGCGAGTCGGGGCACTACGCGTAAAAAGGATGGAAGATCCGTAGAGTCGGGTCGTTGTTAATTACTATCGGAGTTAGAAGGAGGTGGTGCAGAGACCACCTCGTGAAAATAATAATCGCCTAGGGCTCCACGAGCCTATGACATGGCGGTTCCTTCAAGTCATCTCCTCTTTCGGAACTCGCGTGATACGTATTACGTGTGACCTTTTCGATCGCTCGAACCCGACTGTCCGTCGATCCGCGATGCGCGTGCGGCGCTAGTTTCGTGGGGTGAGCAGGAAAGCTATTCCTAAGTCGCTACGCGAGAGAAAGGGAGAGATAGATTTTCTAGTCACTCTATTGCATCCATTATACAGGAAGTCATGAACTGTGTTGCCTGATTCTATTGATTAGCTGCGTTCAATTTGCAGACTATATCATGTTTTAAGATTGAATCGGGTGAGATGGGTAACTTTATAGATAAAAATTAGGTAGTGTGTTCCACCACACTACAGCGCTTATAAAGCTAACGAACTCTACTGACGAATGAGTTATTAAAAAAAATATTGAACCAGAACGAATGACCTGATTAAAAAGATGGGCCTATATTTTATTGTATGGAAACAATTTTTGAATCCTACATAAAAATGAAAAGAATTCAAGAATGAATCTCTCATCAGTAACATTGGCATTTTGCCAAGATGGCGTAGTGCGAACGATTATGTCTATTATGAGTTCAACAATTCCATTATGGAACAGCTTTTTATCCTACTACTAGTTATCTGGGGCACCTGGTATCTTTCAACCAGAACTTATTACTAAAACGATCAATGCTCATTTGGTCTAGTCTCTCAGTTTATAAATTTTCGTTATTCATATTGCACTCGCTTCGCACGAGTGGAATGTTGCATTATTCTTCGAACTGACTTGAATTGAAAAATTACAGACTCTTATACAAACTTTCATCTTCTTTTCCACCTTAAAGGCGAATTTCCAGCAATATTTTCTTGGTTTTTCCTCTGGTTATGCCATAAAAGAATTTCAAGTCAAAATTTTAAGTTTCTAACCCAATTATTTAGAATGTGCATTGTTAGATCAATCAGCACGTCACACGTCGTATGTGATGATCTAGTGATAATAATTATGTTTCTAAGGACACAATAATATTAACTATCGTATCGAAACCCGTTTTCTTGCCACTGATAAGTGTATGTTTAGTATCTTCTAGGCATGAGTGAATTATGCAAGAGACATCTTCTAGACAAGCGTGCAGACCTCATTAATGCCCTCAGGCATGATTGTCGTCAAGCGCAAGCCTATCTTGAATGTGGAATTAGATTTTGAACGATGTTGATCAAATAAATATTATAAATGCGAAAGTTTGGATGGATGTCCTGATGGATGTCTGGATGGATGTATGTTACTCAATCACGCCCCAACGGCTGAACGGATCTGGCTGAAATTTGGCACAGAGATAGATTATAGTCTGGAATAGCACATAGGCTACTTTTTATCCCGGAAAATTTAAGAGTTCCCGCGGGAACAACAAAACCTCGATCCACGCGTACGAAGTCGCGGGCATCAGCTAGTTTTCAATATATTTTTTGATCATTAGTGCATCACTTAATATTATCCTGAATATTCTATAACATTTTACAACTAACCTGGCGTCAGTCTGGTAGAAAACTACTCCAACAACTGACCCTCCTGTACAGAGGTACACCGACTGTGAGCACGCAAAAATCAGAGGGGTGTCGTGGGGTGTTTACTAGAGCTAGTAAGAAGATCAACAAAGTAAAAAGTTTTTATATTCACCAAAATACAAGCGCTTCAAAACATCGTGGGTCATTATGACCCAACCAGAATGTTACGGGTTAAATATAAGTCTTAATAAATTGTTGTAAGTATAGAGGTTTAACTAACGTCACAACACTGGAAATTTGCCAAGCAGTTAATGTTCAATCAAACGATTATGCATTACGACTTACATTTAACGGCAGCCATAGACGCTTTGTTGTTACGAGCATAATTTATGCTTCCAATAAAGTTTTGCCAAAGAAAATTCACAAGCAAGAAACATTTGTAATACACTCGGAGCTATGTATGGAAAAACGGCTGTTCTTAGAGAAGATCTGCAGGTTATAATTCTGTGATCAAGAAAAAATATTAATTAACATAAGTGACGCTTTGGAACATAGAGGAACGAATAGCCTTAGCTGTGACAACGCTAATCAGTCGATTGCGATTGTTAAACAACGTTGACCAAAGTCGATAACTGGATGGGTTACCGAATTTGGAGGTTCAAATTTGGCATTTTTGTATTCTCCGTACCTCGGAGAGCACGTTAAGCCGTCGGTCCCGGTTATTATCGCTAACATCTGATAATAATCGTTACAAAAACCCAAGAGCTTATATACTCTTAGTCGAGTCGTATACGGAAGGACTTTGTAACCCACCGCATTAATATTAATGGAATAGGGTCACGGCCCTCAGTAATGAGGAATACGACGCAGAGATAACGCTTATTCTTCGTTAAAAACAATAATGTTTTCGACAGTGTTCACTTTGATGAAAGAGTTTAACTAAACGTTTGTTTGTTACCCGCCATGTAGTTTGCGCTGTTCGACTATGTAGTTAGAAATCCAATCACACTTTACATCACAGCGCTAAACATGGTTTTAGTAGTGTTATTATCTCGCCGCAGACTCGGCTATAAATCATAATCGGACTAGGGATGTGCGCTAGTTGCGCGCGCGCAAGGCCGTTATCGATAACGGTGTCGTGATTGATAAATGTCTCTGTTGAAAATTAGCAAAAATGTGTGGAGCATGCAGAATTGCTTCAAGATGAAGACTTGAGAAAAGCACATTTATGCGAAGAGTTCATCGTTCACGTGGATGATGATGACGATTACGACGACTCAGACATAGAATTTTAATTTTGTATTTTTAGTTTTATATATACGTTCTTATGTTTATATATTTAATATGATAGATATGTTATAATTTTATTGGTAATTTAAAAAAACCTTGTAAAAAAACGTGTTTTTATTTCTATCACCCATTTAAAAAGATACCAAAAAAACAACTATCAATATCACTCATCGACTGCAGTAATGCACAGAGGTCGTGCCATAGGGCCCGTGAGTGGGAAAGAGAGCGAAACACTCGAATGATTTAAGGCCGAGTCTGCAGCGAGATAATAACACTACTATGGTACCGGATACCCGCCCATGTTGGAGATGAGTTTGATGTTTGACGTCTATTTTTAACCTACGCAGAAAAAGGGATTTTACAAATGTGGCTATGGCTTCCTAGCGCACCAAAGTAGAGATCACTTTAATGCTTTGTTTTTGTTTAAAGTCCTATTAATCTTTATTTTAGTAATTATATTATATTACTCATTTCATTCATTTATCAGTCTCGCACCACAGAATACCTACCTTCCTTAATGTCTGGCACCTGCATTCCTTCATCTATACCATCCCGCTAATTTACTAGGAGATTTCTTGCAATCACCGTATGCAATACAGTTGAATAAGCGACCAGATTTTATCCTCTTTTAAAAAAAAAAACTAAGTAGCTAACTGTTTGCGAGGTTTTAATAAGTTTATCTTTTCCTGCTAACGATGTAGTTCTGAAGCATATTTTTAAATCCAATTAGGTATGTACGCGTTATATCCTCTTGTTCCATATTTTCAATTATTGTCCTCATTGGTTTTTGCACTTCACTTGTTTGTTTATTTTTATGAAAGTCCTTGAATGTAATGATATAAATTAACATGAAAGCGGGTTAACCGGAAATAAATGAAGATAGATCTAAACCTTTAAACCAGTTTCATCCAGAACATAATATAAGGTAAAATATAAAAATAATGTATGATATTTAGAACGAAACAAAAAGAACAAAATCACTCTAGAAATTTAAATTTGCGAATCGTTTCTATTTACCAACCTAAGCATATATATGTAATAAAAAGCCACGCTGACTGACGCCTAGCCTGTCCAACTGACTGACTATCAGCTCTACCTAAATTAAGTTTTTTTCAGAGCAGAGTAAATTTTGTTATTTTAAGTATTAAAGAAATATCACAGAATCCATACTAATATTATAAATGCGAAAGTGTGTCTGTCTGTCTGTCTGCTGCTCTTTCGCGGTTCATCTGTTCAACCGATTTCGATGAAATTTGGTACAGGGATAAGTTGTATCCCGGGGAAGGACATAGGCTACTTTTTATCCCGGAAAATTCGAGAGTTTCCGCGGTAATAAAAAAAAAAATCTCTTCAACCGATTTTGATGAAATTTGGTATAGGAATAGGTTGTATCCCGGGGAAGGACATAGGCTACTTTTTATCCCGGAAAATTCAAGAGTTTCCGCGGGAATCAAAAAACTTAATCCACGCGGACGAAGTCGCGGGAATCATCTAGTATGTAATAGTTCGTAGGAGACACAATAGCAGGCTCTTGTAATTATTATCCTGCAATGACTTTAAAATTAATAATACCCGTAAAGCTAATAAATTATTAATGTCCCCATTAATCACTAATCATGTCATTAGGGACTTAATTAAGCTATTCAATTAGCAATCTCATAGCTCCGTAGCTCCATCTATTATGCATACTACTATCACTATTGGAATAAATATAATAAACTATATGATGCCCGCGACTTCACCCGCGTGGATTAAGATTTTTTGATTGCCGGATACAACCTATCCCTGTACCAAATTTCATCAAAATTGGTTGAACGGATGAGCCGTGAAAGCGTAGCAGACAGACAGACACACTTTCGCTTTGATAATATTAATATGGATAGTATCTATGACTTCAGTAGCTACGTTTAAACGGATTTTTTTTTTTTAAATAAAATATAATATTTTATTTTAAAGTATAGGAAGTTACCGTTACAGATTTTTTTTTTATTTTCTCTTTGTTTATTTGTCTGGGTTAATCCGACCGACTTGTGTGGCAGGAGTTATTGAAAGTGATCAAGGGTATTTTTTAAGCGAATTGAAAGACACGTATTTAGTGACAGAAAGTCTAGCTCGGTTTTGTGCTAAGAAACAATTCTATTCTGTATCCTGGCCAACCTTTGCATGCGGACGTAAATTGCACAGTAATTATACAAAATATATCTAAGAAAAATAGACCGTATAAAAATCATATAAAAGAGTCATATCACGAAGCAGGAGGTTCCAGCAGACATATTTCAAAACAGCCATTTAGAAGCGGTGCCGCATCTGGCGTAAAATGATAAATGCTTATTTCACTTACATCTCTTGGATGAACTTGACGTGTTTTACATTGTTAAATTAAAAAGTTTCATTGTAATACGACAACTTGCAAGAAATTGTAGTTAAATAAATAAAACAGAAGAATTTATTACAAGCATTCATTTAAGAGTCCGAGGCTGAACACTGGAGTACCGTGGTTGGCTTAATTCAATCCTCTGGCAATGCCAAGAGTTCTAAAACTCTTTGCCGAACGAACGCACAACCTTCAGCTTTTATTTATTTCCTTAATGGCTTTTGCAGTGCAAAGCAGAAACTCAATATAAAAAATTATAGGCACTATATAAAGTTATCGATCCAAGTAGGGGAAGGTGGTACAAAATGATCCCCCTAAGAGAAAAATACAGTAAAAGTGTGTTAATAAAGCATTTCGTTCAATTAGTAAATTCTATGGTTAGCTAATTTATCGCCCTACAAATTAATAAGCTTCCTATTCAATTATCTAGAAGGATTTCTTTCCTATTTTGTTTTTGTCAAGGTCTAATAAAGGATCATTTTGTACACCGGGGTGTATAAAATGATCCCCTGAGTACGGACTAAATGATCCCTGGGATCATTTTGCCCCATGAATTATTTGAGATAAAAAATCAAAATGAAACGCTTAAAGACATTAGGTAACATTTATTTACGACTTAGTAATCAAAGACTAACTGCCACCATAATTTAATTATTACAGTTTTCGAAGGTTAAATCTCATAATTTAAAATTGTACTATCATCACATCATCAGTACATTTATCTCCTGAGGATGCTCCAGCAGAGAGATGCGTTGCTCCAAAAATCGATAGAGTTAGACAGACGTTAGAATATGCTGGCACAGCGACTCCGCGCCCAAAAACACAGCTTTCAGAGACCTCCTATACTGGCTGATCCTACGATTTCAAGAGGGACATCACAAAGGCAAACTACATAAAATTCGTGTTCAATGGAAATCCTTGCCAGAATGTGCCAGAGATAAACTGGTGAATATCTTTTAAAGAAGCAATAAGTACACCTACTTCTTTATATCTGTATTAAACCTTCATTAGCTTTGTGTAATGCAATTAGTGTATCAACTTCTACAGGAACTTTCTTTAAAAGCGATTAAAAGTTTAAGTCGGTAGTTCTCAAACTTTTCGGCGCTTTTGGAATTTACATTTACAGTGCAGATAATAAAAGTTCAAGTAAAATTTAACTGAAATTTTCGATTCTTATCATAATGTAGCACTTGGTCTTAACGCGAAAGCGTTGAAATACGTGGATTAAAAAATGTACCCAGACAACATTTTGAATAAATAAAATTAACTGACTTGAAAGTAAATTTTATGCCTACCTATCTCTTTTGAGCTGGAAATAAAATAGCTGCTAAATGCCCATTCCGAACCGTAAAGATGGATAGATATTTATACTTTTTTGTACGCAAGATAGAAAATACAAAAAAAAAAAATATACAACTTACTTTTCTTCTTAACTAGGTACGTTACAAAATGTATTTAAATTATTTAACCTTCGGCTTGAATATAATAAGTACTAGCTGATGCCCGCGACCCGGATGGAGGTTTTTTAGTTCCCGCGGGAACTCTTTAATTTTCCGGAATAAAACGTAACTATGTGTTATTCCAATCTATAATCTATCTCTGTGCCAAATTTCATCCACATCCGTTCAGCCGTTCTGGCGTGATTGAGTAACAAACATCCATCCATCCATCTATACATCCATCCATCCAAATTTTCGCATTTATAATATTAGTATAGACAGTATAGATGTATATTGCTTAATATAAGGAGCACAATATTATATCATCCATTGAAAAACTTCGACAGTAATGTGATACATGAGAGGTCATGACCTATATGAAATTATACTATGAATCTTTTGTATGATTTAAACGTTTCAAAGGCTATAAACATGCTCTATGTCGCGTCAATCTACGTTGGTAAATACGAGAGTAAAACGACACACACCATACAAATACCACACAAACACTGAACTCGCCGAGAGATCACGCTATACAAATACTGTAGACACTAGAGGAGCGGTTTGAATTGAATATCTCTGTTTGTGAAACGTGGTTGAAAACACCAATATGGCAACATTTCGCACAATATTTCACACCTGCACTGTTTTTGAATGACGTGATTTATTACTAGCATGTTCCCGCTTTTCGTTCGAATGCACACTAATTTATATTCATTTTTTTTCTTACTATAAAGTTCCATTACAATATAATGGCAACTTTACTGTCAACTACCATCTAGCCTATAGGCTAATAAGTAATTGTTGGGGCTTCAACCTGGTCCAATGCTACAACCCTAAGACGCTGTTCCAGGGGCCCATCAGCTGGATTCGAGCCTCTTAGGCCATTGGCTCAGGGCCAAATGCGGACAGAACTGTTCGGGCTTGACTTGGATAACTAAAGTATTGATAGATTTAAACTTATGCTATGCACTTACAGAGTCCAAGGTGACCACGGCTCCTCGATAAGGAAGAATGTAGGTTACGGGTTAGGAAAGGTCAGGAATGAGAAGGTATTGCTTTTCGGCCTGTGGCTTCTGGCTTCAAAACCGTCAATCACAACTCACACAGCACCGCACTCAAAGTTCGTCCAAAAGCTGCTTAGGTTAACTATTTACGGAATTATACACAGTTTGCAGCCGGCAGGTGTCAACGTGGCCACACAACTATAATTGTCACTCAGTACAACAAGTAAGTCTTTATTTAGTACCGAAATAACTAGAAGCTAATTTCTCGCGGGAACCTTAAGCTATAGCGAGGTTCTAACAATACGGATTACAAAGAAACGCTTATTTTTACAATCAACAATTCGAGGCGCGGCCGCTAGCAAAAAACCAATCTTGAACTCTGTCTCGAACTGTCAAAACCAAAGTTTTATCAAAAAGCGCGGCAAGCTAGCTTCGTTCACAAATTTCATCTGTCACAGCGACCACAGACAACTAATACATAGGTGGCGCGAACAATCCCCCGCCCGTGGACGCAAGGATTTACGTCCACTCACTAACAGATGGGGAGACGTGACAAGGTGCAAACGGCTCGGTGCAAGACCGAATCTCCGACCATTACCTCGGCGACTCTGGGAACCCCATCAGATCCGTACATTAACTTAACAATGCGTCCACGACGCCAATACAAAGGTAGCAAATTAGATTCCTTTACCAATACAAGATCACCAACCTTAGGGGGATCGGATTTGTCAGCCCACTTAACACGTTGCTGCAAAAGGTGCAAATACTCGAGTGACCAACGATGCCAAAAGCTCTGAGTCATTTGCTGCAACAGTTCAAACCGAGACAAACGTGAGGTTTTCGCGTCCCTGAAGGGGTATTCGGGCAAGGCGTTAAGGGGCTGACCAATCAAGAAGTGGCCGGGAGTTAAGACCTCCAGGTCGTTTGGGTCAGACGAGAGGGGGCAGAGTGGCCGAGAATTGAGTATGGCCTCAATTTTACAAAACACAGTGGCGAGTTCTTCGAAGGTCAAGATAGTTTCTCCTATAACGCGTCGGAGATGTGTCTTGGCGACCTTGACGACAGCTTCGAAGATCCCACCCCAGTGGGGGCAAGCTGGAGGGTCAAACTTCCAGGCTATCCCCATCTTGGACATTGCAGTACTTATACTAATCTTATTACTAGACAAAAATTCAACAATTTCTCTTAAATATCTATCGGTACCCTTATAATTAGTACCGCAATCGGTGCGAACCAGGTCAGGCAATCCTCGACGAGAGACAAATCTACTTAGCGTGGCCACAAAGGCCTCAGTGCTTAAGGCACTCACCAGTTCCAAATGGACCGCTTTAGTAGAGAGACAAACAAAAACGCACAGATAGGCCTTGAGTGACCGGGCGTTGCGGAGGTTGGAGCTCTTGATGGCGAAAGGGCCTGCAAAATCAGTGCCAACTCCGGCAAAAGGTCGAGTGGCCATGACGCGGTCGGGGGGCAAGTCACCCATCATCGGCTGCGCAGTAGGGGCCTTCAAACGGTAGCAAGAGATGCATTTGAAAATGACGCTCCGGATTGTGCGTCTCCCTGCCAAAATCCAAAACTCACGCTGTAAAATAGCCGAGAGGGCATTGCAACCAGCATGGGCATTTTTCAGGTGATAAGAGGTCACCAGCAATTTAACAAAGGTGCCGTCCTTAGGGAGCAGCAAAGGGTGACGAGCACCATAGGGCAACTCAGAATTCCTAAGGCGTCCGCCAACGCGTAACAATCCGTCATCGTCCAAAAAGGGGCTTAAGCGAGCAAGCGGGCCTTTCAAAGCTAAGCCTCCTTTTATGGTGTCAATCACGGGCGCAAAATGTTCTGCCTGAACCACACGCACCCAATGTGTCCGGGCTTCTCGACGTTCAAGAGGCGACAAGACAGGATTCAAATTTTTATTACCTGGGTTCCTTCCATTATGGATGAAACGTCTAAGCCAACCGGTAACATCAATGAGTTTATCAAGGGAACTGTATCGTTCCAAGAGGAAGTTGGAGTCTGGGATCGGTCTATCCTCCACGACTCCGACTCTTAAGCCCGGCAAAACTTCCGGAGCGGAGAACCGATTCTGAGGCCAAGTCGACTCAGGTTGCGTTAACCAACTTGGGCCCCACCAAAGGGGATGGTTGACAAGTGAAGAGGCCTCGAGACCGCGAGAGGCACAATCGGCCGGGTTCAATTCTCCGGGTACGTGTCTCCAAATCAACGGAGTTTCAGAGCACTGAATTTGGGACACCCGATTCGCGACAAAGACCTCCAAGTTGTGAGGGGCGGCTCGGAGCCAACATAGGACAATTTCACTGTCCGTCCAAGCATACACGTCGGTCAGTTCGACCACGGATGCCAAAGATGAACGGACGTGGTTAAGAAGGCGCACCAAAAGAGCAGCGCCAGACAATTCTAATTTAGGGATCGTCAAGCGTGACCGAATAGGGGCCACCTTGCTCTTTGCCAAGACAAGATGTGTCGCTACCTCACCAGTGGCATCGACAGTCCGCATATATACCACGGCAGCATAGCCTCGTTCGGAGGCGTCACAAAACCCATGGAGACTGGCGTGGCACCTTCCTGGTGGTAGGAAGCGTCGAGGCATCGAAATTCGGTTGACGTCCGGAAGTGCAGACACAAGGGAGTGCCACTCCTTCAATAATTTCCCTTGGAGAGGATCGTCCCAACCGACTTCAGCAATCCAAAGCTTCTGAAGGAAGCATTTGGCCAAAAATATTACGGGAGTGATCCACCCGTTTGGATCAAATGTGCGGGCAACCGTGGACAAGACAGAGCGCTTAGTCCAGACCTTAGGAGGTGGGTTCAATTTGACCCGGTAGGTGAAAACATCCTGGACGGGCTGGTACTGTATTCCAAGGACCGTCAACAAATTAGGATTTTCAAGGTTTTCAAAAATATGAGGGTCCTGCTGATCCTCTCCCGGGAGATCCTTCAAAACGTGAGGGGAGTTGGATAGCCACTTTCGCAATTCATAACCTCCGGACTTCAGTATTGCAATCAATTCGTCACGCAGGGTCAAAGCTTCTTCAACACTAGAAGCTCCTGTGCAGATGTCGTCCATATAGACTGACGATTCCAAGATGGCTGATGCACGAGGATAATTCAGCCGCTCGCGGTTAGCCAATTCCAACAAGGTCCTAATAGCAATATAGGGGCTTGACCGGAGTCCATAGGTCGTTGTGTTCAATTCAAAGACCCGTATCGGCTCATTAGGACTCTCGCGCCACAAAATCAGCTGATACCTCCGATCATCGCGATGCACCACCGACTGTCTGAACATCATCTTGATGTCAGCAACAAAGACAATTTGGTGACGGCGGAAATGCGTGAGGATGTCGGAGATATCCTTGATCAACTTAGGGCCAGCGTGCAGACACTGGTTCAAAGTCACCCCGTTAGACGTAGCCGCGGAGCCGTCAAATACCACTCGAATCTTACCCCCAGGGGTCTTCAAGACAGCATGGTGGGGTAGGAAGTAGTGCTCGTGCGAACGCCAATCAAAATTGGATGGTGACATGTGTCCAAGGTCTTCGTACTCGCGCATAAATTCAATATACTTGGTGCGGAAGGTAGGGTCGCGCCGCATGCGCCGTTCCATAGACAAGAGCCTCTTCTCAGCTAAGGCCCGTGAATGACCAAGAAGGGGGCGAGAGGCGAGGAAGGGCAAGCGAGTTACGAAGCGCCCGTCAGTACGGCGGCCTGTGTTATTTTGATAGAACAACTCGCATTCAAGGTCAAGAGGATTAACCGGTGCAGCGTGTGGCGGCTCCTCGACTTCCCAAAAACGCTGGACTACATCCGACAACGTTAAGCCGGCTGCCTGCAATTGGTCTAGCACCGGTGGGTCTGAAGACCACAAAACGGGTCCAAGAAAGCTATGACCAAATATAGTGGAGAT
This sequence comes from Erebia epiphron, assembly GCA_963932025.1. Lineage (NCBI taxonomy): Eukaryota > Metazoa > Arthropoda > Insecta > Lepidoptera > Nymphalidae > Erebia > Erebia epiphron. The sequence goes on from OZ009948.1 coordinate 27,896,663, forward strand.
GGCGCAAAGTCCATCTTTCTGCAGGACCCTAATTCCTCCTGACAAGATCAGGCCTAGGACATCAGAACCCAACAAAAGATCCATGGGACCAGGTTCAGTCCAGTGAGGGTCGGCAGGGGTCAGACCTGCCGTACAGGAAACCGCAACATCAGCGATTCTTTCCTGTGGTAGAGGACCCAAGATATCGTCAAGGACTGACACCTTGACCAAGACGCGGAGATCGCCCTTAATTGGGCCAAACATCAACTCCGCTTCACCCTTAGGAGTCGAGGGCTCGGCACCACCGATACCTATCATCCGAACCGCATGAGGACTCCAAGGGAGCCCTAGCTTACCCACCAAATAAGAAGAAGCAATACAGCGCTGTGAACCCGAATCCAAGAGGGCACGAACTATCAAACATTCACCTTTCGGGTTGTACACCTTCACTGAGACAGTCGGCAAAAGAACGGTCTGACAGACGGACTGCTGAAGATTAAGATTCTCAGGAGATGTGGCTGTGGTGGGGGCTAGGGCGGCGACTACCTAGCATTGGTCACCTTCATCAAACCGGTCCTCGAACCGGGGAATCTCGAATCGAGATTCATGCGGAACCTCCAGAGGTGGAGGAGACGGACCTCCATTTGGGTAAATCCACGCGCCATCCCGCGGCGGAAGCACAGGCCTAGTCAAGCGGGCAGAGGCCGGCACACCGTAGTGAGGTTGGCGACCCATACGAGGTGGGCGGCGCTCTAGTCGCGGCCACTCGTGAAGCGGGGGTGAGTAGCGAGTAGGACGGCCCGTCGCCGTGGCGGCAGCAAATCCCGCATCAAATTGGCGCAGGGGGGTCGAAATCCCCCCGCGGGGGGGTGAAGCCCCCCCGGGTGGGGGCGAAGTCCGGACCCACCGGGGCACCTGACACGGTGCAGGAGAGCGACGCAGACTAGCAGGGGAGCGATTAACATAAGCACCCCCGCCCGTGCGGGGGGTGCTCTCCCCCACCTGGCGGCCAACGCCATTTTGGTTGGCACACAAGATCGCCAGGTGGTTGCCCTTACAAATAGGGCATGGCTGCTGATGTGGGCAGTCTCGCTGCAGGTGAGCTTCCAGGCAACTATAGCACCAGTGGCGGTCCCTGGCGATGCCCCTCCGGTGGTTAATCGTCTTGTCCAGGAACTGGGGACAAGAAGGTACCCTGTGGCCCGGACGCTTGCAATATTTACAGGGGGTGGCCTCAGTGGCAGCAAGCGCCCTGTAGACTGGCATTGGCCTTCGCTCAGAGGCCCCCTTACCAGGGCTGCCAATCTGGCCCCTTCCCTTCCTCGGCTGGGCAGGTTGCTCTGAGGTCCTTGAAGGACCAGCAACGCCAGAGTTGTCAGCCTGCCGGCACTCCTCCTCGAGGAACTTTAGCAAATCTGAAAAGGGGGGCAGATAGCTGGCACCGTCCCCACCATACCTCTTTTCAAACCGCAATTTTAATTCGGGAGGTAGGCGGGACAACACTATATGCAGCAACAGAAAAGACCACTGGTCCACCGGGAGCTCTAGTCGCCTAAGTGCATTACATGCTACAATCAACGGGTTTAACAAAGATTCCCTCAAACGAGCAACCCCTGAGACACGTGGAAGAGACAAGTGTCCGCTAATCGGCGCACGTTGGCATACCGCCGGGTGAGTAGTTCCCGGGCGGTAGTATAGCTCTCCTCGGAGAGGTCCAGGTGGCAGACCACACTCAGAGCCTCTCCCTGCAAGGAGGACAGTAGGTAGCTCAGTTTCTGGCAGGGAGACAGATCCTTCCTAGCATGCACCAGACTATCAAAGAGGCCGAGGAAACCTAACCACTCACTCAAATTGCCAGAAAATTTAGGTAGGTCTATAGTGGGTAACCTACCTAGTAGCGCAGGTTGAGTCGGAGGTCTCAAAGGAGACTCGAGAAGAGAGCTTAGTCTCGCCTCCTTCTTAAGCTTAGAGCTTTCCTCCACAAGGCCGTCCGTTAGTTCAAAGAACTGCTCATAGTCTCGCTGAGCGGACTGGAGCAGTTCCTCGGGCGGTTCCAAAACCACTAGGTCCCTAAGCGATTCCTCGACAATTGCCTGTCTGGTCGGCACCTGTTCACATCGCTTGAGCAGTGCGGATGCTCTGTCCTCACGGCCTATCAAGGTACGAGCTGTAGCCGCCCATCGGAGTTCAGCTTGTATCGAGCCAACGAGCCTTTTATGAGCTGACATCTTGTACGCAATAGGTATTGCAATTTGCAATTAAATAAATTACTTTATGATTCACACTTACAATTTAGGCTGGATTGAGGTGGCAACCCTAACTAACAATTAGCCAGCTGTGTGAATTCACAACAAAACAACAACAGTATAACAACACACAAAACAGCAACAAACAACAAACAAATAACAGCAAATAAACAATGTTCAAATTCTATTGTAAACAATGAATTTATATGTTAGGTTGTTACACTGTTGATTGCTACAATAATCAAAGTAAAGAATTAAAAATAAACAAGAATAAGAACTACAATTAAAAGCAAGTTAAACTTACCTACATGAAAATTATCAAATTATCAGGGGTTAACCTTCAAATACAGACAGACATACATGTAAAAACAAAAAAAAAAACAAATTATGTGTATAGTTAACCCGAGACAAACAACAATAATATGTAATTATAATAATTGTAGTATAATCTTAAGCATAAGTTAGAAGTTACAAATTCAAGTTTTTAAACAATTGCAAAGACAGGCAAAGATGGGTGAGCAACTATATATGTGACTGAAAACACCGTGTAATCAATAATTATCGTTCAATAATTAAAACCAAGTTTTTAATTTGCAACTAGTAGGGGACAAAACCAAAGGTAGTGGTTAAATTTACAAATCCAATTAATAATAAGCAATTAATTCAAGACAACAAATTCATATACAGTCACAATCGCAATGCAGACAAGCAATATCAAACCTTGTAATTAGCAATATCAACATATAAAGGGTTAAATAATATATACATAATACCCTTTATTACAAGTTATTATCTATACACAAATTCAGTTAAAGTGTTGAACAGCTGTTGGCCAATTAATTTAGAAGTTTGCCAACAAATCAATAAGCTGCTAACAAGCTAGTATGTATTTAACAAACTAATTACAGTTTGCAACCTTTACTCAATCTCAACTACAAAATTTCCATAAATAAGTACTTTCATAAACAAAGCAGTTATTTAATTAAACAGACACCAAGTACAAGCTTTGACACCACAGAAGTATAGTTTGTGCGGCAAGAATCAAACCTAATGTACAAAATTCTCTTATGCCGCTTCAATACATTTAACGCAGCAAGTAGGAACTATAGCTAAGTAATCCAAAGTAAAAGTTAAGCTTGTTTTAATTTACCTAGCTATATCCCACAATAAATGCCCCACTAGCTTACACTATTAAACCGGTACAGACCTGTCCGCAGCGTTTAGTACAACCACGCTCTTTGCTACCAAATGTTGGGGCTTCAACCTGGTCCAATGCTACAACCCTAAGACGCTGTTCCAGGGGCCCATCAGCTGGATTCGAGCCTCTTAGGCCATTGGCTCAGGGCCAAATGCGGACAGAACTGTTCGGGCTTGACTTGGATAACTAAAGTATTGATAGATTTAAACTTATGCTATGCACTTACAGAGTCCAAGGTGACCACGGCTCCTCGATAAGGAAGAATGTAGGTTACGGGTTAGGAAAGGTCAGGAATGAGAAGGTATTGCTTTTCGGCCTGTGGCTTCTGGCTTCAAAACCGTCAATCACAACTCACACAGCACCGCACTCAAAGTTCGTCCAAAAGCTGCTTAGGTTAACTATTTACGGAATTATACACAGTTTGCAGCCGGCAGGTGTCAACGTGGCCACACAACTATAATTGTCACTCAGTACAACAAGTAAGTCTTTATTTAGTACCGAAATAACTAGAAGCTAATTTCTCGCGGGAACCTTAAGCTATAGCGAGGTTCTAACAATACGGATTACAAAGAAACGCTTATTTTTACAATCAACAATTCGAGGCGCGGCCGCTAGCAAAAAACCAATCTTGAACTCTGTCTCGAACTGTCAAAACCAAAGTTTTATCAAAAAGCGCGGCAAGCTAGCTTCGTTCACAAATTTCATCTGTCACAGCGACCACAGACAACTAATACATAGGTGGCGCGAACAGTAATATTATTCTAGATTAAACTTCTACTTGCAGTTTGTATTGATACTAGATTTTTCTACACGCGTTACGTCCATTGTGCTTAGCATGCGCACAACGAGATTATCTCGCGACGAGAGAGAGAAATGTTGTCGTTGCCCGCAAATTTTTCATTTCCCTAACATGTACAAAATGCGGTACATTACAGTTATATTATTAGTATTAGTGCGGTATATTATTAGTTGAAAATCGTAGAGAAACATACCACAAATAAGAAATATTACTTTTATGTCTACTTTTGACGTAACGAGGCAAGTAACCACGTTAGCTTCGGTAGACAGATAGAGATAAGGGGTAGACATAATTTTACTCGTAGTGCGCATGCTAGCCATACAGGAAACTCAATTATTTCACCCTGTTTAAAATGATTTAGTAAAAAATATACTTTATTATAATGTAGCTAATTTTTAGCTTCAGTACAAATTTTTATAACAGCCGTGGCCAGCAGCTCTACCTTTTCGACATTCGTGTTCCCTGCCACGTATAATTATTATTCAATCATGGAAATATATATCTATTTAATTTTCTCATAGTCGTCCTGCTCTACTTTCTCACAATAAAGATTGTGGTTGTGTTACTTCAAGGAAAAAACAGTGGTCATTGTTCTCGCTTTTATACCTCGCAGTTACCAGTGTGGTAATGTCATTAAAATTTAATGACGATTGACGCATTCATTAAAAATTGCACTATTGCCGCTGGCTTAAACAACCTGCGAGATATTTTACAGCCTGAAGGAACAAGAAGCTTAATTGGCTATAATCCGCCAAAGCAGACAAATATATGTGGTACGCTTAGCTTGCACGTGTAGCCCAATAAGCCAGCAATTCGCACCACCACAACACCACACGACACAAATCTTCCAAATTACTCTCAACTTACGATTCACTCCGACACCGGAACATCCTCAGGGAGATGTTTGACTCAACAATGCACGATTGTAAAGTCACTCACTCACAGTTAAAGAAAGTAAAGTCAGTCATAGCTTTGGGAGTCGTTCGAGGCGCTTCAGATAATTTCATGGTAAATGTTTCTTGAATCTTAAACTAGTATCAGCTTAAAGTTTATATTATTATATTACTCTATAAAACTATTTTCGCAGAAACAACTATTCCATTCAAATTAATGATGTCTTATTTTATAGGTGCCATAGGCCGTTGCAACATTAGTTTTAGGATATGCGGAAGGATTTAAAAACCCACCATATTAGATCAGAATAGAAGAATATGAACATACGGAGATAAAGTACTTGATAGTTTCGTCTTTCATCCTATTTATTTAAATTATCAAGCTGAGACGGAATTTGCTGCTTTTGTAAGTATTTCTGTAGAATAGAAACACCAAATATCAACTGCATGCGTGGGTAATTAGAAAACGGTGAGCAGAAGTTTGCAGCTGAATTAATATATCAAGGCAAAGTCATTTACAAACGGTACCACATCTGGCGCAAATGATAAATGCAGTTTTAGTTGCGAGCTCTTGGATAAGTGCAATCCGTTTTCCTTTTGCTATTTCCGCTTTTCAGTTTATTATTTGAGTCGTAAATTAATGAAACTTGTGAAGTAAAATAATGGATAGTTTCATCATCTTCACTTTTGTCGTCGTCCACTGCTGGACGAAGGTCTCCTGCATGGATTTATTAGATCTCCACATGATACAGTTGTGTGCTTCCAGTGGCTCCCAGCTACTCGCATGAGATTGCGCAAGTTCTCTTCTTATTACCTACTCTGTAGGTAAATATTTAAAAAGTTAAAAAAAAGACGTGTGGCACTCGGAGACTGCCGCGATAAAGCTATTGCATAGCATTTTTTTTCAACTTAGTCCGGGTGTCCAAGGGGAATCAAAAGGTTTTTTAATTCTCCTTGGACACCCGGACTATTGAAAACATAATTCTTTAAAATTATTTCGCCTTGATATTTTCAACAACTTGAAGTCAACAACACAAGTAGTCATAGCAACCAAAATCATCTTTTCATAAAAATAGTCTTTTAATTTTCAACAACTGGAAGTCAACAACACAAGTAGTCATAGCAACCAAAGTGTTAGGTTTTTTTTCGTTACGGAATTTCTGGATTCGGTCTCCACGCTCAAGGCCCGCGATAGAAGCTATGCAATAGCTTAAAAAAAATCTGATCGTCTGTTATAATAATATTATAAGTACTTACTTCAACCACTACCACCACTACAGCCCATTAACGTCCCATTGCAGGGCACAGGCCTCGTCTTTTATAGGTGAGAGGGAATTAGACCGTAGACCCACCACGCTGCTCCAATGCGGGTTGGCGGGCTCTAACGACTAAATTATCATGTTAGTGATAATAACCGGGACCGACGGCTTAATGTGCTCTCCGAGGCACGGGGGTGAAACACCGCCAACTTCCAACTCCGGGCTAGTCCTGAGAACTGCTTGACTGAAAAACCATACCTAACATTTTATGCCCGAACGAGAACCCAGGACCTGTGATCCGCAGTCAACCATGCTAACCGCTAGACCAACGAGGCAGTTTATTAACGTCTAACACAAGTCGAAGAAAATTGTACTTTAACTCCAAATTATGTGATTTGTATCTAGGCGACTTGAAAGAAGTGTTAATCAAAACTACACATAACAGTTTGAAAACTATGGTACCTTTAAAGTTCGGAACGTCTATCACAAACTTTCTCTAGTGCCTGTAACACAGCCTGACTGTGAACTAATTAATGTTTGACGTAGCAACTTTGACAGCAAAGAATTCTGTTATTAAACGTCGAAGCGGAACACTTGAAACGTATCATCATCTGGCAGTTCTCGAAGTGTGTGAACAATAGAGCTTGGGTTATTACGATGCGATAATTAGTTTTCAATCTTTTTTATAGGAATCAATAATTTAAAAAAAATAACAATATTTTCGGTACATAATATTGTAATTTGTAACGTCTTGATTTGTGGTTATCTGTTAGTCCGACGCATACCTACTGAGTCGTGGAGATGATTTTTTAGAGCATTATAATATGGTTCACAATGAAACTAAAACATGGAGGGGATTCAGGAGATGAGCAGCGTGCTTCCGACAATATCAGTGGAATATAAAAATATCATTTGTCGTCTAAGTTTTTGGGTATGTGCGTAAGTAGAGCAAGGTCTTTTTAATAACAGCGCAAACTGAGCTTTAGGAGCTTTGATATACCTAAGGTTCAAATTCGTATAATGTAACTAAAACACGGAGGCGACGCAAAGTACGCTCGGCGTGCCCCGGCCCGCTCCGTTTAGCCGAAATAAAGCTTTAAAGGTGTACACATTAGCTGTTTATTTAAAAAAAACAGTCAATACGATAGTTAAATTTGAATTACTGTAAGTGTGCAGAAATATATAGTGAATTTATTTTCCACGGTGCAAAGTTTCTCTATAAATAAGAATTATTATTATGGCAAAACTTTGCAACGAGCAGAAACTAATTTCATGATCACGTCCTTTATGAATAGAGGTAATAACAGCTGGTTTTAAAAACTTTATATATGATGGATAACGTTATATATTATTTATATTTATTTAAAGGGATTTATTTTAAATTAGGGCTCGGTCTTACTAGGCGTCTAACGGTTGCTATAATATTATTATACTCGAAGTTGACTCTGAAGTCTGACCCTTCGCTAATCAAGCGGCTGGCTGTGGCCAACAGCAAAGCACCTACCGTACATTTCCAGTAACCGCTGCCAATTTCAAATTCAAATGATTTTTATTCAAATAGACTTTTTACAAGTTCTTATGATTAGCCAAATGAATCTACCACCCACTGTGTATGCATCACAGAAATAATAGAGGAGGTACCTATCGTATCGTATCAAAACCAGGGGATCGATTGGGTAAGTTTGGTAAAATGTAACACTGCAATGCTCACAATCACCATTGGCTAACACCATTCGCTATTAGCCAAAATCCATTGTCGTAGTAAATACCTACTACACTTTCAGCCAGTTACTATAATACAAATTGTAACAATGATCGATGCTGCTGTTCGAATTCCAGGCAAACAGCACGCTACAAATTAAAGCCTCGTGAGAATGCGCCCTTAAAAGTCTAACCCCACCAATACACGGCGTGCCGAGGAACTTCTTCTTCTTCATGTCCTGGGGTTATTTTCCGCACTTGAACGTAGTTCGCGCCGAGGAACTTAGGGAGACATATTCTTTGTATAGTCTGTATGGGGCTGGGCCCACTTAAGCGACGTGGCACGGCGATGCACTGCGACATAATTGTACAAAGAATACCCGCTACGTGCCGCGCCGCGCCGCGCCTCTGTAGTGGAGCTAGACCTTAAAGCCTCGTGAGAACGTGCCCTTACAGTGGAGCTGTTTCATTTTCCCGTGAGCGTCTTTATTATATGTACCAGTGGTTTAATTTAGTTCCAGTTTCCATTACAGCGCAAGACTAAATCCCTAGCATCAAGAACTGACTCGGAAACTTTAGTTCCCGTAACGTTGCCGTAGCGCTTCAAACTTCCAACTCATCTTAGACTTGAAAGTTTGATTTCGAAGGTGAAGCCGCATTATTAAATGGGTGAAATGATAGTATCTTTGTATACAAAATACTAGCTGATGCCCGCGACCTTGTCCCCGTAGATTGATGTTTTTTGATTCCCGCGAGAACTCTTCAATTTTCCGCGATAAAAAGTAGCCTACATAATAGTGGAAAACGTTTGGAAACTTTTTAAATTCACTGTAAACTAGACAGTTTTCGCCGAACGCCGCGCGAGACGCATGGCCATGGAGTGGTTTTGTCATAGAGCAACCAATTTTGCATGTGATTATTACTTTTGTATGAAAAAACAATTTTACACCAAAATTTTAAAAGTCGTAGAACAAAAGTTGTACAGTATTAAGCTACCCCAAAGAGGTAATTAGTATTTTTAAATTAACCCTGTACCCTTACTAAGAATCTATGTTGCTCTGATTTGCTGACTTACCAAAAATTTCCTAGCACGTTATTTAATTAACTCACTGTCAAGAAACGCCTGCAAAATATAATCAATTACATAAACATAGTAACATATATACCTTTTCAACACACTTGCTCGTAAAGTTGCTATATTTTCTTTAGTCTTACGCCCGGTATGCGATTTATTACACACTAGTTCGTTTTACTTTTCATATCCGCACTAGTGTTTTTCTTATTCCACTTTTTTTTTAATATCCGTAAAGAGGTTGTTACCAAAAGATTTGTTATTTTGTAAATAAATATTTAATTAATTTTTTTTTTTAATTTTACAATCTTGAACAAGGAGTGTAATATATAACCTTCTTGTTTACAATATATCAGTGAAAGAAATGCACATTTAAAAAACCTAATAGAGGAAAGTGTACCTTTTAAAAACCTAATAAAGTTTAATATATTGTGGCCACATTGTGGCTGAATGGCGGTGTTCGGTGCCTCTGGACTTAACCTGCGCGCGCATAGTTATTCAACCAAAGATACGGCGCGCGAAAAAATAAACCTCCGCGCCATTTTGTGCAAACATTTGTTCGTTTAAAATTGCTGATTTGTGACTGAAAAATGTCGAGTACAAGTGACGAAGTACAGTTAGATTTGGATACGACGCCACCAGATATTATTATTGAGGCACAAAACCCTAGTGACAGTTTGTTGCCATCAAAATCAAGAGAAAAATACATACGGGCTTACGAAAATTTCATGAAATGGAAATGCGACAAAAAAGCCCAGTCGTTCTCGGAGAACGTGTTTTTGGCTTACTTTAATGAGTTAGCCAACAAATATAAGCCCAACACGCTGTGGTGTATTTATTCCATGTTAAGAAGTATGATTCGGACAAAAAATGGAATCGACATAAAAACTTATACGAATTTGATGGCATTCTTGAAAAGGCGGTCGGATGGCTATATTGGCAGAAAATCTAAAGTATTGTCACCTAATGATGTCGAAAAATTCTTAAATGAAGCCCCAGATAGCCAATATTTAGCAACGAAGGTCAGTAAACTAATACTATCTATTGTAGCTTAAGTTTGTATACGAAACATAGTACCCAAATAAGTATTAAGCATCCACCTATTACCGATATCTAATCAATAAATAGAGTGACAATCGAAAACTACTTATTAAACTAAAATTAACTATAAATTAAATTAAACCTAAAAATCTAAGGCTAAGATTTATTAAAAAATATAAATATAAGTATTTTTCAGGTTGCATTAATATTTGGAATCCAAGGCGCATGTCGGCGACAAGAGCTTAATAATATTACAACAAACGACATCAATAATCACGGGGAAATGCTTCTTGTGAAAATCCCAAACACCAAGAACAAAATCCCACGATCGTTCACTATTGACGGTCAATTTTATGATATCGTAAAGAAATATCAAGCTTTGCGTACAAATAAAGCTAAAAGTGACCGTTTTTTTCAAAACTTCCAAAAAGGAAAATGTACATGTCAACCTATAGGTGTTAATAAATTTGGTTCCATGCCAAAAGAAATCGCAAAGTTTCTGGGATTACCGGATGCTGAATGTTACACCGGACACAGTTTTAGAAGAACCTCAGCTACATTGCTAGCTGATGCAGGGGCTGATATATTAACATTAAAGCGCCATGGCGGGTGGCGGTCTAATACAGTCGCAGAATCTTATGTTGAGGACTCAATTCAAAACAAAGTTAACATAAGTGCCAAGATAACACAAGCCATCAATTTGGAGCCACCTTCTAAGAAGTTTTGTCCCGAACCGCAACCTTCTACCTCATATGCCAGTGATTTTTGTGTGCCGCCTACTCTGACTAAAGGAGAATTAGAACGCCCATCCACCTCCTATGGGAATGTTTCACTATCTCCAACATTTACAGTTACTCAAGAACACCACAGTAAAAGTTTTAATAATACTATAACACATACTGTGCAACATCCAACAAAAACTGTTGCGTATCATTTTAATAATTGTACTTTCAATAATTGCTTTAATAATTAAAATGTATTTTATACCTACCTAATTGTTTTTTTCCTCGCAAGTGTGTTGAAAAACGTCGTATGATACGCGTGTGCTTTGTTCATTACAGTCTTGGCTCTATTACAGCCCTCGCCTTGCGGCTCGGGCTGTGCAATACCGCCTCGACTGTAATGACCAACTTCGCGCACTTGTATCATAATGTACTATTTCGTACCACTCGCTCAAAAAAGTGACATTCTAAGCCACAAAAAGCGAACATAACAATAGTCATTTTTAATCTGTTAAAAACAGGGAAAGAAAATTGTACTGAATTTCATTCATCCTCTAGGGAGAGAATGTGATTTAAATTTGGAATACTTACCGAAATTTAACCAACTACATCTGTGTTTACACCATTGAGTTTGTCTAAAAAGCATTAAACATCTTTTTGAAAAAGGAATACGCATTTATTATGCAGTTATGATTATTAAATAAAATTACGAAAACCGACGAGGCCGTATGAGCTTGATGCCTTTGCTTTTCCGACAAAAAAATATTAGTCTAGGAATTTGCCGCGCTTTTGTTTTTTTCAAATACATAAACGTTAAGTTTATTTTAATTTATTTTTATAAATAAGTTAATGTTCTAAAAATACGTTACGATGTTAAATCAAAGCGACAGTGACAGTGAATTGTCGGATTCCATCGGTACAAATGCTGCCGCAATTATAAATAATTTGCTTCCAACAAAATCCAAGGAAAATTATTTAAAAACTTATGAACTCTCTCTATCAATAATTGGACCAATGTTTCGAATGTTACCTTTTACTTTTAATTGTCATTATTTTTAATAAATGCTTATCTCATATTATTATTGTGTTAATTTTTTCGCAAATGGTACGAAAAGTAGAGTATTTTCCTCGGTGATAAAGCTGTCTTAGTCTTGGGTGAACTTAAATCCCTCGCTACACTCAGGACTCGTCTTAAATCCCTCGCTTCGCTCGTAATTTAAGTTTTTAACACCCTCGCTACGCTCGGGAGTAAACCTCGAGTCCTTCGTTACGCTCGCGATTTAAATCGTCACCCGCGACAGAAGACACTGCTTTATCCCCTTGGTTAATAATCTACTAACTATGTATACGGGTCGCTCTCACGAAGTCTCGAAATTCTTGTCCTTGTATCAATGATAGAAATCATTTCGTTTAGGTCACCCGATTTGTATGGAAGCATTAATTTTGTGGTTGAACGGAAGGCTCGGCGGTGTGACTTTGTTTGCGGAAACTGATCAAACAAGCACGTGTACACGAGAGCAAACAGTGTTACAGAATGTATACCAATACAAACACTCGGCCATACAAGTACTCACTCAATAATCACAACGTGAGCACAATTCCGCTCTGGTAATTTGATTTGCATGCAGATCGACGCTTGCCAGTGGCTATTATCGTTACCTATTGAATGCCTTATGGATGTGTTGGATGGGAATTCTAGAATGTTATTATTATACGAAATGTGACAATAATATTAAAAAAAACCGGCCAAGTGCGTTTCGGGCTCGCGTACCGAGGGTTCCGTACGAACCTGTAGTAAGTTTAAAATTATTAAAAATATTTTTATTATATGATGTAACTAAAACTTTATGCTTTTCGCAATTTTTCCTTTATCTATGCTATAAGACGTTGCTTCGTACCAAATTTCAAGATTCTGAGTTCACGGGAAGTACCCTGTAGGTTTTGATGCCCTTGCAAGTGTCAAAACTTTGCAGCATACACGGTTGTATCTTTTGATTACGTTTTCTTAGAAGTTTGATTTTTTCACAGCTCCAAGGGACAGTAAACCTGAGTATTTGATATGAATTTCAGCTTGATACCTCCATGCGTTCCTGAGAAAAAGGGTCTTGACACACAGACGGACGGACAACAAAGTGATCCTATGAGGGTTCAATTTTTTCCTTTTGAGGTACGGAACCCTAAAAATGCACCTATATTATGATATCAACATTATTGGATAGGTACGTGTTATACAATTTGTTGGCTGAACAAATTATTATAGGGCTTCATCGTTGCAAAAGACGTCCTTAGCTGCATAAGTCTTTTGGAAAGATTTACTCACATTATTAATATGATCTTGTTCGGCGCCCCCCTGCGAATCTCTATAGATCGTCCGTCCTCCTTAGTAGGGGAATTTTCTAGTATGTGGGATAAATGGGTATTACCAAAATATACCTACTAAAGTCAAGTTTGTCATTTATGTAAGTCACTGATTTGTCATGCGCTTTCTTAGCCTTTTCTATACAAAATAGTGTTTTCTATGGAAATGCATACGTATTCGTTAGGCTACCCAGATGCCATTACGCAGTAGGTATATTAAGCTTCGCGGTACTGAAATAACAGCTGTCAATAAGTTAATCAAATACTTAGGCCGGTATTTCACATCGGATTTGGACCATCAAGAGGAGATCAAATGTAGAATTGGACAAGCTAAGTCAGCATTTTACAAAATGTCCAAAGTACTTTGTGACCCCAAAATCCCAGTCCCAACTAGACTTCGCGTTCTCAGGTGCTATGTTTGGTCCACTCTTCTATATGGATGCGAAACATGGGTCATGAAAAAGGAAAATTGTCGACGGTTGCAAGCGTTTGAGATGTGGGCATTACGAAGAATGTTTAAAATATCATCGAGAGACTTCATCTCAAACGCTCAAGTACTGCAAATAGCAAATTGCAAACGACTGCTGATGACCACCGTTGTACGAAGAGAGGTTGCTTTTTTCGGGCACCTGCAACGAGGATCCCTCTATGAATTTCCAAGGTTGATCCTCGAAGGCAAGATAGCCGGAAAAAGGGCACCGGGGCGACCAAGAAGGAAGTGGTTCGACGACATAGGGGAGTGGACTCGACATAAGTACGTAGGATTAAAGAAGATAGCACGTGACCGCAAAAGTTTTCTCCGACTGACCGCCGAGCTTCAGTTTGAAGATGGCACCACATGACGTAGAGCTAAATGGATCCTTAGCTTGGAAGCATCTAAAGTTGAATCGAGCTGAATAATTATTGTTATTAGTCCCATAATAATTAATCTGTAGTGGTTCCTACTTCATATGATAATAAAATATCGAGATGACTTGACTCCTATAAACATGACGTCATTACACTATACAAACTCTACGAACATTACTCTACGAGTCAATAATGGTGCTACGAATGCTACGGTGGGATGATATTCATCATTATTAGGTTTAAATGACGTTACCAACAGTACGTAGAACATCAAGTAAAGGAAAATTGATTATCTGTATCTCGTATTAAGTTATATAAAAATAAATAAGTACATTTAGGAGAATCAGTCTAGTATACCGCGGTTGGTAAGTACAGGGCTGTTGAGTACTGAAGCTTGGGTCGTAAAAAATACGGGTGAAAAAGTCTTTGTTCAAATATGAATAGAGCCTGCACTTTTCAAATACCTATGTACGCAGACATAATTTAATTAATAACCTCTCACTAACTGAACACAATTATTTTTTCAATATATTATGCGTACAATGAAAAACGAAAATATAGTTCCTGTTAGATAGCGATACTTAATTAACTGTAGAACCTACTTCAATCTTTAGGTCGGATAAGGATTTAGGTCGTTTTTAGTCCTATATTTAGGTCTGTAAATTATCTAATATGCTAAAAATTTAGTTCATCCTGCATAATAGGGGAGCGTAGACTAAATTGACGAACCATCTCATATTATTAACTCCGTCCCTCTCTCTATTAACTTAGCTTACTCGCGAATATTGTTCTCACTTGTTCAGAAAAACTTTTTAATTAAAGTTGTGAAAAAACGTTAGGTACCAAAATGACAGACTCTGCGGTATCCAGAAATAGGCAGAAAATTCTAAATAATTTTTTTTTTTCAATATAGTCTCCCATAGCCTCAATACACTTATTTGATCTTTCTTCAGGTTTGGGAACAAAAAGTAATCATTGGGTTCGTATAGTAAAAACTAGCTGATGCCCGCGATACTAATATAGATGCAAAGTGTGTCTTTCTGTCTGTCTGATTCGCTTTCACGGCCCATCTGTTCAACCGATTTCGACGAATTTTGTATAGGGGTCGGAAAAATTACCCGGGGGTAAATTAAACTTATCACGGATTTTTCATAAACCTAAATCCTCGCAGATGAAGTCGCGGGCATAAAAATATTCGTATTTGTGTAGTAAACGCAAGGCACAGGTGTAAAAGCAGAGACTCGAATTTTTAATTACTGATAAAACTGGGCTATAACAACTCAAGGATCTCAAACTAAACAAAAAAAAATATTAAATATTTCAAATTGCTTTTAAAACAACCTACAACTCGGTTCTAATTATTATTTATTGGTGTTTATTTCAAAAGAGATGATGTTAATAAGCAACAATGCTAAAACACTGTGATTATTCTCTCCCCTTCCATTTTAGCAGGAAAAGCTGATAGTTCAGCTCATTTTGTAAAGTGGAGCAAAGGTTTAATTAGCACGCCATTTAATTACCCGCGACACTATTAGGCGACTCTGTTGCACTGCGCTTGCTTAAAACTTTAAACGTAATAGCTGAACTTCTGAAGCATTAACAGCTCAAACTAACAAATCAAAGGCAAGTTAAATTTCTCGGTGTTCCAATTCACCAACTTGGTCTGTGTTATGGACCGACGGATGGTTTTGTCGCTCATTAAGAACATGACCCTCGAGTAGTCGGGAGGCACACGTTCTTCCTGGTGTGCCTCAGACCGTGTGCAGGGATGATGTAGTCCCGCGGAGGAGAGTTTGCCATATCAGACGACACTAGCTGGGTCGCGCGAAGTGTCCACGGACCCTATCCAGCTAAGGCATTGCGAGGCCATGGTGTTTCAGTCAGTACGATGCTGACATGACCTCCGTGCTCCTCAGGAGCGGTGGAATTCATGAGGATTTTCCCACGACAAAATAAAAAAAAGTTTTTTGGACCGTCGGAGGCTAAGTTCGATACACTAAATGCGGTCCATGGTTTCTTGTATCAAGGATTTTTCTGTAGAAAAAATATAAACGCGAGCAAAACGAGCGCGAACTTCATTTCATTTATTCAAATCGTTTGGCTGTTACATAGTCAAAGATCTTAAAGTAGTAATAATTTTACATAGTAGGAACAGTCTACCTCTAACAGGCATTCAATATATTAAGCTTAGAGTAGTTAATCTAAATATTTAATTCATTTCTTTCTACCTATTCTTTAATTTTACCGAAACTGTCCTCAGGGGTCTCCGACTATATAGTCTAACTGGCTAAATATTTCAATTCAATTTAATTCAATTTATTTATTTATTTCCAAAAAAATATACACGTTATACTCCTTAGAAAACTGGACATAATTATGATTCATCACATCGTGTACAAAGGAGAGCTTAGACACTCGTACTAAGGTAACTTGTGTTACGAGTAAATAAAACTTCTTGTGATTTAAATCTGATTTAGGAATAACTAATCTAGAATTGTTAAGGTTTGGAGGACCTCTAGACCCGAAGGCCGGGGTGGACCGCCCCGTCCACGCCAACTTTAGTCCGTCACTGTGCCTTCACCAATAAGACATAGCTCGCATAACCCTGTGCGTTCCGCAGTTGTTAAAAATAAAATAAAAAAACCGGGCAAGTGCGAGTCGGACTCGCGCACGAAGGGTTCCGTACCATTATTAATAAATAATTACCTTTGTTAATGAACCGCAAGACTAACTTTGTTTGTAGAGGTTTATTGTTAATATCAAAAAAACTATGCTAGTTAGAGCATTGGCTATAGTGTTCCTGTAAAATATACGTAAATTTCTATTGACCATAATTATTTCAAATTTTTCGATTGGTAACCTCCGGAGATAAGGGGGGGGGGGGGGGGGGGGGACGACGGTATTTTTTTAGACATTTTCGGAGAAAGTCGCACCATAAGGGTTCCATTTTACCATTTTGGTACGGAACCCTAAAAAGTGACTTGCAGAGAACAGCGTGGTAGCTTTAACAAGAGAAGACTACAGCTAATGACTTGCTGATGAAAATAAAAGCGCAAAGGTAAACGGAAGAAATCCCAAAGAACAATGTATATTTTTGCAGTTTTCGTAACAGCTTTAATTAATTAAGAAAATTATAGTACCTAGTTAGTTAATTGCACTTAAGCTAATTTTCTCTCTGTTGTGCTCGTAATGTACAATGGAATAAATTAAATACTCGTTGGGAATAGAATGCAGAAACATTTAGGTACCACAATAATAGCAATCTTCATACATTCAAAGAGCTTCTAATTGCCTGCATCTAGGACATACACTAACTGCCTCGTTGGTCTAGTGGTTAGCAGGTTCGCCTGCGGCCGACAAGGTCCTGGGTTCGAGTCCCGGGTCGGGCCATAATTAAGTATTGAGTTTTTCTGACTAGAAATTCTCAGTACTAGCCCGGAGTTAGGAAGTTGGCGGTGTTTCACCCCCGTGCCTCGGAGAGCACGTTAAGCAGTCGGTCCCGGTTATTATCACTATAACATGATAATAGTCGTTCAAGCCCACCAACCCGCATGGGAGCAGCGTGGTGGGTCTAAGCTCTAATTATCGCTCTCCTACGAGAGTGGAGGCCTGTGCCCAACAGTGGGACGTTAATGGGCTGTAGTGGTGGTGGTGGTGGTGGAGGACATACACTACAAAAGTAGCTGACTAGCCTCGGTTTTGCTTGAGTGGAGATTTTTCAAAAATCTTGAAACACGTTATATTTCTTGTTTAGCCATCCAACCTATAATCCTACCATCACTGACTAAGCTTCCAAAATTTCAGACCTGTATGCAACCTTTTATCACTTTTTAATATTGCTTACTGTTATCATCATACTAATATTATAAATGCGAAAGTCAGTTTGTTTGTTGATTTGTTGGTTTGTTGGTTTGTCCTTTAATCACGCCGTATCGGAGCAACTGGTCGATGTGATTTTTGGCATGGGTATAGTTGAGGACCTGGAGAGTGACATAGGCTACTTTTTATCCCGGAAAATTAAGGAGTTCCCGCGGGAATCAAAAAACTTAAACCACGCGGACGAAGTCGCGGGCATCAGCTAGTTTATTATAAACTAGCTGATGCCCGCGACTTCGTCACCTAGTAGCCTATGTCACTCCCCAGCTCCTCTACTACACCCATGCCAAAAATCACGTCGATCCGTTGCTCCGTTGCGGCGTGATTAAAGGACAAACAATCAAGCCAATAAACCAACAAACCAACAAACCAACAAACAAACACACTTTCGTATTTATAATATTAGAAAATCAAACGAACTTACCTGTAAGTGACGTTCGATGACTATTAAACGATCGATTCGCCCGAGAGATTACACTTGTTTACTAGTAGTAGCACGGATATGTGCTGCCATCTTACACAATTTTAGAGCAACAATTTAAAAATTTATATTTGCTCTAAGGTGGGTATTTCATACACGTTTTCCCCTATGGCCATCGTGAGTTATTATTTCGTGCAAATCTGGGGAAGATCTAAAAATCTCTGGGTTAGGGTGGGAGTGTAATCTCTCGGGCGAATCGATCGTTTAATAGTCATCGAACGTCACTTACAGGTAAGTTCGTTTGATTTTCTATTAAACTTCACGATTCGCCCTTCGAGATTACACTTGTTTACTAGTAGATGTTTAGAGTCGCACGAAATATCAATAGGAAACTGTTATTTAGGGAGAAAACAGAGACTCAGTGGAACAATAATAAAGACGTATTAAACTTTGATCATCATAATAATAATTAATTATGTATATGTAAATACTCGTAATATGAACACAATATTTGATATACATAACTTTATGAGTCGCTGATTGAGACTGACCCGAAAACAGAGCGAGCAAAAACGTCTGAGGTGTCGACAGCTAGTTCTCTATTATAAAACTTTGCGAAAGTTTTTGATCTGCCAGTCCAACCCGCAGTTCTTTTAATGACATCTATGCTAACACCGAGTCTGTTAGCAGCAGACGTAACTGCGTGTCTAGTGCTATGAGCGCTGAAGACAGATGTGTTTATGCCACTTTCAGTTAGGGTAGTCTTAATCCAACGACTTAGTGATTGGGAACTTACAGGATTAAAGGGCTTTCTAAAACTGATTTATAAAGAATCACAATTAGATTTTCTTTTATCCGCTGAAACAAGTAAATATTGTTCTAAAGCTCTAGCAGGACAAATGGAAGGTCTTTCATTGAAATAAGGAAGAATCAAAATCGGTGGCGTACGGTTCACGGCAGTGGTCTTGATTATATCTGTGATATTAATAATGAACTTTTCGTTATTATATTTTTTAATATTGGACACTTTAATCAACGAAAGCCAAAAGCGTTGTTAATTTTCGAGACAACTTATCAAAAGAAAGACTATCATTAGGGTACCAATCATCTAAATAATCTAGAACAATAGACGGGTTCCAAGTAAAATTATATTTTGGGAGTGGGGTTCGTAACTTGTAAACTCCTTTCATAAACCTCGTAACCCTTGGGTCATTCATAATCGCAGAATCTAAAAGAAGCGATAATGCTGCTTTTGTACAATTAATTGAGCCATACTTATGGCCCTGATTAAAGAGACTAACTAAAAAATCTAGCACATTATTTACTGAGGCTTGAAGTAAGTCTAATTTTTTATCCTGGCAGAACGTAAACCATCTTTTAAAACCAATATTGTATTGTTTTAAAGTGCTACCAGCTAAGGATGCTAACATCACGTCTGCAGCCTCCAAAGGAGAACCTTGTTTCAAGAAGGCTTGCCTGATAATACTCCGGCAACCAGGGTAAGACTCTCTTGAAGTTTGTGATTGGCACTGTAAGGAGAAGATAATAAATTGCTATTAGGTACAAATTCAATCGGCTTAGTAATTAATAACTTTTTTTAAAAGTGGATACCAAGGGTGTGTTCGCCAGACGGAGATAATTTTTTGTAAAACTTTTAAAATTAAACAAAACGGGGGAAAAGCATAGAAAAATATGTGGCCCAGTCCAAGGTAAAAGCATCAACCCTATATGCTTCCGGATCTCTATGCCAAGAAACAAACTTGTCACATGTTTTATTTAACCGACTGGCAAACAAATCAATTTGAGGTCGATTGAACTTTTTACTTATAAGCTGAAAAGCACTGTCAGCTAGCTCCCACTCAACATCAGCATGGATGCGGCGAGATTCCGCGTCTGCGATATAGTTGTCCTTAGAACTTATGTAAGACGCAAAGATAAACAAATGCCGCTCTTCGCACCACTGCCAAATACTACGACTTATATTATTAAGATGGGGAAATCGAATCCCGCTCATCCTATTAATATAAGAAATTGCAGTAGAATTATCAATTCGTAAGAGAATTTCGCAATTACGATGATTATGGGCAAAAATTTTCAATCCAAAAAATGCCGCAGTCACCTCTAAGTAATTGATGTGTTCGGTTCGTTCCTTGCTAGACCATTGTCCACTAGACGTTTGTCCTAAACAACTGATACCCCAACCAGTTAGGGACACGTCAGAGTAAATCTCCAACTTGTAATCGCCGAATCGAATAGGGCTGGCGCAAGTGTCAATATTATCAAGCCACCAGATGAAATCTTTGCGTAAAAACTCCGGTAGACTAATATATTGATCGTAATCATCCTTTTCTTTTAAACTAAGGTATTTAGTTCTCTCGAAATATTTTGTATATAGCCGTACTGCGTTGCTGGGCAAACAGATATCAACAATCCTATCAGATGAGCAAAATTACGTAACTTACATCTTTTTAATTTTGAAAAGTGTAAAAGTTCTACCTTGATTCTAAGTTTCTTTTCTATCGGAATGCTAATAGAAAGATTATCAGAATTAAAAACGAAACCCAAAAAGGTTGCAGTTCGGCTTGGTATGCTTATGCTTTTTTGTTGGTTTATTGTAAAACCTAACCACTGAAGTAAATTTGAAGTAATTTTATAATTTCGTTCGCAATCAATGTAAGTATTACCAAAGCCTTGATTACGCAGAAATTGCATTACTGGACGCATGATTTTCGTAAACACATATGGAGCTATACTAAGACCAAATGGTAAAACTTGAAATTCATATATCTTCCCTGTCCAAAAAATCGCAGAAACTTTCTTGAGCCGCTGTGAATATTGATAGAAAAATGATCAATGGAGCACATATAGCAATTTTTTGTTATGAGTCTCATAGCAGTTCTGTAATCTTCTAGTTTAAAATGTGGCGCGATTATGAATCTATTCAATGATTTTAAATTTAAAATCTATTTTTTCCGTAACTTTTTTTTTTTTTTTAATAAGGAAAATATTCGATAAAAATTGACCCTCACATGGTCCACACTCACTTACAGCGCCAATACTAATAAGATGATTTATCTCTCTATTCATGTCCAGTTTATCAGTATCAGACTTAAGGTTATTCGACGAACAAAACTGACTCTGACAAATATTTTTCAAAATAGGGAGTTGCAAACCGTTAACCCAAGATAACACTACGGGAGCATTTGTGATTTGCGACCAAATATGATAAAAAAACTTTAGTCTATCAGCCTGCGTTTGCGAAGTTTTCTCCGCTTCGACTAACGACGCGAATGGCGGTGTTGTTGCCGCTGGGGACGGCGATCTGTCCCGCGACGCGTCGGTTGCAGCTTGCGCCCACCAGCCGTCGAGGCCTGTCTCGCTGGTGCCCGGCGAGGCTGCATCTGCGGCGGTGGCAGGCCCCTCCAGTTTAAAGCCCTCGACGTTGTTTCTTCGACGTGCTTTTGGCTTGGCAGGGGTAGGCTTTAATTCAGTGCCTGTCTTTATAATAGCCTTCATTGATTTTATACTATCTTGTAAAAACACTGCCAAAAAGTAAGTTATCACGTTTAAGGTCCTTCACATTATCTTTAATTTCTTTATTAAGGCAAGCTAGCAAAAAATTTCATCGGGTTTGCGTCGCATTACAATGTATGTGACATAAGAGCCTACCTGCATCGCTAAGTGATTTTAATGTATTACATTTAAAAATGTCATCGTCAAGACCAGTATTCAAAACAGACGTGACCGTGTTGGCTACACAGGATATGACAGTAGACAGAACCTTTTGTTTATCAACCAAAATGTTATCTCTCTTCAAGGCACTTTCATTAACAGCTGCCTTGATTTCAGGATTAAGAGCTGGAGCTTGAGATAATTTTAAATTTTCAGGTATACTGTAACTCCTCAATAAATCAGTTTTCGTCTCATCCTTTAAACCATTAACCAAAATATCGGACCATCTGCTAGCAATGTCCTTATGGATATTTTCACCAAACTTCTCTTCCTGCACAGGCTCATCACCCAGTAAGGACAAGATATCAGGCTCTAGTTCTTGGATACTTTCTGCAGGCGCATGTTCTACAGGCGGTTCAGCTGCAGGAGTAGCTGCAGGTATAACAACGCTAGCCAATTCCGTCACGGGGCCTAATGGAGCAGCTGGTGTGGTCATAGGCATAGCAGTTGTCATTGAAATGGAATCCGTGATAACTTCGTCTGGGGACCGTGTAACAATAGGTATTTAACCTATTTTTAACTAATTCGTGACACAAACTCACGGTTTGTACTCTAGAATTAAATAACAGCGACCCACAAAATAATGTAATAAAAGTAGGTATATAAATTCATGACATAGCCTCCCGGACTATGTTCTAGAACTTGTACAATCACCATTACAAATTCATGATACAAACTCACGGTTTGCACTCTAGAATCAAGGAACAGTGACAAACGCAACAATGTAACAACACATAAATTCATGACATAGCCTCCCGGACTATGTTCTAGAATATTTGGTGCCATCCAAAATACAGCGACTAACCTTACGGGTTAAACTGAAGTATGATTATGGTCGGTATTAGCCTTACAGACTAAACTCATATGCACCAGACGTCACAAATATAAAAATAATTAAAATATTCTAAGTAGGTCAAGGTCACGCCGGCTAAGCCGGGTGACAGTAGCGGCGCTAGCGCTTTAGCGCCTTTGCATTACCTTTTCGAAAAAACGAATAGAATTCGAAATTTAAAATACAAAAGAATAAACAAAATGTTACACACCTTCATGTTGCGGCGCCTCTTGCCAGGACGCTGGATAATTATTATCACTATCAGAACAATGATCACGTTCCAAACTTGAACCGCTACTACGGTTCGTCGTTTACGGCGAACTCGAGACATCTTTTTTTCCAACTTCCTTATTTTTCGAGCTAAATACTCCTCCTCGTCGAAGTGTTTTCTTTTTCCCATGGTAAACACTAAGAAAAAACCCACTAAAACTCAATATACTAATTACGATTAGAAAAATACGTGCGCGATGGCAGCCACACAAAACGTGTATGAAATACCCACCTTAGAGCAAATATAAATTTTTAAATTGTTGCTCTAAAATTGTGTAAGATGGCAGCACATATCCGTGCTACTACTAGTAAACAAGTGTAATCTCGAAGGGCGAATCGTGAAGTTTAATAGAATGATTTTCGTTATAAAAGAAAACTACTGTCAAAGGCTGTGCCTAGGCATACCTAGATCAGACAGTTAGTCAGGAAAGTCTTTTTATGTGTGTAAATTTAAATTTTACGATTCCTTTCTTCTATGAAATGGGGCTGGGATGTTGGTATCCCAATACCAAAAAGACACAATACCAATTAAACCGCAGCATTGGGAAACTTTCGTTTCGGACCGCTCATATCCAGCGTTGGCTCCCGAAACACGTTGGATATGAGTGGTTCAAGTGTGCTAAACCCTAGCAAGAGGCAAATTCAAAAAGTATGGTATTTTAGCCATATCTGGAGTAATTTCTATTGGTTTCTTTCAAAAACATGCTATTCCAAAGAATATACCTAACCGATGAAGATGGCCATAAAGTTTCGTAGCACCTCATCATTTTGTTGGCTTCGAAGTAACTCCTCAAAGGGATGTTTGCTGAGTTTTTACTTTGTAAATAGCGTCTAGTTACTAAAGAACAGGTACCCATACCTTTTAAGATAGTTCAATTATGTTCCTACTACTGAAAGACGTACGAGTTGTGAATCTTGGAACAGAAATTTTCTTAGATTATGTAAATGTTTGCTTCCAATAACAACTACGTCGCGTAATAATTACGTATGCCTAACGGATACTGGAACGACTATTTCATTAGAGGTTTAGCTGCCCGTTACAAGGTGTTGTGTGAAATGTATACAAAGATCTCCTAAAAATCTAAAGCCAGCCATTCACCCAACAACAGCCACGATAGTTTGTTTGCGCTTTAGATTCTAAATAAACGTCATAAGTATTTTTAGCTTGCTTTGCTGCTTCTTCAGTTCTTGTGGGTTGTTTTGTGGTACCTAATCACCTTCACTCATAGTTAGAACAAAAAAACAGCCCTTGGAGAAACCTTGTATTAGCGGTCACTTATGTGTTCCAAATTATTATTAAACTTCATAGGCTAATCCGTATAGCAGTACCTAACAGCCACGACTCACGTGAGAATAAATCTTAAGTGGCAAAAAATCCATTATTTTATCGCGAATTTCCAACCGAAAAAACGAGTGGTTTTGAAGTGAAATTTCTAAGTACTTGGCGTCGCGTCGGTCACACTGACGCAGTGTCAAAATCATTGCAAACGGAAAAAATGATTTGGCAATATGAAATTGTACCTACTTAGTCGCGGCTGCGGATTTTAATAACTGTAAACTATAGAGGTTGTGCGTTTGTTTGTTTGTGCACTTTTTTTGTTACCATTTTCCTGGAAAAGTACTGGGCCGATAGAGATGCGGTTTTTTGCATAAGATATGTTTAAGTTCTGATGAAGGTTCTTAGATATGTTTTAGGGCTATAGTCCACCAAGCTGCTTTTAAATATTATCTTGTTTATTTTCATTCAGCTAAGAAAATTTTGGAGACGAAAACAACTGGAAAAATAGACCAACCAAAATATATTATAAACGTTAATAATATAATACTCAAATGTGTTGATTGAAAAACCCTTATGCGATTTCAAAAGGATATATTTTTGATATTACATAATTCGGTATCGTAAATACATTTTATGATATCCAGTAAAGCTCTATTTCGAATCGTTCATATTATTAATATTGTTGTCAATTCATCAATATTTCATCATACTGTCATAATAAAAATAGCGAGCAAAGCAGGCCGGAAGTTAAGTGATTACCAGGAACATTTGCAGAACCAAATGAGCCACTAATGCTGCATTGACGGTTCCTTAGGAAATTGTTAGATCCACTCCTTGACTAGCCCCATGTTGAAATTCTGTGTGAACACCGTTCAAAGGAGTTGGTTTTAGATGTGCGCAGAATTTTTTTCTCATGCCCCTTTTATATTCGATCGCATAGTAAGAGAGAGATCATTTGAAGACGATTCGACTTACCTTCTAAACATAATATAGGTAGACATCTATTTATCTTTTCACAGAATAAATAGGTGCCTCCTATTACCTACGTAATAAACTGAATTTTAAAAAAATCGTCGAAAGCCTGAAAATGTTTGCAGAAAGCTTTGAAACTCTGAACACCTTTTAAGAAACTGGATAAGTTGAAATTAGTTTCAGAGAGGAAGTTCAAGATTCAATATTTAATTTCTAAAGATCCGGTCGAAACATCCCTAATTTGTAACTTCGACTTGTTGACGAAATTGGAGAGTCAATAGAATTAAAACTTTTTCTTCAAGTGGGCTTTCCAAAGAATGTTTAAGAATTTAAATAAATATAATTAAATCGATCAATCGTATATAATTAAATATTACCTTTCTTTATTGATTTCTTAGCTTTTATTTCAAGAATTTTATGGAACCAATTCATACAGCATAGGTACTAAAATTCTTCATCAATGAATACAGCAAACCTTCCAGCATCTAGGATCTAGAGAGCCCTAAGCTCAAGACTCTTTATTAATAGATGTTGCAATTAATGTTTATAAATAAAACCGTACCGCCAAGCGATTTAGCGTTCCGGTATGATGCCGTGTAGAAACCGATTGTGGGTATGGGTATAATAATATACCTAACTGCCATAACCCCTACAGAGTAGGCTGCTACCCTCTTAGACTACATCGAGACTTACCATCAGGTGAGATTGTAGTCAAAGGCTTACTTGTAGTGGCGTAAAAAGAAATTAAACCCCTTTAAAATATCCGTCAGTCCGGTCCGTGTGAAATAAGAAATTATAAATTGATTTAAAAATAATTTCCTCTAACTCGAAGATAGTAGGATGGGGTGATCCGAGAGTAAATCCACTTTTAGGAAATGGAGGACGAATCGAATTGGGACGAGCTCCGTGTCCCCGAATTCGCAAACTTGATTATTATATTCGTTGCTTTGGGGTAGCTAGGTATCTTTCATATTGACTCGAATAAGTGGCTCGATGTGGGTTATTATACGGAATGAATATCGCCTGTTTTCACTCCATTATACCTATTCCCGCTACGAGTGCCATTTAGTTATGCTTGCTTCACGTACAAAGGGAATCATATGAATAAATAATTTTCATTAGGTACCTCTAATGTTAATAATACACGTTATTATACCTCGTACTCATTTTAGAAGTACGAAGAACATCCCTCAGAAGGAATAATGGAAATATATTATTACATTACGGTGGTAGAGTCAAAACGTGGTGTAACTTATGAGACACTTGTATGTCCTACGTGATGATGTATAATTTTAGTACCTATACCTATTTCGATGCCTACATGGAATAAATAAATTGAATTCTGAGTATTGAGTACCAGATGACGCCTATGACTTCGTTCGCTTGCATTTAGGTTTTTGAAATGGCCGTGAGAATTTTCTGTCTAAGGGTTAATCCACGTGGAGGAATTCCGTAGAACCAAAGCAACCAGCTCTCTGGATGCGTAAGCTGAAGTCACAACGGGTTATTTCTGTCTAGAAAAAAATGTCCGCTGGGGCAAAAATGGTGACCGCGTACTTATGAGTAAGCGCAATGTGGGGCAAACTCAGACTCTGGACTCACGTTTTGTAAAAAGTGGCGGGTGCTGGATAAGTTAAATTATTAGCGGTGATAGACTAGTGGTTTCGACGCTCGGCCTCCTTTAAGGGAGATCGGGGGCTTGATGCCTGGGCACGCTCCTCTAGATATCAGCTGTAATATTACCTATTCTATGGTTATATTGAGTTTAATGGTGAAGAAAAAAATCGCGGAGGAACCTGCATACCCGTGAGTTTTTCATAATGAAAAATTTTAATGATGTCGATGATGGTGAGCTTTGTGACTGCTCTTTTCGTATCTGCTTTTCGTTCTGCTGTGAAGCGTATCGTAGACGTACACCTTTGTACATTCATGAATTATCATAATGTTATTCGCCAACTACTTAATACAGCATAATTTGTAGTAAGAGTGTCGCCCGAATTAATGTGAGAAGACCACCACACTTGCAGTGTTGCGAAATCCCCTTTTATGTGCCGAGTATGGGCTCACATAATGAGAGGGTTTACGTAATCAAATTATATTACTCTAAACGGCTGTAGGGTATTTCGATAAGATCTGATATTATTGCTAATACCTTCATAAAGAACTGATATAATTGGACACCAATGTACGTTAACGTTACCGTTATGAGGAAGGCAGTCTAAGTTTTGTTATGGCACAAAATATAACATACTAGTAGTCTATGTGTAGCCCGCCAACCCGCATTGGAGCAGCATGGTGGGTCTAAGCTCTAATTCCCTCTCTCGTATGAGAGTGCAGGGCTGCGCCCAGCAGTGGGACGTTAATGGGCTGTAGTGGTACTCTATGTGAAACACTGAAAAATGAAGGGTGCAGTCTTATAGTCAATGCAACAACTACTCGAGGAAGAAGAAAACATGGCGTTCCGAATAAAACCAGTTTTCAGAAAATTAAGGTACCGCGTTGAAGTTTGTACCAAAGCAAATTGGGACCGCATTATTTTTTTGTTTCCACTGTGCTAGTATTACTTATGCTATAACTCGTTTTCTTTCCTGTGGAAACATTTTGGATATCTGTGGAAGGTTGACAAAGTACTTAATCCCGTTCACAAACACGTGTCATGAACAAAATACTAAAAAAACCAGTAAATAAAGCTAAGAAGTATGAGTTTGCAGAAAAGTAAAATGGGACCGCAGTAGTTTTTACTTCCACTCACAAGATGTCTGTGCTTCCACTGTGCCAGTGTTACATAATTCTAAAAGTAAAAAGCCACCAAATAAAATGTACTTTTTAGTATATGAAGGTAATAAGTTTGAGAAGCAAACAAAATTAGGACCGCAGTAGTTTTTATTTCCACTTTACCAGTGTTACATTATTCTGTTTTAACTCGTTTTCTTTCCTCCAGATTTCTGTGGAAGTTTGAAAACATAAGTAATCCCGTCCACAAACACCTGAAATGGACAAGGTACTAATAAACCACCAAATAAAAACCTGATTTTCAGATAGTGGAAGTAAGAAGTATGAGTTGAGTACAAAGTAAATTGGGACTGCAGTAGTTTTTTTTTCTTCTGTACCAGTATTACATAATTCTGTTTCAACTCGTTTTGTTTCCTTCAGATTTCTGTGGAAGTTTGAAAACATAAGTAATCCCGTCCACAAACACCTGAAATGGACAAGGTACTAATAAACCACCAAATAAAAAGCTGAAATTCAGTTAATGAAGGTAAGAAGTATGAGTTGAGCACAAAGTAAATTGGGACCGCAGTAGTTTTTATTTCCACTGTACCAGTATTACATAATTCTGTTTTAACTCGTTTTCTTTCCTCCAGATTTCTGTGGTAAGGTTGAAAACATAAGTAATCCCGTTCACAAACACCTGACCTATCTCCGCGACCCCCTTTCAGTCGCACTGCGAACAATTGCTTCGGAAGTTTAGCTCCTTTATACCTCTTATTCTTGAAAACTGGCTGCTCTATTTTTGCTACTGAAAAATTGTGTTGAATTTGATTCATCTAGGTTTATTGGCTTCAGTATTATTAAACTCTTTGGCCGTTTA
Organism: Erebia epiphron; assembly: GCA_963932025.1. Lineage (NCBI taxonomy): Eukaryota > Metazoa > Arthropoda > Insecta > Lepidoptera > Nymphalidae > Erebia > Erebia epiphron. Next base: position 27,925,754 of record OZ009948.1, read on the forward strand.
CTACAGTTCGTATATCGCTCGTTCGTAAAGTGCGAAAGTTGGGATGGATTGATGAATGTTTGTTACTCAATCACGCCAGAACGGCTGAACGGATCTGGATGAAATTTGACACAAAGATAGATTATAGTCTGGAATAACGCATAGTTTACTTTTTATTCCCGCGGGAACCAAAAAACCTCAATCAACGCAGACGAAGTATGTCTTTAAAATCATTTTCTTTAATTTTTTATAAGTAGGTAATATACTTAGGTTTTGTTAAAATTAGGAAAATCGTCTTTTTCATTAGTCGATAACACAATAAGCCAAGTAGAAAATCTGAAACTCTACCTGAAACCATCAAACCTGAAACCTTTCAAGTTACGTTGTTTAGCAACCGTGTCATGACCATTGAGGTAAATAATCTGTTACTACGTAAAATCAAAATATGATTACATCCTAGAATACTCTCGGTGTTAAAACCAGATTTTATTTCAATAGGATAGATAATTCTTTCTTTATACAATAGAGGATAATTAAAATTGTTGAGTGCAACTTTTTCACAGAATTCTCTCTCTATGAAAAATAAAATCTCATTATAATAAAAACTTGCTTTAAGGATTCGTTGAAAAAGCTCCTCATTAGTACTTAGTTTTATGTTTATTTTACTGAATAGGTAGGTACAGCACAGATATCCATAGAAAGGCTTATTTTCTTAATAAGATTTATATAAAAGACGTCCTATCAAAAAAAATAAAAAATAAAATAAAATAGCAACTGGATAATTATATTAGTACTACTTACATACCTATATATACTTATTTTTATAAAACTTGTATTGTATCAACACAACTAGCTGTAATGTAAATAATGTTAAAAATGTAACCTACTAAAATTATGTAACTAGGTATATTTTTTGGCATAAATAAATATTATTATTATTATTATTATTAACGAACAGCCTAAACTGTTAGGGTTAAAACGTGATATTTTGAATGCGAGTTCGTTTATTGATTTATTTATTTTTTTACGTAAAAGCTCACTAAAAACGGATTCTTAAAAAATTATATCTATGAAACTTGGTAAAAAAATTGGCAAGGGATTTTATGAAATTTCACCCAAGTGAAGCACGGGCGAGCCAGTATATTATTGGAATACCGCATTGGATTATGGCATCGTTATGCACACGTAAATTAAGTTAAACAAAATGTATAATGGTATGGCCACGGGTCTTGAGGCGTCTTACCTGGTGTCCGGTTAGATACGACGTGACGCGACAATATCAAACAGTAGCTGACCCATTGTCCTAGGTGAGCGACAGAAGCGACGCCACGCGACGCAATACGATGTCATAGAAAATGACAGACGTATCTACGCGACAACGTAGGCCACGTGAAGGGTACGTTATCACGTAGGCGAGTTTGTCATTTTCTATGGCGTCGTATCGCGTCGCGTCGTTTCTGTCGCTAACCTAGGACAACGGGTTAGGGCCGAGCCATCCGACTCAACTCCGCACGGATTGTAGCGAAACCGAATCCTTTAACTTTTTGGTCTTCTTTTTTCTTTTGTTTTGTAACTTAATACAGCTAAAAGTAATAAGTTTTATAAACCGTTGACATTCTCGGTTTTCCCATCTCTGCTTTGCTAATGTAAGGTATCGAAAAAGGCTCTGTGAACATTTCGGGTGTGAGTTGCTTAAGCAGTCGAAATACAAGGGACTGCAAGAAACATATGAACTGGAAAATAGCACCGATTTAATGCGGATGTCGGAGAAAATTCCTTCATATTTGTGTAATGAATTTTCAGAGTCACGTCGGATATGAATACGATGCTATCACCAACGATCTCAATTTACATAGACAGGTCTTGTCAGACAAAGAACGTGGACTTATTTTACTAACGCCATCCAGTCTGATAAGCGAGACAGCGCTATGGCAGGGACAAGGACAGGGCTATACAGGTGTGGAGCGCGCTCTTCAGGTGTAACGCCCAATTTTTTACTATAAAGGGGCCTATATAGTACCTACATACCTATATATCGATGGATATCACGTGTTGTGTTCTATCACGCGTTGTGTTTATTTGCTATCGCGCCTTTGTTTTGTACAACTGCACCTACTCCACGCTACGTAGAATTTACTTCAATTTTGCATATTTAACGGAAAGTTGGGCCCAATACTATTTATTATTAGTATTCTCCTCACAAATCTGAAATTTTAACGTTAATTAATTAATTATTTATACATCCGAGGTTTCTTAAGGTAAAATGTTTTTTTTTTTCAAAATCTTTTTCTTTGAGTCTTGTTGCTTTTTGTCTTTTGCTGTGTTTACTTCCAGGTAATCACTTCACTAATTTTGTTTTTAAAAGTAATTTTCATTGCCGCGGTTTGGATGATATTTTTAATGTTTAGTTTTACTATAAATATTAGTACTAAAATTAGATAGTAATTGTGAGTAAACCTAATAAATAAAATTAGTAGTCGATGCTCACGAGTTACGAGTTATGACCATTACTAAAATTCTACATCAATGGTCACGACGCTCTGTGAAAAGAAACGGATGCAACTAAGCGAACACAACCGTGAATCATATTCTATTGAATTATTGTATTCAAGACTTCAAGTATCGCGGGGAGTTTGAAAGAAAATTATTTGCAAGAAGATTCCTTTGTGTTTGAGGTTTCAGTTTTTCAAGATTTATATTAGCTAGCATTTTCTTTTTAGCACTAGATATCTGAATAGCTGTTGACCCAGATTTTTTTTGCATTAATTAATGATTCCCTACCTGTAATAAAAGTTCTACACAATAGACTTTGTATAGACCTGTGTTAAAAAAATATGATACCAGCCACTTTGTCCGCATAAATTAAGGTTTTCTTATCCCGTGGGAACTGTATGATTGTCCGTGATAAAAAGTAGACCAGGCCCTCAACTAAACCCATACAAAAAAACCAAGGCAATCATAAAATTAGTAGGATTTGTTTCAAACGTATCTAATACTAGCTAATGCCTGCGACTACGTCCGCGTGGATTGAGGTTTTTCGGTTTCCGCGGAAACTCTTTAATTTTCCGGGATAAAAAGTAGCCTTTGTGTTATTCCAGACTATAATCTATCTCTGTGCCAAATTTCATCCAGATCCATTCAGCCGTTGGGGCGTGATTCAGTAACAAACATCCATCCATCCATTCATCCATACATCCATCCATACATCCATAAATCCATCCATCCCATCTTTCGCATTTATAATATTTATTTGATTTACATGGTATAGCCAATAGATAGAAAAGCCGAAAATATAAGTTTATGGTCATGCATTGCAGGGAAAATTAAATAACATATTTTAGACACAACATAAAATATATTTTGGCAGCCCCGTTAACCATCCCAAACATTTTGCTGTGCCAAATCTCGGAATTGCATACACAACATTAAATAATCTATGAGTACTAATATTATAAATGCGAAACTTTGGATGGATGGATGTTTCTTACTCAATCACGTCAGAACGGCTGAGCAGATCTGGATGAAACTTGGCACAGTGATAAATTATCGTCAGGAATAACACATAGTCTGCTTTTTATCCCGGAAAATCAAAGGGTTCCCGCGGGAACCAAAATACCACAATTCACACGGACGAATTCGCGGGCATCAGCTAGTGTTTCAATAAATAAAGATTTTATATTCAAAGCGCTTCCAGATTATCGTTTTATTTCTCGAATCCATCCATCCATTATCAAACGTATGGAACATACCCTCGTGACGGCAGTTTCCGTGCAGCTGTTACAGTGACATGTAAAATTCGTGGAATATGATTTCATTTTCACAAACAATGATTTTTGTTTCATCCTATTCTACAATATACCTACTGCAGAATCTTAATGATGAATTTGGTTTACTTACTTTTTATATAAAGTTGTAATTTTTTTTTTTCATAGTTCCCAGTATCAAAATAATGCCTCCGAATTTTAATTTTTACTTGCGCTATGAACATAGAGTAGTTTAAAAATGCTTCATCACTATCCCTATCCCATCCCACCCAATACTGATCACGGGTCCACTCTCAAAAGTGTCTAGGCCATATTCCACCACGCTGACGAGCGTGGATAAGCAGACATCACACAGCTTTTGAGATCAGTATGAACAAATCATATTTTGTATGGCATGTTGGTTTCAGATTTATCCTTGCACCAACATGAAGAAAACATCGTTAATTCACCTTTAAGGTAAATGATTTTCAATTGCTTTAAAGGTACAATATTATTATGCCTGGGTTTCAAACAACGGACCTCCTAAGCTTGAAAGTCTAGCCGCTTTAGAGTATAATATATCTCCTTAAATTCTGGCATAAAAACATTACGGAAGTAAAATATGTAAATTGCTTACGTGTGCAATGTCTTGGCTCGTCTGAAGCATCCCCACAGTCGTTACTGCCATCGCAAAATCGGTTTATCGGAACACATTTCTTATTGACACACTGATATTCCGATATTCTGCACCTGGTATCGTTTCCATGCAAAACTGGCAAAGGCTGCGGTTCTTGGACATCTTTGTATGAAGTCTCTTTGGGCTTTGTATCTTTTGGTGCCTCAGTGATAACATCGCAATCTGTTAGTTTTATTATGTATAGAATTCCGATTCCAATAAGCATGGTGTGGATATCTGAAACAAAATAAAAACATTTATTACCGAGAAGAATCAACTTTAAAATCACTTTGTAGCCGATTATTTGGATACAGCTATCTGTTAAACATCTAGCATGGTACATTTTCTAGTAGGTACCCTTGAATATTCATACAATCGTAATCAATAATTTATTTCATTAAAGTTATTTTTATTTTAGAACCTGATTTGTATGTTTCTGTATTCATTCCTCTTTGTCAACGTTAAATTTAATGTTTAAATTTATTTTTTAAATAATAAATTTAAACATTAAATTACATTACATTTTGTCTTTTTTTTACAAAGATTGCATTCAATTCAAATTTCCGGCCACAAATTGAATTAAGTACCTACAATTTTCCTTGTAATCCGTTTAGATTCTACACAGTGTTTTTTTAGATGAATTTGGAAGAATTCGGCAGATTTTAATTGCAATGTTACTTAAATTCAGAATATTCAATTTTTACCGACCTTATATTGGTCAATAAAAATGGATTATTTTTTGCGCAAACTCTTTGATTTCCGGAATAAAAAGTAACATGACTTTCCCCGGGGTGCACTTCTATCTCTATAGCATCTTTCTTCAAAAATGGTTCAACAGTTGGGCTGTGAAAATGTATTCGATAGACATACACACAAACACGCTTTCGCATCATACTAATATTATAAATGCGAAGGTGTGTTTGTTTGTCAGTTTGTCCTTCAATCACGCCGCAACAGAGCAACGGATTGACGTGATTTTTTTCATGATAATTGAGGACCTGGAGAGTGACATAGGCTACTTAATTGATCAGTTCCCGTGGGAATTAATAGTTATTTGTTATACAAGAGTGAAAAATTGTTTTTTTAAATCTTTTCACTCGAGTGCAACACGTAACTTTTCATCCCACCTCAGGAAGGAAATGACATGACGTGAAAGAAAATGGTCAAAGCAAATTAAAAAAGTACACCAAGAAGGTTACGAGTGTGAGTTTTTAACAAATTAAAAACGGTTGTATGGAAATTCGGCACCATAGAGGTAGAAGTAAATAGGTTTTAATGATGTTTTGAATTCACAAACTTCATAGACGAGTGATATTTACACACGTGCACACGATGTTCTAAATTCAATTTACTTTATCCTCAAGAGGATAATAACGGCTTTTGCATTCAGATATCGAATAGTAAAAATATTTTTTCCGAGATGGTGGGATGAAAAAAAATTTATTCCGCGCGACCGTAAACGCGGGCATCAGCCAGTCCATTAAAGATGATATTTAGTATGGATTTTCATTACAAAATTGGGACATTGAAATATTTCGTCATCTTTACTTCTTCTTTGATAAAACCCAATAGAAGATACCATGAAAAGGTGTCATTCATAAGCAAGATTGATTGCGGTTTCCCCGGAGGATGCTCCATTTACTTTATCTGTCTCTAAGGAATGAAAAGTTTGGTACTTGGAAAGCAAATGAGACTGGACGAGTTTTCTGGTTTAATATTTTTTTTATTCTTCGTAAAATATTGTATTTGGGTCAATTTCAACAAAGGCGTTTTTTTGTTTCATTTCGGTGAACTTTCGTATTATAAAGTTTTCTCAAATTTAAACAGTAGTTTATTGTACGTCTTGATATTCTTCATGCTCTTATTTAATGCCATCAAAATATACCTAATAAACTAATGAGAAATCGTGTTTGAATTTGTGATACCACTGAAATGAAAAATTCGTTCACCGATATGAAAAAACTAGCCACCGAAATGAAAAAACCTATCCACCGAAATTAAAATCCACCGAAAACGAATACAAGCAGGCTTTCAAATATTACTTCCTACTGAGCAAAGACTTACCTAACTCAACCTTACACTTTACCTAAATTGCTGCATGTCTTAGCATCTTTAAAAAGTTTGGTATATTTATTATTATCGAGCCTGATTAATAATATTAGTCTAGTTACCTAGATGTTCTGCGTAATTTCAGGGTGAAATTTACAATAAATCGCACAAAAGTACAGGCCATGGAAACACATTAGAAAAATGTATTCAAAGATGGTGGAAACTGTCCAGACGATAGGGTCAAAGTTCTTTAAGACCCACCGTTCGAAAAGAACCAAAAAGTTTTCAGACCACACTCTCAAGCTCATGGATGAGAGAGCAGAGATGGGACTACAGTCTACAGCGGACGCGTCGGCCTACCGGCAGATTAATAGGCAGATTTGTAAAGCGCAAACGCATGACTTGCGAAATTTTAACATCGAATACATCAAAAGTACCATCGAGCGTAACAAGGGCTCCAAAGTATTCGCAAGAGATCTGTCTATCGGACAGAGCCAGCTGACGCGACTTATAACTGATGATGGTAGTCTCATTTCTTCCAAACCCGAGATCTTGGGAGAGGTGGAGAAGTTCTATGGACAGTGATACACCACAACGCCTGTTGACGATTTGGCTAGAAATCCCAGAGCCAAATTGACCCGACACTATACCGAAGATAACCTGGACGTCAGCCTTTACGAGATTAGTATGGCTCTCAAGCAACTTAAAAACAACAAGGCCCCAGGTGAGGATGAAATCACAGCAGAACTCCTGAAAGCGGTTGGAAAACCGATACTTAAGGTCCTTCAGCGATTGTTCAATTCCGTCATTCACGAGGGCATAACGCCACAGGCATGGCACAGGAGCGTGTTGGTTCTGTTCTTCAAAAAGGGTGACAATACGTTGCTGAAGAATTATAGACCCATCTCACTGCTGAGCCATGTCTATAAGTTTTCTCGAGAGTCATTACGGATCGTCTCGCTCGAAGGTTCGACGACTTCCAGCCTCCCGAACAAGCCGTAGTCTGAAAAGGCTTTAGTACCATAGACCACATTCACATTTCACACGCTGCGGCAGATTATACAGAAGACGGAAGAGTATAACCGGCCACTATGCTTAGCGTTTGTGGACTATGAGAAAGCCTTTGATTTGGTGGAAACTTGGGCTGTATTAAGGTCGCTGCAGAGATTCCGGATAGATTACCGGTATATCCAAGTGCTGAAGTGTTTGTACGAAAACGCCACAATGTCAGTTCGTATACAGGACCAGACTACGAGGCCAATCCAAATGCAGCAGGGAGTGCGACAGGGGGATGTAATCTCCCCGAAACTCTTCACCACCGCGTTGGAAGACGTCTTTAAGCTTCTGGATTGGAACGGATTTGGCATCAACGTCAATAGCGAGTACATCACTCACCTTCGGTTTGCCGATGATATAGTCAACATGGCCAAGACTCTGGAAGACCTTAATACAATGCTCAATGACCTCAGTAGAGTTTCACAACAGGCGGGCCTTAAAATGGACATGAGTAAGACAAAAAAATCATGTATAATGCTCATGTTCCGCTCCACCCAGTAATCGTCGAGAGCTCTGCACTCGAAATTGTAGACGGGTTTATATACCTGGGACATACGGTCCAGTTAGGTAGGTCCAATTTCAAGAAAGAGGTGGGCTGCCGAATTCAACTCGGCTGGGCAGCGTTCGGGAAGCTTCGAGATGTCTTCTCGTCCAAGATTCCTCAGTGCTTGAAGACCAAAGTCTTCGAACAGTGCGTTTTGCCAGTGATAACCTATGGATGCGAGACTGGTCGCTAACTATGGGCCTCATAAGAAAGCTCAGGGTCACTCAACGGGCGATGGAGAGAGCAATGCTGCTCCCCAAAGTGCTGGAATGGCGACCTCGCACTGGGAAGCGCAGCGTTGGCAGACCCCCTACTTGGTGGACCTGGACGGAATAAATCAGGCGAGTCGCAGGGAGCCGCTGGATCCAGGCGGCGCAAGATCACAGCGTGTGGAAATCCTTGCAAGAGGCCTATGTCCAGCAGTGGACGTCTGTCGGCTGATGATGATGATGATGATGATGATGATTCAAAGATTGTGAAATATTCACCTCCTAGCTTAGATTTTCACCGAAATGAAATAATAATCAACCGAAATGATAAAAAGATCCACCGAAATGAAACAATTATACGCCGAAATGATAAAAACTCACCGAAATGAGAATTTTTATCATTTCGGTGAGTATTTTGTCATTTCGGTGGCCAGTTTAGGCCACCGAATCAACCGAAATGAAAACACCGAAATTAAAATCAAGGAAAAGAATTAGTATTACGAGAAAACTATTTATTATAGGATGTAAGGAATACTACACAAATAAACGTAGTACCATTAGCCCATTCATGAATACTCAAATAAGTTTACTAACTTATTGCAAGAAAAGTTATACCTATACACGGAAATGAAAAGAAATGTGTTCCATGTCACCGATGTGACATACTTTCGTTTTTTGCGGGAACACGCAGGCAAGTGGCGCACGTCCTCCCACGATCAACACCTAGAGGCCACTAATGGGTAAGTTTTAAGCCCACGCGGGGGGAGCTAGAGTTGTTTTAAGCAAAAATATACTTGATAAACTTTTTGTCACCGAAATTAAAGAAATTTCTGGGACACATGCATTTTTACTCTCCTGTTATTAAACTGGGTAGATATTATTAAAAAAATACTATGGAATTATGCTATCACTATTCATGATTAAAATAAAGGTAGCCATAAACCTTAGTAACTAATATTTTTTGTTTTATGAGGAAAATTACACAGAAACATATTGCAGTGACAGCCACCGAAATGAAAAATTCGGAGCTTAACTATTTTTTTTTAAAAAACTGAAAGCTTAATCAAGAAATATTTATTGCTACGCACATAGGTAACTACCTCTTCTACCTAGAAAAAAATATTAGAACTGTATAGTAACGTTCTGCACTACCGATTTCATCCATGCCGCATAAATTTTGCTGTTGGGAAATTCACCCATTTCTTGTCATTATCTTTTGTCCAAGTTCAGTTTTATTATGACTTCGGCTTAGTTAAAATGCCAGAAATCTTTATTGCTATGTTGCTGATAATATTGTTCAGATTTTTTAAATGTCAATTTTTTATTTCACCCCTCAAAATATAAGGTACTAGATGATGCCCGCGGCTTTGTCCGCGTGGACTAAGATTTTCGATTCCCGCGGGAACCCCTTAACTTTCCGGGATAAAAAGAAGCATATATCCTTTCCCGGGATACAACCTATCCCTGTACCAAATTTCACGGCCCATCTGTTCAACCGATTTTGATGAAAATTGGCACAGGGATAGGTTGTATCCCGGTGAAGGACATAGGCTACTTTTTATCCCGGACAATTCAAGAGTTCCCGCGGGAATCGAAAAAAATTGGTCCACGCGGACGAAGTCGCGGGAATTATCTAGTAATATTATAAAGAGGAAAGATTTGTTTGTTTGTAATGGATAAACTCAAAAACTATTCCACCAATTTTAAAAATTCTTTCACCCATAGAAAGCCACATTATCAGCGAGTAACATAGGCTATATTCTATTTTAAAAAAATTAGAGATCCTTACGAAAATTGCAATAATGTGAATTAAGTCGAAAAAAATCGTCGCTTCTGAGAACTTATACGTGGCGTGCGCTGCGTTAATAGTTAAAGTTACACGAAAACAATGAAAATAAAAATCAATTTTTATGTTTTACAAATTTGGTCTAAACCAATGCTTTACTTGCGCAGGTGTAGTATCAAAATGTAAAACCTGCTCCCTGCCCACTGCCCACTGCTATATTGGGAATAGACTAATATGATTATTAGTGCTACCCGTGCGAAGCCGGGGCGGATCGCTAGTTACCTAATATTTAGATAAAGTGACGTCTAATCAAGCCAAATGGTATGGTATTCAGGATCCTATGCGAGTTGATTAGAGAGAGAAGTAAACAGTTTCTAGCGAAATGTTTGCTTTCAATTTAAATTTGTTGATATTGAACGAGAAAATCCAATTACCTTCACCTTAAATTATGTAGCTGCGCCCTACAGTATTATACAAACTATCATTAAATTGCTAAGCAAGCAAATTTATACAAACCATACTCCGGCGTAACTAGTTAAGTAGATAGGTACCTTATAATAATAACATTGGCAATCCGAACCAACAAACCTTTATTCGAAAGTACAGCCGAAAGTGTGCCTATTTGTTTGTTATTTTATATTTTTCTTTTTAGGGCTCAAACACGTATAGATTTCTTGGAAACTATAATCTTCCCTATGGAGTAAGGACATTATAGGATACTTACTGCTTTATTACAAAAAACTTCTAAGTTTCTTGCCGATTTTTCTCTTCTCGGTCTTTTCATAAGTGGCATTAGTTTTCCTCAATGAAATAAAAATTTCATTTACTATCGTGGAAATCCAACATATTATAAACTAGCGAATGCCCGCGACTTCGTACGCGTGGATTGAGGTTTTTTGGTTCCCGCGGGAACTCCTTTATTTTCCGGGATAAAAATGTAGCCTATGTGCTATTCCAGACTGTAATCTATCTCTGTGCCAAATTTCAGCCAAATCCGTGCAGCCGTTGGCGCGTGATTGAGTAACAAACATCCATACATCCATACATCCATACATCCATACAAACTTTCGCATTTATAATATTTATTTGATTTTTGTTGCCTAACTTAAGTACCGTGTTTGAGAAGTGTGTGCAGGGTCGCTTCCGGTTCGTGTCAGCTTTGTGTTTAAATTTGATTTGAATTTTTAGAAAAGATAAAAGATTGTTAATTTATTTATTGATAAAGGTTTAATTAGGTGGATATTTGACTCATTCGATGTATTTCACTCGGTTCATTCTTTGGCGGGAATACGCCATATTGGAATAATTTGCATAAATACGAATATTTTGACGTTAGTCTCCTACCGGCAGACTCAGCGATTATTGAATACTTTGGAGTTTAGATCGCAATTTGATTTAGAGCTTAGCAGTAGCAACTGCAGCCTGATCAAATGATTAATTTATTGTTGTTGTGATGCTTTGGCCAAGTTTTATACTTAACTGTTTACATTAAATCTCTCGTGAAACCGCTACACGTTGTGACCATTCGCTCGTGGAAGTTTTAAAGAGAGTACAAACCGCTCATTTGCGACAAGAATGACATAACTAAAAAAAAACGATTTTTTAGTTAATAATACTATCTTAATTTAAAAAAAATCTAGTTTTTGCTACAAAAACGTCATTTCTCTGAGAGGTAAAATAAAAGCGGGAGAGAAAATATGACGTTGTAGCGCTATCCTTTTCGTTTTTGTGGTTCGTTACGACAACGTCACTACTCAGTTATGTTCCGATCACGTACGTGAAAGGTTGTGTGTGTTCCCTGCAAAAACGGCATATCTCGAGTTTTTACGTCCTTCGTGTAAAGGTAAGATTGCATTATTAATTATTTTTTCAAAAATAAAGTATTTAAGTATAATATGTCGTTGTTGAACAAAAATATTTTGAGATTTGTTGTGTACATATTTTGTGATATGCCGATATTGCTGGGAAAGTAAAAAAATGCAAGGTCATTAATACACAATATGACGATATTGACAGTAAACAAAACACAGAGCAATTATTTGTATTAACAATTAAGTCTAAAAATGTCACTATTCTCGAATTTATGAAAGGTTATTTTTATATCATCTTTCAAAATGTCGTTTTAAAACGTTTTATATGAAAAAAAAACACCTGTGTGATTGCTGTTTTGACGCAATATTTTTAATTTTTTTGCAGAAGTCTGGTTAAAATGGCGTTTTACCGATGCTCAAGAAGCAAAAAAATATTGACTCTTATAACAGACCAAAAAAAATCGCCCGATCAAGAGTCTACACCGGATAAAAGCAGTATGTAGTCTTTATTTGTTTATTTATTAATATTATATGCCAACGATAGATTTTACTTCCTACAGCCTACTTAACTATATCCTCGGTTTGTTAAAAATTGTACGGATCTCTCATAATATTATATCAAATGAACTGAATTGTACTTTTCTAGGCTGTAAAAAACTTACCCAAGCACCAGCTGAACCACCAGAAGGGTTTAATATACCTAATCTGGTACAAACAGACCAGATTTTGGAAATACCCATCCAGGGACCACCTGATCATAAACAAGATCCAAGCAGTTCATCCAATAAACAAGATCCAAGCAGTTCATCCAGTTCGTCATCCAATTCTTCCGATACTTCTTTTTGTGAAGGTTTGCACATTGTACATTTTCATTAAACATACTTACAGTTTTATGCATGTCACATCTGTTTTTGGTGGTTAAATTGCACGTCTTGTTTCAGACAGCGACGACTCTGTAAAAGACCCGATGTACATACCTCCTGAACCAACTCTACAACATAATTTAGAGAAAATGTCTGGTGACGAAATTGACGAATTGGTTTGCTATAACGATGAAAATATCGCTCCAAGTTCAGCAGAGAACGTATCTATACTTCCAACAACTTCAAGAGAAAATAATATGAACACAACTGTTTCACCTACAAGTCCTCCGGCAAAAGTAGGAAGAAAACGAAAACGTAATGAAAAAAATTGGAAGAGAAATGTGACCAAACAATTAAGAAATACAGGACAGGCTTACGAATCAGCTAGCAAAAAAATTAAAGAAAAGAGGGAAATGAAGGGGCCATGTGGAGACAAATGTCGCTTAAAATGTAGCGCTAATTTAACGGAAGAAGAAAGAAAGTCATTGTTTCACGACTACTGGGCATTAGGTGACAATAAAAAGCAATGGGATTATATTTCCAGAAGTATGACGGTGCTAACACCGAAATACCGATATGTTCGTGAAGGTGGGACAAGGAAACCTCGTCAGAAGAATAACGCATTTTATTTTAAATTACCTAACAAACAAGTAAGGGTTTGCAAAATGTTCTTTAAGAATACGCTGGGAATTAACGATCGCCCAATTCGTACCGTTTCAGAGAAACAAGACCAAGTTGCTAATTGTCTGTTAGCTGAAGATAATCGAGGCAAGCACAATAACCATAAACATGTGGATGAAGACATCAAAAACGGTATAAGAAGACATATCGAATCTATTCCCAAAATTGAATCTCATTATACGAGAGCTAATACAAGTAGGCTTTTTATTGATGGGAGCAAAAGTATAACCGATATTCACAAAGATTATGTAGAAGCACAAAAAAAAGATAATCTTCCTTTTGGGAACTATGTTTTATTTTATAGGATATTCACAGAGGAATTTAACATATCTTTTTTCACACCCAAAAAAGATTTGTGTGACGTGTGTGTAGCATTTGAGAACTCTGAAAATAAGGAAGAAAGAAAAGAAGAACACGAAAAACACTTGAAAGAAAAACAGTTATCCCGCATGGAAAAGGCTAAAGATAAAGCTGAAGAAAAAGTTGTGGTAGCTGTCTACGACCTTCAAGCTGTTTTTCAGTGTCCTAAAGGGGATGTATCTGTATTTTATTACAAGTGTAAACTAAATGTGCTAAATTTTACAATTTGTGATATAAAAACTAACAAAGTACAATGCTATGTATGGGACGAGTCCAGTGCCAATAGAGGCGTCAACGACTTGGGTACTTGCGTTTATAAATACCTGGAACAGCTTTCGTCAACCCATAATGAAGGTAACATTAACGTTATCTTTTACTCAGATAATTGCCCAGGCCAGCAGAAGAACAAAGCAATGGTTGCAATGTATTTATTCTCAGTGCAAAAGTTACCTAACATTCAATCGATCACGCACAAATACCTTATAAAAGGCCATACACAAAACGAAGGAGATGCGGCACATTCACTTATAGAAAGGCAGGTGAAAAAGCTACTCAAAGCTGGGCCAATGTACTCGCCAGAGGCCTTTATTGGGGCTATAAAATCAGCTAGGAAGAACCCAGAACCATTTCATGTAAATGAAATGTGCACAGAAGATTTTTATGATTGGAAAGACGCTTGTGCTCAAATGGGAATAAATATTACGAAAAATCAAGAAGGAAACACTGTGAAGATAGCTGATATTAAAATTCTTAAAGTTGAGAAGAACAGTCCTCGCATTTTGTATTACAAGACGTCATATGGCGAAGAAGAATTCAAAAAGTTAGATTTAATTAAAAGAAAAAGATTGATTGACGTTGATGTTAAGAAAGCTTATGATAGGAAACCGGGAATATCAGAACGAAAAAAGGCTGATTTGTTGGATTTACTCAACAAAAATTTAATTCCGAGGTTCTATGCCCCATTTTATAATTCTTTGTAAGAAGTTTTCTCTTTTTTTGATTTTGAAAAAATGTAATAGAATAATAATTATTGTCTGATTAATTTAAGTATAAAAAGTGTTTTTGAGTAAAGTCTGAGCAGAAATTAAGAAGACTGATTTGTGTTTAGTTTAGGTAGCTAAAATTGTTGATTTGTCTAGTTTTAAGTAACGGTTTCGATACCTTGAGTGATATTTCTAATAAATAGTATCTATGTTTCTGTAACTTTTTGAGTAAAATTTTAATAAAGATTTTTTTTATAATGTCACTTTTTAATTTATTATGCACATTATAAGCCAAATAAAAAAAAAATATTTATTATAACGTCATAAATCAAAATATCACAAGAAATTATTCAGGTTTATTCAGTAATAATGTCGCAAGTTATTCTTAGTGACACAAAATAATGCACAGAATAATTTTACAGCATCATATTGAAGATTTATAAATTTATTTTAATAGTTAACAAATCAGGTAATATTTTTTGCATAGAAGCTTTTTTTCAAAAGTCAATAATTTTGAAAATATTTTTAATCAAACTTAAAAAATGCTCTCCTGTAAAATTTTACATTTTGAGTTATGTCATCATAGTCGCAAACAAGCGAAACATTTTAAAAGTAATTTTAATTATATATTTGCCCACTTCTGGAATTATGCTTACATTCGTGAGTCGTGACGCCACGTAAGGCTCTGCCTGAAAATCAGCGCTGCAGTTATCTTAAACTGCAGCAAAATGCTGAGGTAGTAGCCTTTTTAGCTACTGCACGGAGTAATTTATTTTTTGTTATTATTTTGTAAAATACATCTTGTATTTAGTAAGTAAGTTTAGTAAGTATTTATTCTGTAGTTAAAATTTCTCATTTCTGTATTTCTTTTCCGTGTAAAGCTAAATAAACATTTATTTATTTATTTATTTATTTATATTGTTTCAATAATACTATACAATATAGTATTATTAAAACAACGCAGTCTACGGTGAGCCGAGTAACGGGAAATTTGAATATATTGGCCCGCATGCCGGCTGAGGCCCAAATAATGAAATAAATTACTTTCCTCGTGAATAAAACGAAATCGCGACAAAACTTGCAACATTGCGGACTTATTTCATTTTAACTGTTGTAGGTACGCTCCTTATTTGGCAACGGTATAAATAAAAGGAGCTTCACAAATGGTAGCAGAATACCCAATACCTAGCACATACCAATCTGTAGCCTTACGTCATGAGGGGTACTCATGGCCTGTGTCATGGCCGTACGTAGCTATTTTATTAATTAACCTGTGCCGTAGCACATGAGGTACAAATGTGGCCGTGCGTAGCTATTATTAATTAACCTGTGCCGTAACAACGATGCTACAATTATTTACTGTTTTTTTCATTCTGTACCCGTAGCACATGAGGTACTCATGTGGCCGTGCGTAGCTATTATTACCCTGTGCCGTAGCAACGATGCTACAGTTATTTACTGCTTTCTTCATTCTGTACCCGTAGCACATGAGGTACTCATGTGGCCGTGCGTAGCTATTATTAATTAACCTGTTCCGTAGCAACGATGCTACAGTTATTTACTCCTTTCTTCATTCTGTACCCGTAGCACATGAGGTACTCATGTGGCCGCGCGTAGCTATTATTAATAATTATCCTGGTTAATATTAAAAATTATTCTTCCATCCCTGTCTATCACGTTAGCCACATATTTCCTTTCTCCTTTCCCCATTCGCCTATTTTCGCGACCTGATTCGCCCCGAAGACGCATCACCGCGCGGCCGTTTAAAAATCATAGTCGCGCGCGCACCGGCATGTCTAACAATATGGCTGCTGCAAATTAATTAACCCGCTATGCTAAATCTCTTATCGCTAATCCGCTTCAAAAACTCTAAACTATGCTGTGGTGTGTTATGTTAACCTGCAGGAGTGTGTGAAAGAGAACAAAAGCAGACAAACTGGACTTCGCAAGAGCAACGGAATCACGTATGTCCATTCCTGTCTTTTTTCCTATAGCCTTATTCCTGCATCTCTCTTTTAGAAAGGCTTTGACAGTCCTCCTTTCTAGCTATCGAAGTAAATTTACATACTTTCACGCTTAAAATACACCATAGTTTTTGGTTCTTCGAACCGGGATTAACCAGTTTTTGGTCCTTCGAGCCGGATTAACCAGTTTTTGGTTCGACGCCACGCCTTTGATATGTCAATCCGCCATATTAATTTACTTAACTCAATTAGTGAAATAAATCATAATAAGCTATTTTATGTATATTATTTCATAATTATCGCTTTAACGCTATTTTATATGTATTCTATACATTATAATAACATATTTATATGAAGAGAAGCATAATAAGTTGTTTTGTGCATATAACTTCATAATTATCGCTCCATAAACGCTATTTTATATGTAATCATATTTTTATTTTAAGATAGTTTTAATTAACAAAGAACCACTCTTTGTTTATCTCGCAAAAAAGATATTATACATCGCAAATACAACGCCAAGTAGGTGTTACGTTTATATTTAGGCAGAAGAATAAGTAATTTCTTCTATAATCTCACCCGCAAATCTAAATTATTAAATGTAAAACCTATAAAGTTGTTTACTCGTAAGCAAAGTTATAAATAGATTCAATAGACAGTTCTTATCTCAAACACCTATAGTTCTCGATGCGCCGGCTATTTGTCAGATGCTTGGTCAGGTGATTGAGTCATAGGTACCTACTTAGTTATTATAGTGTTATCGACCGCCAGCTGTCATTTGCATCTCTAAGAAACATTTATGATAATATTCAACCTTCTTTATAGAATAACAGACTGTGTATTTGTTATAACTAGTAATTCCTTGCTATTAAGTTATTGCTTATACTTGGTAGGTCAAATATAACGCTTTATTAATAACGCCAATTATAATATTTTATTGATTCCTTTAATAAGTAACATACATTTTAAAATTCAAGATGAATAAGAGTGATCAGTCTCCGCCAAAACCATACAATAAAGATGAATGTCATATGCTATTGCTCGAATCAAAACGGGATGTTTTATTTTCTCGTATGCAAAGTATTTATGACACCGCTTCGCAGGTAAAGGATGATCATAGCAAATTGTCATTATTATTAATGCAGACTTCGAATTTAAATACGCTTCGCAAGGAATTTGAGTCAAATCTGGACCTTTATAATACTGCGCTTTTAAAGGTAAATCCTAAATCAAAGATTAGCTATCAATCTTGGACTTCTTTTGAAGAAATGTTTTGTTTTGTTAAACAAATATTAGAGATTAATTCAAATAGTAATAACAGAAACTCAGATAATTCTAAATCGCCCTCAATTTCTAGTTATCCTACTGTTAAATCTCGTCCCCCACCCATTGATCTTCTAGAATTCTCTGGAGAACAAAAGCAATGGTCCTTATTTTATCAACAGTTTAAAAACTTGATACACGATAACCCTAACTTATCTAACAATGAAAAAGTATCTTATTTAGTTGGAAAATTGAAAGATAAGGCCTCATCGGTTTGTGCAGGGTTGAATGTGTCAGGTGAAAATTACGATATTATTTGGAAGGCCTTAATAGAGAAATATGATGATCCTCGCTCCTTGGCTAGCTCTTATTTTAATCAGATATTAAAATTTAAGTCTCTAAATTATAATACCGCCGCTGGCCTTGAATCGTTTTTGAATAATTTCAACTCATCGGTTGACGCTTTAAAACAATTAAAATTAAATGATCTTACTGACTTTATGTTATTACATCTCGCGCTTCAAAAGCTTGATTCAGATACTGTAAAACTTTTTGAGATCACTTATCGTAAAGAAAAAATCCCTTCTTATGAAAGTTTGGTCGAATTTGTTAAGGAACAAAGTAAAGTTCTGTCTAGAGGGAATAATTTTAAACAGTCTGATTCCCACGCTGGGAATAAATCTAACTCTAAAAATTCGCCTGTTGTTAAATTAACTAAATCCTTTGTTAATACGGAGGATAACTCTAAATCAAACAATAATAAATGCGTATTATGTAATAATGAAAAACATAATCACTTGTATAAGTGTCAGAATTTTATGAAATTGACACCTAAAGAGAGATTTGAAATAGTGAAGAAGAATTCTTATTGTGGGAATTGTTTGAGCAGTATTCACAGGACTTCTTCCTGTTCTTCTCCACGCAATTGCAGTCATTGCAATCAGAGGCATTCTTCTCTGCTATGCTTCGCCCACGCTTCTAAATCTAATTGTAGTGTCGTAGTTAATAATTCTGCGGCACAAAACGCACCGCATTTATGTCCTTTTTCGCTACCCGCTAACCAGGCCGAACTTAAAGTTATGCCTATCGCTAATGAATCATATTCTTCCGCTAATTTGCCGGTTGCTGAGCCAGCTGAGCAAAACGCTCAAATTGAGCATTCATCTCAAACGCCTATTGGTGGACACGCATCCTTATGTACCATATCACGTGATTTTCACGATCGCTCCGCTACTACATTATTAGGTACCGCAAAAATAAATGTTATTGATAAATTCAATCGCACTCACTTATTGCGATGTCTGATTGATCCTGGCTCGCAAAGTGATTATATTTCTAAGGCTTGTTGCAAGAGATTGTTGTTGCCTGTGTATACGCAAAGTCGATTTTCTGAAGTTCAGGGGATCGGTGGAGCTTCTCAAAAAATACTTGGGATCTCCGAATTTAAATTCAAATCTCGATTTGATGACGCAAAAGAATATAATATACGCCCTGTGGTGGTGGAAAAAATTACTTCTCAGCTACCTGATACGCAAGTTGATGTGTCAGCGTTAAATAATTTTATTAAAGATATTCCTCTAGCTGATGATAGTTTTTCTAAACCGGGAAGTATTGATTTATTAATTGGAGTAAAGCTTTATTGCGATATTTTGCTTTTTAATAAAATAACAGGTAACAATAACTCCTTGTCGGCCATAGAAACCACGCTAGGCTATGTTATCATGGGTGACGCGCCTATTGCTTCTCAACCTTCACATACTTCCGCTTTTTGCGCTCTCAGTCGCGACCCTCTTGATAATATGTTAGAAAAATTTTGGAAGGTGGAAGAAGTACCTCAAGAGAAGTTTTTGAGTCCCGACGAACAGGAATGTGAGACTATTTATACTAAAACAACTACTCGCAATACCGATGGTAGTTTCTCAGTAGATCTCCCTTTTAAAGAAAGTCCTGATAAATTAGGAAATTCGTATATTGCAGCTAAGAGAAGATTTCTATTACTTGAAAAGAAATTCGAAAAATCTCCTGACTTGCGGATAAAGTATAACGAAGTTATTCAGGATTATTTAGATAGAGGAATTATTTCTAAGGTTTCTCCTGAGGAGAGTACCTCGCCTGGTTTTTATTTACCTCACAGACCTGTTATACGCAACGACAAGAGCACTAAAATTAGAATAGTTCTAGATGCTTCTATGAAATCGGACTCGGGTACTTCGCTAAACGATATTTTACATACAGGCTGTAACTTACAAGCCGAAATCTTTAATATTTTAATAAATGTTCGCTTATATAAAATCGCTTTTTTCGCCGATGTAAGGCAAATGTATTTATGCATTGAAGTTCATCAACCGCACCGTAAATATCAACGAATCTTGTATAGATTTTCTAGTAATGAACCGCTAGACACTTTTGAATTTAATCGTGTCACCTTCGGATTACGCTCGTCTCCTTTTTTAGCACTTAGGACTATCCGCGAAGTAGCTAAACAAGAGAGAGAGAGATGGCCTGTCGCTGCTGAAATCATCGAAAGAGACGTTTATATGGATGATCTCGCTTCCTCTGCCTCGTCAGCTTCAGAAGCAGTAGAGATAGCTAAGCAGTTAATACAGATATTTAAATCTGGAGGATTCGACTTGATTAAATGGACTAGTAATTCTCCTGAATTGTTACGTCATATACCGCAAACGCACAGGCAGTCTGAAGGTATATCTTTCGATGATGAACACATTTTTAAAATTTTAGGTCTTCATTGGTATCCCGCTCATGACTCTTTAACATTTTTTGTGTCTCAACCCTCGCTAACTTGGACCAAACGCACCATTTTATCCGTAACCGCTCAACTCTACGATGTGCTAGGACTCGTAGGCCCTGTAATTCTTTATGCTAAATTGATTATGAAAGAATTATGGATTATTAAATTGAATTGGGACGAGACACTCCCCACGCATATTTTAGAAATTTGGAATCAATACATTTCTGAATTACCGCTTCTTTCGGAATTTAAAATCCCGAGACATTTAGGCGTGGAAAAGGAATCGCAAGTTTCTTTACTGGCTTTTGCTGATGCCAGTGAGAAAGCTTATGGTTGTGTGATTTATACGCATGTAACCAACGGTACTGAAAAACCCATAGTTTCGTTGGTTTGCTCAAAATCCAGAGTTTCATCGCCTTCTAATCTAGTCACGCTGGCTAGATTAGAGCTAAACGCCCTTGTTTTACTCGCAAAATTAGTCCACACCGTTTACGATACATTGACGTCGCGACACTCTATCGATAATGTTTACGTATTCTCTGACTCTACTGTTGCCTTGTGTTGGTTGAAGTCTTCGCCACACAGATTTCAAACTTATGTCGCGAATCGTATATCGCAATTCCAGACGCTTTTATCAACGGAATGTCTCTATCATATCCCTGGAATTGATAATCCTGCGGATTGTATATCCCGTGGACTCTTACCCTCGCAATTATTAAAACATGATCTTTGGTTCAATGGACCTTCTTGGGCATCCTTGCCCACTGATCAATGGCCCATTCACAAATTTTCGCCTACGACTAGCTCCTCTCTACCAGAACAGAAAACTTCATCGCTACTTACTCATCATGTTGATGAAAATCCTCTATTAACTTTGAGTACGAAGTTTTCCTCTTGGAATAAATACCTTAGATCAGTGGTGTACGTATTAAGGTTTATTAAGAAATTACCCAAAAGAAACACCATAAATGCTGATGATTTAGATTTCGCGGAATCAAAGGTCATTGAAGTTGTTCAAAAAGCAAATTTCGCTGACGATTTAGAAAAATTAAAAAAGGGGCTCTCATGTTCTCGAGGTATTCAAAAATTGAGCCCGTTTATTCGCGAAAACTTAATACATGTCGGTGGTCGCTTGAACTATTCGTCATTGGATTACTTTCATAAACACCCTATTTTGTTGCCTAGAAAGGGACATGTTATTGATTTATTAATTGATTATTATCATCGCGAAAACCTGCACGCAGGACCTCAGGTCTTACTGTCCTTAACGAGACAAAAATTTTGGATTTTATCCGCTAGGCGCGCAATAAAACGACTCATTCATAAATGTATTAAATGCTACCGGTTAAATCCAAAGCCTACCTATCCTTTTATGGCTGATTTGCCGCCTTCTCGTCTAGAGCAGGCTAATGCTTTCACTCACACAGGAGTGGACTATGCCGGCCCTCTGTATATAACACTAACTAGAGGACGAGGAATTCGTAAACAAAAGGCATATCTTTGTTTGTTTATATGCTTGGTAACGAAGGCTGTTCATTTAGAACTCGCACCTGATTTGAGCTCCGCTTCTTTTTTAAATGTGTATAAAAGATTTATATCTAGAGCTGGAGCGTCTTGTAAATTCCTTTACAGTGACAACGGAACTAATTTCGTGTCCTCTAAGGGATATTTTAATGAATTATTCACGTTATTAAAAAGTGATGAATATTTTAAGGAATTTAGTCACGAACTCGCTAAACATCGCATCTCTTGGAAGAATAGTCCTCCAACTGGCAGCCATTTTGGGGGAATATTCGAATCTAATATTAAATCCGGGAAATCTATTCTTTTTAGGGTTATAGGGAACCAGATTTTAACTTATGAAGAAATGCTCACTGTGATCACGCAAGTAGAAGCTATATTAAATAGTAGACCGCTATACGCTTTAAGTACAGATCCTTCCGAGCCTTCAGCTCTCACTCCTGCTCATTTTCTAAATAAGGTTCCTTTAGAATTTTTACCTGCTCCAAATCTCAGCGGAGAACGAGAGCAATTATTGAGTAGATTCATGCTGTTGGACTCTTTAGTTCAAACCTTTTGGAAGCGTTTTAGATCAGAGTATTTACACACCTTGCAAACCAGGGAAAAGTGGAATACTATCTCTCCGACGGTCAAGGAAGGAACTGTAGTTTTAATAAATGTTGATAATGCTCCCCCTTTGCAATGGCCATTGGGAATTATAACGCGCTTACTGCCCGGTAAGGATGGCACAGCCAGAGTTGCTGAGGTAAAAACTAAGAATGGTTACTTTGTACGACCTATGGTCAAGCTTTGCCCTTTACCTAATCATTAAGGATAATTAACATTTAATTAATTGTATATCTTATTAACATTAATAGTATAGTAATATATTTAATCGCTCTTATTATATTAATCGCTTTATTATTTAAAGATAACACCTAAAGTTATCTATTCTTAAGTATATTTATATAATATGTTTAAAATACTCTATTTCTCTATAATTGCGAGCTGATAGCTCACAGGCGGGGCTATGGTTAATATTAAAAATTATTCTTCCATCCCTGTCTATCACGTTAGCCACATATTTCCTTTCTCCTTTCCCCATTCGCCTATTTTCGCGACCTGATTCGCCCCGAAGACGCATCACCGCGCGGCCGTTTAAAAATCATAGTCGCGCGCGCACCGGCATGTCTAACAATATGGCTGCTGCAAATTAATTAACCCGCTATGCTAAATCTCTTATCGCTAATCCGCTTCAAAAACTCTAAACTATGCTGTGGTGTGTTATGTTAACCTGCAGGAGTGTGTGAAAGAGAACAAAAGCAGACAAACTGGACTTCGCAAGAGCAACGGAATCACGTATGTCCATTCCTGTCTTTTTTCCTATAGCCTTATTCCTGCATCTCTCTTTTAGAAAGGCTTTGACAGTCCTCCTTTCTAGCTATCGAAGTAAATTTACATACTTTTACGCTTAAAATACACCATAGTTTTTGGTTCTTCGAACCGGGATTAACCATATCCTGTGCCGTAGCAACGATGCTACAATTATTTACTGCTTTCTTTATTCTGTACCCGTAGGACAAAAGGTACTCATGTGGCCGTGCGTGGCTATTATTAATTAACCTGTGCCGCAGCAACGATGCTACAATAATAGTTGTAACTCATTCTAAACCTTGCAAACTTGGAACATATTCCACATATAAAAAAAATGTAGTAAATCAATCATCGCACTGCTGTGATTCAAACTATTAAATTACGCAAACAGAATTTTAATCACCCTTTGAAATTTATTAATGGTTCCTATGAATAAAAGTATAAAAGACGTCTGTATAGTAAAGAATTGCTGATTATACCAGGATTAACGAGCATCACAAAGGATGCGGAAGCGTGAAACGTGAAATCTGGGCAAGGCTTCGTTGCCCCGGGCACCGGACGCGCTAGCTGAAAACAACAACGGGCCGATTTGCATATTATTTCGGTTCGCAATAATCTGTGTAAGACTTGAGCAGACATAACGTGGAGATAACGACAAAATCACATAGCAAAGTGCAACCATGTCTAATTTCCTATTCTCATGTAGTATCACGTGGACGAATATTTGCGTCCAAGTCGTATCGTCGTCATCGTCGTTACCATAACATGTTAGAGGTCCACGGTATTGCACAGCCTGTATTAAGCAGTTTCTTTTTGATGTCATCTATAAACCTAATGGGGGATCTGCCAACACTGCAGTTTCCGGTGCGAGGTCGCCATTCCAGACGCGATTGGTTTGTCGGCCCTTCTGTCTCGCATTTGGTAACAAGATATTTGCAGAAGACTTGGCTAATGCTTACGGCCAACGTTGCCACTTGGTGCACATTTTTGAAGCATTAGCCCAAACTTGCTAAATTTTCTTTCAGCAATTTTAATACATTATCAAAGGATCGTCGCATAGACAATTTGGAAATAGTGTTTGTACACATTGACCGTCACTAGCCTTCGACATTCACCCCACGGAGTGCACGTAGCAGCCACGGTACTCCGTTGCACTCAGCAAATCAACAATCAAGATATAAATAGGCGTTTATTTAAATGTTCTGCCCTACAGCTTCGCCCGTAGCGCTTTGTTTCTAGGCCTTAATAATGATCCAAATACCTCTAAGACACTCAACGTTCAATATCCGAAACCCAGGATTTAAAATTGGACAGACAAATTCCTTTTACGACCTAGATATCCACAAAGAATGGATTTTACGAAATCTCGTGGATTCGTGAAATATGGGGAAAATAAAAGTCGTGCAATGCAATCTTTATCACAAGGTGCATTAGTTCTGTCTGTACCCGACAAAAAGGGTAAAATACGGCATTTCGTGAACAAAAGATTTCCCAATATAAGTCCGAAGTGTAGCTCCGTAGTATAGCCATGCAGGTTTTTGGTGTAAGCTGGAGAGGGGACGGGAGGTTGGAGCTCGAGGGGATACAGAGCTCTTAATTTGAACTTAATACCCATGTCAGCTGGATAAATGCCTTTTTTCAATGCTAGAATACATCTAACGCTGTGCTTCCCGATATGTGGTCTCTTCTACTGATCGCGTCTGTCCCAATGCTTCAACAAATTTTCCCATTTCTCTTCATGAAACCTTAATATATACCTAACAGTCAAACCAAAATAGTACTACAGTAAATAAACGTAATAAATAAACCTGAATCTCTCCGTTTATCTTACTTCTTGCTCATCAAATACAACATTTTTATTCCCAAATATCTGGAAAATAAAGCAAATGAACCTTTCTCGGGCAAAAAACGCAATCAATCATTCTCGGTCTGAACATACCTTTGCGTAGTATTCTGTATTGGATGTAATAGGAACGCAATTTAATATTTTCTTGCTTTTTACGAAATTATTGAATCTTTTTAATTTATTTTATTACTAGCTGTTGCCCGCGACTTTGTCCGCGTGGTTTAAGTTTTTTTGATTCCCGCGGGAACTCCTTAATTTTCCGGGATAAAAAGCCTATGTCACTCACCAGGTCCTCAACTATACCCATGCCAAAAATGACGTCGATCCGTTGCTCTGTTGCGTGATTGAAGGACAAACCAACAAACAAACACACTTTCGCATTTATAATATTATGTATGCATTTATAATATATAGTGTGATACAATTTATTTTACTATACAACAAGTGAGCCTTTGATGAGATGCAGTCTAAGATGGTTGCGGGCTAACCAGTCAGGGGTATGGCAGTAATATTAAGCCCTTACCCCTAATCAGTTTCTACACAACATCGCAGCTGTACACTTAATCGTCTATGCCGTTAGAGTGGGTTCATGTATTAATAAAAAACCGGCCAAGTGCGAGTCGGACTCGCGCACCGAGGGTTCCGTACTCAAGAAGTAGGTATAATTACCTTTGTTAATGAACCGCAAAACTAACTTTGTTTGTAGAGGTTTACTGTTAATATCAAAAAATTACGTTTGTTGTATGGGAGCCCCCCTTTAATATTTACTTTATTGATATTTAATTATTTATTTTGAAAGGTAATATACAAGTTAATATTCTGTGAAAATTTGAACCGTCTACCTGTTACCGTTTTTAATATTGAGCAAAAAAATACGAAAAAAACACGTTTATTGTATGGGGACTCCCCTTAATATATATTTTTTTTTAATTTTTAGTATTTGTTGTTATAGCGGCAACGGAAATACATCATTTGTGAAAATTTCAGCTTTCTAGCTATCACGGTCTATGAGATACAGCCTGGAGACAGACAGACAGACAGACAGACAGACAGACAGACAGCGGAGTCTTAGTAATAGGGTCCCGTTTTTACCCTTTGGGTACGGAACCCTAAAAATTAAGGTTTCTAAATTTCTCTGCCTGGCTTTTAGTTTAAGTTAAATCTTTATACATTAAGAATTTTGGCATGGTACCATGGGGCATGGACCTTACAATAATAATAGTTATAGGTACACGAGTAGTATATAACCGATAATAAAGTTAAATTATAGATAAAATGTCTTAAAATGATTATCAGAAGATCCTAATATTATTTATTCCTTCTTATAATATTACATTTTGTTATCTATATAAGTACTTATATTTATTACAGGAAATTAACTATAAAAAAAATTTTTAAACTAATCCTTAAATATACCTACTAACAAAAGATAAAAATAAAAACCTAATCAAAAAGACCACCCCTGGTTGCCCCTGGAACAAAGGTACCCATCAAACTTGCAGCATTGCCACGCTGAATGGCGATGGATAACCTTTGAACCAGGTAGGAACCAGAACGTGGGTCACAGCCCCTTTCCCCCAAACGACGGCCGATCTCTTTTATGAAAGTTTTTGCTTCCCCACCCCAGCATCCCATCGTCTCCACCGCCAGTGGGACAAATAAATATTGGCCCAAGAGTGGTGCATATTTGGCTCTCTTCCTTAGTACTTATATTATAAAGAGGTAAAGTTTGTGAGTTTGTGACGTTGTAGGGGGTAATCTCTGGATCTACTGAGTCTGAACCGATTTTGAAAATTCTGTTACCAATAGAAAGCTACATTATCTGTAAGTGTCATAGGCTAAATATAAACCCGAAAAATTGGGAGTTCCCGTGGGAATTTAAAAACATATAGCACGCGGACGATGTCGCGGGCAACTGCTAGTTGTTAATAATTAGGCAATTGTAAGTTATAACCCATATTTGGTAACTTTACAATTTAATGTGGTACTTTTACCAGAAATATTCAAACTCAACCTCAAACTCAAATGATTTTTATTCAAATAGACTTTTTACAAGTTCTTATGAATAGTCAAATGAATCTACCACTGGTTCGGAATGACGTTCCTACTGAGAAGAACCAGCAAGAAACTCGGTGGTTGTTTGACAGTGACATCTAAAAGATTTTTTTTTATGGAGCTACCTAATACTTTAGATATTACGATTAATTTTATAAGAGTTTACTTAAAGTTAAAACCACAAAAACTCTTGACAAAGCAAAATAGCTGTAGTAGCAATTTAATACCTCTGGCATGTTACTCTTGGCAGCATTGACCCAAATACAGCCCGGATGTTTGCTTTGTGTAAACGAAATGTTTACCGCTTTAATAAATTCGGGGAATTCCACCTATAATTTTCCCTTTTAATTACGTAACACTTACGGGTTAACGTAACATAAGCACATTTTCAGTGGCTGGCGCTTAGGCCTATTGCGTATTATAAAAAAATGTCTTGTGTGTTATGAGTAATGTCGTATGCGCGTGTCTGATCCGACAAAAGAAAAAATATGTTGTAATAATATTGTATGATCTCATACTACAAAAATTGCGATTGAATTTCTTATAAGACATTACTCTTAAGACACAAGAAATTATCATATAATGAGCAAAAGGGCTTACTAACAAAACAGACAACAATTTAACAGCAATTTAAAATATAGCAAAACATAATTTGGAAAATTCTAGAAAAGTTTTTATCGAACTGCATACATGCGGTCACCGGAATCGGAAGCATCATGTTTCTGCCACTTCACACGTCAAGCGAAGCGCGAGTTTCAATAATACTATTTTTTTTTTAAATTGAAAAATCTATTTACCTACATTCGAAATAGAACTCGACATATTATTATGTGAAGTTACAGCAGCGTTAGTGTCTATCTATTATAATGATCGTCGACACTTCATATAATCCGTGATTGAAGGACAAACCGACAAACAAACACACTTTCGCATCTATACTAATAGTATAAATACGAAAGTTTGGATGGATGGATGATGGATGACTGCCTCGTTGGTCTAGTGGTTAGCATGTTTGACTGCGGCTGACGAGGTCCCGGGTTCGAGTCCCGGGTCGGGCCATAATAAGTGTTGGGTTTTTCTGACTAGAAATTCTCAGCACTAGCCCGGAGTTAGGAAGATGGCGGTGTTTCACCCCCGTGCCTCGGAGAACACGTTAAGCCGTCAGTCCCGGTTATTATCACTAACATGATAATAGTCGTTAAAGCCCGCCAACCCACATTGAAGCAGCGTGGTGGGTCTAAGCTCTAATTCCCTCTCTCCTATGAGAGTGGAGGCCTGTGCCCAGCAGTGGAACGTTAACGGGCTGTAGTGGTGGTGGATGGATGGATGGATGTATGGATGGATGTTTATTACTCAATCATGCTACAATGGCTGAACGGATCTGGATGTAATTTGGCACAGAGATAGATTATAATATCTTTGTCTGGAATAGCATATAGGCTACTTTTCATCCCGGAAAATTAAAGAGTTTCCGCGGGAACCAAAACACCTCAATCCACGCGGACAAAATCCTGGGCATCAAATAGTAATACATAATACTCCGATGAAACCCTATATCCTGCCAGATTTACGGTTAACCGTTAACCTAATAGGGTGAAATTTGAATTTTTCCACCCGCATACCAGCTGAGGCCCGAGCAAAGGAATACAGTACATTCTTTGTAAATAAAACCAATGTTTCGAAAAACCTAAAGGGCTTAAACGAGACACTGTGACGAGGTCATGTAATTTTACCCAACTGCTTGAATTTCTTTTACATTAAAAACTTTACTTTGAGCATATCTACCACTGGTGGGTTTTATTTTACCGTGATTGACTGATTCAACAAGACAGAAAAATTGGATTATTTCAATTAATAATTAGTGGGATAGGTTTCAATAGTTCCCTTTCTGTGGGCAATCCGTCATCACCAATAAGGAGGCATTAAATAAAAATACATACCTTTCGATGCTGCTAATCTACCCGATCTATGGATGCCGGCTTTTATCCTACTAGATAGTATATGTGTGTAATTTAATAATTTGTCTGATGAACTAAGTTACCCCCAATTTATTTGGTACACTATCTGCAATATATCACACCCTGTCGATGCCTCGTAAGGGAAAGTTATTAATTCGTGAGATTGCCCCTCAGAGTTCAAAGCAATAAAGCAACGTTATTACACGTCAACCCGTGCTCCTGTACGAGCTTACGATATCGATCACCAATATCGAATATTGGTGATCCCCACCACTACATCCCATTAACGTCCCACTGCTGGGCACAGGCCTCCACTCTCATAGGAGAGTGGGAATTAGAGCTTAGACCCACCACGCTGCTCTAATGCGGGTTGGCAGGCTTTAACGACTATCATCATGTCAGAGATAATAATAATCGGGACCGTTTAACGTGCTCTTCGAGGCACGGGGGTGAAACACCGCCAACTTCCTAACTCCGGGCTAGTACTGAGAATTTATATTCAGAAAAACCCAATACTTAGTAATGTCCCGACCTGGGACTCGAACCCGGAACCTCGTCGGCCGCAGTCGAACATGCCAACCAATAGACCAACGAGGCAATCATACCTCGAATATACACAAACCGATATCATATCACAGAAATCCAACTAACTATTACCACTGAATACTCACTAATAAATCACTATGGTTAGCTAGGGTGTATTTATTCACCTTTATGGATTTTTAGCAGAATTTAGTAATTTGTGGCTATTTCAGTTTTGTTGGATATGAACAGTTCCTTTATTTTTGTTAAATCTATATGAACTTAGGTATACCTAATTCAAGTAAGTCTTGCTTATTGGACGCTGAAAACTCCAATAGCTTAATTTTATATAGTTTTATACAATGTATGAACGGTAAATGTTTCTGACTCTGTACTCTGTATCAGCCGATTTTAGCACTAGCGTAATATCAATCAATATGACACGACAAGTGTATGGAGTCCCTGAAGGCAATAATTTACAGGAGGTCACTCCTGACCTCCCAAAGGAGTAACAATACTATAATCAATACAATGGCAATAGAAATTGTATTGTTATTTTTGATTTCCTTGGAGAATTGCAAATGTTTCGCCTAAACCTAATTTTTCTCCTGTGCAACGATTTAGTAAGTAGGTAACTTGTAGAGCCCCGCTGGCTGCAATCAGTTTCTTGTAGGTGAAGCTAGAGTACCTATTTGTGAATTGACTAAATTAGGAACCAACATGAAACCCATTACTCGTAAACTTTATTCAAAAGCCCGCTACAGTATAGCTAAAGTATTTGTATGCAAACATTTTAATGTAACGCCGCGTAGCGCTACACAATTTGTCAGATGTACGCCTTCAAATGAAATTGTATACAGGCGCTACTTAGCTGAATGCTGGCGGCTATTACAAACTCATAGTAACTGCACAGATGGTGCGTAGTTAGTACTGGTTATTCAATGGCATTATTAAACTAGCTTTTCAACCGACTTTAAAAAAAAATTGTGTGTGTCAGCTCCGACGCACGACTGGAGTTTACTTGTACTATCCTATTTTGATACTCGGCAAGCCTCGTATCAAAAAACAGCACTCGAATTAAAATGACCTTCATTACGATACAGTTGCATAAATAGCTATATTGATATGTATAACAAAAACAGCAATATAAGTACATTGACACTGATAGAAACAAACAAGCCCAATAACATATAGGTATAGTCGCCTTGCAGCATACACTATGTACGTCTCACTCTTACGTCACAACCAAATTAGAAAGGCACCAAAAAAGTAACGAGGTCATTCATCAGTAGATTTTACCTCTCATATTTTTCTCATACCGGGCGCCTTATATATGAAAATCGATTCTTAAGGAGTAAACTCCAAAAAGAGGAGGTTCTCAATTCGACTGTATTTTTTTTTTTTTATGTTTGTTACCTCAGTACTTTTGACTGGGTGGACCGATTTGGATGATTATTTGAAAGAACATACTTCCCATGTGGTCCCACATAAATTTTATCGAAATCGGTCGAGCGGTTTTTAAAATATCAACAATAAAATAAGTACTTTGTATAGCGTGTGCTTGTTGTTGTAAAGTTGGCGCGGGAGTTTGAAGTCGGTTGTTTAAAAAGAATTTTTTATATTAAATTATTGTATCCATGCAGTAAGACCCGCCGTATTATATAACGCTGATCAACTCTCAACGGGTTGTCGTTCTACAATACGGCAGCCCATGTTCAGCCGAGTTTAATCAAGTAGCCTTCTAGGGTGACCATCCTAGCAAAATAAATGGGTAAAAACGCAAAAAAACTCGCTTCACATTGTAACCAACCTGACGGGGTCCCTAACCATCTACACCTCTCTCACTTATAATATTCAATATTTCTTTAAAATGGCACGTGATACATCTAGCAGTAAGACCCTCACAACATTGCTGTGTCCATAACAAACCAAGATCTTTTAGAGTTTCGGAAGCCTCGAATTCAATCCACCCAACGACTAAGTTATATACAGATTTTAGATGTAATTCAGTTAACTTAAAACAGGCATTAAGTAACGTGATCGCGAAGAGATAAATCTCTTCGGGATATTTACGAACTAACCCAAGTGGTAGCACCTTCCTTTTATTTCCTTTTATAAAGAAAAGGAAGATGCTTTGTATGGCATCATTTATATTTCTAAAAAATAAATGATGGCTGGCTGGCTCCTCCCCGCCACCAACGGTAGGCTTCTTCCCTCTCTTGGTACCCCTAGAGGCACATTAATACATGGACTAATACATCTCTAAGAATACCAAAAGTCAACAGCCCCCCCCCTTTAACCACTTGGTCATCAATCGCGAAGGCCAGCGCAACGTATGTACGAGCATACTTTAGAGTGGTGCGTTCCACTTATGTCAGCGTATAGCTGGATAATTGCATTTTTAGAGTGGTGCACTCCCACATATACCTGTAATAGGTTTCAAGGATACACCGGACGCACTGCAGGGTCGTTCGTCGCAACGTAACAGAGCCACAGGCGTGATGCACCCTTCAGTAATAGTATGTTATACCAAATACAGCGCGGAACCACCATGGGTGATAGGATGTCGTTTGTGCGTAACATGGTTTTTAGCCAATGTGCCGCAGCATAGGTCGTGAAGCTATGCTTTTACAAGTAACATGGGTTGTGAATCCATGAAACTCTGAAGTGTCGAGGCTGAACAAGCGTAGTGCAAAACGTAGTAAGATATCAGGCGCAACGTACGCATAATCCAACCTTCGGCAATAATAAACAGCGTTCTTCCAACCATGGTCAGTTATCGTTCGAGTATTGCGAACGACATACGTAATTTAGATAAGTAGATCGCAAGGTAAAGTCAGACGTTTTGTGGAACGTAGAAGTATACTCGAACTGCACTGCGCTCAGAAAGCAAGCTCACTGATTCAACAACAAACCAATCCCATCTGAACGTCCAACCACGTAGACATCCAGACAGAACCAGCCGTGCTGAGGCATCGCTGAAGCGAGACACCGTTACGCCCCACAGCCTGACCCGACCTGCGATAATAATTGTTTAGTAATATACGTGTAAATATGTTGTAGTTATGATATGTATATAAATCCACCAGAGGCAGATAAGATTTCGTCGGATGCTCTCAAGCTAGGTCCGCTAAGGGTCCTCACATTAGACAGCATCCAACAACACAGTGCATTCAAACGATCTATTGCAAATATACCTGCTCAATATATTAATTTTATGTATCGCACCACGCGCAAACACAACAAGATGTTGACAGCGCTCTCTCCCTCCTACACCATCGCCATACCCACCCTTGGCGAGCGGTCGCAACGACGGGAAACTTCTCCGTAAGCTTGTAGTCGCGCATCCATATACACCCATACTATACTACCATTCTATTATCGTTTTAATATTACTTTACTATTATTTTATTATTATAATATATATATATATATATTTTTTTTTTTTTTTTTTTTTTTTTTTTTTAAATTATTACCTATCTTCCACTGAATAGTAAGATACGTATAGTTACAACATTTTCACTTTGAGGATAGGCCGACAAGACTGCGTGGTCGGCTCTCGGTGTGCCCAGATTCCATACTATTCCCAATTCTTAATTTACGATCGTAATTTGACACTCATTTTTACAATCCATTACACCTTGTTTAACAAAACGATCCGCCTAAATACATCATATTGTGGAAAATGTTGAACCGCTGGATACGGTGGATTTTACAATCCGGCTGCGATCTGAATAGCATATTACGAGTAATATCGCCAAGAACAGTATAAATAAAACAATGAGTTCTGTGCCCTCCTTTGATCAAAAGAAAGAGTTAGTTGCGAATAAAATGCTGAGTAGTTTCTCACACACGAGTAGTAAATTGAATACGAGAATCTGGTTCAGTGCTTGTCAGAAACATTCGTTCTAGTATGACATGTGCAGATAATTCGCGTTATAATAGTAGATTATTCACCACGGGGGTAATGCGATGTATTATGTCACGGGCGCCGGGATAAGTCCCAAGCGGAACGAGAGATTTTAGAGTAACTCCCGAGCGTAGCGAGGGTGTTGCATCTAGAATCCTGAGAGTAGCGCGGGAATTAGGGGCGCCCAAGATTAATACAGCATTACCCCTACGGTGAATACTCTACTTTTCACACCTCGCGATACAACCACTTCTTTCAGCTAGCGTGGCCTACTCGATTTGACAAACAAATGTCGTCAGTGCGAATCTAGTGGGCCACGGCTTCGGTTTTCGAAAATCGAGTTGGCCGCGCCTGCTGAAAACACATACTGTTTACTGAAATTAGACTTTATGGATATAGCAATAAGAATTATGAATAAAACCTCTTTGGAATGAATAGAATTTCCTTCAAATCTTGCTTCAGATGCGCGATGATTCTAAATTCAAATCACATTATAACCCTAGGGAATAATGGATTTCAGTACAACATTATAACCCTAGGGATTTAATGTCTTACTTTAACCTTAGATAACAGGCCATGTAATAAGGCGTTGTTGAGCGAGTGGTGTGAAAAACAATTTTTATTGCACTCTGTGCCGTCTTTACGGCCTTAGTGCGGTTACCTAAACTATACGACAAAGATCTCGGATAATACCACGGATTCTATAATATAGATATAAGGTATAAAGCTTAGTTTTCGTAAAAAGAAAAGGTAAATAGATCTAAGAAATATTCTTTGATATATTGTCGGACTGTTTCTTGGCGCTTTAGAAGTTCTCGAGTTACGTTCACTCGTATCAACATAAAACGCGTTTTAGCGAGAAGCTACTTGTTTACATTTTTTATAGGATAAAAATTCTTTTCAAAAAACCGACTTCCAAAGCCACTGTAAAGTAAAAAATAATTTTGATTTCTACACACTATGTTGAAGTCGGGCGAGCCTGCGCGTCAACTTTGCCTATCTTTGTTATACTCGCCCGACTTCAACATAGTGTGTAGAAATCAAAATTATTTTTTACTTTACAGTGGCTTTGGAAGTCGGTTTTTTGAAAATAATTTTTATTTTTAACTTTTTAGTTAACCTACTCTTAATCCTGTACCCTGCAGCATCAGGGTTGAGGATTTGGGACTCAGAGTTGTATCGTATACACGTGACTTGATACCTACTACATGAATTCACCATCAAAATTTCCTAACTCACTAGTTTTGATGATTTCATGTAGTACGGTACTCCTACAGCATCAGGATTGAGGATTTGGAGTCAGAATTTTTTATGGGACCAATTTGTGAGCTTCCTCTAACCAATGAAAAAAAAATTGTTCAAATCGGTTTAGAAACCACGGAGATATGCACCGACATACATTAAAAAAAAACAAAAAGATACACGCCGAATTGAGAACCTCCTCCTTTTTTGGAAGTCGGTTAAAAAGTGAAAAATAATATTTTCATGTATAGGCACATTCGTGGAAAAGACCAATGACTATTTGAAAACAGTACAATAAATCAAAAAAAGGAGTAAACTCATACTCATTAGTATTGGTTTAACAATGGGACAATGCAGTAAAATAGTTCTGTAATAATAACTTTTGGTTACTATGATATAGGTATTCGAACAGGTAAAATAGAAATGGTTGATAAAATTATATAGGGGTTTTAACCTAATTAGAAATGAATTGCATAGTCAGCCTGGCAATCAATCGAATGAAATTAAACAAAGTGGTGGTAGGCAAAGGCGGCTCGCTCAAAGGAGCGCTGGTGCAGTGAACTCCCACAAAATTTAAAAAAATACATAGGTACTAGGTAGGTATAATAATCAAATAAACTTTGCTATAAACGTTATAAATATTTTTATATAAATCTATTCCCATTGTCATTTTAATCATGAATATCCATAAGTACCTACCTACCTACTTTACTACATAATTCATCAATCAACACATGGTATTTTTGTTAAGTGGAGCGCTTAGAACAACGCTCCTATAGACGAAAGTTTAGTACAACGTTCTTATTGAAATGTAATGAGAGTAAAAGAGAGCATTCGATGCGAGCGGCGCGTGAGACAAAAGATTTGTATGAGAAGTTTGGTAAATATGGAGCGGCGCTCCTGACACGAAGTACGCATGCGCGATATTACCCGACTAAATGAGATGGCCTGTTGTCACGAAGAAAGAGTTAAAACTCGCGAGTATTTTTTTTATTCGTATTATGCCGGTAAGATGTAAACAAAACACAAAATACGAAAGTAAATTTATTTTGATTTCTTCGCGAGTGCGTCGGATCATTGTACAGTGGCTGGAAAATCTGTAGGTATTGTTGTTTTAAATAGTGTAAGTACTTATTGTGTTGTGTATTTATGTGAAAAAGACTGTGATTTATGTAAATAGTGTAGGCGGTTAAAATGGAACAATATAACGTATGGACTTCATTTACAAATAATTGGTAAGCATTTTTTTTTTAGTGAACTCCCAATATGAACTTTCACGAGCCGCCTCTGGTGGTAGGAAATGAAACGAAGTTTATGTAGTACCTATTTCTATATTAGTAGGAACTACAATAGGCATGATGACTGATTTTTAAAAATGGTCAATTTATGTTCAGAAGTATCTACTATTTCGAAAAAATATCTTATTTCAGCAGAAAAATAAAGTTTGGTAGATAAAATTAGCATTTGAAATTAAAATTTTAAAATTCACGCTAAAACATTCGGCGGTGTCATGGCGTCGTTTGTGACGTCACTATTGTTTTTACCAATGTACTCTGTGCAGTGTGCAGGAAGCAATAGTGTGATTTTCAAAGCTCGAAAACAAACAATTGTGACGTCATTCGCTTCTTTGTGTTTTATGCAATATGGCGGATTGCTGTATTTTATAGTTTTATTTTATCAAAATAAATAGCAATCTCACTCAAAATAGGAAAATAAAAACTTTTTTTATAATCCATGAATCCTATTTCATTAGATAAATTCATAATTTCATTGATTCTTGGTTACTGTCATCATGCCTATTATAACATTCCTGCTCAAAGATTATTATTTGCATTTATCATCACACAGAGATTACACAGATTAGATTTATTAGCAAAACTAGCTGATGCCCGCGACTTCGTCCGCGTGGATTGAGGTTTATTGATTCCCACGGAAACTCTTGAATTTTTGGGATAAAAAGTAGCTTATGTGTTACTAGCGAATGCCCGCGACTTCGTCTGCGTGGTTTGAGGTTTTTATTGGTTCCCGCGGGAACTCTTTAATTTTCCGGGATAAAAAGCAGCCTATGTGCTATTCCAGACTATAATCTATCTCTGTGCTAAATTTCTGCCAGATCCGTTCAGCCATTGGGGCGTGATTGAGTAACAAACATCCATACATCCATCTATCCAAACTTTCGCAGTTATAATATTAGTAAGGAGTAAGATTACAGCAGATCCGTTCAGCCATTCCGTCCATTCCAACATCCATCCATCAATCCATACATCCATCCAAACTTTCGCATTTATAATATTAGTATAGAGGCATTTTGCTTATACTTCGGTCGTATTGTATGCTGTACAGTGTACCGTTAGTCGTTATACCGTCGTAAGTCGTAATAACTTACTGGAGCAAAGAATACATGGCCGGTAGCCGAAAAAATACAATACATTCACCGGAATTATGATAAATGCGACGGATAAACAAGGATTTCGGGTTTCGTTGTTTTGTTTTATCTCCAAAAATAAAATACAATGCCAGCGCAATGATTATACATATACTTATCCATCTAAACTTATATTTAAAAAGCGAAAGTATGTCTGGCTGTTACCTTTTCCATCTCTGAATTGGGTTCAAAATATAACATCTTGCATCCTGGACAGACATGACTATGTTACATGACATGTAACTATGGTTACATTTTTTCACATAACAAGTCATACTTACTTACTAATTTTTGAAATTATCCCTCGGAAATTTTAAAAACTTGAATCCATGCGGACGATGTCGAGGGCACCAAGTTATATTCTTAATATGAAAATATGAATATTAAAGTATCGACGCCATTGAAATATTAATATTAATTTTATTATTCATCTCTCTCATTTCATTTGTACCTACAAAATATATTTTCGTAACCATTTTATGCTTGTTGATTTTTAATCTGACATGCAAGGTAACTGCGTAATGTATATTTTGCAATGAGTCTCCGTGGGCCACATTTTGGCCAACGGCTTTAAAACGAGTAATTTGAAATTCTAATCAATATTCACACGTTGATCCACCTGGTGATTACCGGTAAGGGATCATCCATTAATCATCTAAAGGGGAGAAAAATCGGAACACGTCTGTTTATTTATTCGTTGAACGCGCGATTTCCGGCAGCAATCTTAATATCAGTCTGGGCATTTTAATCATGGTGCCTGATTTTGGGTGGGGGGGGGGGGTTTGGTTGGGTCGTGGGTTGGTTTTTTACGAAAACCTGATTTTCAGATTGTAAAATCCCGTTTTCAGATGTAAGTTTCTCTTTCTGTCAATTATAAGTTAAGACTAATACTTATCAGACACTCGCTAAATGATCAGATCATCTTCCTGAGATGAGAATGAGACATTAGAATTTTAAAAAAATAACGTACTTAAGTACTTGCTTAAAATAATAAATAATACAAAGTTATTATTAGAGGCAATAAAACCCATAGGCAAATAC
The DNA here is from genome assembly GCA_963932025.1 of Erebia epiphron. NCBI lineage: Eukaryota > Metazoa > Arthropoda > Insecta > Lepidoptera > Nymphalidae > Erebia > Erebia epiphron. The sequence goes on from OZ009948.1 coordinate 27,964,343, forward strand.
ATATTAACAATGTACCGTTAAAATATTAACCTAATAATTACACAATTTAACATAAAATAAAATAAGAAACTTAAAGCTGTCTTATGTAAGTTTAATTTCGTCGAACAAGTCTGTTTTTATATAAATAGAAGAAAAAGTACCTACCTAGCATTGGATTCGTTTTCAATAAGACTGAAAGGAAAAGAAAATGAAAGTGCAAGTCATTAAGTGTAAGTAGGGAGTAGGGACCTAAAATCTTCTACAGCCTCGCGAATGCGAACCTTACTTAAAAAGTTTTGTTCGATGAAATTGATTCTCGATTTTTTTTCAGCATAATAGTGCTTGCTCACTTCCATCTTAAAATAAATATCCAGAAAAACCACACACTCATCACTCACACCATCACTACAGCCTATTAACGTCCCACTGCTGGGCACAGGCCTCCACTCTCATAGAAGAGCGGGAATTAGAGCTTAGGACCCACCACGCTGCTCCAATGCGGGTTGGCGGGCTTTAACGACTATTATCATGTTAGTGATAATAACCGGGACCAACGGCTTAACGTGCTCTCCGAGGCACGGGGGTGAAACACCGCCAACTTCCAACTTCGGGCTGGCACTGAGAATTTCTTAATTGAAAAACCCAATACCTAACCTTTTATGTCCGACCGGGAATCGAACCCAGGACCTCGTGATCCGCAGTCGATTATGCTAACCACTAGACCAACGAGGCAGTCCAGAAAAACAGTAAAAGATAATGTATTCGTAAGTCCTTTGAGACAAAAAGCTATGAAACGTCGGAAAAAACCAAAGTTTTATATGCATTGCTTTAAAAATATTGTACCTACTCTGTCTTGCTCAGATAAACAAATAACTTTAAAAAAATACGTGCTGCTTCGCCAAGATAAGTTTACTTTTTGCGTGTTGAACATCTGCTTAAGTTAGAAGTTTGACGAAAAATATATTAAAGTAATTTAATGCAAAGTCTACAAGTTGTTAAACATTTTTATTTTTAACAAAATTCATCAAAATTAAAAAAAATACTTTTAAACGAGAACTTTTCCAAAACACAAGTTCCCTATGTAAACGGTATGAACCCATTGCATCCACATAGTTGAAAGTTCACAGTTACGGTCACTAAATAAACAATTTTCCTGTCTTTCTTTATTCCTCTTGGTGCGTGCGGCCTAACACGCGGTATTGTTCTGGGTGTAATCTACCATAAAAGTTTCATGAACGACATGGGCCGTGTGAATTAGAAAGCGGAACATTTCATATTCATGAACTGACGCCACGGCAAAGGAGTTTAATGCTTTTAAGTGAAATGTGATGAAAACGCCCCATTGTGTTTGGGGCGTATGATAAACTATGGATATAGCGGGAGAAGACTTAATTAGGCCTGGAATAATCACGATATCTAACCAAGGTCTTCGGAATAATTTTACTAAACTTAGACATGACCTAGATTTTCACGAAGATATTGTCAAGCTGCCCTTATGTAACAGATAATTCTGATAAAAAATTTGGTTTATCAAGTAAGGTTGGGTTATGAATGAAATCTTATATGGGAACTTTAAGGGGTCAATACATGCCATCTAAAGCTGCATGATACATCCGATAAGTATCTAAAAATACTATAACAGGTTTGAAAGTAGATAATATTATCCAGACTAATATTATAAATGCGAATGTGTGTCTGTCTGTCTGCTACGCTTTGACGGCCCATCTGTTCACTCGATTTTGATGAAATTTGGTACAGGGATAGGTTGTATCCCGGGGAAGGACATAGGCTTTTATCCCGGAAAATTCTATAGTCACCGCGGAAATCAAAAAAAATTGTCTGTTCAACCGATTCTGATGAAATTTGGTTCAGGGATAGGTTGTATCCCGGGGATTTCCACAGGAATCAAAAACCTCAATCCACGCGGACGAAGTCGCGGGCATCATCTAGTTGTTTACATGTATCACCTAACTTTGTTTACGTAACAAAGTAATCCATAAAACTGACTTTTCGCCCAATTGTGCCAAAGATTGTTCTCAATCAACAAGATCTTTTCGACTGCAAACGGGATTCCCTTTCAAATGGTAGTGTAATCTAAACAAATGGCACAGAGCGGAATATTAATGGCAGGAGCTCCGGCGTATATTTCCTTACAATGGACATCGTTTATTTCCACTACAAAAATGTTAAGACTAGATAACAGTCTTAGAGGTGACAGTATCTTTTAAATGCTTAATAAGATGTTTTATTTTAGTTGTTTCGGGAAATAATAAGCGTTAAAGAAATTCTGACTTTGACTGCAATTGTGAAAGCAGTTAACCCGAAATATGCCATTCAGATGTATTGTTATGTTATTTAATACTAGCGGACGCCCGCGACTTCGTCCGCGTGACATAAGATTTTTAATTCCCACAGGCACTCCTTACTTTTCCGGGATAATAAGAAGCCTATGTCACTCTCCAGGTACTCAACTATACCCAATACCCATGCAAAAAATCACGTCGATCAGTTGCTCTGTTGCGGCGTGATTGAAGGACAAACCAATAACCAACAAACAAACATACTTTCGCGTTTATAATTGACCGAGCGAAGTGAAGGTCTCTGAGTCTACTTGAGTGAATTTACACTTGTCCGGCCGTCCGTCCGTCCGTTCATCTGTCAGAGCCTTATAACTTCTGAATTACTGAACGTAATTACTTCAAATTAAAATATAATATATAAACCGACGGCCTCCAGCCGAATATGGCTTAAAAAGTTATGAAAATCTTTATTTCAGGGGCGCTCTCATAGCGAATACAAAGTAAAATATTTTTTATAGCGTTACATAGGGTTTTGGTATATCATTTTATAGATAATTAGGAATAGAGTCCAACTTTTTCTTTTTTTGATTTATCCCCTAAAATTGACGAAATGGGGAGCTTTCAAAGTGGAGATTTTCTAACGTCGAAAGTTGACCTCAGAACTCTGAATTTTCCGAAAGGCTGAGCCTGAAACTTGATCAATTATTTGAATTATATCCTGTACTTGAAAAACAAATACTAAAATTAGATAAATATTATGAGGAAACGAAATTATTTAATTTTTAATGAGCTTCAGTATTTTTAACAGAACTTCACAATGATATCAATAGATGGCGCTCTGTTATTGCAATACCGCGAGGTCTCAGTTTGGGGCGAACCACTAGTATTAGTATGATCTACTTTTCTACTGCGACTGCCTTACCACCTGATATTGGTTCTTTCATCTATTAATATCAAGAGTATGAGATTTGTTGTATTGCTGTGTTAATGAATAGCTATTTATGCAACTGTATCGTAATGAGGGTCATTTTAATTCGAGTGCTGTTTTTTGATACGAGGCTTGCCGAGTATCAAAATAGGATAGTACGAGAATTAAAATGACTAATTATGTACAGTTGCATACAAGATTTTATCTACGACAAGGACGTCTTTATAATTTTATATTCAATGACGGGTGCCACCATCCGCCATGATGTAGGTATGGCTCCTCTACATACTAAGAACTCTGTGGTTGGGAAAGTGCCAGAACCCAGAGCCGCTAAGCTATAGGTATCCTATTTATGAAGATAACCATATCGATACAGCTACGACTCATAACGATACAGCTCCCATACAACGAACTGTATCGTTATGATAAGCAAACACGAAAGAGGGTTCAATTCGATATAGTTGTCAAATTCGAAATTGGAACTTTTCGATGCTGGAGTAGATAAAGAGACTTAACAAACTTTGACGGACTTTTAACCCTTGCCTAAAAGACTAGATTGAAAAGAAAATTTGCAATTATCAGATAAAAATTATTCATCGCAAACAAATTAAATGTGCTTAGAAATATACCGTGAAGTTACAGCAACAAACTAATTGTGAGGTAGGTAAATGCGCCAGTGGGGAAATACTCGTAGCTCCTCATTCGAGTTTCCTTATTCAAACATTTGAGTGAGGTAACAGCCTTTTTAGGGTTCCGTAGCCAAATTTGGCAAAAACGGAACCCTTATAGATTCGTCATGTCTGTCTGTCTGTCTGTCCGTCCGTATGTCACAGCCACTTTTTTCCGAAACTATAAGAGTTATACTGTTGAAACTTGGTAAGTAGATGTATTCTGTAAACCGCATTAAGATTTTCTTACAAAAATAGAAAAAAAACAATAAATTTTGGGGTTCCCCATACTTAGAACTGAAACTCAAAAATTTTTTTTTCATCTAACCCATAGGTGTGGGGTATCTATGGATAGGTCTTCAAAAATGATATTGAGGTTTGTAATATCATTTTTTTCTAAACTGAATAGTTTGCGCGAGAGACACTTCCAAAGTGGTAAAATGTGTGTCCCCCCCCCCCGTAACTTCTAAAATAAGAGAATGATAAAACTAAAAAAAATATATGTTGTACATTACCATGCAAACTACCACCGAAAATTGGTTTGAACGAGATCAAGTAAGTAGTTTTTTTTTAATACGTCATTAATCGTAAATCGCAATTTACCTTTCATTCACGTTTGTACGGAACCCTCGGTGCGCGAGTCCGACTCGCACTTGGCCGGTTTTTATCTTTGCCTGGAGCCTAGAGGACAATTAAGCGTCCTCTAATGAGAGAGTTGAGAGTAAGTTCACCTAGAATGGTTTATTACGTATTTGGAGAGGTTCAGGCTAATTTTACCTTGTGTTTTTGCACGGTGCATATTTCGCGACCCGCGAACCACCCGCGCGCCCCTCGCGCACCCCGCATGCATCACGTTTCAGAAAAACGCCTACAAAAAAATACCCATACCACTTATCATGGTTCTGTAAACGGCATTGGCTTTATAAATAATATATCTTTATGAAGGTATGATTTATAGAAGCTGAAGTTTACAATCACTTACATATAAATGGAAAGAATGCGTCAACGACCGCGATAACGATCGCGATTTTTCAAAAATATATTTTCCCGATAAAGATATCACATTAATTCAGTGATAATCCAGACTAACACTGCACTAAAATATATTTATAAACATATTGTGTTGAGTTTTTATTTGTATTTGTCACCACTTGTCATAACAAACAGTATAAACACAAAAAAAACTCAAAATTTTGGCACAGATTCAAATGACTTTTTACCATAGCATTTTTTTTTTTTTCGCACTTGCCGATTTTACTGTTGCAGTGTAAAGATTACTTAATAGACTTCTTTATGGTTCAAAGTTGTTCAAACAAAAATAAACTCTATCATTGAGAAAAATCAGTTTATAATGGTCTGGACCGGCCGGCCAGCCGGCTGGTTCGCGTGCGCGAGGAGTTTTCGTTTACCTATCTCAACGACTGGCCAGCCGGCTGGGTCGCGTGACTAATAAGGTATAAGGTACAACATATTTGCTTCTGAAGAAATTATTAACTTAAGACCCTGTGTAGCGTAAAAGGGGGTTTTTAAAAGCAGTGTATCCATTAAACGGTGACATGATGTATGCTTTTAAAAATAATTTGCTGTTTTCAAGACTAAGCAGCCATCGACGCATCTCAAAACACAATTTAAAAAAAATCTCTGCATTGAAATTTATTATAAACATACCTCTAAATTTACCTTTTAAAGCAATTTTTCTCCTTAATTGAAACCAATAATTAGCTCTAGAAATATAAGATAAAATTTCTATTTCTATAACAAAAACATTGTCGGATTCATTTGCATTGAAAAGTTAATATAGTTTTTTTACACATGATTTTATGCATTTTTTGCGACATACGCTTGCTCGATTTCAACCCCCCGCGCCTGTGTTTTACATCTCGTGAGCTCACAGCGCCTTAATCAATAAGAGCACGTGTTAAATTGGAGCTTGGTGTTTAACAAGTACGTATCTGATACTACCACATAGATTTGTCTGTTTTAGCGGACTATAGCGAATTAAGCTTCTTGTTCGTTAGTTATATGTTATAGTTATAACGCCTGATTCGAACCAAATTCATAGTTTGATTGATATTATTATTAGTATCAATATCTTGTAATAAATCCAGCTCTGTGGAGCTGGATTCATTTATTGTGAGCGAGAGACAGACAAAATGTTCCATCATTATAAAAATGCAACTCTGAAAGTATGAAATAAGTAAGTAAGTAGCTTTTGCGTACTTTGACGACCTCCGTGGCGCAGTGTGTAGCGCTGTTGCCTTAACGTGCGGAGGTCCCGGGTTCGATCCCTGGCAGGGTCAATTTGGGAATTTATAATATCTGAATTTTCCCTGGTCTGGCCTGGTGGGAGGCTTCGGCCGTGGCTAGTTACCACCCTACCGGCAAAGACGTGCCGCCAAGCGTTTAAGCGTTCCGGTACGATGCCGTGTAGAAACCGAATAGGGGTATGGGTTTAATATAACTGCCATGCCCCTAACAGGTTAGCCCGCTACCATCTTAGACTGCATCATCACTTACCATCAGGTGAGATCGCAGTTAAGGGCTAACTTGTAGTGGATAAAAAAAAAATACACACGCCATTCCACACTACTTAGGTTATTTTTTCACTAGTCAAGTATAATATTATGGAGTAGGTATTCAATAGTTATACAAGTTATACAATATACAAGTTAGTATTACTTATATATCACCAGTGATATTAGGCAGATGTACATAATTATTTCAATCATGAAGCTATATCGGGAGCCGGTAAAAGATAAATATTATTCTGATATTTATCAGACAGCCATGTCAATCAAAATCCACAACTCGAACAAAGTTTAACGAAACTCTTAAAGTAGGACATCACGTTATCCAAGTTTTCGTTTGCCCATGTAATACAAACCCATTGTAACTTTGCAGTATTGATTCAAAACTTCTGTATTATCTGGCAGCTTAACCTGCATTATCTCGGCACTCTTGTGTAATCACTAGTAGGCCTAAAGTTGTTAATATTATTTTTGGCCTAAAAACTTATTGTTCTACTTAGTAAACATAGCTGCATAACTTCGTTCTAAAGTAATCATTGGAAATTAAACTTAAAAAGCGTCAATTTCCGGCTTGGGAGTGCATCATCATCATCTCAGCTCATCCTCAATATGGGTCGACACAGCCCTCCGTTCTACGTCAAAATCAGTTAGAGGAATGTTCCATAAAAAGGTACAGAAAGTAGTTCTCTACTTGCCGTAGCGGTTCTTTTTACAGAACATGCAAAAAGTGCAATAAATGTGCAAAAGTAGCCTTAAGGGCAAAACTCGCCACGAACTCGGGACAAAACATCCAAGTGAAAAGGTTTAAAACGTTCTGTACTGCCGCGATAGTCTGTGCCGCTTGATATTCATGAAAGTACACTTCAAACAAGACTGTTTTTTTCATATTATGTTTTCGCGCTCATAATAGCTATTTATGCAACTGTATCGTAATGAGGGTCAATTTAATTCGAGTGCTGTTTTTTGATAGTACGAGAATTAAAATGACTAATTACGTACAGTTGCATACAAGATTTTATCTACGACAAGGACGTCTTTATAATTTTTTACTTTATAAATTAATAAAAAAGTCAAATCAATCAAGTGCCAGAACCCAGAGCCGCTAAGCTATAGGTATCCTATTTATGAAGATAACCATATCGATACAGCTACGACTCATAACGATACAGCTCCCATACAACGAACTGTATCGTTATGAGAAGCAAACACGAAAGAGGGTTCAATTCGATATAGTTGTCAAATTCGAAATTGGAACTTTTCGATGCTGGAGTAGATAAATGAATATATTGTATGAGTTACCCGGAAGGAAAGCATTTTTCATTGCTGTAAATACGTAACGTTCCTTTCGAAGTATCACCCACATTTCTTTAGCGAATTTTAATTTCGAATTTAACCTCTTGTGACTTTGCATAAGAATGGATTGTCTACGTCTTTGCGATGCATAAATTGGTATTTTATTCTTAAACACAAAATATTTTATAATCCAAAAAATATGTACTAGGTATATTAGAAAATTCTCGATAGAAAATGGGGAAAATCATATAGGTATTAAAAGCTTTTATACTTAAAGTTTCCTTTTGACATTCATCCAAGCGAAAAAGCTTTTCGAGCGTCTGAAATATGTGATAACTTTAACAAGTAGGTACTTATTGTAGAATCAGAGGTCACAAGATGCGACTTTAGTTAAGGTCAAACCCCAGACAGGCTTCTGAACTCCCCCTTCTCTAGGATTGCTCTTAAAAGTAAACGAATAAAATTTTAAACGATATGTTATGATTTTCAGTTTCCATTATAATTTGCACAAAATAAATAAGTATAAATAGTTATTTTAATATTATGTACTTTATGAATATATTCTATTACAAAAAAAATAAAAAAAAAATAAAAATAAAAAAAAATATTTATTTCATTTGCACATAAAGTTTTATGTGCGAATAAAGGTTTAATTATCGATTCAGAAACACGACATGTTATTTTTTAAGTGTTTTTCTTTCTGTCTATCTATCTGAACGGATTTGAATGCAACTTGAAACATTTATAGCATACTAGATGATTCCCGCGACTTCGTCTGCGTGGATTAGGATTTTTTGATTCCCGCAGGAACTCTTTAATTTTCCGGAATAAAAAGTAGCCTATGTCCTTCCCCGGGATACAATTTAGCCCTGTACCAAATTTCATCAAAATCGGTAGAACAGATACATTTTTTTGATTCCCGCGGGAACTCTTCAATTTTCCGGGATAAAAAGATAGCCTATGTCCTTCCCCGGGATGTAAACTATCTCTGTACCAAATTTCATCAAAATCGGTTGAGTAGTTAGGCCGTGAAAGCGTAGCAGACAGACAGACAGACAGACAGACAGACACACTTTCGCATTTATAATATTAGTATGGATAACATGTTTTACACGTGGAATAATATACAGGATATTTCTTTCAGGACAGGGTATTAAAATTATAATCGATTTTATAGGTATCTCTGTCAAATCCTGGCCGAATTTATATTGAACTAGATGATTCCCGCGACTTCGTCCGCGTGGATTTATATTTTTTGATTCCCGCGGGAACTCTTCAATTTTCTGGGATAAAAGTAGCCTATGTCCTTCCCTGGGATGTAACCTATCTCTGTACCAAATTTCATCAAAATCGGTTGAGTAGTTGGGCCGTAAAAGCGTAGCAGACAGACAGACAGACAGACAGACAGACACACTTTCGCATTTATAATATAAGTATGGAAGTATGGATTGAATTTGTAAAAAATGCCGTAAACTTAATAAAATAAAAATCAATTCACTGGGACACCTCGGTACATGGATAAGTAAAGGTAATTAAAGCATTTAGATTGGACTGGTTACACAGTGCAGTAAAATAAATAGTAAGTAAGTAAATCATGTTACATTTCAGCAGAAAACGAAGTAAAAACATTGATCGAACTTCAGAGATGCCCGCAGCTCAAAATGCAACTGTGCGACCAATTTTGAACATGGAATAAATTACTAGCTGAAAGAGAGATAGGAAAACACCATCAGTGAGTTTAGTGTGGTCTATTTGTATGGCAATAATCTAGAATGTGTGCTTTTTCCCCAAATGGGTACTAGTGCAACTAACTTTTATTATTCGAAACGAAGCTTTTTGACTGATGTTTAGAATGGGAAAATGGCAAAAAGTGAAACGAATAAATAAATGTGGCGCCTGATGGCTGAACAGCGCGTATTGAACCCATGTAAATGAGCGAGACAGAGATGGCAGCTTTGCTTCAGGCGCGAATTAAACGACACTTTTGGAAGACAACTTTTCGTGCGGAGAAATCAGATAATGTAAGATAATCTAACCACTGAAACCCCCTCGGCGATCTGTCTCAGAGCATATTGGGAACGTTCAAGATATCTGGATAGGAACGTGAGTTGATACCGATTTCCGACGCTCCTACCATGTTTTTAAATCTTCACTGTTACAGTGTTAATCCAATATATTTTAGAGAACGACTGGAAACAGCGACATGTTTTTTGCAAACACAATTCCAATACAGTCATAATAATCTATACTTCATATATCTCACTAATATTATAAATGCGAAAGTTTGGATTGATGTATGGATGGAATGTTTGTTACTCAATCACGCCCCAACGGCTGAACGGATCTGAATGAAATTTGGCACAGAGATAGACTATAGTCTGGAATAACACATAGACTTTTTATCCCGGAAAATTAAAGAGTTCCCGCGGGAATCAAAAACCTCAATCCACGCGGACGAAGTCGCGGGCATCAGCGAGTTACTCGTATTATAAATATTATACTATAATATATGCGTAGATATTCGCAATTAAAGCGAAATAACATAAAACAGTGAAACGGTAATATTTTCAGTGCATAATACAGAAGCTCTACTGACTTCTCCAAGCAGGGTAATTTTGAATGCAACAAGAAGTTAAAGAGCTGTTAAAGTAATTTCTCCCAAGAGCTTACACGGGTTGAGTTAATCTGTTATTTATGTTATACCGTTTAAACTAAAACTACGTTGTTCCTTCATGGACTAACTTATAACAAAACGTAAATAATAGTTTGCTCTACAACTTCCTGAGCATGGCGGCGTTTAGGTGGAATAAGTTTAGTTACCGGATTTATAACTGAAAGAAAAAAAGTATTCAAGCAGAAGCATGATGCAGTCTAACCTGTTACTGTACACGGTATCATACCGGAACGCTAAATCGCTTGGCGGCACGTCTTTGGCGGTAGGCTGGTAACTAGCCACGGCCAAAGCCTTCCACCAGGCCAGACCAGAGAAAATTCAGGAATTATAAATTCCCAAATTTACTCTGCCGGGGATCGAACCCGGGACCTCCCACGTTAAGACAACAGCGCTCAACACTGCGCCCGTGTCAATTTAGTTAAATCCCATATTAATATTATAAACGCGAAAGTGTGATTCTCTGTCTGTCTGTCGGCCAGCTATGATTTAACGGCCTATCTTTTCAACCAATTTTGATTAAAACTTCCCAGTGTCTACTGTCCCAATGAGATTGTGTAGTAGGAACCCATTCATAAGAAACATTTACAGAAAAAAAACGTTATGACTACCAAAGAGTGTTCGTCAAACAAGTAATGTAAAATGAATATTTTCTCACATTAATCAAAATTTCCCCCCTTGCGGCTTTTCAGAAAGTTTGTTCAAGCAGTCATCCATTAATCAAAATGGCGCTCACACTAAATAATGCAACATTTTAAACAAAGCAGTCTGAAATAATTGTTATTGTGTGGTCTTTTTACGTCGTTGTGAAGATAAATTACTACGGCAAACTCATATAAAAGCTTAAATGTGCTCGGCTCATTTGTTCGACCCCTGAGCTGTCTCTCTGAATCGATTTAACTCGACCGCTCTTATTCAACATTTTCATCGGAAAGTTTTAGAAAAAACCGGTCAAGTGCGAGTCAGGCTCGCGCACAAAGGGTTGCGTACCACCACACAATATAAATTATTTTAGTAAATAACAAGAAAGATGTCATAGCAACACATCAGTTGTGAAATAACTGGCTTATGGCATTGCAACTCTAACATTTCGGAGTAATGTGCGTACAAACGCTGCAACGAACTGGTTGAAACCAAAAGGATTATTTTAGAAAAGAACCCTAAAAATGTATAGTAAAAAATACGCAGTTCAAGTTGTTAAGTCGTAGAAACGCGATTTATTAATCAAAATATCTTTGCGTCATATTTCTCATTGCTGAGAGTCGTGACCGCTTTCCATTAATTACATAATGGCAGGGGTTTTCTCGGGATAATAATGCGGTGGGTTCCTAGGTCCTTCCGCGTTTTCGACCGCGTATTAATCAAAATAGCGCTTCAAAAATATATAAACGAAAAGAACACTTCCCAACGAAGCGCTCAACGAGCAGATTATCTCGGTGTTGTCTTTTTACATCACTATGAGGACAAATTGAAATGGCACATAAAAGCTAAACTGTGTTCGTCTCATTTGCTAGACCCCTGGAAATGAAAAGATTTATTTGGATCGCTTCAATTATATACAATTTAAAACTTAATTTGCAACTTTTTTCTCTTCTTCTTTTTTTTTAAATTTTTATTTGTCTGGTGGGAGGCCGCGGCCGTGGTTAGCTACCACCCTACCCGGTACGATGTCGTGTAGAAACCGATAAGGGGTATGAGTTAATTATAACTGCCATGCCCATGTCCTTGATGCACTCTACCATCTTAGAGTGCATCCAGAACTAACTTGTAGTGAAAATAATTTAATATAAAAAATACTTTTTAAACAACCGACTTCAAACTCCCGCGCCAACTTTACAACAACAAGCACACGCTATACAAAGTACTTATTTTATTGTTGATATTTTAAAAACCGCTAGACCTTAACCGCTAGACTTAACGTCATCTAGTAAGAATCTAAAAGTAGATTAAACCTTTTATTACCACAAAGAAGGTAGGTAGGTAGCGGAAATTTGCTACTTCACTTCAATCTTGGAGATTAGCTTGGCTTTAATTAAACTGGGCCAAGTGTTCTAGTTACAGTGGATCCTATTACGTACGGACGGGGACAATCGAATTGGCTTGAAGAGGGAAATATGCACAATGACACACTTGATTGGCAATAGCTGCTCGACACGTGCCGTGAGGATGGTTGCAAAAATGTACGATGGATAGATTTACTGTAGTACCGGGTAGCGTAATTCCGTTTGCATGTTCAGTAAAATGCAGTACATTTACCATATTATTTATATGCACAGCGTTGTTGTCTTTATCGCCTTGAATTGGATACGTGTTTGTGAGAAAATTTTGGTTATACACCCGCGCGAAATTGAAGGAAAAGAGTAAGCACATCAAACCCGTGCGGGTAACGAGGCAGTACTGCCTTCTTTTGAACACACAAACGGAAATATATGCTACCGGGAAAGAAAAATCTTTAAGTTTTAAGAAATTAAATTAAGTACCTATTTTTTTTTTTTAACCACTACAAGTTAGCCCTTGACTGCGATCTCATCTGATGGTAAGTGATGATGCAGTCTAAGATGGTAGCGGGTTAACCTGTTAGGGGCATGGCAGTTATATTAAACCCATACCCCTATTCGGTTTCTACACGGCATCGTACCGGAACGCTAAATCGCTTGGCGGCACGTCTTTGCCGGCAGGGTGGTAACTAGCCACGGCCGAAGCCTCCCACCAGGCAAAACTTGCTTCAAACGGTGAAAGAGAACGTGAGGAGACCTGCATACCCGAGAGTTCTTTGTGATGTTCTCAAGAGTGTAGGAAGTCTGCCAATCCGCACTTGACGATCAAATGATGATTGTGATGATCGGGAAAGATCCATACTAATATTATAAATGCGAATGTCTATCTGTCCGTTCACTTTCACGGCTCATTCTTTCAACCGTTGTTTTGAAAATTTGGTACTTAAATTGCTTGCATCTAGGGTAAGGACCGGCACCAGGGGCAGGGAGGTCGTCGATTTCTGGGGACTCTTTTGTTATCTAATTAGTTGATTTCATTCTAGTAGTGATAAGAGGTCCAATTTCGAGTTCGATTCCCGGCAGGGTCAGTTTAGGACTTTATATTTTATTTTATTTTTTCTGGTCTGGTCTTGTAGCAGGCTTGAGTCATGGCTAGAAACCGACTTTCAAAGATATACGATGCCGTATAAAATCCCATTAGTGTATAATTTTAAAATTATTGCCAGAGTCCTAACAGGTTATATCACTCTATCATCTAATAGACTGCATCTTTACTTACCAGCAGAAGATAGGTATCTCAGTCCAGGGCTTAATCGTAGTGACTAAAAAGAATCACAGAATACAAAATAGTATACTAAACGAAATAGTCCCTCATTGCCCATACAGATTTTCAAAAGGTTATGTTCGCGTTGCATTACGCCTTTATTTTACCTTCTAGAGCTCTTTATGCTCTTACGTCTTAATAAAATACCCTCATTCCACCCTCATTTTATTCCCCATTGAGTATTTTTACGACAATGATTACGGTTCAGCTTTTAAAAAGTTGTAACACAATAATTTTTATACAAATAAACCATAAAAGGAAACGACTGGAAAAAAGCAAAAAGAAAACGTTACTGGGTGTCCGTTGTTTGTCCTTCAATAACATTTTTCCTGTTATTTTATTTGTAAATAAATAAATAAAAGTTTATTGACCGACACAAGCTTAAACTTATACAGATTAATTACTTAATTAACGTACCTTAATAGTATTGTGCTTATTTGTGCTTACTTGTGCATATTTGTGCTTAAACTAAGTGTGGTTAAAATGGGTCACCTCCTCAGCCTGCAACATGAGAGGTAGGTATATATCTACCTAACATACCGCAACGCTGATTTTCAGGAGGGGCCCAAGGGCCAAGACGTCACGGACGGACGTCACGTAACTTACACCCAATAAAGTATCTAAAATTATAAAAAAAAATAAAATATACAACAGTGCAGTATCGTGCTAAACGGTACTAATTTCCCACCTCCATGGCTAAATCTGATCTCTATAATCATAATATGGTATCTGTGTATAATCGGTGGTCTGTGGTAATTGTTTTTTAAATGTCACTGTCCACAGACCATGAATCAGTAACTATAAGCTAACGTTTTATACATTGATGTAGAATTTTAGTATACTCATTCTATTTCAATGGTTTTATACCAATCATTTTCGGGACTACCTCACCCATCCAACTAAATTCAAATTAAGATTGTGCTACGCAACTTAAGATTGTCAGTCCCAAAATCGATAAAAAGGAGATTTCTAAAACTGTTTATCTGGTTTTAAATTTCCGGCTTATTGGGCGGTGAATATCACAAGCTACACGTTTTACCACATAGATTCGTCTGTTTTGGCGGATTAGGTATAGCAATTTAAGCTTCTTGTTCCATGATTATGAAGATCAAGCCCTTATTATTGTGAGCAGTGTAGCAAAAGCTAGTCTTTTTTCAACCGACTTCAAAAAAAGAAGGAGGTTCTCAATTCGACTGTTTTTTTTATTTTTTTTTATGTTTCTTACCTCAGAACTTTTTACTGGGTTGACCGATTTGGATGCTTCTTTTTTTATTTGAAAGAGCATACTTCCCCTGTGGTCCCATATAAATTTTATCTAAATCGGTCTAGCGGTTTTGTCTTTTTACATCACTATGAGGACAAATTGAAATGGCACATAAAAGCTAAACTGTGTTCGTCTCATTTGCTAGACCCCTGGAAATGAAAAGATTTATTTGGATCGCTTCAATTATATACAATTTAAAACTTAATTTGCAATTTTTTTCTCTTCTTCTTTTTTTTTAAATTTTTATTTGTCTGGTGGGAGGCCGCGGCCGTGGTTAGCTACCACCCTACCCGGTACGATGTCGTGTAGAAACCGATAAGGGGTATGAGTTAATTATAACTGCCATGCCCATGTCCTTGATGCACTCTACCATCTTAGAGTGCATCCAGAACTAACTTGTAGTGAAAATAATTTAATATAAAAAATACTTTTTAAACAACCGACTTCAAACTCCCGCGCCAACTTAACAACAACAAGCACACGCTATACAAAGTACTTATTTTATTGTTGATATTTTAAAAACCGCTAGACCGATTTAGATAAAATTTATATGGGACCACAGGGGAAGTATGCTCTTTCAAATAAAAAAAGAAGCATCCAAATCGGTCAACCCAGTAAAAAGTTCTGAGGTAAGAAACATAAAAAAAAATAAAAAAAACAGTCGAATTGAGAACCTCCTTCTTTTTTTGAAGTCGGTTGAAAAAAGACTAGCTTTTGCTACACTGCTCACAATAATAAGGGCTTGATCTTCATAATCATGGAACAAGAAGCTTAAATTGCTATACCTAATCCGCCAAAACAGACGAATCTATGTGGTAAAACGTGTAGCTTGTGATATTCACCGCCCAATAAGCCGGAAATTTAAAACCAGATAAACAGTTTTAGAAATCTCCTTTTTATCGATTTTGGGACTGACAATCTTAAGTTGCGTAGCACAATCTTAATTTGAATTTAGTTGGATGGGTGAGGTAGTCCCGAAAATGATTGGTATAAAACCATTGAAATAGAATGAGTATACTAAAATTCTACATCAATGTATAAAACGTTAGCTTACAGTTACTGATTCATGGTCTGTGGACAGTGACATTTAAAAAACAATTACCACAGACCACCGATTATACACAGATACCATATGATTATAGAGATCAGATTTAGCCATGGAGGTGGGAAATTAGTACCGTTTAGCACGATACTGCACTGTTGTATATTTTATTTTTTTTTATAATTTTAGATACTTTATTGGGTGTAAGTTACGTGACGTCCGTCCGTGACGTCTTGGCCCTTGGGCCCCTCCTGAAAATCAGCGTTGCGGTATGTTAGGTAGATATATACCTACCTCTCATGTTGCAGGCTGAGGAGGTGACCCATTTTAACCACACTTAGTTTAAGCACAAATATGCACAAGTAAGCACAAATAAGCACAATACTATTAAGGTACGTTAATTAAGTAATTAATCTGTATAAGTTTAAGCTTGTGTCGGTCAATAAACTTTTATTTATTTATTTACAAATAAAATAACAGGAAAAATGTTATTGAAGGACAAACAACGGACACCCAGTAACGTTTTCTTTTTGCTTTTTTCCAGTCGTTTCCTTTTATGGTTTATTTGTATAAAAATTATTGTGTTACAACTTTTTAAAAGCTGAACCGTAATCATTGTCGTAAAAATACTCAATGGGGAATAAAATGAGGGTGGAATGAGGGTATTTTATTAAGACGTAAGAGCATAAAGAGCTCTAGAAGGTAAAATAAAGGCGTAATGCAACGCGAACATAACCTTTTGAAAATCTGTATGGGCAATGAGGGACTATTTCGTTTAGTATACTATTTTGTATTCTGTGATTCTTTTTAGTCACTACGATTAAGCCCTGGACTGAGATACCTATCTTCTGCTGGTAAGTAAAGATGCAGTCTATTAGATGATAGAGGGATATAACCTGTTAGGACTCTGGCAATAATTTTAAAATTATACACTAATGGGATTTTATACGGCATCGTATATCTTTGAAAGTCGGTTTCTAGCCATGACTCAAGCCTGCTACAAGACCAGACCAGAAAAAATAAAATAAAATATAAAGTCCTAAACTGACCCTGCCGGGAATCGAACTCGAAATTGGACCTCTTATCACTACTAGAATGAAATCAACTAATTAGATAACAAAAGAGTCCCCAGAAATCGACGACCTCCCTGCCCCTGGTGCCGGTCCTTACCCTAGATGCAAGCAATTTAAGTACCAAATTTTCAAAACAACGGTTGAAAGAATGAGCCGTGAAAGTGAACGGACAGATAGACATTCGCATTTATAATATTAGTATGGATCTTTCCCGATCATCACAATCATCATTTGATCGTCAAGTGCGGATTGGCAGACTTCCTACACTCTTGAGAACATCACAAAGAACTCTCGGGTATGCAGGTCTCCTCACGTTCTCTTTCACCGTTTGAAGCAAGTTTTGCCTGGTGGGAGGCTTCGGCCGTGGCTAGTTACCACCCTGCCGGCAAAGACGTGCCGCCAAGCGATTTAGCGTTCCGGTACGATGCCGTGTAGAAACCGAATAGGGGTATGGGTTTAATATAACTGCCATGCCCCTAACAGGTTAACCCGCTACCATCTTAGACTGCATCATCACTTACCATCAGATGAGATCGCAGTCAAGGGCTAACTTGTAGTGGTTAAAAAAAAAAATAGGTACTTAATTTAATTTCTTAAAACTTAAAGATTTTTCTTTCCCGGTAGCATATATTTCCGTTTGTGTGTTCAAAAGAAGGCAGTACTGCCTCGTTACCCGCACGGGTTTGATGTGCTTACTCTTTTCCTTCAATTTCGCGCGGGTGTATAACCAAAATTTTCTCACAAACACGTATCCAATTCAAGGCGATAAAGACAACAACGCTGTGCATATAAATAATATGGTAAATGTACTGCATTTTACTGAACATGCAAACGGAATTACGCTACCCGGTACTACAGTAAATCTATCCATCGTACATTTTTGCAACCATCCTCACGGCACGTGTCGAGCAGCTATTGCCAATCAAGTGTGTCATTGTGCATATTTCCCTCTTCAAGCCAATTCGATTGTCCCCGTCCGTACGTAATAGGATCCACTGTAACTAGAACACTTGGCCCAGTTTAATTAAAGCCAAGCTAATCTCCAAGATTGAAGTGAAGTAGCAAATTTCCGCTACCTACCTACCTTCTTTGTGGTAATAAAAGGTTTAATCTACTTTTAGATTCTTACTAGATGACGTTAAGTCGCGGGACTTCGTTCGACTTCGCGGATTACGGGTTTTTGATTCCCGCAGAAGCTCTTTATATTTCCGGGATAAAAAGCCTAATGTCATTCCCCTCCTTCCCCGGGCTGCAACCTATCTCTGTACCAAATTTCATCAAAATAGGCCGTGAAAGCATAGCAGATAGACAGGTACACACTTTCGCATTTATAATACCTTCTTTATGTATGAGCATTGTGGTTCTAACTTCTATCTGAATTTCGGGTTCGATGCGTGGTGGTAAGAAATAAAGGTATTTATAATTTTTCAAAGCTAATCCCTGATCTGTTCTGCTGAAACCTGAGAGATTTGGTCTGTGGTTAGTTTGATAACAAATAAGTCGTGCTACGAATTAAGCGTTCTGGTATTATGCCACATAGAAATTTGAAATGTGAATATTGTCTAGTGATCTGATTGGTGGTTAGACCAGTCTGGCAAACGGGATTTTTTTACCGTTGGTCAATTTGGACATTTGATAGGTAAATTCTTACCTTCTTCTAGATAAATTGGAAGGTAAAAATTTCTTACTGCCACTAGCCGACCTCATTTTATTCGTCCCTAGCTTAAATGATCTGTACGGCATCAGCAAAATCTGGCTGGCCGTAAAAATGTGTGAGTAGACTGTAGATGTTACGTCAATGCTTAGTTCCTTGTCTACATCATTGGCGTTTTTTCTATGAGTTCCAGTCTGCTGAATCATGCTAATACTACTAGAACATACCCTATTCACCAAACATAAAACGTTAGTACTAATTTATGGACTGAAAAAATTAATTTAGGTGTAACCCGTTAACCTACGTGAGCGACAAACGCGATACGACGCTACGCGACTGCATTAAACAGTAGCTGACCATTCACTTGGCCTGCATTGCCGCGTAGGCAAGATTGTCATTTTCTATGGCGTCGTATCGCGTCGCGTCGCTTCTGTTCACCTAGGACAACGGATCAAAGGTCCTGCCCATTGTTGCTAGTTAAAATTATCACTACGTCCCAACTGTTAAAACCGCCTAATCATTTTATCTGGCACCATCTTACCATCTTCTTACTAATATTATAAATGCGAAAGTTTGGATGGATGTATGGATGGATTAATGTATGAATATTTCTTACTCAATCACGCCCCAACAGCTTAACGGATCTGGCTGAAATTTGGCACAGAGATAGATTATAGTCTGGAATAGCACATAGGCTACTTTTAATCCCGGAAAATTAAAGAGTTCCCGCGGGAAACACAAAACCTCGATCCACGCGTACGAAGTCGCGGGCATCAGCTAGTACTGAATAAGTCTAGGCTCTACAATACATTTCAGATATAGTAGACTGTAGTCTAAATTACCAGGGAATAAAAACTGTTGTCTCATTAATATGAGTGGATAGAGATTTTATGAAACCCGTTGTATCCTAAAAGTTCCCGAAATAAGAGATAGGTATCCCATTCAAGCAATAAGTAAGTAGCCTAATCTATACTTCATTACTAATATTATAAATGCGAAAGTTTAGATGGATGGATGTTTTTACTTAATCACGACAGAACCGCTAAACGAATCTGGATGAAATTATGAACAGAATTAGATTATAATCTGGAATAACATATAGGCTACTTTTTATCTCGGAAAATCAAGAAGTTCCCGTGGTAACCAAAAAAACCTTTGTATAAGATCTTTTTGGCATTTCAAAATCGGTTCAACGGTTGTTTCTGTGAAAAAGTAACAGACGAACATCCATACTAATATCCATACTAATGCGAAAGTGTGTCTGTCTGTCTGTCTGCTACGCTTTCCACCGCTACGGCTATGCTACGGCCCATCCGATTTTGATGAAATTTGGTACAGGGATAGGTTGTACCCCGGGGAAGGACATGGGCTAAATTTTATTCCGGGAAATCAAGGAGTTCCCGCGGGAATCAAAAAACTTAATCCACGCGGACGAAGTCACGCGCATCGTCTAGTTTAAATTATAAAGGCATAAAGAATCCACGTGACAGGTTTACCTATTAAGATGGTATAGAAAACGATTACTTGTGTTTTTAATGAGGATCTACTCAGATTAAAAATAGATTAAGTAAAAGATAGATAGAAAAAGAAAGATTCTATCTCTATGAAGTAACGTTATCAGTCTTACCTCTTGAAGCTATCATCTTGCCAACACCGACCTTGCAAAAGGGTAGTCACAACATTTTTACAATTTATTCCATACACATTTTAGTCCGTATCATCTAATAGTCAACATTTTGCATTATAATTTAAATTAAATCTAATATTAACATCTCGAAGAAGTTACGTCAATTTCACAATTTTCAAACATCACACGCGGTATTTCTACGTTATGGTTATGCTACGCTAATTATAAATAGCCTTCGTTCTTGCAAATGCCAAGAGAGAGTGCAATCGAAAACAAGGTTGTGAAGGTAGCGCGGGAAAATGTGTCAAGGTTATACAGGCACCACAATACCAACACCGCGTCGGCCGACCACTGCAACAAATCCTCACAACCCACACTTATGAGTTACGTATCTTAAATACTTTTTTAATTCTCTAAATCATTCTATACGGCTACTTAAATTGTGCCACACTCCGAACCTACAGGAATTCGCGCGGAACACCATTCGACCTACTCAACGAACACCTTGCTATATTCCAAAACAACTTTCCATTTTAAAACTATTCCATTTTCAAATTTTTGACATCTCTCGTGAGGTGCAACCTCCCGCGACGCAATATCCCCCTTCCGTGCTTAAAGGAGACTGGAAATGCCGGTAGAGGCCACTGGCTGCGAAATTGGCGCAATTTTAACGCATGCGCACGACTTTTGCGAACCGGCGGGATCCGACGTGACCCGATGCCCCTCGCTTGATAGAAAAATCGAGGACGTAACGTGACGTCAGGCGTTCACACCACAAAATACAATATAGGTTAATCGGACGTAACAAAACAACACCTAGGGCCATTTTCACGTAGTGTCAACAGCCAGGCTTTATGGGTTCCTATCAGAAAAAGGCTTACGCAATCCAACTTTTACTGTCATCCGCACAAGCAATTACAGCGGTGCTTAAGGTAAATTATGAGTCAGTTAAGCCATCTATCCGCTTTTATCGTTTAAGCTTTCGTTATTCTTATGAAGAAAATAAAAATCCTTTTTCTTAATCCCGGCAGAAGCGGGATTGTTTTGAATATTCGGCCATTGTGAGCCTTTTTAACCGTAATTCTCGTCGCGTTTCTTTCAGTTTTCTTCGCTTGCTCTTTTTCTCATAAATAGCGTTTGGGGACGGAAGGTGTCTTTGATATTAAAATTATGAAGGCGAAGAATAAAGACTTAATGTCAGCATTAATAAAAACTGTTTCTATGAGAGAATTATAAATTCAAATTACATAAGAGCGGGCTCCACCACGGTCGAAACTCATTGTACATATTTCGATAAGCATAATATTTTTGTGCAAACTTACTGAACCACCACTTGCGTGGGCTTCCAATCTTCAAATTTACTCATCGACCCCCTTCCCGCCACCTCAGAGGGATTGCATTGATGCTAGTATGCTCCAATTTGATTTAGTCTTAGATAGACATAATTTCTTCTTCATTCATCTTTTTTATTTGACTCCACTTCAAGTTAGTCCTTAACTGCAATCTTACCGGGTCGTAAGTGATGAACGATGATGCAGTCTAAGGTGGTAGCGGGCTAACCAGAGGTGGAATCATGTAAGGATTGTCGATCGAATCGTTAAAGTTCCGCTTCAAAGTAAAATAAACCATAACATTATTGATTCTAATCCACGCGGACGAGGTCGCGGGAATCATCTAGTATTATATAAAAGCTTCTTTTAGGTTTTAAGATTCAATGAAAATACGGCTGCGGCGCCTGGAGAATTATTACAGCAATAACTCAGCAAAGAAAAAATATTATTCGAGTGTGAAAAAATCTGCTTCAGTTCAGAAAACTTCCGGGTTTTTAAATATAATCCTGATGCAGAGAGTTATCATAAGTATTAATAGAGTGAGTTGCGTGCCCTGTTGGCGAGGACCACGATGAAGACGACATAGAGGCCCAGCAAAAACCGCCGTCCACTGAGGATAAGGATGCCATGGACGAACTTACGAAGAACTTTCACGCCAAAATGCCAGGACCCCCACGGCCAAAGAGGATGAAAACGTTCATGCAAAGTTGAGTGTTATGGAGAATAAGTGTAATGAGAATCACTGAAATCAAATAAAATTCCGTACTATTTAAGTAACTTTTATTTATCAACTTTAAAATACAATTTTCCTTTTTTCAAGTAACATTTTCGTGTATTGCATCTCGAAAATGGTTAGGAAGCCGCACCCGGCACCGTGTTCGAGATCTTAGCGAAAACCCAAAACTGGGACTGCTTTGTCTTGTCCCCTGTTCACGTACTCTACCTCATTTATGGACTGAACTATGATACCATATCAAAACAAAAAGTGGTGCTTTTAAGAGAACAACGTTGTGACTTGTGAGGATCTACCTAAGATCTATTTACATTGTAAATAGATCTTAGGTAGATCCTCTTCTTCTTGTAAATTTTACAAGAATACCTACTTTCAGCACATGTGCTGACTGCTGACTTGAGTGCTACTAAGTATAGTAGAAAACGGTTAATTCTGGGTTTATTCCAGGCAGGATTATTAATCGTTAATTTGTAAAAAATATTGCCGTTGACTTGGTATGCTTTGATCACAGCAATTCACCAGTTCATTGGCAAAGCAGCTACCAAAAAATCTCAAGAAGGTACCTAAAGCCCAAACAGAAACCAAAACAGTTTGGTTTTTCGCTTTAATTGCTTCCTTTTATAAAGTTACTGAATAGTTCTATAATACCATTGCCTTTGACTGTGCTTTAAAATAATAGTACCTACCTGTAAGTAATTCATAAAATTTACTCAAATTTAAAAAATTTGAACAAGGTATTCTCAAAAAGAAACCATTAGATCTCTATAACAGCAGCTGACCATTGAATTTAACCTTGAAAATTGGATTCCTTTAATAAGACTTATGAAGTAATAGATTTTACTTAAACCCAATAAAATTTAATTACACTGCATCGGATGCTATGTAAAGTGTCTAATGCGTTATTTATGTAACGAATTTGAGAATAAGCGACGCATGTTAATAGGGTTGCCATCTTCAAACTCAATTCCATCGTTAAATTTTAATTAATTTACTAGATCATGCCCGTGACTTCGTCCGCGTGGATTAAGGTTTTTCGATTCCCAAGGGCACTTCTAAATTTTCCGCGATAGTAGCCTATTTCCTTCCCCGGGATACAAACCATCCCTATACCAAATTTTATCAAAACCCGTTGAACAGATGGGCCGCGAAAGCGTAGCAGAGAGACAAATGAACTGACAGACAGACAGACAGAAACACTTTCGCATTTATTATAATATTAATATGGATTATAATAATGTTCCTTCACAATCTGCAGATATTGCATATAGATATTAACTTCTGGGTAAAAAATATACCTAGGTTCCTAGTTCCTACCAACATATTATCACTAGCACAACATTTTTGTAATGGGAAAAACCAATTTGACATAATTTAACTTCTAAAACATATTTTTGGTGCTTTTCAAATAAAAATCCATAATTAGCTACTTGCCGGTTAAAAATAAAGTTCATGGAATTCCAAACTTTATCTAAATCTTCAAACGAGGCTTGTCGTACCGAATTTCCTTTGAGGCTTTTAATATTTGATAATAATTATAATTTCGTGATAAAATAATTCTTTTTATAAAAACACCTATTTCATTTCAATACTTTGCTTTGAACACCAGCTTTAACAGCCATTTATATCATAATTTGTTGTCAAATAGAGAGGTTTTTTGATTCCCCTTGGACACCCGGACTATTGAAAACATAATTCCTTAAAATTATTTCGCCTTTATATTTTCAACTACTTGAAGTCAACAACACAAGTAGTCATAGCAAGTTGATAAAAATGCTATGCAATAGCTTTACCTAAAAACTTATTTGGGGTAGTCATCCTTTTCCACGCTAGCGGGCTTTCACCTAGGCGTCACTTTATAGTCAACACCTTTGTTAAAAGCAGAAGCCTTCTATGAATCTAAATTTGGGATTTTAAAATAATCACATTTATTTTATGAGGTAAGGATGCTTCTTCGAAATGTTGTAAAAAGCGTGTCCCAAGCTGGAGAACGTACCTTAAAACTAACTCAGGCTTATGTAATTTTTTTTGTAGACACTAGACAGTGTCCTCTATATCATCCATCAAGAAAAAGAAGATAAAAGAGGTGAGATCCATCTTTAAAAAAATCTTAAACCTCAAATTTCTCACTACCATGACTGTCCCACTGCCTAAGTTGTTGGGAACATTATTTTTTTTCTCAAAAACTATCGATTAAAAAAAATTAAAAAAAATATATATTGTTAATAAATAATAAACCTATAAAATTGAATGTAACATGTAACAAAATAACGAAAAATGAAAAAATTACGAGATACTAAAGTCTGTCCCACGACTTTTTCCTAATTTACGTGACCCGATGCAAACACTATGATAACAATGATAATATATGTACTGCATCCATCATGATAGCATTAATACGTAAGGCTTTTGTGTTTGAAGAACTTATTGTAACAGGTTAAGCGCATGACTAAGCGTTTTGAAGGTATTGGGAAATAATGTTGTTATTCTGCACTTTGTCAACTTTCCTATCTAATTCATAAAAAAATCACCACTTTTAAAATACACGTTAGATTTTCTTGTTATTTTTTCTTAAGATGTAAAACGTGTTTTTAATTCACATAAATAGCCTGCAAAATTTAAAATAAATCTGTTAATTTTTAAATAATTTAAAAATCGCGAAATTATCATTACCATGATTCTAATTACCACAATTACCATGACCATTTTGAATTATTTTAAAACTAAATCAAAGATATTTCTGAAATTTCTTTATTTTTAGGAAAGGTTTTAATTATTATAAGCTTAAATAATTATTTGCAATATATTTAGACGTTAAAAAAAATTAAAATGAATGAAATTTAAAAAAGTTTATAAAAATGGCAACAAGACACAAATATAAGCATTTTATAATAAAATTAAAAATATTCTGGGCATAGTATTTATAAAGAACTGGCAAATAATATACATTATACTAAAAATAATTGAAAAACATAAAATTTTGGCTGAAATAACTATGTAAATACAATAAATTCAGTAAAATATCAGTAAAAATTAGAAAATTATAGATTAAAAATATAATTCTTAATTTTATAAATATTAAAAATATTTTAAAATTTGCTCTAAAGTAATACCTAGTGAATGCAAAAAATTGCATCAAAATCCATTCAGTAGTTTTTGATAAAACATCAAAAGAGTAAATAGAATAAATGGAACGTCAACAGCAGTCCATTTGGTGCATGTCATGAATCTGTTTTGACTTTTGAGATAAAATGTGGTGAAAAAACCAGACAGGGACTTAATTAAGTAGTTAATATGTATCCTAGCCATCAACTGATGACGGCCACTGCTGGACAAAACCCTTTTATAAGGACTTCTGAGCCTTGACCTTGCGCTGAATCTAGCGGATTCCTGCGACTCGCTACATGTCATCCATCCATGTTGTGAGGGAGCAGTCCAGCACCTTGGGACCCCAAACTTTATTGGTTCTTCGAAGTATCGAAGTCGAAAAATACATCTCCAAGCTTTTTGAACGCTGCCCAGTCCCAGTCGAGTCGGATTCAGCTGGAAACTTATTTTTCAAAATTTGACCTACATAGTTGAACCGCGTGTCCAAGGTATACAAACTATTACAAAAGGGTCTCAATGATTTCTAGGTGGACTGATAGGTGAGTATTAGGCATGATTTTGTCTTTCTGATGTTAATTTTTCAGCCCTCCTCGTTGCGGTTGGATTAGGTATCATAGTCTGGTCCAGTATTATGCACTGACAGGATTGCATTGGGAACTCTGCATCGATTTTAAAAGGTTCTAGTTTCCAACGCTAAGCAACGTAGCCTGGGTCCTACTCGGTCTTCCGTATCTTCAGCAGCGTATGGACCTTGTTCGGGTCATTCAGAATTCGACTTGTAAGTGAGATTTATAATTTCCTCTCGAGAACAATTATTTATAATAGGCATGGCTCAACGGCAAGATGAGGCAAGCAAGAATAAAATTCTTCAATTGAAAAATTGATAATTTTGAAGAACCCTACCCTTAACGTATAAGAATGAATACATGAAATTGAGCTCTAATTCAATGCTGTTATGGTTTATTTTACTTTGAAGCCGACCTTAGACGATTTGATCGGCAATCCTTACATGATTGGACCGCTAAACACGCACACTCTTGTACGTCTGGCATTATGGCCGGCCAATTTACCGGTTTTTGACTAGATTTTGTCAGTTTTGGATGATCAGGTCAATTTAGCTGCCTATGGGACTTCTAACTATATCTTCATCAAGATTTTATACCTCATCATAGCACTTTTCCCTTCTCCCAAGATCTTAGATTTACTATGATGAAGGATACTATCACACTCAGTTTTCAGTCGCGTCAGGTAGCTATGTTGGAGAGACAGAACTCTCGGGACCATTACTGATCTCGTATTCCGATGGATGGTATCTTTTATACGCCTGGTATGAACGTTTCATAATTATTACGTTTGTGTTTGGATCTGCCAATTAATCTTTTGCTAGGTAATTGTAAAGACTTTGCAGTTCAAGTTGAAAGTTTTAGGGGGTTTGAACGAGAAGGTCGGGGGCCTGAAGGGCTTGAAGGCTGTAGGAAAGGACGAGGCTGGTGACCCAGCCTCGTCCTTTCCTTCAGCCAGCCAGAATTTTATGGTGAATATTCTTGGTCAAATCATCTTTCTCTTATTCACCCAGGTAAATTTACTCTTTGTCCACTTATTAAGCTTCTTCTTCAAGAATTCAGCTAATTGTCATTATAGGAGGTTATTTTTGCACGCCTCAGCCCATAAAAATAAATTCTCGTTTTATAAAGATCCTATAACTCAGCGAGGATCATGATCTGAATGAATTTGTGGGATAGTTACTTCCTAGAATGAGTGCAAAGATCTAAGATCCTCGATTTCGTCCTATGGATTTCTAGAATTTCTCATCACCATGTCTATATTAAATTACCATAACCTTAATCCTAATCACCATACACCATAACTCATTACCAAATCATAATTTATCACTACCATGCACACCATAATTACCAAACACGCTATTTCTCCAAGAAAACTAGGTTCTGACGCGGGCCTTCCTCATCACTGTGTTACATGAAGGTACCCCTTTGTCAAAGCATACTTAAAAAATCAAAAACTCAAAAAAAAAAATTTTTTTTTCGCCACCCGATTTTTACCTCATTTCAGAGAAGTGCCCGTAAATGACAACCCTAATAATGCGACATGTTTGCTATCACCATTAAAATATTGACTGTGTACTCATTACTCACAGCAACGAGCTCATAATAACATGCCGGGCACAATAATCGCCTAAATTGTACATACATCATAGCTTATTATGCCTACGAATAAAATAGAAGCGACAACTTATAGGATCCGGTGCCTGCAGTGCCTAAAGTCAAAAAACCGATCCGCCTTATACTTATAGGTACATCTGGCTTTAGGTGTAACTATCTATGATACTTTGTCCACGTGGATTAAGATTTTTGATATTTCCCCCATTAGAACTCCTTAATTTCCCTATATAAAATGTAGCTATTGCCATTCCATTTGCAGCAAAATCGGTTCAATCATTGCGGCGTGAAGGTGAAGGTGACAAACACAAACTTATAAATAATACACACTTTCACATTTAGGGATAGCATTAAAAGTAAGATGGCTAACTCTGACTTATTAATCAACACAATAACACTAAAATAATTTTGCATACCTGGCATGAAACTATTCTAATAGAAATCTCTGGATCATTTTTAAATTTTCGTGAAAAATATTTCTGCAAAGCAATAATAAAAATGATTTTTTTTCTTTTTCCAATATTTAGGTGTTATAAGAAATAACACGTAATTGTATTGAAATAGATTGTACTTTATACCTAATAATGAAAAGCAAATACCTGTAGATCGAAATTTTTTTACTGACAAAAATACACGTATCTAATAGATATTATTTATTTAATTTATTCTCAAACCCCTAATTTGTTTGGCTTGTAATTTGTTATGCACGATATATCATATGAAAATAATATTATTACAAAGAATCCGTCTGAGAAGAAATTAATTGTTAAAAACATAATTTATACGAGGTGGAGCAGAATGAATTTGAGCCAAAATCGGGAAGATCCCGCTGCGTAGGTACAACGTCGTAGAACTTCCTTTTCATATAAGGCCCCCTGTGAACTAACTTCTATACGTACTCACGGTAAAATATTGCGGCAGACTCAGGTAGATGGCAGAATTGGAAGGAGAATATTATTAAATTAAGTAATAGGTTAAATGATCTAAATTAACTCTATTTAGTTCTCTATTCTTTGTGTGCCTTTTTCAAAAATAATGAAGTTTGAAGGTCATCACGCAAACAGCTTCTCTATCTAAAGCAATTTCTTGAAATTTTGGACCAAAAAGCTCCGTCTATCACCTTATATCGTCCACCTATTTGCGTCTAGCTGGAGTTTTCGTGTTTGCAATCTTTCCTTGTAACAAGGAACAAAATTTGTCTCCCAGACAAGTGTGCATCCATCCTAATATAATAGATCACAATTATGGCCCCGTGGGAAGTCCACCATTAGTGTCACTGTATCCAAAACCAAAACTAATAATGCTTCTTTACCTTCCTATGTATTTAAAAATAGACTCCAAAAGTTCCTAAAAGTCCAAAAGATTCCAGCTTCACCAGTAACTTCAGTAATCTCACTTGAAAAGTGACATTACGAAGTCCGATATAGTTTTATTTATGGGAGCATCGACTTGCAGCTTAACCCTTAACAACACTCGTGATGGGCTAAAGTCATCGTACTACAATATTTTTGCTTTCTAGTCATTTACACTATATTTTGTATTCTTTCAATGTAGTCGTGTCTCGACTCTACTCTAGCTCGTGACAATAACAAAGATAGGATAGGTAAGTATGTAAAAACACTTTTCACACCACTCGCTCAACAACGCCTTATTACATGGCCTGTTATCTAAGGTTAAAGTAAGACATTAAATCCATCGATATAATATGTAAGTACTAGATGGGCCCTTTCATAGAAAAATGGCGGGTGACCAACTATGAGAGCGCGCTCCTATAACCTGTCATAAGCCTGTCTGTCCCCGTCGTAGCGCGATCACTGTCGCTCATCGTGTAGATAATTTGTTATTAAGTTAACATCTAAAGTCTTATTAGTTTGGCACTGTTGACTGTATTATTTTTATTTTAAGGTAAGTGTTTCAATTCACAATTATACATTTCCAAGAAACCGTTATTTAATCTTCCTATATAATATTTTTATCCATTTCGCAATCATTTAATTTCCGCGGCAAACTGTATGATATTTTTTTTTACTAACTGGCCTTACGGCTTTGGGTTCCAGCCCTAGAATAGTCCAGTCCAGTACGATAAAAAAAATGCAACCAAGATTAGTTAATGCATAGATGGGCAGAACGGACAGTAGGCATTTAATACCTTCCGAGACGCAATATTATGCTATTGTAATAATATGATAAAATTAGTTATTGACGTGAGTTTAATGTTTAACCAACTTCAATAAATAAAGGGTTTTTATTTATTAAAGTTGAAAATTTTTATTTTGTACTAGCGAATGCCCGCGACTTCGTCTGCGTGGTTTGAGGATTTTTGATTCCCGCGGGAACTCCTTAATCTTCCGGGATAAAAAGTAGCCTATGTGCTATTCCAGACTATAATCTATCTCTGTGCCAAATTTCAGCCCGATCCGTTCAGCCGCTGGGGAGTGATTGAGTAACAAACATCCATACATCCGTACATCCATCCATCCAAACTTTCGCATTTATAATATTTATATTATATATTATATATTTTTATTTTTATTTGATTGATATTTGATGAAAAATAAATAGTTAATTCAAAATTCAGAATTTTATTATTTCGTTGAACAAAAGTTGTTCAGTACCTATTATGTACAGCTACCTACTTACAAGTGTTTATTACTTAATCGTATTTTTAAATGCACACTGTGTAAGTGATTTATCTCAAAATAACTTTTAATATTTCTTTTGATGGCAAGTAGCATACTTAGAAATGTATAAAATAAAATAATTTCAAATGAAGTATTTTTCTGTGACTCGATCCATTAGTACTCTTTCACCTCTCCCATTCCAACCCCTATTTATTATAATAGTACTAATAATTATTTTTGATTTCTTTCATTTGCAATAAGGTTTGGCGAGGATTATTTTAAACTGTTTTAGCTGTCATTATTTTAAATTTCAAGTTTTTTGCATTAGTAGTTACCGAATTATGCTAAGTGTGACGGACAGTCATGTCGCACCACAAGGGTTGTTTTCTTATCATTTTGGTACGCAACCCTAAAAATGACTTTATTTCTGTCAATTTTTCGACAAAACTTCAGTATCAACAATTAACAAATAATTAAATTAAAAAAACCCACGACGAACTGCAGCGCCCCATTGTGTGGACTTTGACCTTTAAATATATCTAAGAACCTTCTCACAAGCTATATATATCTTATGCAAAAAACCGCATAATAATCGATTCAATGGTTTTCCAGGAAACTGGTAACAAAAAAGTGGTAAAAATAACAACATCATACTAACATTTATCGTTTACCTCAGAGAGTACACTCATGTAGGTATTATTTTCGACAAGCGCATCTGTACTAATCTATGACCGAGTCATACGTTTTCAAGATGGCGCATATGTTGCAAGCAAGTTCCCGCTTTTCAGACTAGATGGCGTTGTTAAACATAAGTCCACATTCTTTGTTCGACAGGGCCCGTCTATGTAAATTGAGGTCGTTGATTAAATCCCTAGGGTTATAAAGTTGTACTGAAGTCCATTATTCCCTAGGGTTATAATGTGATTTGAATTTAGAATCATCGCGCATCTGAAGCAAGATCTGAAGGAAATTCTATTCATTCCAAAGAGGTTTTATTCATAATTCTTATTGCTATATTCATAAAGTCTAATTTCGGTAAACAGAATGTGTTCTCAGCAGGCGCGGCCAACTCGATTTTCGAAAACCGAAGCCGTGGCCCACTAGATTCGCACTGACGACATATTTTGTTTGTCAAATCGAGTAGGCCACGCTAGCTGAAAGAAGCGGTTGTATCGCGAGGTGTGAAAAGTAGAGTATTCACCGTAGGGGTAATGCTGTATTAAAATCTTGGGCGCCCCTAATTCCCGCGCTACTCTCAGGATTCTAGATGCTACACCCTCGCTACGCTCGGGAGTTAATCTAAAATCCCTCGTTCCGCTTGGGATTTATCCCGGCGCCCGTGACATAATACATCGCATTACCCCCGTGGTGAATAATCTACTATTATTACACACAAGGATACAAGGATCGACATTAATATGCAACTTGAATCTATCATATTTTTAATTTCACAAAGGTTTACATTCTTTTTGATACTTTTCATAACAAAAAATCCTGACATTTTACACAATTTACTGCTTATTTTTCTCTCTATTTCTGCGTCGTATTATTCATTCTTAAAGCCAGTAACTCCTCTCATTAAAAATACAAAATTACAATGGTACAAATGTTTTTTTTATTTTTAAATAAGTATAGTCAATAAGTTCTAGTTCGCTTAAATTCCTCGAGTTATTTAGTGACGTGGTTCATAACACCTTGTCTTTGAGGGTTAAAAATGTTTGGTGTCCGGAAGCGACAGATTATTGCATTAAGGGGCACATTACACCGCCACTTATCGGCACTTGCGCCAATGTACTGATTGGTGACGTCCGCCGCGACGCTGCCCCATTATCCAATTTGCGATGCCTATCGTGACTGACATTGATATCTTTCAGCTAATAAAATTAAGTTGTACTAAGTTATACACATAAATCGTTTAAAGCCGTCTGGGAATATACTTAGCGAAAGCAAATAAACTATACCTACATACTTGTGATAATTGTGAGAACTAGCACAAGATTTGATTAAATTACTACAACTTCTCAAAACAAAATAAAATTTTCAAAAAAAAAATTTTCAAAAACCTCATACATATTCAAATACTAGCTGATGCCCGCGACTTCGTCCGCGTGGTTTAAGTGTTTTTGATTCCCGCGGGAACTCCTCAATTTTCCGGGATAAAAAGTAGCCTATGTCACTCTCCAGGTCCTCAACTATACCCATGCCAAAAATCACCGCAATCCGTTGCTCCGTTGCGGCGTGATTGAAGGACAAACCAACAAACCAACAAACCAACAAACCAACAAACCAACAAACCAACAAACCAACAAACAAAGTGACTTTCGCATTTATAATATTAAGTATGAATATGATACAATATGATGATATGAAGTATGAAGTATGATTAATGTCGGAGTCTCATTATTTTTTTGAGATGGGTCTTTTCAATAAAAATTACCTGAAAAAAAAATTGAATGTACCGCATTTTAGTTAGGCAAATGAAACATTTATGTTACAGCAAGGCTAGCCATTTAAAATGTCTCTTATGCTACGTCATGTTTTGACTCTACCACCGTTTCGGAAGAAGATTCGGCAAGAAACTCATGAGTTTTGTAAGAATATTATTGTTTATCCTGAAGAAAGTTATATTGTTACCTTTTCAAAAGACACGCTCCTAAGAGCCACTTTTCAATGGATGTTTCGAAGATAAGCCTGCCAGAGATTGAACGTATCGAAATAACAGATTTAATACTTAACTTAATCCCGACAATGACGGGCTGTGAACGTCGGACTAACGTCAACCTAATGCGATCCCAAGAGTTGGAGCCAGGTTAATGTCTCTGGACAGTTATTATAAGAAAAGACACGGCTGATAATAATTCAGAACCGTATCGAATTAAATTGCTGAATCACGATGAGGACTTATGGTTGGATGAGATGTTCAATATGACATGGTTGTAACTTGTAACACGGTTCTTTATGTAATGCTGCAGTTTGTGGCAATGCGATTACTTTAACCAGCCTCCAAGAAGAAGGAGGCTATTTTTTTATAGATACAGACAAATTACAACCCATTTGGTTTGCTTAGCAGCTGTAGGTATACGTTTATTATGGTGTATAAAGGGTTCTCGTCAAAGTTAAAACCAGTTGTTAAATAGTCGGATAGAATATTAGTTGTAGCCAGGATATCCCCAGACTTAGTGGTTTAAATGATTTCGACATTATAACTCCTAAGTAACATCCATCGGGGACATGACCAAAATATATTCTAAATATTACCTATTTGCCACCTTTACGTACCATATCTAGACATTTCATATAAGGGACCCAAAGTCATCGCTTTTAGGGTCGATTCGCTTTTATCCACTACAAGTTAGCCCTTGACTGCGATCTCACCTGATGGTAAGTGATGATGCAGTCTAAGATGGTAGCAGGCTAACTCGTTGTGTGGCAGTTATATTAAGCCCTTTGGTTTGTACACGGCATCGCACCAACGCTATATCGCTTGGCGGCACGTCTTTGCCGGTAAGGTAGTAACTAGCCACGGCTGAAGCCCCCCCCCACCAGACAATCAATTTTTTATTCAGTCCATAAAAATTAGAAGTTTGTCGAATATGAAATCGATTAGTAAAAATGATCTGATTAAATACCAGGACCATGATAGATCACGGAAAATAATATAGTTGTATAGTTCAATGTGGAGAAAAGGCGTTGTGATAGGTATAGGTAGTACCTGTTGTGATTTGTGATCCAATAAGATCGCACGACTGAACTTTGTTTTCGCATCGCTGATCCAACAAGGTAAGTTTTGACAAGTGTTCGCGATTGCTTAGCTGGATGTTGATAATATGTTGAAATATTTATACGAATGACTGCTCCAGCTTATTGATTTATATATTAGACAAATTTCATGGAATAAAAGATCAGTAAATATCGTATCAAATTATCTTTTCATATTTCCTTTGGATTTTAATCCAACCTAAGCAGATTTTGTAAGAAATACTTACAAAATAAATTTAATTTATTGTTAGTGTCAAATTGTTTTTGCTCTCTGGTTTTACAAACGCCGTGGTAAAGGCGCGTTTTTTGAGCTAGAAAGGTGAAAAAGTTATATGTATTAAACTATTACTGTATACCTATTATATTATTTTACCATAATGGCGTCAGCAAAGTTTGCAACTTGTTTGTATAGATGAATAATGAATATTGTTGGTTGACGACAGTTTTCGCTTCATGTTGTGCAAACAATTTTAGACCATAGGTTTAGATTGCTAGCTATAAAATAAATAGTTTTACAATGTAGGTACGTAGTACCTATGTGCTCTAATATTTCTTTCTTTAGTTATAAACCAAACGGAGCTTTCTCCGTTCAGTAGTCGTCAGCGAATTTCTTGCATTTTATAAAGAAGCCTTCGTAATATACATAAAATTATTAATATAAGAAATGTGAGTGTGCCTGTCAATCTATAATTTGTTACCTGTTTACGGCGCATCTGTTTTTTCAATTCAGACGGAACTTGTTTCAGCCCAGCAGCCTGAAATCCAGATAAATATGCGGATAAGGGTTCGTTGATAAAATTAGTGGATTTTTTTCGTCTTTTAAGGAACTCTCATACGAAATCTATGTTGAGTTTGCACACAAAAACTACTTTGAGGCATTGAGGCATTATAAAAACAAAACCTATTAGTGATGGTAGTTAAATGATACCCACACATTTAAATGCTTATCGATTTTCACACAGCTTCTCCAATTAGAGGTAGGCTTTACTTTCTACTTTCTTACTACACTACACTACAAAGTCGCGAATATTGACATTTCCGTCTTACGGGTATGAATATTATGTTATCGAAAGCTTTAAGTTATATCTTATAGTCAAATAAAGGTAGCATATTATTGAGTATTCTAGAAATCGGCAGTAAATTACTCACTTTTATATTAAGCAAACATAATAATGCCAGATTTAAAAGCTTCTAATATTTTATTACCACGTTCTGTGTCTAGAAGATTTAAAAATATAATTAAAGATATTAGTTAATTAGAGGATTATTGGATTTGTATAAAACAAACCACTAACTTGAGTTGTAAAATTAATTAAATAGCAGATTAATTAATCAATAATAATTAATTCAGCTTTTCTTTAATAGACAGTCTAACATCCATACTAATATTATAAATGCGAAAGTGTGTCTGTTTGTCTGTCTGCAACGCTTTCACGGCCCAACTACTCAACCGATTTTGATGAAATTTGGTACAGACATAGGTTACATTCCGGGGAAGGACATAGACAACTTTTTATCCCGGAAAATTGAAGTTTCCGCGGGAATAAAAAAAACAATTCAAGCGGACGAAGTCGCGGGCATCATCTATTCTACTATAATCATCAACACTTTTTCTTTGATCTCAAACGTGTTTTCAGAGCTACCATCAAATACGAATAACTAGCTGATGGATTGAGGTTTTTCAATTCCCGCGGGAAATCTGCAATTTTCCGATATAAAAAGTAGCCTATGTCTTTCTCCGTGATGTAAACTATCTCTGTACCAAATTTCATCAAAATCGGTTGAGTAGTTGGACCGTGAAAGCGTAACAGACAGACAGAAACACTTTCGCATTTATAATATTAGTATGGATGGATATGGATTAATACTTCACACGGAACTCGGTCAATTCGTATTAGCCGCTTTTAAATAAAATATCTACCCTATATAGGTAGGTAAATGAAATAGCTGTGCTAGCTAGCTCGCAACTTCGTTTATGTGACTGAATTAAACATCACTCAAACGCGGTAAAAAATCTAATAAAATAGCCGTTGCTTACAGTAGTTTTTAATAAATAACTCCAGTATACTTTTTGCAGTATCTCTACAGCTGGACCTACGTCAGAATTCAACACGTTGACAGCGTGATATGAACTGAATCCTTACTGAACCCCTATCGGTTGAGAGTTGAGACAACGTTGACGGCTTATTGGCTTCCAAAATGTCTTATATAACAATACGGCCAGGTACGAGGTTAACGAATATCTTTTCTACCGGCTACAATTTAGAAATAAAGTATCTTTCTACTTCTACGCTCATGCTAGGCCTATTTTTTCCCACTACGATTCTATTCATAATTTATCTCATTCAACATCAGAATAGGGAATACCTAGTACCTACTTTGTAGTCTAACCATGAAACCATTATAATGCTAACAAAAATATTCTTTGACTCGTGGACCAAATTGGCTTTGTGGCAACTGTAACTACTCACACGGCATCTAAAATTAGCATCTTTATTATGTCTTGAAATAGCTTTTGTGAATACGGATAATCCATAAATACGACTCGACGACGCCATTTATTACTACCCACAGAGATCCGCAGTTTGGGAAGGAAAATTGTACCTCCTAATCATGGCATCAACAGACATATTTTTTAAGCATCTGCCTTCCATAACGAATTACCAAGACTGGAACTCCATACTAGGATACTACAGAGCAAACGAATATTTCTGTGAGGGATATGCATACGACGATCGATAGCAGAACATTCCGAGTGAATTCATCAAATATACGATTATTTGAAGAATTCACTCGAGATTGAATTCGATCACTTCGATTTATGAAATTTTATTTCACTATACTTTGGCTGTTCAGCGGGGTAGGTAACGCAGCCAGCGTTCTGGGCACACTGTCTCATTGCAGCGGCATAGATGATATTTTTAATGTTTAGTTTTTAATTTAGGTTTTAATTTAGATTTAATCTAGATTTTACTTCGATTATTTATATAGGTACCATATTGTGGGCCATTTACGTTTCGATATAATTAGAAGAAAATTACTAGATTATTTTGTATTGTCAATATACCAAGAGGCTGTTAATTAAATTTCGTTTTTTTACATAGACTTCATGATGACATTGAATACGGACACGAGCTACCATTCGCCTATACCAGTCGCGGGAAATTGGTAATTAGTGTGATATAAATATTTCATTGATGATCGATGGTGCGGCATAACTGATCGAAACTAGTTTAATTTCTAATTAGTTATGTTCACGTAGCCTCAGATCACTGCCGTAATTAAGCCTGGATCGGAACCGTAAAAAGTGGGCGGACAAGATGAGTTATTTATGAATTTTCTTTCCCGATACAATTAAAATTAAAAAGTTGAGTAATCAAGTGCTTTCCAATATCTTAGTTATGAAACTTGATATCAACGCCCAAGTTTCCTCAACGGGATAAAAACTAATTCCTTCCTTTAGTTATTTAGATCTCTCCTTGATTTACTGTGCTTGTCTACGGCCACCGGGATCTAATTTACGCCTTCTTGCTCATCATAGATGTCAATAAAATGTTTAACCTAAGCAATAAGCACTAGAATAATTGTTTTTCTATACCTTGCAACAATTACACAAACCCCAAGCAATGCGTTTACCTAACATCTTGGACCAATTACCAAATATTAATTATGATTGATGATGTACCTACACATGATTTCAATTACAAATGGCGCTACGTCTGCATCGTTAAGCAAATTGGTTCCATGGTACGCTATTACTAGAGGACTATTAATTTCCGTAAATACCAACTGTGGAGTGTAGACCTTTCCTGAAATGTCGTGTAAAAGCCTTTTGGCAGTTCGTCGGTTTTTCGGTTCCTAGTTCCTACTATTCGTATCTCAACCTTGGTTAGAGATTAGTAATTTACTAATGTCTGTCCTAATTACTAGGTCATCCCCACCACCACCACTACAGCCCATTAACGTCCCACTGCTGGGCACGGGCCTCCACTCTCATAGGAGAGTGGGAATTAGAGCTTAGACCCACCACGCTGCTCCAATGCGGATTGGCGGGCTTTAACGACTATTATCATGTTAGTGATAATAACCGGGACCGACGGCTTAACGTGCTCTCCGAGGCACGGGGGTGAAAGACCGCCAACTTCCTAACTCCGGGCTAGTACTGAGAATTTTCTGGTCAGAAAAACCCAACACTTAAATATGGCCCGACCCGGGAATCGAACCCGGGACCTCGTCGGCCGCAGTCAAACATGCTAACCAGTAGACCAACTAGGTCATGCAGGATTGTAATTAACAAAATAAATTTTGAGAATAAAGTTACGCTAGGTATCTACTTATGAGGATCCTGCCCTATTTTAGCTACTCCTACTTTGTCTTCGTGATTATTTTTCGCCTTGTTTAAAAAACGCAGTAGCAGAAAGGGTCTCATTTTGAGACTAGTTTTGGGATAATCCCTTTTTATTTATGGATCTTAGTTGACTGTGACACTATATCACCTTTACTGTCAATTTATTCTGGTGTTTTGGTTTTGATCTACCTCTTCGTTTCCTTGAAGAGAACATTTATCATAATCCTTGAAGCTTGATTATTTCTAAAATAGAAATTAGTGAATTAGGTTTGTTCCTCAAAAAAGTGCATCATATAGATTATACATGGACCTGCAGAATGCAGACAAAGGCAACAATAATTACTTGAGCCATTGACATGAGTGTCGCTGCCGGCGGTTGCGCAGGCGGCGGACAGGCGCACGCGCAGGTAGGCCAAATGGGAGCAACGGGGAAAGCTATATTGGACCTCTCACTCACAACACGTGGTGGGGCTGCGAGGAGGCGCGGGCGTGTTTACCGCCTGTGCTACATTTTTATTTAGTTTGTAAACGTACTGCATCGTGTAAGCACTGCGGTTCGGCGGGCCTAGTGAAAAATTTAGTGTTTCGATAACAAAATACAACAGATGAGTGACAAGGTGCAAAGACTTAGCCAAGATTATCAGCGCTGTGGCGCCAGCCGGCTCTGGCATGGGTGGGCGTAGGATAATCAAAACTGCGGCTCTACTGATAACTTTGGGATACTGCAGTTTGCTTGTTTACCAAGGCGGAGTGAATTACAACTTCCAAGAAAGTCGGCCAGTGCAAGTGGCCGATTTGCCTATAGAGCCTGTGACGAAAACCAGTATTTTGGATAGTGGTCAGAGTAAAAACATTACATTGGATGACATTTTCATAAGTGTAAAAACAACAAAGTTTTATGAACATACAAGATTGCCTATTATTCTGAAGACATGGTTTCAATTGGCAAAAGCACAAGTAAGCTCTTATTTACCTACATATTAAAAAACGCGCCAAACTTTTACTTTGGTCTGAAGTCTGAACTCGAGGTTGGTGTAGCAATTTTCAAACGAAGAATAATATTGAAGTTTTAATGCTTATCTTTTTGTTTATCATCATAAACTCTCTTGCAAAAAGTTCAGATCAAAAAAAAAATTTGGCGCCAACTATACATACCCGAGCAACTTCCCTAAAGTAAAAAAGTTCAGCAGCTGAAACTTAAACCTATCCTTCCTATCTACCTTTTGAACATAACTTCGAATTTCAGACTTACGTACCTGAATAGATGTATTTTAATGATGCTGTACATTTCAAATTAGGTACTACCTACAATAATTTAATATAAAAAATTATTTTTAAACAACCGACTTCAAACTCCCGCGCCAACTTAACAACAACAAGCACACGCTATACAAAGTACTTATTTTATTGTTGATATTTTAAAAACCGGTCGACCGATTTCGATAAAATTTATATGGGACCACATGGGAAGTATGCCCTTTCAAATAAAAAAAGAATCATCCAAATCGGTCTACCCAGTCAAAAGTTCTGAGGTAACAAACATAAAAAAAAAAAAAAGTCTAATTGAGAACCTTTTTTGAAGTCGGTTGAAAATCAAATACCGATCTACTCCAATAAGTAGAGACAAAATTTGGCTGAATTGAACCTCAAAATCATTAACACAAAAACGTTTTTTTCATTAATTAGGTATGCATAATTGAAATAAGTAGATTAACATAGTTACAGGGGTAGGCTACATAATATTTATAACCAATTTCACCAAGAAATGCCTCTCATCTTTAGAGTAGCCCCAATTTTTCGCTAATCCGCACATCCACTGTTCGGAACTAGTTTGAAAAGTAACCGATGAATCCGCAAAGATATTCAGATTCGAGAGATAATAAAGGGTCAGCAACTCAGCTGCTTTAATTTTGTGTAAACCACGTCTTCATTTTCTTATCTTTTTTTATCGTTGTGACCACTCAACTCGTCTCTATCGCCCAGAAAGCTCGTCCCATCCGAGACAACATCTGCCAAAACATGTTTTTTGTAAAACCTGATATCCAAATTGTTCCCCGGATACTCGATAACAAAACTTGTATTATTTGATCTGTTTTGCTGTCAGAGGTTTCAATAACTATAATTAAAAGTTTACCTACTAGCTGATGCCCGCGGCTTCGTCCGCGTGGAATACCTAAGTATTTTTTCTCACGGGAACTTGCCTGAACGGGAATTAGCCTAAGTCACTCTACAGGTCCTCAACTATACCTACCCATGCCAACACTTTTGCATTTATAATATTAAGTATTTACTCTTTAAAAATTGGTAGGGTCCTAAGTTCCTAACCTAGCTTGACTTGTAATATAGCAAGTATGCCTGTCGTTGCTCGATCACCTATCGAACTTATAGAACTATCATTGTAATTGATGTAGGTACCTATCAAACCAAAAACATCATCCATTCTGCGTTTTAGCTACCTTATAGATCCATCGGGAAGGTAGCTGTTTTTAGATCGCGTTTAATTTCAGGTCTGTCAATTATCTTCATTTAGCAAACTGGATGTAATTTTTCCTACCTACGTACCTACGTTCCTAATTTGCTACAACAATGTGGCAAATTCTGTATAACACAATTTCTAAACTAAAATAAAATGTCAGCTATAAATCTAGTTCTGCCCTTTCCACAGGGAGTATTATGAAAGGGTTAGCAATATTTTTAATGCTGTCAGTTTAGATTAGAGATTGTGCACTACAGAATCAGCCCCATTTTTAATCTTCATCAGTGCTTTCAAGAATGCCAGATTGTATATTAATAAAATGCTGGTTTATTAAGTGTTCAAGTGTTCAAGAAGAAAACAAATGTTTTCTTAATCTAAAGTTACTATGAAGAATATACCTATTAAAGAGGTATTTCTAAAATAGGTATCTCCTTTGCATTCATTATACTTTATTTACCTTTCTACCATGATAAGGGTCCGTGTAATTCTGATGAACTCATTATTCAGACAATTTAGACAAGCGCTTCACAGAACGGCACAAACATAAGTCGTTATTACAGATAAATATTCTGAGACTGCATTAATTTCACCGTTGGAGACTGACTCGTTAAGTAACCGTATTTCATTTCCCGAATTCAAATACAAGCTCAATTTCATTTTATCTTTATTAAGAGACCAACAACTGTGCCCGTATTTATTCAAGTTTGGTAAATCCTATATCGTTCATAAAAATTTATGTCTCAATCTTTGAAGTTTGCTAGCTAGTTAAGAAGAAGCTTTTTTTGTATCTCATTACGTTTTCTTCGTTTCTTGTGCAGGTACATAGAATAATACATATTAATATGTTGGTATGATGTTAGAAACAAAGCCTTCTTTTATATAACACTAGATGATGTCCACGTGGATTATTAAGTATTTTTAATTCCCGCGGGAACTCTTTAATTTTCCGGGATAATAAGCCTGTGTCCTTCTCCGGGATATAAACTATCCCCGTACCATCATCAAAATCGGTTGAACGGATGGGCCGTGAAAGCGTAGCAGACAGATGGACAGACAGACAGACACACTTTCGCATTTATAATATCAGTATAGATATCTGTTTATTTCGAAAAACTGAACTTGGTTATACTGAACTAATGTCTGGAAATAGTTAATATGTTAATTCGACATTTGCTGGTAGATACAATAGTAGAGAGTACGGTGCCGAGGTCAGTCATGAACCGCTCGTTTAGCTAGTTTCCTGAATCTGGAGCGAGAATAATCGACCGTTAATCCGGCCGAAGAACTAACATACATAAAGGCCGGACAGACATAAAGCGTAATCATAGCTACACGCGATAAGAGCAGTAGAACTTCACACTAAATTCGTGTTTAATACAAGGAGTTGGAGCCCTATTACGGTAAGATTATTGCTGCGGTGAAACGATTGTTATAACCATTCACTTCTGATTGGTGAACACTATTTAGCAATTGGCCAAAATCCAATTATTGCATAAGCAGCACGAATTTTTCGTGCGTTTTACATTATGAACGCCTTCATTTATTATCTACTCCTTAAAATCAATTAGAAATGTAGTTGTCTTGGACCCGTAGAGAGTTCTTGTCTTTACCGTCATGTGTCGCATCTACTTTGCGGACTATGACTTGCAGCGCGTTACAGTTATCGCTGTTTTTGTGCGTTGTATCTATCCAAGCCCTAAGCCGGTTGAAGGACCAACATAAATAACTATTGTACATCAAAGGCCCTGCGCTTGCGCAGCGCGTGGCACGATGGCGCGCGCCGGCCACGTGACCGGATTGTTGCCTTGTTTTTCCCTTTTTGTATCAAAAGCTCTCCGTTTGGCTTATCGATTTTGATTTATGTAACCTTTAAAGAGAGCATGTTTATTCATTGCAATAGTTTCCGTCCATACCTTCAATAACTTAGTTATTTGTCGCATAATATAATGTAGGACAAGAAAGGAGAAACATTATGAATAATATCTTAATAAAACAAAAATATATTTGTAAACTTCAAAATGAGAATGTAACATTTTTATATGACCGTCATCATTCATCAAAGGTAACCTTACCACGCTTACCTAGTTAATTTCTAAAGTCTAAACTAAAGTGAATTAATATTTTTATGCAATGGTCCTACAAAGGTGCCTTAGCCCTGCTATACCTACTTACTAGAATTTTATGTGTACCTTTTGGAAGGTAAGTAGGTACTATGTTATTGCTTAATTAATATGTGGATGCATTTAAATCTTAAATATTTATTTACTCTCGTGACTTATAAACTGTTGTCTTAATATTTTAACCGTACCTAACAATATCATAATCTCCGCTGATGATGTGGTTCGTAAGTCGTTAATGCCTATCGTATTTCCTTACTCTTATCCGGTGGTCTTATCATAGTCATCAGATAACTCCTCTGGTTCCATGAATCGATAGCTTTGTTTATACGTACTTCCGGTGTAATCCTAAACTATGTTTGCTTTAACCAACTTACTAATTAGGGTGTTTGAATGTCTGTCTGATTAGCTAATTTTTAGGCTACAGAAAAATTCTCCAACACTCATTATTCATCAATGTACTTTTACTCATGTAACTAGGTATAAACATTTTCATTTACTCAAAGTTGTAATTTTTAGTTTTTTGGTATAATTATAAACAAACTTAAACTAATAAAAGTAAAAACATTAAAATCTAAATTAAATCTAAATTAAAAACTAAACGTTAAAAATATCATATATACTTTCCTACTTCATACTAGGTATGTTAGTATTAATAGTATAGTATGGATTACAATAAAAATCATAATTTATTATTATTTCTGTTTTATCGTGAAAACATAATATCTCTTATGAATTATAGGAATTATAATTTTATTCCTGGCATGTCGTAGATTTCCTGCGAATAACACAGTGCGACTATCAACAAAAATAATATTGTAAGACCAATGATATTTTATAAAAGATACGTTACCTTCATAGTAAATTGCGTTTTAAATCTGTGCCGAGCAATCCAAAGCTACACGTACGTACGTACACATTGACAAGTTTCACTGATAAGTAAAACAAAAGATACGGAACAGCACGCAAACGAAAGAGATATATTACGAAGCTTCAAATATTTTCTTGTGCTTATAGTGACCTTTATAATGATACAATCGACGCAGACTAATCACAAGACGTCCCAATTGGGACGTGTTTGAGTCATCACAACGCGGGCGCTTATAACATATCTGCCTCTTTTTATATATAACATCATCGTGTAAGACCTTATGTTTTCTTAATCACGTCTTGCTATCCGCAATAAAAATAAAATAGGGAACACCATAACTAGTTTTACCATTCAGAATTTAATAATAATGTCGGGAATCCAAACTATATAGATATGAGAAAGTGTGTCTGTCTGTCTGCTACGTTTTCACGGCCCATATTTTCATCCGATTTTGATGAAATGTGGTATGGAAATAGTTTGTATCCCGATTCCCGGGGAAGGGCATAGGCTACTATTAATTTAGGAAAATCAAAGAGCTCCTGCCGAAATAAAAAATCTACGCGGACGAAGTCGCGGGCATCATCTAGTATTGTACATTGTTTTGTATTGCATAGCATAAAATAGAAGATT
Source organism: Erebia epiphron (assembly GCA_963932025.1). Taxonomy (NCBI): domain Eukaryota; kingdom Metazoa; phylum Arthropoda; class Insecta; order Lepidoptera; family Nymphalidae; genus Erebia; species Erebia epiphron. Next base: position 28,008,859 of record OZ009948.1, read on the forward strand.
CCCTAATAAAATATTTTCTTAATGAAAATCCTTTTGTTTCAGACGTGGTTTTTCACGGATACAGACAACGCGCGACACCAAAACCAAACGAGTAAGTAATATTTTCTCATCGCCTTGTACTCAAATAAGATACCAAACTTAAGTAATTGTCATCATTATCTTTACCAATTCACCAGCTAACTAGTTACCTACTGAGACCTGAGGGGGTAATTACTACCATCGCTTAAAGCAGTATTATTTCACAATGACAGTTTTATGTCGCGTACAGAATGTCTTCAAAATAAGGATTAAAATTCTAAAACCCGAACGTAAACAATATTGAAACAATACGGTTTTAGGCGATGGTAGTAATTAGTATGGTCCCTGATCATAAGATGAGACGGGTGCAGGCCCTTGTGCGCCACGCTCATCAAGTGCAGATTGACACATCACACACACACCTTTGAGAATATTTTGGACTTTTCTTTCTCTTCTTTCCGTGTCCTGGGTTATCACTTAGACGTAGTCGTCCGCTGTATTAATTATGGTCTATGGACTTATGATGAACTCTTACAGTAGGAACACAGGTTTCCTCTCGATTTTCCTTTTACCGTTGATGCAACTGATATAATTGTTTACAACGTATAACTATGAAAATTTATAGCCTCCTACCTGGCATTCGAAATCCGGACGCAACGAGAAGAGCGAAGTATTAACCGATAGACTAGTAGAAGTAGACACCGCTTTTCCCCTTAGAAGATTAATTTTTTCTCACTTACTTATAGTAGAGATTGCTGGCAGAGAATCACATTCGTAGAAATTACTTTTCCGCACTCGTGCTTTAATATCGGAAAATGAATGTCACGTTTCCTTATATTATGTGCGGTGCCATTAAAGTTTGAAAATTTCAAATCTCATTTCAGTGTAGCGATTGAGTTCATTGCTACAAAGCACTTGGCAGCTATGCAGTTGAAAAGGAACTCCATGGTGAGGTATTAAGGTTTAAAATTGCTTTTCTTTGTCGGCAGACGGTCACATGGTAAACACAAATTGCTCGGCGTCGCACCAGCGAAAACACCTCTGTTGCAAAATGTCCGTGGAGTACGATCATTTTCTGGAGAGCGGTAAAAAGTAAGTTGTTGCAATAAATAAGCTTTACGGACTTTGAGTGCAGTTTTACAAGATTTTACAGCAGTTTTGGAAATGAAACAAACCTAGGGAGATAATATACCCTATGAGTATGACATACAAATTACAATATTAATAATCTAATGACAACTCGACGAAAACCCGTGTCCCTTTTTCAAATTAAATCATTGATACATCGCAATCACCTCTGATTAACACTCTTCCACTATTGGACGAAATCCATTGACGCAGCAAGAATACCATAAATTCAGCCAATCGGAGGTGATTGCGATGCATCAACGATTGATCCAAAAGATACGCGGTCGCCCTGCAGAGCACAGACTTTTGACAGCTTTAAAGAGTGTTGCTAGGAATGAAAAAATTGTTGCGTTTCAAGACGTTTTTGCTATTTGAAAATTCCCAAGCGTAGCTGGGGCGCGTTAGCGAGTAGGTGATCTAACATTTTGTAGATATATCGTATTATAATTTGTATATCCACCGGCTACAACACATGATTTTCGATTATAAATCACCTTTGGGCGTACACAATATTCCCACTAATTGCCCTCTAATTATAATGCAATTAATGCTATACAACTGTATAATTCAGATACTTTGTCACAAAATGATGTGTGTAATTAATCATACTATAATTAAAGTGTGATATATGGTACATAATAGGTAATTATTATAATGTAAGGTACACATCAGAAATGTATAGTATACGATTAACAAAGGCCGGTTCATTAATAACGTACCTACTAGGGGCATGATCGAATACTATACCATCTAATCAATCTTATGTAGGAACTAGGAACCGAAATGTTTCTTAGCAAAAATATTAATTGTAATCTTTCATTGTGTTATTTATTAGTTCAGACTTATTAAATACACAGACCAATCATCATCATCATCACTACAGCCTATTAACGTCCCACTGCTGGGCACAGGCCTCCACTCTCATAGGAGAGCGGGAATTAGAGCTTAGACCCACCACGCTGCTCTAATGCGGGTTGGCGGGCTTTAACGACTATTACCATGTTAGTGATAATAACCGGGACCGACGGCTTAACGTGCTCTCCGAGGCACGGGGGTGAAACACCGCCAACTTCCAACTCCGGGCTGGCACTGAGAATTTCTTAATTGAAAAACCCAATACCTAACTTTTTATGCCCGACCGGGAATCGAACCCAGGACCTCGTGATCCACAGTCGACTATGCTAACCACTAGACCAACGAGGCAGTCACACAGACCAATATTTTATTATAAATATTAGATCTGAGAATTTATCTAGAAGTTTATTTTTAAACTGATATTGAACTGACATATTTACCTACTTGCTGTCTGTTGTTGTCTGCTAATATTATTCGAATGAGAATCTATTTTGATTTTCGTAATGTTACTAGGTATTTGCTAACAACTTTAAAATGATACAATGCCTATGAATTAACAAGGATAACACATGTGTTTTTTAACGTTATAGCAATTTTTAACTTTTAATTAAATGAGAAATCTTCTACTTAATGTTTTTCCTCAGTTGAATTTATCAAATATCAAATATCATCAATTCATCAAATCAAATGAATAATAGAAATGCGAAAGTTTGGATGGATGTATGGATGTTTGGATGGACGAACGGCTGAACGGATCTGAATGAAATTTGGCACAGAGATAGATTATAGTCTGGAATAACACATAGTCTACTTTTTATCCCGGTAAACTAAGGAGTTCCCGCGGGAACCAAGAAACCTCAATCCACGCGGACGTAGTCGCGGGCATCAGCTAGTTCATAAATAAATTATTTAATAGATGATATGCGAATCGATGGTAACTGGTTGTGAGTTTACCCACAGACAGGTGAAAATACGCGCTCTACGAAACAATTAAAAAAACCGGCCAAGTGCGCGTCGGACTCGCGCACCGAGGGTTCCGTACTCAAGAAGTAGGTATAATTACCTTTGTTAATGAACCGCAAAACTAACTTTGTTTGTAGAGGTTTACAGTTAATATCAAAAAATTACGTTTGATGTATGGGAGCCCCCCTTTAATATTTACTTTATTGATATTTAATTATTTATTTTGAAAGGTAATATACAAGTTAATATTCTGTGAAAATTTGAACCGTCTACCTGTTACCGTTTTTAATATTGAGCAAAAAAATACGAAAAAAACACGTTTATTGTATGGGGACCCCCCTTAATATATATATATTTTTAATTTTTAGTATTTGTTGTTATAGCGGCAACGGAAATACATCATTTGTGAAAATTTCAGCTTTCTAGCTATCACGGTCTATGAGATACAGCCTGGAGACAGACAGACAGACAGACAGACAGACAGACAGACAGACAGACAGACAGCGGAGTCTTAGTAATAGGGTCCCGTTTTTACCCTTTGGGTACGGAACCCTAAAAAGGCTCCAAACTAATAATATTATAAATTTGAAGGTAGGTCTGCTACTTTAACGGCCCATCTTTTCAACTGAATTTGATGAAATGTGATACAGGCATACCTACTTAAAGGTTGCAACTTGCATCCCGGGGGAATCAAAAACGTTTAACCACGCGGACGAAGTCGCGGTTATTATCCAGTTCTTACTGAATACCAAAACGTCCAGGTGATACCTACTTGAGAGTCGGAATTTCAGAAATAATATTATTCAAACATAATTTTCAAAAGCAAAATAAACATCGTAATTTATATTCCGCCGCCAGTTTACTTACCAAACGCGAGCTGGGAACGTTTTTGTTTTGCGTAAAAACAAGATGCTCTTAACTTCTGTTTTTAGAAGCTTGTCAGGATCATCGAACATGAGCCATTGTTTGACAACCTAAATGAGCCATATCGGGGACAAGATATGGTTCCACGTATTTCTCTCTTGATAACAGGTTTTGTTGACCATGATCACATCTGATGCTAAGCTTCTAAAAGTCTAAGATTGAATGTAACAGATTTTTCCTCATTCTTTATTTGTCTGCATAAAAGCTTTGCTTTTAATACTTATCTTATAATATTTTATTACTGAAATGGTAACAAACAAATTCTGTCAAAGCTTTAGTTGGCATAGACTATAGAGTCAATCAATCTACAATATACCTTTATTCATAGGTTGTGTTCAAACAATATTAGCCTACTACTACTAAAAATAACAATATTAGCCTACATACTAATATTATAAATGCGAAAGTGTGTCTGTATGTCTGCTACGCTTTCTCGGCCCAACTACTCAACCGATTTTGATGAAATTTGGTAAGTAAGTACAGAGATAGGTTACATCCCGGGCAAGGACATACTTTTTATCCCGGAAAATTGAAGAGTTCCCGCGGGAATCAAAAAACATCAATCCACGTGGATTAAGTCGCGGGCATCAGCTAGTTTGTTATATGTGAGACATTGAAATACTTCTGTAAAATTGTTTGAACCTGAATTGGCCTGTAACGGAACGTAGGTATGTAGCCAACATTTATAATCATCTAGTATGTATCTATTAGTACTTACATTCTCTATCTTGAATGTTTTTGTATGTTAAGTTTACCAGAGTTCAGTTAGTTCAAGATATCGATTATTCCATCCGTCTACATCATAAAACAGTCTGAGACTGGGGTGTAATGATAGTCTAGCCACTCCACAAGTCACGCGTTATCTTTATTCTCTACCTACCCACAAAGGTGTATACAGCCGGAGTCGATGAATTCTTAACTACCGCTTAACCTGTGTCCTCGGTTAATCTCAGCCCACCTGGTTTGAATAAACACAACATGAGCTAATGGTTTTTGGAGAGCAAGACCAATATTATTTTGGGCACAATCATTTTCACGCTTAACCCGAACCTTCTACAACTGTTTTTGTTGGACCAAGTTCGGGTTATACGCTGTGTTCCCATGGTGTATTGTTTAATTTTACTTTAGATAAACACATTAAATCTGTTTTATGTTTTACACCGTGTTTATCGTAGCTTTTGTGGACTAGTACGAGGTATCGCAGAGGTATATGAATTCTATTCTGAACTTCAATGTAGGGCTTTAGATATTAACCGTTAACATATTATCTCGTATCTCGTTAAGGCTCTAGATACATTGCGGCAAATGAAAAGCAACGCAAAGCTTTTTTAATATGGTCTAAAATTAAATGTCAAATTGTCTTATGTGCATAACATTCAAAATCAAATGACGTGTCACGTGAGCATGCTTTTCAGTTTGATTTACACGAATGATTTGTACTTTATCTGCTGAAGTTAAAGCTTAGTTTAATTTGCAGCATTTTAGAAACGACGCTCCACTTTGATGTACTTATTTTTATTAGAAAACCCCATTGATGTAGAATTTTAGTACCTACGCTTAGTTTCGCCTCTATTTGCCACAATATGCGTCTATATACAAAGCTTAATTATTCGTTTTACAAATTAATAACGTTTGTCCGTAGTCCGTAGGTACAGACTGTCACAAGAATTTTGTAAAGAAAAAGAAATCAAAACAATAAAGTTAAAACCAGTCTTTAAATTAATTACCAATTTGCCATTTCAAATAAAACGCTTTAAAGCGAACATAATAAAATTACAGTTTATTGTAGATGCCCCAAAGAAATATAAACTTTGAAGCCATCAACATAGAGCACAAATTCATATTTTGAAATAAAATATAAAAGTCGATTCTTTAACAACTAAAGTTGTACTTACATTGTAACTTTGAACGCATAATTTATGCCCGTTATTTTCATAATGTAGGTTTTATTGTCTGTAAATTGAAAAAGTTTTAATACAATAATATTTTCCATTCCATTTGTTTTTTTTTTTTTTTAATTTTAGTTATTGCTTTAATTGCACAGAACAAGGAAGGAAAACCGCAATGGATGTTGATATCAATATATTCTGATAGCGTTAAATGTGCGAAGCGGTCAAATCGAAAAATATCACTTTTATTAATAATTCGCGGTTCCTTTCGGATCTCAATTCTCAATTTCGTGTCCGATGTATCTGAAATCGGTTTTAAATATGAATAACTAATTCGTGGTTTCTCTCATAATTGAGATATTGTGCCCGATGTATCTGAACGGTTGAAATTTCTTCGAATTTTTGGTAAGCTTAATAGCAGCTGTAAGGTACTATTAAAAAATTCTGTGATAGCAGCTTAAAACTCAACACAAAATTTTTGGTGAAAAATTCGAGAATACCCTTGCTATTCATACGAATTACATCTTAGCTAAGGGGGTTGCCGGTAGTGTCATCTCCTAAGTGAGAAGCAACTTCCGTCATTTTATTTGACTTGTCCACTCGACTCGCTAGCTGCCGCACGCAGTAAAACCTTGCTACGGTAAAGGCATTATATATAGACTATATTATGATTCCCGCGACTTCGTCCGCGTGAAACTTTCTAAATATTATTTACCAGCTTTTTTGAAGATCAATTAATTGATGAATCTGTCACTCCAATAAAATTTGTTCTGCTTTAATGAGTTACAGTATATTAATTATGCTACTCTGATAATCGTATTATATTTCAGTTCAAAGTTTAGTTTCAAAAAAAAAGAAAGAAAATTGAATGACTGGGTTTACTGTAATATAAAATATACCTCATAAGCACCAGGATTATGGCTGCTAAATTTTGATTTTTGACTCCACTGTCATTGACACCAACGGCAGAGGGGAAGAATTCATAATTCTCTAAAATGCTCAGCGTTTTTCCGTTAAATCTTATAGATAATTAGGGAAAAAACCAAGACTCCAATCTTGATGTATGGAACATCAAGATTGGACAGTAAACTGGAGGCTCTTAGTGGCTGATAGGAAACATGATAGGAAGATCCTATAGCGAACCACACGCACGGAGAGGACGGTGGTTGGAGACATAGAAATACTAAGAGGTACCGAACCCAGTATCCCCAACCCACCCAGAACCCAGAATCGACCAACCGATCGACCAACCAATTGACCAACCGATCGACCAACCAACCAGCCAACCAATCAGACAACCAATCGGCCAACCAATCAGCCAACCAATCGACCAACCAATCAGCCAACCAATGAACCGATCGACCAACCGATTGACCAACCAATCGACCAACCAATCGGACAACCAATCGGCCAACCAATCGGACAACCAATCGATCAACCGAGCGACCAACCAATCGACTAACCGATCGATCAACCGATAGACCAACCGGTCGACCAACCAATCGACCAACTGAGCGACCAACTGGTCGACCAACCAACTACCAACCAATCGGACAACCAACTGGCCAACCAATCGACCAACTGATCGACCAACCAATCAACCAATCGATCGAACAACCAATCGACCAACCGATCAACCAACCAATCAACCAACCTATCAACCAACCAATCGACCAACCAGTCGACCAACCAATCGGATAACCAATCGACCAACATATCGACCAACCAATCGACCAACCAATCGACCAATCAATCGGACAACCAATGAACCGATCGATCAAACCAATCGACCAACCGATCGACCAACCAATTGACCAACCAATCGACCAACCGATCGAACAACCAATCGACCAACCGATCAACCAACCGATCGTACAACCAATCGACCAACAGATCGACCAACCGATCGACCAACCGATCGACCAACCAATCGACCAACCAATCGACCAACCGATCGATCAACCGATCAACCAACCAAACAACCAATTGACCAATTGATATTTGTTATTCGTTGAGGTGAGGTATGCCATATTAAAACGAACGACCCTTTAAGGATCACTTTGTTGTCCCTCTGTCCCGTCGTCCTTTGTTGTCCCGTTGTCGTCGGAAAAAAGCCCTCAAGGCTTTTTTCTAGAAACTGCTTGTAGTAATAAATTGATTGAGGCATTTAATTGCTATAAAAATAAAATTATAAGCTTATCACGATACAAAAAAACAGCTATTCGAAGTGTATTTTCAGACAAGATGTCCCACGCTATCACTGTAAAACCTATACGCCGGCCCTTCGCGGCCCACTACAATAAAAATTTGGAACGATGCGAATTATTGCACAAGTTCATTAAAAATCATGAATCCTGTGTGGAAATATTACGCGACATTTTATATATTATGTCAAATAGTTGGTCTATTTCATACTTACTGCCTGTACTGTATTTGCCTTGTTTTGTGATAATTTATGGTAGTATCGAAAGTATCGAAAGTACCGGGAATTCCCGGTTCTATGCCAGTATCGGTCCGAAAATTCCCGGTACTCAGAAGCAGTATCGACTGCATGACCTAACGGTTGGTCGATTGGTTGGCCGATCGGTTGGTTGATTGGTTGGTCGAACGGTTGGTCGATTAGTTGGCCGATGGGTTGGTCGATCGGTTGGTCGATTGGTTTGATCGATCGGTTCATTGGTCGTCCGATTGGTTGGCCGATTGGTTGTCCGATTGGTTGGTCGTTTGGTCGTCCGATTGGTTGGCCGATTGGTTGTCCGATTGGTTGGTCGATTCGTTGGTCGATCGGTTGGTCGATGGTTGGTCTATCGGTTGGTCGATTGGTTGTCCGATTAATTGGTTGATTGGTTGGTTGATCGGTTGGCTATTCGATCGAATGGCCGATTGGTTGGTTGATTGGTTGGTCGATCGGTTGGTCGATTGGTTTGATCGATCGGTTCATTGGTCGTCCGATTGGTTGGCTGATTGGTTGTCCGATTGGTTGGTCGGTTGGCTGGTCGATAGGTTGGTCGATTGGTTGTCCGATTGGTTGGTAGATTGGTTGGTCGATCGGTTGGTTAATTGGTTGGTTGATCGGTTGGTCGATTGGTTGGTCGATTGGTTGGTCGATAGGTTGATCGATCGGTTGGTCGATGGTTGGTCTATCGGTTGGTCGATTGGTTGTCCGATTAATTGGTTGATTGGTTGGTTGATCGGTTGGTTATTCGATCGAATGGCCGATTGGTTGGTCGATTGGTTGGTCGATCGGTTGGTCGATTGGTTTGATCGATCGGATCATTGTTCGTCCGATTGGTTGGCCGATTGGTTGTCCGATTGGTTGGTCGGTTGGCTGGTCGATAGGTTGGTCGATTGGTTGTCCGATTGGTTGGTAGATTGGTTGGTCGATCGGTTGGTCGATTGGTTGTTTGATCGGTTGGTCGATTGTGTAAGAGACAATCCAAAAGTAGGTATTTATGAGACACTTTTAATATATTTGTACTCTCATTTGGAACTTGCACGAATAAATGGTTAAAAAGAACTACATATTAAAAAGATGATAAGGATCACTTTGTTGTCCCTCTGAACAAGCCTCAAGGTTTTTTTCTAGAAACTGCTTGTAGTAATAAATTGATTGAGGCATTTAATTGCTATAAAAATAAAATTATAAGCTTATCACGATACAAAAAACAGCTTTTCGAAGTGTATTTTCAGACAAGATGTCCCACGCTATCACTGTAAAACCTATACGCCGGCCCTTCGCGTTGAACTACAATAAAAATTTGGAACGATGCGAATTATTGCACAAGTTCATTAAAAATCATGAATCCTGTGTGGAAATATTACGCGACATTTTATATATTATGTCAAAAATAAAAAAAACATTTTCTTTCTTTCTTTTCTTTTCTTTCAAATAGTTGGTCTATTTCATACTTACTGCCTGTACTGTATTTGCCTTGTTTTGTGATAATTTATGGTAGTATCGAAAGTATCGAAAGTACCGGGATTTCCTGGTTCTATGCCAGTATCGGTCCGAAAATTCCCGGTACTCAGAAGCAGTATCGACTGCATGCCCTGTTTATCATTCAATCACGCCGCAACAAAGCAATGGATCGATGTGATTTTTAATATGGGTATAGTTGAGGATCTTCAGAGTGATATAGGTTACTTTTTATCCCGAAAAATTCAAAGTTCCCGTAGGAATTTAAAAAAACTTATTCCACGCGGATGAAGTCGCAGGCATCAGCTAGTATTTAAATTTTTCTGCTTTCAAGTCCCACTTTTATAACGTAAATTGAGGTAAACGTATTCAGGGGATAACTGTGGCGGAGAAGAGATTTGGAAGTTGGAACTAGCATCGCATTGGAACTCGTAAACATTAATCCCTTCCAGGATATTTACGACCGCATTGTCTACATTACCTACCTGTTTTGTTACGAAGCTCCGGTGTTCGGTTTATAGTGCCTACTCTTATCCTTTGTTATAATACCCTTTGATTTGAAATGCTGAAATGGTAAATGCTAACATATTTTACTAACGGTCAATTAACTTTCTTCCTCTGATACCTATATTAAGTACCATAGGTAAACAAAATGTTCTTACCAAAGCAGCAGAAGTTGTCAACAGTGTTGTTTCAAAGACTATTTTGATTTCTCATTTTATACTGTGTCATAAATAAAATATGAACGACATTTTAGATATAATGTTAGATTGGAAATAAAAATGCTCAATCACTTCATTTATGAGCACTTAAAATGATGATTTAATTTAATTATACGAATATCAAAAGAGTCAGTCAGAGTCATTGAACACTTAAAATAAACAACAGATTTTAAGAAAGACTGCTTAAACAAATCTTATGCTTAGTTCACTTTAAAGAAACCTGATCCATGTTATGACTTGCATCGGTGGTCATTTGTCGTACGAATATTATGCTCTATCTTGCAATATGTCTCAAATTGCGCGGTCACAGCTCTTGTTATTTGAGCTCAGCGTAATGTCGGCAAATTATACTGCACGACTAATTATTATTGGTACGAAGACCAAGTCCTTCGATATAATTCATTGAAGGATATGTATTTTTATTCTCTTCTTATGTGTGTGGGTGTGTGTACAACCATGTAATTTTCTTGATTAAAACAGCGTCGAGCTCAGCAGCTGTTGGTTATATTTTTTTTGGTTTTTTATCAGCAGTATTATTAGCATTTAAGATGACTGCGGGCTATTTATATTCATCTTTATTAAGTACGACATCTCCATTTGGTTCAACATAACGTTAAAAGTTGATAAAAATACTGGAAATAGTCTATGACTGATATGATGACTAGTGATTCCTCTGTGTACAAACATGGTACAAACACACCGGATAAAACACGAGGTTTTCCAATGAAAAAAAGTGCTATGTCTAGAAATATTTTAAAATTAATCTTTGAATTTTGTTTAACAGGTGGTTCTGTCACTTCGACGATGACAACTACGTTAACGTTCCACGATTGGTCGCCATGTTACAAAAGTATAACCCTCAAGAAGACTGGTATCTTGGAAAAACTTCTGTTAACAAACCTGTAAATATATTTAAGAAGCCTACCAATAAGGTACATAATTTTTAAATTGTCTCATATTATTACAGTACATTTCCAAACAAAAACAAATCTACTTTAACAATCTAGTATTTTCTCAGTTGCTGTTTGTAGATTATTTCCTTCATATCGATTATCGACCGATAAATAATAATAGTATATCGAGATACTATTTAATGTTTCTATATAATATTATAATAATTTAATTATTTTATATGCAATTAATACTTTTTAACCTCACTTTGTTTTTCTATTGTTTCAGTTATTATATACATTTTGGTTTGCAACTGGAGGTGCTGGAATATGTATAAGCAGGAGTTTAGCTTTAAAAATGTTACCAATTGCAAGGTAACATACCAACTACAAATATGTCTTAGTAATTTATACAATCATTTGTTTATATAAAATCGTAATTGATATGTTTTTTTTTAATTTTATCTCTTTTTCAGTGGTGGCAGATTTATCAGTATCTGTGAGAGTATTCGATTCCCAGATGACGTCACTATGGGATTCATTATAGGTAAGATGTTATTATTTAATTCAAAACTAGATGATGCCCGTGACTTCGTCCGCATGGATTACAGTGTTTTGGGGAACTCTTTAATTTAGCATTTACCCTGCCCCGGGATACCCCTATCCCTGTACCAAATTTCATCAAAATCGGCTGAACACACGGGCCGTGAAAGCCTAGCAGACAGGCACATTTTCGCATTTATAATATTAGTATAGACCTATGTAAATACCTAATGATCTAAATTAATGATACCTTTTATTCATTTTACTATTTTACGGTTCCATAATTAGCATTAATTCATCAAAACAAAACAATTAAACTCAATAATGAAATAATAAAAAACGCTGTTAAAGCCAAGGTTATGTTAAATTTAACATGTGTTTTCGTTTGTTTACCGTCCAAATTTAAATGGATATTTTCATTGCAACTTAGGACGCTAGGAAAATATTGTGAGGACTAGTATAAATTACAAATTTAAAAAAACCCCCGACTAGAAAAAAGCTGATGACCTTCAGACGGATGAACAGATTTTCATGAAACATGGCTAAGAACACTCGGGATAAAATTATCTATGACACAAAAAATACTAAACGAAAATCGGTTCATCCGTTTGGGAGCTACGATACCACAGACAGATACACAGATACACAGATACACAGATACACAGACAGACACGTTAAACTTATAACACCCCTCTCTTTTTGCGTCGGGGGTTAAAAACATAATCTTTTTAATCTACCATAAAGCCCAGTGAAGCAATCATAATGAAATTTCTTTCCATCAATATTGAAATTTAAACCCCCTAAATTCTTGTTTAAGGTAGTCAATGAGAAATTTTGGGCCAATAATTCGTGGTTACTTTGGTGATTTGTGAAAGAACTCAAACTGAGTTGAAGCAAATGTTCCTGTGAAAACAGTTGTTCATAGGAAGTAGTATAATTTTATTATTGTTACAGAACATCTAATGGAGAAAAACTTGACGCGGGTGCCAGAACTACACTCACATTTGGAGCAAATGAAACTATTGGATCCGGAAACTTTCCGAGACCAAATATCATTCAGTTACTCCAAGGCCTCCTACGGTTGGAACGTTATCAATGTTCCTGGCTTCAACGTCAGATATGATCCTACGAGGTGAGACTACAGAATAGATAAAAGAGTAAACCAACTGTTTCAACTTGACAAGTCTTTACTTTTTTATTATTATAAGCCCTACTACAACTGGAGCTAAATATGGAGGCGGGCTAACCTGGAAGTATTGTGATTGCTTTATATTTTGTTATATTGGAAAAAGAATACAGATTAAGAATAAGATAAAGAATATAGATTAAGAAAAGGATACCTATTGAAATTTAAATTAAATCAACTTGGCATATTTAAACCATTGCATATAATATGTCCTCTCGTAATCCATATTAAAGAATCTATTGCCTCCTATTTAAGGTTTAGGTAAATCAAATTAACTCAAGTATTATTTGTTACAGGTTCCTCTCGCTGCATTGTTTCCTCTTTCCCTATTTCAAATTTTGTCCGAGGTAGTGCCACATCGAAAACGCGTTAACAGGTCAATGAAAGTTATATTTATCCACACAAAAGTATATTTTTACATTCCTATTAACACAGTTTAGATTTCACACACTAAACTGTGATATATAACCTAAAGATTAGGGGTATGTTCCGATATTATACACTGCGAGCACTGTTCAGTGCTCTTACTGAGGAGAAATTCGTTCCGTTATGGACTGACAGTATACTGCCGCAGTATCCTAGGGAAATATATGACGTCATAAATCGTCGCCATTTTTGTACTGTGAGCACTGGCGTTTTTGTTTTCGTTTTCGAGGTAAGGTGCTCTCAGTGCTGACTCCGTTCCGTTTTAACGGTAACCAGTATAGTTAACTATAAAGGAACAGCTTCGCAGGATACTAAATTGACGTCACACCTCACAGTGCTCGCAGGGTATATCGGAACATACCCCAATATTGTGTAAGTAGGTGCAATATAATTAAATATTTTGCGTGCCTGTATAGTAAAAAAATTAAGATACTAATTTGTGATATGTGATATTGGTTAACAATCTCTGTACAACTCTATAAATAAAAAATATAATGTAGTTTACGCGTCGTAGCATTTGTGTTGTATAGTTTTATGATTAGTGAAAACCTTAACTGTGATATTAAATTTTATTTAATTTTAAGTACTGTTTATATTATTATAATATTATCTAGATCTACTAATAAATAATGTATTTAAAATTCTTCCAGTCAGATATTATGTTATATGAAGTTGTTTGATATGTTGTTTATCAAATAAACAATTGTAATTGTATTTTAACGTCTTTCTTTTTTCAACCTAACAGCAAAGGAGGTGATAGCTAACTGTAATATCATTATTATATGTAATTAGGTAAGGCCTGTAAGTTTATACGTACAGTACAGTGTATATCCAAAGTTGAACAGAGCTGCAGTTGCTCAAATGGTTGTGAATGGTTATGGATTATAACACCCCTCTCTTTTTGCGTCGGGGGTTAAAAAGGCGGGTGAAGTGCGGTAGGGTTCCGTAGACGTGCTAGTTGCTAAAAGCTTTACGTGCCATTATTTCTAAAACAGAATAAAAAGATACCCTCTTTAGTGTTATGGCCGATGATACGGTGGGTCCGTCACGTATTCAACAAGGTTCCGCTTTCTCTGTTCAGAAGGTACACTGGAAAATGTAATTACCTATACAAAATCCTCATGGCGTGTCAGGCTTTAGCTGTGGTAGATTGAAGCAGCGGATTTTTACTATCTTAGACTGCATCATCTATTACCAGGTGAAATTGCTCTGGTAGGTAATTAGTTATACGGGTGGAACTTCTGAAACCACTGAACTTCTTTTAGTAGGTACTACAAGTTTCCTTAAAAATATAATTTGTATAAAAAAAAGATGTGTGGCACTCGGAGACTGCCGCGGTAAAGCTATTGAATAGCATTTTTTATCAACTTGCTATGACTACTTGTGTTGTTGACTTCAAGTTGTTGAAAATATAAAGACGAAATATTTTTATGAAAAGATGAGTTTGGTTGCTATGACTACTTGTGTTGTTGACTTCAAGTTGTTGAAAATATAAAGGCGAAATAATTTTAAAGAATTATGTTTTAAAAACATAATAATAAAATTATTTCGCTTTTATATTTTCAACAACTTGAAGTCAACAACACAAGTAGTCATAGCAACCAAAATCATCTTTCATAAAAATAGTCCTTTTATTTTCAACAACTTGAAGTCAACAACACAAGTAGTCATAGCAACCAAAGTGTTAGGTTTTTTCGTTACGGAATTTCTGGTTTCGGTCTCCACGCTCAAGGCCCGCGATAGAAGCTATGCAATAGCTTAATATCAAGTTTCTACACCCAATAGCTTTAGCTGTTAGCCCAGCAGCTTCTTATGACTTAAGGCGTAGCTCAAACTGATGATAGCTGTGTCAGTTGGAATTCGGATGCTAAAAACACATAGCCAGTTTCATCGATATTAAGATATATCGGCAATAAAATTAGAAGCCGTAGAGGTCAAGAAAAAAAACAAACGCCAGCACCAATAGAATACAAATGGCATGCATTACGTGAACCTGACGCAAATCGCAACGAGATGTCTGGCGACAGACAGCTCACTGCTGTTTTACATTCATGGAATGTTAGGTTAATGTCCTTACCGACGTGTCTATATTTATATAAAAACATGATTTATACCATAATCATTGAGTTAGAACTTAGAATTGATGTGGCAGTACGGTGTGTTATTTTTTCTATCAAAACACTTCTTAATCAATAAGACAGTGAAAGTATCTCAATCCTGAAAATGATGGAGAAGTAAGAACATTATACCACCCCTACAGCCTATTAATGTCCCACAACTGGGCACAGGCCTCCACTCTCGAAGAAGAGAGGGAATTACAGCTTAGACCCACCACGCTGCTCCAACGCGGCGGGCGGGCTTTAACGGTTATTATCATAGTGATAATAACCGGGACCGACGCTCTCCGACGCACGGGGGTGAAACACCGCCAACTTCCAACTCCGGCCTGGCAGTGCGAATTTCTTAACTGAAAAACCCAAACTTAACAATTTTTATGCCCAACCGGGAATCGAATCCAGGACCTCATGTTCCGCAGTCAACCATGGTAACCGCTAAAAAACCGGGGCAGTTATAATATGCACCTTTTTAATGTTTATTTCATGCTCGGAACATTTCATAATATAGGAGAAGGACATACAGGTGACGATACGACCGGTTCTGAAAGCAGGTTATTCTGAGAAAAGCCAGCAATAAAATCAGGAATTACTCTTTTCAAAAGACTACTTATGTTACCTTGAAATCCTTACCTATCTTAGTGGGTAACATTATTCAACCTTTAATTTTCCGGCATGACTTGCAGAAGAGACATCCCTTTTTCCATTTTTGGACGTTTCTATTCTTATTGTAGCTTTTTACTCACATTAGCACCTTATTTATATCTTGAGAGACACCTGAATAGCCTTATATATGTACATAATCCTAACGCCAGTGATTTAGTATACTTCGAACTTGAAAGCTGAATTCGTTCTATAAACGGGTCTAAAAGTATCTTAAGCGACGATTTATTGCCGCTTCTGGTATGCTAAAGGACTAGGATTTATGTTTGGAAATATTATATCATATACGACTCGCGAGTTCATTCAATAGGTATTAAAGATGACGTATCTCCGACTCTACGTTCTAGTTATACCTTTTTAGGGTTCCGTACCAAAATGGTAAAATGGAACCCTTATGGTGCGACTTTCTCCGTCTGTCTGTCCGTCTGTCCGTCTGTCCGTCCGTCACACTCGATTATTTCAGTAACTACCGAAGCTATCGACATGAAATTTGGAATAGTTGTGTATATTAGTGGCCCAAAGACACTGGAATAAAAAAAAATTGGAAATTATTTTTGTTCTTATTTAAAAAGGGGGGAAAATCTGAGGGTTGAAATTTAAAGGTGAGATAACTGTACTGTGTGGGGTATCATATGAAAGGGTTTACTTTGTACATTCTAAAACAGATTTTTATTATTTTTAGTTATGATAGTTTTTGATTTATCGGGGAAAATGTCTAAAAAAATACCGTTCACCCCCCCTTATCTCCGGAGTTTACCAATCGAAAAATTTGAAATAATAATTATTTCAAATTTTTCGGTCAATAGGAATTTACGTATATTTTACAGGAAAACTATAGCCAATGCTCTAACTAGCATAGTTTTTTTGATATTAACAATAAACCTCTACAAACAAAGTTAGTCTTGCGGTTCATTAACAAAGGTAATTATTTATTAATAATGGTACGGAACCCTTCGTGCGCGAGTCCGACTCGCACTTGCCCGGTTTTTTAATTTTGGGCACAATTTGTAGATAATAAACCAGTTCCTCGATAAAACCACAAAATGTATTTGTATTTTGAAAGAAAATCACTTCATATAACTAGTTCAAGACCTGGCGAGTTACTACTACTTTATATTCCAATTTATTTTTTATAACCTAATTCGACGGAGACGAAGACACGAGAATCGTCTAGGAAGAAAATATTTTGTTCATCCACAGAGCTGTGGATGAACAAAATATTGCCATTTAGTCTCAAACCAGAATGACGAATGATTTTGAGGACGTATAATTTAAACTCGATGACAAGATAAGAAGGGCTTGAAGACTCTGGATTAGAATCCGATTCTCTTTTAAATCGGGTATGCTACAGTGAATTCGAAACGTGCTCGCAATAGTCGATTATGTGGCATTAAATTAAGCTTCTTTGACGATTAATTAACATTGACATGCCTCATTCGCTTCGCGGTGGCGGGTCCTGACATTTCCTGTCGTGGCACCTGGCCAATTCGTTTTCCTTTATTTACTAATCGATTATTACCGACTCATGCTGCGTAATTGGGTTCTCCTGATTCGTTCTGTGTTGGAGGCTTCGATTCGATCTTTCGTAGTTATTCATGGTTGGATGCTGCTGCTGCCTTTACCAGGCAAAATGCAACGACAGCGCGGAGCACGGCAAAATAATCACATATAGGTACAAATGAGAAACGTAACGTGAAATGTACGCATTACAGTTTGCAATTAAATGTACTGTACCAAAGACGTAAAACAAATAATACCTAGATTACAGGAGCGAGCTTGAACTCTTTAATTTTCCGGAATTTAATTACTCACACCCCTCTAGGTCCTTAATTGCATTCGTGCAAAATACACCTCGATCCGTCGCTTTGCTTCGGCGTAGGTACGCGTAATTGGAGGACAAACCAAAATAAATGCAAAACAAATTTTTATTTAGTGTTGTCGTGAATTTTAGTTAGGTATCTTATTTAGTATGCAGTGAATAAAATACTCTCCGTGTATTTTAAAATATAGTATGCATCCATCAACATCCGCAAATTTTTCAAACGTTCGAATATCAGCTCATCTTTCTGAATATTCCAAATTTTCCCGAAACCCCACTTTATTATACGTAAATACGGTTTACGCTTTCCTGTGAAAACATTTAGGTACATAACTACCTCCTTATTATGAAACAAACTTGCGCAACTTCAAAAGCCGTTCATTTTATGTTTCTTATTGATGACGGCCGACGTTTTATAGAATAAACATTCGAATCACACTCGGTTCCCAACGTTTATTGGAGTTAAATATTAATGTCATAATTTCCTTTAAAAGCGGTGGCATTAAAGGTCGTCAATAAAACTCTCTGTTTTAGATACAAGCTATAACAGTTTCCTATCTACATGCCTTTCGATTAACCGAACTGGTTCTAATGGGTTTGGATAAATATAATTGAGCTTCCAAAGACTGCCGATTGATCTTTCACTACGGTTGCCAAGTTTTTGAATTTTCCGGGATCATCCCAATGTAAGATGGTACGTGAAGTATATTTCTTGGGATTTATACCTTATAATATAATCCCCTTTACAAATGAATTAAATAACTATCGACTTTCAAGAGTTGCTAATTATATTTTTGGGTCCTAGTAACTAAAAAAATCTACTTGATCGCTTACGTTACCTTGTACAAGATCTCAAAACTCTGACAAATTAAACTGTAGTTACGTTTAATTGAAATTCACCTTCAATAATAATTTGCGAGAAAGACCCTTACTCTTAAAGAACTTTATTAAAAAATAATCTGTTAATTATGTTATTGTATTGATGTAGAATTTTAGTACCGCAATCAATAAGAATGCTTAACACATTTTATTTTCAGCAAAGTTATTTTGGAGCTCTCTCTCTTCCCAAACCAATGCATGTCGACTATTTGCACCAGTTGTCAGTGGCTGACCTGTTCTTTATTAGGTCACGGAGTATATGTAGCTCAAAGACTGCATCCACAGTATACCAATATGAATCTGGATTCTGGACTAAAGCTATTTTGGTCTACCAATACTTGCTTGTAATACTGCTGATACTTATCTAGACTCAAACTCAAACGATGTATTGAAGTTAGTTTTTATATTAGCGGCTAAAATATACTGCGGTATCTTTGATACTACAATCCATATCCATACTTAATATTATAAATGCGAGAGTGTGTCTGTCTGTCTGTCCGTCTGTCTGTCTGTCTGTCTGTCTGCTACGCTTTCACGGCCGAACTACTCAACCGATTTTGATGAAATTTGGTACATGGATAGGTTGTATCCCGGGGAAGGACAAAGGCTACTTTTTATCCCGGAAAATTCAAAGGTTCCCGCGGGAATCAAAAAATTTATCTGTTCAACCGATTTTAATGAAATTTGGTACAGGGGTAGGTTGTATCCCGGGGAAGGACATACTTAGTCAAAATTCAAGAGTTCCCGCGGGAATCGAAAAAACTTGGTCCACGCGGACGAAGTCGCGGGAATCATCTAGTATGTTATATTTTTAAAACAATTCCATGCTAATATTATAAATTCGAAAGAGCGTTTGTCTATCTGCCCGTCCGCTGTTCTTTCACGGCGCATCTTTTCAAGCAATTTTGATGAAATTTGGTATAGAAGTAGGTAAAATCATAGGAAAGGCTAAAGGCTTTTTATCCCGGAAAATTAAGAACTTTCCGCATCATTAAATTTTTAACAGAACATTACTAAACAAAAAAGTTAAGGTTCTAAGATAAAGTGTGTTAGCGTTTATACTTAATATTATAAATGCAAAAGTGTGTTTGTTTGTTGGTTTGTCCTTCAATCACGCTGCAACGGAGCTATGGATCGACGTGATTTTTGGCATGGGTATAGTTGAGGACCTGGAGAGTGACATAGGCTACTTTTAATCCCGGAAAATTAAAAGTTCATGTGGGAATCAAAAAAAATCCACGCCGACTAAGTCGCGGGCATCAGTTAGTAAGGTATAAATTCATGTATAAGACCCGTATGGACCATAAAAATGTCTAATTGCTTGGACTCCCTATCACTTAGCTATTAGATTTGTTTGGAATTGACACCCAATTAAACTGGACCCCTATTTGTTTCACCGCCTATCTCTCGAGTCCTGACTAAGACTTCTTTGTTCGTATTTTTAGCTTCGGTGGCATATCTTAGCGTAAACCCTCCATGAGTAATTTGATTGATTGCTATAACAGATTCCTCTTTCAGTAGATATTGTATTGCAAAGGAAGGTAGTTTATATTTTCTTTGTTATTTTATTTCCTTTAAACAATACCTATTGTAAAAACTTTGTCTCGTATTGCTGGAGTATTTTATTCAATGGATCGCGAGACACTTTTTTTAATTTACTACAAATTAGCCCTCGACTGAGATTTCACCTGATGGTAAGTGATGATGCAGTCTAAGATGGTAAAGAGCTAACCTGTTAGGGGCATGGCAGTTATATTAAAATTTAAACCCATACCCCAAATCGGTTTCTACAAGGCGTTGTACCGGAACGCTAAATCGCTTGGCGGCACGTCTTTGCGTCTAGGGTGGTATAACTAGCCACGGCTGAACTTGACTTGAACTTGAACTTGACTTGATTCATAGGCCATCATCCGAAATCATCTTTAGCACTTTTTTGGTGCAGAAAATGGGCATCTGCTGTCCACTTGCCACTTTGTTTGTATTGCAAGTTTGAAGGAACACCAAAAATGGATCCCTAATTTCCACGTTAATTTGAAATTTCTCAGTCGATCTTGTTTATAATAGGTAAGATACCACTCTATAACTGTTTAATCTTCATGCCACCTACGCTTATAAGTTATACCTAGATAGGCTATTTTGATTAATTACTGACGTTATAGTAAATTCCCGCTCCTATCAAGTTGTAAAAGTCATTACAATCATGAATCATAAAAGCAACATGCGCATTCTAAGTTAACAGTTTCATTTTACACGATAATTACGTTACAACGGCTAATAAAAAGGCCCTCGGGCGGAATAAAACTCAAAAGCATCAAAAAAGTTGCACAATCTAGAGACTTGAATGTTCCATACAAGAGACGGCTTTGACGCAGCTATAATATAATTGGCTTCGGACCAGTTAATAACAGTTTTATCGTCAAGTGAACGACAGGACCGGTCGGTGTCAATTAAATCGCCCTCAGCTGCACTGCGACATGTTAACGTCGATATTGCCATTTATAGCGCACGACAAAACATTGTTTTAATGCGACAGTGACATTTTGACGACACCATCTTCATAAATTAATTTTGGAAAATCAGAATCATGAATGTTTATTGCTGGAAATGCCTTTGAAATAGCCAATAGGTATAATGTAGAAACGCATAAAACTAAATCTAATTACAAAGATGCATGAAAGCGTTCGAGTTTTCATTCGGCTCCCACCGAGTCAGTTTAATACTCGTTACATTACGTATGTTTTTTTACTATCTACGTATTGAAACCTTTCTTTTGAAACAGAGCAACTACTGAGTTTCTGCCAGCTCTTTTCAGTAGAATTTGCTTTGACAACTGGTGGTAGAGTCCCGAAATATCATAAGTGACAGTTGCCCTACATGAAATACCTAAATCATTTCATGCAATTTAACAATTTTTGAAGACTGTCCTGTTTTAGTTTCATTCTCGTAAAGAGAACTCTTCCAGACATTTAATTGTAAACAATAGTATGTAGTTCATAGTCACGACTTCGACGTCGATTCGATAGACATCGAATCGTCGTCGTGGTTAGAAAAAAGGTGACCACGTGTTGAGAAATAAAGATTGACCATTTTCCGTCGGTAATATTTGAAAGTATACGAGACGGAAGGTAGACGTAATTATCAGTTTTGCATTGCAAAATATATAGACAACTTTATGTGCAAATGGCCAATTACGAGGCAAAATATCGATTGAGTAAGCATAGTGTAGATTATGTAAAATGAGACCTACTTACATGCAAATGCAAACCAAACTTCGATCCATATGACTAAGAAGGCAATTGTCTAAATTATCATATAATAACCTATTTGCCATTGATCCTATTAACCTTATAAAATCGTAGAGGTAAACAGAAGTATACAATTCACACACAATAACCTTGATGAAACTTACGCATACAAAACTCCGCTCTCAAACATCGACCTAGGACATTATCACATTACCTACTGACGATCTGATACTTAGTTTAAAATTCTGCATTCCAATAACTGAACTACAATTTATAATTTTTATGATCCCAAATGTATAAATTGACTAGTCTTTAGTAAAATACTTCAAAAAGTTACTTTTAAGTTATAATTACTGTGGCGGTCGCGAAATCTTGAACTCGTCGTCATTTTACTCAGTAAACATATAACGCTAGATCTCCGCAAATAGGAACTAATTCATTAAAACAGCAAAAAGTTCAAACAATTCCCATAAAAAAGACCTTGTGGGTGTAGATAAAATCGCAGTTAGTACCAGGTGGCAAATGGAACCACAATATGAGTTTAAATTCAAGTTCCATTGCCCAACAAAACGTAATCACAGATAACCGGCATGCAGATATGCTGTACCACATTTGAATGGGCGTGACCTCACGACAGCCGCACCCTTGCCTTGCCAATTACTCATTGTCCGGTGTAATAGTGAAAGGATTAAGAACGTTTCGTATCAATATTTTGCTTAAAGTGAACATTTTTTTAAGGCTAGAATTTTGATTTTTGGAGAATGTGCTCAGGAACTTTTCAATACTTTTCCTCCGTCACAGTTCTACCACAGAACAGCGAGAAACCGTCAGCGTTGACATCCTTATGTGGTTGACGTCCAGTCAGCTCAAATGAAACGGTGCACCACGTTTTCGATTCGAAATGCAAGGATGTGCAAGGAAGGAACCCTTCCAGCGCATGTATTCCCTGCCACGTATAACATAAGCACCTTCAAGGCATGAGTGAATAGGCATATTCTAGGCGGGCGCGCTCCAACCTAGACCTCATCATTGCTTTGTATTAAGCTTGATTGTCGTGAAGCGCAAGCATATTCTTTGATTAAAAAACCGGCCAAGTGCGAGTCGGACTCGCGCACC
The DNA here is from genome assembly GCA_963932025.1 of Erebia epiphron. NCBI lineage: Eukaryota > Metazoa > Arthropoda > Insecta > Lepidoptera > Nymphalidae > Erebia > Erebia epiphron. Next base: position 28,032,155 of record OZ009948.1, read on the forward strand.
GAGGGTTCCGTACTCAAGAAGTAGGTATAATTACCTTTGTTAATGAACCGCAAAACTAACTTTGTTTGTAGAGGTTTACTGTTAATATCAAAAAATTACGTTTGTTGTATGGGAGCCCCCCTTTAATATTTACTTTATTGATATTTAATTATTTATTTTGAAAGGTAATATACAAGTTAATATTCTGTGAAAATTTGAACCGTCTACCTGTTACCTTTTTTAATATTGAGCAAAAAAATACGAAAAAAACACGTTTATTGTATGGGGACCCCTCTTAATATATATATTTTTTTAATTTTTAGTAATTGTTGTTATAGCGGCAACGGAAATACATCATTTGTGAAAATTTCAGCTTTCTAGCTATCACGGTCTATGAGATACAGCCTGGAGACAGACAGACAGACAGACAGACAGACAGACAGACAGACAGCGGAGTCTTAGTAATAGGGTCCCGTTTTTACCCTTTGGGTACGGAACCCTAAAAAACCTTTGTTGCACTACAGTGTGCATCATAGACTTGTATTCATGCGCGTCCTAAGTTTTTTATTCAGATACAAACTAGTCCTTGAGTGGAATCTCATCTCATATTGAGTAAAGATGGCGTACGAAAAAGGGCATTTTCTTATAACAGCTGCATCAGTTCCCAAGAAGTTGTGCAAATTTCTTGGACACTAATTAAAGTTTTCATTGCTTTCGTCATCATAATTTCAACTCCTCGACGGACTTGTACTAAGCTTGAAAACTGATTAGGCTGTAACCCATCACGTTGGCTATATGCAGATTAGCAGACCTCATACACGTTTAAGAACATTACGTACGGCTCTCAAGTCTCAGGCATGCAGTTTCTTCAAGATGGTTTCCATAATAATGATTTATTTAAATAATGACAAATGATTTACTGATAGCAAACTATTTAGTACTTATTCCATGATACGATCTTTGAGATGACAAAACTTAATTGAAATCGGTATACGTTCTCAAAATACTCAATGGATCGCTGACCTACAAAAGATTGATCTGAATGCTGTTGAAGTGTTGAATAGGGCAATTGTACGACACTCCCTACATCCTTGATGAATATACTGACGACCTTTGAACCGTGAATGTGACACAGATACACAAATGTCCTGAATGCCCCCTTCGCAATACATACATACCTATGCAGGCACTACTAGCATTTGATTGGAATAACGCTTGCAATTCTGCTGTAAATTTTTGTTGTACTCTACCGATTTCGATTAAAATAATGAGTAATGACGTCTACTTTTTTTAATTGCAAAATAGACTTGCGCTTGACAACAATGACGCCTTTTAGAAAGCAATCATGTGGTCTAGGTAAGCAGAGGCGTCTTTACCTATGGTGCAGGGTGTGCGTTGCACACGGGCACAGCGGTTCTAGAGGGCGCCGCTCGCTACGCTCGCGTTCTCGGCGCGCGCATTGGCCGGCCGCTGCACTTTCAAAGACCAACGTAAAAAGAGCTCCGCTTTGCATACATTTTCTCTTCTTATATTTGCCAAATTCTAAATACAGTCAACAGCACATCATGGTATCCAAAACCGACAAACTTTTTCAAATTTAATCTCCAAACAATAGAGTTTATTATCCATTTGGGAAAGACAGTTTGTGGTAACTAATGCTGTTACTTATACTTTGTATCCATTCCATTTTGACTATTAAGGGGCGCTAGGGGGCGCTAGGGTAATGTTTGCGCATGGGCTAGGGACGCCTCTGTAGTAGTAAGTACCGATTCACTCCTGCCTTGAAGGCAACAAATTCAAATTTTTCTTTAAAATTGTGAAGGTACCCCTATAGTTTTTGCATTATAAGCGTACAAAAATCAATATCGATGTGTGGTTTACGTGAAAATTTAAGTAAACATAACATTAATGAATAAAAGACGACGTTAATTTGAAATCAGGGCCCGTATTCTGTAACTCAGTGACTATCAAAAATGAAAGCAACTGACATATATGTAATATCCATTGAAGGTTTACTATGAAATAAAAAGTAACATTTCATAGCAAACCTTCAATGGATATTACATATATGTCAGTGGCTTTCATTTTTGATAGTCACTGAGTTAGAGAATACGGGCCCAGAACTGCGCCTCTTAATCACAACACCATTTCAATAAGAAGCCATATTTTACTGCCCACGACATTACACGAGGATACGTGCATAATATTAGCTATTTATCTGAGTCTAATAAAATTATAGCGCCATGTATTTCTCATTATTAGACAGTGAATGGGCTACTGACAGCGACTGGTCTCGACTTACGATACTGGTGATACTAAATTAAGAATTTACAACTTCCCGGCACTAGAAAATGAAGAATGAAATTTCTACATGCACCGGCTAAGAAATAAACAAAAGTTATTTCAAATTAATCATTATAGATCAAGGAACACTTTAATTACAATATTTTCAATACAACTTAACGTTTTTGTACAATCTGGTTCCAAAGATCCCTCATACGAATTTTTCATACAAATTTACACTGGCTAGTCCAACCCAAATGTCAAAACTTATAGCCTAAGAGATAACTGTATTTGTGGTAACTATTTTTGGTAACTATAATTATATCTCCTTACTATTAATAACCATGTTTCAGATTTATGTTAGTATTATCACAGGTGGTCTAAGAGGTGATATACGAGTTATTTTGAATACTTAAAAATTAAAATAACTTAAATGGGAGACATTTAAATACTACACATTATCACATCAAACCGGCGACACTTGAGCTATTTTTTACCCATGACGGAACGAACGGTATATATTATTATGTGTTTGCCCTAAGAGGTTGCGCGATTGCTTGTTTGTTTGTGTACTTTTTAGTTACCATTTTCCTGGAAAACTACTGGACCGATTAGTATGCAGTTTTATGCAATAGATATGCATAACTTCTGTCAAGGTTCTTGATTATGTTTTAGGGCCATAGTCCACTAAGCTGAGCTGCAATCTTGATTTTTATTTTTCAATATGTTTCCATTTTTCTGAAAAAGTACTGGGCTCATTGAGATGCGGTGTTTTGCATTAGATATGTATAGCTTGTGAAAAAGTTCTTTAGATTTAGATATATTTTAAGTAATCGTGCTATCGTGCGCGCTGCTATCGTGTTTTTTAATTTTGTTACCTTTTTTCTGGTAAACTACTTTGCTGATTTAGATGCGGCTTTAAAAAAAAAATATGTTTAGCTTCTGAGGTTCTTAGATATGTTTTCCCTAAAACCCATAGTCCATAGTCCACCAAGCACTCGTGATTTGGTAGGTGGTCATAGGAACTCCTTCTCATCGTAAACCCGTCGTGTTTGGACTCTTTTGATTTGTCTTGACAAGCGCTTACCTAGATGCTGTGGTCACAGGAGCTCCAGATTTTTATCCATTATATTTTATAACGTATTTTTTGAATTGATATATTTTAGGATTTATTTATCAGAATATTAAAGTTTAACACAATTTGACACCTCTACTAATTACCATTTGGCCATAGTCTAACACGCTGGTCAAAAAAACTACTGAGCCGACAAAGATGCAGTTTTGTGTTGATAAAACTACTTCTGCGAAGATCTAATTGTTGTTACAAAGTTATAAGGTCACAAATTATAATGGAGCGCTGCAGTTCGTCGTGGGTTTTTTTTTAATTTTAATTTTATTACTTGACGTACTTAACGACGTATTACGTCTTTGAGAGGCAATATCTAGTAAACGCCCCGATGAATAGAGTCAGTTTTTATACTGATTACTTAGGTACAGTGCATACTTTAATACTATACTAGAATAAGCCTTCCTAGTTATTGTTCATTTCTGGTAACAATAACTCGTCTTTGAGCGGCGATAAGTAGTCAGGTCCCCAGCCGCTTGCAGGCAGACCATCACAAATTCCACTAGACGATAGTTACTGTTGTGAATGATACGAGCACTTGATGAGAACTGACATTTATTATTACTGAAATATATAACAATATTATATAAAATTCACATCATCCTTCCCTTTTATTTTTTAAAGTAGATTATAAGTACGTCTAGTTTTATTATAATTTTATAATTGGCTTAGATATGTAATTATATTTAAACAATACGTATCTAATCCTAATTTATTTTTACTGAAATACCAACATAACAATATTATATGAAAATCACATCAGCAGCTATCTCTTAGCCTATATATTTTTTGAAAGCTTGCCCCCATAAGATCATATACACACATGCAGCAGTCAAAGTTGTAACGCGCCTCTTTTTGCGACGGGAGTATTACAAAAAAATTGCTACTTACCTATTTTAACGATTTTCCACCACTATCCACCTGAAAAAAAAAACTATTGTGAATTAGGTTATTAATATATAGGTAATCAAAACAATAGTATCGACTCCACTTACCGTTATTATGGTATGAGGATATTAATTACCAACCCTTTTTATTTTCCGGGAAAAATAGCCTAAGTTTATTCTAGACTATAAACTATCTCTGTGCCAAATTTCATCCAGATGCGTTCTGCCGTTCTGACGTAATTGAGTTACAAACCTCCATCCATTTGCATTTATAATATGAAGTATATTATTATAAAATTATTAGCAGTTAGGTACCAGGGTGTGGTAAATGCAAAAGGCTATTACAAATCTCAACGGACCACACCCATAAACAGGCTTTGATTTCGTAGACAACATTGGATATAGGTACGCGGAACCGAAGCCAACTTGCAACAAATCACATTGTCATATTATGCAATTAAAATCTATTAGTTAGTTTATCTGGATATCGCAATCCATACATACTTTATATTATAAATGTGAAAGTGTGAATGTCTGTTTACTACGCTTTCACGGCTCATCTGTTAAACCGATTTTGATTAAATTTGGTACAGAGATAGCTTGTATCCCGAAGAAGGACACAACATGATACTTTTTATCCCGGAAAACGCGGGAATTAAAAAACGACAAAGTCGCGGACATCATCTAGTGTTCTATAATTACACCTACCTACATGAACACCCATTTATCTAATATTCCTACACTGTCCATTTTACCAGGTTGCTCAGCTGTTTTAAATTTCATTTACCTTTAAACCTCACCGTCTTTGATACGAACTCGACTATAATCACATTAGTAAGTTCTTTAGACTGGAACTTAACTATGTTAACTGTATAAGAAAACTTATCATAAACTCATGTAAATTTAATATAGAAGTCCTGCATCGTCATTTAGAATAATAGATCCGAGGGGCTATGAAAGTCAACCCATTCTTAAGTGCTAATATTAATCTGAACTAAATTACTTTTGGTACAAGATAAACAGAAATAGCGAGTTTGGCATGAGCTCCTAGCAAAAAAAATTAATCTTTTTGAATTTTTTGTCATTCAGTAAAACATAATAATATAATATTATGTAATGTAAAATGCTATACAAAAATCTTGATCTATGGTTTAGAAGAAATAATTTGAACGGCCTACATTGAGGCTCAATATGTCTGGGACTACACTATTGTACTATTAGTTTAATGGTATAGCTGCCGCAATATATGCTAAATACGTTTTATACCTACTAAATCCAATTTCCGTAGAGCGACATATTTGGATTTTCTCAGAACTTGGTGGGGTGGTGAAGCATCACCACGCTTGCTTCCAGTAGTTCCCAGCAACTCATGTAAAATCGACTGACATTAAAGGCCGGTTCGTCAAAATTTAACAAACGTAAGAATTTTAACGTCTGTTAATTCTGGTGGTGTCGCTTACATCCGTTAGCGTCATATTTACCTAAAAGTTACATCATACCACCACCACCACCACCACTACAGCCCATTAACATCCTACTGCTGGGCACAAGCCTCTACTCTCAGAGGAGAGAGGGAATTAGAGCTTAGACCCACCACGCTGCTCCAATGCGAGGTATACATGTCCGTTAAATTAATAATGTGTTAATGCAACCTAGCCTATGTCTTATTTAATTCGAACATAGTATAATCGCTTCTAACTTATGACTTGTGATCAGTTAATAAGTGCGCAAGTAGTCAACAAATAATGCAGAGAAACCTCGGCGTAAGTATTAGGTGTGGCTAAAGACATGGAGTACTTGTACAATTAACTACATATTAAAATGTATTTAGTGAAAGGCCGTTTTGAAAGTTGTAATTATAAATGAATTGAGGGTAGATGTAAGGTAGTTTGAAAGTAGATTAGTAATTTTTATATGCGAAAAATTACGACAGATTTGTTTATATCAATCTTAAATCTGATGTCAATTATCATAACGAACGTTGGCAGGTACTAACCACAAATAATAATAATTCACTAGTTCTGTATTTTCTAGATTAGCTATTTGGCTAGTTAGTAATGGCTTTTATTCTAAACGTATCATATAAATTGGCATATTAAATTATATGCTAAGATATTTTCCTCAGACGCATATTAGTCGTTCTTGATTATCTTAGTGACTTTGACCTCGTGTTCTTTTAGAGCTTGCCAGCCACACAGCATTTTAGCTACGTTTGTCTATTTTTTAAGAACCCTAATAATATTTTGTCTCGGGCATTATCACTTAATTACTTAATTCTAAAAGACGTGATATGGGATACTTTCCGACTAATCGTCCATCGTAATGAATGTTACTATCTAAATTGTTTATGGTGCTATAATTATTGGCACATTTAAAGGGTCCGTCATTATAGCTTGACTTGTTCCGTAGATTGAGAAGACATTGGATACCTGAAAACTATGGAACCTGCTGTGTTCCCTCAAGCGAACAGTGTTCAAGGATACTTAAACAAAAACCAATACGTATTGAGAGGAACCATCTCTGTACTGGCGCCGTTGGTTGCCGTTAACCTGCCTGCACGTTTGGATCCTATTCATTGAAACAGAAAAATAGTACACGTTTTTATTTTTATTCCTTTTTTTATTCTTTTTTTTATTGAAAATAATACAATAGAACTTAATGCTAGCTAGCCTAACCTAATTACTATATAAATCATGCCCGCGTGGAATGGTGGCAAGAATGCTGGCTGCATTTTCGCGCTGGACAGATAGGCTGATCCTTTGCGCAAATAATGAAACATGTGAAATATCCCGTAAAAAATTTTTGCCACTAAGACTCCATGGCCTCAGGGCTGGCTGCATTTTCGCGCTGGACGGATAGGCTGATCCTTTGAGCAAATAATGAAACATGTGAAATATCTCGTAAAAAATTTTTGCCACTAAGACTCCATGGCCTCAGGGTCTCCACGGCAAACGTATGTTACAACAGGGATATTAAAAACCTAAATCTACGAAGTCACGAGCATTAGATAGTTTAATATAGGTACAGCAGAATGCTATCGTCAGCATGATTTTATAATGATTTGTTAATAATGTACTTATTTTGAAATAAATCATTTTTAATTTTTTCATTACTTTTTTCAGCTTCATCTTCATTATCATTGCTACCCATTTGCCGGCCTACTCCTATGAGCTTCTATGTTCTGGGAATGGAATGATAAAGGCGAATTGGCAGACTTAACTCACTTTCGAGAACATCGGTAAAAACTCTCTGACATACAGGTCTACCCATGTTCTCCTTCACCGTTTAAAACAAGCGATATTTATTATTTCATAAAACGCACTTAACTCCGAAAAGTTAGTAGTCCCGGGGACCGAACCCGCAACGAGTCAGGTCTTAAACCACTAAACTATCACAGTTATATCGTACAGAGGAAGGCCATCAATGTTAACTTATTCACTGTGTTATCCCTTGCGGTGTTGTAGGAAGTTATTAGGCGCGTTCGTTTTAATGCGACTCGATCCTTAAACTAAACGGCCACACCTATTAACATAAATAGGAATAAGGTACAGCGGTTCTCTTCTTATTTTATCGTATCGCCGCAACTGTACGCTTTGGACTAATCCGTGAACGAATCGATTACAAAGAAGATCGGGACACTTTATGTACGGTCATATTATAATAATAAAGGTTAAGCATAAAACTATAACTTGAAAGGGAACTTACTTATGCCTAACATATCAACATTTAATTTGGAGAACCTGCTGATGTTGGGGTATCAGCATTGGAATGGCGACCCCGCACTGGAAAGCGAGGCCTTGGCATACGCCATACTAGGTGGACCGATGACATGAGACGCACGAGACTGCGGAAATGTGGAAGCACCTATGTCCAGCTGTGGACGTCAATCGGTTGATGAAGAAGAAGTGCATGTTTTTCTTCTTCATGCTTCATGCAAGTTTTCTCACGATGTTGTCATTTAAACACACCCTAACTATGGTACCTACGGTAAAACTTGAAGAAGGTAATGATTTATTTATTTATTTATTACTCATTATACCATAAACTTTAGTAAGGCTAACTTTGTAATATTGAGAAATAAATAAAGAAAAGGTACATGTATCGAACCCTGGACCCCCCCCTTATGAGGCCGAAGTATCAACACCGCTATCCATCAGATGAATAGGTACTTCATATTGATAATTCTGTTATTTTCATACGCTACTAATTCCATCTAATACTTACATTCTAATGCTTTGTCTATCGTTAGGTATATTATTATCAACATCACCCATATTAATCTATACTAATATTATAAATCCGAAGGTAAGGATGGATGTATGGCTGAATGGATGGATGGATTGATGTTTGTTACTCAACCACGGCAGAAAGGCTAACTAACGGATCTGGATGAAATTTGGCACAGAGATAGATTATAGTCTCGAATAACACATAGGTATACCGGAAAATTAATGAGTTCCCGCGGGAACAAAAAAGCTAAATCCACGCGAACGAAGTCGTGGGCATCAGCTAGTTATTTTATACTAGCTGATGCCCGCGACTTCGTCCGCGTGGTTTAAGTTTTTTGTTATTCCCGCGGGAACTAATTAATTTTCCGGGATAAAAAGTAGCCTATGTCACTGTCCAGGTCCTCAACTATACCCATGCCAAAAATCACGTCAATCCGTTGCTCCGTTGCGGCGTGATTGAAGGACAAACCAACAAACCAACAAACAAAGTGACTTTCGCATTTATAATATTAAAAAAGTATGATCTAAAAGTCCCATCTGTAAATACAAACAAAATTAAATTATTCGAACGTATAGAAGCCGAGCCTTTGAAAATTAAAATCATTACGAAACCACAACTTGTACAAAATACCTAGGTATCCCTAATATCTTTCATTTAAACTTTTTATCTGCGACCACGTCTTTCAAACTTCCTGTATAAAAGCCACTAATAGGCAATGTGGTTGAAAAACTTTGCTATTATACTCGGGAATACTACCTAAATGATCCGAGAGCGGTTGGAAAATTTTAAAAAGTATTTTATTTATGTGTAACCTAAGTTTTGTGTTTCATATGTTATTGAGTAATTGATTCTTGTAAAAAATAATGATTAATACTTATTTAATAATTTAACTGTTCAGCCCTCCGATTGTGTAAGGTTAAATCGTAATCGTAATCGTGTTTATGAAACGGATAATCCGACTTGTTTAAGGAGTGTATAGATGACTGCACGTCAAAATGCATGTATGAACACCTTAAACAGCTGTTCGAGTAATACGTTTTAAGCTGTCAAATGATTACGATTGGCTTAGACAATAGGCATGATGACACTAACCAAGGATCAATGAAATTATGAATTTATCTAATGAAATAGGATTCATGGATTATAAAAAACGTATTTATTTTTCTATTTCGAGTGAGATTGCTATTTATTTTGATAAAATAAAACTATAAAATACAGCAATCCGCCATATTGGATAAAACACCAAGAAGCGAATGACGTCACAATTGTTTGTTTTCGAGCTTTGACAATCACACTATTGTTTACTGCACACTTCACAGAGTACATTGGTAAAAACAATAGTGACGTCACAAACGACGCCATGACACCGCAGAACGTTTTGGCGTGAATTTTAAAATTTAAATTTCAAATGCCAATTTTATCTACTAAACCTTATTTTTCTACTGAAATAAGATATTATTTCGAAATAGTAGATACTTCCGAACATAATCTGACCATTTTTCAAAATCAGTCATCATGCCTATTGGGGCTCAGATCGTAAAGAATAAGTGAAATTTTCAATACCAAGTGACATACCATCATCTTATTTTTAACTCATTGTCGACTTACTACTGAGCACGAGTTTCCTCTCAGTATAAGAAGCGTTTGGTCATAGTCCACCACACTCGCCAAGTGGCCATTGGCAGACTTCACACACCTTCGGGAACATTATAAAAAACTCTCGGGGATGCTGGTTTCCTCATGATATTTTCCTTTGAAGAAAGTGATGTTTAAATTCTTTCAGCGTAGGACACAACTCCGATAAGTTAGAGATGCGTGCCCGAGGATTGAACCCATCCTGTACTATTAATTATTCTGTGCCACGACCTCGTATAAGAGGTCGCATGTCAAAACCTCTATAGGCTATCGCCAATCGCCATTTTACATGTAATGCTTATAGATCCTTAATTAAATATTCTATTTTACCGTGAGGTTTATTATATTGATTATTTCGATAATCGTAAAAGAAACAATATAGTATATCATCTATCATCGAGCACCTCCTCTTTTCCCACGAGCTCCCGGTCAAAAGCTTTCAGTTTTACGTTTTACTCACAGCTCTTCGGTATGGTTAACTAAGCGTGGTTTGTGTAAGTAAATGTTCCTGACTTCATTGGTTTTGAGCTAGTGAGAAAGCTATGAGTGAACCATTTTCTTATAAAAAGTTAGCACAAATATTGGAACGAAGTTCCTTATCGCGCGTTACGAAAGGGGGCTAGACGGGAAAAATTAAGACCATAAGTTGTAACGACACTTTTTATGAAAAGATGATTTTGGTTGCTATGACTACTGGTGTTGTTGACTTCAAGTTGTTGAAAATAAAAAGGCGAAATAATTTTAAAGAATTATGTTTTCAGTACATAGGCTAGTTGTTTGTTCCATCCATGGAACGAACAACAACGAACGAAGTTCCTTTTGATTAATTAGTGAAGTAATTGTAATAAAGTTTACACAGAGAAACACGCGCACGCCGCGCGGCTTACAACTATAGCAAAAAGTGTCGTTACAACTATTGGTACTTCGTTCCACCGGGTGTCCCTTGACACCTCTCAAGTTTTTTTTATATTGTATTAGCTATTAAGCCGCGACTTTGTCCGCAAGTACCTACCTACTTTATTTTCCCCGCAAAGTTAAATTAAATCTTAAATACTGCCTGCCTGCGAAAGTTCCGTCAAGATACTATTCGAACAAATAAACAGACCTAACTATTTAATGAAAACTAAGTGAGTAATAATATTGAAAATTTTAATAGGCCACGACGAACTGCAGCGCTTCCTTAAGGAATACAACCTTAAAAGCTTAAAACTTGGTCTAAGTTGATGGAGTATTATATGATGGATAGGATGGAATGATTCTCAGTAATGAGGTGTAATACTACACAGAGAAAGTATTTAGTTTTTTTTACTTCGTTACATCTATGGGTTAGCTTGATTTAGCTATCGCGTACATATCTTAATAAAAAGTTATACAGTGTGGATGTAGTCTATTAAACAAGATCTTATACAAAGAAAAAGCTCTTGACTAAAAAAGTTAGGTTAGGTTAGCCAGAACTGAATAAATTCTGTTTTACATACCATGCAGTTAAGACTACTACCAAGCGGGCGAATAACACTGAGTTCCAATAGACAGCGATCCAATCTAGGGGTCGATGCACACTACACAGAATAAAATACTAGAAAGCTAGCCATAGCTTGGTATTTTACGTCGCATGTCAGCAACATACCTACGGATATAATGTAGGTAGGTATCTTTTGGTTTTATCCTGATATCCTATTTATAATGATCTGTCCTGGAATCTGCGAGTAATAATACTGATAAAACTGCGCATAAAATAGGGTTTTTTTTTCTGGAAACTCATGTAATTAATTTTTTTAGATAGGTCTCGGTTAATATTACACACTCTGAATGTCAAAAGATAAACAGGCATAGTTATTATTTGATGGGATATTAACGTGCTATTAAAGGTGTTTTAATCGATTAATTTTGATAATGAGGGTAGTTAATTCTGATAAACACAATCTCTAAACTTAACTAAAATGACAGCATGAAATATATTGCCATCCCTTTCATAATACTCTCTGCAAAAAGGGAAAGAACTATATATTTAGATTTATTTTAGTTTAGTTTAGAGATTGTGTGATACAGAATTGGCCACAATGTTTAATTTTGTCACTCATCAGCGACGCAAGTTGTCGTACGTGAAATAAACATTTCCTTTTGATACTTCAAGATTTATATGAGAGATGCTAAAGTATGTGGTGGTAGAATACCATTGTAACGGCTTACGTGTGTGGTCCAATATCACCTGCATCTAGATACACAGAGTTTACGAACCAGTTAAATGCAAAGGGGAATTGCAAGTCAACTATACCTACCAATCGAACTCACAATTGCGGGTTTTTAAAAAAAGTCTGAAATTTTCAAAAAGTTGATTTGTCGTTCACTGTTGCTTATAAGCTTTCGAAATAAAGACAACGAGTCTTTTTTACCCGACTACGGCAAGGCCAAAAGGAAGGGTTATGATTTTAGCAGTCTATGTATTTATGTTTGTATTTATGTATGTTCCACCGTAGGGCCTAAACTACCGAGCCGATTTTGATGAATGAGGTGTCAATCGTTTCTTTATTACGATCCGGGTGACAACAAAAACAATTGGAAGAATTTTACTTCCAAAAAAGTGGGCTCCAGTGCCATATTTTGTTCCGTAGTCCGATTACAGGTTTTTAAGTAATACTAACTTAGTACTTGTTTCTATTATGGTTAAATTAATTTCAGTATTCTTTTGTATTATTAACTACTTTCTTGTTAGAAAGACTTATTGCAGTTATTTCAATTCCACCATTTTTTTTCTAATCTCTCTTATTTTTTATAGTCTCTTTTATTTGCCTAAAGATAAAATGAGTCCTGAAAACCTTCGAATTCCAGAACCGGCCAAATAAAATACTTATTGGGATATAACGATAACATTAACTAAACAGGATCGATCCCGACAGTTGAAATCAGAATCGTAACAGCTTCGGTTCACTTTTGCATAAATGGATAGGACACCCCTTTTAACTATTCATGAACTTATGTATAGACTGTCGGTACTCCCCTAGCGTGTATAAATCCCGTCACAACGAAATGTGTTTGTATTACTTTCAGCAGACGTAGGTAGAAAATACCGAATACGGTGTACTGTAACCGACAAATATACTATTAAATGTGATTTATGTTACTGTAACTCTGCCCCGTGACTTGATGCCTAAATACTACAGTTCCAATCCCTAAGGATTTTTGATTGTATTGGCAAAAATGGAAGTTATTTTACTTATCAAGAGTCTTCAACCTTGTATATCAGATGCACATAATGAAACGCCCAATTTTCTGAGCAAATCGTATCGAATTATTCGTCTGACAAACGATTACGATTGCGATTTCCTTACACAATCGGGGGGGAAATGGGTAAATAAATAAATAAAATAAATAAAAAGTAATAATAAAATAAATAATAAATAAATAATAAAAAAATAAAATAAATAATAAAATAAATAAAATAATAAATAAAATAAATAAATAAAAAGTAAGATTTCCTTTAATAAAACCATCAATAACTTACAGTACCCAGGATATTAATACAATGAATTTACAAATAAGGATAAGTCCATCGATCTGTTTTGTGTTAAATTGAAAAAAAAACCGGCCAAGTGCGAGTCGGACTCGCGCACCGAGGGTTCCGTACAAACCAGTAGGTATATAAGTAAAAGTTATGGTATTTTAATCTCAATTTAATACCTCTACGCGTTCATGCGGAAAGGGATAGTAAGTTTTAAATTATTAAAAATATTTTTATTATATGATGTAACTAAAAATTTATGTTTTTCGCAATTCTTCCTATATCTGTGCTATAAGACGTTGCTTCGTACTAAGTTTCAAGATTCTGAGTTCACGGGAAGTACCCTGTAGGTTTTGATTCCCTTGCGAGTGCAAGAAAATTCGAGAATTTGCAGCATAAACGGCTATATTTGCAGCATAAATTGCGTTGGCTTTGAAGTTTGATTATTTCACAGCTCCAAGGAGCAGTAGATTTGAGTATTTGATATGAATTTCAGCTTGATACCTTCATGCGTTCCTGAGAAAAAGGGTCTTGACACACAGACGGACGGACAACGAAGTGATCCTATAAGGGTTCAGTTTTTTCCTTTTGAGGTACAGACCCCTAAAAATCAAAGACAAGCAAGTTGATTCACTTGAATCTTTGACGATCTCTTCGGGTCTAGTGATCCTATTATGTAAGTATTATTAGTCCTTTCGTATAGCTGTTATTGTGGTAGATGCCAAAGGTAGGTCTGAATGGAAATCATTTTTCACTAAGTAAATGTCGATTAATAAAAGTTTATTATTTAAATTTTAATTAAGTACCTAAGTATTTCTTTCTGGGCCCGAATTTACAGTATGTAATTTTTTTTTTAATTTTAACTAGCTGATGCCCGCGACTTCGTCCGCGTGGTTTAAGTTTTATTGATTCCCGCGGGAACTCCCTAATTTTCCGGGATAAAAAGTATGTCTATGTCACTCTCCAGGTCCTCACCTATACAACAAAAAAGAATTAGCGAAATTGGTCCTGCCGTTCACGCGTGATGCAGTGACCAAGGGAAATAGGGATTCATTTTTATATATATAGATTTTAATTATTACCATGTCACAATTTAATTCACTTCAGTATGGAAAATCTCCCAACAAATACCATTTTACGGCCTCAAATTCGGGTACCTAAAAGAAAGTCCTGCGTACCTACTCCTGATGATTAAAATTGTATGCTCAGATCTTTAATTAATACTAATTTTATTATTTCGTCAGTTCAAATTCTACAGGTTATGTACGTTAATGTTGACATTACCACGTTACCACGTCAACTTTAACGACGACATCAAGAGTCGCAGGGAGCCGCCGGATCCAGGCGGCGCAAGACCGCGGCATGTTAAATCCTTCCATGTCCAGCAGTGGACATCTATTAGTTGATAACGAGGAAGTCTGGACACCGCTCTAAAACTTCGAAAAAAAGTCTCGTCGTCAATTCCTTTTTTTGCAAGATAAAGAAGAGCAGGAGGTGAATTCCACTAATAGCCAATTATGGCGAATTCCACTCTAACATCTATACCATAATTTATCTCTATCGAACGAATAAAATTATTATTAAAGCCAAATATAACAAAAATGTTAATGTTTTAAAAATAAAACCAAAATGTTTGTCAAGTTACGAATACCTCCCTACTACAAAACACTTTACGAAAATATTTTAGTGACAAAGGCCTCATTTTCAGTTGCTAAAAAACAGCTGAAAGGAAGGCCTCTCGAGAGAATGGTGTCGCTGTAACAGGGTCCTGTTACTAACCGAGCACGAACCCTAACCACCGCCGCTGGCTCAAGTGGATCAAGTGATTACATTGTACAGTGACACTACGTCTTCAAGAAATTTTTTTTGAGTTGTATCTAACATGAATTATTTATGTTACATTTTAATAATATATTTTCAGTTAGAACTTGGTAGCTGACTATTGTGGCTCTTTTTTTTTATCCACTACAAGTTAGCCCTTGACTGCGACCTCACCTGATGGTAAGTGATGATGTAGTCTAAGATGGTAGCGGGCTAACCTGTTAGGGGCATGGCAGTTATATTAAACCCAAACCCCTATTCGGTTTCTACACGTCATCGTACCGGAACGCTAAATCGCTTAAAACGTAACTAGCCACGGCCGAAGCCTCCCACCAGGCCAGACCAGGAAAAATTCCAGGGAAGATGCTACGTGCTGGCTCGCTGCACGTCTCGTGGTGCTTCGCGCAAATAGGATCCTTAGTGGAAGGAGTCACTACGTTCAATGGCAAACCGGTAAGATCACCAGACCAGGGTCATGTTACCAAGTACCTACCCTGACAACTGCTGGATCAAGTTGATCAAGTGATGTGTGTCAATACGTACTCAGTGTCAATACGTCTTCTAATAATGCTATTTTGAGTAGTTTTCTTCTAGGCAAGCCCCTCCACACCTTAGGCTGCATTACCACTTGCAAGGGTCTGATTACAGCCAAACGTATTATTAATGAAAAAAGTTCAAACGTTGTTTTTTCCTCGCCCCCGTACATTTGGTGATTTTCTCACTACGAAAATTCGCAATAAAAATTTATTTTTCCTAATAATATAAAAATAAAAGGAAATGAAAATGGCTATTTTAAGTAAAACTCAATTTAATTTAAAACTTTACACGTAAAACAGCGAAACTATTTTTGAATTGCATTTAAAATGCTACCAAAGAATAGAGGAAAATACTAAACCCTGCCATGATCAAAGGTACATTTATTGATTCAAAGCAGACATGAGAGCAGCGATTCACCACACTTGATTATCTCCGTAATTGCTACTTGCTCACTTCGCATTAGATTGCCGCATTTTCATGGAGTGTAAGTTAAGTTTCCCACTTTGTAACAGCTATGCTACGCTAAAAATAAAAATGTCTCGCAAGAAACTTTTGTCACTCCATGGCCGCAGAAACCAGAGTTTCCACAGCAAACGGAATTACATTAAAGATTGTCTAGCATTTTCAAAGAATATTATGCCACCTGTTAACTGCCTCGTTGATCTATCGGTTTGCATGTTCGACTGCGGCCAACGAGGTCTCGGATTTGAGTCCCGGGTCGGGCCATAATTAAGTATTGGGTTTTTCTGACTAGAAATTCTCAGTACAAGCCCGGAGTCAAGAAGTTGGCGGTGTTTCGACCCCGTGCCTCGGAGAGCACTTTAAACCGTCGGTGCCGGTTACGAGTATTATCACTAACATGATAATAGTTGTTAAAGCCCGCCAACCCTCATTGGAACAGCGTGGTGGGGCTAAGCTCTAATTCCCTCTCTTCTATGAGAGTTGTTTTATGCATTTATATATTTTATTTTTGTCTAGTGCAATTATTGAATTGTCAAATTGTAGATAAATTGTCAAAATTTAGTAATAAGTGAATACATAGCAATATTATTCGAAATTGTTATTCAAAATTATTATTTTTTAACTTGACTCCAGTAACTAAGCAACTACGTTTTTCACGACATAATAGAATAATTTATTCCGATAATTTCAAGACATTATTAAGTACCAACTGAGAAATAATATTATAGACATAAAAATAATAATTTCGAAGCTCCCCTGTCACTCAAACTGCATAATATGCCACATGTCAATTATTGTATTGTTCATGCTAAATGCAAATAAATGAATCTGAATCTGAATCTGAGTGGAGGCCTGTGCCCAGCAGTGGGACGTTAATGGGTTGTTGTGGTAATGGTGGTTAAATTGATTATTCGTAAAATTAAATTTGCCATAGCTACACCACAATTTTATAAATATTCTAAATCTTTGTTATTTATTTTAAAAATGTATCTACGTGTAGCAAAAAATTATCTACTTGTGTACTAAAAAGCTCCGATGAAGTGGATACATTGATTGTTCAAACCAACATGAGGTCAGCGCTACACCACACTCGATTGTTCCCGTAATTGCTACTCGCTCACTTCGCATTAGATTGCCTTGCATTTTCATTGTGTTCGATTCTGCTACGAATGTAAATTAACTATGCCACTTTGTTCTTTATTTTGTACAAAAACAGTACTTACATAATAAGTGCTAGTGCACGATTTGATATTCAACTTTGCCTACGTACAATAATTTAATTTAACGCACTAAGCATCCTCTTCCCGCATCCTCAAGCCCGCCAACCCGCATTGGAGCAGCGTGGTGGGTCTAAGTACAGAATAGGTAATAATACGGTGTGAGCTTCAATTCCCTCCCTCCTAGGAGACCCAGCAGTGGGACGTCAATGGGCTGTAGTGGAAGTTTTCTCTTCCAAGTCCAGGTGCAACCGTATTATAATTGGGAACATTATGAGTATTGATTTTAAGCTTATTTCGTGGTTTAACGACATACTTTAATGTACATTAATAGCTATTTATGCAACTGTATCGTAATGAGGGTCATTTTAATTCGAGTGCTGTTTTTTGATACGAGGCTTGCCGAGTATCAAAATAGGATAGTACGAGAATTAAAATGACTAATTACGTACAGTTGCATACAAGATTTTATCTACGACAAGGACGTCTTTATAATTTTTTACTTTATAAATGAATAAAAACCAAAAGTGCCAGAACCCAGAGCCGCTAAGCTATAGGTATCCTATTTATGAAGATGACCATATCGATACAGCTACGACTCATAACGATACAGCTCCCATACAACGAACTGTATCGTTATGAGAAGCAAACACGAAAGAGGGTTCAATTCGATATAGTTGTCAAATTCGAAATTGGAACTTTTCGATGCTGGAGTAGATAAAATATATTATGAGTATTCTGTAAGACTGTAAGTAAGAGTTATTTAGTTAAAATAAATTGCACACACTTAAAACAAAACCAAAGACTTTGCATTCTGGAGGTACTGGCTTCGATTCCTAGCAGGGGCAGTTTATAATTTCTTAATTATAGTCTCTGGTCTAGTGGTAAGCATCAGCCTTGGTTGGTGACCATCCTACAGGCAATAGGTAGGTACAATCTTGTATTTTTTTATATTAAACATAAACGTAACATCGATCTAACGATGTATGCTTTGGTATAATATTACTAGGCTATGTAGCTATGGTGGGTAAAGGCGTATCAAGTTCAGTGATGCGAACTAAGCAATTACTAGAATAATCGGTTGCGGCGTAGAGCTGACCTCTCGTAAGTTAGAGTATGCACACGGCGTATTTTATACGCGCAGTCAATGCGCGCCTACCTATATCATATATCATACTAATATTACTTTCTATTACTTAGTACCTATATATCATACTAATATTATAAATGCGAAAGTGTGTTTGTTTGTTGGTTTGTCCTTCAATCACGCCGCAAAGGAGCAACGGATTGACGTGATTTTTGGCATGAGTATAGTTGAGGACCTGGAGAGTGACATAAGCTACTTTTATCCCGGAAAATTAAAGAGTTCCCGCGGAAATCAAAAAGTTATAACCACGCGGACGAAGTCGCGGGCAGCAGTTAATAGTAGATAATCTATGAACGCGCGTATCACGAACGCGCAGTGTCAGCGCATTTGCAGTACAAAGACGCGTTCAAAGGGCTGCGACCACAGACCATAGTACCTATAGTTTGCGTTAGGATCGCGTATATATCGCGTCGTCTGCGGGTACCTATTACATATGCCGTGTGCAAAGGCTCTTACATGTTTTCAAAGTTTACGTAGAATAATACTACCTATACTAGTGCTACTTACTATGGAGTTAATTATTTTAAAATATTATTAGTACTAACTCAGTATTAACTTAGCTCGGAAATGAAATGTATAATTTCGTGTAGGACATGTTTTGTAACTTGTGACATTATGCCGAGACTCTACCATTCGTTTGGAAAAACTCGAATCGGTGTCCTAAAGTCTAGCTGATTAGGCTAGGTGTCACTAAACTTTTATTAGGGGTTTTAACAGACTGATATACCTTACACACGTAAAATATATTATTTCATGTTGAAGATGGAGCCGTTTTATTATAAAACCCACGTACGAAGAAAAGTTGACTTTTTTCCGTTTAATATGCCTTCTTTATTCAGTGGAGTGAGTCAAACCAAACGCATAGAAGCGCGGTACTGTGCCTTTCTCCTTTGATCATTTTGCAATTCACGCTCTTGATTAAAACTAAATTGAAACAAATGTGTATTATAAGATAATATCAATGGGCACGATTAGAGGCTTTGTGTCGATTAATAAACAATACGGCAATTTGAATTGTTGTAATTGGAAAATTATTGTGGTCTCATTGTGATTTTCAATCAGTAATAGCAAGAATGTAAGCCGAATATATTTCATCCAAAGAGATGAAAGGTATTTTTGTAGTGTAAAAACTACACTAACATTCATAAAGATGTACAGTAAATCTTTTAAGGCGGGCGATATTCAGGTCAGGCATAGAGCGGATTTGTTCTATAGATTTATGACTTTTTATTCAGACTTACTTAGATACTGCGGAATTCGAATTTTGCAGTGGAATTTCATTTGCTGTAACGGTGAAAGAAAAACAAGAGGACTCCTCAAAACTAGAGGAGTTAGGACCTTTCCTAACTCTTCATTCTCCTCCCATCCTTGAATTCATATAGTTGGTATCAAGTCACGCGTATACGATTCAACTCTGAGTCTGAATCTCCTCAACCCTGATGCTGCAGGGTACAGAACTCCTTAATAATTGCGATTTAAGATATTTTTATGGTGAATTCCAATTGTAGGTGCAAAGCAACGACTTATGTCCCAACTCCTCAATTCTGATGCTGCAGGGTACTGCACTCCTAAGCCGTGGGGATTAAGAGTATACTAAAGAGTTAAAAATAAAAAATCTTTCCATAAACCGACTTCCAAAGCCACTTTGGCAATTCTTTACAGTGGCTTTGGAAGTAGGTTTTTTCGAAAGAATTTTTATGATGAAGTTAATTCCTTTTCCCCTAGTACAAGAAAAACACTATGCGTACAAATGTTAAAAACAATGATAAATTAAATCAAAACTAAATCAGTTCCCACGAAATGCAAATGTGACTAACAGAGCAGAAATAAAATAGTAAAGTGTGAGGAGCCATGCGTGAAGAGCACCTATTAATAATGCAGATGGGACTCCAAAACATGCAACAATACTTGTAAGAACAGAATAAAGGTAACTAAGGCCACTAAGGGCAATGCCACATTAGTAATTACAGTAGTTTTTGCCCATCGTGCATTTTACACGTCGGCTCGTCTAGAACATAATTATTTTCTACCTACTACAAAGGTAAATGGCCTGCCTATGCTTTCCTGTAAAGGGGATATTCATTTTTTCAAATTCAAATGTTAATCTACTAGTTAGGAATGCCATTTCATTCATTATTTTTTTTTATTGCGTGATAGGGTTACGCTTGACGACAATCATGCTTAGTGCAAAGCAATGATGAGGTCTAGGTGGGAACGCGCTTGCCTAGAAGATGCCTAATCACTCTTGCCTTGAAGGTACTTAAGTTATGTGTGGCACTTAAGTTATACGTGCGCTGGGAGGGTGTTCCACACCCTAGCGGTTCGTATCAGAAACGTCGATCAAAAACGCTTCGTGCGAGCAAATTGGACGTCAACCACATTTTAAAGGTGCCAACGCTCACGATGTGTTTTCATTTCAATTTGTTTTCGATGTGTGTCAATTATCTAAATATTATTAAAGAAAAAGTGGACAAACTGGCTGACTGACTGATCTATGAAGGCACAGGACTGATCGACAAACCAATGGACGAATATGGCTGAAATTTGGCATGTAGATAGCGATTGTGATGTAGACATCCTCTAAGAAAGGATTTTTCGAAATTTAACCCCCAAATACACATTTGGGTTTAAATAGGTGTAAATGCAGTTCACGCGGACGAATTCGCGGGCAAAAGCTAGTTATCTATACTAATATTATAAAGCTGAAGAGTTTGTTTGTTTGAACGCGCTAATCTCAGAAACTACTGGTTCGAATTGAAAAATTATTTTTGTGTTGGACAGTCCATTTATCGAGGAAGGCTTTAGGCTATATAACATCACGCTGCGACCAATTGGAGCGAAGCATCAGTGAAAAATGTTGCAACAACGGGAAAAATTATGAGGGCTTCCGTTGCGTGCGCTGCGTAAACGGTTCAAGTTACCCAAAAAATATGTATGAAAGAATTATTCCTCTTTAAATGATCTAAAACAGAAATTGACGCGGACAAAGTCGCGGGCAACAGCTAGTTGTATAATCTAAAAAGCTCAACAATCTACCTTAAAATATTTATTATCGTGAGGCATGTCAAGCAAATCCAATTATTCTACAAAATAAGCGGTGCCTCGCCTGCCCACTGTCACGTCAACGTCGACGCCCACATAAACTGCATTTACTATAGCCCAATTATTATACCAGGTCATTTCATTGTACCTTTCTATTTTGAGGTTATTTACTTAGCTTGAAATCTTTTGTTATTTATAGACTACCTGACCCGCCTTGGTTTCACTCATCCTTTCTCAATACCGTACTTTAGTTCCCGTTTATGGACTCAACAGATTTAAACTATAGGTAGGAAGTAGGTACGTATAGGGATCAGTTAGTTTATATTTTTTTATAAAAAATCCATACTAATACTAATATTATAAACGCAAAAGTGTGTCTGTCTGTCTGTCTGCTTCGCTTTCACGGCCCATCTTTTCAACAGATTTTGATGAAATTTGGTACAGAGATAGGATAGGATTTTTGGATTAGGATTTTTTTATCCCGGAAATTTTAATCCACGCGGATGAAGTCGCGGGCGTCGTCTAGATATTATATTTTATTATACAAATAACTGGCAGAGGAGATAAAAATATGAACGAATCTTTTGCCGTACTACATAAAAAAGGCGACATATTGAGAACCTTCTACTTTATTTGGAGGCGGTTTAAAAATCCGAAAAAGCGTGAATTTTATTCAGCATAATAAGTTAGCAACCTGCAGTGATGGATAAGTTGGTACACGCTTGCTTAGCGGCTTTAAAAGTCAAGAAACACAACTTTTTCTTTTAAAACAAAAGAAAAGAAAAAAGGAGCAAAGCAACTGTTATTTAATCTGGGTCAAAGTACTTTATTACCTTTCTACAAGTTGGTAGGATATACGCTGTTTCTATAATGCTTCTAATTTCTATAATGCTTAAGTGCTCATTAAACACTCTAAATTAATAGCAGCATGCAAAGCGCGTTGTAATCGCTATCTAATGTTGAGAAGATAAACTTTACCTGAGCTTTTTAATACATTGATGCTAATATGTAATTTATGACAAAAGTAATAAAGATGGCAATTGCGTAGACAGTTTTTAACTCAGTGGTCGATTGTATGACCACAAATCACAATGGGGTTTAAAAAACTAAATTAATAGCTCGGGCGCTCATCGTAGCCTTTGAAGCGTGTCGCTCGAGGGGACATTGGGGGAAGGAGTGAACCAGAATGTATATAATTTAGCGATTTGTACGGTGATTATCTCTTGGTACCGATGAATTTAGTTGTGGTGAAGAATTTCATTGTTTTTTAAAGCTTACACGATGGATGGGCAGTCACTTACAGAGGCATACTTCTAATGATCTAACTGGTCATTTTAATTACTGAATAGAAATTATGCAAAAGGAGACGGTTCAGATTTGTATAGGGCGTAGGTCAAGTCTGGTACAAGCAGAGAAATGAAGGAAAATAAAATACGAGACCAGTTTTTAATTATGTTCAAATCTACGAATTCGTTGTAATTTCAGTGGTAAAAATTATTTAATCTTTCCAAGTTATGGAACACTGAACATGAGTGGGTAACAATGGCGAATTCATAATTTTGACGTTTTCAAAAGAAAAACACGTTATTTTGACAGTGACTGTCAGAAATGACATTTGATACACTTCGCGCCTTACTGCCTTCTCTATGGATGAAGGCTGCCATCTTGGAAATGTATCGAAAACATGAAATACATTTTAATACTCATGGTAGAGTGTACAAGAGTAGGCCTAAAATGAACCTTTTCCTTTCCTTCTACTTTGTACAATTTAGAGAAAATTTCGATAAAATACTATTAAACTCGATAAAATACTAATGCCTGATTTTTGGAAGCCATAAGTCGCTGCAATAATGGGAAGAATTTGGAGAATTTTAAAAATTCTGTGTTATGTGTGACAAAATTTCCCCGGGTTCCATCTAGGTTTCATCCTGTCTGTACAAAATTGCGTCCAAGGACAACTCCTTAAAAAAGGACAAACTTTTCTACGCGGCAAAGTAGCCCACATGAAAGATCAGCCATCTGTTTGATAATTTCCCAACTACACTGACACGTAATGTCCTACCGAAGACGCTGAAAAAAAAAACAGACATAGGCGTCGCATCGCGTCGCATCGCGTCGCATCGCGTCGCATCGCGTCGCATCGCGTCGCATCGCGTCGCATCGCGTCGCATCGCGTCGCATCGCGTCGCATCGCGTCGCATCGCATCGCATCGCGTCGCATCGCGTCGCGTCGCGTGGCTGCGCTTCTGTTGCTCACCTAGGACAGCGGTGAGCGGGTGAGTAATTGAGTATGGAATTATGGCTGATAATATGGTGCAGAAATAGTGAGGAATAAAAAAAATTGCTGTGATTTTATTTAATAGTTTTGCTTTCAACCGATTTCAACATTTCGCAAGCTTAACCGCTATACACATGCGTGCTATTAAACGCTATTTTAATTACCGGTCAGAACGAAATGAAGCTCGCATCCGGTCAGTGATTAAACACGGATCAGATAAAGTGGACCCCGCAATTGAAACGTTGGCGGCAGTTTTATTTACAACTTAATGCTATACACTCCACTTTAAAATAACAAGTAACAACATCTCGAAACTTGTTCAGCTACGTGTTCAATATTTTGATTAAATTCATACTTGTTAACGTAAGATATATGTTCTGCCTAGTGGAAAATCAAAGGGATGAGATGAAAAATAAAAAAGGCATTGAAGGATAGATAAATGAAATGGATAAAAAGAAGAAATTTGAGGAAAATAGGGTCGTCTGAAGTAATTTCAATATTCCCTTTGTTTAATTTTCACGGCATAAAGACTCATGCTCACTTGGGAACCGGCAATGAAACTAATATTATGCGAAAGTGTGATTGTTTGTTGGTTTGTTCTTCAATCACGCCGCAACAGAGCAACGGATGAACGTGATTTTGCATGGGTACAGTCGAGGGCCTGGATATGATAATTTGATTAAAATTCAGCATCATTATTGTAGAAAACAATTTTAGAAACCATAAACTTTGAATATTTTTGGTTAAGAAGTAACAAAGATACGAAAAATTTACGCCGCGCCGATGGCCAATTAACCCTTACCTATATTTTGTGTAGCATAACAGTTTAATTTACCATGGATAATTGAGTTAATAATATGTTTTATATTCTTTTGATTTGTTGCAACCAAATTCTCTTTACTTATTTGCAGGCAAACCATCAAGACAAATCTCATATTATGTGAGCAAAACTTTAAAAGCATGTGCAGAGTCCACTCTGATTACTTAGTTAACTGTTTGTACTTCATAGTTCATAGTACAGGCCACAGCAATAGGACCTACCGGAATATAGTAATACCGGGTTCGATCCCCGGCAGGGTCAATTTGGGAATTTATAATTTCTGAATTTTCCCTGGTCTGGCCTGGTGGGAGGCTTCGGCCGTGGCTAGTTACCACCCTACCGGCAAAGACGTGTCGCCAAGCGTTTAAGCGTTCCGGTACGATGCCGTGTAGAAACCGAATAGGGGTATGGGTTTAATATAACTGCCATGCCCCTAACAGGTTAGCCCGCTACCATCTTAGACTGCATCATCACTTACCATCAGGTGAGATCGTAGTCAAGGGCTAACTTGTAGTGGATTAAAAAAAATATATATAGTAAACTAAATTTGCGTCCATTAGTACGAGTGAGGTCGTTTCAAATGAACGCTTTGTCTATTGCATTTCAACATGAGCACTTTGGTATCTGCACATTGGATAATTTATCGACGCTGAAACAGTCAAAAGGCATCCACTTTGTGATTCATCCAATATTTCCCTCATGCCAATCTGCCTAAATGAGCCTTTTAACTATACGACTACGATACGACATCCATGTGACTATGAACCATAATATTACCAACTAGATGATCTATACTACCTACAGAAGTCGCTTAGGTTAGGTCGGGACTTCGTCGAGAGGATTAAGTTTTTTTAATTCCCCCGGGAACTCCTTAGTTCCGGAATAAAAAGTATATTATTGTACCTATGCCTTTCCCCGGGATTCAACTTATCCCTGTACCAAATTTCATCAAAATCGGTTGAACCGGTGGGCCGTGAAAGCGTAGCAGACAGACAGACAGACTCATTTTCGCATTTATAATATTAGTAAGTATGGATATGGATTCAATAATATTACCATAATAATATACCCAATACCCAACCCGCCTGTCGGCCACTACAGTAGATATTAGATCTCCTCTCAGAATGAGAACGGTTAAAAAGGCACTAGAAGTTGAAAAATAGAATTCACACGCTTCACTTTTGAGAACATTGAGTAAAACTGAAAGTTAGTGAGCGCTTTAGGTTTATTTCATGCATTTTTTGGAACCTATTTGGAACACAGGTCATATGAGTATGATTTCAAGCAGAACTTGAATAGGTAGTTTGAAGAATAGAAAATTCGAAGACTAATTACTGTATTGCCTTATCCCTGCTACTGATATATATATCCCTTTATTGTGGAAGATTAGATACTACATTCCGCAATAATTATGTTAGTGTCCCACAATTATAAAGCTCCCACTATTCTAACAGATTAGTCGACTAATGTAAATTGCTCTATTTTAGCGCTCTCGTACCAATCTAGCAAATTTCGGGCATTCAATTTTAAAACTCTTTATCATTTGAAGTTACTGGCATAGTTTTGCGCCAAACAAAATACAGCTTCATGTAATTACATGAAGCTGAATTGAATTCTGTAGCTGAAATATCACGTGAAATATGGCTGGCAAGATAATATTTTTATGGGGAGTTTTGGTCAATGATATTTGCAGTCGCATACAAAAACGACCTGGTAAATGAAGCGATACTTGAGATACCTGATGCGTTTGACTGCTCCATATAGCAGGGAATACATTTTTTTTTTAAATTTGCAACAAATTGCCTCAAATGGTCAAAACAAAAAAACTTCAGTACTTTTATCAGAAATACATCAATGAAAATTTTATTTTCTTTTGAGTTATTGAAATTATCTCCAGTCAGGTCGGTAGGTAAGTATATGTTCCAAATATAAAAATTCTTTCCAAAAAACCGACTCCCAAAGCCACTGTAAAGTAAAATATAGCATAGTAATATATAGAAGCCTGATGCGTCAACTTTGCTTATCCTTGTTATAATAAACCACGACTTATACGACTTATACGACTGTCCGACTAATGATAAACCACGGAGATATGCACCGACATACGTTTTTTTTAAAATATGCGCCGAATTGAGAACCTCCTCCTTTTTTGGAAGTCGGTTAAAAAATAGAGTGCAATTAGCTCTCCTAAACTGCGCAACGAACTTTGAAACAGTTTTCTACTTCATATCATATCTAAATGTACATTTACTACCATATATATACCATATATATTATAGCCAGGCCTTAGTTTTAGTTGGATATAATATCCTACCAGTTCAGGTATGAAAGATAGATAACCTGCGCCGGCGCAGCTGCAAGCGGTCGGCGCGCGCTCACCTCCGCGAGCGATTTACGCGCTTGTTTATTTATGCACAGGTTTCATGCTGTGGCCGTACTGCCTTCGACCAAAAATTGGATACTATAAGGATATCTATCTATCTCTAAAGTACAAAACTAAATCACTGTTCGCGTGTCTATCTGTGCACAATAAGCTCTTCTAAAATTCGCAACGAATTTTACTAGGTGATGGGTAAAATGGTAGAAAGTTATCTTTTCTAAATTAAGGCAAGTTTAATATGTTGTGGACTATCTGTTTGTATGAGTTACCTATTTGCCCGTGCCACTTCAATCAAAGATGGGGCCCACCAAACCGTTGTTGGTTTGGACTTTTAGACTATGTAAACGGTTAAGTTGCCCCAAGTCGGTGACTGGATGGGTGACCGAATTTGGTAGTCCGAATTTGCCGTTTTCGATTCCTCCGTGGCTCGTATAGCACGTTAAGCCGTCGGTCCAAGTTATTATCACTAACATCTGATAATAATCGTTAGTAACCTAAGATTTCAAATAGTTCTCTTAGTCGAGTCCCCTGCCATTATGTGATTAATGGAATGGGGTCACGACCTTCAGCGATGGGGAATACGACGCAGAGAGATAGAGAAAGGTTATATATAAGATAGGATATATAGGTATGAGGCCGGGGAGCGGCGCTCGCAACTTCTATTCGAACCGCAAATATAAATTTGCCTGTATATTGCTATCTCTGTATGGCTGATGACACATGATCGCGTGCAAGCGCGATAGCAATATGAGCGTACAGAGTTTGTTATACATTTTGGTCTTGTTCCGTGAATACCAAAAATGATGAATGAAATTTTGTTGTGTTTTTAACTTCGTGTTGTTATTCTGTAACTTGGCAATATAGGCTATGTTCCTGATCAACTAGTACGTGAGATATCGTCGGTTTTAATATGAAACAAATAAGGTGAAAACATGACATTTAAGTCGTTAAAACATGCGAAACGCAATGTGCTTACATTTAATTTTGGGAAAGTATTTTGAAAAAATAATTATCCAGGGACCTAGATAAATACAAGTTCAATCTTAATAAGCGCATAATATGGTGGAAATATTCTCGAATTACAAATTATTTTGGTATTACGTTTGTATGGGCAATTCGCCCTCCGCCGGCCCGTTAAGTCGCGTTTAAAGAAGGTTTACTTTAAAATATTCGCTTCTTCAGTATTGAAACCGACACCTTAGCACAGGCGTGGTTGGTCACGACTGCCGCTGGCTGCCTGTTTATGGCCGCATTTGTTATAATTTCCATCGGATATATTGCGTCACCGTTTAAAGAATAAATTCTACAGTAACTTTTCCGTGTGGAAAATAATTACTGTACTGGAATAATACTTGGTATTTTTAAAAGTAAATGAGAATAAGTACTGGAATATTACTTGGTATTTTTAAAAGTAAATGAGACATACAAGTGAGTCTTTATGCTTGTATGATAATATTATTATCATACAAGCATAAAGACCTACTACTTATACCTAGTATCATTTTGTTTTAGCTGTCTAACCTGACTTTTTAATAGATAGGTACTAGGTAGGTACAGTAGTAATTTTAGACCCTACCTAAACTTTTAGACCAGAACTTCCTTCTACAATTTAGGTACATAAAATACATATACCTACCTGCTTGTAGACCCTGCTTGTATAGGTATCCACTCTGCTATAAGTTATAACCGAGAATACCAGTACATACCTACAACCTGCAACAACCGATCGTTACTTATTATAAACCTTACGACTAAAGACATAAAGGGAATTTTACAAGGACTTAAATTATCTACTTCGACTGCTGTACTTGTAACATAATCTTGTTAGAATGCCACCCTCTCAGATGCTCTCGTTTTACTTATGAAGAGAAGAGGCATTTTTAGTAGTAACAAAATGCTTACTAACGCCTTTAATGTATTAAGCAATGGCAATTTTGTGCTAGTTTTAAGTACTGCACAGATTTGTGCAGTTCATTTTTATTTGACGACTGCCTCATTGGTCTAGTGGTTAGCAGGTTCGCCTGCGGCCGACGAGGTCCTGGGTTCGAGTCCCGGGTCGGGCCATTATTAAGTATTGGGTTTTTCTGACTAGAAATTCTCAGTACATACTAGCCCGGAGTTAGGAAAGAGGTGTTTCACCCCCGTGCCTCGGAGAGCACGTTAAGCCGTCGGTCCCGGTTATTATCACTAACATGATAATAGTCGTTATAGCCCGCCAACCCGCATTGGAGCAGCGTGGTGGGTCTAAGCTCTAATTCCCGCTCTCCTACGAGAGTGGAGGCCTGTGCCCAGCAGTGGGACGTTAATGGGCTGTAGTGGTGGTGGTGAATTTTTATTTGAATTCTGACAAAATAAATCTATTTAATTTTACATTATTTTCTAAAATTGGTTTATAATTTGTCTGTGATGATACTTATTGATTTTCATCGTTTTCAACGTCTGGTTCTTACCACCTAAGGCTTCCCCCTAAAGGTCAGGGGCGGTTGTGTAGACAAAACAAAAGATAATGAGCATTAAAAAGCTGCTATAACGAAATTAATGTATTGTTTATTTATTGGTAACTAGATGAAGGCCTCGACTACGCGGCTAAAGCGTGGGCTAAGATTTTTTGATTCCCGCGGAAAATCTTTAATTTTCCGGGATAAAAAGTAGCCTCTTCCCCGGGATATAAGCTATCCCTACACCGAAATTCATCAAAATTGGTTGAACAGAAGTGCCGTGAAAGAGTAGAATATAAACACACAGACAGACAATCACACTTTTTCGCATTTATAATATTAGTATGGATGGATATAGCTGCTAGATGAGCAAAGCGTTCTAGTTTAGGCATATCATAATAGGTATTAAGATGTAGTTAAGTATATTTTTATATTGGGTAATATTTTTGTATTATTCTATCGCATTAGGTTAGGTACCTATAGGAATAGATTTAAGTTGGAAGCAATAATGATAAATAAACAAATAAGCTTTACCCAGGCTTACTAGATTCAACTGCACTTACTATAACAACTTTCCAGTCACAAAAATGCTTTACTTTTCTCCTAGTCGTATTTAGTAAAAACTAGCTCATACAAATAATGCAAATTCTCAAGTTTCTAGACTTTTCTAGTAGTTTTCTAAAGCTTTTGAATCTTGATATTATACTGGTCTTTCAGTTTCCCGCGTCCGCATTGATGAAAGTATTTTCAAGATCTCGTGAGAATTTCTCAAAATCTATCTTTAATTGCATACCTACAGAGTACTCAAGGAATATATAGCTACTCCTTTAAGTAACTGTTTGTCACTCATTTGTCATTACACAAAAATACCGCCTGTAATAAATTAATTTTTCATCCCACCATCTCGGAAAGAGTATTTTTACGCTTCGATATCTGAATGCAAAAGCCGTTATTATCCTCTTGAGGATAAAGTAAATTGAATTTAGAACATCGTGTGCACGTTAGTAAATATCACTCGTCTATGAAGTTTGTGAATTCAAAACATCATTAAAACCTAATACCTATTTACTTCTACCTCTATGGTGCCGAATTTCCATACAACCGTTTTTAATTTGTTAAAACACTCATACTCGTAACCTTCTTGGTGTACTTTTTAGGGTTCCGTACCAAAATGGTAAAATGGAACCCTTATGGTGCGACTTTCTCCGTCTGTCTGTCCGTCTGTCCGTCTGTCCGTCCGTCACACTCGATTATTTCAGTAACTACTGAAGCTATTGACATGAGATTTGGAATAGTTGTGTATATTAGTGGCCCACAGACATTGGAATTAAAAAAAATTGGAAATTATTTTTGTTCTTATTTAAAAAGGGGGGAAAATCTGAGGGTTGAAATTTAAAAGTGAGATAACTGTACTGTGTGGGGTATCATATGAAAGGGTTTACTTTGTACATTCTAAAACAGATTTTTAATTATTTTTAGTTATGATAATTTTTGATTTATCGGGGAAAATGTCTAAAAAAATACCGTTCCCCCCCCCTTATCTCCGGAGTTTACCAATCGAAAAATTTGAAATAATTATGGTCAATAGGAATTTACGTATATTTTACAGGAAAACTATAGCCAATGCTCTAACTAGCATAGTTTTTTTGATATTAACAATAAACCTCTACAAACAAAGCTAGTCTTGCGGTTCATTAACAAAGGTTTATTTGTACGTTAATGGTACGGAACCCTTCGTGCGCGAGTCCGACTCGCACTTGCCCGGTTTTTTAATTTGCTTTGCGGGCACCATTTTCTTTCACGTCATATTGTTTAAAATTAAAACCTTTGATTAAAAACAAGAAAATTGAAAATAAGTGAAAAACCTAAAATGAGTGATTCTAGTGACGAAGAAGTTAATTTGACGCCAACAAAATTGACTGAAACTGTTAAAAATGCGGAAATGAGCTTTCTCCCTCAACAATCACGCGAGAAGTATTTCATTTCCTCGCTGAGGTGGGATGAAAAGTTACGTGTTGCA
Source organism: Erebia epiphron (assembly GCA_963932025.1). Classification (NCBI taxonomy): domain Eukaryota; kingdom Metazoa; phylum Arthropoda; class Insecta; order Lepidoptera; family Nymphalidae; genus Erebia; species Erebia epiphron. Next base: position 28,063,956 of record OZ009948.1, read on the forward strand.
CTCGAGTGAAAAGATTTTTCACCTCGTGCTCTTTTGATTCCCTCGCTGACGCTCAGGATTCTAATTTTTGAACCACTCGCTGCGCTCGTGATTCAGTTTTAGAATCCTTCGCTTGCTCGGTCATCAAAATTGAGCACGCGGTTAAAAAACAACTTTTCACTCTTGTATAACAAATAACTATTTAGCTGTATTTTGTCATTGTTATGCAACGACCCATGAAACGAAAACATCACCTTTTCGTATATAAGTAGTGATTTTATTCGCATCACTAAAAGGACACATTTATGTACGAGTACGTATTAGGCTATTACTCACGCAGCCAAAACAGCATTTAAGTACCTATTAAAATTACACAATACTTTTTGTATGGTCTGTGCTTTTACTAAACTAAATTGTCGTAACTAGGTATCATCATAACAATTGTTAATATAATTGTGTTATGCTGTATACTTAAATTGCCTATAATGTTTGGTTCAATTGTGTTTTAAATCTATAAGATTAGGCTCACTTTTTTACTTAGCTTTGTACTGAATGGAAATAAAGTAATACATGCAGATATTTACTAGCCGGATATTAATTATTCTACGTAATTAATATTCAGACCACATAACAATATCAGACCTTAAAATGATGGATGAGAACCAATATACGAAAAGTAAATTAAATTTTGTGTCGCATAATCAAAAGTTTTTTTTAAACGATATCGATGTATCGAAAAAGTTGCGTGAGAGGGATCTATTTTATTTAATAGACTATATCTAATCGGCTAATGGGCTGAAGATTGATAGAGGCAACTTGGTATCAAAGTATTTGTTTCCCTTGGGTCACAAGACGTAGGTAGTGACGAAATGAACCAAAATGAAACTGTTTCACGGATACTTATAGTTACTTAGATTTGTTAGGTTTCCGAATCTTCCATCTTACTAATATTATAAATGCGAAAGTTTGGATGGATGTATGGATGTATGGATGTATGGATGTATGGATATATGGATGTTTGTTACTCAATCACGCCGCAACGGCTGGTGGCTGAACGGATCTGGCTGAAATTTGGCACATAGATAGAGTATAGTCTGGAATAGCACATAGCTATACTTTTTATCCCGGAAAATTAAAGAGTTCCTGCGGAAACCAAAAAACCTCAAACCACGCAGACGAAGTCGCGGGCATTCGCTAAATGCGAAAGTTTGGAATGGATGTTTGTTACTCATTCACGCCAGAACGGCAGAACGGATCTGAATGAATATTGGCACAGAGATAGATTATAGGCTGGAATAACACATTGGTTACTTTTTATCTCGGAAAATTAAAGAGCTCCTGTGGGAACCAAAAAACCTCAATCCACGCGGACAAAGTCGCGGGCATAAGCTAGTCGTTTATATTCTTGATAGCAATCGTTTTATATCTTTTGATGTAGAACGATTATTATATACAAATTATATTATACGATTTATTATACAAGTGGTCGTCCATGTGGCCAATTCTGTATAACACAATCTCTAAACTAAACTAAAATGACACCGCTAAACCTATATTATTCTTACTCTATCCTTTTCTGCAGATATTAGTATGAAAGGGTTAGCAATATTGTTAACCCTTTCATTTTAGTTTAGTTTAGAGACTGTGTACAACAGAATCAGACCCAAATGACATCGTCAGCCGATAGGTAGACGTCCTTTGCTGGATTTAGGTCTCCGTAGAGACTTCCTCACCGCAACGCAGTCTGGCGTCGCTTCGTTTGCAGATGTCGTCCGTCCACCTAGTGGGGGTCTGTCAACGCTGCGATTTCCGGTGCGAGGTTGTTATTCCAGTACCTTGGGAAAGTACTTATTATCTTTTTCCTTTTATATTTCACACGTGTGCAACACCCAGTCTTCATGCAATCTATCTCTTTTCGTATGGGTTGCCTGGAGGCTGGAAGAGATCACTCGCAGTGATAAGGCCGCCTTTATGCCATAACAACTTGTAAATTGTGTTTCTATTTGTGTGTGTGTAATAAAGTGCTTTCACTTACTTAGGACAATAAAGCAATTCTAATCAGCACATTTTAATGAATACCCTTTTACCCTTTTTACAGATACAAGGCTAAGCTTTTTTGTAAACGTACCCAGCGGCCTAATTTGAAACAACTTTCAAGTTTCGTTTTTGAGATCCCGCTCGACGAAGTGGATGGTGATTTCGATATTAAATTACCTACTCTATTTTAAAGTTATTGCTTATATAAGACCACCACCAAAAGCCTTTGAATGAAACCCAATCGCGTTCAAAGCTCGCCGAACCGCAAGATACTCGTAAATTTACCTTCCAGGCAGTCTTTTACATCACTATTTAATTCTATCACATAAAAAACGTTACAAAATATTTACTTGAGATAGATGTCGTATAATATTTTCTATGAAAGTTTATTTTGGCTGCGTTTATTCGAGTAAATTAAAAGCTAGACTAACTATTAATTAACTTAATTAATAGCTAATCCTTAAGCAACGCTACCTGTAGCTTAATAGCTTAAGCTATTAACTTACTTAATTAATAGCTTAAGGACTGCAAAATATAACTGCACTTAGTACTACAGCGTCATCATACGAGGCGAGGGTTGTGACAGTGCACAGTCGATGCAACGTTGACCCGTCGTCTGTAGCTGGAGGACAACTGATACTAATCAATTGAAATAGTACGTATTCGGAATGATCCGGGAACCCACCGCGTTATTAGCCCCAGACAATTCCCCCTACCATTATGTGATTTATGGAAAGAGGAATACGATACATTATAGAAAGAAATCATTGGATTACAGGTGGGTATAATGGTATGTGAACATAATGTGGTGATAGCCTAGTGGTTAAGACACCCGACCTCCTGTGCGGGGTCGCGGGTTCGATCTCCGGGTAAACACCTCCAAATTTTCAAAGTAATGTGCGTGTTAATTTAAGAAACTGAAAATCAACTGCTTCAGACAGTGAAGGAAACCTACACGCTCAATAGTTCTTCATAATGTTCTCGAAGGTATGTGAAGTCGGCCAATCCGCACTCTGGCCAGCGTGGTGGACTATAGCCAAACACATCTCATTCCTAGAGGAGAATCGTGCTCAAGAGTGAGTCGAAAATGGGTTGATAAGAGATAAGAGATATTAAAGTGGCGTTATTTGAATGGACCCCATCAGCTATAGCCTCGTCTCATTTTCATAATCTGCGTAAAATTACCGAGGTCCGATGCAGGCAGTCAATAATTATCTCAAACGGTCTATCTATTTAACATCAAACGCCAGTGCAGCCGGCGCGCTGCTTCATAAATTTTAATGAAATTACTAACGCGTTTAACAAAATTGCATTATGATGAAACTGTTATGTGCCTATCTCCTTGCAAGCCTTATACCTAGGCTTTCTGGTAACTATGCTGCGTAGAAATTGATTAGGGGTATAATGTAACTATTGATCTACCAAACGAGTTTTAATTTTTTGATTATTGTATAATATTTTTTTGAGAATGAAAGGTGATCAACTGATCGGTGATTGCTGATAAGCGAATAAAATAAAATGGGGTCGAACGTAGAGGGATGTTATAAGTTTGATCTGGGGTTAAAAAACCCGCGTACCATACGATAAACATACTTCTATATGCATTATGTTTGATTTACAAACCTCAAGCACCCTTAGGCCTTAAAGCCTATGTCCTTTGCTCGGGATGCAATCTCTATATTTACTCTATGCCGTTAAAACGTAGCAGACAGACAGACAGACACACTTTCGCAAACAACAAAACAAACTATCCACTATGGCATACATGGACGGCGACCGGCGTCGCGCTGCAAGTTCACGAGCACCTCGTGGCGCGTTTCCGCTGTGTTTAGTTTTCAGTAAGTAGGTACACATACGGGTTTAACTTTCAACTGTACATATAAAACCGATTGTAGGTGGTTTATTAACAAAAATATTTGACTCTACACCGTCTCTACGTCCGTCTGTATGCGTTACGGCTTAGGCGTAAGTTGTATGTAATTTACTATGTGTGTACCAACATCTCACCTTTATTTTGACTTCGTGTCACAATGAATCATAGCCCGGTGCGTCTGAAAGGTGAAATAAAGGGAGAAATGTGTCGATGTGATAAAAAGCGACACGAGCTTGTTATCAGCGAGGGACTTCGTTATCTCAGACGAGGGTATTCTGTTCGGTATCAGGTTTATTCTTATAGAAAAGTGGCATTATTTTTTATTTTAACTCTAAGCTTATTCATCTGCGGATAGTTTCGAGTCCCGATGGAGCTGAAAAATTATTGCCTATTGAATGTTAATTCTAATCAAGAAATTCTAAGTAGAATACAGCTACTTTAGTAGGTAGTAGCCGGAATGGAAAGTTCTATTTCCTATTCAAAATTTGTTCTGAGAAGACGTAACTATATTTAATACTAGATGATGCCCGCGACTTCGTCCGCGTGGGTTAAGTTTTTTCAATTCCCGCGGGAACTCTTTAATTACCGGGATAAAAAGTAGCCTATGTCCTTCCCCGGGATGCAAACCTTCCTCATACCAAATTTCATCAAAATCAGTTGAACAGACGGGCCGTGAAAGCGAAGCAGATAGACAGCCATACTTTCGCATTTATAGGATGATTCCCGCGACTTCGTCCGCGTGGACCAATTTTTTTCGATTCCCGCGGGAACTCTTGAATTTTTTGGGATAAAAAGTAGCCTATGTCCTTCCCCGGGATACAACCTATCCCTGTACCAATTTTCATCAAAATCGGTTGACTGTTCAACCATCCCACGCCCACATGGGCTTTCACGGCCCATCTGTGATGGGCCGTGAAAGCGTTATAGGATTGAATATTAATTCTAATCAAGAAATTCGCTGTAGTGAGTCTTGTAAGTTGCGAATCGTATGCAAATGTCAGTTTTGTAAGTAACTTACGTGCACTACTAAAACTTACAAGTGTAATCGCAGCCCCTTATTACGTATTAGTATGGATTATATGATTGCTACTGCAGTGTAAAGATCTGATCCTTGATTATCATAGAAAGAATAGGTACCATAAAGTACCATAAGGTTTGTTTTTACATTTATTATTTTCTATGAGCTTGACATCTTAATTTTGGACATTTAAAAATACTAGGTACTAATTATTTGACATGGAGTGGAGAGGAGTCGAGAGTATAAATATGAATAAAATTTGATTATTTATATACTGATTTTAAAGTTTAGTAGTGCTATTGTAATTATAAAGGTATAATGTGATTGTCGTAGCAGTTATCTTGTAAAAATAAACTATAATAATTAATAATACACATAAGACATATTAAGGTAATAATAGTATAATAAGATATAATTAAATTCTAGTGACTAAGTATAAATTAATATTTGCACGCCTATATTATGGCAAAACATGATTGGCACCTTTGTGTATACCTAATTATAATCTATCTGTGTTGTAACCCATGTTTAAAGCAAATAAATGAATTTATTATTTATTACTATTATTATTAAATTTAACCCATCACAACAAATTGAGATTCTAACATTATGATTGAAGCTTCTTGCAGGGTATACCTACCCCAACCATACAATATTCACAAATTGTGATGAATCCTTTACTTTAAGATCCATTACTTCTATAAAGACATTCAATACTTCTTTCTAATAATTTGATGTACCTACCACACAGAATATTACGTCAAAGGAAAATAGGTCAAGTCACAAAACGGGAAGTTTCAAAATTGCGTGACGTATTTTCTGAAAGTCTTGCATTTTTTGCGGGAATGTTGGTAGAATATGCCCGCATAATGCGGTTCGTCCCATAATATTGGTGGGAACAAACACCACGTGTTTCGGTATGCCCTCGTGTGAACGATGCAGGCAGGATGAGATCCTCGGCTTTGTTTTATGTATAAACATTAATTGTATATACCTACCCGTCCGGCTACTGAATCCCTTTCCCTTAAGATGTATCTGTCACCGTAAGATTGTGAAAACCGTTAGATTATAATTCAACTAGCGAGATTATAATCTGTCGAAAGATTACAATTTAACGCACTATTATTCGGTAGATTGTAATCTGTTAGTTATATTAACCCGATAGAACCTAAGTGTCGGGCACTACCTGTGTTCCGCACTGTTGCCTACGGAACTTATACAAGTATATGCTTGGATCTCGGGAAGGATTTGCTCAACAATAAAACAGTTCTCTATGTACAAAACATGACACATTTATTCTTCATAAGCATATACAACAAGCAGTTTTGATTTTACAACAGACTGACTCACGGGTAGGTTTAGACACGACCTACTCGTGGCCAAACACAACAAAAGTTATACACATAACACACAAGAACATAACACATAAGAATCTAAAAGCTACAACATATTACACGAGTCAATTATAAACAATAATAAAGTACACAACGGGTTATTGCGCGAGTAGGTATCGACACGACCTACTCGCGGACATACACACAAAGGGAGTTTATAAATGACAACATTATAGGAATACACATACCTATATTATGACCTAAATATGGAAAAACATATGATTATAATAAGTACACATCAATAAAGGCTAGTACCTATTATACACAGAAAAGGTATATATCAGCTAAGATTAACACCTATACATTAAACAAGAAGGAATTTAACTATCCAATGAATAACTGTTAGAACAATAATAAGAATTTAATTTAAGAGCTTATCAATACGGATTAATAAACAAACATACCAAATACCAACTTGTACAGTAACATTAAGGTTAGGGAAAATAATGAAAATTTCTGTTAAGGGGCCGTATTCAGCAAAATGTGCAACTAGTTTTACGTTAAAATAATTACAAGTTAATTTATTAAAGTCATTTACTTACGGCCTCACTGATCACTAACGGTGTGTTCACTAGCACTACCGAACCATTATCGCAGACGTCTGCGCTGCGAGCGTAACCGCATGGGATGACGCAGCCTTCTTATCGTTGTACGTCGCGATGCACTATGAGAAGCTACCGTCAAGGATCGTCGTCGACGGTTCCACGTTACTACACGTTGCCTACGGCGCTGTATACGCCGCCGCACTGCAACCACTCGGCGTTCCAGCTGGCCTGGATCGAAGGAGATACGTAGCTCGGGAGCTCGCACTCGATGACTCGTGGACGGTATTCGCACGGTTCGGGCATATGGGTCAGCTGTTCGTGTTAGCAATGCCACGTTCCGTCTGGGCCGGCCGACGAAGGCTGCTAGTCTTAGCCTAGGTACTGGTTGGGGCAGGTTATTGACCCCAACCCGGCCAGTAGGTATGAATCGAACCCATCGCGGAGGGCGGTGACCCCTACGTAGTTGATGCCCGACCGCGGGCCGTTGACCCGATGATGACGACAGCTTGGATAGAGTGTAGTGACCCCAGAGCATATACCTATAAGGCGATATAAATATCACAGCCTTCCTCAGCCAGGGATCTGGCTTCGGAGAGGTACTCGGCTAGCAGCCGCTCTGTTATTCAGGTCACTTACCCTGAGCTGTTTTTCACTGAATTTAATCACTGAGCTATGGGAGGTACTTTTGCCCTATACTGCCCTATTTACTATTTCACTGTTATAATTTCACTTCAAAGCACTGGAACGATTTCTCCTTGCTTTTTGGCCGGTTATATTCCCATATCTGAACCGGCACATGAATGTCGGCGCCAGCGAGCAATGCCAATTTTTCTCCAATCAGGAGCCAGGGGGTGGAGCCACCGGTCCAAAGTGCACCAACGGTCTCGACATATACACTTTCCTTGTCTTGCCCTGACGCCTGTTCTGGCTCCATATATGCTCTCTCTGTCTTATATATGGTCACTCGCTCACTCCTACGTTCATATACTCAAAACGCGGCGTACGCGCTTCTCATTTTGTTTTAGACCGCTCAGCTGTCCGCAACATCCTCCCCCCGGCGCAGGCTCCCTCTCAAGGAGACGCAGCCTCTTCCTCAACCGGGAGGACAGCTAGCTTCCTAGTTGGTCTTCGAAACACACCTCCTTGTGTTCGTACATCTGCACATCGTATCTCGCCGTCTGGTCCCTCATAAGTCCTTTCTACAATTCCTCGTGGCCATACATTGCGAGGTAGGTTAGGGTCGACTACGACGACGAGATCTCCCTGCTGTAATTGTCGTGATGCTTGGGCGGCGCTGCCACGAGGCACCAAATTGGGTAGGTATTCTCTCACCCATCGCCTCCAAAATTCGTCGGCAAGCGCCTGTGCCGCTCGCCAGGTTCTCTTATCTGCCGGGTGGCACGGTCCTACCACGGGCAGTCCTGATGATGATCCTATCAGGAAGTGGTTCGGAGTCAGTGCTTCAGGGTCCTCAAGGGTCACGGAAACATGCGTTAAAGGACGGGCGTTGATCGCATGCTCGGCCTCTACCAGCAGGGTATGCAGTGTTTCTTCCTTGGGATGCTTCTGCTCCAAGGTGGCGCTCAGTGCGTTCTTCACTGAGCGAACCAGTCTTTCCCATGCGCCTCCTTGATTTGGCGCGCCAGGAGGTATGTACTTCCAGCTTATCATTTTGTTCATACAGAATTCTCGCAGAGGTTCGGCCCACTCCTTCCAAGCTGCTCTCATCTCCACGTCAGCTCCTCGGAAATTGGTCGCATTGTCCGAGTACATTACACTTGGCCAGCCTCTTCTCGCAGCCATCCTTCTAATGGCCTGAATCGCTGAATCAGTGGAGAGGCTTGTTACCAACTCTATGTGTATTGCTCGTGTGGTTAAGCAAGTGAAGAGGGCACCCCACCTTTTCTCGTGGCGCCTGCCGATGGTTACGCTCATGGGCCCGAAGTAGTCCACACCCGTATTCTTGAAGGGGCGGCTGAAGGGCGCCAGTCTTGCTTTCGGCAAGTCACCAAAGGCTGGTACTTTTGGAACCGTCTTGTGAATCTGACATCGCTGGCATGTCCTGGCTACGGCTCGTACGGATGGGCGCAGGTGCAGGATCCAATACCTTTGGCGTAGGTCATTTACAACACGTTCATTTCCTGCATGTCCTGCGGCTTCATGTTCCTTTTGAATCATCATCCGTACTAGCTTATGTCGTCCATCCAATATGATTGGCCGCTTCTGGTCGTTATTTACTGGTGCGGCGTCAATTCGTCCATGCACTCGCAGTAGGCGATCCGTCCCATATATTGGATCTAATTTATACAGTCGGCTAGAGCGAGGCACTGGCTGCCCTCCCTTTAATAACCGAATCTCCTCGTCGAAGCTTTCTTCCTGGGCTCGTTCTAGCCACAGCTTCTCAGCCATTTGGAGATGTTGTACCTCTAGTTGCGTGCTTTTACGTATCCATTTCGACGCAATGTAGAGGACTCGTGCCGTTGCTCGTATCAGCACGTCCCATTTACGTATTCGGTTAATGTCAGGCATCGCTTCCCAATGTTTCGGCGGTCCCTGAGTTACGTGATGCACGAGAACTTCTTCCTCGGGCTCCCCCCGTTCTTGGACCGTCTCCGCGGGCCAGTCAGAATTCGGTCGCCGCAGAAAGCCTGGTCCCTCCAGCCACTCTGTTCGTGGACCAGATATGTACGAGGAGCGCGTTGCATCGTCCGCTGGGTTCTCCTTGGTTGGCACCCAGCGCCACTGTGATGGGTTTGTTCGCTCGGCAATCTCTCCTAGCCGATGCGCCACAAAGGGTGTATACTTTTTGGCATTCGTTCTTACCCATATAAGAACTGTTCGGGAGTCTGACCAAAATGTCGTACTCGTTACCTCCCAACGATGTTCCTTTTTTACTGCATCTGCAAGTCTTGACCCGATGACTGCTGCCTGAAGTTCCAGTCGAGGGATGCTGGTACTCTTCAGCGGAGCTACCTTAGCCTTAGAAGCCGCCAATCGAACGGTGACGGTCCCATCTGGCTTTTCAATACGCCAATATGCCACGGCTGCATAGGCTAGCTCACTCGCATCGCAGAACACATGCAGCTGTTTCTCACTGTCATCGTCCATTGTTTCATAGCACCGAGGTAGTCGAAGCTGCCCGATGTTGTTCAATCCTTGCATCCAGGTGAAGAACTGCTTCGCCTGTTCGTTGGGTATGGGCTCGTCCCATCCAACGTCCAATCGCCATAGCGATTGTAACATAATTTTGGCCACTATTGTGTAAGGTCCTAGAAAACCGAGCGGGTCATAGATCGACATTACCGCACTCAATGTTTCTCTTTTGGTAGGTGCACGTTCCATGTCTTTCACCTCCTTCCTTACTCGTGGCATTGACGTGTTGAATCCCAATTCATCCTTTTGGGAATCCCATATAAGACCCAATGTCTTTTCCTCATTGTTCATTCCTGCCATGAGAAGCGTTTGCGTCTTGCAGCAAAGCTCTGGGGGAATGTGGCTCAGTATGCTTCTCTCGTTGGAGTTCCATCCACGAAGCATAAAACTTGCTTGCTTATGCACGAAGTCTACATCCATCACCACCTTTTGAGCTTCTTCTATCGTCCTGAAGCTATCCACGAAGTCGTCCATATAGTGACTCTTGGTGATTGCGTCCAATGCCGCTGGATGAGAGAGTTCAAATTCCTTCGCGTTCTTGTTGCGTACGCTGTGTGCCAGAAACGGAGAACACGTTGCCCCGAAGATCATGGAAGTCATCTTATACTTCTTGGGGGGCTGTTGCCGGTCATTCCCTCGCCATAGGAACATCTGAGATGGTTGATCCTCTTCTCGGATTTTGACCTGCAAAAACATTTCTTGTATATCCGCCGTCACTGCTATCGGTTGTTCACGGAACCGATACAATATGCCAGGCAGTGACTGCAAGAGGTCCGGTCCCTCTAACAGTTTCTGGTTGAGACTTGTTCCATTGCACACTGCAGCAGCATCGAAGACTAGCCGTATCTTTCCTGGCTTGTTTGGGTTTCTAACCGCGAAGTGCGGGAGAAACCACGCTCTGTCTTCATTTTCTTCCTGGCCGCTGCATTCTACTGCATACGTCTTGTCCAACAAGTTTTCTATCTGAGCCGTATAACTTTCGGCGAACGCTGCATCACGGTCCATCTTCCGTTCCATAGTCTTCAGTCGACGGAAGGCATTTTCGAAGCTAGGTGGCATCTTTACATCATCATAACGCCACGGCAATCCAACTTCGAATCGTTGACCAGTCCTCCGGGTTGTATTCTCAAAAACCCGAACAGCACGTTCGTCTTCTGGCTTCACCTTTTGTGCCATACTCACTCCCAATGCATCGATATGGAAGTGTGTCTTTACCATTTCATGCAACCGCTCGTCTGGGTCCTCGAACAGACGCGACGGCTGCAACCGCTCACCTGGGTCCTCGAACAGATGCGACGGTTCTTGAGCTTCATTAAATCCATGCTCAGTACATAGGTTCGGCTCCTTCCTATCAGGAGCTTTCACCTCTTTATGGTATTTTCTTTTCAGGCCATCACTTTTTTGATGCCTCATGTGAAGATGATGAATCCTATTATCCACCATTTCCTGCAACCGCTCGTCTGGGTCCTCGAACAGACGCGACGGCTGCAACCGCTCACCTGGGTCCTCGAACAGGTGCGACGGTTTCTGAGCTTCAAATCCATGCTCAGTACATAGGTTCGGCTCCTTCCTATCAGGAGCTTTCCCCTCTTTATGCTCTTTTTTCTTCAGGCCATCACTTTTTTGATGCCTCATGTGAAGATGATGAAGCCCACTTTCTAGCCGTTCATCCAAGAGCATCCTAGGCAGGGGTCCCATAATCATCCAACCTAGGCTTGTGCGGACGGCCACCGGCTCTTTCCGTGCGCCCGCACGAATTTGTCGTGAGACAATTAGGTGCCAATTATCAACACCTATTAGGATCCGCGGTTCTGCCCCCATGTAGCACACGTCTTCTGCATTAAATTCCTGAAGGTGCGTGTACCGTCTGACACTTGCGGGAACGGTTTGCGGATGCAACTTCATATTCCGAACCGTACTTGCAGTTATTGTTTCAAACTGTCCAGATCCTCTAAGGAGCAGCTTAACGTTCCTGCTACCCCTTGCTTCAACTACCGAATTCACTCCATGGATTCTGAGGTTTCCTACCGGTCCTTCTGCTCCCACGGCGGCCGCAACTCCTTCGTCTACCAGTGTCACTGTAGAGCCCTCATCCAACAGGGCGTAGGTCTGTACTTCACCCTGCGGGCCCTTGATAGTAACTGGACAGATTTTCAGCAGGATCCGATCGCGCGCTCGGACCGCCGTTGTGTTCAAGACGCTTACGGTCGCGGCGCCCCCGCTGGCTGGTTCTCAGCTGTGCAGAAGGGCGTGATGAGGTTGAATACATCCATCAACCTCACATAACTTCGCTTTACATCTATACCGGTAGTGCTTAATTTCCAGGCACCTGAAACATACCCTTATTCCCTAACTAATTCCCATCGAGTTTTCTGGTCCAATTTCAGGTATTTTGGACACGTTGGTAGTTGGTGGTTCCCGCCACACGAGCTACATAACTGCTTCTGATTCTGAGCATCGGCCGACATTGTGAAAGACTGCTTCTCAGCCCATGGTTGGCGTCTTGAAGGCACATTCTTTTGTCGTTCACGTGGTTGCTCTGCTGACGCCCATTTCATCTTATCGTTTGGCTTCAGGAATAGTATCCTCCGGTCAGCCTCCATCTCGATGAACTTGGCTAACGTTACGATTTCAGGTTCGCTGAAATCGCAGTACTCATATGCGTAGTCTACCCATTTTTCTTTAATCGCCGGAGGTAACTTGTCCAATACCTCGTCCACCAACTGTGGGTTGGTTAGATGATGTCGCTGTCCTTCTGTCTCCTGAAGGGTGCTCACTATATTTTGCAATGCGATGGCAAAGTCATCTAACTCAACTGGTGATTCTGGCTTTTTCATTTTCTGTATACTTGCGACTGCTTGCTTTGCTATTACTTCAGGCCTCCCGAATGTTCGGTCAAGAGCTTTCATTATTCGCTCGGGGTCTGGTTGCCTAGCGTTCAGCAAACTTGACACGGCTTCTCTGGCTTTACCCTGTAGGCAGTTCCTTAATCTGGCTATGTTCTCTATCGGTGAGAATTGGAACTGTTCCGTACTGTGTATCATGGCCACTTTAAATCCGGTCCACTCGTTCGCTGCTCCTGAAAACTTGGGTAGCTGCGTCAGCTCTCTGAGCGGTGGTCGTCTGTTGACCACGTGGTTTAGTGTAGAGACGAGATGATCCATTTCTGATCTCGCTCCCTCATTGGCCGTTGTCGGTGGCGGGAAAAAGGTTGGTAGGATGTTCGCTTGTTCCCACTCAACCTTACGTACCGGTTTCATTCTAACCGGTCGATGCACTGCTGTACGTGTTTCTCTCGACTCCCTCAGCTGCTCTGCTTCGGTCCGAGGTTCCATTGCCCCTGTTGACGGCGCGTGCGTTTCACGTGTTCTTAACCAATCCTGAACCATGCATAACACTGGGGCTTCAGTGTCTACCGTCTGGGCCTGTACATCCGGTGCATCTCCTCTCATGCTCGCTACATCTCGGGCCAAACGCCTCCTTACTAGCTCCTGTTTGTGAGCCAGATGCAGCGACATAAGTTGTTCTTCTGCCTCCTCTTCTGCCGCTCTTATCCTCTGCAGTACACTCCCTGACTGCTCGGCGGCATGTGGGGCAGGTTGTTGACGGGGTTGTGACATCTCTCCCCGTGGTTCCAGTGCTTTGGGTGTTGATGTGCTTCGTACCCCCCTCAAAATAGCTCGCTCCAATGGTCTTCTCGTAGTAGCTGGTTGTTCCGAAACAGGTTGACGGCTGGTTGACGGTTGGTCGTTTCTCCTTTGACCTTGGTCCTGTCCGTCGCCGTGCCTCGTTCTGGCATCCTGGGTTTCGGCTGGGGGCGCGTCTTCAGTACGCGCTTCAGAGAACTCCACATCAGTCTCTGGGTCATCCCCAGCTTGGCTACGAGTTACAACCATTGTACCTAATTAAACAAAATTAATTGACACAGATTAATTCACATAAAATTATAGAGAACTGTTTTAAATCCTTCTACTGTTCCAGAGATCCGGCTCGAAGGACCAAAATGTTCCGCACTGTTGCCTACGGAACTTATACAAGTATATGCTTGGATCTCGGGAAGGATTTGCTCAACAATAAAACAGTTCTCTATGTACAAAACATGACACATTTATTCTTCATAAGCATATACAACAAGCAGTTTTGATTTTACAACAGACTGACTCACGGGTAGGTTTAGACACGACCTACTCGTGGCCAAACACAACAAAAGTTATACACATAACACACAAGAACATAACACATAAGAATCTAAAAGCTACAACATATTACACGAGTCAATTATAAACAATAATAAAGTACACAACGGGTTATTGCGCGAGTAGGTATCGACACGACCTACTCGCGGACATACACACAAAGGGAGTTTATAAATGACAACATTATAGGAATACACATACCTATATTATGACCTAAATATGGAAAAACATATGATTATAATAAGTACACATCAATAAAGGCTAGTACCTATTATACACAGAAAAGGTATATATCAGCTAAGATTAACACCTATACATTAAACAAGAAGGAATTTAACTATCCAATGAATAACTGTTAGAACAATAATAAGAATTTAATTTAAGAGCTTATCAATACGGATTAATAAACAAACATACCAAATACCAACTTGTACAGTAACATTAAGGTTAGGGAAAATAATGAAAATTTCTGTTAAGGGGCCGTATTCAGCAAAATGTGCAACTAGTTTTACGTTAAAATAATTACAAGTTAATTTATTAAAGTCATTTACTTACGGCCTCACTGATCACTAACGGTGTGTTCACTAGCACTACCGAACCATTATCGCAGACGTCTGCGCTGCGAGCGTAACCGCATGGGATGACGCAGCCTTCTTATCGTTGTACGTCGCGATGCACTATGAGAAGCTACCGTCAAGGATCGTCGTCGACGGTTCCACGTTACTACACGTTGCCTACGGCGCTGTATACGCCGCCGCACTGCAACCACTCGGCGTTCCAGCTGGCCTGGATCGAAGGAGATACGTAGCTCGGGAGCTCGCACTCGATGACTCGTGGACGGTATTCGCACGGTTCGGGCATATGGGTCAGCTGTTCGTGTTAGCAATGCCACGTTCCGTCTGGGCCGGCCGACGAAGGCTGCTAGTCTTAGCCTAGGTACTGGTTGGGGCAGGTTATTGACCCCAACCCGGCCAGTAGGTATGAATCGAACCCATCGCGGAGGGCGGTGACCCCTACGTAGTTGATGCCCGACCGCGGGCCGTTGACCCGATGATGACGACAGCTTGGATAGAGTGTAGTGACCCCAGAGCATATACCTATAAGGCGATATAAATATCACAGCCTTCCTCAGCCAGGGATCTGGCTTCGGAGAGGTACTCGGCTAGCAGCCGCTCTGTTATTCAGGTCACTTACCCTGAGCTGTTTTTCACTGAATTTAATCACTGAGCTATGGGAGGTACTTTTGCCCTATACTGCCCTATTTACTATTTCACTGTTATAATTTCACTTCAAAGCACTGGAACGATTTCTCCTTGCTTTTTGGCCGGTTATATTCCCATATCTGAACCGGCACATGAATGTCGGCGCCAGCGAGCAATGCCAATTTTTCTCCAATCAGGAGCCAGGGGGTGGAGCCACCGGTCCAAAGTGCACCAACGGTCTCGACATATACACTTTCCTTGTCTTGCCCTGACGCCTGTTCTGGCTCCATATATGCTCTCTCTGTCTTATATATGGTCACTCGCTCACTCCTACGTTCATATACTCAAAACGCGGCGTACGCGCTTCTCATTTTGTTTTAGACCGCTCAGCTGTCCGCAACAACCTGATTATTTATGTCGAACCCTAACCTAACCTACAAGAAAGAGACAAGAAAACGTAAATACAATGAATATTTAAAAATTGGCACTCAGAACATTTAACGGTTCACAATCTGTCGACAGTTTACAATCTATCGAGATAAAAAGCGTTAGATTGCAATCTGACGGGTTTTGCAATCTTACGGTGACATATCTACATTTGTATCATCTTGGTGTATCCTATCTACGTTACTAAGGCCCGATGTGTATTTTACAGTAGCTGTTGCCTCATGCCCACAATTCATCCGCGTTTATTTGTTAGTTCCCGCGGAAACTCTTTAATTTTCTGGGATAAAAAGTAGCCTATGTGATATTCCAGACTATAATCATATATTTAGGATTGGTCTCCGTAGAACAATCCTAAATCTATATTGACAATAATCTATATATCTGTGCCAAATTTCATCCAGATCCTTTGAGCCGTTCTGGGCGATTGAGTAACAAACATCCATCCATCCAAACTTTCGCATTTATAATATTAGTATAGAATAGATGCCACCGCGGCGGAATAGTGATCTACCTAAGAAACCGGCCAAGTGTGAGTCAGACTCGCGCACAGAGGGTTCCGTACAAACCTATAGTAAGTTTAAAATTAATTAAAAAATTTTTATTATAAGATGTAACTAAAAATTGACTACTATTCGCAATTTAAGAATCTTTATCTATGCTTTAAGACGTTGCTTTGTACCAAATTTCAAGATTCTGAGTTCATTGGAAGTACCCTGTAGGTTTTGATTCCCTTGCTAGTGTCGAAAATTTGCAGCCTAAACGGCTGTATCTTTTGATTGCGTTGGCTTAGAAGTTTGATTTTTTCCCAGGTCCAAGGGACAGTAGACCTGAGTATTTGATATGAATTTCAGCTTGATACCTCTATGCGTTCCTGAGAAGAAGGGTCTTGACAGACAGACAGACGGACAACAAAGTGATCCTATATAAGGGTTCCGTTTTTCCTTTTGAGGTACGGAACCCTAAAAATAATGTGATAATTTTTGAACTTACCTGCCAATAGTTTGCTCCAAAGACATTAAGGTATTAGTATCGTTAAAACTCGTACTTAGTGCTTCATTATATTGAGTCTTTCACTCCTTTTTAGGGTTCCGTAGCCAAATTTGGCAAAAACGGAACCCTTATAGATTCATCATGTCTGTCTGTCTGTCTGTCCGTCCGTATGTCACAGCCACTTTTTTCCGAAACTATAAGAGTTATACTGTTGAAACTTGGTAAGTAGATGTATTCTGTAAACCGCATTAAGATTTTCTTACAAAAATAGAAAAAAAATAATAAATTTTGGGGTTCCCCATACTTAGAACTGAAACTCAAAATTTTTTTTTCATCTAATCCATAGGTGTGGGGTATCTATGGATAGGTCTTCAAAAATGATATTGAGGTTTGTAATATCATTTTTTTCTAAACTGAATAGTTTGCGCGAGAGACACTTCCAAAGTGGTAAAATGTGTGTCCCCCCCCCCGTAACTTCTAAAATAAGAGAATGATAAAACTAAAAAAAATATATGTTGTACATTACCATGCAAACTACCACCGAAAATTGGTTTGAACGAGATCAAGTAAGTAGTTTTTTTTTAATACGTCATTAATCGTAAATCGCAATTTACTCAAATCACGCAATCAACTCAAATTAAAAAAAAAAACATTTAATTTAAAACTTATTACAGGTTTGTACGGAACCCTCGGTGCGCGAGTCCGACTCGCACTTGGCCGGTTTTTCACTCTGCAGTCAAAGTGAAATAGAGTGAAAGAATGAGTAGATAGATTGTTGGCAAAATATATTTTGACTTAGTTATATTCTCTATGTTATATAGTCACAGAATAAGAACTATTAGCCGGTTCTATGATGTTATGTACTAAAAATTTAATTAAAATTGAAATGCAAAAATATGCAAAACAACATAATATCAAATAGCAAAATTATTATCAGTAACATAATCTATATTGAAATATTATGGTAATTAAGAAACAAAAAGTTAACTTTTAAGACCAAAAATTAATAATTCATAACTAATTTAAAAACTAAATTAAAAACTAAAAACTAAACATTAAAAATATCATCCATCCCGCTGCAATGAGGCAGTGTGCCCAGAACGCTGGCTGCGTTACCCCGCTGAATAGCCAAACTTATATGTTGGCCGAGGTAACTGCCAGCCCTCCGGTCACCTGTGGACTCTGTGAGACGAGAAGATAGATCCTTAAAAAAGGATCTGGCATCTTCGCCCCACGACCCCAGGGTTTCAACACCAAAAGGCACAAAAATGAAATTATTTTCAATAATTTCATTTTTAATTTAGATTTAATTTCAGTTTTTAATTTAGATTTAATTTAGATTTTAATTTTATCTACTTATATGTTCTTACTTACCTAGTTTTCCTACTAATTTATATTTAAATAAATTATGATATTTGCACAATAGACTTGATGAATTTGGCAATAGGTTAGCATCAAATAGCATTTAAGAATACTTTTATCACCGATCCTGTTTGGAGGCTTCGGCCGTGGCTTTATTTACCACCTTAGCGAGTAGCGGCAAAAAAGTACCGCCAAGCGATTTAGGGTTCGGATACGATGCCGTGTAGAAACCGTCTAGGCCACAGGGGAATGGGTTTAACATAACTGCCATACCCCTAAAAGATTAGCCCGCTACCACCTTAGACTGCACCATCACTTACCATCAGATGAGATCGCAGTCAAGGGCAAACTTGTAGTGGAGGGGGGGACACATTTTACCACTTTGGAAGTGTCTCTCGCGCAAACTATTCAGTTTAGAAAAAAATTATATTACAAACCTTAATATCATTTTTGAAGACCTATCCATGATACCCCACACCTATGGGTTAGATGAAAAAAAAAGTTTGAGTTTCAGTTCTAAGTATGGGGAACCCCCAAAATTTATTGTTTTTTTTCCATTTTTGTAAGAAAATCTTAATGCGGTTTACAGAATACATCTACTTACCAAGTTTCAACAGTATAGCTCTTATAGTTTCGGAAAAAAGTGGCTGTGACATACGGACGGACAGACAGACAGACAGACAGACAGACATGACGAATCTATAAGGGTTCCGTTTTTGCCAAATTTGGCTACGGTACCCTAAAAACGACTTGCTATAGCGAGGTTGAAAAAAAAAAGTAAGCCCACGCGAATGAAGTCGTCGGCATCAGCTAGTGAAAATCACTAGAATAATATTATCTAATTTATGATCTCATCCAAATTAAATTATTTGCATCTACTTAATAAAGATATTGAATTTCCTCACAAATTCTTAATGATTATTACTAATGGACCAAATAAGTTAAGTACTATCTATAAGATGCTCAAAATGTTAATCTACATACATTATACAACAAATAATAATATTGTAGTAGTAGTATAATAATATTCTAAGTATAGCTATTGTTTCAACATACTTTTATAATATGTAAAGTATCATTCAAGCATAAGTTAAATTTAACACAGTTTAATATTGTCATCATCTCATTGCCGGTCTAGTACTGAGTCTCTTACCATTATTATTATATTATTTCCCAAGATTATGCCCGAATCTTCGTCCGCGTGGTTTAGGTGTTTGTATAATCCACTCATGGTTATCCTTGTTTTCCGAAATAAAAGTTAGCCTAGTCCTTACCTGGAATGTAACCTATCTCTGTACAAAAAGTCATCGAAATCGATTAAACAGATGGGGCGTGAAATCCAGACAGACAGACACTCTTCACTTTTACAGTATTAGTATGGATTTATGTTGAGGAATCTTATACTCTTCTATCACAATAATACGTATTTCCCTCAAACCTAGTCGATAGAGCTGTGTTTGAGGGAAATCTTGGAAGATTTTCTTGGCCTCATTCGTCATATTTTATTCCTAACATAAGTACGCGGAAAGGATCTGAAAAAGAAAGAACCTCGGGTAATGCAATGCGTTGCAACCCTAAGTTATCCGTAATGTGTTTGCGAATAAAAAAACATGTTTAACATCAGTGCATCACCATAATCAAGCCACTGCAGACTGCAGACTACGGATTAAATTAATTACGTTGTCATAAGGAATGATAATAAGTGAAACGTCTTTTCACATTAACTGAAACAATGATAACAATATATTTTCTATTATTATTTCCTCTTTATGTTGCCTTAAAGAGATCGCTTCTTAGCGATAAGGCCGCCTATTGTACTTAAAGCTTCTTCCCTTAATAATGTATAATTTTATGTTCTTCTGTTTTATATCTAGTTTGGTGTGCAGTAAAGTGTATTTTCATTTCATTTTTTCATTTCCGTTCTCATGAATAGATGGATGGATTGTGTGAAATAGGATATGCGTATAAAAGGGTGAATGATAGGTTGACGGATAACAGAAGTGAGTGGAAGAAGAGAACATGTTGTGCTGACCCCACAAGGCACCAGGGCAGGAAGAAGAAGAAGATTTCCGTTCTCATACAGGTTGATCGGTATTTGGTAGAACAAAGAACCATAATTTTAGCAATATAGAATAACTTGAAAAGCAATGCAAATTATAAAGAATATATCGCCTAGGGCTAGCCAACGATAGATAGATTTCTGTGTGTTTTATAAATAGGTTTGTCTACACGATATACATTTTTATGAAACAGGCAGAATTGACGTGTCAAAGTGTAAAATGGTCTTGTCTAAAGCCTACAAAGCCTGCAGCTAGAGCTAGCCTCAAATGGAGCGCATAGACGAACAAATTTTTAATTCCAACAACGTACCGCAGGGACATGAAAGTTGGAATTTTTGACGATGCTCGCTGTGAATTCATTTTGAAATTCAGAGATATTTCCGTTGTGGCAGCCGGACTGAAAATGCCAGTTGATTCAAAAATTCATAGTAATTTACATGTACAGCACAGATTTGCATTTGAATTTCCTAGAACTAATTACTAGGAAAAATAGGGAACTGTATTGGAAATCAATCAGCATGGTAAACTATGACAACAAAAAATCTTATTCAAAAGTAAACTATGGCATTTAAGTAAATTAAAACGTTTTCTCAGTGTCATTATCTCTTTAAAGTTTGTCTTTTCCCTTGTAAGTGCATGCATCACGCAAATAATTGAAATCTTTTGAAATTGGGAAGCATGTAACCTAGTTATCTCTATATTTGATAAAAAAAATTCACAAGAACTACAAATACGTTTGATGAGGCAAAGCCGTAGACAGGAGCTTGTTAACAAAATAAAAATAATAATACGTACTTACTTACGCATCTAGACAATCTGGCAAGGCAAACGCAGATTGTGCGTAATGCCACATCAAAAGTCCCGAGTCCCGACATTAAAAACGGCCTTGCTTTAATAAGGTCAGCAGATGACAAAAATTACTGGTCCAATTTTTTTATAGCACTTAAGAGTCGGTCGTACCTGAAGTGGCACTTTTCAGTTCAGTCCAATTTTTTTAAAGATAAGTACCTACCTAAATCTTTCTTACCTACTGGTATCTCAATTTTGTCGTAATAGACATTGACTTATGTTTTTTTTTTAAAGTTTTTTAAAAAAGGAGTAAGGTTCATGTACATTATGTATGTAAATATGTATGTGAGTTTGTATATTGCACCATAACTTCTATACGCCTGCACTGATTTTGATAAATGAGGTATCGTTAGAATCCCTAGCTTATTCCGGGTGACATAGGCTAGTTAAATTTAAAAAAAAATTGATGGGGTGACCATGGTTCCGCATTAAAGACTAAAGTTGAAAAAAAATATTCGAATATGAGATTAACTATATAATCATCATCTAGAAAATGATGAGTAGATTCCAAAAATATATAACACTATAGTTCAATATCGAGTGATTCCCAAAAAAATATTATTTAATAAAAATGTGAATAAGATTCCTTATGTAATTAATGACTGTGGTGTCGTTACCTAGTAGATAGTTACGGGCTACGGCAGAGCAGTCGTATTTATTAATAATTTTAATTATATTCACTTGTTCTTTAAGGAATACAGGTAGATATAAAGACTAGATAAAGCAAACAAAGTGGTCTAAGTTTGTTTGTTCATAAATATTGGACTAACCAATAATCTACTTATATTTAATCTGTGTTCGATATTCCTGTTTTATCTGAGCAAACGTCAGATTTTATCAATTCGTGGGTGGTGAGTTTTTAAACTACCCACTTTTTCGACTCACTTTTGTTTATTTTTGGAATTAATATTTATACTTGAAGGCTAGTCCTTAAAACCTAAAAGCAACTGATATAATAATTTCAAAGGGAACCTTTTTGCGACACATGTGACAATAAACCATGTCCAAATTAAATGAATCATGACAATTTATTACTTACTTTGTCTGTCTTTTAAAAGCACAAAACACACATAATATTCAAGAGAAGAGGATGCCCGTGGCTTTATCCGCGTAGATTTACGGTTTTTGAAAGTTCTGTGGGTAATTTAGCTTTTCCGTGAAAAACAGACACTTTCGTAATTTTATAAAATACTAGATGATACCCGCGACTTCGTCCGCGTGGATTGTTTTTTTTATTCCCGCGGGGACTCTTCAATTTTCCGGGATAAAATGTAGCCCATGTCCTTCCCCGGGATGTAACCTATCTCTGTACCAAATTTCATCAAAATCGGTTGAGTAGATGGGCCGTGAAAGCGTAGCAGACAGACAGACAGACAGACAGACAGAGAGACGGACAGACAGACAGACAGACACACTTTCGCATTTATAATATTAAGTATGGATTAGTTTATATGAGTTATGTGAAGTTTCACAGGAAAAATTATTCATCATGTACCAATAATTACAAGCAACTTAGCTTTTTACTGTCAAAGGTTTTATTTATTTCCTAGCATCAAAACACGTGTATTTAAAACAAAATTCAAATGGCGTGTTCAGAGTTAGTTGGTTGCCTGCCGTGGAATAACGAAAATTAAACATGGAAACATTTTGCATTTTGTACAGTAAATTATTGCAGGTCTCGTGCAAATACTGAAAATTCTATTAAAAGAAGGAAATAAACCAACGCTAAATAGTTATTGCATTTCGGGACCTACCAGCACTGACGGGAGTTCTAAAGAAACTGTTTAGATGTTTTGAATATTTGTCCAGCGTACCTAATTCTACTGCAAAGAAATTAATTACCTACCAGGTAACTTCTCGACTAGTAAACCGTAGCATTAGCATAAGGAAGGATGAAAATGGGTGGGGGAGAGTTGGAGGTACTTGAAAGCTATTTTTAGGGTTCCGTACCCAAAGGGTAAAAACGGGACCCTAATACTAAGACTCCGCTGTCTGTCTGTCTGTTTGTCTGTCTGTCTGTCTGTCTGTCTGTCTCCAGGCTGTATCTCATAGACCGTGATAGCTAGAAAGCTGAAATTTTCACAAATGATGTATTTCCGTTGCCGCTATAACAACAAATACTAAAAATTAAAAAACATATATATATTAAGGGGGGTTCCCATACAATAAACATGTTTTTTTCGTATTTTTTTGCTCAATATTAAAAACGGTAACAGGTAGACGGTTCAAATTTTAACAGAATATTAACTTGTATATTACCTTTCAAAATAAATAATTAAATATCAATAAATTAAATATTAAAGGGGGGCTCCCATACAACAAACGTAATTTTTTGATATTAACAGTAAACCTCTACAAACAAAGTTAGTTTTGCGGTTCATTAACAAAGGTAATTATACCTACTTCTTGAGTACGGAACCCTCGGTGCGCGAGTCCGACTCGCACTTGGCCGGTTTTTTTTAGCTTCCGTTTTTAGTTCGTGGAAATCGTACCATTAATTTAAAAAGGTGGTTTTCCATCAGTTTTGTTACTCTGTTACGGCTCAATCGTTGTATCCGATCATCGCTCCGATCTTTAGGCACTGATAGAGCCACGGTATCTTGAAGCCTTGCAGTCCGAACTTAATTATTGTGACCAACCTCTCTCGCTTTTGCAAGGCCTTGCCTGGGTAAAGATACATATTTGTATTATTGCCTAAAATTGTTCATGGCTTGTTGGATTGACATAGGCTACTTTTCAACCGACTTCAAAAAAAGGAGGAGGTTCTCAATTCGACTGTATTTTTTTTTTTTAATGTTTGTTACTTCAGAACTTTTGACTGGGTAGACCGATTTGGATGATTCTTTTTTTATTTGAAAGACCATACATCCCATGTGGTCCCATATACATTTTATCAAAATCGGTCGAGCGGTTTTTAAAATATCAACAATAAAAGTTGGCGCGGGTGTTTGAAGTCGGTTTTTTTATAAAGTATTTTTATATTAAATTATATAAGTACCGGAAAATAGTCTTACGGCTCACAAAAGGGAAGGGAAGGAATTGTATCCATGATGCATTTTCCTAGTCCAGTTTGTATGCACCCACCTCATTGCATGCAGCCGTATGTAAACCGCAATCCAAACCTCAATTACGTTCTATAGCCCGACAGATCTACAGTATGATCTTAACGCGGTCCATTCCTTTCACAGGTCGATGACCGATAGTCCAGACTTGTTTGCAGTGGTTCTCTTATCAGCGAGGTCCGAATGCGGAACTCTACGGTATCGGTGCGGCTCAACAGAATTGCAACTCGGTAATAACACAGTACAGCTACCGTACAGTTTTCCTTCATTTTTGTTTCGTTTATGATTTATGTGTGTTATATTTTGGTGACAGCCTCGTTGGTCTAGTGGTTAGCATAGTCGACTGCGGATCACGAGGTCCTGGGTTCGATTCCCGGTCGGGCATAAAAGTTAAATGGGTTTTTCAATTAAGAAATTCTCAGTGCCAGCCCGGAGTTGGAAGTTGGCGGTGTTTCACCCCCGTGCCCGTCCCGGTTATTATCACTAACATGATAATAGTCGTTAAAGCCCGCCAACCCGCATTGGAGCAGCGTGGTGGGTCTAAGCTCTAATTCCCGCTCTCCTATGAGAGTGGAGGCCTGTGCCCAGCAGTGGGACGTTAATAGGCTGTAGTGATGATGATGATGATGATGATATTTTGGTGAACAATACAATGTATTCCATTTCATTTTATAGGTCTAAGGTGGCGGCTGTTGCATGGTCGGTCTAACTCACAGTGAGTGACCGACCATGCAACAACTGCCACCCGCCAAGTACTAGTATGATCAAAAACATTCAGACATTTCAAAATAGGCGCATAAAAAGTAAGCTTTGACCAGAATTAGATTTACGAACATGAGCCATTTTTATAGTTCCATTGAATGAGTTTTCTAAAATCTTAAAGCCGTCTAAAAGCTGGCAATAATGCCTACCTGCCTCTCCCGAGACCTTTTCTTCCCTCATATCACATTTCTTTTTACAGGGCTTAATGTAATATACTTGTTTACATAGTTTAAACTAGCCTACTTAAAATAAGAGTACATTTTGCACATCAAAACACCAGACACAGTTATTTCGAATGCCAGTGACGTCCAGACAGCCTCAGATCGCAAGCTTACGAGACTTCACAATTTTTCATACAATATCTCAGCTGTTGCTCTCCAATGTAAATTACTTAACTGTATGATAGCTAAACTATTATAATATCGATTGTGCGCTATTTACCTTTGAAGCTTGACAAGTCTATCGCAAAGCTATGGTTTATCGCAGAGTAAATGTTTGCTTGTTACGATTGTGAAATTAACGGTCAATTTGAAAGTTACAACTTGCTGAGATCTATAGAGCGTACTTTGACTTGGCTCAGACTTTACTTATAGTTAAAACGAGATGGACTTATGTGATTAACATAAATCTGTCTCGTTTTAACCATGTCTTAAGTCTAAGCCAAGTCAAAGTTCGCTCTATAGATCTCACACTTAGATCCCATAATCCTAGTGACCAGCTTACTGTTATGCAATACCTAGGTACCTACTAGATGTTGCCCGTGACTAGGTATCCACCTAGTCACCTTAGGTTTTAAAACACCGCGAAACTTTTTAATTCACCGGATAAAAAATAGCGCAAGTATTCACACTCCAAGCACGACTTCTAAAATTCTACTGAATTTCCATTTAGAACGAAAAACATAAGATGTCATTTATGAATTAAAGGTAGTCCCCATCGGCCCCTTACCTATCCGACCAATTTTTTCTGAATTGTTCACAAATATAGGGAAGATGATTTTTACTTGAATATTTACAAGTGTTATAATATAAACAGCCATAAAAGTTATACTTATCATAAAATATTACGTTGGAGAAAAACCTACAAGATATTACCTAAATTGCCGTAAAATATATTGAATTGACTTTCGATTGCTTATAAAAGAAATATTTATTTTTACCTAAACTGAACAAACTTTTAACAAAACAGACAAGTAATCACGGTCAAATGTCACAGTGGTTTTACTTTACATATTATGTTTACTTCTCTTAAGAAGTATTTTTATAGACGAGCAATTTTATCCTAAAGGTCTGGTTTCACTAGTCCACGCAATAATATCGACCATGGTGGCTTTTTTGTATAATATGTAGGGTTAATACCAGTTTCAAAATTGACTTTTATCTTTTACTAGCTGATGCCCGCGACTTCGTTTAATAATGGATTAGGGATTTTGTTAAATTCCAGATTGGTTATTTAGAGGTTCCATAACTATTCATTTTATCTCGTTAACTGGTCTGAGGTCCCGGGTTCAAGTCCCGATTCGGGCCATAACATGTATTGGGTTATTCTAAAAAGAAATTTTTAATCAGAGATCCCAGAGTTAGGAAGTTGGCGGTGTTTCACCCCCGTACCTCGTAAAGCACGTAAAGCCGTCGGTCCTGCGTCTGATTTCTCTCCGGTCTCGTAGGATTTTCCGTCATTTCGGCTATAAGAGTAAAGGAACAAAGAGTGCACCTGTGTATGCGCACACACTTGCAGTATAATCTCCCCCGGGCAGATGGCTAGTCTCTCTGGAGATTGGCCGCGTGGCCGAAATTCGGAATTCGAAGTGTTCGGGTGGGCATTATTATTTTATTTTGTGTTTGTAAAGTTGTCTACATAATACACACACACACACACACACACTTTTGCATTTATAATATTAGTATGGATTTATGGCACCGTGCTCATAAAAACTAACTTTAATCCCATTGGAATTGTTACACCCCTACAACACCCACGGGCCACGACGAATCACGATCCGCGCCGACACCTCATACCAAGGTGTAAAGTTCCTAATGTTCCAAAAATTATGGCCCGAATCAGCCCGAGTGATCCCAAAAGAAACTACATTTGCTGTCGTGAACGCCTATACACATCAATTTACGGCCCTATAATATTATATTCAGGTAATATTCTGATGAGATTTGATATTATCAGATTTACATTTAAATTGATGTAGGGAATGACACCTATTATGAGTAAGATCGTTATATGAACGGAAATAATTTAGATTTTAACTATTAAATTATAAAGTTAAAGAAATCTTTTATTGTTCGCTACTATAAGTGGATATATAAATAAGTACCTACTTAACCTTTGGAAATCAACTTTTTTTATAAAAATCGTACCTAATTGTAATGTTGAAACATCTGCAGCTAACCAAATAATAATTATTATACTTCCTTGGTAGATATATCCTTATACCTATGTTTTACCAGATCTATTAAAAATCAGGTGGAATTAAAATAATCAAAATAACTACCATAAATAATGCAAATAAAATAAAACCGATAAACATTCTTAAAACCTGATTATAGCTTAGAAATTGTAATGTTATCTAAAGGAAATCTAGATACACGTCTCTTTTGAATTTGATGATTTTAGCTAAAATTAATTAGAATATTATAAATTATAATTAGATAATTTTATAGATTACTGTAGATTATAGAATTATTAAAATCTAAGATTTTAAATTACGCATACGCAACGGTTTCAATTGATTGAAACTCCTTGAAACATTATTTTAGTAGGTACTTACGCAAAAGGATATAAAGCTTATATCGGCTTATACCGCAAACTGTCCGTCTTATCATCGTTATTCATAGCGACAGATATGTGATATGCTCGTTTTTTTTTATCCACTACAAGATAGCCCTTGACTGCGATCTCACCTGATGGTAAGTGATGATGCAGTTTAAGATGATAGCGGGCTAACCTGGTAGGGACCCCTATTCGGTTTCTACACGACTAGCCACGGCCGAAGCCTCCCACCAGGCAAGATGCTCGAGGCACCAGGCTCGTCAAGAAAATGTATAAAAAATAAGCTTTGCACGAGTTTGGGCTCCAATTCTTTCGATTACTGGGACACTACGCTTTATGTACATACTAGCTGATGCCCGCGACTTCGTCCGTGTGGTTTAATTTTTTTTTATTCCCGCAAGAACTCCTTAATTTTCCGGGCTAAAAAGTAGCTTATGTCACTAGGTTATAGTAGAGGACCTGGAGGTCCTCTACTATAACCATGCCAAAAATCACGTCGATCCGTTGTTCCGTTGCGGCGTGATTGAAGGACAAACCAACAAACCAACGAACTAACAAAAAAACACACTTTCGCATTTATAATATTAGTATTAAGTATGATTTACCTATAGATTTGATTGCAACCAGACCCGATTGCAAGTTATGATGCAGCCAGGTGGAGCGTACCTATTTGCCTAGAAGATGTCTATATTATTCATTCTTGATTATAAGGTACCTTTATTAATAATTTGGAAGGGAAAACGGAAACAGGAAGGGCAATCGTCAAGAAAAGGGAAGCACTTCATTTTGGATTATATTTTAATCGAATCAAATATGTCTCCTTTTTTTCAACTCCAGACTTAGGTATCTCTTTAAACTTCAAGATACACAGAATATTTATAAAATACACGTCTCTTCAACAAATTGAAACTCATACCACCTAGACACGGGTGATCAATCATATCCAACACTTTCCAACCCGATGACGTGATAATTTTCTCTTGCGTGTGACTTCACGGTATATATTCAGCGTTACCGCGTTAAGGTGCCATTAAGCGTTGAACAAACATTTACACGTATCAAAAGGCCTACTATTTCGTGTAACCAGTTGTATACTGACAATATATTAATATATTAAGTACCTATAATTTATTTTTGGTGCCGCCCTCGGCTTTGCCTGGGCAGAATTTTTGAAAATCCTTTGTCCAGTGGAGGTAAACGTTGTACATGAGTATAGTTAGCGCCAATCAAATAGCCATCTCTGAGCTGAGGTGCGATTGCTTTTTTGCCCAGCTCTCATACAAACTGACGAAGTCAACGTTTTTTTCTTTTCGAATTGAGTATGCTGCTAGCCCTACTGGCCGCTACGCCAGTTGGGCGAGCGCTAGGCGTCGCCGAGAAAAGAGCCCTAGGGCTCGAAGACATCGGGGGGGCAACGTCTTCCTAAGGGCGCCTCCTATGAGGCTCGGACCTCGGCTTAGGATGACGTTGGGACGAATGGGAGGTCGGTTGGACTAGATTAGTCCGGGTGACGTATGATATCGGGGTACTCGTCTTCGCCGGCGAAGACGCTGTGTTTGGCTGGTGTTTGTGTGTAGCCCTATGTAGGGAGCATTGTCGGTAGTAATTTAGTTATCGGAGTCGTTAAGGACGTGTTTAGGACGTCGTTTGTCTGGTGGGTCATTTCGGTCGGGGGTATATGATGCAGTCTGAACTACAAGGGGGTTGGGATGTCTGACTGCCTTCTCAAAGTAATTTTTGGAGAGCTGCTTAAAATATTGGGCTATGGTGGGGAGTTCGAGATCTCTATGGCGGTCTACGTTTCGTATACGAACCACGGGGATCCCGTGGCCATACGCATGAATTTGTTTTGGAGGACTTGAAGACTGTTAAATCGAGAGTGAGGGAGGTGTGCGAATAAGACGCATGCGTAGGACATGATAGGACGGAAGGCAACGTAATACTATGCGTAAATATATATGCTATTGCGACGCGTCTTGCGGTCAACTTCAGACTTAATAAATGGCGCCACCAACTAAACTAAAAAGAACCATGAGCCTTCAAAGATACGACAAAATACTAGTTTATAATAGGGATACCATAAGTATTGGGTTGGCATACCCGTGGTAGTATATTGTCTATGACATAACACCGCTAATCATTTGCGCATCACATTTTCGGGGAACGCCCTCATGACATCATGTCACTAAAGATTCCAACATGCAATGTCATTCCAAACCTTACTCATACAACATTTCCACGACTTACGACATGCCCCATTTAAAACGTCTTAACTAATCAAGTGTATCCAATTGAGCCCATCAGCTCAATTGGTCCTAATACGGGATCGCTCACAGCCGAAAGACGAGGCGAATATTTTTAATTACTCCTAAAGAATGAGAGAGCATTGAACGTTTTTAATTATTGTCGTATAACCGGTCCATATTCAATCAAATTTACGGGCGCAAGAAATGTAAGAATCAGGTTCAGCGCTGACCGACGGAGTTGTGGTAAAGCGACCAATTTGATAACAATCTAAATTCAACCTAAAATGCTTCTCCTTGTAATTGGTATTTGGTATAACGAAATAAAATCACGGCAGGGGGATAAAAGAGTGGTCTAGACTCGAAAAGTGCGCAGCAAAGCGACTTACGAGCCTAGTCGACGTGAACTAGCTCGCGCGTCCACGATGTCCGAACACGCAGTCAACCAGTACGGATTGGATGCACTGTATCCCGCGACAAATATCCTTGAGAGCTATACAGAGCCCCACGAACGCGGTCTTCGCCGCTACTCCGTCTGTCGGCGCTGGCCCTTAGGACACATTCACACGGCAAAGTTTTTCCCGCATACCGCATAAGAGGTCATGGTAATAAATATTCCATATTCAAGAAGAAAGACTGGATGTTGTACCTTACATACCGATATTATCATTCGTTGGATCACGATAGTCGTAAATTTCTTCTTACATAACCAGCCCAAGCACAATCAGTGTGACAACGCGCTTCCTCGCACTTTTCCCGCTCTTACGAAATTTGGTAAGCCATTGCCGATAAGTACCTCAATGTTATACAATATTGTTTTCTTATTTCGTCAATAATTATGTAGAGTGCCTATAGGTACGTATTATGTGTATTTTATTAAAACTAGATATTGCATACGACTCCGTACGCGTGGGTTTAGGTTTTTAACGAACCCCTAGGGATTCAGGAACTCTTTGATCTTCCGAGATAAAAACTTCGGTCCTGGAACGCAAACTACCTTTTAAATACCCATTTAGACAGGCAGACACACTTTCGCATCTTTATTTAGTGTTATAAACAAGAAAATGTGTCTGTCTGTGTGTCGGCTAAGCTCTCACGGCCCATCTGTTCAACCGATTTTGATGAGATTATTGAGTACTGAGAAAGTATAGTCTACTTTTTGACGAAAACGGAAAATTTGACGAAGTCGCAAGCCTCATTTAGTTACAATAATACGTCTAATTTTTGACGCAAACGGAAATTTTTGACGGAAAATTTTACGGAGTGGCAAGGCTCATTAATTGACAATAATAGGTTATTATAAAGAAGTATGTTTACGTAGATATTATGTGCACATAAAAAAAGTATTTTTCGGTATTTTATAGTACCTACTAACGAGACCACCCAGTTTCTTCCTTTTATCAAGCTGGCACAGTATATCCTCATTAACGTCAGAAATATCGGGATATTTTTATTAGGCCGAAATCGCTAACCAATTAATTTCATTAAAGCATTCCACTCGACGCCAGCCTCTGTTAACTATTAAGGCATTTTGAGAATACCTCGGAATTCTCAGATTGTTATATTAAAGGGCTTTGATCTGCGAATGGAATTTTAATTAAATTTATTTCATTAAAACCACCGCGGTCAATCTTTATTGCGCTGAATAAATTGATGATTGTGTGGAGTCCATTTTTCAATCACCAATAATGTGGCCTATTTGTTACTAGATGATGCCCGCGACTTCGTCCGCGTAGATTAAGGTTTTCGATTCCCGCGGGAACTCTTTAATATTCCGGGATAAAAAGTAGCCTATCTCATTTTCCAGATCTTCAACCACAACTATATCCATTATCCATAAAAAATCCCGTCGATCCTTTACTCTGTTGCGGCGTAATTGAAGGACAAACTAACAATTCCTTTCGAATTTATAATATTAATTATAAATATGCAAAGTATCTGTATACTTACCAAACTTTATCAAATTCAGTGAAAAGTACCGTTAAAGCGTAGTAGACAGACAGACTGACAGAAAGACACGCCTTCGCATTTATAATATTAAATATAATCTTAATTTACATAAAAAAAAACATTACAAAGTGATACATAAGTCCATCTGTCTTTTCATTCCATCTAAGATTGTGTTATCACTTGTCACGTGGTTCTGTGGTCGAGCAAAAACTTGTCATCAGACATGTTTGACCGAACCGGACCAGTTAAGAGCTAAAATCAAAATGAGAGCGGTTGCTTGAGAAGGAAACTAGTATATTTAATGAAACTAGTCTGACTCGATTCACGTATCCATCTGAATCAGGGGGCTTAGGTACTATCTCTATAAAAATCGCTAGAAGCAGTATTATTTCAAAACGTCAGTTTAATGTCACGTACCTTGAAATGACATAGATAAGGATTATAATTCTAAAACTCGAACAAAACAATACGGTCGCGATGGTAGTATACCCCCAGGCACCACAGACCGGTCGTATTCGTACATACACTAATATAATGATAATATGCTGGGCGACTGGCACAGGCGACAGATAAAAGATAAGACAGTGTTTAAGGATGTGGTCTTAGAAGAGGAACGTCTCGGATTCGATTCCCATGCATGGGCAATATTAGAATTGGCTTTCCGAGTTGGTAGTAAAGTCCTGACTCCTCATAGCATATGGCACAAGATCCCTAGCATAAATGACACAAGAGGTCATGAAGAAAATTGAGTTGTTTCACTCCTACGCTGATGCGCTTATTCGTACACCGGTAGTGTTGCCAGTGTACGCGCAACTGACAGCACGCTTTAAATTATCAGTGTCAAAGTAAAATGAACCTTAATAACACTTAATTAAGAGCTCAATTTCATGTATGCTTTCATATACGTTCACGTATACGACACGTTTCCAAATTAAAATCGGTTATACTGAATTTGTGAGATCCATTTTACTTTGACGCTAATGTCATCGAATGCTTGAACGATCGATCGAATTAAAACTTAGAATAGGCTTACCGAGGCAATCTGATTGGTTGGGCTATAGTATAGTGACGGTGACGGAGGGGGCAGGGGAGGGGGAGGGGGTGGGGTGGGAGGGGGGGAACCCCCCCTCCAAGGGAAAAGTGCGGAACGCAATAGTTTTCGAAAAATAAATTTTTTAAGTTTTGAAATTATGAAGTAATTTTATCGTAATAATGACTAAAATACATACTTTAGAGGGGGAGGGGGAGTAAGGGGGAGAGGTGGGGACGCTAGGAAAACTCCTTAGACTTCACCCTCTCCCTCTCACTCCCTCCAAGAATCCTCCTTAAATAGAATGGGCTACGCCAGAAGACTCGCTTCTGGCTTCGCGCTTAAAAAAAACACTCTAGGGGTAGGGCAGACAAGACTGCGTGGAGTCGGGGTGTGCTGATTCGGTTTTGCCTATCACATGCTGAAGTACCTAATTATAACTAGAACCGACATTTATACCTTTTAATTAATTGTACCTACTTTAACTTTCTCAACCTTTAACCTTGAAAAGCGCGTAAAACGATGACTCATAGATTTGAATTTGGCGCCAACGCACGCGTTCCGTTCCAATAATCGGTATAGACATAATCTATGGTTTGAATACGATTATTGACATTTAATGATACTTTTCATGTTTGGAACGGATTATAATACGTAAAACGAAACTTTAGTACGCCAACTAAACGTCAATGAGTCTGTAATCTATGGCAAATGTCGTAAGAAATAGTGAAAAGTGGTGAACATTTACGAATTTTCAAAAAATTATATCTCGAAAACTATTGAGTTCCGCAGTAAAATATTTTAGTGCAAGGCTTACCACATCAAGGTCTTTCTGTAAAAAAAATATGAACGTCCAACTCCACCGTCACTATACTATAGCTGAGCCATCTGATTCAATGCAAATCATCATGAGCTCAGCTCAGATCAGCTCGCCACCCGTTTTTATTTTCTTCGTTGTAGAATCCTACACAGCCTCCAAAATGAAAATAATTAATTAGCTTTTATCAATAAGTTTATTTGTAATAATTGTTTTAATGTGGTAAAGACAGGTATCCATATCTTCACTCACAGACTGTCCATTCTTATTCCCAAATCTGTGCCCTTTGCATTAATTACTCCTTCAAAAGTATATTTATAAGTCGTGTGTAGGTACTTGTTACTTACCATCACACGCATCGAGGTGTACACGATATTTTCAATAGGTTTCAAAAATATGATCTGGATTTCAATATATAATAATATAGACATTAAATTTTCTAAATTAAAACTAAATTAAAAACTAAAAACTAATCATTAAAAATATCATTTATCCCGCTGCAATGAGGCAGTGTGCCCAGAACGCTGGCTACGTTACCCCGCTGAATAGCTTAACTTATATGTTGAGCCCTTTTGATTTCAATTCACCTCGCATAAATTGTTTTTTATTAACTCACAAAGAAACTTTATCCGTTTGTCTGAGGAAAAAACTATATAACTATAACTATATATAACTTCATCAACATCTTATGAACTACTTCCTGAGCTTGGTATTTTACTCTTTATAGAATGAAAGTTTATTGAATTATGCAAATTTCATATTGATCCAGCCTTAGAATAAATTATATAGGTATAACAGTAAAAAAAGTTTACGTTTATGGATCCAGCAGTAGAAATTCAAAATGAATCCATTCCTTATACTGAGTAGATACATTTCCCTACTAATATTAGTGTGAAAGTATTTCTGTCTGTCTGCAAGCTTTCATGGCACGGGACAGGACACATGCTACTTTTTATCTCGAAAAATCAAAGAGATCTCATATAAAGATAATACTTGTAAAGGAAAATGTGACTGACTGACTGACTGATCTACCGATGCACAGCTCAGGCCACCAGACGGATCGGGCGGGCATACATGATACCTTTTATAACATAGGCTTCCTAAGAAAGGGTTTTAGACAATTTGTATGAAAATTGACCTTAAAATGAACGAAGGTGCGGGTAAAAGCTAGTAATTTATAACCTTGAACTGGCCAACGCGTTCAAGGCTACCGTGTTTACATCTAGACTGCATCAGCTCCCAGCACCAGCCTGTTATTAGTTAAAAAAAACCGGCCAAGTGCGAGTCGGACTCGCGCACCGAGGGTTCCGTACTCAAGAAGTAGGTACTGAAGCAAAACAATCAGGCAAAAACCAATATGTTTATTTGACGACGAGTACGAGGTTTACTGTTAATATCAAAAAAACTATGCTAGTTAGAGCATTGGCTATAGTTTTCCTGTAAAATATACATAAATTCCTATTGACCATAATTATTTCAGATTTTTCGATTGGTAAACTCCGGAGATAAGGGGGGGGGAACGGTATTTTTTTAGACTTTTTCCCCGATAAATCAAAAACTATCATGACTAAAAATAATTAAAAATCGGTTTTAGAATGTACAAAGTAAACCCTTTCATATGATACCCCACACAGTACAGTTATCTCACTTTTAAATTTCAACCCTCCGATTTTCCCCCCTTTTTAAATAAGAACAAAAATAATTTCCAATTTTTTTTAATTCCAGTGTCTTTGGGCCACTAATATACACAACTATTCCAAATTTCATGTCGATAACTTCGGTAGTTACTGAAATAATCGAGTGTGACGGACGGACAGACGGACAGACGGACAGACGGACAGACGGACAGACAGACGGAGAAAGTCGCACCATAAGGGTTCCATTTTACCATTTTGGTACGGAACCCTAAAAACACTATCTCGAACTCGACTAACATTAAAAGCTATAAATGGCTTAAATTAATTACTGGAAGGCTCAAAACTAGTTCAACTCGTATCTTCAGCGATCCATCGAAGAACTGGAGCCACCGGTTCTGCACATACGAATTCACACAATCACTTATTAATATTTATTTATACTCACTCCATTTTAATCGCTTGTTCGGTCGTTAGCGGTGTAACACATGACAGCTTTTTATGTAGGTATATATGGCTTTTTAACAGATTCTGGAATTATTTTCTCTAATCGAAATCAATCTACTTATTTTGCCCGTACGAATTAAAAATGTCTCAATGAGTTTCGAGAAATAAATTATCTCAAAAAAAAATTATGTTAGGTAAATAATATTTGAGACAATTTAAATAATTGTAAAAGGAGGCGGCTGATTCGTGATATTATGAGATACCAAGTGTGTTTCTTGGTTTGTCCGGAAACGGATTTGCAAAGATACTTAGTAATTTTAGTAGTAGTATAAATATTTATTGCATGTTGCAAGTTTTTACAGAACACTTAGGTAACATAATAATCATACAATTTATTTGCAAGAAGATATTTGTGCTTGTACGCAAAGGCGGCCTTATCACTAAAGTGATCTTTTAAAGGCTGCCCGATACAGGAGGCCTTATTACAGAAAAAATATATTGCTGTTGTTTCGATTACAATCACCTCTGGATAACACTCTTCCGATACTATTCAATAATATTTTTAATAATATTTTTGCGTTGTTAGCCAATCTATACTCTATACTAATATGATAAATGTGAAAGTTTGGATGGATGTATGAATGTTACATGAATGGATGGATTTTTGTTACTCAAACTCAGGGCGCGTTTGGAACCCTCGTAGCTTTAGTTTTAAGATACCGTTACTGATTATCACCATTATATATTATAAAAAACTCGACGTCAATAAGTGTAGTATACCTACCTAAATTGAATAAACGTTATTTGACTTTGACTTTGACTCAATCACGCCAGAACGGCTGGACGGATATTCCCCCCGATTGTGTAAGGAAATCGTAATTGTTTGTCAAACGTATAATGCGACCTGTTTATGGAATGCCTAGATACCTGCTTGTCAATAAGCTTATGTATGAACTCCTTAAACAGTTCGTCTAATAGTTTTTAAGCTGTTAGCTGCGATTTGCTTATAC
Organism: Erebia epiphron; assembly: GCA_963932025.1. Lineage (NCBI taxonomy): Eukaryota > Metazoa > Arthropoda > Insecta > Lepidoptera > Nymphalidae > Erebia > Erebia epiphron. The sequence continues at coordinate 28,100,797 of OZ009948.1, forward strand.
AATCAGGCCTTTTGATTAAAATATTTGGCACAGAGATAGATTATAGTCTGAAATAGCACATAGGCTACTTTTATTCGGGAAAATTAAAGAATCCCTGCGGGAACCTCAATCCACGCGGACGAAGTCACATTCATTAGCTAGTACCATATAAATCCAATCCAATAAATACCAATAAACTGAACCAAGGTTAAAAATGGACCAATCATAATAATTGAGATTGATGCCTGTTTTTCGGAAGTATCTACACAAATTGGTGGTTATTAATGCATTTAAATTTAAACTCATTACTTTCTACACAGGTTCTTCAACCACTTCATTACGTAATCATTTCAGTGATTGGCATGACGAGCTACCGAGATGAAGTGAAGCTAATTAAAAAGTGCTCATTATTAAACATCACAAACCCATCTATATATCAGAGCAAGTGTCTCGTCAAACTTTTAATTAAAATTCATAAAACTAGTTTTATTAATGGAAATAATTGTGCCTGTGTGAGTGAATGCGAAATAAACCTGCATGCCCATGAGTTCTTTTTATCCACTACAAGTCAACCCTTGACTGCGTTTCACCTGATGGTAAGTGATGATGCAGTCTAAGATGGTAGCGGGCGGGATGGTGTTAGGGGCATGGCAGTTATTATTAACCCATACCCCTAATCGATAGTTCTTCACAATTTTAGCAAAGGTGTGCGAAGTTAAATAATTCTGCCACCTTGGTTGACTATGATCATTAGTCAAAACCCTTCTCATTCTCTTTACGATAGGAGGTCCTCGTCCTGAGTAGTCGGCCGGTAGTGCTTTAAGAATAATGTCCTCCCGACCGAATTTCGGCCCCGGTGGCCTATCTCCAGAGATTAGCCATCTGCGCGGGTGATATTACAGTGCACAAGTGTGTGCGCAAACACAGGTGCACACTGCTCCTTTACTTTCATAGCCCGATGGGACAGAAAAACCGACACGACCGGATAGAGATCAGGCGCAGGATCGACGGACGTCCGTATAGAGCACCACCACTAACCACCAACTTCCTAACTAGTGCTAAGATTTTACTGACAGAAAAATCCAATACTTAATTATAGCTCGACCCAGGACCTTGTCAGCCGCAGTCGGACATGCTAACCACTAGACCAATGAGGCAGTTAGTAAGTAGTAGGTACGACGTAGTTTAGGAATACTGTCTACCCCTACAGCTAAACTAGATTGCTAGTAAATCAGTTAATCCGAAATATAAAAAATGTCTCCAAAAATTGATACATAAGACAGATAGGTCAAGACAGTGCGCCAGGAAAGTCATTAAAGTCTTGTCAAATCATATAATCTGAAACGGTTATCTATGTAACTTGCAGTTGTGCCCCAGTAAAACAACGACTTGTTATAGAAAACCGACATCTGGTTCGTCTTGACGCTCTCTAGATAGTACTAGCTGTTTCCCACGCTCGTGGAAGCTTTTAGGGTTGCGCAGCCAGATGCTAGACATCTCCCCACGATATTTCTGTAATGTAATCAAGCTTTTCTTTTGACCAAATACCGCAAATGACTCTTTTTATGCGAACATAGAGATTGCACCGTGTTTGAAGACAATTATTTTTATTTATTTAGATATAGATATGTAATAAGCACACACATAAACAGTAATAGTTACAATTAAAGAAGAAGAAACGTGCAAATGCGATCTTATTGCTAAAGCGATCTCTTACAGACAACCTTAGGTATTTAATAATTACCAAAGTTTATAATTACTAATTATATTTTGTACCAGATTATACTACTTCCCCAGATAAGTATACGGTCTACCGAAAAAAATATTAATCTTTGAAACTCTATCAAAATCAGTAATTTCTCTATCAAGGATTTTCTTATTAGAGATAACAATGAAACGAGTCACCCTTAAATTACGAAAGCCTCTGAAACTTTAACCTTTAAAACCTTATCAAAGCAAATCGAAGGACTTGAAGCTTGAAGATAACATGGAACCCTAATTATGGCAGCCCAACTCTCACATAACCAGTTTTTACCAGTAATTCAATAAATTGCATTTGGCTTCCATCTTTTATTATATACTCCTACCTACCAGAGAACACCTGCCGATGTGTCCCGTTCAAAACACGTACAGACCTGTTCGCAATTATGAGTTTATCGAGTTGAAGGTTGGTGCAGGCGCCGATGCACAAATAGCCGTTGAATCATCGATATATATGTAGGTACTAGATGGGCCCTTTCATAGAAAAAGGTCGGGCGACCGACTATGAGAGCGCGTTCCTAACCTGGCTTTGTCCCCATCGTAGCGCTGTCACGGTCGCTCGTCGTGTAGATAATTTGTTATTCTTAGGTTAATATCTAAAGACTTATTAGTTTGGCACTGTACAATTTTTAATTTAAGGCAAGTGTTTCAATTCACAATCATACATTTCCAAAAAAACCTTATTTAATCTTACTATTTAATATTTTTATCCATTACGCAATCATGTAATTTCCGCGGCAAACTGTGCGATATTTTTTTTTACTAACAGGCCTTACGGCTTCTATGGCCATGATCTATATTATCTATGACCGAGTCATACGTTTTCAATATATGTTGCAAACAAATTCCCGCTTTTCAGACTAGATGGCGTTGATGGCGTTGCTAAAAATACGCCCACATTCTTTGTTTGACAGGGCCCGTCTATGTAAATTGAGGTCGTTGCGTTGAATGCATTATTTTTTTCTATATTTGTATGAAAGAAACTAACTAAAAGAACGTTTAAATGTTTTAAGGTCGATTTCTCCGTACAACGTTTAGCCTAAGTATAAACTTGAAATTATAATAGAGTTGCTATCATCAAAACATCAAATTCATTCGTAGGTAACGTTACTCAGATTCTTTTAAATCGGCCCTCAGTCTTATTGTTGTCCATCGAAACACCTATAGCACTAGAAGTAGGTACATATTATGTTAACTCACTAGTAGGTACTACGAGCATGACTTTGCCAATCAAAAAATTATTTTTCCTTGAAATAAAATCTAGCCGTTGCGTATATAACAGAGTTATTTGATGACTAGTAGGGTACGACGGGTTAATTAAACTTTCATAGGTATATGTGTACACGAAATACGTCAACGTTATAAATATAGAAGCAGCAGTAGCATATCACGATTTTTTAATTGCCACTCGCATGCTGACCGTAATTATTATAGCATATTAAAAAGGGGCCGGAATTCATAAGTCAACGGATTGCGTCAAACTTTTAAGCTCATCCCTTCAATGAAACTATTTAAGCTGTTATTACACTAGAGGCAGTTTATTTTTTACACTTAATTAACTTAGTAAATTTTTAAAAAATAGCTGAAGTATGTTTTGGTACGTTCTACGCCACTACAGTGTGTTCTACAGTCAACAGAAATTATGGCGTTGCGGAAGAACAATATTATAATTCATTCGTCAAACTACAAAATAGTAGGTACGCGATGACCACATATAGCAATATGTGACCATCGAATACCATACGCAACGTAACCTACTAATATTATAAAAGCGATAATGTGTTTGTTTGTTGGTTTGTCCTTCGATCACGTCGCGACAGATAAACGGATCGACGTCATTTTTGGCATGGTATATTTGAGGACCTGGAGAGTTACATAGGCTTTTTATCCCGGAAAATTAAGGAGTTCCCGCGGGAATTTTAAACCTAAACCACGCGGATGAAGTCGCGGGATTCAGCTATTAAGCTCTATGCTAGCTTCTTACTCTGAAACGATTACGAGCGAGTAGGTTTAAGTACCAGTCTTAACGTCACTAATATTATAAACATCATCAGAATACCGTACTGACGTAGAAATCCTATGTCTATATGGTTGGGGCCATAGTTGGTATCAGTGAATAACTAGCCTTAAAGTATAAACAGACTGGTTTAATATTACTTATCATTAAAGGGTATTGTTAGTATTGCTAAGCTCGGTCTTGCATTAGGAGACACGCACGTCGTCCCTTGTAACTTCAGTGGACATCAAATTTGCATATAGGTACAAGATATATTATGGCTAGGATATTATTAGGGCTACTAGATAGGTACCTACGTGACTAATTCTAATTCTAGTTTTAGTTGTGACTGATTCATTTTAATCTTTTTGTTTTTTCCTCGTTTAAGCGCAAATTATATTCATTCTCATCTTACTTTGACTGTGGAAGTAAAATGAAAACTGTAGCGATCATTTTAACGCATTGAAATAAGGTACTAACATTCTACACCGCGATTGTGACGTTTACATGAGAAAATTTTTCACACAAGCTTCACGGGTCACTTACCACATTTACCGGTTCAGTACACGTTTAGTATACAAGACAATACGACAAAGAATACTAAAGTATTGCTTTTAGAAATACAACATGCCTACCGACCGTGACGGATTGAAACCAGTCTTCCTACTATTGTGTTTGGATCAAGTCGCATAAAAGCTTTCTATTTACCTACATAATTCTATTTTTATAACCAGTTTCGTCTAAACTTAGAATGATTTCCTTTCTAACCTAGCCTAACCTGACCTAACGTACAGGCTGTACAAAGCTAATAAAAACTTTAAAAGAGAAATAATTCGCTTGAATACGAAAATATACTCGGTGATGATTGATGACAAATAAATATCAGACTAGCAATCAGATTATTCTTTGAAGCTTTTAGAGATTTTAGCAATTTCAGCTTTCAATTTGAACCATGCTGATACCTTGTCCACAAACTTTAAGGTATCCAACGCACACTGTATTGTTTCAGTTTTTCAGCGTACGCCACATTGTGACCGCTTTTCTAGGAAAGATATAAAAAAAACCTAACTTTTAGGATCGTTATTTTGATCAGGTGACAATGGCAATCGCTCTTGGAGTCTGTTTAGTGTTATAGAAGAAGTTTTTTTAAGACTATTTTATAGCATTGAAACAACATGCGACTAACAACAACATGAATACGTCTGGATTTTTCAACCGACTTCAAAAAAAGGAGGAGGTTCTCAATTCGACTGTATTTTTTATTTTATTTTTTCTAATGTTTGTTACCTCATAACTTTTGACTGGGTGGACCGATTTTGATGATTCTTTTTTTATTTGAAAGGGCATACTTCCCATGTGGTTCCATATAAATTTTATCAAAATCGGTCGAGCGGTTTTTAAAATATCAACAATAAAATAAGTACTTTGTATAGAGTGTGCTTGTTGTTGTAAAGTTGGCGCGGGAGTTTGAAGTCGGTTGATTAAAAAGAATTTTTTATATTATTAGACATACATCCTCGTGGATTTAAGGCCCGATATACAATCAGGCGGCAACCAACTGTAGGTATAAAACTCGCCACACTACAGCATATATCTGTACGCATATATAGCACTACGCTCTACGCTCGATTTTACAGCCAACTAACCAATTTTGTTACTTGAAATATTTGATTATTATTTATTTACTACATTACATACCTAATATTTATGCCTCCGCGCCACATTATTACAGTAAATACTAGCGGACGCGCCCCTGCTTCGCTCGGGTGAAATTTTTAAAAATTCCTTGGGGGTGAAATATCCAAAAATCCTGTAACACGTGTTTCTTTATATTTAATCGAAAGCCCAAATACCAATTTTCATGAATGTAAACCGAAAAATAAAGAACTTTCATACAAACTTTCCTCCTATATTTCACCCCTTTGCGGGTCCAATTTTCAAAAATAGTAACACACGTACTTCTTCATATTTAACCGAAAGCCCAAATGCCAAGTTTCATGGCTACCTAAAACTTGAAAAATGAAGGACTTTCATACAAGCTTTCAACCACTATTTTACCCCTTTGGGGGTGGAATTCCCAATAACAGTACACACACGTACACACGTACCCACTACAGCCCATTAACGTCCCACTGCTGGGCACAGGCCTCCACTCTCATAGGAGATAGGGAATTAGAGCTTTGACCCACCACGCTGCTCCAATGTGGGTTGGCGGGCTTTAACGACTATTATCATGTTAGTCATAATAACCGGGACCGACGGCTTAACGTGCTCTCCGAGGCACGGGGGTGAAACACCGCCAACTTCCTAATTCCGGGCTAGTGCTGAGAATTTCTAGTCAGAAAAACCCAACACTTATTATGGCCCGACCCGGTACTCGAACCCGGGACCTCGTCAGCCGCAGTCGACTATGCTAACCACTAGACCAACGAGGCAGTCATGTACACACACGTACTTCTTTATTTTTTACCAAAAGCTCAAACCCCAGATGATTGAAAGATGTCGGACTTTCACCCCTATTTCAACCCCTTAGGGGTGGAATTTTGAAAAATCCTTCCTTAGTGAGCGCCTACATCATAGAAGGAACCTACTGTCAAAATTTCAAGTTTCTAACCCCAGCGGTTTAGGCTGTGCGTTATGATAGCCAGTCAGGACAAACGATTTTATATAGGTATATAGAATAGATAGAAAAAAGATTGACATCCTACCTACTTACTAATATAGATAGATTAGGTATGTATGCGCCCGATCATTCACAAACGCTAGGTACAGTGTTCTTCTATGTACCTATAGTACGCGCGCGAGTTGAATGCAGAGCTAATATTGTAGGTACGGTGACACACGATGCATTCAACTCGCGCGCATACTATACATGTCAAATGTAAAACTAAATGGTACGGAACCCTTGGTGTCCGACTCGCACATGACAGGTTTTCATTGTGGTGTATTTTTTTTTATTTGGTGTATTTTTATGTGGTTTACCTACAATAAAAGTGTAATTTCATTCATTCTCATTCATACGATTCATGTGATACCTGCTGCCCGCTGACAGACAGACGGACAGAGAGCGCAGGCTTAGTAATAGGGTCCCGGTGGCACACTCTGGGTACGGTACCCTAAAAAAGAATAATCGTAAAATATAAAAATAGAAAAGTACGCCGGAGTGATCGCGGCACGGCCAGGGTTGCCTAATTTGGTTTTGAAATCTACCAAACAAGGACGAGACCGTTGATAGGAACAAACACAACTGATAATAATTATTTTACACAATACTAGCAGATGCCCGCGACTTCGTCCTCGTGAAATAAGTTTTTTAAATTCCCACGGGAACTCCCAAAATTTTCGGGTTAATATATAGCCTATGACACTCACAAACTTTACCTCTTTATAATATTAGTATAGATTTATTTTATAAAATTACACATATTATGATTTATGGCAGTAGGCATTAAAAGTTACAGGTATGCATAATTTAGGCTTCACCATGTCTACGCTTGATTTGAAATCAAAAATCACAAATGACTGACCTTCGCTCACGTTTCGACACGATTCGAAAGAAAGAAATGGAAAACGTCACGATCTGCGCGTGTACGAACCGGCAACGTCACTTAATATATTGCGGCAAATCTTATACTTCATTATGTATGAAACTGAATAAACCGAACCACTCATACTTCGGCATTTTTGTTATACTTGCTAAAATACCGAACACCTGGCAACCCTGGGCGCACCACTGGCGACGACGCGCTAAGTAGGTAAGTTGGTAACTTAGCGCGTCGCTGCCAGCGTCGCCGAATCAGAGATCCCGCCCCGCGCCCCCGCGCCCCCGTGGCTCTCGTACACAATTCATATTTGCATTTTTCGATACAGTCCATTAGTAAATAATCAAAGCTGTCTCTAGGCATCCATACTAATATTATAAATGCGAAAGTGTGTCTGTCTGTCTGCCACGCTTTCACGGCCCATCTACTCAACCGATTTTGATGAAATTTCGTAAAAGGTTAGGTTGTAGGTATGTATAGGTGTAAGGACATAAGCTAGGTACCTACTTTTTACCCTGGAAAATTAAAGAGTTCCTGCGGTAATCAAAAAACCGTAATCCAAGTGGACGAAATCGCGGGCATCATCTAGTACGGAAATAATTGAAAAACTTATCCGGGTCACACACAGTTTTTCACATGAAATTGTATAATACACGCCATCTAAATACCTGTTTCTTTTATGAAAACCTAAAACCGTTTACCTATACCTACTTCTTTTTTGCGTTTCAAATATTATATAATAAACTAGATGATGCCCGCGACTTCGTCCGCGTGGTTTAAGTTTTTTGTTATTCCCGAGGGAACTACTTAATTTTCCGGGATAAAAAGTAGATTATGTCACTCTCCAGGTCTTCAACTATACCCATGCCAAAAATCACGTCGATCCGTTGCGCCGTTGAAGCGTGATTGAAGGACAAACCAACAAACCAACAAACCAACTGACTTTCGCATTTATAATATTAGTATGATTTCATTTATCATCATACTAATATTATAAATGCGAAAGTCAGTTGGTTTGTTGGTTTGTTGGTTTGTCCTTCAATCACGCCGCAACGGAGCAACGGATCGACGTGATTTTTGGCATGGGTATAGACGAAGACCTGGAGAGTGACATAATCTACTTTTTATCCCACAAAAAATTAAGTAGTTCCCTCGGGAATAACAAAAAACTTAAACCACGCGGACGAAGTCGCGGGCATCAGCTAGTATGCTATAAAAGTTCTTATCTGTATGAAATAGAGCTGAAATTTTAAGAAACGGTCGAACGAAAACGTTTCTTACGAGAAGCACCTACCTAGTAGGTAACTATAGTAACATAATCATACTAATAAAATAAATGCGAGTGTTTTTGTTTTTTGGTTTGTTGATTTGTTGGTTTGTCTTTCAATCACGCCGCAACGGAGCAAGGGATCGACGTGATTTTTGGTATTGGTATAGTTGAGGACCTGGAGAGTGACATAGGCTACGTTTTATCCCGGAAAATTAAGGAGTTCCTGCGGGAATCAAAAAAAGCTATAACCACGCGGACGAACTTGCCGGCATTAGCTAGTCTTACTAATCAAATAATATAATAATATAATATATAATAATAATCAAATAAATATTATAAATGCGAAAGTTTGGATGTATGGATGGATGTTTGTTAATCACGCCCGAACGGCTGAACGGATCTGGATGAAACTTGTCACAGAGATAGATTATAGTCTGGAATAACACATAGGCTACTTTTTATCCCGGAAAACTAAGGAGTTCTCGCGGGAACCAAAAACCTCAATCCACGCGGACGAAGTCGCGGGCATCAGCTAGTAATAATATTATAATTACTATGAATGTGAAAGGAATTTTTCAAGAATTGAACTTGAAGAGTTCAACCGATTTAGCTGATATTTGAAATATGAACACATGACCAACTTCACGGGTGAACTCATAGTGGAGAACTCCTCAAATACTCATCGTAACTCCTTCGTGTTTGAGCTCATTGGATTTGTCTTATCGTGTAGGTACTAAAGACCAAGAATGTACTTGGCGTCCAGGGTATCATGATGGAATCGGGAGGTCGTCACAGGACCTCTTCAAATACTCATCTTAACTCCTTCGTGTTTGGGCTCATTGGATTTGTCTTGCCAAGTAGGTACTAAAGACCTAGAAAGTAGTTGGTGTCCAGGGTCTCATGATGGAATCGGGAGTTCGTCAGAGAAACTCGGTTGATTAAGTACTTTGGTTCAGAAATATTTATGAAACATTTCGTGAACCTCGATCTTTTACGAAAACTGGTTTAGAAATCTCGTAGAAATCGGTATACCTACCTACTTGCTTTGAAAAAAGAAAAAACTCGTCGAATTCAGGATCTCCTACTTTTTTGAAGTCGGTCAAAAATAGTTGTTAAATTGTATATAGCTTTTCCAAATAAATTTTGGTGTTGTAATTACTTTTATTTCGGTTCCAAATAAAAATATCAATTTTTTCCATCCGCAGTATACAAACACTGCACTCGCGAAATCGTAATAAAATTTTTGACAAAAAGTGATACACCCGTCCGTTCACGAGCGCGTTTCAGCGCAAACTGAGGCGAAAAATCAAGTCCTGGGATATTTTCCTTAGAAAAAGTATGAAAAAAATATGGTGGGACGCATAAATGACTACGTACTTCACTTGGACGCACAATGTGGCATAGTTTAGATAGAGGACTATATATGCCATCATTTTTTCATAAATTACTAATTAAAATATGCAGCGGATACATAAATGAGGGTTCCTGAACAGACCCCATTTTTCCTCATTTTAAGCGATTCATGCGTTCGATATTACGTATTTATGCAGAAAATTTGTATGGAGTGTGCATTTTTTATATGGTCAAACGAACGCTGAATACATGACCTTTAATTTGATACCATGATATCCCCACAGCTAGAATTCCTATTTCTTTAAAGTGTACCTGGAAAAGTATGAAATTTGTATAAGGCGCCTTAATGTCTAAAAGATTTTGTTTGATTTTCATGAATACAAAGTAGCTTAAGTTACATTACAGTGAGATCGAACGACAAACAAATGACCATATACAATGATCATAGAAAAGTTACAATTTTATCACAATATAGTTGCATATATAAGCTGCGGGGTCACATGCAAACGTACCTAGTTTACTAAGTTAACGCGAGTTTATCGTCACAGGAGTCGAAGCGAGCTGGTTGGTGACTTGCTGCCGATTGTCATATGACCTAAAAAACTGTTCGAGTGGATGAACACGGAAAAGCTTGCAACAAAGAAAAGAAAACTTGTTGCGAACTCTACTAACTACCAATAGTGAAGTAGTAAGTGGCGTACTCTAAGAAAAACTTATTTGAAAACACATTGCTCAGTAATGCTAAGATATTAATACTGTTGGCTTGGATAGAGCACAAAGGACTCAGTCACGGTTTGGTGGTCGATACGGTCTTATATGAATCACCCTTAGTTAAAATAAAATTTCAAGTGACATCGACTAGTAGACTGAAGTCACTACGTGCAACATAAAACTTCCATTGGTTGACAATGACAAAGGGATAGGTTGTGCCAATGCGAATGATGGAAACCTCCAATTATTAAATTTTAGTTTTGAATCAAATAGCCAGCCTAGAACTTCAGGAGCCTTCAAAGCTTGGAAAAATAAATGGCTAAATCTAGTATTTCAAGCTAGTTAGTTTTAGTTACCAATTAATGTGCCAGCTTTGGTTACATGCTGCGTTTTCAGCTTTTAAAATTCATTTATTTGTTGGATTTACTGTTTTAATACACAGCGTAAAAAATGTAAGGACTATTTTCAACAACGCCTTATAACAACGGAAAATAAAATTTTACTTAAAACAATGTGTATGCTTTGTACACCCAAAATTTTATTTAAAGACCTCACCCATTCATTCTAGGCGCGCTCAGAAAGTCAACCCTAAAAAAAGGTTTAATGGAAAATGTTCTTCATAAGTGTGTCGACTTTAGCCTTTACATTGTGCTTTTATATTTAAACGCAATGAGGGCGACAGAAAATTTTACCCAAAATACAAAATCACCTGCCGAGGTTGTGCTAAACAAAATTATATTTACCTCCGTTGAAATAAATAATATTTTATAGTGGCACAGGAATGTCCCAAAATTTGAGATGCAGAGATAATTTTATCTTGAGAAAACCATGCGAATTTTAACTTAAGTGATTAAGCATAAAGATCAATATGGCATGATGGCAGAATTTGTTACTGGACAATAGCAAGTACACCGATTAGGGCAAGGGGAAACGCGATGTCAGCACCTAACGTTTTGTATTGTATTGTGTGCTCTCCTGAGGCGACTTTAAAGGGGAGGAAGATCTTAAGGCTACTCTAATCTTTTTGAGCTCATTCACGTAGGTCTGACCTGTGGGAATACGCTCGCATGCTGCAAATTGGACGGGGAGCTTGGGATCGAAACCTTGTTGTCTAACTCATTTATTGAAACACTATATCATTTCTCTTACCCTTATTTTGATGTAGTTATATGTATTGATTATGAATGGGCGTTGCTAAAAATTTATGACCTGAAAATGCAGATTAAACTTGTCATTAACGACATAGCCACTGGAAAGCACAGATAAGGTCTAGTTGGACTCAAGTTTGCGTAGAACATACCTATTTACTCTCACCTGGAAGATCCTCGAATCCGTCTGCATGTACGCTTCCACTACTGGCCTTTTGAAGAGCCGCACCACCTCAAAGACGTCTTCCAGCTGTCTCATCCCGCCACGTGTTTAAAGTCCAGGTCGGTCGTTGCATTGATAGGATTTTGAAGGTACCCAAGTTCATCCGAGTACTTTAATACAACGGTGGGGAGATTTTACCTCGTTTCTCATAACAAAGAAACCGCTATCTCCAAAATTAGACTAGAGTAGGTACCTAGTGTAGTATTATATATTCAGATTTAGTTGGCGGTGTTTCATCCCCGTGCGCGGAGAGCACGTTAAGCCGTCGGTCCTGCGCCTGATCTCTCACCGGTCGTGTCGGATTTTCCGTCCCATCGGGCTATGAGAGTAGAAGGAACAGAGAGTGCACCTGTGTATGCGCACACACTTGTGCACTATAATATCTCCCGCGCAGATAGCTAATCTCTCAAGAGATTGGCCGCCGTGGCCGAAATTCGGTCGGGAGGACATTATTATATATTCAGATGAACTTTTAGAAGTACTTTCGGGACAGTAATTAAGATTTATTAATAGTCTTAATTATTACTGTCTCGAAAGTGTATTAAAATCCTCTTTCTACTGAAAAGATTCGGCAAGAAACTCAGCGGCTTCCCATTTAAGCAACAAAAACGATCACAGTTTATAAAAACAGTCATAAAATGATCACTTTCTCTCGACGCTCGCACCAAAATGTTTGTAATTTGGTCAAACCGCTCAGTTCCGCTACATTAGCCCATTTCGTGGCGCTCGTGTGTGGTCAAGAGACATCACAAATTAGATATGGTAATTACTTGAATCACGATTTTGTATAATGCTTAGTCTTGGAAACAAAGTGTTGTGATTATATTATCTTGACTTAAGGTGATCGCATACGGTGAGACGACCCTCAAGGTATTAGGAGGTCCAAGAACCGGAAGAAAAAGGTGACCTCCCCGGCTCAGTGGTCAGCGCTATCTTAGAAGTGGGAGGTCGCGAGGTTCGCGTGCATTAAGGTTTTTGATTCCCGCGGGAGATCATATCCTTCCCCGGGATGTTAACTACCTCTATACCAAAGTTCATCAAAATCGTTTGAATAGATGGGCCGTGAAAGCGTAGCAGACACACAGACAGACAGATAGACAGACCGACACACTTTCGCATTGATAATATTAGTATGGATTCCTAATTTTTCCTGGGCTAATCTGGTGGTAGAATTTGCCCGTGGCTAGTTACCGTACTACTGACAAAGACGTGCCAAGAAGCGGTTTAGCATTCCAGTACGACGCCGTGTACCTACTTATATGCCGATTAGGCGTTCGGGTTTAATTAAACTGCCATACCCCTAACAAGTTAGCCCGCTACCATCTTAGAGAGCATCATCACTTACATACTTAAAGTACCTACGTGTGAAATCAACATCATTATTCGACCGCATTATCGAAGAGTTGATTGGGCAAGTTTATTTAGCTAAATGCTTCTTACTTAGAAAACTCATCGTAAGGTTTTAAAATTACGACAGTCCAATTCAATTGCTCCCTATAACACCTGCGCCGGATCACCTGCCAGAGAGTTATTCAATCTCCAGTTTCAGAATGCGGGCTGGTACAAATACTTTTCAACCGACTTCAAAAAAAGGAGGAGGTTCTCAGTTCGTCGTTTTTTTTTTTATGTTTGTTACCTCAGAACTTTTGACTGGGTAGACCGATTTGGATGATTCTTTTTTTATTTGAAAGAACATACTTCCCATGTGGTCCCATATAAATTTTATCGAAATCGGTCAAGCGGTTTTTAAAATATCAACAATAAAATAAGTACTTTGTATAGCGTGTGCTTGTTGTTGTAAAGTTGGCGCGGGAGTTTGAAGTCGGTTGTTTATAAAGTATTTTTTATATTAAATTATTATTTATCAACATCATGTTAATCGAACACCGGCCCACTACTGAGCACAAGTCTCCTCTGTTTTGAAGTAGGATTTCACCATAATCCACCACGCTACTCAAGTGCGTCTTGGCAGACTTCGCATAGGTATGTTTGAGAACATTATTAAAACCGTTTTAACAATTAAACTGTTATAGCAAGTGATATTTAATCAACTCAAAAAAGTATGACGTCAGATTTTCATATAAGAGAATGGATCATATTTTGTTTTTAAGCAATTAAAAAATTTATAATGTTCATCTCTCACCTTGCGATCATGCTATTATTATAAACTGCGTCAGTTAGTCGATAATAGCTTTCGGACCATTTCTGTCGTAAAAAAGTCAATAATAACGTTTAATTGACCAAACGATTACAACGTCCGGTATTCGTGAGACTGTGAAGACAACGCAAACACACCATGTCAATGAGAACACAAAATGCGAATAATGAGTATGCATCTACCATTACAATAAATAAATAAAGCTTACGTTATCGTTATTTATAGGTAGTTAAAATCAGAACAGCAAATAGTTGGTTATTTATTTATTTATTTATTTAATTTATTTGAACCACCAACAGAATTACAAGTAATAGGTATACAAAATGTTCAATGGCTTAGGCACTAGGTAAACATGCAATTCAAATTATAGGTAGTTACATCGTGCACATAAGAAAAGTCGTACATAAATAACATAAGTTTACATTAGGCAAATATTAAGATTACCAAAGCACGGCTACGAAAAATCAATGAAAATATCTATCTATAAATATATTTAAAAAACTAGATAAAAGGAAAAATAAATAAATAAAATGCTAAATATTACAATACAGGGTCAAGATAACAACACAAATCTGACAATATGATATCAAGAGTCAAGTGATTTGAGTAGTTTGATTTTGAATTTTTGTAATTTTCCACAAAACAAATCAATGGACTTGTCCTTTATTGTAAATTCCCTGTAAAGTCGGCTTAGCCTGGGTACAAAGGAATGATGGCCAAGATTGGTTTTGTGGGCTCGATGGGTGAGCAGTGAGATAGGATACCGAGGCATTCGTGAGGGGACTTTGAAGGATATTTGGCTCAACAGTTCCGGGTTATCCATGGTACCGTTTACAAGTTTATGTAAGAAAACCATGTCTTGCATTATTCGCCTATCCGAAAGTGAGTGCAAATTAAACTTTTTTAGCCTAGAGATATATGGTAATCTTTTATCGCGTCCAAATAAGTAAAATTGTGTGAATCGCCTCTGTATACTTTCCAGACGATCCTTATGGATCTGGTAATTGGGGTTCCATATTACCGTGCCGTACTCGAGTTTGCTTCTCACTAGTGTCGCAAAAAGTATTTTTTTAGTTAAATCATTTTTAAATGGTTTTGCATTTCTAAATAAGAAGCCCAGCATTTTTCGCGCAGATCTGCAGATATTTTCGATATGAACATTAAAGCGTAGTTTGGCATCAATGGTAATCCCTAGATCGCGGACAGATTCCAGTTTTTGGAGCGGACTGTTATTAATTGTGTATTTGCCCTCGATTAGCGAGCGTTTTCGTGTAAAGCTAATATAGGAACATTTAGTGGGATTCAGGTCCATACCATTAGTTTTACACCAGTCAGCAACCCTACTTATATCTTCTTGTAATAACAATGCATCATCCTGTTTTGTGATTTCCTTTGCCAATTTCAGGTCGTCCGCGAAAATTAAACACTTAGAATTTAGTATGCAGTTAGTAATATCATTTATAAAGATGTTAAATAAAAGGGGTCCCAGGATAGATCCTTGCGGCACGCCTGACAATGCACTGTATAACCGGGAAGAGTGTCCTTTAATTGCTACGTATGAGCATCGATCCACTAGATATGAAGAGAGCCATGATAAGAGTGATCCACCTAGTCCAAAGGAAGAAAGTTTTGCAACCAATAATTTATGATTGACCTTGTCGAAGGCTTTAGAGAAATCTGTGTAGATTGCGTCCACCTGTTTACGAGAGTCGACCGAGGCTGTAACAAAGCTCACGAAGTTCGCCAGATTAGTTATGGTAGATCTTGAGCTTACGAAACCATGCTGTGCCTCTGAGAGCTCACGGAGAACGTGGCGTGATAATATTGGCTGTACCAGAGACTCAAATACCTTCGCCAAAGTAGACAATATCGAGATGGGCCTGTAATTCGTAATATTTTCACGACCACCTTTTTTATAAACGGGCACTATTCTTGCACGTTTCCAAAAAACTGGGAAAGTTCCAGTATGCAAAGATTTGTTATATATCATACATACAGGTAACGATAGTGAGTTTGCACATTTTATAATCAGCAATGGAGGAATATCGTCCGGCCCTGCACCTTTCTTTGCATCAAGTCTCTTTAATTTTATAAGTACTTCCTTGATAGTGAAGTTAAAATTGCAGAGAAAATTGTCAGAGTTGACAGGTACATGAGGGTTGGTAACAGGTGGGTCGCCTGAATCGTAAACAGAGGCAAAAAAGTCTGCGAACAAATTACACATACTGGGACCGTCAGTGGCGATCCTATCAGCAAGCATCATCTTTGCTGGATAAGTATTAGGCGATTGTTTTACATTTTTTAAGTGAGTCCAAAAGTATTTAGGATTTTTTGATAAATTGTTTTCTATCGATACAATATATCTATCATAGCATTCCTTGATTAGGTTATTGCTGTCACTTCTTAGAGATTCGAATTTGAGTATATCTAATGGATTTTTGTAGATTTTTGCTTTTACCCTATACCTATTTTTAAGTTTTAACATCGAAATAAGTTTATTGCTATACCAAACAGGAAATTTGCTATTTCTGGGTTTTGTTTTTGGAACGTGTTTTTCAATAATGGAGTTGAGTTTATCATAGAATATAGTAAGCATTGCATTAACATTATCACAGTTTAGAAATAGGTCAATCCATGGTGTATTGTCAAGATCTTTTACTATAGCGTCATAGTCGGCCTTGTAAAAATTGAATTTTTCAACAACCTTTTCATTTACTATAGCCACCTTATCTAATTTAATATTTACCAATAGAGGTGGGTGATGATTGTCGACTATACTAATGGGATTCAGACTTTTGTTAACTATGACTTGAGTAGAATTAGACAAGATTAAATCAAGTAATCTTTTGTTGGTATTAAATATAGAGTTAAATTGCTTTAAGCCGTGTTCTTCAATAAAATCCACAAGGGTAGAGTCTAAACTGCAATTACAAGACGGGTGCATATAATTTTGCTCAGGTTCTTGTGACCATGTCAGACTACTCATATTTAGGTCTCCTACAAGGAGCACCTGATCATTGTTATTAATTATTTTGGACGAGTTCATTAAAAAATGATTCAGTATTTCAATTTTGATTGGTGGTGGCAGGTATACTGCGCAGATAGCAATATGTCTTAGTTTATTTTGTATAATTGCCTCCACCGTCACCCATACGTCTTCACAGTTACTCTCCCATTGTGGTACGCGGCAAGATTTAAGGTTATTTTTAACAGCAATCATGACTCCACCTCCATTCTTTATTTTGTTTATATCAGTTTGCTCCCTATCTCTACGATAAACTATATAACGGCTGTCTATAAACTCTCCGTCAAATACCCCGTCGTTGAGCCAGGTTTCTGTGAATATTAAGATATCATAGTCATTAGAAAGTATATTAAGTTTTACCTCTCGTGTTTTACTTCGGATTCCTCTTACATTTTGGTAATATATTTTTAAATTATCGTATGTAACAAATTATAATAAGAGACTAAACATAATAAGGGAACACTTTAAGAGTTTAATTGATCTAGCTGCTCGACGTTTCTCACAACAATATGTTCAGAGTTGTCTGATTTTCTCAGAAAGACACGTCCATTTTTTATCCAAACATATTTATAATTTAACTTCTTAGCTGTTAACCTAGCAAAAGCGTGTATCTTCTTCAATTCCGGTGTCAGGTGATCAACCACGTAAATTGGTTTTTTCTCGCCTCCTATTCCAATATAACTCGTGTTCAGTTTCTCTTCTTTGTTTTTCTTATTGAATTTGATCACTCCTGCCAAGAAGGTATCACGAATGCGTGGACTCGAGAACTTCACAATTACAGAGCGCGGACGCGTATTATCTGGGTTGATCTTTGCAATCCTGGTGCATTTGTGGATATCCGAGTCTGATATACTGCTGCCTGTCGCCTTCCCAATTTGTAAAATAACATTCGGTAAGTTTTCGGACTTGTGCTCTGGTAAGCACTGGATCTCCAGGTTACTCATTCTCGAGTGCTGTTCCATGATACTTAATCGACTATTGAGATCTTTAACTGTAGACTTTAGGTATTCATTTTCCTCTTTTAGTTCTTTCACCTGAGTTAGTTTTCCTTGAATCTCTTTTTTCAGGTCATCGTATTGATTATTTATAAAGCTCACGGAATCCTTAATCTCATTTATTTCCTTAAACATTTCTTTTGTTTTGCTTTCTAATATTTTACTCAAATTTTTTTCCATCTTTGCCAAAAGAATGTTCATTTCTTCCTTCATGAGCTGCTTCACATTTTCAAGGGTGAAAGATTCCTGGGCTTGTGGTTGGGTTAACGGCTGTGCACGCCTATGCGTGATATTTGACGATGGACTTGTATCGGCGCTAGAAGATCCACGAACAGGCGTATTGGTATTATCACCCCTTGGCTGTTTAGAGCGACAAGAAGGACACAGCCAGTTAGATTTGTAATCTGCTGGGAGCTCCTTAAATTTTTTGCTCGTAGCGTTGATACATTCAAAATGATATCGCAAACTGCATGTAACGCATTTGAGTTGCTCATTTGTAACTAGATCGTTGGAGCACGCCGCGCACTTTTTAGCTTTTGGCAATTTGGTGCTCATTTTTTAACCCAGACGTCCTGATGCGGTTCAGTGAGCAAGGGTAAGTTACACGTTATTGCTTTATATATTTCGCAGGCGCTTCGCAGTAGCTAGGGTTTAGCGCGAAATCGTTGGTGAGGGTATTTGTGAAAAAAAAAGTGGAAATAACATTAACACCAATCACTTATTTCCAATAATCGCACTCAATTTATAAAAGTATTTTAGTGAAAGTGTTTTGGTGCTATTATTGAACGTTAAACTTGCAATATAGAAGGATTTTAAATTATTCAGGTAAGATAATCGTAAACTGTAAGTCACTGTACACCTAGGTTTTTGCATCACTCATAACTCGATTAGAATTAATAAGTATTCCGAGATAACACTTACAACTAAAGTTTATTGTTTTTATTCAAGTTTAAGAACACTTTTCGTACAATAAATTCAGAGATTCAATTTTAATCACTATAAGTAAACAGAGCTACTTCGCACGACTTTGACGTTGACGCTTATTGTTAATAATGAATTAGAATCAATAAAAAAATATCTACTGGAATTTTCTTCTTTGCTCTCAAATTTTGATCGGAAAGAAGATACTTTTTTGTTTTTCTGCTCTGTGGATTGTGGTAGAATCTATTGAATAGAGAATTTATTCGTTTCTGCTCCACAATCTGTTCAAGATTAAAAAATTAAAAATAAGTAACCTTCAAATATCTACCAAGGTAATATACAAAACTTAAGACGCTTTACAGGACAGACAGCGACAAGTTTATTTATAAGACAAGTTCAAACGCAACGGTCCTCCGTACACCATCCTCGCCATTGATATAAGTATACCTATGGAGCAACAGATCTCGCTCACGTCTGGTATCAAAAAAACACGTCCAAATTATTGTTTCGATGTTAATCTCAAACTAACATAGGCAAAGACCAGCGGCAAAAGTAAGTAAAGACTGGAGCGAGCATCATTTTGATTGCAACTCAGAGTTTAGTATAGGGGTGCTGCAAGACGGGCGAGTGTAACTTGGCGCGCATTCTTTGATTCTCCACCAAGTTTTGTTGTTAAAATACAAATAGCTGAGTTTCTTCGTTATCAAAACAACGTGCGTAGAGTATTGGTGAGATTGATACCTCAAAATTACATCAAATAGTAAAAATCATTCATAAAAGACCAATCCCGTCTCAATTTACAAAATCACAAAAAGCATGGTGTCCGCATGATTTATATATCCATGTGATTTTACATATTGTTATGTGGGTATTTGAGTAATAAGGTTTCAGTCCTCATCAGGTACTCGTATCATTCACAACATGGTGACAGCGGCTAAAGTATAAAATAATGGAGAATATAATCGGTGTCATATACCACCACCACCACCACTACAGCCCATTAACGTCCCACTGCTGGGCACAGGCCTCCACTCTCATAGGAGAGAGGGAATGAGAGCTTAGACCCACCACGCTGCTCCAATGCGGGTTGGCGGGCTTTAACGACTATTATCATGTTAGTGATAATAACCGGGATCGACGGCTTATTGCTTAACGTGCTCTCCGAGGCACGGGGGTGAAACACCGCCAACTTCCTAACTCCGGGCTAGTGCTAAGAGTTTCTAGTCAGAAAAACCCAACACTTATTATGCCCCGACCCGGGACTCGAACCCGGGACCTCGTCAGCCGCAGTCAAACATGCTAACCACTAGCTAGACCAACGAGGTGTCATAAACGTGAGATAAGTTTTGGGTACAATGTGTATAAGTGTATAGGTAGAGTTAATGGAACACGTGCGACCGCTGTCGGAATTATTCATAGAAGGAGGACTGGCGTAGGGCGCAACTACGTCGCGAAAATCATGACCCTACACTTCAGTCCTGTTTACATTCAGGTAGACGGTTTTTCGCGAAGCAATGCACGCTCTAGTTATAAGACATCTCTCTGATTCCCGCTATTTATAAGCGTTGTTTTTTTCATCTCTGCACACCTGCCTCGGCGCGCCGCTTTGATTGGCTGAGGTCTTCAAGTCAATAACATCGGCCACCCTTCTTGTTTAACCCTTATCTTGTCTCAAAAGAGTTATCTAATCGCCCCCCTTTTAGATTGTCTACTTAAAACAGATGCAGGCTGTTCTTGACTTTGAGTTTTTCTTGTTCTTCGAATATGCCATTAGAAACTTTAATAGAAGTTCTATACGGTACATGGAGTTATAAAAAAATGTACCAAAGAATCATCCAACGCGCTATACGGATTAATATTTTTTTTTACTTACACTTCTTATAGTGTGTGCTACTGTCATTGTCATCTACTCCATATGTCACACGCCGCTATCCTACGCCACCTAACTCCAGGAAGACTCCCTGCGACTCGCTAGATGTTGTCGTCCACCTAAAATGGTCTGCAAATGATGTGTTTTCCGATGCGAAGTCGCTACTCAAGCACCTTTATCGGTTCTTTTAACGCGCGACGAACGTTTATCGATTCTTTTAACGCACATATTATTATGAGCTATGTTAGTCACTCTAATTCTTGGACTTTCTCATCTGTACTGATTTGGTCAATTAGAGAAACTCTCAATATAGGTGTCGCCCGCTATAGGTGGTGTGAAGGTGATCCATGTAGGAAACTAATTTGCTATTTAACTTAAAGCTAGGTGCTTTGGCTTAAATTGTTCCCTTTCCTAGAATCTTTACATTCCTATCAACAAAGCAAGAAAATGCGTTTGTCCCCGATTAGAAGTTTCCGATAGGCTAAAGTGATATGCGCTTCGAGAATAATTAACATACGCTAAGCAATTTAAAAAAGACAAAAATAATAGGTATAATATTTTTATGACAATTTGAAGCGTGTTTAGATACGAATCTCCACACAGCGAGCTTTGGAAACAGTGGTCACTCCAACTATGCTGTCAGATACAGTAGTTGGATTTTATAATCGACTTAACAATCATCGACAAAGAGCCGTCGGATCCAAACATTTCGCCTACATCCATTAGTCTTGGTCTAATCAATGCATTTATCTTATTACGTTTGAAGTTTATTTCATAAATAAAATGATAGGTGCCAGCTGATAACTCTATTCCTTGGAATGTAGCGTAATGCCTTTGACGGTTACCGCAGATTATCTCATTAAGAGATTATTTCCTTTCGCACCTCTATATTTTTTCCAAGCGTATAACTCCTCATCGAAGCTGTTGCTTTATTTTTATTAGAATTCTGAATCACTGCCTAGTGCTTACGTAGTCGCATGGTATGTTATTTTTTTAATATTTACTCTAAAAAATTGGTCTCCTAAATGTTAGCAACCTTAATCCCAAAGAGCAGCCTAAAAATATTAGAGGTATTAAACTTATCAAATAATTATACTAATCAGTCGACTTAAATTAATACTACATCGACTTACGAGTAACTGTAGTCTACCGCAAATTTGTCAGTCAAGATTTAGTCAAAAATAATGATCACATGTCATGTTGGAGACCAAACAAATCCATAATAGGTTCGCACGGGCGGAGTCAGGGGCAGGCGTAATGTAAAAATCTAACGGTATAGCTGCTTATGAAATATTGGCCGAGTGTGATGTGACCAATCAACAGGATTTAGGACGGATAGGAATGAAAATATGATACTTAAAATTTTAATAACGTGTCAAAAGAAAAACATCCGTTACGTTCCGAAAAGCTGCATTACTCATGGCTATAATTTCAATTTTCATGAGTAGCTCAACTTATGATATTCTTACTTCGACAATGGATTTCGGCCAATCGTGAAAGAGTGATAGCGATCATGTTATCGCTATATTTAATATGATGTTCCTCTTTACGTGGGTAAGCTTAGCAAAACTTAGCTAACCTAACCTAACCTAACCTAAAAAAAATAGCTATTTTTAGGTAGTCACAAATACACCGAAAATTGCTAGCAATTTAGTAGGTAAGTCACCTTAAGTTAGGTGTTTACTCTTGCCCATTACTATCATATCCTGATGCTATTCGGATAATGAAATAAATTATCTCTTTTCTTCTTATGACTACAATCACGCGAAAGAAAAGGATACAATGCTAACTGTCATCCTAATAGCATTATAATACTAATGCACCACCAAGAAGCAATCATTTACCGGTATAACAAAATCAAAGTCATTTTCGCCAGCGGCGCCTACGTTTATTAAGTTAATTTTAACTATGGACACCCTAGCTGAGATTGACAATCTGATAACATTTGGCTCCCGCCCTGTCCATAGACAATTAAACAAATGGACGAGCGTAAACGAACTGATTGTTATGATAAGTCGCTTTGACTTCTACAACTGACCATGTATGAATTATCTGCTTGGAGAGATCTGAACCTGGAACTGGGTTGGACACTGATTGAGTTGATAAAAACTTGTAAATGTTTTAAACATTCTTTCGTTTCAATTTTGTTTTTTATTCTTTATATTTGTATACCAACATCCTTACCTATCGACCATGTTTGGGTATCATTATTTCATGATAAAATTACAAAGCTTTAGTTATTTTTCTCAAGCATTTCAATCACCGAGAATCTTGCTCAGTGAATAGGTTTACTCAACCTCTTACAAACTGTCTATACTCCTTATACTCTATAGGTTGGTCTCCACAAAAGACGGTCTTGTGACGCTGTTTCCAGCGGCTCCCGGCTATTTGCTTGAGATCGTCCGTCCGCCAAAAATTTTGCAAGTGCTTTTGAGTCGTGAAGTGAATTCGAAAATATGATAGCAGAATCAGCAAATTCCTTGATATCCCACTTAAAAAAGTTATGGTCCGTCGTACATTACATACTTTGTAAAGTCCGAACGCTGCGGCATCGTCAATCAATCGGTGATAGGCTGATAGCATCAAGTAAAACATTGGCATTCAAAGCGTTCAGCTGACTCCGGTAGCCTCTTTGAACCAATCGGAGCAATTAACAACTGTACCTACATGCCTAGTTAAACGTAGTGGAAAAATCAAGATTCTTTTGCCTTGATAGATGGGTTATATCAAAGATATGCCGCCCAGTGATTGCTAACGGTGCGGCCGTCAATAAAAACTAGAATAGATGATGGGTCTTTCTCTGAGACCAGACTGTAATACCTCAAACTATTCTAGGTTAGGTGAGACTAAGATAGTCGATTGAAATGCTCATAAAATATTAAACCCATAAAACTAAATAGCCGTGACAATAATTCCAACTAAATCCATAATCAAAGTCGCACTTTACCAATCTGACTCTTTTAATTAATTCACTATAGATACTACTACCACTACTACTATTGAAAGTTTATGTTTAAAATAAGACAGGTTAGGGACACCTAAGCAAAACTTTACAAATATATCGTCAGTCTTCAAAGTATCTTTTCAAAGAGAGAAATCGAATATCTGTTCCCTTTAAGATTCCCACCGATAACAGCAATGAAATATACTTTGTAGGTAAACATCAATTACTTACATACACTGTCTGCGACCTGCGTGATTCCCGTTAGTCTATAAAACAACAGCTCTCGCAACAAGAAATAAAATAAACTTTCAATAACATTTCAACAGAGTAATAAAATCTTATCATTTAATTTTTTCAATTAATCGTCTATAGAATTTCGAAAGAGATAAATCGTAGTATCACGCATGGCACAGAAGACAATGGGATAATGTATTTGAAAACAATATAAGCTGTAATGATAGAATGGCGTACCGGGACATGATTTATTGATTTCTTCGGCGGCAAACAATGAGGCGGTGTCTTTAGAAATGGTATTGACATTAGATATTATGATTGAATGTTTCACAACGATGGCGCCCAACTGGAGGTTTGTTTGTCAAAGATTACTCAAATAGATACTGCCTAGCTAGTTTCTATACTACTTGCTTTGAAAGTTCATTGCTATTTGTCCAATTTAGGAAACCAATTACTCAGTTTTAATTAAAACTTGTTTTTTTATATTATATATTAACTAGCTGACCCGGCAAACGTTGTTTTGCCATATAAATTAAGATGTAAGCTATCCTATTTTTCAAGTTGGATCAAACTGCACACGGTGTGCAAATTTAATTTAAAATCGGTTGAGTAGTTTAGGAGTCCATCGCGGACAAAAAACGTGACACGTGATTTATATTTAAGATATTGGATGAATGAATTTCTTAGTTAGTAAACACCCATTTGCGGTGCTGCAAGTACGGACGCAGTCATGGCACAGTCGGTATTTTATATTATAATATCAGCAATCAGCATCATCATATCAGCATCATTACAATCTCAAACCATTACCCACTGCTGCGCACGAATCTCGGATTTAGAGTTAAGACTATAGCCTACCACTCTGTCTACTATAAGTGTGAATTGACTTCACATACTTTTGTTAACTATATGGGAAACTCAAGCTGAACATGAACCAAGTCTAATAATTTGCTTGTGGTAAGTAGGTGAGGCAGTTACTAGTGCAACGGGTTTTGAACAGTAAACCAGCTTTCAGAGCTCAATCTGCTCTTTGAACGTTGCGCTTTAGCTGACGTTTCCTCCTTCATTCAATCACTGATCATAGATTAAAAGACCAAATACTAAACAGATTTGGTCCAAGAAATATTCAATTATTTTAAAAGGTTTCTTAAGACTTTTTGTAATCGTCCATAGAAAATTCTTCATTAAAGTACTTACTATGATTAATTTTGCTGTCGCCAGAGTAATTAACTTTTTGGATCACGATAAGTTCATTGATATCAGGATGGAGCTATAAATTTGGTAAAAGTCATTAAGTTTACCTACTAACCACTGCATTCTGTAAACTAAATCTTATCACCAAAGACAACAAATAACGGTATTTTTATAGCTGTGGTCATTAAGCTTTACACAGACTAATGTGATTATCGCCCACACTCGGACTACCAGCGTTTTTACTTTTTTTGGTAGCTTGGGTTATTTAGCTTTTTGAATTTAATACCTACCATATGCCAGCCAATAATCTTATTCAGTAAGTACCTACACTGCATATAACTAGTTACGTAGAAGTTAATAAAAGATTCGTATGTACTTTCTTTTAGCTCAAACAAATAAAAAGTCTAGAAAAAACTAATCATAGACTTTAATTACTGAAATATTGTTTTTTATTATTGATTTATATTTTATTTCCAAAATTATTCATAGAATTATTCAAATATTATATAGTATATTATTATAGGTTCAAATCCTGCCGGTTCCGCGAATTTTTGATATGCATGTTTAAGTTAGTTTAGAAACTATCCTCGTGTGTGAAGCACTGTAGTAAAATTATGAAATTTAGTTTAACGCAAAATATGTCATTCCTCGTTCAATGAGTTCCATCGAATATGGGCCTTGAAAGTAGTTTCGATACTGCAATGTATCGCTACTGGATGGCATAAACAGTCGCGTTAGAAGACTGGATTACAGATGCATATCTCAAATTTCGGCACTGGTAGGTAAGTGAACCTTGGCCTAGCGGTCAAAGGCGCTCAGGGCGCGATTCCCAGAGAGACGCAGGTTCAAATCCTGCCGGTTCCGCGAATTTTTGATATGCATGTTTAAGTTAGTTTAGAAACTATCCTAGTGTGTGAAGCACTGTAATAAAATTATGAAATTCATAGAATTCTCTGTCGGGATTCAGGACTTGTAACTACTCGTACTGAAATCATTCAGAAAACGCTAGCTTTAATAATTAAGTAAGTTAAGTACTCTACAGGTTACATACGTCGAGGTAAAATATTATGATCTTCGCCAGCAAGATCATAATCTTGCTGGCGAAGCTCAGTCAGATCATAAGATCAGTTTTAAATCTTGATTTTAAAGTTAGGACCAGTTAGGCACACAGGTACCTAACTTTAAAATAAAGAGTTAAAACTGATTATGTAATCATCATAATTATATTTTATAGCTTCCGAAACATAAATTTAAACGCATAAACCATTAGACAAGTAAAATGTAATGACTACTATAGTATTACTAACACTAATAAAAAATGGTAGTTATAGAAGTTCCATGGTTTGTGGCAGATTAATAATATTATTAAGAGTGTGAAATTATAATAATATTATGGAGAGTACATCCCACAGAATTAGGCGCGTGACAACTCTCGGGTTCATTTTACCTTCCTTCCTAAAACTACCAATCTTGGTAAAAACTACCTGCTCTTAAACAATCGAACTTCAACCTTCACTGTCTTTTAATAAAGTTTAAATTGTTACATTAGCTTACAGAAGCTATTAATTCTATATCGCTGAATCTCTGGAGTCGCTCGAGCGTGCTCTCCAATTTGATTCTTTCTACTATGAAAATAGCGTTGACTTGAACTTTTTACGGCTAGAATTTGTTACGGTGTGACGAAATGTTGCTACAAAGCTGTCTAATAAAAATAAAATGACACGATGTTCATTTGATGTGTCTCGTGCCACGATTTCGTTGCCGGGCCCAGAGACACGCAGTTTTTGCGCTGCTCAGCATTTTTTGAGTGGCGACCACGTCGTTGGATTTATAAAGTGATGGCTTTGGACGTAAAAAGTATATTATAAATGTGGTCCGTTCTTTTTTGTTTACTTTAGTAGGTAACGGTTAAGACTAATCTGCTACCTACATTCAGGTAGCAGATTAGTCTTTTCAATAGTGCGCGACTAATAGGAATATTTTAAACTTAATAGTATGGGAAAAGGTTCATTTTAGGCCTACTCTTGTACACTCTACCATGAACAGAGGAAAATACATAGATTGTATTAATAATATAATAAATTAGAACAGTAAAGTAAATAACGAGAAAAAATAAAACATATATTTCAAGTTTTCGATACGTTTCCAAGATGGCCATAGAGAAGGCGAAATGTATCAAATATCATATCTGACAGTCACTGTCAAAATAACGTGTTTTTCTTTGGAAAACGTCAAAAAATACGAATCTGCCATTGTTACGTGTTCCTTAACTTGGACAGATTAAATAATTTTACCACTGAAATTACGACGACTTCGTAGATTTGGTCGATAAAAACTGGTCTAGTATTTTATTTTCCTTCATTTTTCTACTTGTACAAGACTAAGCCTACGCCCCATACGAGTCTGAACCGACTTTGGTGTAATATATACTTATATAATTAAAATGCCTACCTGCAGATACTACCGCCTTGAACCTAGTTAATTATGTAAGTATATTAAACCAAGACCCTGATATGAAGGGCTTTAATTAAATTTCTGATCATCCTATCTGTATTATGTTCGCAATATATTTTAACGCGCAGAGCTGATTAGAAATTATACAACTTTAGGCAATTTTTATTTTTAGCGTCCTTAAATTGCGATTCCTATTGGTAAGCATTATGTTTTAGAGTCCAACTGTTTTAAACTTTATATGAAAGAAAACTAGAACTAGAAGCAAAATTAGGTTAGGTTCATAGAACAAGAAACAACGGTAAGATAATAATAAATATTTAAACTACTGCCCCGATTAACTTTTGTACTGACCCATATTTCGGTCTCCTTAGAAGAAAATCATGTGCCAACCGTGCAAATATGCAGTTGAGTTATTTTAGGAAAGCAAAGTTATGATTAGTAAATTGAAAACCACATTTTTTTCCATCCAACAACGATAGATTTACCTACAATGAGATAAGTTTAAGGAGACGCTGGTTATCAACTTATTTATACTTTAATTTAGCAATTCACAAAACACAGCAAATGTTTGTGGGACTATAAAAGTTTGTATTCTATGCCTATCATTATTGCACCAAAAAAACTTGGTAAGTTGGAGGGATTATTTTATTTTTATTATCATAGGAAAATCAACAGCTATTCTTAACAATATTACTAAAACAACAATAATTTAAAATAAAAAATACTTTTTAAACAACCGACTTCAAACTCCCGCGCCAGCTTTACAACAACAAGCAAACGCTATACAAAGTACTTATTTTATTGTTGATATTTTAAAAACCGCTCGACCGATTTCGATGAAATTTATATGGGACCACATGGGAAGTATGTTCTTTCAAATAAAAAAAGAATCATCCAAATCGGTCTACCCAGTCAAAAGTTCTGAGGTAACAAACATATACAGTCGAATTGAGAACCTCCTCCTTTTTTTGAAGTCGGTTGAAAAAACAGGAATAACATAGCCAGTTACAGATTTTCTCAAACACAAATAACAATTAATGAGAGTGAGTTATAGTTACACAGGCACTATTAACTTAAATTGACAGCAATATACCGAGTTTTTAAATTAATGTCCTCGGAAAATCAGGCGGTCAGAGAATAGACACCATAAATTTGTTAATGCAAATAACCTTACAGAGATAGTACAGAAGCTAGTTATTTACCATGCCTCAGTATTTTACTGAGTTAAAACTAACTTGTAGCGGAGCGTGGACAGTTTCACTTCCAATCGAGATGAAATTTGCATTTGCGGTCCCGAAGTCGCCAACCTGATTTAAATAGCGTTAGGTTTCCATATCTTAGAATATTTAAATTGGGACATTACATAAAGTTACAACACAAATCGCAAATCGTATTTCTATATGGCCTCATACCGGAACACTAAATCGCTAGGCGGCACTTCCGGTAGGGTGGTAGCTACTTGCCACGGCTAAAGCCTTCCACCAGGCCAGACCGGAGAAAATTTAGAAATTATAAATTCCCAAATAGACTCTGCAGGGGATCCAACCTGAAACCGTCCACTTAGTACCTTCTGCGCTCAACACTGTCAGGGTAACCTGCTCACTGCTTTTTCCAACTCGATGATCTTCCCGTCGACTGTCAAAGTGTGTGGCATTATGTTGTCAAGTCTAGTCGTCGTGGTCGGAGGTTTTTGACACCCCTGCCTCGCCGTCTCCATAACCGTTTTCAAGTATTAAGTAACTCATCATGTCTGCTAATATTATATTATATACCTACTAGCGGTCCGCCCCGGCTTCGCACGGGTAGCACTTGATCAAAATAGTCCATACCCAATAATGGTCAGTCGGCACTGAGGCGAACAACTCCACCATGCGGTCTCAAATTTTGTTCAGCAAACCGCTGTGAACACTTGGCACTTTAGTCTCCAATACGACGTATTTTCGCTGCCCTCACCTGGGAACTATGTTTAGAACTAACAACTAAGTTGAGATCTGGCTCTTTTAGGCATTTCGCAGTCTGTCTACAACAGTTAGATATTAAAATGTTAAAAAAAATTTTAGAAACTTCTCTTGTATTTATTATGTTTGTCTTGACAAATATGACATAAAAGTGTCTTGACAAATATGACATTAGAGACAGTCTGAATTAAAAGACGAATAGAGGTTTAACGTAAAAAGTTAAATTAGGTGAATTTTTCCGACTTAATTCACATTATTGCAATTTTCGAAGGGATCTCTAATTTATTTTAAAATAAAATGCAGCCTATGTTACTCGCTGATAAAGTAGCTTTCTATAGGTGAAAGAATTTTTAAAATCGGTCCAGTAGTTTTTTAGTTTATCCATTATAAACAAACAAACAAACACATCTTTCCTCTTTATAATATTATATATATATAGTTTAGGTGAAAGTGTGCTCAATCACGCTCAACGTTATTATTTGACTACTTTTTTATCCAGGAAAATTAAACAGTGCACACAGATTTTTCAGACCTAAGCTAGGTTTTAAATTGCCAAATTAAAAATCAAAAAGATATTTAGTTTTAATATCCTCTTAAACAGGAGATGTATGGTCACTATGAAAGCCTTAAAATTACAAAAACAACTAATAAGTTTCAAAGTTTTACTGATACCTACTTGTAAAAACTTTCAAACTTTTCTGTAAACGGAAATCAACCGAGCCCGATACTGAAACGCTTTTTCTTATGTAAATAAGTTTCTGTTACAAAAAGTATAACTGATTTCTGTTTTATATGGTTTATACTGAATTTTACCAAAAAAAACTTACCTATATTTGGTGAAATTTAAACTAAGCTATAAAATAATTTAAAACAAAAAAATCTTAAATAGCCTTATCGACTCGCTATAACGGGAACAGGACACAAGATGATGGCTGGCCACATTGCCCCTTTTGATGGTCAAACTGAAAGAAATAGACGGTTTTACTGCAAGGGCTGAGATCCTTTAGTAGATTCGATAACCCTATGTATTTAATTGATTCAAGTTTGGGATGATTGCTTGAATCTGGCAAAGTTTGAATCAAAAATCCTGCAGAGCCTTTGAAGAAAAAAAAGAAAAACCGGAATATATTCTGTCACTTTCAGCTACTGAAAATATTTAAGTATATTACAAAAATTGATTTTAGTACAATTAATTACAATGTTTGTTGAATTTTAGTCTTTACCTTCGTAAGTTTGCTTATTTACTGTCTTAACTGCCAAAGATAAATAATCTACAATCAAGTAGGTAGGTAATCAACGTCGTCCCTAATCCCCATAGATCCTTATCAGCTCGTCTTGATCAATTAATGGACTGACTTAATTAATCCTGTCTGCTGTCAGTTCTAAGACAAAATATAATAGTACCACAAGCTGACGCCCACGACTTCGTCCGCGTGAATTGACGTTTATCGGTTCCCGCGGGAACTCTTCAATTTTCCGGGATAGAAAGTATCCTATGTGTTATTCCAGACTTTAATCTTTCTCTATGCCAAATTTCATCCAGATCCGGTCAGCTGTTCTGGCGTGATTGAGTAACAAACGTCCATCCATACACCAATCCATCCAAACATTCGCATCTAAATATAATATTAGTATAGAAGTATAGATAGAGATCATTTTTAAGGTTCTGTAGTTAAACTAATTACCCTTCACTTGTGTGCAGACCGTTTGTCTGTGTGCGTTTGTGAGTCACTGCTATTTTTTAAAACATGTATGAATAATCTCTTCTTTCTCCTGACAATTTTCTTATAATTTGGGCCGGCTTGGCTTTTATCTATCACCGCTTGCTTTTTGTCGATACCTTCATAATTTAATAATTGTTATAAGTTGGAGCGATATAGTGAACTATGATGTAATAATTAACTTGGCGTCATCACTAATCCCCTGAGACTAACTTGAGCTTCAGTTTCAATTAAAATGTCAATCAATTACTATATACACTCCATCCTTTGTAATTAAACCCTTTACATTAGAGAAATTTTTCTCTTAGAATTTCTCTTTTCTTCTGGGCCCTTTATCTATTAGAAAAACTTTTGCTTTTTACACGACTGCCCGAAAATAGAAGTGCTATGTTTTCAGGGTTATGTTATATAATAGGAGTCTATGTGAGTTTCTTCATTCTACTGTAACTTCTAAATTCCTTTTTTTTAGTAATTTTCCTAAAGTAATTTTACCAAACTAAATTTTAAATTCTTGGACAGATTTGAATGTATCATTAGAATCCTTACATCAAAATGGTAGGGGAGCGATGTTTTTTTTATTTATTTTGATTTGTTTTAAAACAGCAAAGGCGTCAACGCCGACATACCAAAATTCAATCAACAAGCATATCCAAATGAAATAAATAAAGAATTAATATTGAATGGATGAAAAATTCGCAGTGAGGCAGTGGTGTTGTAAAGAATCATACTAATATTATAAATGCGAAAGTGTGTTTAATGTTTTTCGTTTGGGGGTTTGTCCTTCAAGCACGCTGCAACAGAAAAACGGATCGACGTGATTTTTATTTTTTTGCATGTGCGTAGTAAGTTGAGGGCCTGGAGAGTGACAAAGGCTACTTTTATCCCGGAAAATTAAATTCCCATGGGAATAAAAAAACTTATTCCACGCGGACGAAGTCGCGAGCATCTAAAAGATGATGAAAAGATAATTTGGTAAATAAATTTGTTGTTAGCAAAACCACTTCCATGAGCCACACGCAAGCTGGTTTATTGTATCGGTCCAAGTTCTCATTTTGTGGTGGGCAGGTCTTTAATTAACGCTGAGAACTGAACGTTGGCCTATACCTTTCGGGTGTAAAACTGTTTTATTAAACCAATATCCGGTTTCATTAGTCTAGTTATATAGTATACCTACTTGATTATGTAGTTTAAAGGACCTAAGACGTTGGGGTATCAGGTAAGTACCTAAGATTGAAAAAAAAGTACTTACTACAGGGTTCAGTTTATTTCTTTATGCGTGTATCTATACTTCTATACTATATAATATTATAAATGCGAAAGTTTGGATGGATGGATGGATGGATATTGGTTACTCAATCAAGCCAGAACGGTTGAATGCGGATCTGGGCACATGTGGGTGCGTGAGATATAAAGTAAATGTGTTAGCTAACTTAAGTCCTTTGTTGGTCGACCAATTGATGTATATTGTGCCCCTAGAGAGCTTGGGAGCAAAGACGTGACGTTTTATTTAAATCCTGAATACATTACTAATTAATTAATCCCTTCTATGATACCTTTTTGTTACAGTCTGAAATAACACATAGGCTACTTTTTATCCCGGAAAATTAAAGCGTTCCCGCGGGAACCAAAATACCTCAATCCACGTGGACGAAGTCGCGGGCATCTGCTAGTTACTTTTATAAATGCGAATGTTTTCAGTCAAACAGTCAAAAAAACGGATTGCACAGATTATACCTTAATTTATATCAGTAGAAATACTTAATTAAAATAAGTAATAAATAAGTAATACTTAATTTTTGTTCGTAGGAACCTAATTAAGTACTTAAGAACACATTATTTTATATAATCGCCTATTTTTATCAATTTATAACACTTAATAAATCAAGTTCAATTTTATCAATAATCATTAATATTTTAATGAATGCCTACTTTTTTTGTACTTTTTGAAATCATAATGTGGATAGGACTGTAAATATACTTACTTTTTATTAAATCCTCAGTGTATATTTCATACTTATTTTACTGGTTACATAATGGAGCGGTACGTTGTAACATACTTCTGATAAAATTTAATTTACCTTC
The DNA here is from genome assembly GCA_963932025.1 of Erebia epiphron. Classification (NCBI taxonomy): domain Eukaryota; kingdom Metazoa; phylum Arthropoda; class Insecta; order Lepidoptera; family Nymphalidae; genus Erebia; species Erebia epiphron. The sequence continues at coordinate 28,134,336 of OZ009948.1, forward strand.
AGTTAATCATACTTCAATCATCCGTTATTTTAAACGCAAAAATGTGTCTGTAGGTATGGTTGCTATGATTTCGTCAACTAATTTTGACGAATTTCAGGGACGCTACGCAACCTACAAGAACGTATAGGCTACTTTTTATTCTGAAAATTGAAATAAAAAATAAAAACCGGCCAAGTGCGAGTCGGACTCGCGCACCGAGGGCTCCGTACTCAAGAAGTAGGTATAATTATATAACCTTTGTTCATGAACCGCAAAACTAACTTTGTTTGTAGAGGTTTACTGTTAATATCAAAAAATTACGTTTGTTGTATGGGAGCCCCACTTTAATATTTACTTTATTGATATTTAATTATTTATTTTGAAAGGTAATATACAAGTTAATATTCTGTGAAAATTTGAACCGTCTACCTGTTACCGTTTTTAATATTGAGCAAAAAAATACGAAAAAAACACGTTTATTGTATGGGGACCCCCCTTAATATATATTTTTTTTTAATTTTTAGTATTTGTTGTTACAGCGGCAACGGAAATACATCATTTGTGAAAATTTCAGCTTTCTAGCTATCACGGTCTATGAGATACAGCCTGGAGACAGACAGACAGACAGACAGACAGACAGCGGAGTCTTAGTAATAGGGTCCCGTTTTTACCCTTTGGGTACGGAACCCTAAAAAAGGTTGCCCTGGGCGTAGAATACTAACAATTACTAACGGTCTTGTGCCCATTAGTACTTAATTTCTTCGTCCTTGTGTCCACGTGTCTTTCTGTCTTTGCCATCAAGGTTCTGTTCTGTCATTGCCAACAAGGTTAATAGTCATTTTTTACTTTGGTCTCCACACGAACCTGTATCGCGGAGAAATAACTTCTGAATTCTGATATAATAAACACACGTTGTACTTGCAAAATACCTTCCAAACAAAATTATTTTATTATTAAACTAGCTGATGCCCGCGACTTGGTACGTGTGGATTGACGTTTTTTGGTTCCCGCGGGAACTCTTTCATTTTCCGGGATGAAATGTGCTATTCCAGACTATAATCTATCTCTGTGCCAAATTTCATCCAGATCCGTTCAGCCGTTGGAGCGTGATTGAGTAACAAACATCCATCCATCCAAACTTTCGCATTTGTAATATTTACTTGATTTGATATTAGATATTTGATTGATTGATTTGATTATTTGATTTGATTGATGAAAAACTAAATCACATCCATATCATACCATTTGCTCTATCGATACACAAAAAGTGTTCGTAATTAATTAAATCGCCAGACCGATAGTATCGAATATAAAATGGGCAGTTTTAAATTAATTCACCACACAGAAGTTAAAATATTGTGAAGTTATTACAATGTTTGTATTTATGAAAATATTACTCCTGTTCACCGTTGCATCGGTAACAGGGAAATATGGTAAGCTGTAATTGTAATATCGTAATGGATTTTTCAATATTATTATACCGATATTTTATTACATATAAAAGATTAATTTTTATATAATTTATATTTGCGAAAAAATCTTTTGCAATTTTGGTCTGGTTCATTGCATTTTTTTTTATATATCTATGAATTTTATACAGTTCAATCAGACGAACTTCCGGAATTAAAGTGGCCTAAGAAATACACCTTCGAAGCCTCCAAAGTCTCCCTAACTTCTGGACTTGTTGAGGATATCCAATTCTGGTAAGATTTTCACTATAATTTTTATAATTGAGTTTGATTTCTACTTACCGGACGGAGTAGACTAGAGTACCTAGGTATTTTTGATAACAACATTTGACATTATATTGGTTAAATTTCACGAAATAGAATAGTAGAGATTTCTGATGTTTCTGGGTATAATTGGTTTATAATTTATACTACTACCCACATAATTGAATTAAGCTTTTCATAAAACAACTTAAACTCCACCCCACATAGTAAGTCGCAGGTAGGACTTTACATCAGCAGTGGTTCGTAAAAGTCAACGAAGCTCTCATTATCCCACTCAACATTTTAATCACAAAATATTTTAAGGTAGCTGACCCGAAAAATGTTGCCCTGTCCAAATTACAGTCAATAGGTACATACAAAAAATTTATAGGAAAAAGGATGGTCAGTTATTATCACGAACATTAAAAAAAAACGGTACAGCTGTTCTCGAGTGATGCGCTGGCCAACGAGCAACATAATTTTTTTGGGGTTCCGTACCCGAAAGGTGCCAAAGGGAACCTATTACTAAGCCTGCGCTGGCCGTCTGTCTGACTGTCAGTGGGCGGTATCACATGAACCGTAATAGGTAGACCATTGATGTAGAATTTTAGTTGACTCATTCTATTTCAATGAGGTAGACAGTTAAAATATTATCATACGTTATTTCTGTTGCCGCTATAAAATAAAATAGAGTAAAAAATAAAGGAGGGCCTCTAACCAAGAACCACCCTGTTCCGCCTCTGTTTCTGTTTGAGCGCCTCTGTTGTTTCTTTTCCGAATATATTTAAAACGTCCATAATGTTAAATCTCCGATGGTACAGAACCTTTCGTGTGCGAGTCCACCTCGCACTTGGCTGGTTTTTTAATTATGTAGAGGATTTATATTGGTAAATTTTTTGTTCTTCTTTTAGGAGAACCAGCAAAAAATCTAGGGTGGACTACAATAGTGGTGCTGTCAAATCAATTAAAATAAAGGGTAGAAAATCCGCTAGTGCCGCTGCATTTGGAGTTCAATATGACGTAATTATTATTTTCTTTTTTTGGGGTTTTGGCCAATTAGTCTACTACTTATTTTCTGTACTATATGCATTTACAATGTGTCTACACATTATCCATACTTCCATACTATTAATATTATAAATGTGAAAATGGGTCTGTCTGTCTGTCCGTCTGTATGTCTGCTGCTACGCTTTCACGGCCCATCTGTTCAGCCGATTTTGATGAAATTTGGCACAGGGATAACTTATATCCTGGGGAAGGACATAGGCTACTTTTTGTCCCGGAAAATTCAAGAGTTCCCGCGGGAATCAAAAACCTTTATCCACGCGGACAAAGTATCTCATCATCTCATCAAGAATCATCATCTAGTATTTCATATCATCTTGGGTAGGTAGGTAAACCCTGAATAGAGTTTTTGTTTGCATTTGGTATTAATTTTAATTCTCATTAACCTTGATTCAGATTCATCCGGTAACAACGGAGGAGGAATTGAATAAACTAGTTTGCACCAGGAAAAATGGAACCCTCACCGAGAGAATCATACTCGAAAATGTGTTGCCCGTAACCAGTATTTTCAAACATATTGGTTAGTTCATGTTTATCACAGTTTAAAATTCAGCAAATAACGTCATTCTGGCAGCTACATAACAAAACTAGTACATGGCGCGTGGATGCGCGGCCCGCTAAAGCGGACCGCGTAGTAGACCGCGCGGCCCACTGTCTACTTACTTGCTCTCCTAGTGTTTACTGCCTACGTGTTCTGAAGTAAACAACAACTGCTATGCTAGCGAGCACAGTGGAAGCGCCAGCGTGCCAAGCGTCCGACAGACGTAAAAAAAATTCTCATAAGAAAACATGAAACAGAGACCCCCCCTAAGAATCTTATAGGGCCTTTTAATGTAAAAAAAACTTTCCAGACATGCATACAGTGTAAGAGACCGTTGAAGTAAAAACACTCTTCCATAACACATTACTTGAGTACGATATTTAAATATGTGTGGTGTCTTGTGTGTGTGTGTGTGTGTGTGTGTGTGTGTGTGTGTGTGTGTGTGTGTGTGTGTGTGTGTGTGTGAGAGAGAGAGAGAGAGAGAGAGAGAGAGAGAGAGAGAGAGAGAGAGAGAGAGAGAGTTTGTAAATGTGTGCGTGTCTATGTGGTACGTATAAGGGCTTTCGATTACCGGTTCTTTTCAATACCGGTATTAATACCGAAATTGAAAAGAAGTAAGTACGGTACAGTAGTATGTACTGAAATGTAAATTTCAGCAAAAGAGCTCCAAGTTTTGACGACCTCTCTGGCGCAGTGTTGAGCGTTGTTTTCTTAACGTGGGAGGTCCCGGGTTCAATTCCCGCCGGGGTCTATTTGGGAATTCGTAATCTTCTTCTTCTGACTTTACCCAGGTCTGGTCTGGTGGGAGGTTTCGGCCGTGGCTAGTTACCACCCTACCCGCAAAGACGTACCGCCAAGCGATTTAGCCTTCCGTTATGATGCTGTGTAGAAACCGAATAGGGGTATGGGTTTAATATAACTGTCATACCCCTGACAGGTTAGCCCGCTACCATCTTAGACTGCATCATCACTAATCACCAGGTGAGATTGCAGTCAAGGGCTAACTAGTAGTGGCGTAAAAAAAAAGTTTTAATTATAAAATCCTTTCTTGAAATCCAAGACGCGTATTATAACTCCAGTTATGTTCTTGATGGTTACAATATGATGTTACAAGAAAAGAAGATCAAGATTCTTCACAGACTATACAGTTTGCATGCAATTATGTCTGCAATTCAATACAATACAGCACGCAATGAGTTGCTAATTTGAACTGCAAAATAACCGTTCCGAAATGGCAACGTTCAGGTTTATATTTCAAAAGCAGACCGTTTGCATAGAAATCGTTTCCGATTTATCGTAGAGCTAGCAAATAGTGGCTCGGTTAATTTTCTCCTATTTCTTTTTTAAAACTGTACAAAATACATCATACCACCAACCATTGGTTGGTTGGTGGTATGATGTAAAGTAACTCAGGCTATTTTTGTAAAATCTTGATTTTGCATTCTAATCTTCGTCTATGTTATTTCAGGCAAAGACTCCCTAGATATGGGCGATGTTGAAAAGTTTGTTTTCCAGGAGAAAGATTCAAATGATAAGAAATATTTGTGGGCATTCCTTGATCGCAAGAATGCTACTTGGATTCCAGTAAGGTAAATAAGAAGCTCCATAGTTTTAATAATACTTTACTGATACTTTTAATAAAGAAAATGTTAATGAGGAAGTAATATGGTTGTAAAAATTTTGGTTTTTAGGATAGAAACTCTTGGATATAACAGTTGGCTGGAGAATTTAAAAGAGCATTTTGTTTGGTATATTTTCAATTTTGAGACAGACTTTGATGATAGTGTTTTTGATGTCGATAAATGTGAGTACCAACAATGCTATTCTGCTGAATTAAAAAAAAAAAAAAGAAATTAAATTAAAGAAAAAATTATATTGACCGATTAACTTTTTTTAAAGATAATTGCACTGCAGCAGCAGGAGTTGCAGATTCGGAAATAAACAACATAGATTTATCAAATATTGATTATGAAAACGATGATCACGTCGAAGCTGCCTTCCATAGGTACGTAACTTTTTTTGAATATATTTTGTAACGTACAGAAATAAAAAACCTATATAATGCGCTTCTAGCATCAGCCGTTTTTCATTAAACTACTAGATGATGCCGACGACATCTTCCGCATTGGATAAGGCTTTTTATTTCTGGGGGTCCTCCTTAATATTGCGGGATAAAAATTTCATCAAAATTAGCTGAAAATATGGGCCGTGAAAGCGTAGCAGACAGAGAGACAAACAGGCACACTTTCGCATTTATAATATTTAAAAAAAATTATGGATTTGATGACCATTATGATATTTTTGTATCCCGCAATATTATTGTTTGGGGGTTTGTTTATTGGGGGGGTAAGGGGGAAAACGACGATACCATCTAGTCGGCCCCAAGCGCCAACCTCACCTGCTCGTGGTACCCCCTGCTAGACAACGGACGAGGCTCTGGCGACCGACCAATGGCGGTATATCCATTATACACCTGGCTGATTACTCAGCCGGAAGAGGCGACAGCGACCTTGGGATGTAAGTAGTTCCTAAAAGGCGTGGGGCAGAAGGCAACGGGAAACCACTGCTACTAATTTCCCTAGTAAATCATCATGACGAAAAGTAAGAAAAAGTAGACCCTCAGTTCCCGGCATGTGAGGGCGATAATCTCCGGGCGAGGATTGAGATTTAACAACGACCTTGGCGAGTTAACGGTAACGACATGGAATGTTAGGACATTGCATCAAGATGGAAAGATTGAAAATGCTGTCAGAGAAATGGAAAGACATGGATGGGATGTCTTGGGCATAAGTGAAACCAGATGGAAGGAAAACGGCGACATACCGACTTACGGTAATACACATTTTTACTATTCAGGTGGGGATAAACATTATAGAGGGGTGGGCTTTTTGGTGAACAAAAATATAAAGGACTGTGTATCGGGTTACATGCCTCAATCGGAGAGAATAATTCTGCTACAATTAAATACAAAGCCAATCCGTACAAACCTAATCCAAGTATATGCGCCTGCAGCAGATAGTACGCAGGATGATTGTGAGAAGTTTTACGACGATTTAAATATGGTAACGAAGATGACAAAAAAGCATGATTTTAATATAATAATGGGTGATTTCAACGCTAAGGTGGGGGAGACACCTGTACACAACATTATCGGGCAGTACGGTCTTGGAGAAAGGAATGACCGAGGTGAGCGCCTAATAGAGTTCTGTGCAGAGCACACCCTTACTGTAATGAATACATGGTTTAAACTTCCGAGAAGGCGTTTGTACCCCCTGTTTGAATCCCCTGCTCACACGAGCTCAAATATTGTTAGGAACCAAATTGATTACATATGTGTAAATCGACGGTTTCGTAACGCCATTACCAGCGTTAAAACTTATCCAGGCGCAGATATAAACTCAGATCATATTCCATTGGTGTCTAAATTAAAAATTAAATTAAAGAAGCTGGATAAAACTAAGCCAAAGAAGGTTCTTGATGTACATAAATTAAGGAACGATGAAGTTGCAAAATCCTTCAGAATTAAAACTGACGAAGTAATTGGTACGAGACAACATCAAGAATGTACAGAAGAGGACTTATGGTGGCATATAAAACACAATGTGTTAGCTACTGCCGAAGTTACGCTCGGTTTCAAAGATAAGGTTTGTAGGAAGCATTGGATTACGGATGAAATAATTGACCTGTTCAATAGGAGAAAAGACAACAAACAAAATATTAGTAAATACAACGAAATCAATGATGTTTTGCAAACAAAAATCAGAGAAGCCAAAGAAGCAGATTTAATACAACGATGTAACCACATAGAATATCTTGCAGCGACACACCAACACGGTGCACTACACAAGGCGATCAAAGACACTCCAACCAAACGAGACATCTCAATTTCAAATGCAGTAGCGGACTCTGAGGGCAATTTAATTCTGGATCTAGACGAACGCCTACAAATATGGTCAAAATACATCGCAGAGTTATACCATGACGACCGACCTAGACAAACAGTTGTGGAATCCCCATTAAGTGGACAATCCATCCTTCCTGTTGAATTAGACTATGCCATTAAATCGCTAAAATACAGAAAAGTGGCAGGAGAGGATGGTATACCGGTAGAACTTTTAATGAGTATGGGGAACCAGAGCAAAAACATGTTGTTACAACTTTTTAATATGATGTACGACTCCGGAAATATTCCAAGAGATCTTCTTCGTTCTTACTTTGTTACAATCCCCAAAAAACCTAGGGCGACCAAATGCTCCGACTACAGAACTATCAGTCTAATGAGCCATACTGCGAAGGTTTTCCTTAAAATTATATATAATAGAGTAATAGGAAAGTGTCAGGATAGTATATGTCAACAACAGTTTGGCTTTAGATCCGGAGTAGGAACGCGGGAAGCCATTTTCACCTTAAATGTCTTAGCAGAGAGGGCTATTGAAATGCAACAGAATGTTTACCTCTGCTTCATAGATTATGACAAGGCATTTGATAGGGTTAAACATCAATTCCTCATGGATGTGCTCAGACAGAAGGGTTTGGATGACAAAGATCTCCGAATAATCGGAAACCTCTACTGGAACCAGGAAGCTGCAGTTAAAATAGATGGGAAGCTCTCAGACTGGCAGCCAATCACTAGAGGTGTCCGCCAGGGCCAGAGATCTTGACAGATTTACTAAACTCTATTCCACAAGGAATTACAATAAACGGAGTGTGTGTCAACAACATCAGGTATGCCGACGATACAGTATTGATTGCTAATTCTGCCACCGGATTACAACAGTTACTAAATGAAGGCAAAGGCTGGAGAAGCTAAAGGATTGTCCATCAACGTATGTAAAACTAAAGCCATGGTTATTTCAAAAAGTCCGGAAAGTCCTTTCCACCTGAAATTAAAAGATCAGTGCATCGACGTGGTCCCGAAGGTTAAGTACTTAGGTAGATATTTCACTTCGGACCTAGATCACCTTCAAGAAATAAAATGTCGTATCAGCCAAGCTAAAGTGGTATTTCACAGGATGTCCAAGACCCTATGTATTCTAAATTACAGCTCGAGCTAAGATGCCGCCTTGTGAAATGTTACGTCTGGTCCACTCTCTTGTATGGTTGCGAAACATGGGTTCTCAAAAAGGAAGCAATTAACCGATTGCAAGCTTTCGAAATGTGGATATACAGGAAAATGCTTAAGATCACCTGGAACAGCTTTACACCTAACACTAAGGTACTGGAACTAGTCCACAAAGACAGAGAACTCATGTCCACCATCTTGCGGAGAAAAATGGCTTTCTTCGGACATCTTCAAAGAGGAGCCCAATTCTCACTTCCAAGATTAGTTTTGGAAGGAAGAATTGCAGGCAAGAGAGCTCCAGGTCGCCAAAGGCGCAAGTGGTTGGACGATATAAGGGAGTGGACGGGGCTTAGCTATCCGAAGCTCAAAGATGTGGCACAAAATAGAGAAGTTTTTCGGATGATGACCGCCAAACTTCATTTTGAAGAAGGCACGCGATGATGATGAATATTATTGTTTGAATTCGATTCTTAACTAATTTTTTTTTTAATTCTTAATTTTTTGCAGGTTTAAGCAGGAACATAATAGATATTACGATACCGAAGATGAGCATGAAATGCGGAAGAATATTTTCCAAAAAACATTGAGGTAAAAAAAATTTCAAAAAAATTTTAGAAGCTATGAATATTCATAACATGAACATAATTTTACACTACAAACATTTGAAAATTTAAATTTTTATTTTATTCTTTAGAATGGTTCAAGAACACAATAGCAAAAACAGTGGCTACAAAATGGCCATAAACAAATTTTCCGACCGCACCCCTGAAGAGAAACAAAAAAGTACCGGACTTCTGAGACGAAAGGCAGGAGATGTAGGCACGCATGCATTCCCATATGACGAAAAGAAAATTTCTCTATTAGCTGAAACCTTGCCAGCTGACGTTGATCTCAGACTTTTAGGTTATGTGTCGCCTGTAAGAGGTATGCATATTGAACAAGATTACCTATTATGTATTACCTAAACTTCTCTCTTTGCGTCGTATTATCACTAACATGATAATAGTCGCTAAAGCCCGCCAACCCGCATTGGAGCAGCGTGGTGGGTCTAAGCTCTAATACCCTCTCTCCTAAGAGAGTTGAGGCCTGTGCCCAGCAGTGAAGCTGTAACTGTGAGTTAATGGCTGTGGTGGTGGTGGGGGTCCCAGGTCCTTCCGCATACGATCAGAGTCTTATTTCAACTCTTTGGTTTCTAACGATTATTATCAGATGTTAGTGATACTAACCGGGACCAACGGCTAAACGTGTTCTCCGAGGCACAAATGAAAAGGCCAAATTCGAACTACCAAATTCGTTCACCCATCCAGTTACCGACTTGGGTCAAAATTGCTTAACAATCGCAATCGACTGATATGCGTTGTCCCAACTCGTCAACAATTACAATAATACAACAATAAACTTCAGGTGCATGAAATGATAACTTATAGTACATTACATCGCGAGACCGGGAAGTACCCGTTTTCTGGTCGAGTGTTAGTTAGATACGAGACCAGAAATGCTCTCCCGGTCGAGGTGTGTATAGTGCTTTTCTAAAAAATTAAACAAGTGACTTTTTTTAATATATTATATTATGTATTTAAAAGAAAGTAAATAAAAAAGCAACCTACTTAAGAAATATTAAAAGTTAAATTAGTTATATTTGAATTACTAATTGAAATTGTAATTGGTTATACTTTTAATTTTTTTTGCGCTGTGAGTGCTGAATGCGTAATACGGTAGAGTTCCGAATTTAAACTTTTTTTTTTCCTCTTCTTTCCTCCATCTGCGATCAGTCCGTCGACTATAAACAGATCTGTGCTCATTAATATTTAAACTATTTAGGCCAAAGAACATTATAACAAGTTACAAGATATTCAGGAAGAAAGATTCCAAATTCAAACTTATGATATGTAATTAAAATACATTCTTTGCTGGCCTAGGCCGGGAAGTTTAACTTTCGAACTCATTTACATGGTATGAAATTTGCACATTTCATATCATTTTTTAGAAATATTAATTTAAATAATGAATGTATTATAGATCAAGAAGACTGCGGTTCATGCTGGACATTTGGTACAACCAGTGCTGTCGAGGGAGCGTTGGCTCGGTCAAATGGAGGCAGACTGTTAAGACTTGCTAACCAAGCTTTGGTTGACTGCGCTTGGGGGTAAGCTTTTTCTATAATTCTAAGTAAATAATATTTTTTATCATTGCTAAAATAACGCTATTCCTTATCAACACATTTATGGAATGTTTTTGAAGTGAAACTTGTTTAGAATCGTTGTGATTTGAAAATTCGATGAAACGAAAAACCAAACGCGAAAAAGCGACACCAAAAAGAGATAAGCATATTAATAATAGGATTTAGCCTGCGAGAGAATGAGATAGAATACAAGTTTATCTCATTGTGTCGTAGGCTGCTTTTCTGAAATTTCACTCCTGCCGCGTGTGAATTGCACACACACACTTTTTTTTTGTTTGTTTTGTTATTATTAATATTTATTTTCTTTCAAGATTCGGCGGTAATGGCTGTAACGGTGGCAGCGATACAGCAGCTTATCGTTGGATGATAAAGTACGGTCTTCCTACGGAGGAAGAATATGGCCCATACAAAAATAAAGTATGAAAACTTATAACATCTGTGTGCCTTGAAACGTCCGCAACTTACCTACTTTCAAACTTAATTATTGTAAGAAATATAATATTTTCTAATTTCACGAATTGGCCATGTTTTAGGAAGGTTTCTGCGCGATTGATAATATGACACTGATTCATCCAATCAAAGGTTTCACTGACGTTACTCCATTCAGCATCGAAGCTCTAAAGGTTAAACATTGTTTCTTCTACATTAATTTTGATTTAAACTTATCTGTTAATGAATATTAATTTTGAAATCTTCTATTTTAGATAGCCGTTATGAATCATGGTCCTCTGTCAGTATCGATTGATGTAGGCTCATCTAAGAAATTATACGACTACAATGGCGGTATCTTCTACGACAATGAATGGTGAGATTATGATTTTTGATTTTATTATCTATATATATATAAAAGCCTTAACCGCCTTAGCCTTAACCTACTGGGTTTTTCTGGCAAGAAATTCTCAGTACTAGCCCGGAGTTAGGAAGTTGGCGGTGTTTCACCCCCGTGCCTCGGAGAGCACGTAAAGCCGTCGGTCCTGCGCCTGATCTCTCTCCGGTCGTGTCGGATTTCCGTCCCATCGGGCTATGAGAGTAAAGGAAAAGAGAGTGCACCTGTGTATGCACACACACTTGTGCACCATAATATCTCCCGCGCAGATGGCTAATCTCTCTGGAAATTGGCCGATGTGGCCGAAATTCGGTCGGGAGGATATTATTATTATATAATAAAAGCGAAATACCACTCATTCACTGACTGACTCACTGACTTACTAATCACGATATCTCAGGAACTATAAAACATACAGACTTGAAATTTGGAAGGTAGGTCCTTCTATGGTGTAGACGTCAGCTAAGAAACGGGTTTGAGAAAATTCACCTCTAAGGGGTTGAAATGGGGTTTGGAAGTTTGTATGAAAGACCTTTGTTAGGGTTCCGTACCCAAAGGGTAAAAACGGGACCCTATTACTAAGACTCCGCAGTCTGTCTGTCTGTCTGTCTGTCTGTCTGTCTGTCTGTCTCCAGGATGTATCTCATAGACCGTGATAGCTAGAAAGCTGAAATTTTCACAAATGATGTATTTCCGTTGCCGCTATAACAACAAATACTAAAAATTAAAAAAATATATATATATTAAGGGGGGTCCCCATACAATAAACGTGTTTTTTTGCTCAATATTAAAAACGGTAACAGGTAGACGGTACAAATTTTCACAGAATATTAACTTGTATAAGTATTACCTTTCAAAATAAATAATTAAATATCAATAAAGTAAATATTAAAGGGGGGCTCCCATACAACAAACGTAATTTTTTGATATTAACAGTAAACCTCTACAAACAAAGTTAGTTTTGCGGTTCATTAACAAAGGTAATAGGCATGATGACTGATTTTGAAAAATGGTCAGATTATGTTCGGAAGTATCTACTATTTCGAAAAAATATCTTATTTCAGCAGAAAAATTAGGTTTGGTAGATAAAATTGGCATTGGAAATTTAAATTTTAAAATTCACGCCAAAACGTTCTGCGGTGTCATGGCGTCGTTTGTGACGTCACTATTGTTTTTACCAATGTACTCTGTGCAGTGTGCAGTAAACACTAGTGTGATTGTCAAAGCTCGAAAACAAACAATTGTGACGTCATTCACTTCTTGGTGTTTTACCCAATATGGCGGATTGATGTATTTTATAATTTTATTTTATCAAAATAAATAGTAATCTCACTCGAAATAGAGAAATAAATACGTTTTTTATAATCCATGAATCCTATTTCATTAGATAAATTCATAATTTCATTGATTCTTGGTTACTGTCATCATGCCTATTATACCTACTTCTTGAGTACGGAACCCTCGGTGCGCGAGTCCGACTCGCACTTGGCCGGTTTTTTTTGGAATTAGAGACATGAAAATTGGCATTTAAGTTACTAGTTTAAAATCATACAAATCTGTATAAGCAGTTTTACGAAAATCTACCACAAGGGGGGTAAAATGGGGTTGGAAGGTTTCATAAAGATTCTAAGTTTTTGAAGTTAGAGATTAGGAAATCGGAATTTAGGTTATTGGTTTTAAATAATAAACGCCTGCATAAGCCATATGAAGCCTTTTTAGATAAACTTTTTGCAGCGGGCACATTTCATAATCTGATAGGAAATCAGAAATTGTACGCGGACGAAGTCGCGGGCGACCTCTATTTATTTATATTTCACAACTCTGTTTGATAATCTGCTAAGAAGTGATAGCCTAGTGGTTAAATTACCTATCCGGGGGTCCGGGATTCGAATGCTAGCCATGCAGTAGAGTCGATTTAAATTTGCTAATCAGTTAAAATATTCCTGAGAGTTTTCGATAATATTCGCAAAGGTGTCTTGTAGACTCTCATCCTGAATATATCTGTATAATTCCTTATTGCATAATAAAGCATGTTCTATTCTCTATTATAATATATTCTCCGACGTTCTCTTTATGATCTACTTTTCTTTCTTGTCTGTCCAATAATATACAACTTTGAGGTTCAATCTCATGCAATTCACCCAAGCCTTGCTTACCTTAAACGAAGTTCAATCGAGACTATACGAAGCTCCTTTCCAAGATGTCACTCCCAGCCCTCCCTATTCTTTGCCCAATGCGTTGGGTTGTTCATGAAGGGCTTTAAACTAAATGAAGTTGACGCGAGTGTTGACAGCTACGAGCATTGATGCTAATCCTAGCGTTCGGAAATCGGGGTTGTTTTGTTTTTTTTTCTGTTTTAGGCTTTGAAAAAACAGAAAGTTCATAATATAAGTTAAAGATTATATTATGATTGTTAACAGTATCATAGCCCAAATAAAAAATTAACTTTGTCTATGTTATACTTGTAACAAACATATTATTATTATCAGCTTTCTTTTTTTTTACTGCAACTAACGGTATGTATCGCAGCACTGCAACAAAAGTAGATCACGAAGTTACGCTGGTTGGTTACGGGGAAACCGATGAAGACTCTTATTGGATTGTCAAGAACTCGTGGGGCCGCGACTGGGGCATCGATGGATACTTCCATATCTCCACACGTAATCACGCGTGCGGTATCGCCACCGAACCTACCTACGTTGTAATGTAAACCATGACCAAGGCGAGACTAATATGGAGAGGTGAACTCGTCAACTTATGGTACGTATGTATACAATTAAAAAAAAAGGAAACTTATGGAGATGGACATGTTAGGACCACACAGTCATGATACCTAATATTAACTATATTGTTATGAAAAAAGGAAATAGTTTTTTCACTATTAAAATATCTTAAAATTTTTTGTAAAATACTGTTATTATTTGTTTGTAATATAATTTACTTTTGCTTGTTTTTTTCATTCTGAATAACTTATAACTGTGGTCTACCAATGTCCAAAAATAAATGATTTGACATACCTACAAAAATTCGAAGCTGTCTGCGCCGCGTTGCATCCCGTCTGATTTTTTTTTTCATTGCGAGTTACAATCTTGTTGAAAGTTTAGATCTCTGTTCAGGTTTTTCTTTTAATAGAGGTGTTCTTGCCTCTTATGTTCTTTTTTCTACCGATTTTATTCTTGTTTCTTTATACCTATTATTTTTTACGTCTTTAAGGCAAGAAAAAAATTAGAATCGCATAGCATGTTATAAAGCTGGTACCTACATGTGCCCTAAATTATGTTATTGTAGTATCATGTAAAATACAGTTTGATTTTCATCTCTTCATTGATTGATATTGTGGCTAGAATGATGAGTGATGTTGTGTAAGAATTTTAACGTTATTTATAAGTAGCATAAGATTGCACGTGGAATTTATTTTTAAGGGATTATTAATGCTAGTAATAAATCATTAAAAAGTTTAAGTATATTTTTATTCAAAAAAGTGGTGTTTTGCAATTTTTTTCCCTCTAGTGTAAAATTCTGTCAATCAATATCTAGGGCTCTATCTCCTCTCGCTTAAACCAATTTTGATCATTTTGACGCATTATTTAAACTTTCACTTTTCCTTTGTTAAAGTTTTGACTAAACCAGTCCAATAAAATGTGTGATACACTCAAACAAAGATACAAACTTACATTTGTTTTAAATACAGTAACGATACGAGCTTCAGCAGTGTAAACGTGGCCTTACATTGCGTGCTCGTAACAAGCTTCCCTAATCACAAACACTTTAGTGCGCCACATGTTTATATTGAACTTTGAACTTGTATTCCTTTCACCTATTCAGTAAGATTTGTAAATAATGTAGACTAATGTCTTACATGGGTTTAACATAATACAAACGACATTCTTGTAAAGGCGTTAAAATGGTGACGATTTGTGTGATAAAGTGTCTCGTAATGTGAACAAACATTTATAAGCCTCTTAAAAACCTACCTACTCGTACTTAAAATTTCGTGGTCGATAGGTAGGTAACTACTTTTAACCATGTTTTGAACAGAAGCTAACCAACGACAAATTATTCTGAATAGCCTACCGATTACCGCGGCGAAGCATAATAGTCCTTAGCTTAAAGATAATAAGCCTTTGCTTTAAGATTTCTTTTCAATAAAGAAGTAAATGTAGAAAGGCGTGCCTTATGTTTGCAATTAAAGTCGAACAAAAAAATAGATCAACCATGCCATAACCATGCTGAGCAGTGAACTTGACAGCTGCGGCATACTGTTTGGTCTTACTACCTATATGGACCTAGAAGTTTTAAGAAACAAAATTCTCCCTTGAATAATAATTATTGATTGTGTTAATTAACAGTACGGACACCATACTTGATTTATTAATAACTAGCTGATGGACGCGACTTCGTCCGCGTGGTTTAAGTTTTTAGGGTTCCGTACCCAAAGGGTAAAAACGGGACCCTATTACTAAGACTCCGCTGTCTGTCTGTCTGTCTGTCTGTCTGTCTGTCTGTCTGTCTGTCTGTCTGTCTCCAGGCTGTATCTCATAGACCGTGATAGCTAGAAAGCTGAAATTTTCACAAATGATGTATTTCCGTTGCCGCTATAACAACAAATACTAAAAATTAAAAAAAAAAATATATTAAGGGGGGTCCCCATACAATAAACGAGTTTTTTTCGTATTTTTTTGCTCAATATTAAAAACGGTAACACGTAGATGGTTAAAATTTTCACAGAATATTAACTTGTATATTACCTTTCAAAATAAATAATTAAATATCAATAAAGTAAATATTAAAGGGGGGCTCCCATACAACAAACGTAATTTTTTGATATTAACAGTAAACCTCTACAAACAAAGTTAGTTTTGCGGTTCATTAACAAAGGTAATTATACCTACTTCTTGAGTACGGAACCCTCGGTGCGCGAGTCCGACTCGCACTTGGCCGGTTTTTTTGATTCCCGCGGGAACTCCCTAATTTTCCGGGATACAAAGTAGCCTAGGTATGTCACTCTCCAGGTCCTCATCTATACCCATGCCAAAAATCACGTCGATCCGTTGCTCCGTTGCGGCGTGATTGAAGGACAAACCAACAACCCAACAAACCAACAAACAAACACACTTTCGCATTTGTAATATTAGTATGATATGACTAGCTGATGCCCTCGACTTCGTCCGCGTGGATTGAGGTTTTTCGGTTACCGCGGGAACTCTTTAATTTTCCGGGACAAAAAGTAGCCTATGTGCTATTCCAGACTATAATCTATCTCTGTGCCAAATTTCTTGCAGAACCTTTCATCCAAACTTTCGCGTTTATAATATTACTAGCGGACGCCCGCGACTTCGTTCGCGTGGCATAAGTTTTTTAATTCCCATAGGCATTCCTTAATTTCCGGGATAAAAAGAACCCATGAAACAAAACCCGTCGATCCGTTGCTCTATTGCGGCGTGATTGAAGTACTATTTAACGTCCTTTGGGATAGAATTTATAAAAACTGTGGATTATGCATTTCATAATTTAAACCGGTAGCCCAAATATCAAGTTTCACGGCTATTTAACTTGAAAAACGTCGGCCTTTTACACCAACTTACAACCCCCATTTTACCCGTTTGGGGGTGGAATTTTGAAAAACTGTTACACACGTACTTCTTTATATTATACCGAAAGCCAAAATACCAAGTTTCGTTGTTATAACTTGAAAAATATGATGATAAATGAAGGACATTCATCCCCTATTTCACCCCTTTGGGGGTCGAATTTTCAAAAATGGTGAAACACGTACGTCTGCATATCTAACTGAAAGCCCAAATGCTAAGTTTCATCACTATAACTTGAGAAATCAAGGACTTTCATACAAACTTTCAACCCCTATTTTACCCCTTTAGGGGTAGAATTTTGAAAAACTGTGAAACACGTATTTTTTATTTTTTACCGATAACTCTTAAACTAAGTTTCATGGATATAACTTGAGAAATGACGGACTTTCATACAAACTTTCAACCCCTATTCCACCCCTAGGGGTGGAATTTTGAAAAATCCTTCCTTAGTGAGCGCCTACGTTACAAAAGGAAGCTACTGTCAAAATTTCAAGTCTCTAACCCTAGCGGTTTAGGCTGTGCGTTGATATATAAGTCAGTCAGGATCAGGATCAAGTCAGGACTTTGAATTTTATATATATAAATTACTTTATTAGCATCGATCAATGTCCCAGGTACTATTGAGAATCGGTCTACCGCTAGTCTTTAGGTCGTAGTTAGCACTAAGTGTAGGGCTACAGCAATACCACAGGCAACAACTATACATACACTCTATACGTATACCACATACGTACGTTTTGTAGGTATTCATACTAAAATAGGAATCAAAACCACAGTCCGACAAGGGAACCTTTCAAAGCTAAAATGTTATGAACGGAGAAAGTCGAACATAAATAGCCACAGACATCTCGTTGTCTACTTTCCCGTGTAATATCTGATCGAGATACTCGTAGGAAGTAATTAGGCCTATTAGAACGGCTGCGTGTGAATTTTATTTTCCCATCTATTTAGTACTTTAGTACGCATAAAGAATTGCAGGCCGGTTTCCCGTAATTATAGTGTAACTGTTCTAGCAATGTACTAGCAGATGTTATGTAAATGTAAGTTGTTTTCGCTTAGCTTACATTTCGAAGATATCCATACTAATATTATAAATGCGAAAGTCAGTTTGTTTGTTGGTTTGTCCTTCAATCACGCAACAGCGCAACGGCGCAACAGATCGACGTGATTTTTTGCATGGGTGTATTTGAGGACCTGGAGAGTGACATAGGTCACTTTTTATCCTGGAAGAACTAACAGCTACTGTGGGATATTATGCTTTTTTTCTCGCATTTGTTCTTCAATAAAGATTGACGAGATTTTTTGCACAAGTATGAGGAGCTGGAAAGTGATATAGGTAACTTTTTATCCCGTAACCAACAGTTCCTGTGGGATATTGGTATGCTACTTTAAACACATTTGTCCTTCAATTATACGGTAACTGAGTAAAATATCGACGTGATTATTGTTTAGGACCTGGAAAGTGACATAGGCTACCTTTTTGTGCCGGGAAAATTAACAGTTCCTGTGGGATAGCATGCTGATTTTCATTATCATTCATTCATACGGCAACGGAGTAATACATCAACGTGATGATTTTCGTTTAGGACCTGAAGAGTGACAGGCTCCTTTTTGTCCCAGAAAACCTAACAGTTCCTGTGGGATATCATGCTGATTTTACGTAATATTCCTTCAATCATACGACAATGAAATACCAATTGGACTTTGGTTTTTTGGTTTCTGCACTAAAATATCAAGATCTGACTTCTTGGAAATTGTTCTCATTAAAGTAAAAAAAAAATATATTTTTTCACATAAAACTGAGTTATTGTTCCATTGAGCCACGAGCGAAGCCGCGGGTAATAGCTAGTTTAAAAAAACTTTTCTCTTTATTTTTAATAGCCTTCCAAAAAGGAGAAGCTAGGAAGCTTCTTCCAATGTGTAACTATTTTTATTACTTTCAACATAACGTAACCTACATTTCTCTCAATACTTTCCGGATAACGTGAGAACGAGACGGGTTTACTTTTAAATAAATGTTAGAAATTAACATTTAGTACAAATAAATTAGAATATAAACACTACTAAAGACATGAAACCGCATTCAGAACTCTACCATAGTCTATAACAGCGTCGTACGCTGCTTTAAAACGAATAAAACCCTGTGGTACCGCACAGCGTCCGCCGTAAAACAGCCAGAGAGTGCATAAACATGGCCCACATTAGCCCCTAAATGGTTCCAGACAATTGAACGCTCACAATACGTCCTTGTTGGTACCGGTCATTGACTTACCAGTAAAATGAATTGTGGTGATCGCGGACCACCGCCGTAGGCTAAGAACCTGCGATAAAGAGATGCTGTAGTGCCATACAATTTCAGTGCCGGTATTTGCGGGATCATGTAGGACGATGAAAGCCTAAGGGGATTTTGAACAAAGTTAAACGAAAAGGATAACTGCTGGGCAACCGCGTAACCTCTGCATCAATCATTAATACATCGCAATCACCTCCGATTGGCTAAATTTATGGTATTCTTGCTGCGTCAATGGATTTCGTCCAATAGTGGAAGAGTGTTAACCAATCAGAGGTGATTGCGATGTATCAATGATTGATGCAAAAGATACGCGGTCGCCCTGCTGGTTAACTTTGAATCAGACGCTAAAGAAAAGAATAGTGCTTGTAAATC
This sequence comes from Erebia epiphron, assembly GCA_963932025.1. Lineage (NCBI taxonomy): Eukaryota > Metazoa > Arthropoda > Insecta > Lepidoptera > Nymphalidae > Erebia > Erebia epiphron. Next base: position 28,153,959 of record OZ009948.1, read on the forward strand.
ATATTATAAACACTCGTAAAGACATAAAAACCGCATGCACTAAACCCATAATAGTGTAGTGCGCTGCCTTAAAACGAATAAAAACCGTTAAGGTGGTACCGCACAGCGTCCGCCGTAAAACAGCCAGAGAGTGCATAAACATTAGCCACTAAATGGTTTCAGACCTCACAATACGTCCTTGTTTGTACAGATAATAAAAATATGAATTGTGGTGATCGCGGAACCACCGCCTTAGACTAAGAACCTGCGATTAGCAGATGCTGTAGTGTCATACAATTTCAGTGCCGGTATTTTCGGGATCCTGTAGGACGCTGAAAGTCCAAGGAGATTTCGGACGTAGTTAAATTAAATGAATGACCGGTTAACTTTGAAATAGATGCTTAAGAAAAGAATATTCATCATCATCATCATCATCATCACTACAGCCTTTTAACGTCCCACTGCTGGGCACAGGCCTCCACTCTAATAGGAGAGCGGGAATTAGAGCTTAGACCCACCACGCTGCTCCAATGCGGGTTGGCGGGCTTTAACGACTACTATCATGTTAGTAATAATAACCGGGACCGACGGCTTAACGTGCTCTCCGAGGCACGGGGGTGAGACACCGCCACTTCCAACTCCGGGCAGGCACTGAGAATTTCTTAATTGAAAAACCCAATACCTAACTTTTATGCCCGACCGGGAATCGAACCCAGGACCTCGTGATCCGTAGTCGACTATGCTAACCACTAAACCAACGAGGCAGTTAGAAAAGAATATTAGTGCTTGTAAATCAGAACATAAAGACATGAAACCGCATGCACTGTACCCATAATAGTGCTGTACGCTAAAACTAATAAAAACCATTAAGGTAGTACCGCACAGCGTCCACAGTAAAACAGGCCGAGAGTGCATAAACAATATGGCCCACATTAGCCCCTAAATGGTTCCAGACAATTGAACGCTCACAATAAGTCCTTGTTGGTACCGGTAGGCAATAAAAAGATGAATTGTGGTGATCGCGCAACTACCGGCTTAGGCAAAGAACCTGCCATTGGGGAATGCAGTCCTATTATAAAATTTTACTTTCAATATTTGTGGGCTGTGGACGCTCGGTCCTGCTAAAAATCTAAGAAGAAATTAAAAATTAATGTATCGTATTGTTATAAGTTTAAAGAGCTTAGATTTAACGAAAACTTATAATCAAATTTTTATTCAGATCAAATTAGGATTCAAATACATACAAGGGAAAACTTCACAATATACTAATCAGCCGTGCAGTTCGGAAGGTCTTCTGTCTGTACGTTTAAGGTTAAGCGATGGAGTATGTTCGTTTTGCTTCCATATAATCAAATGTTATTTTCAGGTACATCGGTCCAAGCGGCACAGCGAGCTACTTGCAATAGTTACTACTGTTAGAGAACAATTAACATTATTTACTGGGTGATTCCCGAGACTTCGTCCGCGTGGTTTAAGTTTTTTTTTATTCCCTCGGGAAGTCCCTAATTTTCCGGGATAAAACGTATCCTATATCACTCTCCGGGTCCTCAACTATACCCATGGCAACTATATCCGTTGCGGCGTAATTGAAGGACAAACCAAATAAGAAACACACTTTCGCATAATACAATATTAGTATGATATTGTCATTTCAGAGAATCGCCTGAATATTTGAACCTGTGTGCGATTGTTAGTTGGTATTCATGATATCCAAATAGGTATGTACCATGTTTTAGGGTCTTTGTCAGTACATTTTCCTTTACCGAACACCAACTCCTAGACTAGAAATCGTCATGACCGAACTCGCTTCGTTTGCGACCGCAATCCGCATATTTAGGAATATCGGCGTAGTAATTTATGAGCTACTAGCGGACGCCCGCGACTTCGTTCGCGTGGCTTCAGTTTTTTAATTCCCACAGGCACTCCTTAATTTTCCGGGATGAAATAAATATGTCACTCTCCAGGTTCTCATCTATACCCATGCAAAAAATCACGTTAAACTGTTGCTCTGTTGCGGCGTGATTGAAGGACAAAATCTCTATTTAACGTCCTTGAGGATAAAAAATTAAAATTTTCAAAAATTGTGAAACACGTATTTGTTTATTTTAAACCAGAAGCCCAAATACCAACTATCATGTTTATAACTTGGAAAAATTAAGGACTTTCATACAAATTTTCAACCCCTATTTTACCCCTTTAGGGGTAAAATTTTGAAAAACGGTGACACACGTATTTCTTTATTTTTTACCCGCAGCTCATATACCAAGTTTCATGGCTAAAACTTGAAAAACGACGGACTTTCATACAAACTTTCAACCCCTATTTTATCCCTTTGGGGGTAGAATTTCGAAAAACCCTTTCTTAGTGGATACCTAGTCTTCACAAAAGACACTCTCAATATTTCATGCCTCTAGGACCAGCGGTTGAGGCTGTGCGTTGATATATAAGTCAGTCAGTCACTCAGCCAGTCAGGACTTTGAATTTTATATAGGATATATGTAGATAATTTATTGCAGATCCATTGGCGATGTATTCATTCCAATATGCCTGTGAATATTCACATCCCGGGTTATGAAATTCGAATTGATTGACTGGTTTAATTGTTCGGGTAATTGTCACTAGGAACTTTAACCTTATGCATCTGCGTACTTAAGCTTTTCATGTTATAATACATATAATGTTAAAAGGATTTGATATGCCCAGTGCACAGAGGGTTTGGCTGGTTGGGTTGACTACTATTCAAATAAATTAATTATTTTTTAGTGATTATTAAATAGAGGATCTCCCAAAAGTTGTAGTATCCACGTCACTTGTAAGTTTTATGTCGAATTACTATTTTAACAATGATTTTAAACTATCGATTAAAGTAAAAAAGTGCGTCGCACTTTGATGACGTCACTATTCAACATAATATCATACAAACTTTGACGTTTGAAAAAATGTTGCTGATTTGACTAGTTGTCAAAATCCAATTCTAAAATAGTTCCTACACGATTAGCGTGTAGAGTTTTACCTACCTACTGTTTCACACGCTGCTTTTACGCTTGTGATTTTAGCTTATAGTCCCACAAACTTATCTGACCCGGTAACACCGGTGCTGTGCCTCTTGCAGAAACGCCCGGTTATCCTTTTAACCTCCTAGCTTTTTTGAGTTAGCTGCTACTTTGACAGAATTCGTATAAAACTTATGTTAAAATTTCAAATTCATTCCTGGGTTCGTTTTCGTGGGTTTTCGTGGGAATACGTCACTGTCTTCACATGAGATTTTAAGTTCAAACTTAGTCCCACAATTTCATCCCAGTGTGGAAATTCGAGATGCTTCGTTGTTTCTGACACTTACGTCAATGTATGGAAATGTTTTTAAGAGTCATCACAGCGGGGTGACCTCCGTTTTTATCGCTGCTTCATTACTAGTGGGTGGTGGAAAAGTCTTTGTAATCCGATACATTACTTAATTTTAGCATTAAACACGTGTTATTTTAATTTATTACCTAATCCCGGATCATATTACACGTTTATGAATTTTAAAAACACTATAGAACGATCTCTATGACGATGCTTTACGACTAATTTCATTAAAATACCTATTCGATTTAATTTTTAACCGACTTCCAAAAAAGGAGGAGGTTCTCAATTCGGCGCGTATCTTTTTTTTTTTTTTTTTAATGTATGTCGGTGCATATCTCCGTGGTTTCTAAACCGATTTGAAAATTTTTTTTTACATTGGTTAGAGGAAGCTCACGAGGTGGTCCCATAAAAAAATCTGACTTCAAATCCTCAATCCTGATGCTGTAGGTGTACCTACGTCTCAAAACTAGGGAGTTAGGAGTTTTGATGGTGAATTCATATAGTAGGTATCAAGTCACATGTATACGATACAACTCTGAGTCCCAACTCCTCAACCCTGAGTCCCAACTCCTCAACCCTGATGCTGTAGGGTACAGAACTCCTTAAAAATAACGATTTAAGATTTTTTTATGATGAATTAATATTGTAGATGTCAAGCAACGACTTCATACTTAAACCCAAGTCCCAACTCCTCAACCCTGATGCTGCAGGGTACAGAACTCCTTAAACATACTAGTGGTTTAGGATTTTTTTTATGGTGAATTAATATTGTAGGTGTCAAGCAACGACTTCATACATAAACCCAATTTCCAACTCCTCAACTCTGATGCTGCATGGTACTGCACTCCTAAGCCGTAGGGATTTAGAGTACACTAAAAAGTTAAAAATAAAAATTCTTTCCAAAAAACCGACTTCCAAACCCACTGTAAAGTAAAAAATAATTTTGATTTCTACACACTATGTTGAAGTCGGGCGAGTATAACAAAGATAGGCATAGTTGACGCGTCAGGTTCGCCCGACTTCAACATAGTGTGTAGAAATCAAAATTATTTTTTACTTTACAGTGGGTTTGGAAGTCGGTTTTTTGGAAAGAATTTTTATTATTACTCCCAGTGTGAAATTTATGTTATGTCAAGTAAACCATTACATTGTGAACTCACCTGGTGGTAAGCAACGATGTAGTCTAAGATGAAAGCAGGCCATCTTGATATTAAACTAACGACTAATCTTTACTATTAATATTTGATATTTTAAGAAAGATATTATATTAAACTGCGGCCGACGAGGTCTCGGGTTCGAGTCCCGAGTCGGGCCATAACAAGTTTTGGGGTTTTCTGACAAGATATTCCCAGTACTAGCCCGGAGTTAGGGAGTTAGTGGTGTTTCACCCCCGTGGATCGGAGAGCACGTGTAACCGTCGGTCCAGCGCCTGATCTCTCTCCGGCCATGCCGGATTTTCCGTCCCATCGGGCTATGAGAGTAAAGGAACAGAGAGAGCACCTGTGTGTGTGCACACACTTGTGCACTATATTATAGTCCTCGAATAAAAGGCTGATCATATCATTACCATTCGCGCTCTGCAGGAAAACGAAGTCGGAGAGTACTTACTTAATTCTATTCAATTTTCAACTAGTTAGTTTTCAACAATACCAAAGGAATTCATAAGACTCGTAACTGTACGGTGAAAGATAAACTAGAATTAGAACATCCAGCGCTCGAAGACCGCCCACTATTCATACACAGTACTAGTCTAGTAGGTCTACTTAGGTATAGGACCACACTTCTTACTCGGTTCTCCCATATAAATGTATGACGGTAATTCTTCTTTATTATATTGATCTAGATTTAAAAATGAACCAAATATATACATTAAGTAAGCATTTTTTTACCTATTCCCATAAAAACGAGTAAAATTATAATATTTATTGTCAAAGTAGGTATAACCCTTGGAAAATCTCTTCTTTTGGACTAATTTTGACTTTCGTTCGTAAATCCATCATCCATGCTTATATTATGCGAATATAAATGCGAAAGTGTTTTTATCTTTCTGCTACCGTGCTACGTTTTCACGGCCCATTTATTTAACTGATTTTGACGAAATTTGGTACCGAGGTACGTAGGTATATTAGGTTTTATTACGGAAAATAAAAGAGTTCCCGCGGGTATCAAAAACAATCACCTAGAAAACTAGGTATACCTATCAGGAACAACATTGATTATTTTAAAAAATTAAAAATGTGCAGAACACCAAACTAAGATATTACGCGTTGTTTATAGTACATATTTAAATAGCATATACCCATGCATAACTTGGAGCGCCATGGAGGGTACTCTTTAATGGCTTTGAATCAGTGCGCTGTAAGCCTATGGTTAGCTCTACCATTTCTTCTTATCTTCGTACTTCAGCTGGTCGCTAGGTCTGCTTAGTTTATTTTGGATGAAACTGTAATTTCTAAAGCTCTCACATATTTGGGAGAGGACAGATATTGCGAGTATATTCTCAAACTGCTATTTCTCGAGAAACACGCTTCCAAAATGGATTTATTCATTGAAAATAATATTAAGTATTTAAGTCGCTGCCGGTTTGTAGAACCCACTCTATTACCTACACTACTGTTTTATAATAGATATATAATATTGTATGCAATTGATTTTGAAATTTGTATAATACTAGATGATGCCCGCGACTTCGTCCGCGTGCATTAAAGATTTTTGATTCCCGCGGGATTTTTATAATTTTCCGGGATAAAAATTAGCCTATGTCCTTCCACGGGATACAAACTATCCCTATACCAAATTTCATCTAAATCGATTCAAAAGAAAGCGTAGCAGATAGACAGACAGGCACACTTCCGCATTTTTAATATTAGTATGGATGTCTAGAATGCGCGCGAGTTTAATGCAGAGCTTTTGTATGTGTCACCATACATTTGGCACTGCATTTGACTCACGCGTGAACTGTAGGTACATAGGCACCTAGCAGGCTAGCCAGATATAGGCAATGGTAAATAATACGTACCTATTAGTTAATAAGTTCACCCAATCCCTTTACTTTATTTATTAAATCATGATCTATGAGATACATTCATTCTATGAGATACGTTCTTTCATTGCCTTAAATAGATCGCAGTTTTTGGTTATAACACAATTTATTATATTAACTTATCTAAATTATTTTTTTTATATAATTCTGTTAGTTGTCACCTTATTTAATAAGTGTCCGCGGTGTCCCGACCCCGTGGCTAAAAGAGCACGTAAAGCCATCGGCCCTGCGCCTGATCTCTCTCCGGTCGTGTCGGATTTTCGATCCCATCGGGCAAAGGAACGGAAAATGTACTTGTGTTTGCGCACACACTTCTTTAAGGAGATTGGCCGTCGTGACCGAAATTTAAACGATCCATGCAAGAGACCTTCGCCCAGCAGTGGACGTCTGTCGTCTATTGGTTGAAACGACGATGACGACCGAAAATTTTGCCAGGAGGACATTATTTATTATTTTTTAATCGGTGTAAGTACAATAAAACTAAAAATAATGTTTTCTATACGTTTACTTATAAAATGTTTGTAAAAGATATTCGAGACTCGGCAATGCGATTGTATTAAGTACCTACACAATTTCTCGTGAACAGTTACCGACTGGACAATGATTTACCAATACAATGTTCCTATTGTTTTCGGACGAAATTCAACATCTCAGGAACGCGAGCTTTACGAGCCCTAGTACGAGTTTATACGATATAAACTCGTACTTTCGAAAACGAAGCTATTTTTTTGTTCGATCATCACCATCATAATATCAAACCGTCGTCGGCCAACTATAATAATATTAACACTTTCATAATATGAAGGGTTTCATCTAGTATTTTGATAAATAAAACAGATGTACTATTTTGATTCGTTTACACAAATATAAAGTTAAGGAGTCGGACGCCGTAGCTGATGTGCTCTACAGAGAGACTTGCTTTATTCAAACAGTTCTGTGAATTATTCACGCTAGCAGAAATTCCGTTTTAGAAACGAAAATCGCGAATATCCTCTAAGTTTTCGAAATTTCAACAATTCATACTAGGGGGTACTGTCCTCGGGACGTGCCGGGAATATTTTATGCTAATGCCGGGACCCGCCACGTATTTCTTGTTTTAAAACTGCAGATGTACATTGCTTCTGACAAAATACTGCATATTGCCCCGGCCTGAGGCTCGCTTTGTTAAATATTTGGTAAAACGAAACAAACACCTACTGCGTAGATATTGTTAAGCTTGTGGTCAAATTCATAGCGACCCTTTATTGGAAATGGTAAAACCAATACCATTTTGTAAAATCCATGTAAATTTGAAACAAAATATATTTATCTAACTTTAAGTGAGTTGCAGGGAGTCGCTGGATCCAGACTGCGTGAAGCAATCTATCGGTTGACGCCAACAACTCAAATCTGCTTTTATAGTAAGTAGGTACTAAGTAGGTATTATATTATAGTCAAAATATTTCATGAATTTTCCTTCAAGCAATAAATTTCAAACAGTCAATTTCACAATAAGAGCCTTTTTAAGAAGCGGTTGGATAATTTAGATGTAACCTAGAATCTTAAGAGCAGAAACCACTGTCGAGGCAAATAGGCTAATGGTTATAGTTTGTGAATGATGACAATCTCCTTGGCAATGAACCAATTCAATTCAATTCAATTCAGTTTTTTGCAAGAAACATTGTAAAATTAAGATAACAAACTAATAAAAAGAACAAACATGTTTCGTCATTGCTGACATGCAAATTTACAAAGTAACTAGGTAATACAATTAATTATGAATCATTAAGTTATTAACATAATCCAAAATTTACTTATACAATTATTTCTAGACAACATTGAGTTAGTCCAAGTACCTATAATATACCTATTTAAATCGCATAAATTAGTAATTATGCCAGATCTCATAATACCAATTACATTAATTTATCATTACTTATTAGAATTTAGGTATACATATGTTTTTCTAATGACCCGTTTTACGGTAATGACGCGTTCGTCACTATAACATTTTCACGTATGTCACCGTAAGATTGTAAAAACCGTTAGATTATAATCTAACTCGTGAAATTGTAAACTGTCGAATGATTACAATATAACGGATTATTTTTCGGTAGATTGTAATCTGTTAGGTTTATTAACCCCATAGAACCTAAGTGCCTGGCCTGCGGCCGGGCACTACTTGATTGTTTATGTCGAACCCTAACCTAACCTACAAGAAAGAGACAAGAAAACGTAAATACAATGAATATTTCAAAAATTGACACTTAAAACATTGAACGGTTCACAATCTTTCGACTGTTTACAATCTATCGAAAAAAAAAAGCGTTAGATTACAATCGTACGGTTTTTGCAATCTTACGGTGACATATACATAAGTTAAGTCCTTCTATTTACCCCTCAGATCAAAGATTTACCCCCATTTTCCCCCTCACGCAGTAGTAAGCACTGTGCTTTTTTTAAGTGGGTGGTCTCCGTTTGATACCTGGCAGGGCAATTTGGGAATTTATACTTGCTTTTTATTTGGTTGTGAGGTTTCTTCCAAAGCTAGTTACCACCCTTCCGACAGAAACGTGCCGCTAACCGATGTAGTGTTCCTGTACGATTCGTGTAGAAAATTAGGGGTATGAGTGCCAAACTTATTAGCAGGTTAGGCCGCTACCATCTTAAACCGCATCATTAATTACCACCTGGTGGTTAACGACTAACTAGTTCAAAAAAAAAGTCTAGTTTTCTATTCAAGTTGACTTTGACTTTGAAGTGCTTCTGAAAAGTCGAGTGAATCTACCACTGGCTTCCAAGGAGAGCTTATTGTGGCCTCTAGTTTGCCTGCGCCGTTTTAGCAAGATTAAATTTCTGTAAATATATTGCGTGGCTACTGTAAATAGTGTAGTGTATTGGAGTTAGTAGTGGAATCAAATAATTTAATATAAAAAATTATTTTTAAACAACCGACTTCAAACTCGCGCGCCAACTTTACAACAACAAGCACACGCTATACAAAGTACTTATTTTATTGTTGATATTTTAAAAACCGCTCGACCGATTTCGATAAAATTTATATGGGACCACTTGGGAAGTATGCCCTTTCAAATAAAGAAAGAATCATCCAAATCGGTCCACCCAGTCAAAAGTTCTGACGTAACAAACATTAAAAAAAAATACAGTCTAATTGAGAACCTCCTCCTTTTTTTGAAGTCGGTTGAAAAGAAATCTACTTAACTGTTTTTCTTATCCGTTCGCGGCCTGCGTCTATAACAACGGACTCTGCAAAGGGAAAATGTTGTTAGTTTTACATGTTGATAGTACAAGAATTCGTAGAAGTAGTAGTAGAAAGAAGTAAATTTCCCTAACCGCACAGTTTTCATGAATAAAGAAGGGTTATTATTACACAAACGGAGCACGTAGTAGGCGGAGACAAGTTGTTCCTGCAGCGGCGATGCATTATAATTTATAAGTGAGGCACGTGGACCGATGTTCGGATATGTTTTCCGACAGTCACGTTCACTGAACTCAGAATACCAAGTATAGAGGTGTTGAAGCAGCATGAGATTATCGCAAGCAGATGTGTAGTCAACCATCATTGGGTAGTCATCCATTAAAGGTTTGCTATTAAATAAAAACATTTTCATATAGCAAACCTGCAATGGATAAAAATATGTGTCAGTGGCTTTCATTTTTTGATAGCCATTGAGTTAAAGAATAGCAGAAATATAATATTCATCTAATTCAGAATAGAATAGAAGATATTGAGGGCAGAAAGGAAAATAATAATATGGTCGATTCACACGGACACTGAGTCGAGCGTCGAGTTGTGATCTTGTGAAGTATCTAACTCGTAGTAGGTATTACTCTACTTTAAATAATTACTTTATTTAGTTTTACTATGATGCTAGTACTCGAAGGTTAGACTGCAGCTGCTTCGATTAGCTTTGACTCTTCTGAAAGAAAGTTTCAATGAATTGAGTGTGGCGATTCATTTCATCTTAATTTTTACTTTAGGTATTAATTCTGATGTTAGAGATAAAAAATATGTTATCCTACAGAATAGATAACTTCTAATTTTGAGGGTACCTAATGCCGATATTTTTTGGGATTCGCACAAAATTGGAGGCAAGGTCCCAGTATTATAGACAGCAGATAGTATTTCTATTACGTTATTTAAAGTTCCGTTGTCACTGGGCTTCGTTGCAGTGCGCTTTGTTTTTCGGATTCATTTTTACTGTTATTGCGTTTTGTTACAACTTACAAGTGTTATTGGCTGGTTTATGCTTGGTCGCGGCGGTAATGTAGCGCCAGCTACTTTCTTATTTACCTATTTAGATAGAACATCTTATCACCTAGCTTCTTGAACATTTTAACAGCTGCTGGATTTATGGAAAAGGTAATTTTATTCTTCTGAAACACTTAAAAAGTATAATACCAACTTATATTATAAATGCGAAAATTTGGATGGATGTATGGATGGATGGATGTTTGGATCAATCACGCCAGAACGGCCAAACGGATCTGGATGAAATTTGGCACAGAGATAGATTAATATAGTATAGAGATAAATATATTAGTCTGGAATAACACATAGGCTACTTTTTTCCCGGAAAATTAAAGAGTTCCCGCGGGAACCAAAAAACCTCAATCCACGCGGACGAAGTTGCGGGCATCAGCTGCTAGTAATACCATAAGTAATATTATATGAGTGCTGCCAAACAAATTATTAGGATAGGGATTGAAGATCTATATGTGGGTTTAATTAAACTAAGCATTAATATAAAGTTAATTTAAATTAATTGGTTTGTATGAAGTAAACACACGAAGAAAAGCAAAGGTGACCCAGTACCTATTTGCTACACTGATAAAATAAAACAGAAGAAATCATAAAACAATTTTAACGTTTAAGCTATCGTGAGTGATATTATTTTTAACTATACAAGGTGTAAGGTAAATGGTATAAAATACCGGCGGCTACCCATGCCATTTTGACGTTATAAACACTATGGTAGAGTTAAAAAGTCAAAATTAATTATCAAAAACTTCCATACAAAATTAATTAGTTAATTATGGAAAATAAATTTTCGCAACCCTGTGGAGTCCTTTGTTCCTTCTACACCTAAAGTCAGAACTGCACTACAATCGATTATAATAATTATTATCGTATCGTTATGCAATTTGGCAATTCATTGCAATTTGCAAATCATTCGAATAATGATTACTTTAGTATCGCGACTGGATTTTATCGCAACGCTCGCACTGGCAACGAGGCTTTACATACGTCGTATTGTTCGCAGTTCATTGATATTGAATCAGCTGTTTTAAGGGATGCCACCTCAACATTAATGCTAAAATTTTGAAGTCCACATAACTCCCCCAGGATATGAGCTACACGTCTTATGACATTTTTCCAATATATCTATACACCATCTAACATGGGTAGCCGCGGGTATGTTATACTAATTACCTTACACCTTGTATATAACTACCGGAAACTCACGTCTTAGTCTTTAGTAGATGAAATAAGGGCCCGAACGGGTTCGAAACTAGTCGGGCATTTTCCGACATAACACGTGATTTTGTCCGTTAGTTTTGTATGGTTAGATTCATATAACCATGCCAAACTAGCTGCATATTTTCGAATTATTCAAGCCCGACAGCTATTCTATGAAGTCTTATAATAAATCTCGTGAGCTACCCGGCCTGACCCACTGAGCTGCGAAGATAACAAACATCTCTGCAATAACTATGCAAAAGGTTTAATTCAAGGAATGGCGGACTAGTTATCGAGCTGCGGGCAGTGGGGCGTCCTAATTCTAGCGGCATTCAATTGCTGCTACGATTATGGAGAAATTATTTCAGATTGAAAACATTTTAATAGTAAAGATATTGAAAATGTACAAATTACTTTTTTTTTTGGATTTAACAAGTCCTAAAAAAATATATTGGAAACATACTTTAATTATTTTTATTATCGTCATCATCTTTACCTATCATTGTCTCAGTTGAGGCAAAAGGCAAAACATGTCTTACTAATATACTAATACTAATAATATTATAAATGCGAAAGTTTGGATGGATGTATGGATGGATGGATGGATGTATGTATGGATGTTTGTTACTCAATCACGCGCCAACGGCTGCACGGATCTGGCTGAAATTTGGCACGGAGATAGAATATAGTCTGGAATAGCACATAGGCTACTTTTTATCCCGGAAAATTAAGGAGTTCCCGCGGGAACCAAAAAACCTCAATCCACGCGGACGTAGTCGCGGGCATAAGCTAGTAATATTATAGATGCGAAAGTTTGGATGGATGTATGTATGGATGGATGGATGTTTGTTACTCAATCACGCGCCAACGGCTGCACGGATCTGGCTGAAATTTGGCACAGAGATAGAATATAGTCTGGAATAGCACATAGGCTACTTTTTATCCCGGAAAATTAAGGAATTCCCGCGGGAACCAAAAAATCTCAAACCACGCGGATGAAGTCGTGGGCATTAGCTAGTCCACATATAAATATTATACAGTATAAAAGGTACTGTTAACCAAAAGATTAGTACTACTTGACCACCTCTCTGGCACAGTGTTAAGCACGGTTGACTTAACGTGCGGAGGTCCCGGCTTCGATCCCCGAAATTATAAATTCCCAAATTGGGTCAATTTGTGAATATAATACAATTTCTGAATTTTCCCTAGTCTGCCCTGGTAGGTTTCCGCCATGGCTAGTTACCACCCTACCGGCAAAGACGTGCCGCTAAGCGATTTAGCGTTCCGGTACGATGCCGTGTAGAAACCGACTAGAGGTAGGTATGCGTTAATTATAATGCCCCTAACAGGTTAGACCGCTACCATCTTAGACTGCATCATCACTTACCATCAGGTGCTATCGCAGTCAAGGGCTAACTTTTAGTGGATTAAAAAAAAAATGTGTGTCAGCTCCGATGCACGACTGGAGTTAACTCCTTATTAACGAAGTGTTACCATGGAAATATAAATACTATGAAAACATAAAGTAAATAACGTAACGGAGAAAGTTTGATTTTACTCCCCATACATTTTCATATCCCGGGCTTATATAAAATAACGTAACGGAGAAAGTTTGATTTTACTCCCCATAAATTTTCATATCCCAGGCTTATATAAAATAACAAAACGGAGAAAGTTTGATTTTACTCTCCATAAATTTTCATATCCCGGGCTTATATAAAATAACGTAACGGAGAAAGTTTGATTTTACTCCCCATACATTTTCATATCCCGGGCTTATATAAAATAACGTAACGGAGAAAGTTATTTTACTCCCCATAAATTTTCATATCCCGGGCTTATATATGAAAATTAAGGAGCTAAACTCCAAAAAAAACTAACTTAACAAGTTAGTTCCTAATTATCATCCACCACTTAACACCGTCGCAGACAACGTCGCGAGGAAGCCTACATTTCGCCGAGTGGGGCACATAAACCGCCTCATTAAAACAATAGCCCCCACCACACACAGCCTTTACTTCACTTTATGGTTGACCTCGTTATTTTTTATTATTTACACTCTTTACTCTGTTTTTTAATCCTTCGCGGGGATAATTTCGTGTCGTTTTACTTTATGTTCAAAATGCTTTTAAAATGCGACTACATCTGCTTTACTCGGGACAAAAATGGGGATTCATACTAATATTGCAAATGCGAAAGTGTGTTTGTTAGTACATATTAATTAGTAACTAGATGATGCCCGCGACTTCGTCCGCGTGGATTAAGATTAGATAGCCTATATCCTTCCCCGAGACACAACCTATCCCTGTAGGTCTCCTACTAAACATCAAAAACGGTTGAACAGATAAAGTGTTTTGTTTCCCGCGGGAGCTCTAGAATTTTCCGGGATAAAAAGTAGCTTTTGTCCTTCCCCGGGATACAACCTATCCCTGTACCAAATTTCATCAAAATCGGTTGAACAGATGGGCCGTGAAAGCGTCGCAGACAGACAGACACACTTTCGCATTTATAATATTAGTATGGATTAGTATGGATGTGTAAATGTTAGTAATGTCCCGGATTCTTTGTTCACGGGTATACTTCCTATGTGAATCTGCAACCCTCATGAATTCCATGGGAAAGCATTACTCGAAACGTGCCCTTAACAATAGGCACGCGACCATTGTATAACAGCACAGACAAAAGTGCAACTTACGGAACTAACTATTCATTTTTGAGGTACTTTCACTTACCGACTGTAGGGTTGGTTTCAAGCAAAAAGAGCCCTTAACTTCAATTACACTGGAGGGGATTTGTCTACGCATTGATACTAAATTTTTATACTGGTAGTGAAAGGAAAGGTTGACTGACGATCTAATCGCGCGGCAACATACCTATAGTTGAATGCAGAGCTTAGGTATGTGTCACCCCAGGCCCCGACTGCATTCAACTCGCGCGCGTACTATACATAGATTTTATTCGCACCACCAACAAGTATATTCTCGAATATCGAATCTCGAATATTCTCTCACTTAAGCGACGCCCGCCACGTGCCCGACCCGTGCCCGCGTTCTATGTGATGTCGTCCAAGGAATTCAACCCGCCGCGCACCCGACCCGACCCGCGCCCGCTCCCTGTGTGTTTTGCCCTTTAGTTCATTTCGGGCAGCCGGATGTCAGCACATTTTATAAATTGTATTTCTCATGCGCCCTTAGAACATCGGAGCATACTTAAATTATACATCAATGCCAGCACAATTGCATTGTGTAGAAAAAAAGGCGTTTTGCCATTACATGCGCCTTTTAAGGACCATTAAAAAAAACATAATGCAAATATTGTATTTAAAATCCAGGGATAGGTACATAGGTACTTTTGCGCCTATACCTTTCTACCGTTCTGCAATGGCACAATTCAAGTTATTGCCAGGTCAACAGTACAATAGTCGCGTGCCTTTTGGTATGAGCATGTATAGAAAGTGATATTTCCCATCGTAATCGGAAGTTATAACGGGGTTGGTTGATCCATAATGTGGGATATGACGCGACTGACAAAAACATTATAGTAGCATGTTGTCAATTTTAATTTTTTATTGAGTCAAACTTCTTTAATTATACGTTCACCAAGTAGATAGAGCATTATACCTACTCTTATCTTATCTAATATATATAAATCTCGTGTCACAATGTTTGTCCTCAATGGACTCCTAAACCACTTAACCGATTATAATAAAATTCGCACACCTTGTGCAGTTCGATCCAACTTGAGAGATAGGATAGTTTAAATCTTAAAAAAACATCAATTCACGCGGACGAAGTCGCGGGCATCATCTAGTTATAATATAAAATCTAAATTCGTTCTGTTAATAATACATTTTAACAGAGAAACTACACCTAAAAATATTAAACGTTGCGCTTGAAACATTTACAACTTCAGCATTTCTTGTAGCAGAAATTCTACCTTCCTTGAAAATAAACTTTGTAAAATCCTACCATTCATGCCACAGCAAATTCTGTTATAAAAAGAAAACCTGCGTGCACAGTTAAAAATCGCTGGTTCTTGTCAAGAATGAAAGAAACAAAAGTAAGTAAGGTAAGTTATCTCAGAGAAATGCATATCCACAAAGGAATAATAAGGTACCTAAGTTGCAGAATAACTCCACTATAAACTTTTCTCTCTTTTTGCGCATACATATTTGACCTCATTCCTTCCTTGTTTTCCGCTTTCGAAGTAGAAAAACGAATAAATTCCCCATTCGCGAGAGCCGCCTAAATTTTCGATTATAAGTATGAATTTTATGTCTAAATTTTGGATTTAGATTAACTATGTATGTTTATGTGTGTGAAGAGATTGCTTTAGCAATAATACCGCCTTTGACTCTTCCCGTCTGTACCTACACCTAATCTTTCTACCTTGTAATATTTCTTTTTTAAGTGTGTGCAATAAAGAGTACACCTTAAACTATCAGATTTATGGACTTTATCCTGTTTGCGCTAACGCCACAAGGGCTACTATTAAATATTTTTGAGTTCACAAGATCAAGCCCCACTACAGAGGCGCGGCGTGGCGCGGCACGTAGCGACAAGTATTCTTTGTATGAGTTTGTCTGGAGCTGGGCCCTGGATGCGGCACGGAGAAGCACTGTGCCATAATTGTACATACTAACATAGAATACTTGCCGCCGCGTGCCACGCCGCGCCGCGCCACTGTAGTGGTAGACCTTAAAACTTAAATAACAACCTCTTCACGAAACGAATTCGATAATAATTATCACAAACTCCACAATATGAACCATTATCCTGATTGAAATGTGTAATACCGTGAACAAAATCATATTATATACACTCCCATAACGTCCCATTTCATGTCCGTATTTCGCATATCGCGCATCGATGAAATCGTATCCTGAATTAATGTAATTAAATCGATTCAGGCTGGAAATTGATTTTGCAAAATGTCCAATGTAACTTTGATCCTGGTTACTTTTTTTTTTTAATTTACTAGATGGTATATCGAATATCATTATTTAACCTACTTACTCATATATACTGATAGGTATATCCGTATAGGTACCATACTATGTAGTAGTTTTTTTATCCACTACAAGTTAACCCTTGACTGCGATCTCATCCGATGGTAAGTTTTTTTTTATCCACTACAAGTTAACCCTTGACTGCGATCTCACCTGATAGTAAGTGATGATGCAATCTAATATGGTAGCGGGCTAACCCTGTTAGGGGCAGTTATAATTAACCCCTAATCGATTTGTACACGACATCGTACCGGAACGCTCAATCGCTTGATAGCACGGCACGTCTTGGCCGGTAGGGTGGTAACTAGCCACGGCCGCAGCCTCCAACCACGCCAGACTAGGGAAAATTCAGAAATTATAAATTCCCAAATTGACCCTGCCGGGGATCGAACCTCCGCACGTTAAGACAATAGCGCTCATCACTGTGCCAGGGTCGTCACGAGTTACGAAATTTTTATTTGGAATTTTAGATCAATATTTCCACTAAGTTCAGTAAATCTTTTCGCTAACGTCATCCTAAGAGTGTAAGTGTACGAGTACCTAATCCTTTTCGGCTTATAGAAAATACTTTTCGATGAGGAATTTCCTTGTTTGTGTCTCCATGGACATTCAATATTATCAATTATCATCAGTATAGGTACTTCTTACGAATCTAAGAAGTTCTTAGCTTCTGAGATGAGCTACGCTATGATGTGGAGTCAAATAGTACCTACATCTGTGGTTACAATTCATTTGTTGTAGAGGTAGGTAGGTAACCCATTTCCCTAATCGGTTTCTACTTTCCACACTGCATCGCTTGGCGGCACGCCTTGGCGTAGGGCGAACTAGCCAGCCGAAGCCTCCCTACACCAGACTAGACCAGAGAAAATTCAAAAATTATCCAAATTTACCCAACCGGAGATCGAACTAGGGACTTATGACACTTACCACATTTAGTATGATATCCTTTTCTCTCGAATGACTGTTGTCATAAGATTAAAAGAGATAAACCTATTTTTACTATCCCAATAGCATCTAAATTGGGTTATGGGTACATTTGGGTAGATATGTAACATTTCAATCAGTCAATTGCGCGAAACCGATTAATTCCATCCGATTTTCAGTCAATGTGTTTTCCATTTCATTTTCCAAACGAAATTATACACGATTGACACCAGCAGCGATTGTAATTAGTATAAAATTAACATACGATTCGGATCAATTTTAATCCGTTTTGGAGTGCTCATTATTTCATTATCGCTTTTCGGTGATTAATTATAATATCTTTTTAGCTATTTAAATTTGTAAACTAAATAATTAAATTGGCATCTAGCTTTTGATAATGATTTCATAATTATTAATGCTCGTTAATTAATGCTGAAACCAATATGAAACTAAAATACAAATTGGAAAGCTGTTATTGATGCCAAGACATGACTTTGCAAGCTGTTCATTCAGCTTAAGGGCCACACTGAAACAGTGTAATGTGTAATAGTACTTACTACTTCGTAATATAAAAAAATCTTTCCAAAAACAGACTTCCAACGCCAAAATACGCCAAAAATTATTTTGTACTTTACAGTGGCGTTGGAAGTCGGTTTTTTGGAAAGGACTTTTTTTTAACTTTTTAGTGTCAGGGTTGAGGAATTGGAATCAGATTTTTTTATGGGACCACCTCGAGAGCTTCCTTTAACGACTGATAGAAAAAAAAATCAAATCGGTTCAGAAACCAGAACCTCCTCCAGTTTAAGCTTTATTTATTCCCGCGGGAACTCCTTACTTTTCCGGGATAAAAAGTATGCCTATGTCACTCTCCAGGTCCTCAACTATGCCCTTGCCAACAAGTGAATATAATTAAAATTTTTAAGAAATACGACTGCTCCGCCGTAGACACACATACATACACGAACCCTGAAAACATAACACTCCTTTTTTGGGCAGTCGTGTTATAAAAATCCCCCTCGAATGGAAGTACGGCTACTACGTTAATTACCTTTGGAATCTTATTCACATTTTCATTAAATGATGATGAATTTTTTTGTGAATCACTGGATATTGAACTATAGTGTTATATATTTTTGGAATCTACTCATCATTTTCTAGATGATGATTATATAGTTAATCTTATTATCGAACTTTTTTTTTCAACTTTAGTCTTTAATGCGGAACCATGGTCACCCCATCAATTTTTTTTTTAATTTTACTAGTCTATGTCACCCGGAATAAGCTAGGGATTCTAACGATACCTCATTTATCAAAATCGGTTCAAGCGTATAGAAGTTATGGTGGAATATACAAACTCACATACATACATACATACATACACGAACCCTGAAAACAATATACTCCTTTTTTCAGGCAGTCGTATAAAAATCACTTCAATCCGTTGTTCCGTTGCGGCGTGATTGAAGGACAAACCAACAAACCAACAAAAAAACACACTTTCGCATTTATAATATTAGTATGTAGTATTTATAATCGTATTTATATCGTAGTAGTATTTATAATCCATATTAATATTATAAATGCGAAAGTGTGTCTGTCTGTCTGTCTGCTACTCTTTCACGGCCCATCTATTCAACCGATTTTGATGAAATTTGGTACAGGGGTAGGTTGTATCCCGGGGAAGGACATAGGCTACTTTTTATCCCGGAAAATTCAAGAGTTCCCGCGGGAATCCAAAAACATCAATCCACCGGACGAAGTCGGGGGCATCATTTAGTCAACTATATGGACAAAGATCGTTTGAGAGAGTAACTATATGATTTCCTTATTCCTATATCAACAAAGCAATATCAGTAGATATCAAATGCTGAGCCGTACAGTTACGTTGCCTCAGGCATTTAATCTAGGTATAGTACAATTTAAGCAACTTTCTAGTCGCCTGCGCAGGCCAGATTGAAATACGATCGCTTCGAACAACCGATAACCGAACAACTGTACAGATAGCGTGTACTTTTTTCCAAAAAGTAGGACAAAGCTTTAAAACAGAAAGAAATTTTCTTAATTTATACAGATACTCTACACAAAGGTCATCCAATTTACTTATATAAACGTTCATAAATACACCTGATGCAAATAATCTTTTTCTTTGTGATTTTCTGAATCATTAAATGAATTTAATTAAAAGACTATGAAAATTTCCTTGAAAAATTATTTAGAAAACTTAAGCAATTTATGGAGAAGTTGAATAGTTTGTACCTATAGGTCGTAAGTAAAAAACATACGAACTAACTTTAAAATGCTGTAGTATCTGGTATAGATATTAGAGGTCGAGTCTCTTCTGTCTTACAAAAGCTCGTACTTGATGGTAAATTCCTATATTAAACATGTAGGATTAAAATATCAGTTTCTATGTCGAAACACTAAGTAAAAACAACCAAGAAAGGCTATGAAAGGTGCGCGTGCGCGCTATCAGACTACAGAGGCCACGATCTCATTCCGTAGTGACCTGCGCACGCGACTGGAAGGCGTACCAAACTACCAACTCACTGCATAGATAAGTTTAATAGGTATAAAGCAGTCTAGAAATCCCGAGAACCTGATTCCCGAGAGAGAATGGAACTCGCATACACTTCCAGTTTTGAATTAAGTTACCTCCGCCACTACAGCCCATTAACGTCCCACTGCTAGGCACAGGCCTCCACTCTTATAGGAGAGAGGGAATTAGAGCTTAGACCCACCACGCTGCTCCAATGCGGGTTGGCGGGCTATGGCGGGTTTTGTATGGTTTCTTTTTCGGTGTCAACCTTTTTAATCTGTTCATTTTGTTATCATACTAACTAGGTACCTAATATAAGTACCTACTAATATTATAAATGCGAAATTGTATTTGTTTCTTTTTCCTTCAATCACCCCGCAACAGATCACGAACCCATGCAAAATAAGGCAACTTTTTTGCATGGCTATAGTGGAGAGGGTAAGAGTTCGTACGAAGAATGACATACGCTACTTTTAATCTCGGAAAATCAAACCTAGACACACACAAACGAAGCCTTGGGCATCTTCTACTATTTGCTAATCACAATAAATATATTTTTATTTTAGGTGAGTAAACGATATTTTGACCTAGTTCAATTTAGTTAGGACCAAAAAAGTTGTTTCAATTTAATGTTTCAAATATACAAGCTATCCTTATTTGAATATATGCACTATTTCAAACTAACGTGACAATGGACACATTTAATAATAAACTACGTACATATCTCAGTAATGTAAGTCACGTAATATAATGAATTAATATTTATAAATGCGACCACAAGATGCAGTTAGGCGCAAGCTGGAATGGCGTGTTCAGCGGTTGATAGTAAATCTACTTTGATTGCCCTATTGTTAGGGATACCATATAAAAACTTTCGCGTGGACACATAGACAAGCTCAGCGATATCAGGGGTTTCAACTTTTGGGATAAGATCTCCCTGTTGGACTTGACATCGTATCTAGTCCAGCTTTTTACCTTAATGTAGGGGAAATGGGACGTTTCCTTACAAAGCCTACGGCTGAGGCTAGTGTAAGCTCACAGTAAATAATTGTAGCGGCTGCTTAGCACAATAATTTGTAAAGCATAATTCCAGAAGTGGGCGAATAATTAAAATTACTTTTAAAATATGTTTGTACTCTTTTTAAAACTTGCACGAGCGAATGGTCACAACGTGTAGCGGTTTCACGAGAGATTTAATGTAAACAGTTAAGTATAAAACTTGGCCAAAGCATCAATAAGCAACAATAAATTAATCATTTGATCAGACTGCTGTTGCTACTGCTAAGCTCTAAATCAAATTGCGATATAAACATAAGAGTATTCAATAATCGCTGAGTCTACCGGTAGGAGACTGGCTTTCAAACGTCAAAATACTCGTATTTATGTTAATTATTCCTATATGTCGTATCCCCACCAAAGAACGAACCGAGTGAAATACATTGAATGAGTCAAATATCAATCTAATTAAACCTTCGTCGGTAAACAAATTAACAATCTTTTATCTTTTCTAAAAATTCGAATCAAAGGAGACAATATTTTTTTTGTATGGGGAATGGGCCCACCTCAAATTGTCGCGTTTATTAGTGAAACTTATGGTGATGGGTTCCTAATGATCTCTGTAATAGAATGGTAAAAGTAGATAAACCTCCTCTAACGGGAATATTGAGATATCGACAGTCAAACTTGAACCACATTAATAACCTAAGTCACTTGCGACTGCCTAATATAGTTGGCAAAGTCTATTAGGATATAGACTAGTTTAAAGGATACTGCCTCGTTGGTTTAGAGGTTAGCATGTTCGACTGCGGCTGACGACGTCCCGGGTTCGGGTCCCGGGTCGGGCCATGATTAGGTATTGGATTTTTCTGACGAGAAATTCACAGTAGGTACTAGCCCGAAGTTAGGAAGTTGGCGGTGTTTCACCCCCGTGCTTCGGAGAGCACGTAAAGCCGTCGGCCCTGCGCCTGATCTCTCTCCGTTCGTGTCAGATTTTCTGTCCCATCGGGCTATGAGAGTAAAGGAACAGAGAGTGCACCTGTGTTTGCGCATACACTTTTGCACTATAATATCTCCCGCGCAGATGGCTAAACTCTCTGGAGATTTGCCACAGTGGCTGAAATTCGGTCGGGAGCACATTAGTATATAGGATATTAGGCTATTCAGCTAGTAGGATAAAAAATAATCTTTTTTGTAGCTTTTTAATATTTATTTATTTTTTAATACTTCTATAAACATGTTTAATAAATTATATGTAGGTATTAAGTATGTTTAAATATGAATAATATATAAATAAAAGATGTAGTATGATATTAAATAAAAAGTTAATTATTGGATACAAATTAGAATTAAACCTAGTGATAGTAGTGGTAGTAGCTGTAGTACCTAGGTAGTATTGATCCGTTGTTGTTGTTTTTTAAAGAAGTATTGTACTTGAATTTTCTATTAAACTATAGTTTTTTACAGACTTTTTTTTTTGGATATGTAACCCTTTCACTGATAGATGTACATCTCAAATAATAATTATGTATTGTTCAAATTGATGATGGGTAAAGCCCAACCAATACTTGCATAATGTTGAATTATGCTGAATGATATTTTCAATATCATAATTACAAGTTGCACTACTTTTAAGTAGTGAACAGAGGTCTTTATTGTCTATATTGTCTTGCAATATTACTAAGCAGTTTGCACAAACCGCATCTTGTGGGCATATCTGAAAAAAGGCAAAGTACTTAGTAGATACTAACATAAATTAATAAAAAAATATATAATTGCTGGTTAAAGCAGCGACAATCAGTGAAAACTGTAAGCCTCAGGCCTTATGATACAACATACCTGGCGACAAATCCACTCTGATACGACTTGGCGCACTTCTGCAGCTGTCTCGGACAGTAATTTTTTTCGCACATTGCGTTGAAATCTTACTGCACAACTGTGTTGTGTAGTTGGATTATCCATTTTCGAAAGAAAAAAACAAGAAAAGCAAACAGAATCGGCTCACTTGAAAAAAAACGACCATGTTAAAGTTACAGTTACACTGGTATTTGGTAACGACTTGACAAGTGACAACTGACAACCAGTGTTGCCACATTTAATTGGTGTAGGTCTCTAGAACGCCATCTGAAAGTCCCTAGTTTAGTAAACAAAAAACGTCTCAAAATGTCGCTAAATATAATTTTATTAAAGAAATTAATTTTTAATAACTAAGAAATATTTTTCTTGACCGGAAAATCCATTTTATATTCTTGATTATTATTGAATTTAAGTAGTTAAGAAACAGTCACTTTTAAACACACACGAGGGATTTAAAAATACACTGAAAGTACCTACGCCTGACGGGAGTTTTGGCCTTACGTGGTTCACGTGGTGGTAGGTTCAATTTGGGAATTCATAATTTCGGCCGTGTCTAATTACCACCCTACCAGCAAAGATGTACGGCCAAGCGATTCAGCGTTCCAGTACAATGCCGTGTAGAAACCGATTAGGGGTATGGGTTTAATATAACTGCCGTATCCTAACCTAGGTTAGCCCGCTACCATCTTAGACTGCATCATCACCTACCATCAGGTGAGATTGCGGTCAAGGGCTAGTAGTGGCGTAAAAAAAACGCAATTACATATAGCGCGTAACAAAACTGACCCAAGTGTTACGAAAAAAATTATTATGAACTAGCTAATGCCCGCGACTTCGTCTGCGTGGAATATTTTTTTTAATTCCCACGGAGTTTTCGTGTTTATAATAAAATATTGCTTATGCTTATTGTTAATGAATTACAACTATGTACATATTTTGACTTGCATCCCCTTTCCCAAGGGAACAGTACTGAATTTCGGGATAAAAAGTATCTTATGTCCTACCTCGTAGTATGAACTCAAATCATGCCAAGTTTCGTTTAAATTCATTCAGTGGTTTCGGCGTGATGCGCGGCCAAGATACAGACAGACAGACAGACAATAATGAAAAAATTACAGTTTTGACATCAGTATCGATTAATGAGTGCCCGCCAAAAAAATTTTCAAAATATCTTCAGAATTGGACTTACAGTTTTATTTTAAGTAATAGATAGATATGTAAACCCATCAGTCCCAGAACAAAGACTCCTAATATAGCTATCGTGGCAGTTCTTTATTCATTGACCATACCTAAATTTAAAAAAATGTGAAAAGTGGGTATAGTTTGTGTAAATGTCGCTAAAAGTCACCAGAATACTTTTTTGCCGTTGAATTAAAACATTGAATTAAACTCCCTAAAAAGCTCCCTTGCTAGATTAGCGACAAAGTCGCTAAAGTGGCAACACTGGTAACTGAACATGACAACAACTGAAACAAGGGCTGACCGTAATAGCGCAGTAGTCTTGGCGAATCCGGCAAGCGAGGTCCGACTTATCAACCAATCGCGAACAATCATGCCGACTGACCAACCAATCACGTGTATGCACATCCAACCAATAGCGTCACCGTTAGACTTTCGTGCCGCTAGTTGTAATATGAACTAATAAAAATCAAAACATCACCTCTTATTGATGATTTCATTATTCCGGTTAGATTTTTATATAATATTACTCCGTTTACTATGATAAATCGGTTACTTTTTTTCAAGTATGATTTGATTAGTAAACGCTATCAAATCTAGTGGGCCCAAAATAAATTATCTCCTTTAAACACAAAGCTGACAACTCAGTGATAGTGACCGCCCGCGGCAATGAATAAAGTTTAAGATTACAAAACAGTTTATTTTATTACAACTAATTCTAGGAGCCGTGGAATTGTCTCTTTACCACTCACTTTTAAAAATAGGACATGTTCAGGCTGATCTAAAGTAATGGTTGCCCTATTTTTTCGTTTTTCGATAATTAATTAAATATCACTTCCGTGCCTTATAATTTCGTGTTCAATGGTAATAAAGCTTATTTTTTGTAGGTATCGTTTGTTATTCACGGAGTGTTCTTGCAAGATTATTTATAATTTATATCTAACCTAAACTACATGATTAATTATTTATTTACTTTATTGACTATGAAAGAAAAATTAATGTAGGTTTATCAATAAACCCAAATAACCAAACCATAAATTAGGTATTTATTTTCCCCCCATTTATGAGTTATAAGTAATTTTCAAACCATTGCCAGCTCACTGCTGAGTACGAGTCTCCTCTCCTATCAGAATGAGATGGGTTTGGCCTTAGTTCCCCACGTTGGCCAAGTGCGGATTGGCAGACTTCACTTACCTTTGAGAACATGAGCGATGAAGTAATTTTCAATCAAGTTTTACAACAACTATTACTACATATTATAGCCAGATATTAAATTCTATCACATAGGTAAACTAAACGTATCTAATCAAATGTACAGTTAAGTTAATTTGAAGAAATGCACAAATCATGGATTAACTGTAACCACCCACGTTGTCATTCAATTCTTGTCGGATTCTCTAACTCCCACGTTAAGCCCGATTTCACACCATGATGGACTGTTTTGAACTTATGAAATAGTTAACTATCTGGTTTGCCGATTCACATTTCGTGGTACTTTTATCATTTCAAGTTTCAACCTATCGCGTCAGATCAGGACTTTAGTCCAACACGCTAACAAATGCGGATTTGTAGTAAAGTTCCTACTCGTAACAACCTAAGAACTGTCGTAATATGCATTTGGACTTAAGTTAAGTTACATACATCTCTAAAAAAAAAAAAACCGGCCAAGTGCGAGTCGGACTCGCGCACCGAGGGTTCCGTACTCAAGAAGTAGGTATAATTACCTTTGTTAATGAACCGCAAAACTAACTTTGTTTGTAGAGGTTTACTGTTAATATCAAAAAATTACGTTTGTTGTATGGGAGCCCCCCTTTAATATTTACTTTATTGATATTTCATTATTTATTTTGAAAGGTAATATACAAGTTAATATTCTGTGAAAATTTGAACCGTCTACCTGTTACCGTTTTTAATATTGAGCAAAAAATACGAAAAAAACACGTTTATTGTATGGGGACCCCCCTTAATATATATATTTTTTTAATTTTTAGTATTTGTTGTTATAGCGGCAACGGAAATACATCATTTGTGAAAATTTCAGCTTTCTAGCTATCACGGTCTATTCGATACAGCCTGGAGACAGACAGACAGACAGACAGACAGACAGACAGACAGACAGACAGACAGACAGACAGACAGACAGACAGACAGACAGACAGACAGACAGACAGACAGACAGACAGACAGACAGACAGACAGACAGACAGACAGACAGACAGACAGACAGACAGACAGACAGACAGACAGACAGACAGACAGACAGACAGACAGACAGACAGACAGACAGACAGACAGACAGACAGACAGACAGACAGACAGACAGACAGACAGACAGACAGACAGACAGACAGACAGACAGACAGACAGACAGACAGACAGACAGACAGCGGAGTCTTAGTAATAGGGTCCCGTTTTTACCCTTTAGGTACGGAACCCTAAAAAAGAGATAATTATCCCTGAATTATCGCTTTTCTTGAGGTACAATAACCCACGGTTACCGTGGTGTAGTACCAATTATCACATCCTCATTCTCACGCACTACAAAACGGTAGCACAGATTTAATCATAATAACTTGACGGTAACACTTTTTGCGCTGAATCAATTAGAGCAATAATAAAAACTCGTTGTATTAGTCACTGACGTACTAAATCTCTCCGCATAGTAATGAAATTTCGCCGAAAAATATTGGGGATTGCTTACAAACTTTAACTGTAATCACGAGCTTTGTGGGAAAAGGGAAGAAAAATATGACCCGAATATTGCAACATTTATTGCTTGAGTACACATTATCTACCAGGCGGAAATCTAAGAATCCTTTATTTATGGGACTTTACGTTATAAAACCTCTCTGTTGACGACCTCCTTGGTGCAGTGTTAAGCGCTGTAAGGTCCCGGGTTCAATCCCCGGCAGGGTCTATTTGGGAATTTATAATTTCTGAATTTTCCCTGGTCTAGCCTTGTGAAAGGCTTCGTCCGTGGCTAGTTACCACCCTACCGGCAAAGACGTGCCGCCAAGCGATTTAGCGTTCCGGTAGGATGCCGTGTAGAAACCGAAGGGGTATGGGTTTAATATAACCCTAACAGGTTAACCCGCTACCATCTTAGACTGCATCATTAGGTACTTACTATCAGGTGAGATCGCAGTCAAGGGCTAACTTGTAGTGGATAAAGACTTTTTGTAAGTAAATGCTACTGCTGTTTTAAAGTAGCATTAAATTTAGAATATCAGATCTAGGCTCAGATGTTTGTAATGGAATGCGCATTGAGCTTCCAGAATTATGCAGCAGCTAAATTATTTCGCCAATGAACTGGATAGCGGGACTTGATACTGAGAAATTTTCTCAGATGCCCCGTTTATTGGAATTATTACATGATTTTAAAGACGCCGTCCGACATCGTCCGTGAATTTTGCTCTCTTAAAAAATCCGCAAGAACTAATTGTTTATCTTTGGCAGAAAAATTCCCATTTTTACAAGTAGGAATGGAAATTTCTGGTCAACAACAAAATATTATGAGTCTATTGAAACTCTGGCATGAGCAATTCATGAAATTATTATGATCGATTTATCTAAATTGTTTGTGGCCATCTAGCGTCAGCACTATTTTAGTTTTTTTGCACTATTTTAACTTTTGCTTACCATAGTTGATCATAAGTCATAAGTATATGTATATCATTAGAAGCCAAGAGAAAATCCAATACGACTATTCACGGTATCAAAGCTTTCATTTCTTAGCAATAATAATGTAGGTCAAGAAAACTCAATAATAATTGACCTATTCGATGTAATCAAAGTACTATTCCCTATTCTGTGGTAATATGCTGATTAGGTACCAATAAAACTTATTTGTGTTCCAGTTTCTAGACAAATAAAAACCACTTATATAAGTACCTTTTACCTGTGCTTTGACGTTGCTGATATTAACATGCAGACATTAGTAAATAGATAATATTATAGTTAAATTAGTACAAATATTGTAATGTAAAGCCAAATAATTGAA
Source organism: Erebia epiphron (assembly GCA_963932025.1). Lineage (NCBI taxonomy): Eukaryota > Metazoa > Arthropoda > Insecta > Lepidoptera > Nymphalidae > Erebia > Erebia epiphron. The sequence continues at coordinate 28,182,290 of OZ009948.1, forward strand.
TTAAATTTAGACCCCACCTTTGCGATTTTTTATATTTTTATATATATTTCCTATAAGTAATAGACGCTCAAATTTGGGTTTTCACATTCAAAACTGTGAATTTTGACGCTCTCGTCGACCTGCCGGCCTAAATGAAGATATCCTCAGAGTCAGACTTTTCTAAATGAAAACGGTCGCGAAACAACTCGCTAGAAGCCGTTACTACTTACTCCTTGGACATACCCAAAACCCTGAGATTTGTAATTTACATACAATTTTAGAAGCGAAAAGACTCCAATCCAATCGCTAAAGCTTAGTAGAAACTAGAAGTTGTGATCTACTCGACTCCATCCATTTTATTTATTTATCTTTTCCTAGGTATCCGTCTGCATTGAACAGCAAATCACTATTCATATAAATTGAGTAGGTATGCGGCATTCTGTTCAAGACTTCATCACCAATGTTAGGTTTTATGTACTCCTACAAGTTTGGCCTTGACTGCGATCTCACCAATATGGTATATTATATGCCGGTATATATTATGAACGTAGCCTATGATAGAAGCGGGAGATCTATGGGAGGTAAAATTAAATCCATGCCCCTTATATTTAATAATAATAATAATTTTTTTTTTAAAGCTCTTAATGAGCCACACGTCGATAAAAAAGCGTCCGTACAATGGCTGCGTCTCGGTGACCTCTTTGGGAAAACCGAAGGTTTTGTCTGTGCGATACAGGATCAGGTAGTTAAGACGCGGAACTACCGAAAGTACATTCTGAAGGATGGCACTCACGACATCTGTCGAGCCTGTCGCCATCCCGGTGAGTCACTCAGACATGTGCTTTCGGGATGTTCGGCGCTTGCTAACACTGAGTATCTGCACAGACACAACCAAGCGGCCAAAATCCTTCACCCGGAGCTTGCTCCGAAGTACGGTCTCCTGGATGAGAGGGTGCCGTACTACAAGTACACGCCGGTGCCTGTACTCGAGCGTGACGGAGTCCGGCTCTATTGGGACCGCTCCATCATCACGGACAGGACTATTCTAGCGAATAAGCCTGACGTCGTGCTGTTGGACCGGGCACAGTCGCGGGTGTTTTTGGTGGACATCACCATTCCATATGCCGAGAACCTTGTGAGAGCTGAGACGGAGAAAAAACGAAAGTATCTCGATCTGGCTCACGAGGTTTCCGCCATGTGGCATGTGGAGTCCGATGAAACCGTCCCAATCGTTATATCTGCGAATGGGTCAATCCCAGTCAGCCTCGCTCACCATCTGAGGCGACTGGGGTTCCGTGGCAGTTCGCTCGCAGCCAGGATGCAGAAAGCCGTGTTGCTAGACTCGGCTAGAATAGTCCGCCGGTTTCTCAACCTGTCCCCCTGACCCCCGGCCGTCTGGTCTCCCCTGCCGGGGTGTAATCCTCCGCCCGCTACAATTATTTATTTGTGTAATGTGTATGTAAGTTTATTCATTTCTATTTATTTACGTAAGTTTATAGATTTTTTGGCCTTATTTATAATATGTATTTATTTTGTATGAGGGCGTGAGAGTTTAATTCTTATCGATAATAATAATAATAATGAGCTCTTTATTTTCAGATAAAAATCCACAAAAAAAAAAAATTACATTAGTATACATAATAAAACAAATTAGAATAAAAATGAATATAAAATAAAATAAAATATAAAAATAGCCAATTTAAAAAATAGCATAAGCTATTTCTTAAAACTACTTCCTACTTCTTATTTGCGTCTCGGTGGACAGAGCGCCAGTGCTTGATTATATCACCAGACATATCCTCACCGATGACCCTAAGAATGACATTATTTGTTTGTTGCAATCGCTCCCAGAAGGAAGCTATACGATTTCGCCTAATCGCAAAGAAATCGGAGACTCCTGCCTCGGCAAACATGCCCGACGCGCTGCAGTACCTCGGCAATCTCATGAGAATACGGTATGCGTCATTATACTGCACCCTCATGGTGCTCATTGTTGTTCGCCTGAATTTCGTCCATAATTGGCAAGTGTAAAAACATTGACAATATGCACGAAACAGGGTTAGCTTTACCTCGGTAGTGCATTTAGAGAATCGGCGCGCGAGCATGTTGCACCGAACCGACAGTGCTCTTCTCTCTCTTTCGATGTCCAAGTCATCCCTAAGGTCATCGGTGACCACATGCCCTAGATATTTGAATTGCCGCACTTCCCGAATTGCAGAACCATTCAAAAAGACCGGTGGCACCCTCCGGACCGTTCCCCGATCTGAATACCATCATCTCTGACTTGGAAACATTATATTTCAGACCGTGATCCTTAATATAACGTTCACAGACCGAAAGTAGCCTCCTCAGCCCTCCGATCGAGGGGCTGAGCAGCACCATGTCATCCGCATAACTGAGATTATTCACACAAACATCTCCCAGATGACAGCCGACCCTGGCGCCTCTCAGCTCCCCGATCAAACCGTTGATATAGACGTTGAAAAGGTCCGGAGAGGTGAGTCCTCCTTGACGTACCCCGCAGTCTAGCTTGTATCCGGTAGAGGTCGCGTCGCCCCATCTTACGTTGTTCACTTAGCCTCCGTACCAGTATCTCAACAGACTCGTTATCTCCTCCGGGACCCGAGCAGCATGCAATTTGTTCCAGAGAACTTCATAGTTCACAAGATCAAATGCGCGGCTCAGGTCCAGAAAACAAGCATACACAGATGTTTTACGTTTTGTGTAGTATTGTACTGTATGTTTGAGACTGAGGACAGCCGAGTCCGTCGAGAGACCGGGGCGGAAGCCAAATTGAGCATCATCAATATTTACATTCTTCTGCAATTCGGGATGTAGCAATCTTTCTAGCACTTTTCCAATTACAGTACCCAGAGAGATAGGCCTGTGTAGCTGATGGAGCAAGTGGAGGGGACTTAGGCACGGTCTTGGGCGTTAAACTTATAAAATAAAACAACTTTGTCCGACTTAGGATCGCAAGATGTGCAGATACTTGATAGGCGCGCAAGGCGGCAGCCATCGAACTTGACAACGAATACGTATAAACAGTGTTGCCGATCTTTTTACAGATTATTACTAACGCTGTACATGGTGCGATTTGCTTTATTGTTTATGGTAAGTACATATTTATAGTTTATTATAAAAAAGGTAAGTTAAATTTAATTCTATAATATTTTTATATACTATATTTTATATCTATTCATGTTATACATATTTTGCTTTAACTAATTATGTTTTTGTGTGTTTTCAGGTGGTGCGTCGGTAACATCCTCCCGCCCAGTGTCACGACCGTGACACTCATCAACAATAGGAAGGGGTAAGATTTTAACAACAGGTCTCCGAAAGACACCTGATTTGGTCTTTACGTCAACCACCCTAATTCTACCGTCTTTTCCAGGGTATATTTCCTGGATGATTCCTTTCGGCCAAGTGCCTCGTGGTGCACTCGGGTCCATGATCAATACTAAATCACCTTTTTTGAGGGTTGGTGCTTCATCTTGCCATTTCTTTCTAGGAAGAAGGTCTGGTAGAACTTCTTTGACCCATCTTGACCAAAACATATCAGCCAGCCTCTGGGCTTTACGCCATTGCTTTCTAAAATAAAATTCATCATCGGTGAAAGCTCCAAGCTGAGGTAAGTTCGAAGATGAGCCGAGTAAAAAATGGTTTGGAGTCAGGGTCTCAGGATCACGATGATCCACCGAGACGTGAGTCAGCGGGCGACTGTTGATCATGTTTTCCACTTCAGCTAGTAAAGTTAGCAGAGTTTCTTCATGTGGTGCTCTCTCTTTGAGAGAGAGAGCACCACATGAAGAAACGGCCTTACTTTTAAGGCCGTTTTAACACTCCGGATGAGCCGCTCCCAGGCCCCCGCCATGTGTGGCGTTCCTGGTACTATAAAGTTCCAGTCGACTAGTCTGTTTGCTAGTTGTTCATGAAACCCTTTGTCATTAACAACTTCCAAATACGACTTCTTTAATTCTGCTTCAGCTCCTCTCAGGTTCGTCCCATTGTCAGAAAATAACCTGGACGGCCAGCCTCTCTTAGCTGCCATTCTTCTTAGCGCCATAATCATGGAGTCAGCTGTAAGTGAGTGTACGACTTCGATATGTATGGCGCGTACCGTTAGACAGGTAAACAAAACCCCATATCGTTTCTCTCTGCGGCGGCCTATGGTAACTACCATTGGTCCAAAGAGATCAACTCCGCAGTTCGTAAATGGACGAAAATGATGCGCCACTCTTGCTTCTGGTAGATTTCCTAAGCGCGGTGGTTGTGGCGAAGCTCTGCGTATGCGGCAGTGAAAGCATTTAGCAGCTACGCTTCGAATGGTAGGTCGCATATTAATAATCCAATATTTTTGCCTGAGTTCATTAACGATCATTTCAGTACTTCCATGTGCGGCAGCTTCATGGTACGATTTAACAATCAGCTTGCTGGTAGGGTGACGTCCGTCGAGTATTACTGGCTGTTTCAGGTCTCGGCTGACATCCTTAGTTGCGTCGATTCGTCCTCCAACGCGCAGCAATCCAGTCTCGTCAATGATCGGCGTTAGTGCTCGTAGGCGGCTATCCCGAGGTATAGCTTTATTCGTCTGAAGCATTTTTATTTCAATCGGAAAAGATTGCATTTGTGAAAATTTTATCAAAATGTGTTCAGCTTTTATCAGCATTTCAGCATTTAAATCAGCTGGGCCTTTCCTGCACTTCTGTATAAATTGTAAAATTCTCGCTGTGCTCCTTAGTAGTCGAAGCCATGAAGAAAATCTTCCTGAGTCCGGCACTGGTAATGACTCATCATTGTTTGTAGAAATTAAATGAATTAATTCTAAATCTTCTTCATTTAATTTAGTATTTTCTTTTTCAGGTTCGGAGATCCAGTTAGCGGAGTCTTCATAAAGAAATTTAGGTCCACGGAACCACTCACTGTCCTCGTGAAGTTTATAATTGCAGCTCTTCGTAGCTATATCTGCGATATTTTTATGTGTAGAAATATAATTCCACTCGTTTTTATTGCTAGATTCGTCGATCTCGCCGAGTCTATTTGCTACGAATACCTTGTAGCTGCGACAATCGTTTCTAATCCAATGTAAAACAGTCATCGAATCTGTCCAGTAATAAGTAGCTGTAGGTATTAAGCGATGCTCACTTTTAATTGTATTCGCTACACGACAAGCAAGCGTAGCGGCTTGCAGTTCGAGCCTCGGAACCGAGGCCGGTTTTCTTATCGGAGCTACTCTGCACTTGCTAGCGACGAACGCAACTATAACTCGTCCATCGCTGTATGTACACCTCCAATATGCGACCGCGCAGTAGGCGACTTGCGATGCGTCACAAAATAAATGCAACTCCAATGTTGCTATCTCGCTCGCACTCCTGTGGTCGAACGTGTTACATACGGCCCGGTTGAAGTACCATCTAGGTATTTTCAGGGTGTTTACTGCCTGCATTTGAGTCATCCATGCACAAAATAATTTGAACAAATCTTCATTTAATTCATCGTCCCATTTCATGTTATTTTTCCATGTTTCACGCATTAATATTTTAGCTTTAATGGTGATTGGACTAAGAAAACCGTAAATATCTAAAATAGACATAATAATACTCAGCATTTCCCGTTTAGTAGGTTTTCTTTCGAAGTTTATAATATCACTCGGAATGCGTTTCAGGGTCAAGTCGATCGACAGCGTGTCCTCGGACGGACTCCACAGTAATCCGAGCGTTCTCTCCGGCTGATTACTAATGTTGAACTGTACGGATTTGACTTCGTTTGGGGTTTCTTCAAGCACCTTCGGGACGTTACTTACCCAGTTTCTCATCTCGAATCCGCCACTTCGGTGGATTAGTGAGATATCTTTTATCATTTGTTTTGCAGTGGAGACGTCGTTCATCGAGTCTATGTAATCGTCCATATAATGCGATTTAATTACGGCGTTTACAGCGTCTGGCATCTCTTTTACGAAGCGTTGCGCGTTCTTATTTTTTACATATTGCGCTATGAAGGGGGAGCAATTTGCGCCAAAAATCAGTGAGGACATAGCATATACCTTTATAGGTTGTGAAGCGTCATCTCTCCATAAGAACCGTAGTGCATCTTGGTCTTCCTTTTTTATTTTTATGCAGAGAAACATATCCTTTATGTCACCCATTAGTGCAATAGATCCTTCGCGAAATTTGAACATAATTCCTAATAAAGATTCCAGTAAATCCGGCCCCTGTAGCAAATAAGAATTCAAGTTCTTACCGGCAGAGGTCGCGGCTGCGTCGAAAACCACTCGTAACTTCTTCTTATTAGGGTTGTCAACTCCAAAGTGCGGTAAGTACCAGGTTCGATTACCAGGTTCAGGGTCATCGACCTGTCGGGCATAATTATTTGTAAATAAATGATTTATACGTTCATTGTACCGCTTACCGTAGTCTTCGTCAGCGTAGATTTTCTTCTCAACTGACATAAGTCGTTTGAACGCATTGGGATATGAATTAGGCATAGGGCTGTCACCCTTCCAGGGTAAACCAACTTCCCAGTGACCATCAACCAGTCGCGCGGTCTCCTCCAGGATGGCCACAGCGCGCAGCTCTTCTGCATTCTCTCTGGGCCTGCTGTGTACGCCTATGGATTCGAAGGAGAATGAGTGGCGTACCAACTCGTGGAGATCCGCATCAGGGTTCACTTCTTCAGTGTAGGGGGCGGGCGTAGTGACCAGGACATCGTCTTCTATTTGAATTCTAGACCTAGGAACAGAAGGATGAGCAGACACAACACCATGAACACACCACCCTAACGCTGTTAATGTGGCAACAGGTTGGTTATTATTATTACCAAAAATTATTTTCTGAGGAACAATTAAATCATAATTATCCTGTCCTATTAAAACACTGGGTTTTACATTCTTACAGGTATACAAATTAGCAATAGTATTTAAATAACTGTATTTCTTACAATTAATGTTTGACAACTTTTGCAGAGGTAAGTCTAATTCAGCTATTTTCCTAGCTTTTAAGTTAAATTTCACATTATTTTTATTAGAAATAGTGCAATCGATAATTTCAGAATTACAAATTATTTCAGAATTGAATGCTCCGCGTAGTCGCATTGTTGCTGTTCGACCAGTGATGCCGACGGCATCAGCCAGTGATGACAAAATGAGTGATATTGTTGCTCCGTCATCGAGCAAGGCATACGTACTTACTATACCTAAAGGTCCATGAATGTCTATAGGCACTACCTTAAGTAAAACGCATGAGGGGTTATCTATCATAGCGACCGTTTCGCTTTGCACTTTTGTTTCACTTACACTCGATTGCCCATCATTTTCACTTTCACTTATCACTACACTAGCCACTTCTGGCGTTTTCTTCTTATAGTGCAGCATCTTGTGGTGCGGAAGCCCACACCCATCGACGTCACACAGCTCGGCCTGGCAGGAATCCTTATGGCTGTAGCTGTCATCCAAGCACCGGCAGCATAGACGTTTGTCCTTGACGAATCTCCATCTATCTCGACGTAAAGCGCGCTTGAAGCGCTTGCATTCGGGTAGTGCATGATTTTTTCCACGGCAAAACATACATATTTTGTCTTCTGCGTGAACTGTATGAATGTTGCGAATGCCTTCCCTCTTCCTCGGCTGCTCTGCGTGCTGACTTTGGATGTGGCTCACGCCAGCGGCTGCAGTTTTTGTTGCTTCATCGTGTAGAAAATCCGAAAACAATTCTAATTTCGCCTTCTGCGAGTTTTCGCTGTAAATATATAGGTAATCCGACCACTTTGTTATGAGCGCACTAGGGCACTTAGTTAAAACTGTATTTAACAGGTCCGGACTTCGTAGATAGTCATTTTCTTTTAGGGCTTTTACAGCGGCAACGTAATTTTTTATTTTTATAGAAAAACTTACGATTTCGTTATGATAATTTCCGGGCAGGGAAGCAATTTTCTTAATTTGTTTATTTAAATGAAATATAATTACCTCCGGCCTTCCGTACCGCAGTTCTAGGGCTTCTATAACTTCATACGGCGATGTTGCGGTGATGGACTACCGTCCCAAACAACACCCACACTCACAAATAAACACAAATCATCTCACATACACTACCCAAATCAACACACAAAACACAAAAAACTGGAAAATGGACACGACGACACAGAAAATTAGACCCCAGAAGGGTACCGGCCCCACCGGGGCAGGAGAATCCCTTGCTGCGGCTCGCCCTCCGGGAACGGCAACGACCGAAGGACGAGCTGCAGGCCGCCCTACGTATTCTGGGTTGGGCACTATGTCGCCTGGTGCTATGCACCCCCAACGACCCCTGGCAAACGAAGAACGGACTCAGACGGACACGCATACCCATGATAGAACCCAGGCAAATGACAAACGGACAGACGGACCTGTAAATGACACGACCACCACTAGGAATGGAAAGACGGACATGGACGAACCCTCCACTTCTTCCTCCATGGCCCATGTGACCCCTCCCACGGCCCCACCAGTGGCCCAAAATCAGTGGATGCAGGTGGCCGCAGGGGCCGGGAGGAAGAAGAGGAGGAAGACAAAACAAACAAAAAGCACCACGGTTAGGAGCGGGGGCCAGCCAGTGCTGGTGCCCGGAAGGCTAGCAGACACAAACGCCGAAACTCAGGCAACTGGCTCGCGCGGTCAAAGCGGAGGTGAGCAGCCGCCCCCACAGGGTAGCAGCTTGCTCGCGGAGACTGTCGCCCCAAGCCAGGGCGGAGGCGCAGTGGATGCTGGCCGACCGGGAGCCAGCGGTGGCCCGCCCATCGTCAACCGAGAAAACCAACAAACCAACAGTGATAACAACCCGGCCCAACGTCGGCCACACCCTGTCGCTCGCCGGCCTTACTGGAGGATGCGGAGCAGTGGTGAGGCTGACGAAAGGCCGGGAGACCCCGCCCCGTCGACGAGTCGGTCAAGCCAAAAGCGAGACCGGCTCGACGACACAATCTCCCCCAGGGGGGATTATAAGAAGAGGAGAACAGACAACACGGGCTCATACGCCCGTGCAGCACAACCACATCTCAGCGTGGCAGTCACTTTCGACCCACGCTCTGACATGACCCAACAAGAGGCAAGCAACATTCAGGGCCAGATCCAAAATGAGATCTTTGCTGCTTGCCTCCAAGAAACAGCACCTGGCACCCTACCTTACGCACCCGCTTTCGTAGGCAAAGCCTTCTTGAGCGAGGGTGTGCTAAAGTTATGGTGTCATGACGACAAAGCTCTCTCGTGGTTACATGAAGTTGTACCACGACTACAGTCACCACGAGAGGGGACGGGGCTCTTGTTGATAAAGCAGTCGGAGATCCCCGTACGGATCAGATCCGCACTGTTTGTGCCGGGGTATCAAGGCGAGGTAGGGAGCCTGCACAGGATCCTGGCCAGCCAAAATCCCTGGTACAACATATCAACTTGGACCCTGTATAACTACCTCAAGGTCGACAACAACATTCCAGGCATACTTCTCGTTTTGGGCGTGCCCAAAGAGCAGATTGCCGACATCATGGCAAGGGGAAGGGAAGTAGCCTACTCCACGGGCTCTATTTACGTCCGATTCTTCACTCGTGAAGGAGTGAGCGACGTACCACCCATGGAGCTCCCCCAGCCAGAGATGACAACCACCTCCACCTCCACTTCCAACAACACACAAACTGACGGACAACCCGCGAACAACCCGGAACCATCAGTCAGCACTGTGCTCCACAACATTGACGCGGTGCTGACTGAATCATCGTCACCTCCTCCACCGAATAAGACAGAGTGGCAGGAGGGGACTGACACGACAGACACGGCAGCTCTTCAAGAGCTGTTGAAAACATGGGCCCCTATGGCCGAAAAGGAACAAAAATGACCAACGGACAACTGACTTCCCTTTACAAATAAAAAATAACATACGAGCACATTAAAATTGTGCAAACCAACCTCCAGCATAAATACCTAGCAACGGCCACCCTTAAAAAGCAGCTGGAGGTTGAGGCCGAGACCATAGCCCTAATCCAAGAGCCGTGGGTTCGGGCAAACCGCATTTGCGGTCTCGGAAACTGCGAAGGTAAGGTTTTCTACCACAGTTTGCAAGAGCCGCCTCGAACATGTATCTACATACCACGCTGTGTCACAGCGACACTACTTACACATTACTGTTACAGAGACCTAACAGCAGTTAGAATACACAACGAAATAAGACAAAACAATGGGTCAGCGCCTAGACCACTAGTCCTGGCATCACTGTATCTACCCATTGAAGGCCAGATCCCCACGAAGGAAGTCATGGACCTCATCAACCACTGTGAAGAACAAAAGACAGACCTGATCATCTCTGTCGACAGTAACGCACACCATACCCTGTGGGGTAGTGAAAAGAACAACACAAGAGGTGAGTCGCTAGTATCATTTCTACTAACAACTAACCTCAACATTGTAAACAAAGGCAAAGAACCGACGTTTATATCCAGTAGGTATCAGACGATAATCGACCTTACTCTAGCCTCACATAACATAGTAGATCAAGTAAAGAATTGGCATGTGAGCAAGGAACCGTCACTGTCGGATCACTGCAGAATATGCTTCGAACTTGATCTAACCAAGAAACCAGAAATACCTCGAAGAAATCCGAGGAAGACAAATAGGAAACAGTACAAATCACTCATAACAAGACACATAGGACAGAAGAACATATCCGAAATCCAATATGTGTCACAGATCGACAATCAGGTAACAGACTTAACAGAAAGTATAAGGGCATGCTACGAGATAGCCTGCCCTTTGAAAACACGTAAGACAAAACAGGAACCAAAACATAACTGGTGGGGCCCGGACCTAGAAAAGAAAAGACAAAGGTTAAGGCACCTATTCAACAGAGCCAAAAACACCCGACAGGACTTGGATTGGGATAACTTCCGAGAAGCACAATCCCAATACAAGAAACTTGTACGAAACAAAGACGAAAAGTCATGGCAGGGATTTTGCACAAACATAGAATCATACGACACGGCGACTAGAATTAGGAAAATTCTAGCCGACGATAACAATCGCACACTAGGCACTTTGAAGAAAACAGACGGTAGTTACACCAAAGACGACAAAGAGGTCAGTGAAACACTAATACAAACACATTTCCCGGGCAGCAAAATAGTAGACAACCCAGACTGGGCGGATGATCTACAGAGCACACCCTCGGAAGCTGACTGGGAAATAGCTAACAGAATAGTCACACACGAGAAGGTACGGTGGGCCATAGACACGTTCCACCCCTTCAAATCAGCGGGAACAGATCAAATTTTCCCAGCCCTCTTGCAGTGGGGGGCTACGGAGATAACACCATGGCTAGTACAAATCTTTCGAGCTTGTATAGCCTTTAAATACATACCAATCTCGTGGAGAGAAGTGAAAGTGGTTTTCCTGCCCAAACCAGGCAAGAATGATTACACCGAACCGAAGGCTTTCAGACCTATCAGCCTAACATCCTTCCTGCTGAAAACGCTGGAAAGGCTTGGAGACCGTTTCCTTAGAGACGGAGCCCTAAGGACTATACCAATACACCGAAACCAACATGCCTACTGTACCGGCAAGTCAACAGAGACGGCTCTCCACGACGTGGTAACGAAGATAGAGCACGACCTAGCTAACAAACTATCAACACTAGGAGCCTTCATAGATATTGAAGGAGCCTTTGACAAAACCACTTTTAAGAGCATTGATAATGCACTACAACGCTACGAAGTACCCAAAACTCTAAGGCAATGGATAGGGACCCTACTCGAAAAAAGGGTCATCCAACTTGACATAAACGGTATAACAAAGGGCATAGTAGCCAAAGGTTGCCCACAAGGAGGAGTGTTATCTCCAATCCTGTGGAACCTGGTCGTTGACAGCTTGATAACAAAAATGAACAACAACGGATTCTACACCATAGGTTATGCAGATGACATAACGATTCTAATAGGTGGCAAACACGAAAACACACTTTGTGCAATAATGCAAGATGCACTGAGACTCTTAGAGAAATGGTGCAAAGACAATGAACTAACAGTGAACCCAAAAAAGACCGAACTAGTACTGTTCACAAACAAAAGGAAACCAGATGTACCAAGAATGCCAACACTCTTCGGTACAAAACTAACACCATCAACAGAAGTTAAATATCTGGGGGTAACTCTAGATACCAAGCTCAACTGGAAGAAACACATAGACACGAAAATACAAAAAACAACAATAATCCTAAATCAATGCAAACGCATGATCGGGAAAACCTGGGGTCTAAAACCAAAGATAATGCTCTGGCTGTATCTGACAGTGGTAAGAAGCTCTTTAACATACGCGTCACTAGTATGGTGGCCCAGAACACTTCAGACGACAACCCAACAGGAACTACAAAAATTCCAAAGACAAGCATGCCTAGCGATCACTAGCTGCATGAGCACCACCCCAACAGATGCTTTAGAGGTAATACTGGGAATCCCCCCCCTACATCTTCATATAAAAGAAGAAGCTACCCTCGCAGCGCTAAGGATTAAGACTTATGGGCTGTGGAAAGATACAAACACAACACACACCCGGATACTGTCAGGTGAGAACATGAAAAGTCCACTGTTAGGATGGATCTGTGAAAAAACACGGAAGGAACATATAATTGAGAAAGACTATGAGATCAACATCTCAGATACCAGAATACACAAAAATACTACAGATACGATAGACGTTTACACAGACGGGTCAAAAACCAGCCAGGGAACCGGTGCAGGAGTGTACTGTCCCGAACTAAACATACATATTGCTCGCGCGCTCGGTAAGAATAACTCTGTTTTTCAAGCAGAGTGCGTCGGCATCACTGCGGCGGCCATGGCAATGGCCGACAGACAGGTAACAAACTTTCATATTAACATTTTTAGTGATAGTCAGGCAGTCCTGCGAGCTCTAGCCAAAAGTACGACCTCATCCAAGCTCGTACTGGATTGCCATAACGCACTACAAACACTAACAAAATCAAACCTAGTATCACTTGGCTGGGTTAAAGGTCACAGCGACAACATAGGTAACGACGCAGCCGACGAACTAGCTCGACGAGCCTCAAACCTGAAGGTAATGGGACCTGAACCGATTGTTCCAATACCATTCAGTGAGTACAAAACTTGGTTAAAACGACAAACAGTAGGTAGTCATGCCGAACTTTGGGCAAACACCACCAGCTGTAGACAAACAAAAGAGGCTATACCCAGCCCGAACCAACGCCTAACTAAGAAACTACTGCAATTAAACAGAGCTAAACTCAGGACGGCCGTAGGCATGATAACAGGACACTGTCCACTTAACAAACACCTATATGTTCTAGGTATAACCGACAGCCCTCTGTGCAGAGCCTGCATGGAGAGCGAGGAGACACCAAGACACGTACTACTCGAGTGTAGTGCTGTAACCACTCAACGAGAAGCCTACATTGGCTCCCCAGCAACACTCCCGGAAGTCCTTGCCGACCTGGGCGGCCTGCTTGGATTCTGGAGTGAGCTCGGCTGGCTGGAGTGATCCAGCGGGGAGTCGCACCGGAGGTCTCACGCACAGCGGGCACCAGTGCTTAAGTGCGGAAAAGCCCAGAGGAAGAAGAAGAAGAAGAAGACGGCGATGTTGTACCTATAAGAAGCGACGAGACGGTGTCCTTGGCTTCTCCACGCAAACACTTTCGTAGCCTCCATAGGTTTTCATTATCACTATAATTGCATAGCCGGGTAGACTCGTAATAGGCCTCCTTAAATTGAAGCCATTCTATGGGATCACCTGAGTATGTTGGCAAATCCTTTCCTGTGGCGAGTCTTGTTAGCAAAGGTTTATTACTTTCGTGTTTCACGTCTGCGATCACATTTTTTAATGCGGACGCTAAATAGTGCACGTCGTGCATCTCATTATGAGGTGGCGCGCTGACTGAAGGCGGCGCTCGGGGAAGACTTCGATGACTGCGCTCGAGCCAGTCTTGAACTTTGCTCTTTTCGTCCTGCGAGCGTATGCTTCCCGAATATTGCGTAAGTGCAGCAATATCTGCTTCGAGTTTTTTATTTATAAGTTCCTTATCGATGGCGGCCTTTTGTTTCGCGGCTTCATATTCTAGCTGCGCCCTGCGGGCCGCTGATGAAGTGCTAGTGCGTGCCGCCATTTTGACAGTATCCGTTTCACAACGGGTAGGCGAGTCAACTGCAGGAGTTTTACCTACCGCTTGTTCTGACTGCGCATCTTGTATGTCTTCTTGTTCCTTCATCACCATGCGGCGTGTTTTCGGCATAATGCGTCGCAGTGGTAGTGAACAAAAAAGTAAAACGTGAGACCGCGTGTCTCCACTTACTTGGTTCACATTTACGTGATCCAGGCTCGAAGACCAGATTTTGTAGCTGATGGAGCAAGTGGAGGGGACTTAGGCACGGTCTTGGGCGTTAAACTTATAAAATAAAACAACTTTGTCCGACTTAGGATCGCAAGATGTGCAGATACTTGATAGGCGCGCAAGGCGGCAGCCATCGAACTTGACAACGAATACGTATAAACAGTGTTGCCAATCTTTTTACAGATTATTACTAACGCTGTACATGGTGCGATTTGCTTTATTGTTTATGGTAAGTACATATTTATAGTTTATTATAAAAAAGGTAAGTTAAATTTAATTCTATAATATTTTTATATACTATATTTTATATCTATTCATGTTATACATATTTTGCTTTAACTAATTATGTTTTTGTGTGTTTTCAGGTGGTGCGTCGGTAACAGGCCTGTAATTACTTGTTACGCTCAAGTCACCGGTCTTATTTTTAATTATGGGTACAACAAGGGTTTTCATAAGGTCATCGGGTAAGTATGAATATCTTATACACATGTTAAATAGAGTACAAAGCCTTGAGTACAATATATTTCCGGCGAAAATAATATGCTCTGTAATAAGGTTGTCATGGCCAGGTGACTTGCCGCGTTTAATTTCCTTGATTGCATTTTTAACGTTAACTGGCGTAAATTGTAAAACATTAGGCGAATTAAAAACATTTGAAGCTAAAATATTATTTACATCAATAGGCTTATCGATTTTCATAGGTTCTAATTTAAATTTTCTAGCGAATAGATCAGCTATCTCTCTGGGTTCCTGCAAATTCTCAACACTGATCGGTAGACTTTGCTTACAGTTAAAATTTTTGGTTGCATTCCAGAACTTAATGAAATTCTTTTCTTTTTTATGGGTCGCTAATATATCGAGCTTAATAGCTTCTTGGTTACGTTGTCACCAATTTAATTTGTTTTTAAACATTTTTCTGCTCTCGTACATTTCTATAGCTTCTTGGTTACGTTGTCACCAATTTAATTTGTTTTTAAACATTTTTCTGCTCTCGTACATTTCTTTATAAATGATACCTGACGATGGTTTTCCCGCCCACAACCAATTATAATAAAATTTCGCCTCTTTGTGACTTTCATTGACGTGAAAGTTCCATCCAGTTATAGGCTTACGCATCTTTTGTCGACCGAGACGCAGATTAGAACTTATTATTGCACCTGTTTGTAAAATATGAACAATATTTGTATATAACTTATCGATATATTTACGATGTTCAATAACATTATCACAGTCTTTATTATTAAAACATTTAAAACAATAAAATTCATTCAACTGCTGAAGTTTAAAATTACAAAAATTTGTATAAAAATCTATTTGAATACTATTGCGTATATTCCATCGAATGCTGTTAAAAGAGTTATTTTTGTTATATTTAAATAGTAAGATAAATTAACCAGTTACCAGACAAATCAAACAGGTGAAATTAAGCTTATACCCCAAATCTGTCGTTATAAGAATAAACAATAAAAAAACTCCAACGACATGACATCAATTTGAATGCAGCACATGTGTTAAAATTTACTCTTTCATTGTTTGTTTAGGGGGAACGCAGCTATAAAACACATGGTTGGTATCATAATATTATTCCAGTAAGACTTGTCTGGGAATGAGATTTTTCTGTTCCCGGTAACACGCCCAATCAATAACCAATTCATCTATGTCATAGGACCGGATATACAAAAGTACGGTGCCTATAATAGAGGCACAAATGGAAGTAATTTAGCGTAATAGGTTGGCATCTCAGATTTCGACGTTTCGGTAACTATGAAAGTACATATGATTAGGCGTATAGAGATATCTAACTATTTTCTAAGTTTTTTAACTGAAATTGGTGCAAAAGAATAGGATCATATCATACCTACCTACCTATGAGCTGATACTTCGTGCTAATATTATTAATGCGAAAGTGTATTTATTTGTTGCTTTATTGACCTGGAGAAACATAGACTACTTTATTTCAGAAAATTAAGGAGTTCCTGTCGGAATTAATACAACTTATTGCACACGGACGAAGTCGCTGGCATCAGCTAATATGATATAGATTTTCCCGTATCTTAGAGCATATTTCATAGTCCAAGTCTGGTATTTCTATACCAGACTTGGACTATGAAATTGGTATAGAAAGTAGTATGACCGTCCTCGGGACGCTTAAGTTATCTTCCCTGCCTGCACCTACCAGTCAAAATTGGTTGAAAGGATGGGCCATGAAAAGCAGACAGACAGACACACAGTATGGATTTATAAAATTTTAAGCCAGTCCCCCCACCTCACCAGTCACGAGTCACACCTGAAAAATTGAAAGTGTCTCTATTTAAGATCTAAGAAGATATAGATTACTTCCGGCTTATCTGTCTGATTGTAACAAGTAATCTATACCTACACTGAATCAAGTTTATGTTGGCTCAGAGAGAGCATCAGATATAGTTATTATCCCGTTTCATTTCAAAGACAAACAATGACACTATCATACGGAAATATCTTGGTAAAGAACATGGTATGGTATATAATACAATGTATGTAAATCACATGCCGGTTGGCAAGATGGTAGTCCAAGAACCCACTTTGAATCACAAAAGTCAAGGTGCACGTGTAAAACAGAATAAATAAAAGTAAAAAACAATATTTATCGCTCCCGTTTTATCGATTGCATCGTCATTCATGTTAATTGGATCCTACCGATTAAGGAATGTATCATTGTAAACGACCATTAATAAATTACAACGTCGGAATACAAGGTGTTGAGGCTGTAAAGACGAGGCAGGTAGGGAGTTTTATTGAACAAAACGAAATAAGATTGAAAAAATATTACACAATTTTGCCGTATCATCTAATCATAATTTTATCTAATGATGAATTTTTATGAGCACATAATAAAAAGCACATAATAAACATGATGTTTTGAAAGTTTCACTTTTACTTCTACTGTGTCTGTAAATAAGAAACGTATTAGGATGACGTACCTACATATTGGGGCTGATTCTGTAGTGCACAATCTCTAAACTTAACTAAAATGACATTAAAAATATTGCTAACTCTTTCATAATACTCCCTACGGAAAGGAACGTAACTAGATTTAAAGCTGTCATTTTAGTTTTGCTTAGAGATTGTGTTATACAGAATTGGCCACATTATCTACTGTTAAACTTTATGAAATGGGTTGACTAGTTGGACATACTTATTAGTTACCTACTTACCTAAATACCTACCTAGTCTTTTCTTAATTTGCTCATTGATTTTGTGGATCTTCTGGGTTATACTTACAAGGATGAAATCCTATAACTCATAAATATATATACATACATATAAAAATCCTAACTCGGCAGTTTTATCAATTTAGATGCTTCGTATGTTTAGAACAAAACGACCAATATGTAGGAGTCGAAAAGCCCTATCGAATTGGTCGAATAGCCGTTGACCGTCGTTGCGGCTTTCATCAAGCCGCCAATTAAAATGCCTGTCTGACCCCAGACCCCACCTATCCCCGGATTAGTGGGAGATCATTAGCGTTGGAGGTTCGCAGAAACAGTAGCTAGTTTCTGTATCTGCAATAATATTATATTAGCGGTAAGTAGGTAGGTATACTTACCGCTAACATATTGCATATATTGGTTCTTTAATGAAATGTATTCCATTTCATTATTTTTAGGGTTCCGTACCTCAAAAGGAAAAAAGGGAACCCTTCTAGGATCACTTTGTTGTCCGTCCGTCTGTGTGTCAAGACCCTTTTTCTCAGGAACGCATGGAGGTATCAAGCTGAAATTCATATCAAATACTCAGGTCTGCGGTCCCTTGGAGCTGTGAAAAAAACAAACTTCTAAGCCAACGAAATCAAAAGATAATATAGCCGTTTATGCTGCAAATTTTCGACACTCGCAAGGGAATCCAAACCTACAGGGTACTTCCCGTGAACTCAGAATCTTGAAATTTGGTACGAAGCAACGTCTTATATCACCATTGATTTAGAATTTTAGTACAAAGCACAGATAAAGGAAAATTTGCGAAAAGCACATATTTTTAGTTACATGATATAATAAAAATATTTTTATAATTTTAATCGTAGTATTGTTATGGATTTCATTCAGCAATAAAAATTTGTACGGAACCCTCGGTGTGCAAGTCCGACTCGCACTTGGCCGGTTTTTTTTTCGATTTGGGCCTGTAAGGACAAGGCTCTTACGAATGTCAGTAAACAAAATAACAATTTAATAAAACGGAAAATTATGTTAATAACTCTACTCATTTCTTTTCTTATCTTAAAAATTTACCGTTTTTCCCTGACTAGATTTACTTTTTTAGACCCATCTCAAAATAGCACCCTGTCTAAACGGGCTCTCTATTATGACTCCAAACTTGGATCTTCGCTTGTGATTCCGTTCCCGCTTCGTTACAGAGAACAAACTTTTTATACCCGAAAGTTCCGAGATTAAATTACGCTCAAAGTTGCTGTCTAACCCATTTATTACGTCATCAAATTTCGCGAGCTCTGTTTTTTTATAAGAAAGTGCAAAATAAGACCTTCGGATAGGCCCTTGTAGAGTCACCATGCGTCGTCAAATCATGCGACTCTCACTTTTTCAAGTCTCTTTAAATAGGCGGGTAGAAATATTTTTAACAAGATGATGCCCACGGTTTCGTCCGCGTGGTTTTAGGTTTTTTCATTGTAGTGGCCATTGTCGATCTCCAGATAGCTAAAGAGCTCTATCCGTGCAAGATTTCGACGATCCATTGCTCTGTTGCAGCGTGATTGCAGGACAAACCAACAAACACACTTCGCATTTAAACTACTCGGGTTACCTAGTGATAAACCCTATTAGTATTAAAAATATTATTAAATAATATTATTAGTCGCTACCGGAAATTAAATTAACATTAAATCCTGCTATAATGGAAAGTAACCCAATCCTCATGGGATCGGAGTAGATATGACAAAAGTGTCAAAAAAAAAGAGGGTAAGGTTGGTTCTGTACTTATTTTAATTTAAAAAAAGTTTGAACACGAAGTTTTGTAAGTATTGAAATGATACCTTATTTCCTAAGCAAAGAATTAAGCAATGTTGTTGTTTAACAACACAAAATTAATCGTAGTCTTCTAGAACAATAATACTCAAACACTCTTCAAGTGCTGTCAACGTAATGTTGACTCAACTCCTTCCTAGTGTAGGGCGTAAGATACATTGTTGCCCGGTAGAAAAAGCCTGAGGACTTTTAAATTAGATCAGTAGGTATCTTGGTTTTGAAACGTCATGGACGATGAGCTGCAGGTAGGTATGATTGTAATAGGAACATCTATCACACAATATTTTTATCGTGCAGTAAAACAATAGCACCTAGTTTGATTTTGTTTTGGCGTGGTAACCCTAATGGATATCTACCTGCCCTATAATAAATTTTCATTAGCGTCAGCGTAGTTTATTCTTTTTCTCGTTGTCAAAACTGAGGGCCAATTAATTTGGTGGGAACTTTCGATTCGTCGCCAAAACTTTGGAATGCCTGTGTTTTAGACCTTGAAACGCCCTCATCTGTCTGGACAACGAATAGACTGCTGAGTGCTGACTCAGGGATAAGTACTTTCTTAAAAATATTTAAAGGAATTCATCTTTTCTTTGCTCTTTTATTCATATCGGTTGCATTTGAATGCGATGCACAAAATCAACTGCTGTAGATGCAGTGTTCCTACATAGGTAGGTACTATCTAAGATAAGGTACAGATATCGTCGGGGGGAGATCTTTACATTGTTTTCGTAGGAATTATATATTATCAGATGATGCCCGCGACTTGGTCCGCGTGGAATATGTTTTTTTATTTTCCACCGGAACTTAATTTTCCGGGATAAAAGTATCCTATGTTACTCTCCAGCTCCTCAACTAGGTATACCCATGCCAAAAATCACTTCGATCCGTTGCTCCGTTGCGGCGTGATTGAAGGACAAACCAACAAACCAACAACACACTTTCGCATTTATATTATTACTAATTAGTATCATTTATGTAAGTACTAGCTGATGCCCGCAACTTCGTCCGCGTGGTTTAAGTTTTTTGTTATTCCCGCGGGAACTCCTTAATTTTCCGGGATAAAAAGTACCCTATGTCACTCTCCAGGTCCTCAACTATACCCATGCCAAAAATCACGTCAATTCGTTGCTCCGTTGCGGCGTGATTGAAGGACAAACCAACAAACCAACAAACAAAGTGACTTTCGCATTTATAATATTATAGTATAGTATATAGTATGATGATGTAAGTATGTCATCTAGTATGGAACATAAGTAAGTAAGTACTTAAGTTTTCCGATATTTCATATTACAATAACACCTAGTTATGTAGTTTGGTTCAGATTTCAGCGTAATCGTTTTTTATAGCGATACAATACAATAAGAAACCAATGTTGAGTGCATAAGAAGGAACTTATAGGTACATAAATAATGCATTATGCAGCGTACCTCCCCATAGCAAGTACGATATAGGTACTTACTTGTAGATTTTTGAAATCAAAATCATTTTATTCAAATTTTACTTACATCTATTCCTAAGTAAGTAATATGCACTAATATTTCTCATGCATCATAACTACTAATTTAGTTGCAGAGTGTCTGAGCAGTGAGCGCACGCCTCGTACAACAAGGAAAATAATGTTTATTCTATTCAAAGCTTTAGTTATTGCATTTGAAATGAAAGGAAAATACATTACTTTGCCATGGGATTAGCCATCTGCGTGTGGGATATTATTGACTAGATACTACCCGTGACTTCGACCGCGTGGATTAAGTTTTTTATTCCCGCTGGAATTCCTTAATTAAAAAGAAGCCTATGTCCTTCCCGGGGATACAACCTACCTCTATTTAAAATTTCATCAAAATCGATTGAAAAGCCACGCCACTCCTGGACCATGTCGGACTGGTCCACCTCTGGAATAAGGACGTCTATAGGTTGAAAAGTTGGACCGTATCAGAATGGAGTATGGAGCCTCTATTTTCTCCATAGAGTTGGCCAACGCAATGAGAAACTTTTAATAAAATTATAGAGTTGTTATGAACTTTAAATGGCGTCACTGTCTTATTTTCACGAAAAGTTAGGTGAACCTAAAAAAATGCAGCGAATCGAACACGAAAGTCCGGCTACACCGATAAGTAAGTACCAAGTTGGTACCTACCTAAGTTTAAATACATAGGCACAGCTGCTTAATCGCAATAAAATTATACATTCTCCTCCAGTAGATGAATCGACGTAGATAAGCTTTAGTAAACAAACCCTGATAAATTATCTATATACCAAAGTAAAGTTCAAAGTTTAATGGAGCAAAAATTATGCATACAGCAACATTGATTTAGATTGTAGATCCTTTCTGACTACCAGATACCATCCACAGAATTACGCTAGAATACCATCGATATATATGTAGGTACTAGATGGGCCCTTTCATAGAAAAGGGTCGAGCGTCCGACTTTGAGAGCGCGTTCCTAACCTGTCTTTGTCCCCATCGAAGCGTAGTCACGAACGCTCGTCGTGTAGATAATTTGTTATTCTTATAATTTTTATTTTAAGGACGGATGTACTGTAATAGGGGGAAACATCCTTTTCTGTTCCGACATTTTAGTATAGCAAAAATTAAAATTTCATTATCGAATAAATACCATTCGCTACTCATTGAGATATAGTATGATGTAATTAAAAAAAGTGGTAAAAAAATCGTATAGTAACGACAGAAAATTATTGGGAAATTCATGGAAATCTCAAAAAAGGTCTTATCGCGTTCCGACTATTGTGATTTAATTTGAGACATTATTTAGACAAAAGTTATTTTAAATTGATCGTAAAAGATCAAAAAACACTTTAAATAAATAATATTTTCAATAAAACTTATAGTTTTTTTACAATCTGGTTCCAAACATCCCTCATTTTTACAGCACGAATTTTTCATACAAATTTAGTACGGGCGCGCGCATCACAAAATTTCGTTATATATTCATGAAATACGGCAGTCATTTCCCATACCACAGAGTACATTATATATACGGGTAGCGGGCTCTCAAGGCGTGAGGTTGCGTCCCGTTGCTCCTGAACTGACGTTTGTCACTGTTAGTATCCGTACACAAACGTCAATGCATCCACTACCATTGAACAAAGCTAATCATCGATATTTATACGTATAAAAAAAATGTAACTGGACGATTTCTGTATATAAAATATTTATTTTGAAAATTTAATTGGTGGTTATTTTATTATTCACTGAGCCCAAAACGGTATTTTATTCTCTGTCTTATTTTGCCTGTTTTGTGCACGAACTCCACTAAAACTAACTTTGAATGGGTATTTTGGTTCTTATAGCTCAGTCTAAGTAGATTTTTTTCTTTTATAACAGTCGTCCGAAGGGGGAAACTGGCGAAATATCAATTTCGGGTCTATGGGGTACCTAATGCTGATGTTCATTCTGTTTTGGTCTCGCAGAAAAGGGCTGTTCGTGCCATATACAAAACTAAATTCAAAGAAGTTGAAATTATGACGGTCCACGACCAATACATAATTTAAAACTGGATGATGCCCGCGACTTCGTCCGCGTGGATTTTTGATTCCCGCGGGAACTCTTTAATTTTCCAGGATAAAAAGTACCCTTTATCCTTCCCCGGGTACCCCATGTGTTATTCCAGACTATAACCTATCCCTGTACCGAATTACATCAAAATCGGTTGAACAGATGGGCCGTGAAAGCGTAGCAGACAGACAGACAGACACACTTTCGCATTTATAATATTAGTATGGACTGAATGATGCTAGCGACTTCGTCCGCGTGGATTAAGGTTTTTGATTTCCGCAGAAACTCACATTTTCCAGGATAAAATAACCTATGTCCGTCCCCGGAATACAACCTACTCCTGTACCAAATTTCATCAAAATCGGTTGAACGGATGAGTCGTGAAAGCATACAACCAAACAAGCAAGCAACCAACAGACACATTTTTACGTTTATAATATTAGTATGGATTATGGATATTATGGATTAAGTATAATATGTGTGTAGTAGGTCTGACGACCTCCGTGCGGCGCAGTGCTTTGCGCAGCCTTAACGTGCGGAGGTCCCGGGTTCGATCCCCGGCAGGGTTTGTAAATTTATAATTTCTGAATTTCCCTGGTCTGGCCTGGTGGGAGGCTTCGGCCGTGGCTAGTTACCACACTACCGGCAAAGACGTAGGTACCGCCAAGCGATTTAGCGTTCCGGTACAATGCCGTGTAGAAACCGAATAGGGGTATGGGTTTAATATAACTGTCATGCCCCTAACAGGTCAGCCCGCTACCATCTTAGACTGCATCATCACTTACCATCAGGTGAGATCGCAGTCAAGGGCTAACTTGTAGTGGATTTAAAAAAAAATGTGCATAAAAACATCAATAAATTCAAGAATGAAAAAAAGTAACCATTCAAGAAAATATATGAATTTTTAGTGCTTCTAGACTCTGTAAAATTAGTTAGGTATTCATTTGTCGGTAACAGTATGCGTTTTTATAATAACTCCCAAAAGAAATATTTGAGATGCCAACAAGTTCAAAGTTTTTGTAAAACGTCAACTATTGAAAAGTCCTATTACAGTGTAAAGGTGTACGATACCTACAGGGCGCGTTTGGAACCCTCGTAGCTTTGATACCGTTGTCCATCACGTCTTATACTTTGTAAACGTGACGTTCAGGTGTACTGTGTAGGTACCTACTTATCTATACTTAATATTATAAATGCGAAACTTTGGATGGATGTATGGATGGATGGATGGATTGAAATTCAAATTCAAATTTTTTTGAATTTGAATTTTTGTTAGGTAATTAATCACACCAGAACGGCTGAACCGATCTGGATGAAATTTGACACAGGGATAGATTATAGTCTGGAACAATACATAGGGTACTTTTTATCCCTGAAAATTAAAAAGTTTCCGCGGGAACCGAAAACCTTGATCCACGAGGATGAAGTCACGGGCATCAGCTAGTTTTTAATAAATATATTATTAGTTTGAGTTTATGTCGTCGTCAAATGTTAATCACTCCATGATAAAGTTGACTATTTCATCAAATTTTCGATGACTTCCATGACGCAGTGGTTAGCGCTATAGTCTTCTAGTGGGAGGACCCAGGTTAGTTTCCTAGCAGGGTCAATTTAGGAATTTATATTATCTGAATTCACCCTGGCCTGGTCTAGTGGGAGGCTTCGGCCGTCGTTAGTTGCCACCCTACCGGGAAAGATGTACCGCCAAATGATTTAGCATTCAGGTAACATGCCGTGTAGTAACCCGCTACAATCTAAGACTGCATCATCACTTACCATCAGGTGAGATCGGAAACTAGGGCTAACTTTGTAGCAGTACCTAAGTATATAATAATATCCATATCCATACTAATATTATAAATATGAAAGTGTGTCTGTCTGTCTGTCTGCTACGCTTTCACGGCCCAACTACTCAACCGATTTTGATGAAATTTGGTACAGAGATAGGTTACATCCCAGGGAAGGACATAGGCTACTTTTATCCCGGAAAATTGAAGAGTTCCCGCGGGAATCCAAAAATATGAATCCACGCAGACGAAGTCGCGGGAATCATCTAGTTCTATATAAATATTTTTGGGGTCTGTATGCATATTAAACATTACTCCAAAGATTTATCATAAGTACCTATATAGATAGATAGAATGAAACATAACTTAAACAAAACAAAAGTCCTCATAAAGGCACAATTTTTCCAATCCTCTCTATTGTTTTGTATAAAACAAAGAAACGTGCGCACGCCGCCTAGCTACATCCAATATTTTACTGAACGCGCAGAACTTGCTTCGCAGTTTTCAGTCGCACGTAGGCTGTCAAAATAGCTTCGTCTGATCTGAAGTGATAATCTTGCTTTCTGTCGAGTACAAAAACAATTTACTTCTGCAGTGTGTGACTATTGTAAAAAAGTAAGTATAATTTGTTTTATTAGTTACCTACAGTAATAGTCAGTGTGATTATTTGTAATATTTGAAATAAATGATCCCTTCAAAAAAAAATTAATATGGCGTCGGCCGCGGTGATTTTCGTATTGTTGCGCTGATTGTTGGGTTTTGTATCATTGTGTGATTTCAAATTTGACGTTTGTTGAAGTAAAACTTTTACAGACACGTCACCACGTACTTTTACAGCCAGCGCATAATATAATGGAGAGTGCAACGCCAGTAAAACCCATGTACCGACACTTTAATTTTTTGACATAATGACGTAAACATACCTGAGGCTCAAAGCTCAGCAAAGTTCATCAGTCCATGTATTTTTTAAATTATCTAGACATGATCTAGAATGATTTATTGTGATTCATTATTTTTGCAGATGGGAAAACAGAAAAGAAGGTCTGCCTATTATAAAAAAGAAAATAAGCCGTTGCATTGGAAAAAAACAAACAAAAAGTATACTCTTATTTCCTGAAATCTTGAAAGCTGTCATCCCATATCACTTCCACATAATATCACATGCAGATTGCAGAGAAGAAGCAAATAAATGCATTAGTTACCGACATAATTTCTGTACAAGTTTCGCGCTTTATCGCAAAATGCAATTATTCGTTTCTCAATACAAATCCTATCGTACCTACAACACCTATTGTACCTACAACACTTTTCCGCTAATTATCATAGCATCAGAGTTATACCATTTCATGTACCTACTCTCACCATAGTCTGTACACTAGTAAAAAAATATTGATTTATAATTAGTAGACTATACCAACAAAAGACATTCTTCTTTCCTATCTAAACATTTTGGTTATTTACGTATTGCAGCTTTGAAATTCTAAACGATGATCAAGTTATAGAATATAAATTGGAGAGCTCTGAACAGCAAGGTAAAAAGCATTCAGCAAAAATAACTAAAAGGTAGGTAAATTACAAAACTAGGTATAAATCCTTATCCTTACTAATATTATAAACGCGAAAGCTTGTGAGTATGGATGAGTGGATGTATGCATGTATGTATGTATGTTTGTTACTCTTTCACGCCTGAACGGCTGAACGGATCTGGATGAAATTTGGCACAGAGATAGATTATAGTCTGGAATAACACATACTACTTACTACTTAATAAAACAGCTACTTTTTATCCCGGAAAATTAAGGGAACCAAAAAACCTCATTTTTTGTTGTTGTTTCCAAATTATATCTGTCGGTTTAGTTGATGGGTAAAATTACAATTATAAAGGTTTGAAATAAATAAAAGAGTACCTTTTATTTATTTAAAACTAGCTGCACTATTGGTAACTATCGCCAGTAAGGCTGATTCAGTATTAGGTAGGTGTAGGCTCTCCTCTTATGACGATAGTGAAGGACTGCCCGCATGCTGATGGGGTCTGACTACTTATCGCCTCTCAAAGACGTCTTATGGTTGCCTAAAATTAACAATGACTAGGAACGCTAACACATCTTTGAGCGGCCATGTCTAGTGAACGGCCCGATGAATAGCGTCAGTTTTTATACTGTTTACATAGGTACTGCGCATACTTTAATACTGTACAAGAATCAGCCTTCCTAGTTATGGTTCATTTTTGGTAACCATAGTACGTGTTTGAGCGGCCATATCTAGTGAAAGGCTGATCTGCATGCAGGCAGATCTCATAGTCAGTACCTACATGATATTATAAACGTTTTTTTTGCTGTCATAAAACTTCGGTTTGTCAAAATGTGACAAGGATAATTTTTATTTATATCAATTATATTAGGTACTTTATACTAATAAACTTTATATTGTAGTAATAAATTGCGGTTTTATTTTCCATTTCAAAGTGCTATAAAAGTTTCACATCAAAAACTAAATAAATAATGGAAATAGGTTTTTTAGGATGAGTTGTGTCATTTATGATGAATCAACGGGACTTTACCCAGCTTGAAAAGGAGATTCTACTGAGGAGAGATGACAATAACTCAGCAGTTTATAAAAAGAAAAAAAATTGCAATAATGTACCTAGAAAATAATACACAATATATAGGGAGCTACATAAATATATGTACATACATAATGTATCAAGTATTACTCTGATTTAGTGGGCTGTTAGTGGATAGTTTCCATGCAACATTAGGAAAATCATCAGTTGATGCTACGTTAGTTGTTACGGATATGTCTCAAACCCACCAGCATCAATTGATTTTCATAGCTTAGCTCTAGGGGAAAGGGGTTCAACTAAGCAACGAAGTTTTTCACATAATGAGGAAAGGAAACACGTCCTTCTAAGTATTTATTACGAGAGAGGGAATGACAGCATGGCAGTCACGCAGCTTACTTACGTCCATAATGTTCCCTACATTACACATTATACTAGTTGAAGTATGGAACACAGAAGCTGACTAGTTACTTCTCAAACCACTTCATCTACATCGCACATCTCAGATGGAAATGGAATCTCCTAGTGCTGTCTTACACCGTTTTTATACTATTCATGCAGAACTACTACTAATACTAAGCGCCATTATTAATTTAATTTATTTTTCTACCTAAGCATACAACCTTTATCAAATAAACACCTATCTTTACCTATACCTACTCATAGTTATAAATCAGTTAGCAGGAATCAGCCGGTTGGTATATTATCAAGAAGCACCTCTACAATCCATACTATGATATTAAAAATGCCAAAGACGTGTAATTGAACGGCCCATTATTTCAACCAAGTTGGTATAGAGTAAGGTTACATCCCGAGGAAGGACATAAGTTACCTTTATCCCGAAAAATTGAGAAATTCCCGCAGAAATAAAAAAAAATTAACGAACGCAGACGAAGCCGTAAGTATCATCTAGCTATCAATCAATAAATAATATTATTTGTGCCATAGTGAGATAGTTGATCGCATATTGTGTGCTCCCGTGGTAGGGGCTGAATCCTTCTATGTGTGCCTGCGTAGACTGTGGTTGTATGTGTATAGAAACAATTGACAGCGGCTGACAGCAACGCCTAGATGTCGGCCAAGGGTAGGACCCTTAAGCTAAGTGTTTCAATTCACAATCATACATTTCCAAAAAACGTTATTTAATCTTCCTATTTAATATTTTTATCCATTACGGAATCATTTAATTTCCGCGGCAAACTGTACGATATTTTTTTTTACCTACTGGCCTTACGTCTTCTATGGTCATAACCTAATTATCTATGACCGAGTCATACGTTTTCAATATATGTTGCAAGCAAGTTCCCGCTCTTCAGACTAGATGGCGGTGATGGCGTTGCTAAAAATACGCCCACATTCTTTGCTTGACAGGGCCCGCCTATGTAAATTGAGGTCGTTGTAGAATACCTGCATTCATTTCAAATTAAGTGTAACAAACTAAACTCCGTGCCTCGGAGAGCACGTTTAGCCGTCGGTCCTGCGCCTGATCTCTCTCCGGTCGTGTCGGATTTTTCATCCCATCGGGCTATGAGAGTAAAGGAACAGAGAGTGCACCTGTGTTTGCGGACACACTTGTGCACTATAATATCTCCCGCGCAGATGGCTAATCTCTCTGGAGATAGGCCGCCGTGGCCGAAATCCGGTCGGCAGGACATTATTAATAAACGAAAGCCAAGAATTTTTTCACGTCCTTACTCTATGCAATCAATTTATGGGTAGAAATTTCGTGCGAGGAGGACACGAAATGAAAAAAAAATATTTTTTTTTAATTTTTTGTTTTTTTCCTAGAGTACGAATTATGGAAATGAGTAACGATTTGAATGACGTACTTTGTTTACATAGCTTTAGTACAAGTAATAGGAGTTATTTTTTTAAGCGGCGCTAGCCCGCCGGCGGGTCGCGAAATTCGACACCTGTCAAACGCTGCGCGCACAAGGGGTTCCGTTTATTTTGAGACCGCAGAGGAGAGGATGCAGCTTGGAGGTGCGAACTGCGGGACGGAGATCTTTTTCGCAGACCAATCAGATTAAGAGATTAAGAAAAGCACACATTATTTTCATAATTAGACTTTATTTTATAGTATCACAATATACAATTAATTTATGCAACCACTATTTGCTTATTGATCTTTAAACGTATCATATTATTTCTAGCTCATTTCTATATAATAGATATATATAATAGATAGTTCGTATAAATTACTAGTCGAAAGTAACTACTCAGAAAAAACACCTAAGTACCTAATACTATTTACATTAGATAATCATTTGTTTGTTTGACATTATTAATTAACATATCCAATAATAAATAGTGCAGTGATTAATACTCTAAGAATAGCTACATCTTCATCTAAAGAAGAAATAAGTGAGACATAAAACAAATCCAACAAACAGCATTACTATCGCGAGAACCTGTAAAAGAAAAGTTAGTATCAGTTTTTAATTATCAGCACACCGTAACCACCACCGCTACAGCCCATTAACGTCCCACTGCTGGGCACGGGCCTCCACTCTCATAGGAGAGAGGGAATTAGAGCTTAGACCCACCACGCTGCTCCAAAGCGGGTTGGCGGCCTTTAATGACTATAATCATGTTTGCGATAGTAACCGGGACCGACGGCTTAACGCGCTCTCCGAGTCACGGGGGTGAAACACCGCTAACTTCCTAACTTCGGGTTAGTACTGAGAATGTCTAGGCAGAAAAACCCAACACTTAATTATGGCCCGGGACTCGAACCCGGGAGGTCGGGACCTCATCGGCCGCAGTCGAACATGCTAACCACTAGACCAACGAGGTAGTTGCGAGGCAGAGAGCACACCGCGAACGTGAATCAAAAAGTTTATTTTTCTATAACTGCAACCGTTACTGCACATCACACGCATCGCTCGCATAGTACGTGCGTGCATGTTGATAACAACAGGAAAATTATCTTGTAGCAAAAAATCCCTTACTTTTAGTTTTAAGATACTTTCCATTCACTCACTCACTCACTACAGCCTATTAACGTCCCACTGCTGGGCACAGGCCTCCACTCTCATAGGAGAGCGAGAATTAGAGCTTAGACCCACCACGCTGTTCCAATGCGGGTTGGCGGGCTTTAACGGCTATTATCATGTTAGTGATAATAACCGGAACCGACGGCTTAACGTGCTCTCCGAGGCACGGGGGTGAAACACCGCCAACTTCCAACTCCGGGCTGGCACTGAGAATTTCTTAATTGAAAATCCCAATACCTAACTTTTATGCCCGACCGGGAATCGAACCCAGGACCTCGTGATCAGCAGTCGATTATGCTAACCGCTAGACCATCGAGGCTTTCCATTATTAATTAATTATTTATATAATATATAATAATATAGTATTTTTTTAATATAATAAATATTTTAATATATATTATATAATTAAAATTCAAATGATTTTTTTTTCAAGTAAACTTTTACAAGTACTTTTGAATCGTCGAGTGAATCTACCACTGGTTCAGAATGCCATTCCTACCGAGAAGAACCAGCAAGAAACTCGGCGGTTGCTCTTACTATTACCATCATCTATTACCATCAATCAATCTTAAATTTTATTGACGTTCTAAAACTGTACAGTGTTACCGAATTTGAATAAAATAAATGGCTGTTGGACTTATTAATTTTAAATTATATCTATGTAGTAAACAATATCTATCAAGTATGTCCGTTTGTACATACTGTTGATTTTACGTAATTCTTCCCATGATAGGTAAAAGTAAATGAGAAAAAAATAAGCTGGTCATTAATACTGACCGAATCTAATGTCATTAATACTGACCTTATTTTGCCATTGACGGTTTCGTACGCACTGGTCATAAGGCATTGTTGTAAAGGTTACTGAATTGTAGAGAGGAACCCAGAAATCCGGCAGCAACCAATATAACAAATCATCCATAGCTTTACGAAGTCTATAAGAAGGACGAGTGACCAGATCACGCATCTAAAATAAAAGAAGATATACTCAGTATTTGAAACCGACAAATGGAATCGTTTAAAATCTTAGGCCCACTTGGACAAGGACTCTTAAATTGATTTAGCTAAATATTTTTATGCTGGCAATATGCTCTTGCCATAAAGTAACAGCATTAAAAATTTAACTACATCAATTTAAGATACCTTTTGCAAGCGGCGCTCATTACATATAAAATGAAAAAGGTGACTGACTGACTAAACTATCAAAGCACAGCTTAAACCACTGGATGGATCGGGCATGGAAATGCAAAGCCGCGAGCAAAAGCTAGTAAAACATATTAGTTTTTAGAAAATACGATTTTTTCACTTTCGATAAATTCTTAAAAACTGACTTAAAGAAAACTGAAATGATAAAAGAAAACATCATACTTCATACCAATATTATAAATGCGAAAGTTTGTTTGTTGGTTTGTTGGTTTGTCCTTCATCACGCTGCAACGGAGCAACGGATCGTCGTGATTTTTGGCATGGGTATAGTTGAGGACCTGGAGAGTGACATAGGCTAATTTTTATCCCGGAAAATATGTGTCAAAATAAATCAATCAATACCTCAATGTAATTGTACATCGCCAGATCACTGATTGCAAAAGCGTCTCGCCATCTGACATTAGAGAACTCTTCTAGTACGCTGGCAACATCGTCATTATATTTCTCGAAGAGCCGGTCTAATTCGGTGCAGTCTTCGAAGCCGGCATTCATCCCTTGACCGTAGAATGGGACCACAGCATGGGCTGCGTCACCGATTATAAGAGCCTTGTCGCTGACGTGGTAAGGACGGCACTAAAAACGGTAAAGTTAAGTTGGCTTGTCTCTGTATTGTACTTTGAATTAATACGAGACCACACAATAGTGGATAGTACAGTATAGTATAGCAATTATTTTAAAATATATGTAAGTTTAGTGAATTGTGGTGTAATGTAATTAGTTTAAAGTACGGGATAGTTTAGTTAAGTAGAGTTTAAGTCTTAGTGGCGATAAATATGTTACCAGCGATGTCGGGTTAGCGGGCGGCCCGGGCGGGCCCGGGGCGTCGAAAATTTCTTAGGGGTCGCCTGAAAATCAGCGCTGTTATGGAGTATCTACACCATAACAGCATCACGCTGAGGCGATGCCCCTTTTGGAATTATCTTTGTCACAGTGTAGTTTCTAAGTTGTGTCCTAGTAATTTTGTGTTTTGTATTGTACTTTAGCTGTGTCATTGATAGTTCCGAATAAAGATTTATTTATTTTATTTTATTTTTTTAAAGTTATCAGCTAAGTAAGCAAACGTAAACCTACCAAAATATAATATGCTGTCGGTCGTCAAAGTATCCATAAAAAAATTATGTGTGAGAAACTAATAGACCATAAAAAATAAGATGAAAATGCTTATTAATGAAATGCTTATGAATATGTTGCCACGAAAGTTGTAAAGGTAGACACACATGTACTGTACATAAGGTTTATTATATTCCACAGTCTACCACTTTATGGTATGCTATCAATGTAAGATAAGTTTGAATCATAAAAACTGTAAAAACAAAACACGAATCAATGTTTGATTATGCTTTACCTTTATGGCCACCAATGCTGATGGTGATCCACTGAAGAAGTCATCAATCAACTTCTTCTCTCCTATAAGCGGTATCGAATCTTGAAAATATTTTTTGAAGAAATCTAAAAGCTTCTCTTCGGAGTCAATGCTCTTGAAATTTTTAAATGGCATAAAGAGCGTCACAGTCCACGAACAATCTTGATTTGGAAGTGCAATCATCATAAAAGTCCCTCTAGGCCAAATATGCAAATAATTTGGAGGCATCTGAAACTAAAGAAAGAAGACAGCATAAAAACTGGACCAAATAAAAAAAAACTAAAAATATAGGAATCTAAATACAATTTTATCCATTAAACTAACATTAAGATAAAAATTGATACAATAATATTACTGTGGCTAGTTCATGAAAGCTCATAAATCACAACATACGTAGATAATATGCGTAATAAATCATTAGGGCATCATTTATCCATCATTTATCATGGAAAGTTTAACATCGAGACTGGAATAAGTGGCTGCTACTAAAGTCAATAGATACCACATTAAAAATAGGACAGAATCAGTAATGTGTCGGAGCCAGTCGACACTTGCTGCTGATAGGTGTTAACATGCAGTTGCCACAAGTATATTTTCTGTATTGCGTTGTTTTTTATACAGTTATCATACAAACAGATTCAAATAATATGTTAATGGCCTCAGTAAATGATAACAAAGCAGGAGAATATGAAACGACTGCAATAAGTTGTATTGTTAAATTGACAAAGAAATTTATTCGCTGCGGGGCTTTCATGACGTTAGTGGATACAACGAATGAAATTGATCCACTAATTAAATCATTAAGCAATAGCGATTGTTTTTATTTTATTTTACGGTCAATTCACAAGCACTGGAGGCTTCTACCAACAGATGCTTACATTGTTTCTAGTTCAAATATTGAACAACTCGCATCAAGTTTAAATGAACTAACAAAAGAAGTTGGATGGAATCCAAGAGCCAAATTTCTCATAACTATAGACGAGTTAGGAAAAAGAAAAATTACTGAAACATTCAAGGTACTCTTAAATCATAATATATTCGATGTTCTCCTTATTGTAGAAGAAAACGGGATTGCAAAAGTTTACAGCTATTTTCCGTTTGATGATCAGAAATGTGGCCAAGTAGCTGACGATATAATAAAAGAAGAAGATTGCAATCACGTAGAAACCATTAAGAAAAACTCTAAAACTTTGGAGAGTAAATTTCAAAACTGCACCATAGTTGTTGCTGCAAGTGAAGACATAGTAAATTTCGTTTTCGAAACTAACATAGAGTTTTCATATTTAGGAAAGGTAGCAGAAGGTATTGAGCAGCGCTTGCTTAAAAACATCGCTCACATAGAAAACTTAAAGATAGAATATATTTTAGCTGGACCAGATATGCAGTACGGAGTAGTTTTACCAAATCATACGATCACTGGCGTTTTGAGCTATTTACAAAATAATAATGTGAGCATAGCGGGAGGCGGGTTCTTTTTAATAAGGAATCGAATAGAATTGTTTGATTTTATATCGGGCTACAATTATGCAAACATGTTTTTATTCACACCAGCAATTGGCGAAGAAAATTGGAAAAAAGTTTTTCAAGAGTTCAGTGTCACTACATGGATATTGATTATTGTATCGTTTATCTTTACTACTGCTGTAGTTACTGTCCTACGCAAATATTTATTGGGCAAAGAAGATGACAAAATACTTTTATTGATTAAAATGTGGGGATATATTTACTTGCATCCAGATTTCGGTTTATTTCAAGTAAAGAAAATGCGTGTAATAATCCTAATTTGGATTTTATTTACATTCTTCGTTTCAAGTTTTTACAACACGGCATATTACAGTTTACTAACAAGAAAACATGAGGGGCAGTTGCTTGAGAAACCGGATAACCTGCAATCTTTACCATTCAAGCCTTGTATAACCGATGTTACTCGTATATTGTTTGAATTTAATTTTAATGAGACTTTGCCTGGAAAAAGAAATAAAAAGTGTCGAAATGAAAAAATGTCCTTAGACTTGGTAGCAAATACTGGAAAATATTACTCCATTGACATGGACTACAGTTATAAATTAAGAGAAAACCGATATCTAGATGAGGATGGTAAACCTAAACTCCAGAAATCGAAGTATTCAAGCGATATGGTTATAAGCTTGTACGCTAAACGGGGCTTTCCTCTACTTCAAAAATTTCAAAGATATGCCGCTTATCATTTTGAATCTGGGATTTTCCAGAAACATCTAGAAGAAATATATCATAGCAATAAAATATTCTATCGAAATCCCAAATCTAAGTACAGAAATTCTCGTCTAAGCGACTATAAGGTCGAGTTTTATATTTTGTTCATCGGTTACTTTATTTCATCTGTGTGTTTCATTATTGAAATCAGTAAATAAACAACTAATTTTTAGAGCCTATTTTTAATTTGGTTTACCTACTAAATAATTATCGTTACCTAATGGCTGAATGTTGTGACCCTTACCTTTAATGTGTAAAGGATCTTAGTAATCACTAAGATCCTTTACACGTTAAATGAAATCTCTTAGGGATGTCAATGCAGAGTTTCTAGATTAGTACTTTGTAACTCAGATTTCTTTTTAGAATATATTTTAAAAGACATTTTAATTCAATTTGTGCTTAGTGACCCAAAGCGCTTATCAACCAAAAATCCACTCAGTGAAATTGTAGCTATAGCGATAATTATAGTGACGCTTTCATGAAAACGATCAATGGATCCTAGCGTCATATGCAAACAGCTTTTACAAAAGGGCAAAACACACAGGGAACGGGCGCGCACCCGACCCGCGCCCGCACCCGACCCGCGCCCATTCCCTGTGTGTTTTGCGCTTCATTGGTAAGCACTTGCTGAATACATTGGTACAACGAGTGTAACTGGAGCCTTTAGATCAGGGATTCCCAAAGTGGTCGACATAAACGAAAACTTATTTTGGGGGTCGACGAGGTCTAAAAATCGACCCTTATTAATTAACATAAGTTCTTTACTTGAAACTTTCAAGATACTGTATAAGTTGTGTTACGTGTACCATCTTGTTATAAGGATGACTAATATTTTAGTAGGAGGTACCATTGTTGTACTTTTAAAAAACTTTTCAGCATCATACCTAGTCGAAAAAGGCTTCAGTGTGGTTATAAACATTTTGAGAAAACAAAGAAACTGTTTCAAAATCAACGAACGCAGAGATATAAGGCTGCAACTCACAAATAATGCAATAAATGCAACTGATAGATATATAAATAAATTGTGTACTAAAATTATAACTATTCAAATTATTATTATTATCGACATGAGTTTAACTCTCACGCCCGCATACAAAATAAATACATATTATAAGGCCAAAAAATCTATAAACTTACGTAAATAAATAGAAATGAATAAACTTACATACATAAATACACAAATAAATATTTGTAGCGGGCGGAGGATTACACCCCGGCAGGGGAGACCAGACGGCCGGGGGTCAGGGGGACAGGTTGAGAAACCGGCGGACTATCCTAGCCGAGTCTAGCAACACCGCTTTCTGCATCCTGGCTGCGAGCAAACTGCCACGAAACCCCAGTCGCCTCAGATGGTGAGCGAGGCTGACTGGGATTAACCCATTCGCAGATATAACGATTGGGATGGTTTCAGTGGACTCCACATGCCACATGGCGGAAACTTCGTGAGCCAGATCAAGATACTTTCGTTTTTTCTCCGTCTCAGCTCTCACAAGGTTCTCGTCGTATGGAATGGTGATGTCCACCAAAAACACCCGTGACTGTGCCCGGTCCAACAGCACGATGTCAGGCTTATTCGCTAGAATAGTCCTGTCCGTGATGATGGACCGGTCCCAATAGAGCCGGACTCCGTCACGCTCGAGTACAGGCACCGGCGTGTACTTGTAGTACGGCACCCTCTCATCCAGGAGACCGTACTTCAGAGCAAGCTCCTGGTGAAGGATTTTGGCCGCTCGGCCGTCTGCGCAGATACTCAGTGTTAGCAAGCGCCGAACATCCCGAAAGCACATGTCTGAGTGACTCACCGGGATGGCAACAGGCTCGACAGATGTCGTGAGTGCCATCCTTCAGAATGTACTTTCGGTAGTTCCGCGTCTTAACTACCTGATCCTGTATCGCACAAACAAAACCTTCGGTTTCCCCAACGAGGTCACCGAAGCGCAGCCATTGCACGGACGCTTTTTTATCGACGTGTGGCTCATTAAAAGCTTTAAAAAAGCGTCCGTGCAACTCCTTCTCCATCCATACGGTCTCCCGGTCAGAGGTGCTAAGTACCACCGGCGCCTGCCACTCGATTTTGGCTAAGGATAGGGGAGTAAGACCTTTATCACATTCCATGACGTCTCTATGCACTCCCTCTTCGTCTCGAAGTATGTTCTGAGATTGGCTATCTCCCGGTTATGCATGGTCTTGACGCTTAATACGCCTCGACCACCACATTTCCGGGGGATATACAATCTCATCACAGACGATTTCGGGTGATGCATGCGATAGAGAGTCATAGTCGTGCGGACTTTTCTATATAGTTATTATTATTATTATTTTCTTTATATTTTTATGGAATTAATTTTCGATTTGAAATTATTTATAAATTAAGTTGACATTTTTATTAAGTATATACGTTTATTTTAATTGATTGTATAAAATATTCAATATTGCAATGCCCTGACGGGGCCTCATGTCTCTGTAATTGTATTATGAGCATTGTACATGAAAGCAATAAATAAATAAATAATATTCAACCGGATTTAGCTAGATTGGTTGAAAGTCACCAAGTTCATTCATCACACTCAATTTTTTATCTTTAATTTGCAATTTTAATATTTTTTCAAAAAAAACTTACCTACTTAAGTATTTTTACCTTAATAATTATTTATTATTAAGGTAAAAATACTTAATTTGTATTAATAATTATTAATTACACTTGATATTTACTGAATTTTATGACTATTTATTTCTTTAAATTTTGATGAGAAAATTATGTCATGTTTACTCACTTAACCAACCGCAAAGTTCTTAAATTGGAAAAAAACTAGAGATAGGATTTTTTAAGTAAATTGGCTATGGGGGTCTGAGGTATCAGTTCATTTTGGAAAAGGGGTCGCTTGCCCAAAATAGTTTGGGAATCTCAGCTTTAGATAAAGTAATACTCACGCCACCATCTTCACCGGCCGGTATGCAAAGCTCCATATAACCATGCTCTATATATTGCTGGCTAAAGTTAAACAGAGGCTGCTTCATCATTTCCTTGCGCACAGCAGAGAATGCACCGTCAGCGCCAATAATCAAATCTGCATTCACTTGCAGCGACTCCTTTGTGTCCATTCTATAAAAATAATTAATAAAAATGTTTTCCCAACCGAATTTCGGCCACGGCGGCCAATCTCCAGAGAGATTAGCCATCTGCGCGGGAGATATTATAGTGCACAAGTTTGTTCGCAAACACAGGTACACTCTCTGGTTCTCTACTCTCATAGCATGACCGGAGAGAGATCAGGCGCAAGACCGACGGCTTTACGTGCTCTCCGAGGCTGTCAACTTCCTAATTTCGGGCTAGTACATACTGAGAATTTCTTGTCAGAAAAACCCCAACATTTAATAATTATGGCCTGACCCGGCATTTGAACCCGGGACCTCATCAGCCGCAGTCGAACATGCTAACTCCTAGACCAACGAGGCATTTATTCTATAAAAATAGTAAAATAACAATCACAGCGATTAAATGCCCTAAAGACTCTCGCTGAATAGCCAGGCTAAGCCGTTGGGCCAAATAAGCGCCAATAAAATAAATTGGGTCACCTGAGGCGTGGGTCAGCTTTTGTGACACGATATTTTTCGGCCGGTTTCTGAATTGAGAATATCATGTTGAGTCTGTCTCAAAGACTACTTAAGGATTAATTAAGCAAATTAGAAACAATTAGAATTTACTAAGCGAAGTTTTTGGAGCTTTAGAAAGCTAGGGGATTTGTGATAAACCGAAAACGCGGACTAAGTCCCAGGCGTCATTTAGTCTAGTTCGACTAAATAGAACAGAATTCGATGAAACGTTAATAAATACAAATTATAACCATGTTTTCAAATCGTTATTGGACCTGTGAAAAATACTTGGGCGATGTCAAAATTCCACTGTATTTTAGATAGGGACCGGACAGGATAAAACGTTTGCGAGAAATTAATGACAATTAATTCAAAGAATTATTATCTGAGTTTGTCAAGACTAGTGAGAAAATACTCTGCACCTTGACCTCCGTGTACTTACGGCCGGTTTCTGAAATTAGAATTTCATGTTGAGTCTGTTTCAAAGACTACTTAAGGCCTAATTAAGCAAATTTTTGTTTCTGAATTGATATTTTGTAAGGTTTGAGAGTTGGAACTTGCTGTTTTTGCTAGAATACTTAATTCAGAAACCGGCCAAATATCAGTTCAGAAACAAAAATTTGCTTAATTACTCCTTAAGTAGTCTTTGACACAGACTCAACGCGAATTTCTCAATTCAGAAACCGGCCGTAAAAATTGAATGATTTTGTGAAAAAATGAGAAGCCTAATAAGTAGTTGCGAATATAAAAAGTACTTAAAGATGTACTGTATTTAATTAGGTACTAACTATTACGTGTCACTGAGTGGTAAACCTATGAAGTCAGTACAGTACTTACTTCATAAATGTTAATGATCCATCCTTAAAGTTCGATTTGATTAACTTATGATTAAAATGCCTCTCGACATTTTCAAAGTTCTCGGATTCTGTAAATAAACAAATAGGATGTAAAAACGAATTTTAAAAAATTTCGTAAAATTCAATTAATTATGCTTGCTTAAATTTAAAATAAGAATCTAATTATATAGATAATTTATTATAAGTACAATAATGATAAATGTATCATATTATTTGCTTGTTAAATAAACTGCTTATATTTTAAGTTTCTCTATTTTCAATTTAGCAATGTCTACGTACCCTTCAACAAAATATTGTTCAGATAATTTCTTCCCACGGAATAAATGCACTGAAATTTGAAATAAACCATGTATTAAAATACAAATTATTTTTAAAAAAATAAGTATAAAATCTGGGATAGGTGACCATGAGCGCCGGCCACGAAGCAGGAAGCAGGAATAATATTTCGTACCTAATGATTGAACTATTTGCAGTGCATTCATAACATAATAATTACCTATTCATGATATTCATACTAGAAAGAAAATTATTTCATAATATATTATTATGAAATAATTGCAATAATAATAATAAGTGCAATATTCATACTTATATTATTAATGCGAAAGTGTGTCTTTCTGTCTGTCTGCTACATTTGCACAGCCCACCTGTTTAACCGATTTTGATGAAATCTAGTACAGGGATAGGCTGTATCCCAGGGAAGGACAAGGGTAGATTTAATCCCGGAAAACTAAGGAGTTCCCGCGGGAATTGAAAAAACTTTATAACGAATA
Organism: Erebia epiphron; assembly: GCA_963932025.1. Classification (NCBI taxonomy): domain Eukaryota; kingdom Metazoa; phylum Arthropoda; class Insecta; order Lepidoptera; family Nymphalidae; genus Erebia; species Erebia epiphron. The sequence continues at coordinate 28,222,538 of OZ009948.1, forward strand.
AACTTAAACGGACGAATTCGCAGGCATCATGTAGTTCGAAATAAATTAAATCTTCCGTTTTCAAAATTATGAGCCTCAAAGTAAATCTAGTTGCATCCTACGCATTTGGCAGCTTACGGGATTAGATAATTTACCAGCCTTGAACTGGCAATAAAAAAAAAAAATTAAAATAAGTAGCTTTTAATAAACAAACCTGGTTAGTTCTAGCATCGTAGGGCATCGCATAAGTGGAACCATCAGGGCGATGGATCATCCTGGCCCTCATGGGGATCCCATGCTGGTGGATCATGTGCTCCTCGAGACCCACATCCTTGAGAGCCCGACGACCGCGTATGGACAGCGCTAAATTGATCGACCGTCCGCGGGCCAAAGGTGTTTTTCTTAAATCTGTGAATGATAAAGGGGAAAATAAAACTTTAGACTATCTTAAAGAATACCTCTAGGTATTATGTTCGCCTTTGTACATTTGTTTTACTTTTGTGCAATAAAGAATTTAAAACAAAAACAAAAACTATCGGTATGATTCTACCTATAAGATAAAAGCTAATCTTATTGTAGGTACAAGGCGACTGTATAGTGTATACCGAGACTCGCAAGACCTGTAAGAGTGACATAATATGACGCAACCGACGCGATGTAGGAAAACTCCTACATCACGTCGGTTGCAACTTGCTCTTGCAGCTTTGGCTATCTTGCAAATCGTACGCTCTGTTCACATTTAAACTTTCAATAATATAATTAATAATTAAACAAAGTTTAAAATTTAAGTTAACTCCCTATTTTTAATCGATCAAACGGCTAAACCGATTTTCTTGAAATAAAGCTAATAACATACTCGATCAAGTCACCTTTCAAATTAAATAATTTAATATAAAAATTTTTTTTTAAACAACCGACTTCAAACTTTCGCGCCAACTTTACAACAACAAGCACTCGCTATACAAAGTACTTATTTTATTGTTGATATTTTAATAACCATTAACCACTCGACCGATTTCGATAAAATTTATATGGGACCACATGGGAAGTATGCCCTTTCAAATAAAAAAGAATCATCCAAATCGGTCCACCCAGTCAAAATTTCTGAGGTAACAAACATTTAAAAAAAAAAAAAAAATGCAGTCGAATTGAGAGCCTCCTCCTTTTTTTGAAGTCGGTTGAAAAAATTGCCAAGGCTGCATTGCCAAATCATCATTTCAGCATGCGGAAACCACACTGGACATAGACTATCCCCAAAGAAGTCCACAACGCCCTGCCTCGGCCTTTCTAGTCCAGCCACTTCCCGCTACCGTCTATAAATCGTTGGTTCAACGTACTGCAAGGCGCCCCATACTACGCGGTTTCCAACCCCACTCTAGAACTTTCCGACACCTAATAAATATACCAAAGTCATATGTGTGACTGCAGCTACGGAATATAATTTGTCATCGTCTGATTTAAGTCATGTCTATGTTTGCTCGTAACACATGCAATGATGCCTAATTCAACGAGCTGTATACTCGAACATGAGAGGTATAAGGTAAGTCTATATTTCGGACTCACCTTCACGGTATTCGTAGAGGGAGACGCGATGTCCTCTTTTGGCTAAGTAGAGGGCTTCCAGAGATCCAACCTGAAAAATACAAATACCTAAAATGTAGAAAAAATCGTACGTTAACATACCTACTACCTTCTTATGAATTCGTACCATGCTTGGTCAGCGCGGTGCTCTATGGCCTTCTCGTCCTGAAAAGACTCATGCTTAGTGTAGTGACCCATTATAGTGATGGGTTGAAGTGATGATGCTGTTTATTATCAACTTATCACTTAAGTTAGGAAAAGTAAGTAAGTATTTTTATTCGTAAAATAAGTTTATTTGTTCATATTTTAAGCAAATTATTTGTAGTTATCTATTAATTTTACAACAAATCTTTCAACATCTACACTTGTGAACTCTTATCATCGAGGACGAAGCGACACGAGCATAATTGATAGTCAAACGAACTTACCTGTAAGTGAAGTTCGACTGTAATTATGCGAAGTAGTCGCTTCGTCCGAAGATGATAGGTCCCTCCCTACCCTTTCTTCTTACAACTTGGTGATTATAAGAAGATCCCTTTGTTGTAAAATTAAAGAATTCTTTATACTGAATGAAGATAATATAAATGGTGACAGTGACAGAGCTGTCAAAGGGGCGCGTTCTGTTTTTTCTTTCAGCTTTGAAATCGTGTGGTGCTCGTGCTAGTGACACGAAAGGCGGGACTAAAAGGCGGGAAAAGACAAAGAAATCTTTGTAGGTAGGTAGGTATTTCTCAGAGAATGGAACGAGTAAATTTTATGACGAGTAGTTAACTATGTAGAACTCGAAATTCGAATAGCACTCGATATTCTAGTAGCTATAAAAGTTTCATAATATTATGTAAGTAAGACAATCTTAATAAACTTTATTCAAATAACTCAACCTGTTTGTGATGAGCACCTTTTCTCAAAAATTCAAAAAAATTGAGATCTCAAAAATTACCCTGGATAGAAACTTTGTTATAATATTTTCGGGTAAAGATAACATACTTCTATCAACTCAAATTATTTCAGATTATTACCTTATCCTCGCTCGGGATTTACTCTTAAATCCCTCGTTACATTTGGGATTTATCCCGGCGCCCGTAACGTAAGACGTATTGGATTAGTCTGTAGCTAATGGTTTCTAGAATATGCTAAATATGTCCGGACAGACAGCCGCACCCTTAAGGGTTGCAAACATACCTTTTAGTTACGCGACCCTAAAAAGCGTAGGTATGGTTTTTCCTTCAATCACGCCGCACCGGAGCAACGGATCGACGTGATTTTTTGCATGGATATAGTCAGGGACGTTTTATCCCATAAAATTATGAGGTCCAATGAGATAAAAATCAGATCGGTAATCGGAACTGCACTTTTTCTCAAAAAATCATTGTGATTTACTAATCGTGATATCTAGTCGATAAAGGTACCTAGTACCTAGACACTAGGTAGACCTAGACACTTATTCAGATCCGCGTAGAAGACAATAGTACCTACTTACGTAGGTAAGCAGTAAACAGAACTAAGTAAATATTTTTACAGTTACAGTATTACAATTCATATCAGTATGAATTTATCTCAATAACTGTTAAACTAGGTCTGTTTATAGGTACCTTTCCAAGAATAGATCAAACAATTGATGTATAATTTTAGTAGGTACCTTTTTTATTTCGATGGATCAAACCATAAAATGCCCTAACTTTAGCCAAGATTTCTTTAACTTTCAATTAAAAATTTTGAACACGTATGAATAAATGTATGAATTTAGAAATCTTGACTATAATTTAATGTACCTAATATTAATTAGTAATCTAAATTATAAAAAACCATAAAAATGAAAAAAAAATACTTACAAGACCACCACCGACGATGGCGATGTTCAACTTCTCTTTCGTATTTCCGTCCTGTTTCGACATCCTAAAGCTAAACGTTACGTTAACGGAAAATTAATTTATTTTTTATTTATCACAATCTCGTAATCAACTTCAGGTCTTACAAAATGAACGTCGAATCCTTACGATGTTTTATGTTAACTGAACAGGACCAGTTAGCTGGGCGTCCTCCGAGCAACGACGTAATATAATGGTTATATTCTATAAGATCTACAATCGCTATCAATTAGTAATTGCCAGTCTGTACGGTATTGGTTCATTGATTGAATGGTATTATCGAAAACCCGGCCGTCTCGGGCTACGCGCAAAGTTCCTTAGGTTCCGTAGCTGTTGCCCGTTACTATATGCGGACATTTTAATTGGTAGACATACTCTTTGTTGTGATAATTTTAAAAATTCATCCGCTCTTTACAAGTGGATTTTTTTAAGACTTTAAGTACCTACTTACTTAATAAAAAAAAATGTTTTTTCAAAATTTTATTTTACCACCTTGTCGGCGTGACTATTATGGTTACCCATTACCTATGCCAAATTACAGCTTTCTATAATAGTACAAATAGTTTCTGAGCCAAGCCGCGGACAGACAGACGGACGGACATGGTGAAACTCTAAGGGTTCTCTCTGTTTAAAAAAGTTATTTCCAGCCATACGACACAAATGTAAAGCTAATACAAAATATTCCCCATTTGCTTCTATGAGCGACGAGCCACTCAGCCCCGTTTAAATAAAGATTTTTTCATCCCACCGTATCGGAAAGAGTATTTTTAATCTTCGATATCTGAATGCAAAAGCCGTTATTATCCTCTTGAGGATAAAGTAAATTGAATTTAGAACATCGTGTGCACGTTAGTAAATATCACTCGTCTATGAAGTTTGTGAATAGGCATGATGACAGTAACCAAGAATCAATGAAATTATGAATTTATCTAATGAAATAGGATTCATGGATTATAAAAAACGTATTTATTTTTCTATTTCGAGTGAGATTGCTATTTATTTTGATAAAATAAAACTATAAAATACAGCAATCCGCCATATTGCATAAAACACAAAGAAGCGAATGACGTCACAATTGTTTGTTTTCGAGCTTTGAAAATCACACTAATTGCTTACTGCACACTGCACAAAGTACATTGGTAAAAACAATTGTGACGTCACAACGACGCCATGACACCGCCGAACGTTTTGGCGTGAATTTTAAAATTTAAATTTCAAATGCTAATTTTATCCATCAAACTTTATTTTTCTGCTGAAATAAGATATATTTTCAAAATAGTAGATACTTCCGAACATAATCTGACCATTTTTCAAAATCAGTCATCATGCCTATTCAAAACATCATTAAAACCTATTTACTTCTACCTCTATGGTGCCGAATTTCCATACAAGTTCCATACAACCTTTTTTAATTTGTTAAAAACTCACACTCGTAACCTTCTTGGTGTACTTTTTTAATTTGCTTTGCGCGCACCATTTTCTTTCACGTCATGTCATTTCCTCGCTGAGGTGGGATGAAAAGTTACGTGTTGCACTCGAGTGAAAAGATTTTTCACCTCGTGCTCTTTTGATTCCCTCGCTAACGCTCAGGATTCTAATTTTTGAACCACTCGCTGCGCTCGTGATTCAATTTTAGAATCCTTCGCTTGCTCGGTCACCAAAATTGAGCACGCGCTTAAAAAACAACTTTTCACTCTTGTATAACAAATAACTATTATGTAGGACTACGAGTTAGGTATAACTTTTATGTATAATGTTCGGCTTTAGGCCAATGATTTATAAATTATTGGTGAATTTGAATTAAGTATGTAGTTATTTATTCCGCGGATAATAAAAATATGTCAATTAAAATACAAGTAATATTTTATAATATGTCCTCCCGACCGAATTTCGGCCCCTGTGGCCAAGCTCCAGAGAGGTTAGCCATCTGCGCATCATTTTAGTGCACAAGTATGTGCGCACACACAGGTGCACTCTCTGTTCCTTTACTCTCTATATCTCTGATGGAAAATCCGACACGACCGGAGAGATCCAGGCGCAGGACCGACGGCTTTACGTGCTCTCCGAGGCACGGGGATGAAACACCACCAACTTCCTTACTCCGGGGATAGTACTGAAAATTTCTTGTCAGAAAAACCCAATGGGTAGGTACTTAATTATGGCCCGACCCGGGATTCGAACCCGAGACCTCGTCAGCCGCAATCGAACATACTAACCACTAGAGTCTAGACCAACGAGGTACTCAATATGTATAGTATACCTACAGGTAGAAGAGATCAAGAATCTACTTGGGTATCGTGTTACTATTTACGGAACGAGGTTAAAGGTATAGTATTACATTATGCATAGCCGACCATTCACCTAAGTAATATAATAATGAAATTATATGGTTCCTGAATAGATTGAGAAGTTTGGGGTCGTATCGTATGCTAGTACGCTTTGTCCCATTTTTAACATTTTAAATTGCCCTTGCGCTCGAATTTGCACTACTGCTGGCTACTGGTCTGCCGTCAGACTGACCCGACTGAACCCAGACTGACAAAAATGAACAACGCACGTTGTTTCGTTGGATAGTGCCGTATTTTTTTAAAAGGAAAACGCGCTCGCATGCACGGGACCTCCGGGGGGACGGCCGGTCCAGACGGTTATAAACTGATTTTTCTTATTGATAGAGTTTATTTTTGTTCGAAAACTTTAGACCATAGAGAAGTATATTAAATAATCTATACACTGCAACAGCAAACACGTCAAGTTCAAAAATAAAAAAGAACATAAAAGCTATGCTATAAAGTCATTTGAATCTGTGCCAAAATTTTGCGTTAAGTACTTACGTCATTTTCGAGAGAAATTCGAACTCATGCCATCTTGCTTACGTAATTGTACTCCCAACAGTCGAACATCTCCCGACTGAGCTACTAGAACTAGGACGTACCTACTTGGCTACTAATTGGTGCTAAATGTTCAACATTAACTAAAAAGTAACATACGGGTACGGCACTCTGTTTCTCTCCATTAACACAAGAGGGAAAGAGAGAGGGATGAACGCTTTTGTGTCACGTACTTAAGATTTTTCCAGTTCAGTTCCCCGCGTCTCATCCTGCCAAAAAGAATGTTCTAAAAACATTACCTATTAAGCAAATCGAACCAATTAACCCTATTAAAGCAATTGATTGAATAAGTCATAAGTTCGGCCGTGGCTAGTTACCACCCTACCGGCAAAGACGTGCCGCCAAGCGATTTAGCGTTCCGGTACGATGCCGTGTAGAAACCGAATAGGGGTATGGGTTTAATTTAACTGCCATGCCCCTATAACAGGTTAGCCCGCTACCATCTTAGACTGCATCATCACTTACCATCAGGTGAGATCGCAGTCAAGGGCTAACTTGTAGTGGTTAAAAAAAAAAAAAAAAAAAAAAAAAAAAAAAAAAAAAAAAAAAAAAAAAGTCCTTAATTTATATGATTGAGTCTAGGGTCTGGTAGACCTAACTACTTACATCAACTAAAAATACAATGGGGCATGCTAGAAGTCTTTGATTTAGGTAGATATGCATACTAATTCACGTCACGTTGATTGCTATTAAAAATTATGAAGGCGTAAGAATTTATTTAACAGCAATCAACGTGACGACATAATAATTGCTAATATTTTTTTAAAGTATCTATGTTCATAACGTCTTTGAGAGGTGATATCTAGTGAAAGGCCCGATGGATAACGTCAGTTCTTATACTGTTTACATAGGCATTGCGCACACTTTAATACTGTACAAGAATCAGCTTTTCTAATTATGGTTCATTTTTGGTAACCATAAACCGTCTAGCAGCGGCCATATCGAATGAAAGGCCCATCAGCATGCGGGCAGACTTTCACTATCATCATCAATGGAGAGTGTCTACACCCACCTATAATCAGCTTTTCTAGCGATAGTTACCAAAAGTGCAGCTAACTCTTAGTCTAATAAGCCTGTCCCTTGTCCCCGCCATAGCGCTGTCCTGATTTTCAGACTAGATGGCGTTAGTAAAATAAGACAGGGTCCGTCTATGTAAATTGACGTCGTTGGATTGAAGTCAAACTGCAAAATCAAACGCAGCACAAACCGGCCTAATCAATAATATGCATCATGACGAGCAATAAAACATGCACAACGCGGAAATACTTTATCAAAATGTAAAGGACATTCCAAATTTGAAATTTTGAAATAAGCGTGCGGTCGATATCTCAAAAAACCGGCCAAGTGCGAGTCGGACTCGCGCACCGAGGGTTCCGTACTCAAGAAGTAGGTATAATTACCTTTGTTAATGAACCGCAAAACTAACTTTGTTTGTAGAGGTTTACTGTTAATATCAAAAAATTACGTTTGCTGTATGGGAGCCCCCCTTTAATATTTACTTTATTGATATTTAATTATTTATTTTGAAAGGTAATATACAAATTAATATTCTGTGAAAATTTGAACCGTCTACCTGTTACCGTTTTTAATATTGAGCAAAAAAATACGAAAAAAACACGTTTATTGTATGGGGACCCCCCTTAATATATATATTTTTTTAATTTTTAGTATTTGTTGTTATAGCGGCAACGGAAATACATCATTTGTGAAAATTTCAGCTTTCTAGCTATCACGGTCTATGAGATACAGCCTGGAGAGAGACAGACAGACAGACAGACAGACAGACAGACAGACAGACAGACAGCGGAGTCTTAGTAATAGGGTCCCGTTTTTACCCTTTGGGTACGGAACCCTAAAAATATACCCAATTTTATGAAGAAACTTTGAGAAAGAATAAGGTCGGCCATGCACGGACTGTTCGAGCAGTGAGCCGGTAATAAACATACACGGACCGCTCTTGCTGTCATAGTCAACAGCTTGAATCTACCATTGATAACTGCTGCCAACCGCCCGAAGCAGTCGCAACTGCTCGAGCGGATGTGTGTACGTAGAAGACTGTAGTTCACTATGCAGTCGCAGCGTGAAGCAGTCCATCCTGAATGCTTCAAGCTGTCCGTATATGGCCGGCCTAAGTAATAACAATAAGTACTTAATAAAAATTAAAATTCCATGAATTTAATTTCTAAGTATTATAATAGTGGCAAATACTACATTAAGTAGGTAGGTACGTTAATAAAAACATTAAACAGTCTATTAATTATCTTAATTGTATCGATCAACATGATAAATAGAAATACCATTGTTTAAATTTACAATGGACCCATTTATTATTTATGAGTAACCAATTAATATTAGGTATATTTGTAATCCCATGAATAATTGATTAATAATTACGAAAGTTTACAATTAGAAAATAAATAATTATAGAAGAGTAATATTATAAGCAGAATTAATTAAGGAAACTTTCTAAAGAAAACACTAGAAATTATTATAAATTTATATTATCATTTTATGCTTAACAATAAATTTTACAGTACATAATACATTATCATTTATCACTCAGAAACTCATATTCGAGGGCATTGAAGTGATATCCTCAGAGGGGCTTTGGCTCGAGCTAAAAGAGCTCAGTGTCTCCCGAGTCTCCTCTTTGATCTTCAGATGATCTGTGGTAGAAGGAGGCTGGGGCGGAAAGGGCTTGTCCTTGTCTTTGTGCTCTTTGGACTTGTCTTTGCTGCTGTGTTTGTGTTTGTGCTTGTGTTTGTGTTTCTTCTTGTCCTTTTTCTTCTTCTTTGCCTGGATGACATAAAAATCAGTTTTGGGAAGTCATCATAAAAGTTAATCAGGCAGGCGCCCTTTTTGACTTGCTTAATGCCCTTGACATTGACCACATGGATTTAGGTTTATTCAAAATCCCATTCCCATGGGAAATGTTTTCCTAGGATAAAAATAACCTATCACTATTCAGGTCCTCAGCTATACCCATTTTTAGTACCAAATAGCGGAGAAGATATGACGATATGAAGTAGTTTTGAACCAATAAGACGCCGACTGTCATTACACGATAACTTAACGAATATAATTTGTATTGAACATAAGTGTAACATAAATATTTTCAACTTTTACTTTTTGGTGCAATGCAAAGCATCCATAGAGTATCGGCTATCGACAGATAATGTTCAGTGCCCTAAGTCTAAGTTCTAAAATCGCAATTTCGATTGATTGTATGCGAGTGTTCGAACACATTGTAAAATTAACGCTAATTGAACGTTCGATCTCAATTTCATGTATGCATTCACAGCGCTCCAAACGCAGTTTCGAATTTAAAAGAGCTTTTGGGTCCATTTTATCCAGACGCCAATCCCTCCAGACCGATTTTCGGCCACGGCGGCCAATATCCAGGGAGATAAGCCATCTGCGCGGGAAATATTACAGTGCACAAGTGTATACACAGGTGCACTCTCTGTTCCTTTACTCTCATGGCCCGATGGGACGGATAATCCGACACGACCGGAGAGAGATCAGGCGCAGGACCGACAGCTTTACGTGCTCTCCGATGCTCCGGGGTAAAACACCGTAAACTTCCTAACTCCCGGCTAGTATTAAGAAAAACCCAATACTTAATTGTGGCCCGACCCGGGACTCGAACCCGGGACTAAAACTAAACTTAGCCTAATGGCACTGGAATATTTTACATCAATAGGACTTTAAGATAATCTCACCTTAGGAGCTCCCAGATCGTCTTTATCGTGTCTGAACATGCCCGGCTCGAAGCCGATCGGGCCCAAGGATCCGGATATACCAGGAAGAGCCACCGCGTTATCCGATATGAACTCGCGTTTCGAATCATCCTACAAAAATATGTTTATCAATCAATCAATCAAATCATTTATTCAATTTAGGTATACTGTAGGTACACATATTGACGTAAATTACTTACATATAAAACATGATAGTGATTATTAGTTACGGTATCTTTAAACTAAAGCTACAAGGATTCCAAACGCGCCCTTTTTACTGAGAATATTATGTGAATGCCGTAGGGGTTGCTTAGTACGTATGAACACAGGGTCAACACGTTACCGGCCGCTACTGAGCACAAGTTTCCTCTCAGAATTAGAAGGGTTTATCTCATGGTCCACCACGCTGGCTAACTGGGTATAGGCATACTTCACACACCTACAAGAACATTACGGAGAACTCTCAAGCATGCAGAATGATTTCCATCACCGAAAAGCAAACTTGTGATATTTCTCTTAAAACTCAAAAAAATCCGAAGTTAGAGTCGCGTGCCCAGCGATCGAATCTCGGAACTCCGAATAGGAGGCCTGGGTCTGAACAACTAGGCTATAACATTAGCTGTGGTGAATATAAAACCTTCATTGAATTGACTTATGCAGTTACGTTGCGTGTTCGATCAGTTTGTACGAAGAAACGCCTAGACCTTTAGCATTTTAACTGATAAAGGTAAAGGCGTATTTTGTATATTCAGAACGGATATTTTGTAGATTTTCAATAGATAGGTGTCAAGTGTCATTTTTCCACGTCCCCATAATTACTTTACATTATGCCTGATTGTCGTCAAGATCAAACCTATCTAGCAATAAAAACAAGATAAAATATAGAAATCGATGCTGACAAATTTGACACCATCCTTTAAATCTTAAATCTAGTTTGTTTATTATCAGATGTTACTTACACCATAGACTCTAATAGGCATATCGTGTACAGTGGTGACGTCAATATTATTGTCCTCTTCCTTGATACTAGAGATCGGTACAGGCAGGTTGTCCTCTCTGGGCTGTTCAGGTTTAGGCAAAGGTTCCAACGGACCAATGTCTACTTCGTTCTTGACGGGTATCTGTGAATAGTGTTAGTATTGTACCTTTATCTACTTTTACTACTTTTTGACGACCTCTCTGAAACAGTGGTGTACGCTGTAGTATTACAAGTGCATGTTCTCATGATTGATATCTATAGCAAGGGCTTTTATGATATTTACAATATTGTCTTTGGTTTAGTTTTGTTGGGGAGTCCTAAAGGTTTCTACAAAAATATAAATGAAATGGATTCGGGTAAATATAGTGTTTTACTCAGGACTGGACATAAAATTGCCTAATTGAATTGGTTTAATTAAATTTCGGCTTTGAATCACAACTTCGATAAAGATCTTTGCGAAATTGGCAGAGTCTTGACATCATAATTGACAAAAAGTTGTAATATGTTAACTAAATTTCTTTTCACCTTAAGAAAACTTCTGTTTGTTCATAAGATTTCCTCAGCAAAGAAAAATCTATAGGTATAGCTAATTCTGCATCAAAATCCACTTGGCTTTGAATCTCAACTTCGATAAAGATCTTTGCGAAATTGGCAGAGTCTTGACATCATAAAATTGACAAAAGTTGTAATATGTTAACTAAATTTCAATTCACCTTAAGAAAACTTCTGTTTGTTCATAAGATTTCCTCAGCAAAGAAAAATATATAGGTATAGCTAATTCTGCATCAAAATCCACTTGCCCAAGGACTCTAAAATTGATTTATGTTTTTTAATGCTTTACTTTTCTTTTTGGAAACTGCAATATGCTTTTGCCAAAAAGTGACAGCATTACAAACTAAATAAGTTTAAATATCCTTGTGCAAGTGGCCTTAAGTTTTTTATCTAACAATGGGCCCAGACAGTTACCTAAATATTATGATAGATGTCTATTGTAATAATTACTAACCATTTTATAGATAACTGCATTTAAAGATAAGAATGTGTTACGCTTGGTTCACAATATACTCCATTGATAACCTCAAGACACTCGACGTTTATGAATAAAGGTGATCGCACATCGGTTTACCACAATAAACGCATCGCAAGTAGCGATTTATAAAAAAATACGGGTTGTATGTGATCGAGTAAAGTTAGGTATTTGGAGACACAGTATTGACTTTGTTAACTTTCCTGTACCAGCAAAATCGATAAGTATGCGCCTGCGCAATTAGAACACACAAAACTAAAGCATCAGTTCAGACCAACATGGTTAATGAAGGAACTAGAAGTATAACGTAAGTTATACAATATATTGCACGTGTAGCTTGCAATATTCACCGCACAGTAAGCCAGCAATTCGCACCGGCACAATACCACAGCACATAAATCTTCTAAATTATTCTAAACATACCGGAACATCTTCAGGAGATGTTGACTCGACAATCGTGCATAAAGATACACGCTGTAGGTACCACATAGAATTGTCTGCTGTGGCGGATTATAGCGAATTAAACTTCTTATTCCTTCATTATCATGGACTTCCGCAAAGTAACGCCTGCTTCTATCCAAAATTCATAATAACTCCTCGTGCACTTTTGACGTCACTGAATAAAGAACTGTATCAGTATTGGCTTTAAGTATCAATTTCTAAGTAAACAACATGTGTTACCTTTCGTTTATTTGTTGTTAGGTATTGTCACCTGCTAGTGTACCTACAAGAATCATCAACACTTACCAATTCGTCTATCTCTTGTTTGATAACAGGCTTTGCTTCCAACTCCCGTTCTCTTTCTCGCTTTTCTTTGTCCCTTTCCACCCTTTCTCTTTCCCTGTCTAGCCTCTCTCTTTCTTTGTTGTGCATCTGTTTCATCATCGCCTGAATCTCTGGTAGAGGTACGCATAACGGTCGTTTCAGACCATACAGTGTAAAGTACAGATCTACGAGATCGCATCTCAGTCTTGCGTCATTTGATAATTGGCTGTTGATATTATTCCACAGTCTGTAAACAAGGTTTATTGTTAGGACGAAAGCACACTACGGACAGGACAGGACAACTCGTCCGCTCGCAACTTCCGCGTCGTATGAGAAACGATTTTCGTCCTGTTGCGGTAATAATTTTTTTTATTCCACTACTAGTTAGCCCTGGACTGCGATCTCATCTGATGGTAAGTGAATATGCAGTCTAAGATGGTAGCAGGCTAACCTGTTAGGCGTATTACAGTTATCTTAAGCCCATACCCCTAGTCGGTTTCTACAAGGCATCGTACCGGAACGCTTAATCGCTTGGCGGTACGTCTTTGCCGTACGTAGTAACGTAGGGTGCTAACTAGCCACGGCTGAAGCCTCCCACCAGACCAGACCAGGAAAAGTCAGAAATTATAAATGTCAAAATGGAACCCGAGACCTCCCACGTGAAGACAACAGCGCTCAACACTGCGCCAGGGAGGTCGTCAAATCTGTGTAATTCTGACATTTCGTCCGCCAGCAAATTGGTTTTATCCGTAGTGTGTTTTCACCCTTATTTTAATTGAATTTATTTATGGTCATAATTTTAATTAGCTTGTTAACATAAGTACATTGACCAAAGAACTTGATCTGGGTCAAGTATAGTTAGCATATATATAGCAATCTCACTCGAAATAGGAAAAAAAAAAAAAAAAAAAAAAAAAAAAAAAGTATAGTTATCGTAAAAATGTGATCTTATGTGATAACGATAACTATACGATGTGAATGAAACCTTCCTTGACGACGACGACAGAATAATATTATTAAAATGAATGTTGTTTTGTCTGAAAGTTTTAAGAGCGAACTAAACAAAGTAAATCTGTAATCTCTACTAACTACTACCTAGTTAGAACATCGACTTCGGTATCTAATCGATGAAAATATTTGATGAATAATTTGAATTTGAATTTGAAGCCTGTTTGTATAGTATCAGATTTCACAACGTTAATCGAATGTCGGCAAGACAATGAAAAAAGAATAAAATTAACCAAACAGTTTTTGAAAGTTTGTTCTTCATTTCAGTACAAGTAATTTTAATTTCACCAGGTTCTACTTGGATTGCTGGCAGATAATTATATGAAAAAACTTGAGCATAAATTTGGTCTTCAATTTAGCTTTAAATTCTTTCGACGCTCAAACTTTACGAGCTCACCCAACATTGATTCAAATATAAATAACCAGCTGATGCCCGCGACTTTGTCCGCATTGAGTAAGTTTTTTTTAATTCCCACAGAAACCTTAATTTCTTTTAATTTTCCGGGATATAAAGTAGCTTACGTCACTCTCCAGGTCGTCAACTATAACTATGCAAAAAATCACGTCGATCAGTTGAAACACACTTTCACGTTTATAATATTAGTATCCAGTAGGATACTGTAGGATCAGTACAGGAATATTCCATACTATTCAAGTCCCTTTCAAGCTTATAGTCAAAGTCAAAGTATTCAATTTAGGTACACTGTACACTTATTGACGTCCAGATACTTATAAAATATGATGGTGATAATTAAACTATAGTTACGAGGGTTCCAAACGCGCCCTGGTCTGAGAAGAGCCCGCAACAAACTCAGCTGGGTTTTAGGAATTCTCAAAAGTCTTTGATCCCAGCTATCAGCTTACCTATGAACAACGGCCTCTGTATCCAATCGATGCCTTTGACCTCGTTCGAAAGGCGGCATAGAGACCATTAATCTTGCCAACCCGTGCCTTACTCCCGGGTCTGGGTCATTCTCCACCGCTGTTAGCAAAGAAGACAAGTCTTCCGGTTTGCCGTCGACGCGTACGAAGTCCACCAGGCATTCGAACGCCGCTAATCTTACGTCTAGAACAAAGGCAATATTGTTGAGATGGCTTTATTACTATTGGTTTTATACTCTGCCTCGCTGGACTATGGTCCAAGATCCCAGAGCCGCCAGACCTTACTTATTTTCTGAGAAACAAAATGTGTGTAATATAGTAGCTTTGGTACGTTGATTTAACGTACGCATACTCGTAAAAACGTTATTAACTTGTTACTAGTGGTTAGCTTGTTTAACTATGGCCAACGAGTTCACGAGTTCAAGTCCCGGGTCGGGCCATAATTTAGTATTGGGTTTTTCTGACTAGCAATTCTCAGTGCTAGCCCAGAGTTAGGAAGTTAGCGATAATTCCCCGTTCCCCAGAGAGCACGCAAAGCACGTCAGTTCTACGTCTGATCTCTCTCCGGTCGTATCGGATTTTCCGTCGCATCGGGCGAGATAAAGGAACAGAGAGTGCACCTATGTTTGCGTACACGCTTTTACACTAAAATATCTCCCGCGCAGATGGCTAATCTCTCTGGAGATTGGCCACAGTGGTGATGTTTTAGCAACTTTTTAACCCCTTAATTCTGAAGCCCATATAGTTGTCTGCCATTTTTCTAAAGGCAAGCCAAACTAGACCTCATCAACGATTACATATTAGCATTATAGTGGTCCAGCACAAGCCTATCTTGCAATAAAACACATAAACTCGAATAAATAAACGAGGAAACAAACATGTTCTTACCAATATACTGTCCATACTGCGCATAAGCCCTGAACACACAGGGAATGCTGGGCAGATGGCCGCACTGCTGTAGCCGTCTGATGGCGCGCAAGCAACTTACTGTCACTGTATTCTTGTAGCAAGGGAGAACATTCTCCAAGTTGAGCACTGATGAACTCTGAGCTTTTGTGAAGCCATTTTTCTAACATTTGATAAAAGGAATAGGCATCTTCTAGGCAAGCGCGCACCAACCCAGACCTCATCAACGATTTTCTTTTAGCATGATTGTTGTCTAGCACAAGTTTATCATGCAATAAAAACACATACACGGATAAATCTTGAAAAAAAGAGAGACGAAACAAACATGTTCTTACCAATATACTGTCCATATTGCGCATAAGCCCTGAACACACTGGGTATGCTGGGCAGATGCCCGCACTGCTGTAGCCGTCTGATGGCGCACAAGCAACTCATCGTCACTGTGTTCTTGTAGCAAGGGAAGACTTTCTCCAAGTTGAGCACCGATGAACTCTGAGCTTGCTTAGTACTTATAAAGCCCATATTTCGATATTCGATAAAAAGGAATAGGCATCTCCTAGGCAAGCACGCGCTAACCTAGACCTCATCCACTCGATCCTTTTGGCATGATTGTCGTCAAGCATAAGCCTTGCAATAAAATTGCGAGGGATAAACAAATATATCCTTACCGGAATACTGTCCATACTGTGCATAAGCCCTGAACACACTGGGTATACTGGGCAGATGCCCGCACTGCTGTAGCCGTCTGATGCCGCACAAGCAACTCACTGTCACTGTGTTCTTGTAGCAAGGGAGGACTTTCTCCAACTTGAGCACTGATGAAGTCTGAGCTTGCTTAATGCTCATGAAGCCCATACTTACTGACAATGTTCGATAAATAGGCCTAGACCTCATCAAGCAAGATTACCGACAAGCACAAGTCTATGTTGCGATAAAAAACATATACACGGATAAATAAATAAGAAGCAACAAACATGTTCTTACCAATATACTGTCCATACTGCGCATAAGCCCTGAACACACTGGGTATACTGGGCAGATGGCCGCACTGCTGTAGCCGTCTGATGGCGCGCAAGCAACTCACTGTCACTGTGTTCTTGTAGCAAGGGAGGACTTTCTCTAAGTTGAGCACTCGCGTTATCTCCTCGAGCACCAGTTTAGTGTCCGCCGATAAAGAATCAGCTGTTATTGGAGCACCCTGCGCGAAAAATAATCAACTACAGTTGTTGTTCTATTTTATTGTGGTACATTCATGCACTGTTTTACAATTGTTTTGTAATTTTTATAATAGTGTTTCTCACACTAGGAAAGTTTCTAAATTATTCTTAAGTACATATCAAAAATTGCGGAACCAGCAGGATTTGAAACTGCGACTCTCTGGGAATCGCGCCCGGAACGCATTTGACCACTAGGCTGTTTTGGAAATAGTTAAATTAGGTAGACTTGTACTTATTCCAACACAATTTATTAAATTAATTAACGAGCACAAAAAACATGGTCGCAAGCCAAAAGCAAAGCGGAAAAAGAGACAGAAGTTTGGTGTTGCCACCTTACATTAAGTACACAGATTATATTTTTATGAACATAAATCTGACCCCGGCATTACAAGAGATGTAAATACTAATTCAAAACATTGTATATTAAATATGAGAACAAAAAGGCAAACCTAACCTGCTGGGGCCTTTCTAGAAATAATTTGATGACATTAATTGTTATTCGATAAAATATTGCAAATATATAGATATAAAAAACATAATATTTTCTTTAAAGTATTTTCTTATTATAGTTGTTAATCTAATTTAATTAATATAGTAAGATGACACACAATATTGTAGGCAAGTAAACACAGGTAACTACATACAACATAACAACATCTAGGTATAAGGTAAGTATACAAGATAATAGGCACATTTGTGGCAAGTATTTATGTATCAATGAACCAAAAATTAAGCACTAATTACTTTAAACCAAGTGGTGACAAATGGTGGAGAAAAGCATAATTTTTCTTAAAAAGGGATGAATTATTCATGAATAGGTAGAACTGCTATTTTATTGACAGCCCTATTGTGACAATGTCCATTGCTTTTCCTCACTTTGACAACCCTTACATTACCATCATTACCATGATACACCCTTACTACCCTAGCAACAGGCCACTGAAGAGGAGGCGAGTTGTCACCAATTAGTAAGACTAAAACACCTTCTTTAATATTTGATTTTAACTTACGCCATTTAGGCCTATTTATAATTTGTGACATATAAGACTTATGCCAAACTTGCCAAAAGCTTTGCTGAAATTCTGAACTTTGGTGCACTTTTTCCAAAACCTCATTGTATTTATGTTTTCATCAGTCAAGCTAGGCTCAGGGACAGCTGTCAATGGCCGGTTTACTAAAAAATGACCCGGAGTCAAAAAGCTAAAGTCTGACATGTCATTTGAAAGTTGAGTAATGGGTCTAAAGTTGAGTACAGCTTCTACTTGTACAATGATTGTATTAAACTGCTCATAAGTTAATAACAATTTTCCAATAACTCTCTTAAAGTGATACTTGAAAGATTTTACTCCAGCCTCGGATATTCCATTAAAAGACGGGGAGTAACTGGGTACAAACTTAAATTCTATGCCTTTCTGTGAACAAAAGTCAGTAACTAAATCTTTATGCTCTTTTGATTTACTAAGTTTATATAGTTCATGCAATTTTGTATTAGCACTTCGGAATGTGGAAGCGTTGTCACAAATCACAGTAGACGGATAATTTCTCGTGCTACAAAATCTTTTAAAGGCAGAAAGAAAGTTGTCTGTGGTCAGGTCAGAGACCAATTCTAAATGCACCGCCTTGGTTACCAAACACACTATCACACAAACATAACCTTTGGTAATGACTGACCGTCTCAATGTTGACTGTTTCATACTAAATGGGCCACAGAAGTCAATGCCAACTTTGTTAAATGGTTTGTCCTGCACTACTCTGTCTTGAGGCAACGCTGCCATTAATTGTTTAGCATTTTTAGCTCTAAATCTAAAACATTGCACACATTTGTTTATAATGTTTTTTACAAGTACAGTAGCACTTATGATATAGTATCTTTGAGTCAGACTGGACAAAGTCAACCTTAACCCTGCATGCAATAGTCCTATATGCTCATTTCTAATAAATTAGTATACTTAGATTGCAATTTTTTGGCAATATGATAGGGTATTTCTGATTATAGGGAATGTTAGCATTATCCAGCCTGCCTCCTACGCGCATTAGCCCCTCTTTATCAATGAATGGATATAATTTTTGCAAGTTAGATTTAACAGGTTTCCCTGACCTCAAACAATCAAGTTCGTCAACGAAATGTAGGGATTGTACATACCTAGATAAGGCAGACATAGCCTGCCGATATTCGGAGGCTGCGAATTGCTCGGAATTGTTGCGGATTTGCCTTTTTACTTTACAATTGTTGAACACAGATTATATTTTTATGAACATAGGCCACGGTTCACGGTTCACACAATCTAAACATTGATGTTTGAAAACTTTTGATAACTTTGAAACGTAATACCTTGCTCAATCATTTAAGATCTTACTGCACGCAATGTTTTAAAGAATCTAATTTGAAAACTGGTAAACATTTTCAGACCGCGACCACACACAATCACTTCACGAATTGACAGGTCCAAATCTAATGCTATCCTTTCCCGCAGACCTGACCTTTAATTTAGTGAAGAGATAGGAAGTGTTAGATAGAATTAGGCATAATAATTAACTGGTTTCCTTTGCAGAAATTCTCAGTGCCAGCCCGGAGTTGGGAAGTTGGCGGTGTTTCACCCCCGTGCCTCGGAGAGCACGTTAAGCCGTCGGTCCCGGTTATTATCACTAACATGATAATAGTCGTTAAAGCCCGCCAACCCGCATTGGAGCAGCGTGGTGGGTCTAAGCTCTAATTCCCCCTCGCCTATGAGAGTGGAGGCCTGTGCCCAGCAGTGGGACGTTAATAGGCTGTTGTGGTGGGGTGGTGGTGGTTTCCTTTAAAATACAATAAAAAAGCTACCGTGTAAGTGTATTGTCTCATACTCACCGGCTGTAATACTGATATAACAGGCGTGATGGTAGCTGCCAACGCGTCGACTAGAGATGCCTTATAGTAGTTGTCAGAGAAATGGTTCTTCGAATTGTCATTATACTTGAACAGGTCTAGAAGGAATCTGACCACTTCTGGAGGACAGATGCCGTGTATGTTCCTCAAGCCTAAATAAACAAATTAAAATTATAATTCATGTGAATATTTTTTTTTAACCAAATGATAGGGATGATGCCTATGTCAAGAATAAATTATTATTCAACACTGGTTATTAAAGTCTTCTAACACACTAATGAACTTTTAAGTCCTAGATACTTAATGGATGACGTCACAACTATGTGTTTTATACAGATTCCCAGTGGCGTGCTGGTCATAGAGGCATAAAAGGACTGCTTACCCTAGTAAATTATACCCCATACCCCTTACAAAATATTGAAAATACGCCATTCAATATTCATTATAAGCCCCACTCCTTCAAATAACTACTATAGTTCCCGCACCGCGTAACTCGCGTCAGGTAAGCGACAACGCCATCTATCGCTAGATGAGATCGCGCGAAGGCGAAAAGCTTACGAGCTCTCTGCTTCTTTTGCGCGTCATTGTAGGCAGATATCTTTACTCTATTCGCGTCATTCATTCATAATTCTACTCGGAATCATGAAGGAATGACGCGCATAAGAGGCAGAGCTTATTGGCTTGTGATTGGTCAATCGCTAGGGTTCACCCTAGACCAATCACAAGCCGCCGTAAGCGTCTGCCGTCTAAATTGAATTTTTAAAATCGCGCGAACTTTGAAAGTTAAAACATACGATGTTTTTATTTTCTATAATCCAAATAAGTAGCTTGATTTCTTATAATTATAAACTTTTTTTAATTAAATTAATTTATCCACATTTTTTCCGTAAGTTTAAGTACGGTTTTAGATCTTAAAAAATTATTAAAAGTGATTTTTGACTCAAATGTAACTTTTTTACGCCATATTTGTATTCTCGTATTACTAATACTTGTCAGTTGTCTATGCACGTATTGTTTACTTTCGTGTCAGTTCAATGTTTTGATTTAATTTGTGAATTATAATGTTTTTGCGGGAATAAGTTAGTGAAGTAAATAAAAAACCAATCGGATTTGTGCTTGGAAAGTTTGTGTAAAGGTTTATTCATAGAACGCACTTTGGAAAATGGAAGAGTACCTATTCGTGCGAAATCTTTAGAGGCGCTGTGTGTAAAAGGTACTTATACTAAACATTTATTTCCTTTCCCTGTAATGCAAAATTAGATATTATTCACAATGTGTACCTTTGTTACATACAATATTATCACAAAAAAAAGTAGTAAAAAAAAAGTAGGTATGATTCTTTTAACTGGCTGTGTTCACACTGATAGTTTGTTTTGTTTTTCTTGCGTCTTATTTTTATACCTATGACATGCTCTAATGCTACCCTAAGCCCAAACCCTGTGCACGCCACTGCAGATTCCATACTATTAAGTTTGATAAATAGTTGCTAATTTGGTTGAGTTGTCATCATATTAATAACTAACATAAAATGCTTACGTATGAGTTATTTCCCACAAATTAATATTTACAAGATGAAGCACGCGGCTTCATCCGCATTGATTAAGTTTTTTAAATTCCCGCGGGAACTCCTTTTTTTTCGGAATAAAAAGTAGCCTATGTCCATCCCCGGAAAGCAACCTCTATACTAAATTTCATCAAAGTTGGATGAAAACATGGGCCGTGAAATCGTAACAGGCAGACAGACAGACACACATTCGCATTTATAATAATATTAGTATGGAATTATTTATGCAGGAAACATACCGTGTAGAAGAAAAGGTGGATAAGTACAGTGAAGGAAACTGATGATTATGTCAATCAAAACTAAAAATCACATTTTAATAATATGAAACAAAAAAATTACGGTTGTATGTAAAGTCGGTTTACGGACGATAGTTTTACGTGATAACTAGAAGTTCTCGAAGAAGTTCGCGTGGCGGCGTTCCAGTAGCAGAACTATTCGAACTGACGTTCTCTAGCTTTGACGTCACGCGATCATGCCTCTCTATCGCTTGTTCCGCGCTCTCACTTGCACGCTCAGGCTCAGGCGGAACGTGACACTTTTTCGTGCTTGCAACCGGTGTTCATCGATTTATAAAACGTTATCACGTCAAAAAATTCGAATATAAAAACATGAGCCGTCTTACCGGCCATGGCGACGGGAATGGTCTTCTGCAGGAAGTAGTGCTGCAGATTGTCGAAGTTGTTCTGTTTGATGATGTGCGGCGCCGCGAACGAGCCGAACATCTTGCGGAATATCGTCAGCATGGCCGGCGGGCCCGCCCACGAGCTTATCATCGCGTTTGCCACCTACAATCATTATTTATCTACTAGCTGATGCCCGCGACTACGTCCGCGTGGTTTGAGGTTTTTTGGTTCCCGCGGGAACTCCTTAATTTTCCGGGATAAAAAGTAGCCTACGTCCTTCCCCGAGATATAACCTATCCCTGTACCAAATTTTATCAAAAGCAGTTGAACAGATACATTTGTTTGATTCCCGCGGGAACTCTTCAATTTTCCGGGATAAAAAGTAGCCTATGTGCTATTCGAGACTATAATCTATCTCTGTGCCAAATTTCATCCAGATCCGTTCAGCCGTTCTGGCGTGATTGAGTAACAAACATCCATTTGAGGTATTTTGGTTCCCGCGGGAACTCCTTAATTTTCCGGGATAAAAAGTAGCCTATGTGCTATTCCAGACTATAATCTATCCCTGTGCCAAATTTCAGCCAAATCCGTTCAGCCGTTGGCGCGTGATTGAGTAACGAACATCCATACATCCATACATCCATCCAGACATCCATCCAAACTTTCGCATTTATAATATTTATTTGATTGATACAAATTTTGTCTGTCTGTTGAAATGGAGATGATGATGATAGTTTTTTTTTTTTATCCACTACAAGTTAGCCCTTGACTGCGATCTCACCTGATGGTAAGTGATGATGCAGCCTAAGATGGATGGCCACATAAGGCTCTGCCTGAAAATCAGCGCTGCAGTTATCATATACTGCAGCAACATGCTGAGGTAGCAGCCTTTTAAGCGATTACATGGAGTAATTTATTTTTTGTAATTATTTTGTAAAATACATCTTGTATTTTAATAAGTAAGTTTAGTAAGTATTTATTCTGTAGTTACAATTTCTCATTTCTGTATTTCTTTTCCGTGTAAAGCTAAATTAACATTTATTTATTTTAATTCGCCATAATCCGCGACGACAGGAAAATCTATGCGGTACAGTGTGTATCCCGCACCTATAGCCCGCGATATGCACCACACTAGAAATCCCCAAAACTACCCTCAACGTACGTTTCACTCCGATACCGGAACATCTTCAGGAGATGTTTTTTAATTTTCCGCCTATTTAGTCCGCCTGGTCTTTTTAATGCCGCGCTTTCACTAGATAGACCTAAGACCTGAATAGTACCTATTGTAAAACATACCTTCGTCAAACAATGCGCAGCTCTGCACCTGATCTTATAATACGTAGACTCATTCTCAATGGTGTCAGTCAAGGCCTTCCTCGTAGCGGGCTCGGGGTAGTTATGTAGCGCGTCTATGGCCTCGCTTTGGGCTGTGACGTCACGCTCGTGACGTAGTTGATATTGCCACTGGTAGTCGGGCTGGGATATCACTGTACTCCGTAGTAAGGACATCTCTGGGTCCAGACGGATCCATAGCACTGGAGAATCGCTAAAGAAAGATAAATTTATAGATATTTTAGTGTCTTCATATATATTTTTCCCGACTACGGCCAAGCCAAAAGGGATTCTAGCAGTTTATGTATTACATACATACATAAACTGCTATATAATATACTGCTGCTAATATGTAATGTATGTTTGTATCTATATATGTTCGACCAAAGCGCCTAAACTACTAGGCCGATTTTGATGAAAGAGGTGTCAATCGATTCGTTATAATAGTCCGGGTGACATAGGTTACATTTTATAATAACAAGATTGATATGACAGATGTAAATTTTCTTTAGTAAAATTGGTGTGACCGGTACAGTCCGATTCAAACTTTGACTTCTCGGAACATCGAACGTTTCGATGTGCAGATTGTAATATTTGGTATTAGCGGGACGGTTTCAGTTGACTGCACCTGCGCGAAACTTCCGAGACGTCATAAAGTTTTAATCGGACTGTACACAAGTGCGAAATGTGCTTTGACTTTGGTTTATAGTGAAATAAAGATGTGTTAATTGTTGTTATAGTATGTTGTAAAGTTTATAGAGGTATCCGTTGGCTGTGACGTCACCCGGGTCACAGCTGTAAATCAGCGTCCGACATCATCAACCATTTGTATGTATGATGCTGGGCACACAGCTGAGCTGTACACCCATTTCGGGTGGTGTCACAGACAAACATTTTGTGTGTACAGCTATGTAAGACAGATGTTTGTCTGTAACACCATTTGTGAATAAATGTGTTTTCATTCTTTCTTTCTTTCAAAATGTATTCATTCTCACTTACTCCATAGCAGAAAGGTCCATATCAACTTCCTCCCCAGTACACAGAGGGATCTTTTTCTTCTTGTTCCTCCTACTCTTGCTGTGGCAAGTGATATCCGCCTTCACCACAATGTTCTCAATCTGCAGCGTGTGTTTGAACGTGCCGTCCAACTCTTGGAGTTGCACCAACAGCGGCCCCACATACTTCCTGATGCCGCGCTCGTGGACGCAGTCTTGACGTATCTCCAGTTCTATTGTATTTCTGTAACAAACATTAAAGTCGCATCATACTAATCTATACTATACTATACTATACTATACTATACTATACTATACTATAATATTATAAATACGAAAGTTTGGATGGATGGATGGATGGTTGTTTGTTACTCAGTCACGCCAGAACGGCTGAACGGATCTGGATGAAATTTGGCACAGAGATAGATTACAGTCTGAAATAACATATAGGCTATATAGTTCCCGCGGGAACCAAAAAAACTCAATCCACACGGACAAAATCGCGGACATCAGCTAGTATTACAAATAAATGCGAAAGTGTGTTTATTTGTCCTTCAATCACCTTGCAAAAGGGGCAATGGATCGACGTGATTTTTTGCATGGGTATAGTAGAGGACCTGGAGAGTGACAAAGGATAGTTTTTATCCCAGAAAATTAACAACTTCCGGCGGGAATCAAATAATCTTAAACCACGCGGACGAAGTCATCACCTAAAACACATAAATACATAATGGTTTATTTAGTGTTAGACGGCCCGACGTCGTTTTCACCCATATCATACACCTGAAGCTATTTCTGACCGGCTCAAGCGGTTCCGCGTCGATTGATTTGGAGAAACCCATAAGCAGAAAATTTAGTGAATTAAAACTAATTAAGAAACAACCACCACCAACCTTTTCCTATTAAACACCGACGTCAATTGAAACTTAGCGTGTCCCCCAGTCCGCACCCACTGGTCAACAAACACCGCCATATCTTTCCCCGTCACAGTGAATATGGCTTTGACGAACAAATTGGTCGACAGCAACAGTTGACCCCAGAAGCCGCTACCGATCTTGGTGTTTGCAGCGTTGGTGGCCAAAGACAGTTGTTTGTTGAATACTTGAAGCAGCAACTCTTGACCTATCCTCTGTTCTAACATGCGAAGTACTAGATGGGACTTTTTTCGCATTACCTGGTCGAAAAGGGATACCTTATTAGCTACTATGGCACGACATTTAAATAGCGACTTTGCGATCATTTTCATACGAAAACGTCCATAAACGTCCTAACTAAAATAATTTTCGCGACAGCCAATTACTATATTACAAGAATTTTAATCTAACGCAAAATTTCGCTTCTACATATAATATACCTACTAATATTATGAATGAAATATCTCTTATTTATCCATATCTCCAATACTGTCGCCATCATACTTGCTATACTATCATACCAATATTATAAATGTGAAAGTGTGTTTGTTTGTTAGTTTATTGGTTTGTTGGTTTGTCCTTCAATCACACCGCAACAGAGCAACGGATCGACGTGATTTTCAACCGACTTCAAAAAAAGGAGGAGGTTCTCAATTCGACTGTATCTTTTTTTTTTTTTTAGATTTGTTACCTCAGAACTTTTGACTGGGTGGACCGATTTGGATGATTCTTTTTTTATTTGAAAGGGCATACTTCCCATGTGGTCCCATATAAATTTTATCGAAATCGGTCGAGCGGTTTTTAAAATATCAACAATAAAATAAGTACTTTGTATAGCGTGTGCTTGTTGTTGTAAAGTTGGCGCGGGAGTTTGAAGTCGGTTGTTTAAAAAGAATTTTTTATATTAAATTATTTGCACATGTGTGTGTTGTGTTGTGACATTAACCTGGAAAATTAAGTTCCCGCGGGAATTAAAAAAAAAACTTAAACTAAGCGGGCAAAGTAGCGGGCAACAGCTAGTTTTATATAAAAAGCTATATCTCACCTCAATATACCTCGGAGACATAGTGTGCACATTCCGTACGGGGAAATAGAAAACGTCTTTCTGTTCGACGCGCGCGCCGCTGGCCGGCGGCTGCCAGGGGTCCAGCACAATTCCCCCATATTGCTCTTCGTAACCCACTACCTAGAAAACAATGGACGACAATATTTAAAAAAAACACCGATATATAGATCTGAACAATTTGTATTTGTAAAATTTATTGCAATAAAATACAAATGATTAATTTTGTTGTATACAAATACTAAAATAACAGATCTAAATGTATAGCTATCCCTTTCATAAACCTCCCTGTGAAAAAGATTACAGTTAGCCCTAGATTTGAACCTGTAGCTGTCATTTTATTTTAAAATGAAAAGAACGTTGTTTTCTGTTATTTGTTTATAATTATTGAGTTATTTCTATGTTATGTGTGGCAATAAAGAATTTTCATCCCATCTATTCGAAAAGGACGACTTGGTTCCCCTTTAAGTGCGCCCAAAGGTGGTGTTTTCTATGAGGAACTTTTAGCGGGCAGGAATGAGCTATCTTTTCCGCGCACTTTTTGAATTTGGAACACCTTAGTATTCAGCGCCAAAGAAATCGAACACAAATATTGTTTGAATAGAGACTGAATGGTACGACGGGCCATAGTCGCGCCGCCGGCTTTAATTTGGTTTCCTTTTTTTAAATAAAAAAATAATTAAACTTGCGCGAACTAAAGGCCGCGTTTTCGTAATTTGTCACGGATTGTTAAAAATTCATAGTTTTATTTTGAAAAATGAGTTCTTCAAATGACAGTGAAAGTATAGAATTAATTCCTGAAAGCATTAGAACTGACGCAAGAAATGTGATCTCATCACACATCATCATCAAAAATTACTTGCAAAATCCCGGGAAAAATATATGAAAGCCTAGAGTAATTTTATTGAATGGAGAAATGCAAGAGGCGCCAAGAATTGTTCAGAATCTGTGTTTTGTGTGTGTGTGTGTGGTTTGTGTGTTTGAAGTAGTTCCAGTATTTAGCCAAAACTAAACAACCTTCCACTCTTTGGAGTAACTACTCAATGCTAAAATCAACAGTTAGTTCTAATAACGACGTAAAACTGGACACATATTCGAAATTAATAGCGTATCTGAAGAGGATGTCTGATGGATTTGTAGTTATTTCCTCATAGAGGGGGATGAAAAGTAGAGTGTATCATTCGGGCGGAAAATATTTTTGGGCTCGGGCGACGTACTTTGAATCCCTCGTTTCGCTCTGGATTCAAAAAAGCGCCCTCGCCGTAAAAATATTATTTTGCTCCCTTATAATACAATCTACTATTATCTATCTATCCCTTGATTTGAAAGCTATAATATTCCAGAGAGAGAGATTAAATCTTTAAAATTTTCATTTTGCTTTACACTTAATCTTAGAATGATGTAATGAGAAATTAGATGTAATTTTAACAACATACAGAAGCTTTACAGATAATTATTGCACAAATTACTTTATAGAAAGAATACAGCTGAGCTATTATGTAAAGGATAAAAATTTTAAAAAGTTTAAATGACAAGGAAGCTTGGCAATAATTTGCTCTAATGGCTCTGATAGTTCCTTAGTTAAGATGATATTTTGTGAGATGGTGATAATGAAAAAAAAAAAACCAGCTGAGTTTTTTGTGGGCTCTTCTCAGACCAGAGCGCTTTTGGCACCCTCAAAGCTTTAGTTTTAAGATACCGTAACTAATTACCACCATCATGTTTTATATGTAAGTAATGGACGTCAATGTGTGTACCTACAGTGTACCTAAATTGAATAAATGATTGATTGATTGATATACACATTGTCAAAAATAAGACATTAATAAAAATAAGAAAGAAGAAATACTGCTCACCTCTTGCAATTCCTGGTGTACCCAATACCTATACTCGTTATTCCCAAAACATTTCTTAGAGTACAGTCCGCACAAATACTCAGGTATTCCTTTGGCCAACCACAAGTCTGACCAGTTTTGCATGGTTATGAAACAGCCAAAGAACTGTTCGGCCACCGCTTGGGCCATGGCCTTTCTGCTTATGTACGTTTGGTCGATAATAGCTATGGAATGCAATAGATGGGTGCTTAGTATTGACATTGTTGTGTATGCTGTAGCATCGTCTTCGGTCTGGAACAAATATTAAGAAAAATCTTTTGATTTTTTTTTTCGTAGAATAGGTATTTTGGTGTCAACTTGAAGCATAATAAACTAACGAAAATAATTCTAACTGGTTCCTTACCAAGTTAACTATAGTATCCCACTAGATGATACCCGCGACTTCGTCCGCGTGGATTAGTATTTTTGATTCCCGCGGAAACTCTTTAATATTTCGGGATGTCCTTCCCCGGGATACAATCTACCCCTGTACCAAATTTCATCAAAATCGGTTGAGCAAATGGACCATGAAAGCTTAGCAGTAGATAGACAGACGGACAGACAGATAGTCACACTTTCGCATTTAAAATATCAGTATGGATTAAGCTGTTAATATTAATAAGACACGAAGTATTTTGCGCTATGTTTTATGCTCTCCCAATCCCATGATAAAAAGAATGTTCTGTTATTATTTTAAAGTAGACGATGTCCGTGACTTTTTCCACGTGGATTTAGGTTTTTAAAAATCCTGAGGAAAGTGTTGTACTTTGTGCCAAATTTTTCCTTTGTGGAATTTTTCCATATCAGGGTGCTTACTACTCAGGCTAAACATAGCAAATATTTTTTTTATCCACTACATGTTAGCCCTTGACTGCGATCCTACACCTGATGGTAAGTGATGATGCAGTCTAAGATGGTAGCGGGCTAACCTGTTAGGGGTATGGCGGTTATATTAAACCCATATTCGGTTTCTACACAGCACCGGAACCGGAACCGGTACCGGAACGCTAAACCGCTTGGCGGCACGTCTTTGCCGGTAGTGTGTTAACTAGCACGGCCGAAGCCTCCCACCAAATTACACCATACATCCACACCAACCAATCATTTGACTTGTGTGAATAGTGTTAGATTCTTTGGAGGTGTGGACACAGCTCTAGATACTCACTTCGTCCACAAAAACTTGTTTATAACAAGGATAGGGATATCTGGTAGAGAGGGTCTCTTCATAAAACTCGAAGGCTTCGTGTAGATATCGCACAGTATTCTTCAGTATTTGCATGAGATTGGGCAAACAGTAATGTGTCACTTCATTCATGTGCGGATCGACGTATGTTTCAAATGGTCTGAAAATAATGAATTTTGGGTACTTTCGTCGGCATAAAGACAGATAGAAAGAGGTAAGTTTAAGGTTTTTTTTTTTAATTACAAGATAGGCTTGCGCCTGACGACAATCTTGTTTATAAGAGGCAATGATTTTTTGTATTTATGTTGTTAGTGAAGGTGGAATGAGGTTGTGAATTTCCAAAGCACACTATCCATAGTAATTCTGATTGCTCTAATTACTGGGTTTAATTTATTATTAATGAAAAAGTGCCTAATCATACTAATATTATAAATGCGAAAGTCACTTTGTTTGTTGGTTTGTTGGTTTGTCCTTCAATCACGCCGCAACGGAGCAACGGATTGACGTGATTTTTGGCATGGGTATAGTTGAGGACCTGGAGAGTGACATAGGCTACTTTTTATCCCGGAAAATTAAGGAGTTCCCGCGGGAATAACAAAAAACTTAAACCACGCGGACGAAGTCGCGGGCATCAGCTAGTAAAGATATAGCTGATTAACTTAACCAAATTAAATACGGGGAAAGTTTGATTTTTTTGCTAAAATGTGGTCCTAAACAGTTTTCTAGAAAGAAAACTAAGAAAGACCAACCAACTATAGGACATCATTCGAATTCTAGTGTTTGTAATTTTTGATAAGTCACTCTAAACTTCTACATCGCTAACAGCAAGCAAAATTCACTACTACTACTACTATTACTTGGTTTTACAAATACGAATACTGACTGATCCCAGATTTACACTAGTGTAAAAGTTATGAACTTAAATAAGTTTAAAGTAGGAAACATAAGCAGAAAGTTCGCACGAAACTAAGTATTTAAAAAGTATGAATTAATTATGTCATATTACCCAATAGCTACAGCGATGTTCGGCGCACACGCAGGCGTGTTAACGACGTAATGGAACGTCTTCCGCCTATGATCGGGAGTGTAAACCACGTCGAGTAACTCCCCACAGGACACAGCCGTGAGCGCCTCGTCCACTGTGAACTCTAACTTCCACGTACATGGCTCAGCGAAACTGTCCACGCAAGGAAACCAGAGGCGAGCTGAGTGGCCGTAGGTGAACATGTGGGCTGATTTCTAAAAATAATTAGACAAATTGTTTAAACTAGGGCCTTATTATGTAAAAATTAATGATTGAGTTTTTTTTAATATATAGGCTAGCGCTTGGCTGCAATAAGACTTGCTAGCAAATGGTGATGCAGCCTAAGGTGGAGCGAGTTTGCCTAGAAGTTGCCTATTAAGTCTTGATTTGAAGGTATATTAAAAGAGGAGGGGAAAACGGAAGACTGAAGGGTGTTCCATATCCTATAGCGGTTCGAATTAGAAACAAGGAAGCAAATCGCTTAGTACGAGTCTGCGGAATTTCGATACTATTAATTACGTATCTCAATCTACATACTCATATGAGGACTGAAAATGCTTTTCATTATGTTTAAAAAAGACCAAAAGGTCACTTACATGAGAAAACTTAACAATAAACTATGCCTAAAATTAAGTACCGTATAGGTGACTTTATACAGGAACTACGAACTTACAAACCAATCATCATAATACTAAAGTATAATAATATTCAATCAGAGGGGTTACTACCATTGTTTATAGCAGTATTGTTACAAAATGAGTTTTGTCCCATACCTTGACATACCTAAACTAAGGTTTATAATAATAAATCTAAAACAAACATCAACAATATTAAAACAATAGGGATTTAAGCTATGGTAGTATCCCCCCAGGTCTTTTATCCAATGTCATTGTGTGCCTCACTTGAATCGAAGTATAGACTTTAGCGATCCTCACGCAAAAAACTTCTCTATTTAAAGTAGGTACATCTCCAACATTGCTACAAGCTACTTAATTGGGTATTGAAATACATACTATAAACACTTTCTTAAAAGTTGCAATTTATTTACCTCAGTCAAAGTCCCCTCTCCCTCAGGCACAACA